>OZ010789.1:467107483-468428879 GCA_963932465.1 Maratus speciosus
CAAAAAAAGCCGGCCGGCTTTTTTTGGCCTGGCTAAAAGCCAGCAACCCTGATACCATCCAAAATAAGATGTTTATATTTTAATCTACAATCAGTAAATCAGTAACGATTTTTTTTCGAAAAATGAAATTTGTTGAACATTGTGGAGGGGGGGGTGGGGGGTACATTTGGCTGTGGTCGTATTTCAGAATTTTATGATAAATAAGTTAAATGCGTCGATAATTAAATCCGGACGGATTGGATAATTATTTACTTTTATAAAAAAAAAAAATCTCAAATATCTACTTCAGTTTTATTATTTTTAAGTATGTTTTTTCAGTATTGTAAACGTATTTCTGATGTAAATAATTCGCAGGGAAAGGGGTTGTTCATGGTGGATAGATTTTCTTTTACCTAGAAAATTCTCTATTAAGATATCTGCTTAAATATTATTGCTTTTTTTAGTATTGAAATTGCGTTCTTCACATAAATCACGCACTTTTTTTTGTGTCTTTTGCAGGAGGGAGGGGTAGATTTTTTTTTTTTGGACAAAATAAACAGAAAATTATCCGAAATTCGGAATCGCCGAGGTGGATTTTGTACTGTATAAGCGTGATGGGGAGTGCGGCAACACCGATTTGGTATCAAAGTTTTTTCTGGATATAATTTTTTTTTTTAGTCAACCCCCCCCCCCCCCCCCCCCACACACACACACTTTGAAGTTCTTTTTTTGGTCCAAAATTTCTCGACTTATACACGAGTATATACGGTATTTTAAAACTTTCTTAGAACATTTTATTTTAAATATTTACAGAATATATAAAATCGAGTACCAATTAATTTCTGTTAATAGACATTAATGTTTACAGTTAGTAGTGAAGAAGTTAAAAAAAAAAAAAAAAAAAAAAAACTATACGTCTCTCCCAACTTTTGCCAATAGTTCATGTTGTCAAAATGATTATTTATCATTACTTATTTTCGGAAAATTTAATTTATTAATTATCATCAATTAATTAACACAACACAGTTGTGTTATTTAATTGATGGATTCGAATAAAAAATAATGTTATTTGTAATTCTAGCATTATGTTTTATATTAAGAATTCCATAAAATATATTTGTACTTGCCGATCCAAGGCTGAAATGTGCAATGCAATTGGATAAATTCACAAACCAAAAGTTATTTATTTTCATTATTTTAATTAAATTTAAAATTCTAATTTTAAAAATGGTTTTAAAAAAATGTACGAAAATCTTCAATATGGCGTCTATAGTAGGGATTGACCGAATACCGAATAGTCGATTCGGTATTCGGTGATTCGGCATGTAAACCGAATATTCGGCTTCGGCCGAATACTTTTAAGTATTCGGCCGAATAATTGCGGGTAAGTATTTTCTTAGAAGTAGAAGAATTCTTTTTTAATTAGAAGTAGAATAGGCTAAACGGTGAGTTTCAATATTATGTGCATGAGTTCAGAGTTCAATTGCACTACAAAAAACAAGTCAAAGGACATTTTTAATATAAAAAAAAAAACCTTTTTCTTTCCTAAAACAGCCTACATAGGGATGAAATCAAAAAAACTATCTACGATGAGAAAAAAAAAAAGTAAGGAAGGTGGGCATCTTTCTCTTATAATTTAATTTTAATTATTTCTACTTTAGTTTTCTTAATTTAAATTTATTTAATGTGTATTTTCTTTAACATATACCTCAAATAAGTACGTGAGATTTCATCTCTGCATATCTAAGGTGTATATTAAAGAAAACGCATCAAATAAGTATACCCCTATGCCTATCCTATAGCTTTTATAACCATTAAAATTGCTCAAATTTGTTATAATAAGTATACCCCTATGCCCATCCTATAGCTTTTATAACCATTAAAGTTGCTCAAATTTGTTATCTTCATCACCACAATGTTAAATTATGAATCAAAATATAAATATGTATCAATAATTTGACAGATAATAGTTAAATGTATAAATTGATATACCTTTTGTATTTGGGAACATTCCTATTCAATACATTTATAATTAGACAATCAGTAAATCAGCTTAATGACAACATTGTTTCTTTTTATTTGAATGAACTTTAGTTTTTCTAACAATTCTTACCCTTAATAATAGCCTGTATAGTTTAATACTTTCATAGGTTATTTTGGGTATTGGCTAGTGATAAAATAATAAAAAAATAAGTGATGGGTTAATGAAATTGTGAGTGGAAAGTATTCATTAAATTTTTTTGGTGTAATTAGATTTAAGAATAAAAATGTAACTGAATTAAATTACTAAGAATTTAATTTTAATTGAAGTTTATTAAAAAAGCTAATATATGAAAAAATGCATATTAAAAATTTTTAAGTATTCGGTTGCCGAATACTGAATATTCGGTGTACACTTTGACCGAAGCTTCGGTATTCGGCAAAATTGCTGCTTCGGTCAATCCCTAGTCTATAGTAGTACGTACACCACTTTCAATAAGTGCGGCGTATATAGTGCTGTCCTCTAAAAAAAACCCACTCTAGAACTTCATCAAAAAAATCACTGAAGTAAAATTTTCTTTTTGTCCTGTTTCTATATGCCATTTACAATAATAAAATTTAAAATTACTTTAGAAGTGTTTATTTAGTTTTTTTAAAAAAAATAAGCTAATAATACAGAATTCTAGTGAAAAAAAAGAGCTTCATTTTCAATGTTTTTCTTGTTATAATACAACATGTTACAATGATGTACATAAGTTTTTAGATGCTTTTCTGTTAAACCATTAATGTGAATAAAATGCATCATTTTCAGCTGATTATATTATGTTTGGCTCAGTTTGTGACCTTTTGAAACAGAGGTAAAAAAACCCATGCGGGAACTAAAGATAACCCACTTTTTTATATAGGGTAGATGTGCCAGTAATGGACACCCTTAAGGAATTTCTTTAAATTTTTTTTTTTTATTAAAGTTATAATTATTATATTCTAGTTTTTTCAATATTATATTAATCTATCAACAATATTTAACCATTCTTATAGCCTCATTTCCCCATATGAATAGAAATTTAATTTTAAATAACAGAAATATATCAAAACACCCAAAAGCCCAGTAATGGACACCCCATAAAAAGTAATAAATATTGTTTTTATGACTGTATTTAGAACCAGAATTTAATGAATACATTCTAATGAAACAAAATAGTTATTTTTAAATAAATTTAACAATTAGGATACCAGTAATTAATAAAATATTTGTGATAATCATTTACTGTTTGCATCAATTATTGCAATTATCAGAAGATCGATGTTTTAATTATTTTAGATGGATAGTTTAAAATACTAAATATCAGACAATTACAGCTATCAAATTATTGAAACAGTGGTGGATTTAAAAGGTAATAAAAAAAAAGTTTTGGAATATTCATGTTTAGTTTTGTATCACTATTTTTAACAATCTTCCAGAGATTACTTGATATATCATTTATAATAATTAATATTATAAATATTAAAGAAATAATATTGTGAGTTGAATATTTTAAATACTAAATAAAATAATTTCAAAATAAAACTGTAGGACTGATGTGCGAGGCCACTGATCTGCAGATTTATTAGTTTCATGAATATTACCTATAACTTTCATTATTATTATTATTATTATTATTATTTTTAATAAGGAAACATTTAAGACAGAAAATGGATTTTTAATAGCTTCTGTAACTTAATTGCTTTTATTTAAACGGAGAGGGATTAAGCCCTATGAGCCCCTCTTTGACTGTGCTCTTAAAGAGTATTTTCTGCATCCTGGCTGGTTTGATTTCCAGATTATAAAATATGTGAGGTATATATATGTACTACATAAAAAATAAAATATCGAAATTTTATTAATCACATAAAATAACTTAAAAGCAGCTATTTATAAAAGTTTTGGTGTTATTACATTTTGGTAAGTATAATTTAAAAATTAAATTTGATTATTTATGTTTGCAGTTAAGCCAAAGTATTTTATGCACTATAAACATTACTAAAATTGCATTTTTAGCAGTGTCTACATGGGGTGTCCATTACTGGAAAATGACTAATTAACCATCCCAGTAATGGACACCCCCATCTTAAAACCTTAAAAAGAAATGAAATTTTGTAAATAGCCATTAGTATATAAAATTCAAAGTTTTCTATTGCTACTCAAACAAAAACATTCAAATTTTGCAAGAAAATAAATAATATATAAATTAAACGAAGCCAGCTCTTAACCTCTTCATTAAGATTTTCACAGAAAAACAGCAAAACTTTGAAACATTTTCTGCTTCCTGATTGGTTTGATTAAAAATGTCAACAATAACATAGTTTTATAAAACATACACGGGGGAATTATAAAAAAAATAATTAAAGCTAAATATTTATTAGTTATTTTTTATGAACCAAAAACATCAAGGGGTGTCCATTAGTGGAAGGGTGTCCCATTACTGGCATATCTACCCTATAAATAAATGGTGGAGCATATATTTTTTCTTTAAAATATTAATTTTAAAGAAAAAAAAAAACAATAAATTATGCAAATTTAATGCATATTTTGCATTTCTAAGAATTTGTACAAGTTATGTCATACCTCCCCCCCCCCTTTGTTTTTGCAAAAATAAAACCCATCCACCTTTTGTTTTTTTGTGTGCACAAAGATATCCTTTTACTTTTATATCATACATTGTTTTATTCTTTACAAGCTTATTTTAATCATTTTACTTTTTTATGCAAATTTTATTAGGCGATTCTCAAGTTCACTGTTCAACAAGCATGAAACTTTGACACATGTACTCATTTTTAAACATAAAGGTACAAAATTGACAGGGCTGACTAAGAGACTTGGAATCGAAATGAGTTTTATGTTTTTGATAAATTACTTATCGAGTTACAAGTGATTTTCGGTCCCATGACGACAGGTTTTTTGCCTCTTTGGGTGGTTTTTCTCCTTGTCTGGAAAATTTGGTTCAAAACGACAACTTTGGCATTATTTTCTGACAGATCTTTTATGTTTACCAAAAAATGGAACATTTCTGTAGTTTCTGAATAACACAGTGCCAATTTCAGGCATTTCTACTTTCTGAACAAAGATTAATTAAAACTTGTGTAATTAAGTTGCCCCTTTGGATTTGATTGCAAAAAACTTTTTTTTGCAGAATTTTAAAAATAATAATGGAAAAAAATACTTTGCTGTCTAATATTTTTATTTCTAGAAGTGTTTTTGCATGCGAGTTTTTTTTAAGCAACATGGGTTATTTTTAGGAAAAAGTGGGGTTTTTTTCAAATTCTTTAATTGACTGCCATTTTGTAATATATTGACAGAATCAAAAATACTATACATTAGTGATGCAACGAATAGTGTTTTGGCCGAATAACCGAATATTCGGCCAAGTTACAGCCGAATATTCGGCCTATTCGGCCGCCGAATAATGAACTTATTTTTGCCTAAAAACAAAATATAGTATGCACTATATGCACAATTCTTGTATATTTCACAATTAAAATGTATTGTTTTCTTTTAAAAAATTATTTATATACAAATTTTTAATTTTTTAAACCATTATTTTACTCGAGAAATATTCGGCTATGTTCGGCCTAAAAATTGCCCCAATAATATAATTCAGACCCCCCCCCCCCCAAAAAAAAAAAATATTCTTAGCAAAAGCTCCTCATCAGGTACTGTCTAGTTACATTTTAATAGATATTATGTTTGTTACATTTTAAAATAATGACAAAATTTTAAACGTACTAGGAAACATAAGTTTCAGCTTTCAGATGAAATAAAAAATAAGAAATCTTAATATCTTAAGAAAAACCACTGATAGAAAAGGTGAAAGGAATATCTTCTAAAATGCTGGAAAGAAAACATTGTAGACTTTATAAAGCTCACAATTAACAAAATTTTTGTTTATCTTTATTATTATTTTTTTTCTTTGCTGTCAGCAGTGAAACCTCTATAGAAAGTGCCCCTCAATGTGAAGAAGTAAAAGAAACTAGTAATTTTCTTTCTCAGCCACTACTAGAAAAACAACAGTGTCCTTTGGAGTGGTGGGCGAAAAATTCGGAAGACTTTCCAAACCTTTCACACTTAGCCAAAAAGTACCTTTCTGCACCAGGAAGTACCGTATACAGCGAGAGATTATTTTCAGAAACAGGTAACATTTACGAAAAAAAAAAAAAAGAAAAGAAAAAGAAATAGACTATCACCTGAAAATGCTAAATTATTATTTCTGCATCACAATCTACGTTTATTGAAAACATTTTAACTGTTTTTTAAGGCATTACAATGCTATTCTTGAAAAAAATATCTAAAACGTAAATGCATACTAATTAAAAGAATTTAGTATTTACATTTCTTTCATTATTTAATAAGAAATAGTAACAGGCTTAAAAAAATCACTTAAATTATATTTAACTTTTAAGCGTATTTTACTTAAAAAAAAAAAAAAAAAAAAAAAAAAAAGCTTTTAAGTATTGCAACATATATGACTTGTATATCTTATACATATAAGACATCTATATCTAATTAATCATATATTTATGTTCTTTAAAGGTATAAATCAAAATATTATTGAAAGAAATATTTTTTTATGTAACAAGGGTTAAATGTTAAACTTCCCATTATGATAAAAAAAAAAGAATTATCTTGTACAGCTGTATTAAAACAATTTTGAATAGATTAAATTTAACAGATTATGTTAGCTTATTACAGATACTTTTTGTATTTACTGATACAGCATAAAAAATTTTTAAGATGATTCCTAAATTAGCCTCTTATATAAAAATGGGTAGATAAAACCCATTCGGAGTATGAAAGTTAATGGAAAAAAAAGTGTTAGTTAATTTCAAATAAAATTTTCATTATATATGATGAATATAAATTGTCAAATTAAAAAGTTATACTGTGTAAATATAAAAACATTTATTACAGTATTATTCGGCCAAGGCCGAATAATGGACTTGATATTCGGCCGAAGCCGAATATTCGGCAGACAGGCCGAATGGGCCGAATATTCGGCTTCGGCCGAATATTCGTTGCATCTCTACTATACATTAAAATCTTAGTCAGAACAAGCTGTGAAAATGTAGCTACTCCAAACTGTTTTGTATTTATTAAATTTTATATAGAGAAAAATTCAAAAAGTGGGTTTTTTTTAGAGGACAGCACAATGATGGAATTTCAGGGTTTTTTTTTTTAAAACCATTTTTGGACGTAACGGCGTATACGCCAGGGCGGCTTATCTACCTGAAATTACGGTACTAAATATCAGCCAATTGCAGATATCAACTTATTGAAACAAGGAAGAGGGGTGAGGGGGGGGGGGGGGGGGAATTAAAAAAAAAGTTTTGGAATATTAGTGGTTTAGTTTTGTCTCACTATTTTTAACAATCTTCCAGAGACTACTTGATATATCATTTTATAATAATTAATATTACAAATATGAAAGAAATGATATTGTGAGTTGAATATTTTAAATACTAAATAAAATAATTTTACAATAAAAACTGTAGAACTTATGCTTAAGGCCACTGATCTGCAGATTTACTAGTTTCACAAACCTATAACTTTCATTAATATTACTTCTTTTTTTTTTTTTTTTTTTGGTCAGAGGTGAATAAGGAAACATTTAAGATAGATTTTTAATAGCTTCTATAACTTATTTTTATTTAAACTGAGAGGGATTAAGCCCTAAGAGCCCTTCTTTGACTTTGCTCTTACTGAAATTGCATTTTTAGCAATGTCTACATGGGGTGTCCATTGCCGGAAAATGACTAATTAACTAACCATCCCAGTAATGGACTCTTAAAATCTTAAAAATAAATGAAATTTTGTAAATGGCCATTAGTATATAAAATTCACAAAGCCAGCTCTTAGCCTCTTCATTAAGATTTTCCTAGAAAAACAGCGAAACTGAAACGTTTTCTGCTTCTTGATTTGTTTGATTAAAAGTGCCAACAATAACCCAGTTTTATAAAACATGCAAGGGAGAATTATAAAAAAAATAATCAAAGCTAAATATTTATTAGTTATTTTTTTTATGAATCAAAAACATCAAAGGGTGTCCATTACTGACAAATCTACCCTATATCTCATTTTCCGTCATTTTTGATGGAAAATGGGGTATCATAAATATAGGGGTTTTTTTTATACACAATCTACTTCTGTTTGTATATTATAATAGGTAATGGCTTTTCATACCAAATTGTGTATATGATATATGCCAAATTTCTTTCTCTCATATCTATACTGGAAAAGTACTGAATTTTCTGTGTAAAGTTGCAGCAAACTATTTACTTGAGACCCAACAATGCTGAACAAAGCTACGATAGTCACAAGTAATCCATCGAGAAGCAAAATTTGTAATTACAAAGAAAACTTATAAGAAGATAGAATAACTCTAGCGTATAGAGGTGCAGATTCATGGTTGCCAATCACCACATGGCCAGTGTTGAATTCAGACACTTCCTTCCAGGAAGGATTTCTGTGGCTCCGGTAGGGGCATTAAAGAGTTCTCGGGAGGGGGTGGGGAATTGCACTTTGACCATTGAAAACAAAATCTAAAATTTTCCAGGTGGGGGGTAGGGGGGGGGGGACATTTTATTGCTTTAGGGGGAAATATCCTCCACGGGCCACCTCTGAATTCAACACTCCACATGGCAACTAAATGTTTTGCTGTGGCCACTAACTTTTGATGTCTAAGTTGCTATGTGTTTAAGATAAGTTTTCTTGTAGAAAAACAAATATTTGAAGTGCAGTTTGATTTGCATAGTGTAAAATAATCTCACACCAATCACAATTTTTTTAATATGCACTTTTATATGATAAAATCAAAATAAGGTTTTAGATTTCCTACTATTTCTCACTATCATGATTGCTTAGCTTATACATATTCTTTTTTGACTGGATCTTGACCAACTTCATCTTCTGATAGTTTAAGATATAGATTATATAAATTTCATGATTAAATGAAATATGCAGATTTGAAGTAGTCTGTTTTATTGTACATGTGTTATAATATTAAATAAATAGTTTATCACTTCGAATTCCTGAGCTTTTTTATTTCATTTTTCCCCTATATAAAATGTTGTTTGACAATGTGGTCACTGGATCTTTGGGTTTTAGGAGCCAATGGCTCCTTCCAGATTTTGGGAATCTGCATCTATACTCTAGAGACGAAGTAAATTAACAATTTTTTAAGCCCAGGACGCATTAAGCTGTTAGAATCTGAAAATGCAAAATCTAAAATAATTTGCAACTACCCATTGCTGTGCTACACTGTTTCTGCTACTGGGTTGCCAAGACAACATTAACATGATAAAACCAACAAATTCCTCTTCACAGAGTTCCATAAAATTGGAAAATGTCTGAGCATAAATTTTAGCCCGAAAAATTGTTTGCCAAAATATACTAAATGATTCCTCCCTCAACACACAGACAACTTTTCGCATACTACATATCTTGAAATATGAACTTTTGAGTTATTTATAATAATTTCCATCTATCCGCTTTTCAATAGATTGAGAACAGCAAAAATAATGCATCCATTTCAAGCAAAGTTATGTATAAGGGAAATTCCATTCCACCCAATGTTACCATTTTATTTTTTACATCAAATAGGTAACACATTTTCTGATAAACTATTTTTTTATATACTGGATGTTGGTCTGTTACAGGCATGATTACATATTTTTCATAAGTATATTATGGCAACAGTCAAATTTTGGTAAAAGTAATGTTTCTAACTGTCCCTGAATGAAAATACATTTTTGTTATAATAAATTGTATGTTATTTTATAAATAATATAGATAAGCATTAAAATGTCCAAAAAGCATGGTAACTAAAGCATGTAACAAAAGTATGTTACAATACCACTTCAATCATAATTATTTACAATAAGTAATTTATTCATAACAAGGGTAGATGTGCCAGTAATGGACACCCTTAAGGAATTTCTTTAAAAATTATTTTTTTATTAATAGTTAAAATTATTATATTCCAGTTTTTTCAATATTATATTAATCTATCGACAATATTTAACCATTCTTATAGCCTCATTTCCCAATATGAATAGAAATTTAATTTTAAATAACAGAAATATATCAAAACACCCAAAAGCCCAGTAATGGACACCCCCTAAAAAGTAATAAATATAATTGTTTTTATGACTATTTAGAGCCAGAATTTAATGAATACATACTAATGAAACAAAATAGTTATTTTCAAATAAATTTAACATTTAGGATACCAGTAATTAATAAAGTATTTGTGATAATATAATCATTTATTGTTTGTATCAATTATTGAAATTATCAGAAGATCGATAGTTTTAATTATTTTAGATGGATAGATTAAAATACTAAATATCAGGCAATTACAGCTATCAAATTATTGTAACAGTGGTGGATTTAAAGGGTAATTAAAAAAAAGTTTTGGAATATTAATGTTTAGTTTTGTGCCACTATTTTTAAATGTTTAGTTTTGTGTCCCTATTTTTAACAATCTTCAAGACTCTACTTCATATATCATTTATAATAATATTACAAATATGAAAGAAATGATATTGTGAGTTGATTATTTTAAATACTAAATAAAAATTTATTTAGTATTTAAATTAATTTCAAAATAAAACTGTAGTACTGATGTTTGAGGCCAATGATCTGCAGATTTACTATAGTTTCATGAATATTACCTGTAACTTTCATTAATAGTATTACATTTTTTTTAAAAATAAGGAAACATTTAAGACAGAAAATAGATTTTTAATAGCTTCTGTAACTTAATTGTTTTTATTTAAACGGAGAGGGATTAAGCCCTATGAACCCCTCTTTGACTGTGCTCTTAAACAATATTTTTTGCTTTCTGGCTGGTTTGATTGCCGGATTATAAAATATGCAAGGTATATGTACTACATAAAAATATAATAATAATAAATAAAATATTGAAATTTCATAAAATCTCAAAAAATAACTTAAAAGCAGCTATTTATAAAAGTTTTGGTGTTATTACATTTTGGTAAGTATAATTTAAAAATTAAATTTGATTATTTAGGTTTGCAGTTAAGCCAAAGTATTTTATGCACTATAAACATTACTAAAATTGCATATTTAGCAATGTCTACATGGGGTGTCCATTACTGGAAAATGACTAATTAACCATCCCAGTAATGGACACTCCTCTTAAAATCTTAAAGGAAATTTTGTAAATGGCCATTGGTATATAAAATTCAAAGTTTTCGATTGCTACTCAAACAAAAACATTCAAATTTTGCAAGAAAATAATATATAAGTTGATTAAACGAAGCCAACTCTTAGCCTCTTCATTAAGATTTTCACAGAAAAACAGCGAAACTTTGAAACATTATTTTCTGCTTCCTGATTGGTTTGATTAAAAGTGTCAACAATAACCCAGTTTTATAAAACATACAAGGGGGAATTATAAAAAAAATAATTAAAGCTAAATATTTATTAGTTATTTTTTTATGAACCAAAAACATCAAGGGGTGTCCATTACTGGAAGGGTGTCCATTACTGGCACATCTGCCCTATATTAATTTATCTGATAATCAAACATACAAACAAACGGATATTGGAATTTTCGATGTTATTTACAAAAGGTGTCATTACCCAGTATAATGTTTTCCAGAGATTGTCTTAGTGGTTCATTGGTTATTTTTTGAGCTACAGCAACTCTAAATGAACGTGTGTCAGTAAAAGTATACAAATTAAATTTCTAAGGGGGAAAAAAAAAAAGTTAGAAATAATATACGTGAATAAGGAATCTATACACCGGAATTATAGATGGCATAAGATTTTCTATTGAATAAGAACATTATTTTTGAATTAAAGTAAAATAAAATTGCAGTCAACAGGGTTTTTAAAAACAAACTTATAATAATAATATAAAATATAATACTGTACATTAAAAATCGCAAAAACATCGGGTAACTTGCGAAAAGAGAACCATATGTCAACAAGTATCATATCTTAGTTTTTGATTTGCGTTATCTTTGATTTGTTTAAAATTCCCGCTGAAAGAATGTTTATTTAAGATTACATTATACGTTAAAAATTGACATTATTTGTTTTAACTATTTAAAAGATTCGGTAACATCAAATGATTTACGTTAAGAACTTACAGAAGTTTTCGGCACATTTCCCCGTTGCGTAACATTTTTGCTGGCTTTCTCATTAGCGATTCGCATTCGTTGACTGTTAACCATTTTTAATTTTATAAAATCTAAAGAAAATTTGAGTATTGTATACAGATTAAAGTTTATGAGAAAGCACACGTATGCGAAGTGTTTTTCGTGTGACGTGAAGTGAAATTGTCTAGTTTCGAATGAGAAAATAGGTTACAGTTAACTTTTCATACAGAGCAATATTAACTGTTTGAGGTTAAAGAATTATCCGAAATTATCATGAATATGTTATTAATTGATCCCTTTCGTAGTTCAAATCTTGCAAATTACATAAAAAAAATATAGCTATTAGATTTTTATTTTGAAGTCTCAAATTATCATATAAAAAAGAATAAGGAAATCTAAAGACACAAGTAAACAAAGAAATGAATAGTTTTATGAAAGCGCTATAAAACAATCTACAATAACTTCATCAGGTAATTTGTGCAAAGCTCGGTGCAAAGAGAGCCAGCCATATGTGAAGAAGTACTGTATGTTACAGTTTGTTTTACTCTAACTATTCTTCCACTTGTTGATCATTCAATTTCAGTTGAAAGATCCTTTATTTAAGAGTACAGATAAGTGGCACAGTAAGAATTTATTTCAATTATTTAAAAAGTTTCAAATACATCAAAAGATCAAAACAATTATATGTTAAAAACTTACCGAAGTTTTCGGGACATTTCCCCGTTGTACGATATTTTTGCTTGCTTTTTCATTTGCAATTCGCATTCGTTGACTGCTGACCATTTTTAATTCTATAAAATGGAAAAAAAATGAGTATTATAATAGGAATTAAAGTTTGCACAAGTGAGAGAGCACACGTACGCGTAAAGAAGAGTGTATTCCTGTGACGTGTTTCAGAAGTAGACTAGTTTCGATAAGCAAAATAGGTTGCAGTTAACATTTTATAATGAGAAAAATTAACTGTTAAAAATTCAATAGAATACCTATGTAAGAGAGTGGCGCTATACCTTGGAGGATTATGCACAGATTGGAAGTTTTTGCCTAAATAAACCATAGATTAAGAACCAAGATGAAACTTTTACGGCAAAATGTGTAATGGCAACAGTACTAGAGTCACTACCGACAAGGAGGAAGAATTAACCATAGATTAACATCCAAGATCGGACATTTCCATAGAGCGTAATGGTAATGCGATTGCGATCGTAGCGAAGCGTATTTTCGAAGCTTGAAAATGATTTCCAAAAAAGGAAACAAGATGATATTGTTTGTTTCAGGTGTAAATTAAACGGCCATATACAACGTTTTTGCCCCCAATTAGAGAACAACCGATGGAGATTTAATGATGCGCCAATAGAAAACAACTCCAGACTCAGGAATGAGAATAGGGAAAATACTTTGGAGGAAAGAGGACAGTTTAAGGTTTCCCGTGATCCGCAGACAAGGGGTACGAATGGAGAGCGCACTTTTTATCCCACAAACAGAGGCAGAGCCGCGGGCAGGGGATTTCGCGGACAATATGCAAATCGTGGTTTTAGAGAGAATAATTTAAACTATTAAAGGGGGATTCTAAACCGGCGAGTAATTCCTATTTGTCTAATATACAGTCGGTATCGGAGAAATCGCAGTGTCATAATTTTAATGTTTTTAATCAAAGTATAGAAACTAAATTACCGTTAATTGAAGTTAATATTGAGGGTAAAATATGTAAAGCGTTAATTGACTCGGGTTCGACCTCTAATTTCGTTTCACAGGAAGTTGTAAATAAATTAAAACTGAATAAATTTAAAAAAGCTTCAATTTCTATGAATACAATTTTGGGGGGACAGTTTAAAATTAAAAGTTCTGTTGATCTAACTTTTCGAATTGAGAATCGGGAGTTTACTGATAACTTTTATGTAACTAGCAGTTCGTTATCGTCGCACTTCCATATGATTCTAGGTGTGCCTTTTATAAAGAAATTTGATTTGCTCATTGATTTAAAAAACAATACATTATTTTATGACAATACAGGTTTTTCTTTATTAAAGGGCCCGAGTAATATTGTTAATTTAATCGAACTAAATCCAGAGCCTTTGCCAGTCTTTTCTAAACACAAAGAGTACATTCCTCCGAATTCGGAAAGAATCATTAAGGTTAGGATTAGAAAAACAAACTGTATAGATACAAAAGATGTCTTAATTAAACCGTGTATTCTCCCGTTTAAGAGGGATTTATTAGTGGGGACTTCTGTTTGTGAAAATGATGCAAATAGGTTATTTATTAAAATAGCTAATTTTAGTGATAATGCAGTGCATTTAAATAAAGGGACTAAATTAGGAGTGTTAGTGCCAGTGATGTCAAATTATCCCAAAAGGCAGGACGAGTTTACGGGTCATATTGACGACGTAAATATGGGATCCATGGATCATGCTGATTTAAGCTGGGATAGTAAAGTTAATTTAGATCATTTAGATGAACCCCTAAGAACGGAAGTTCGTGATTTTCTTAACAAAAATTCAGACATCTTTGCTTCATCAGTTCTTGAGCTACCAGGGTGCGATACTTTAAAACACGAAATTCGACTGAAAGACGATAAACCTGTTAAATGCACGCCTTATAGGGTTGCTTATAACTTAAGAAGGGAAATGGAGAGTCAATTAGATATGTTGTTAGAAGCGGGAATTTTGGTACCGTCAAATAGTGAGTTTGCTAGTCCAGTAATGCTGGTTAAAAAAGCGGATGGTGGCCATAGGTTATGTGCCAATTTTCGAAAATTAAATTCACAATTAATAAAAGATAGCTACCCCTCACCAAACATAACTGAAACTATTGATTCTTTGGCGGGTTCCAAATATTTTTCAACTATGGACTTGACTTCTCGTTTTTATCAGCAGCTAATTAATGAGGAGGATCAAAAATATACATCAATTACTACACATAAAGGATTATTTATGTATACAAGAAGCCCATTTGGATGTACCAGTTCTCCTCCTGCTTTTCAGAGATTAATGAATTTTATTTTTGGAGATGTTGCGGACCTCAGTATTTTAATTTATATCGATGACATATGTGTGGCTTCTAAAGACATTCAATCTCACTTTGAAAAATTATCTTTAGTTTTTGATAGATTGCGTGAACACAATCTCAGATTAAAACCCTCTAAATGCCATTTTTTAAAGTCTGAAATTACATTTTTGGGATTTACTGTAAAAGACGGAAAAGTCTCGCCCACTACAAAGAATGTGGAAGTAATTAAACAATTTAAGGCACCTAATAGTAAGAAACAATTGCTTCAATTTTGTGGGACGATAAATTTTTATAGAGAATTTTTGGGTGATTTTTCTAAAAGGGCTATTACTTTAAGTAATTTATAGAAAGGTAAATCTAAATTTATTTGGACGGAAAAGGCACAAGAAGAATTCGAGGATTTGAAAAATGATTTGGCAGAAATTCCGACATTAAATCTACCGGATCTTAATAAAGATTTCGTATTGTTTACGGACGCTTCAAATTTCGCACTCGGTGCTGTGTTAGCCCAGTTTGATGAAAATAATTTCCCAGCCCTTATTGCTTTTGCAAGTCGAAAACTTAAAGACGTAGAAGTGCGTTATTCAACATCGGAACGGGAATTATTAGCTATAGCATGGGCTGTCAATTATTTTAAATGCTACCTTTACAATCGTAGGTTCATAGTGTATACTGATCATGCAGCTCTTACTTACGCATTAAAATTAAAGGATCCAACTTCGAGAATCGCGCGTTGGTTATGTTCGCTCGCAGACTTTGATTTTGAGACTAGATTTATTAAAGGGAAATGTAATTCGATTGCGGATTTCTTATCTCGTTTTGTGGATCATGAAATCGTAAATATTGAGAAAAATGATATTACAGAAGTTAAGATTAAAGAGAACTAAAATATGCATCTTGTAAATAACCTTGTTGATACTCCTTTGATGCATAGTTATGACCCTTCTAATTTTCTTAACGAGCTTAAAACGGAACAGAAAAGCGATAAATTTTGCTTGTCGATTATACAGAATGTGTCCGATAAAGTTAATCCTAAACCCGAACATATATTATTTTTCTTAGAGGACGGTATTTTGAAATGTAAGGATATGCGTAACAGGACTAGAAGGGATGCGCAATGTAAATTTGTCTTACCGTTGTCCCTAGTCCCGAAAATTTTCGAGTTAACGCATAACTCAGTTGTTGCTTGTCATGCGGGTATTTATAAAACATTAGAGAGGATCAAGCACTTTTATTTCTGGCCAAAAATGTATGCTCATATTAAGAAATTAATAGGCGCTTGTCACTCGTGTTTGCAATACCGGGGTCATAAACCAAAAAAGGACGCGGAGTTACAAAGGTTACCTATAGCAAATCACGTAATGCAGATTGTTCATCTTGATATTTCGGGTCCTTACACTCAAACATTTCAGGGAAATAAATTCATTGTATCCTTTGTTTGTGCCTTTTCAAAGTAGCCTGATGCATGGCCAGTGCCTTCAATTGATTCAGATACTATTGCTGACGTTTTGGCCGAATTTATATCTCGATATGGTGTGCCTAGAACATTGATCACAGACCTTGGTCGTCAGCTGGTAGGTGATGCCATTAAGAAGGTCTATAAGCAACTGGGGATTGATCATCGTACGACAACACCCTATCCCAGATAGCAATTTTAATTTGCAGAAAATTTTCAGCAATCTTACTTTGCAAACTTGCAAAGTTGCAGCAAGCTCAGCATGACAAGCCTGAAAGTTCATAACAAGACTGCAACAAGATTATGCAAACTCCGAAGTCACCATACTTTGAACTTGCAGCTAACTTGTCGTGCAAGTTGCAGTCTTGTTCTTCAAACTGACTGCAGACTCATATCAAACTAGTAATATTGCCATGGCACACGATCTGCAAATGCATTGTAAACTTGCAATCTAGCCATGACACACTATCTGCAAATGCATTGCAAACTTAGATTCTTGTCATGTCAAGCTAGCTGCAAGTATGCTGTAATTTCATAGCAATGTTGTTAATTCTCTGAATTTTACGTGTAGTACAGGTAAAATAATATTTTTTGAGACAAGTGATGGCCATTCACCAAAACTTGGGAAGAACTTCGATTTGATATTCGAAATGAAGATCCGATGAGTCCTAAAAAATAAAGTTGTTGTACCATGTTTTGGGACAAAAGACGGGGGCATTTTTAGCTCAGGGAGGGGATGGGACTCAAAACGTTTTATGTAGGTGAAGTAGGATATTGTTTATTATGTATTTTATAATTACGAATCAAATAATCCGCAAGTCGAAACGATCATTTCTTACAAAGTTAAGCAGGTTTTATGAATACGAAGTCGAAAATTATACTTGTGCAGGTAAAATAGGTTTTTACAGTAATAACTGATTTCTATTCACGAAAATTTGAGAAAAACATCGTTTTGGCACTAGAAATTAAGATACCTTGAGTCCCCAAAAATTAATGTTGTTTATCGTATTTTGGGGGCAAAAATGGACATTTTAACTCGAGAGGGGGGGGAGGAGGACAGAATTCAACATTTTTTAAATAGGTCAAGTGGGATATAGTTTCATATGTATCTTTAAATTCTGATTCGTATAAAACCATCCGCAAGTCGATACGATCATTTGTGAGACAGTTACAGCAGGTTTTATGAATACAAAGTGGAAAATTATACTTTATATTTTAGCATAGTTTTGTCGCATTTATTTTACGTTCAAAACATCTTCTTTATATCATATTAAATCATTAAGTTTAATCATTATAATATCAAAATCCTTAAATGTCTTCAAAATAGCAATAATCAAAATCAGAATAATTTGAGTTTACTCCAAAGCCATTAAAGTTGCCAAAATCCACTTATACCCTGCCTTAACTTTGTATTCAGAATTATAAACATCATAACAAACGATACCTCATTTGACCTATTTAAAATAATTTCAGTTCTACCTTATAAAGTTAAAGCCTCCCCCCCCCCCCCAAAAAAAAACCACGATAAAACTACTTCACTTTTTGGGAACTTATTGGATCTTCATTTCTAGTGTCAAAATGAAGTTCTTACCAAATTTTTGTGAATGGCATCAGTTGCTGCTGTAAAAACCTATTTTACCTGCAGTAAAGTATAATTTTTGACTTCGGATTCATGAAAGCTGCCGTAACTATGTAGCGAATGATCGTATCGACTTGCGGATGGTATCATTCGATTAAAAAGAAAAAATACATAATAAACGGTAACCCTCTGTTGACCTACTTGAAATTTTTTTAGCTTTGCCCTTCCCCTTCCCTGAGTTAAAAATGCTCCCCAAAACATGGTTAAGTAATTTTATTTTGGGGGGACTCAAGTATCTTCATTTTTTGTGTAAAAACGAAGTTCTTCCCAAATTTTGGTGAATGGCCATCAGTTGTCGTATATTATTCACTTTTTGGTATATATATTTTACATATACACTAATAGTCGTACTTTTCTGGGTTGTGCGTGTTTTGTGCAAGATTCCGCATAATCGGAGGTTTGTCAGATGCTCAACATTTTTATGCCATATATAGACTGAGTAGACAAGGACTTATAGTTTAAAGTAGATTCGAAAGCAATTCTAATTTCTTATACAACTAGCTGTACCTGGCGACCTGTTTGGTTTTCCTTAAAATATATGGTAATCATTGTATCATGCTTTTTTTATTATTCATAATTCAATTTACTTGCTCAAGTTTTCGCCAAATCAGACGATTCTGATAGAGAAATCAAGAACTCTGTACTTTTATGTCACCAAGGTGTAGGTGATAATGGCCAAATATCCAAAATCTCATTGCATTTTTTCTTATTTCATTAATTTCATTTAAAATATAATCCTTTCATCCATTTTCTTTAAAATACATAACTAATTTAAAACAGAAAAATTTTAAATCCAAGACTTTCACTTATTTCAAAAGAATTAATAAAAAAAAAAAAAAAAACCTGATAAATAACATAAACCAAGACATTTAATTTTAACATTAAAGCATTGTTTTAAGTTATCACGTGAAAAATAAAAATGCTATTTGCGAGATTTGCACGTGGTTGACATAAAAGTACCAAGAACTCTTTGCGATCAGGGCAACATTTCATATATTTTTTGTTGTTACGTATTTCATCTTTCTTTACAAATACAGCTTAAATCGCTTAGGCATTTATGCTTCATGTCCATGTGTTTATCAATTGCAATATGTTCGATAACGCAGATTTTTAAACCTATTATCATCCGTAATCGGGTCAATGACCAATTGGCGTGTTTTAGCTAATAAGATTTGGTGCAATGGAATGTTTTTTGTGAAAATCCTTTAATGATAGCTACATTTACATTAAGCTATATTGTTGCTGATATTCTTTTTGTTACACTTGAATCTTGGCAGTAGACTCGATTACGGAAGATTAGGTAATCAAACATCATAGCTGAAATTCATCAATCTGATTTCATGTACTTAACAAATGCATATCAAATTACTGTTTTGAATACATTTGGTTAATAAGAATGGTAAGTGTGTTTGGCAATTAACAATAATCATTTTGCATGATCTATCTTCTCGAGATGGATAACAAATAAGTAGAAAATGAGTTGATCATTCGTTTTAAAATTTGATTAATTAAATATTTTTACAGGTGATGGATTTATTTGCATTTAACTTATATTAACCCCTTGAGGGGCGGTGGGATATATTTTATCTCACCTACGATTAATGAGGATTTGCACCAGAAAAATTTTTATTAAATTTTACTTTTCTAACTTTGGTGGGAAAAAGTTGTAAACTTGCTTTTCCTTATTTTGCAATAAATTTTTTTGCGGATTCCGGTGTGAATTCGACATTTCAAAAACACAATTGCTTGCCCCTC
This sequence comes from Maratus speciosus, assembly GCA_963932465.1. Taxonomy (NCBI): domain Eukaryota; kingdom Metazoa; phylum Arthropoda; class Arachnida; order Araneae; family Salticidae; genus Maratus; species Maratus speciosus. Next base: position 467,127,460 of record OZ010789.1, read on the forward strand.
AAAGGGTTAAGGAAAGATCGGCTATTTATGAGTTAGCCGGGAAAAGTGATAAATCCCCAAATATTGTTTCCCTTACCATCATTTATATTGCATTCATTTCATTTAAAACACACAGCTTTCATTTCAAATACATTCCTTTAAAAAAATGTATCATACACTTAAAATACATTGTTTTTGACTTACCTCAATTAAAACACAAAATAAAAAAATAACAGAAACAGAAGCATTTTATCTCAGAATCAAAGCATTGTTTCTTATTTACACCCTCAAAAAATATGAAAAAAAAAATGCTAGCAGGTTTGATTTTCTAAACAAACTTATATACATATTATTTATTGCTTGTCATTAAGAAAAATTCATGGAACTCATTCCTTTTTGAAATAAATTTCATAAATAGCTATCAACATACAAACTGTTATTGGATACACCACACAACTATTTCTCTAATAATTTGCATACATTAACATTAAATGATTTTAAAGGCAAGTAAGAAAACTGTAATAAATTTAAAAAGGCAAAAGAACATCCTAAAGTTATTAGAAAATTAAACTAAAAATAGGATAATTGAATTTGCAAACTTAATAGCCTGTATTTCAACAAATGAAACTTATTTACTGATTTAGTAAAACATTTCGTTTTTTACTGTAACATAAATGAATGTTTATTAGAAGTACCACACATTCTGGATATTAACACTGCATTCAAAAGATTTCTTTTTTTATCCTAAGATTTTTTTTAATGATACAACAGAAAAACACAGTTTAAAGGTTTTTCTAAAAATAAGCATGCTTACCTGTCTACTGATGAACCTTTTAGCTAATTTTATCAAAGATAATATAATTTATATGTTTTGCAGCCAAAATGTAACATATGGCTAAAGCAATGGAAGCAAAGCTTATCAGGAAAGAAATATTAACTTTAAACTTGAAATTCTCGTATACTTAAATCTAAATGAATTTCTCTCTCTCTCTCTATATATAAATTATTTTAAAAGCTTCTAGAATTTAAAAAAGACAAAGTTGTAATAAAACAATACTAGTTATAAAATAGTTACAAAGTTTATTTTTACACAAATACAAATAACAGTTTATAAATAATAGTATTACAAAGTATTATTTTCTACATATTTTGAGTTAAGACATTGTTCCCTAAACAAAACACACAAAAAATAATTAAAAAAGTAAATATTTAAATATAATTAACACTTTCCTGTTCTCCTTCCCCACCTGAGTCTGTTGCATCATGCAATTTAAAACCCATGTTTTTTAATGTCTCTGCATCCTGAAAAAGAAAAAAAAAGAATAAATTTTAAAAAAATCGCAGGTTTATTTTTTACAGTTTTCAAGAATTCTGTCTACAGTTAGTTTTTAAGATGATCACAAATTACAACTTCCCAGTTAACAAAACTACCTTGATGCTAAGGGTGGAATTGCCGGGAGGTAATAAAACTTAATAGAAACAATTAAATCAATTTTGCCGAGCAATAAGCCTTATCTTTCAGACTGAACTTTCAGGCAAACCAGACTCGACAGTAATGTGGGTTATGCTTCTGGCAAATTGCACAATACATAAGAATAAATATTACTAAGCAAAGACATAATTAACATAAACAATTTATTTTCTATATTGTTTAGACCCGAGAAGAAGATATTGAGATAATTCATTCAGTTGGTTTGACATTTAATGTGAAATTTTTATCCCATGCGTTATCCCGCAAGGAATGAACGTATCGAAATTAAACGTAAATTTTAATTAAACTTTTAAAGATTTAACCATTTAAAATAATTTTACTTCTTAAAATATTTGTTTTTTTCCCAAGAGCAAACAAGATAAACCAGTAGAAATCAGAACATTCTTTAGTATAAAGTTTTAAATTCTTTAAGCAGTCATCAAAGCATTACCAGCGCCTTTATTAAATATTTGCGAAAACGATTATGATTCCGCGTCGATAGGTACATCGAGCATCCGTCAACTCCTCCACTGAGCACCTGGTAGAGGGGAGGTGCTAAGTTCGAACCCAATCGCGCCCGTCGGCCTAACCGTTTCGGAGTTTCGTGGTTTTCTTCGAAGCCTTGGATTTTCCATGCGTAAATACGGGTTAGGTTTCCTTAGAAAGACCCCCACGAAGGGCACTCCCCCTAGGGCCTATATTCCTCGAGTAGATAATCGGCCGTCAACAATCAACCCAACCCATGCACTGAGCACCCGCCAAGTAAAGTCAGTGCGTAATGAAAAAATACGATTTTCTCAAACGTATGTGACTAGGATAATCGCTATAGTTTTCCTGTATGGCTTAAATAAACTTCTAGTACTATTTTTTTTCATAATTTTATTTACAGTAGATTTGGTAATAGCGGGGAAGGAGGAGGGGGGACACATTTTTCCAGTACATTTTCGACTATATCTCTGAAAATGTAATATCTAAAATTACAACAAATACGCATTTGGTTTCCGTATTACAAGACCTTTCGAACGATACCCCACACACTACACACACAAAAGAAAAGAAAAATAAGTAGCTTATTTCCCTATTTTTTTTCTAAAAATACTTGCGAATCGCTAATAATCAATAAGTATGTTGGTCAATAACCTTATAACTCTGGCAAGTTTGAAATTTCCATGTTCCGTAGTTTCGAAAAATTGACTATGACAGACGGACAGAGACACACAAGTGATGTTTACAATTCTTCAGTTTTTACATTTTAAGTGCGGAAGCCAAAAAAATTAACTAAGATCAAAACTAGTTTATCTAGTCAGTAAGTCTAATTTATCTAGTAAAATTTCATCAGTTTAATCTAATTTATATAGTCAAATTAGTTTAATCTAATTTATCAACTTTAATCTAGTCAGAGAGACAAACTAAACATTAACTAGTCAGTACCTAAACAGTACAAACGCAGAATAAAACTTTTCAACCTCAGGTATCCTATGCATGAAAAGGATTTAAAAATATTAAAATGCGAGCGCGCGAGAAATCTGTAAATATCTCCCATATGATTAGCATTAACTTGACCGTTTCTTCGCGTGACTAGTGTAGGCTCTTAAGAAGTTACCTTTTATGAAAGATTGTTACCAGTGTTGAATTCAGGCACTTTTCTCCGGGAGGGATTTATGTGGCTCCGAGGGGGGATGTCCCCCCCCGGGCCACCCCCTGAATTCAACACTGATTGTTACCATAAAAATAATAATAAATAAAAATACAGTTGGACATTTTTTTTACATGTAAAAAATAAAACAAAACAAAACATGTTCAATAAGAATACAAATAAACAATATTCAAATCTGACATTAACACTATAACATTAAGATTTTGAAGTGGTTATTTAGCTTCAATTCATTACAAAAATACGCACCAATCAATAATAGTAAAATTTTTTGCGGCAGGCCTCGAAATGGAAAAATCCACGAACAGGGACGCTATTTCAAAATTATCGTTGACTACAAACTTTTTTTTTTAAACTTTAGGCAAATCTATGTCTAATCTTACAAAAACAATTTAAAAACTGCATTGAAAATTCTAAATAATAAAAAAAGTTACAGACAGCACAATAAAAGCCATATGTATAAAATTGTAATAAGATGTTTCAACGACTTCACGGATCACTAACCAGAACAATATCTGCCATAATTTCACGAACCGGAATATCGTTTCGATTTGCTCCGGTACATGCCTGATTTGCAGACGTGAAGAACTAAAAATTTAAAAATATTCATATTTAAAATTTTTACAAAAATTTGGAAATAAAAAGATTTATACACATCCGATTAAGAAGCAGTTACGTCAAAAGAAAAGAGAAATTATTAAAGAATTAAATAAAACGAACGTCGGTACGAAATACTTTTAATAATTTCAATAAAAATTAGAAAAAAGAGGTACATTAAAAATCCAGGTTGATAAGCATAGAGCCAACTAAGAAACAGTTTAAAATTATACTTAATATTTAAATAGAGAAAAAAAGGTTAATGGTAAGGAAAAAATAATTTAAAGTTTAAAATCATACACTCGAACGCAGTGTTGAATGCAGGGGGTGACCAGGAGGGGACATTACCCCCGGAACATTGAAAAGTAGTCCCGGAAGGTTTGAATTTTTATGCTTTTTAATGGACAAAAGTGCAATTTCCACCTCGGATCTATGAAATGCCCCCCCCCCCCAACCTCATCCCGGAGCAACAGAAATCTTTCCCGGAGATAAGTGTCTGAATTAAACACTGCTCCAGCAACGTGAAAGACAACAACAACATTAAAAAAAGCAAACGAAATCTTAAACCCCCTGTAAAGTTCAGAAAAATTCATTTAAAAATTAAGATTTTCAACATTGGTTTAACATGGCCCAAAACATAACTATTGAAAAACGTAGGCATTACTTAGAAAATTAACATAACTTTTAATTTATTAGAATTTTTGTATGGCATAAGTTGTAGATTATAGAGAAATGTTACTTTAGAGAAAATAACCACATTTCAATAATTAAAATAAGAAATACCTTTATTTCTGGGTTCCTTTACTTGAACGCTAATCAACGATCCGCTGATCACGAGATTCAATAACGATGCGTCTTTTTCTTTTGACTCTGAGCTCTGAATTTCCGGTCATACGCTGTTATCTATTCTGCTCTCAACAAAGGGAATTTTCGCTGACGTCGTTGAAATATGACAGTGTTGCAGCAGTTTTACAGCAAAATGGCATTGCAAGGGGGAAATCGATTTTGTTTCATCTGCCTTGCAGCACTTTTGAGTGAAAATTGTTGTGTCAAATTTGTCAAGACAAGGAAATATCGAGAAAAAGTCAAACTTACTGCAAACGTGCATGCTATCTGGGATCATCCCCAAACGAATGCTAAAATCGAACGACAACACGCTTCTCGCTGCTCATTTAGAACACCTCGTAAACATCACACATACAGATTGGGACAAGCAACTAAAATTTGCACTTCTAGCTTTGCGATCAGCAACTCATGTCGCAACTAATGAATCGTCACACTTTGTACTAACGGGGAGAGATATGCTACTTCCATATAATTTATTAACTCAGAAACCTGAATTCTCTTATGCAGATAGTCGTTCTTATTGTGAGACTTTAATTCCTTCTTTGCAAACAGTTTTTACTCAAATCAGGAGTAATCTAGAGAAAGCTTCGGAAAATCAAGAGAGGATTAAAAATAAAAATGCAGTTGATAAAAAAATTATAATTGGTGATTTAGTGTTATGGTATTGTCCCGCCATTAAGATAGGTTTGTCTCGAAAATTCGCAAAACTCAATACCGGGCCTTACAGGGTCATAGAAAAAGTAGGGAAAGCCAATTATAAAATTCAGCTAGTGTCAGATCCTTCAAAGATGAAGACGGTTCACGTTCATCAACTTAGAAAAATTGGAATCAAAGCAGTTTTTCCTGCATTACAATGTCAGAATGATGCTCCAACAGGAGAAAGTTTTCATTCTAATGAGCAGTACGCTGGCATTGATCGTGAAGTCAAATTATATCCCACAAGAATTTTTTCACGAAGCTCAAAAAAATATTTATTTGAGAATTTAAATCGGCACACGGAAATTAGTGCTCAAATGCAGATTCAGAATTTAGAAAGCGGAGGGGTTACTCAAAATACTGCGGGGGATTCAACTACACTTAGTATATTGACTGATGCAGCTTTCGGAGATCCTCCTGGCCCATCTTCCGATAACGGGAAAAAGAGATGGAGGTCAAAGTGCGTTAGACAGGGGAAGAATTGAAGAGGTCAGCGACCTCTTCACGGGCCGAATGTTAAAACGGGGAATGTTGCAACTCATTCGTACTCGTTACGAAAACGGTACTAGAGGAGGTAATTTTGTGTGTAACAAAATTCTCTTGTATATAGTTTTTTTTTCTCGTTTGTTTGTTTCACTTTTCTATCTTACTTAGTAAAAAGATAGATACTTTTAAGTAAATGTCTTGAATGCTATACTTACATATATTTACTTATGTATAACATTATTGAACAGACCATTACATATTTTGGTTCAGTGAATGCTAAAGTGGTTTTTGAGACAAATGTGAATTTTTTAAAATTCAGTTTATGTCTGAACTATTCTTTTTTTCTTTTGTGTTATTTTTCATATTCCTTTATATATAATATTTGTGGTATTGCTTTGACTATTTAATTTTAGGTAACTAGTATTTTGTTTTATTATGTATGGGTTATAAAGCAATTAATTGTAGAAATTTGGAGGTTCATTGTAGTTTGTATTGGGGGTGCTCCTTTTCTTTTTTTTGCATATTGATGTAAAGGTAATGAAAATTTTGGCAGAGTATAATTAAGGGAGAGTTTGTAAAATATGTTTGACCAATGCTAGATATGAAGCGGACTGGTTTAGTTTTTAATGGAAGACGGATATTCAAATTTATTTTTAAAACTGTGGAATCGGGTATTCGTTTGCACGTTTTAAAATTAATTTTAGAGTAGAGGAAATATTTTATTAGGGTTTTACATGGAGTATTTTAGTTGCAGAAGAGTATTGAATATTGTGTAAAAGTGAAGAATAGTTTTAAGTGGGTTGATGTGGTACCGCGGTGGTATTGAGTCAGGAATATATTCTCGCTCGCTCTCGCAGTCTTTTCACGATGACGCTTTGAAATACATGCCCCTCTAAGGAAACGTAGTAACCTATGAACAATGGAGGCTTAAAAGGAGGCAGTGATGGAGCTAAGCGATGAAGAATAGTAATCTCCTTCGATTATATGAAAATATGGACCTATATGCCTAAACGGGCAGATTTTCTTTGACAGAGTCCGGATGTACTGCGCGTGTAGCGAGTGCGAATTACTAAGAGAAGCATCACCTTCGATTTATGAACAGCTAATTACGAAAAGAAGTATCTCCTGCAATCTATGAATAACTAATTAAGAAAAGAAAAATCTCTATGGATTATATGCAAATTTGTACTTATATGTTTAAACGGGCAGATTGTCTTTGACAGAATCCAGATGTACTGTACGTATAGCGGGCGGTTCCAGGAGAAGAAAGATGCATTGGAGGAAGGATGTTGTTTTTCGGGGACTGCTGAAGATTGATTAGAAACCGTTATAGACTGTTACTAGGAGCGGATCTTGTGCGGTGATACTAAGGATAGTTTTAGAAATGACATTTATGTGTAAAGGAACATTTTGCTTGAACAATTATGGGACCTTTAACTACGGATATTTTAGTGTATTTTAATATGTGGAAACCAGTTGCTCAACTCCTGGTAAGTTCCTGACTTTATATTTAAGTATTTTTTTTGAAATATGAAATAATTTAAAGGAACCACCCGAGCTCAGTCAATCTAGTATGCTTTATTTTAGTTTTATTATATCAATCATTTTCAATGTTTCTTTTATTAAACCACTTATCCATGATATCAATTACTTAAATAAAATATTCCCAAATAACATATGATTTAGTATTTTAATTTGAAGTTATTGTTACTATTTTTAAAATAATAAATGGTCGCTTGACTAATTAACTTCCGACTAGCCTTTTCAAGTATTTTATGATAAAAACCCTAAATATTATAAGATTTCATATGAGCACCGTTAGGAACACAACGCAACGGACATATTTAGTTTATGATTTAAATAAAAGGTGGAATCTATATTGAAATTTAATAGAAGACTTAGACATTTACAGAGTCAAGTATTAATAAATTGTCACTTTTCTATCTTACTTAGTAAAAAGATAGATACTTTTAAGTAAATGTCTTGAATGCTATACTTACATATATTTCTTTATGTATAACATTATTGAACAGACCATTACATATTTTGGTTCAGTGAATGCTAAAGTGATTTTTGAGACAAATGTGAATTTTTTTAAATTCAGTTTATGTCTGAACTATTCTTTTTTTCTTTTGTGTTATTTTTCATATTCCTTTATATATAATATTTGTGGTATTGCTTTGACTATTTAATTTTAGGTAACTAGTATTTTGTTTTATTATGTATGGGTTATAAAGCAATTAATTGTAGAAATTTGGAGGTTCATTGTAGTTTGTATTGGGGGTGCTCCTTTTCTTTTTTTTGCGTATTGATGTAAAGGTAATGAAAATTTTGGCAGAGTATAATTAAGGGAGAGTTTGTAAAATATGTTTGACCAATGCTAGATATGAAGCGGACTGGTTAAGTTTTTAATGGAAGACGGATATTCAAATTTATTTTTAAAACTGTGGAATCGGGTATTCTTTTGCACGTTTTAAAATTAATTTTAGAGTAGAGGAAATATTTTATTAGGGTTTTACATGGAGTATTTTAGTTGCAGAAGAGTATTGAATATTGTGTAAAAGTGGAGAATAGTTTTAAGTGGGTTGATGTGGTACCGCGGTGGTATTGAGTCAGGAATATATTCTCGCTCGCTCTCGCAGTCTTTTCACGATGACGCTTTGAAATACATGCCCCTCTAAGGAAACGTAGTAACCTATGAACAATGGAGGCTTAAAAGGAGGCAGTGATGGAGCTAAGCGATGAAGAATAGTAATCTCCTTCGATTATATGAAAATATGGACCTATATGCCTAAACGGGCAGATTTTCTTTGACAGAGTCCGGATGTACTGCGCGTGTAGCGAGTGCGAATTACTAAGAGAAGCATCACCTTCGATTTATGAACAGGTAATTACGAAAAGAAGTATCTCCTGCAATCTATGAATAACTAATTAAGAAAAGAAAAATCTCTATCGATTATATGCAAATTTGTACTTATATGTTTAAACGGGCAGATTGTCTTTGACAGAATCCAGATGTACTGTACGTATAGCGGGCGGTTCCAGGAGAAGAAAGATGCATTGGAGGAAGGATGTTGTTTTTCGGGGACTGCTGAAGATTGATTAGAAACCGTTATAGACTGTTACTAGGAGCGGATCTTGTGCGGTGATACTAAGGATAGTAGTAGTAGGAAAGTGGGGGTTCACCGGCCACAGGGGCAATGGGCAATCTGCGATCAGTGTGCGGTCGTTGATCAGACTCACATTTCTCATGATCACAACAGTTATTAATATCTCATGTTGCTGTTCAGTCTAGCAGTTTGCTAGAATGGTATATATATCAAGAATTAAAGTGTCAAAGCGGTTCCGTTCAGAAACACTTGTTTATTTTATCTCATTTTGTTGTATTCTTTGAAATTTTCTTGAAAGATGCGAGTACATGAATACGTTTTTTAATAAATATACATGTTTTCCACGCTATTAAGAATAAGTGTTCAAAAAATACATGTCTAAGGAAGTATATGTGTTATAAGGTATATATAACTATATATATCCCATTCTATATGTTTGAATGAATCTAAGCATATTTAAAAAATTGTGTATTAAGATAAAAATGTTTAATTAAAAGCACTTATCAGTGTCTACACATATCTATATCCATAAAGTTAAATGCTTATATATAGGTTCTTGTGTAAAAGTATATATGTATAAAGTTTACTAGTTTAAAAAAAAATTGCAAAAAGTTTTACACAGATAATAAGAATAATAATAAAAAAAAAGTTTGACAAAGGTTTAACAAAGTAAAAAAAAAAAAAAAAACTTTTAATAAATTTAAAAATTTTTAACAAATTAAAAAAAGTTTTAGCAAAAAAAAAGTTTTAACAAATTTAAAAAAAAGTTTTACAAAAAGTTTTAACAAATGAAAAAAAAATAGTTTTACAAAAAAAATTTAAATATGTTTTTAAAAAATTCTGAAAGAATAAAAAAGTTTTACAAAATTAAAAAAAAAAGTTTTAAATATGTTTTTAAAAAATTCTGGAAGATTAGAAAAACTATACATTAAGCAAAATTATTTACAATGAGCATAGCTATATACATATATATATATATATTGTATATGTATATCTGTGTATATGTTTGAATATACGTGTTACACATATCTAACAATATGTTAGGAAGGTTTGTGTAGAAGTTATAAATAAGCACTCATATAAAAAAATCAATATTTTTTTATTTTAACAAAGCAATTTACAGAAAGTATATTTACAAAAAATATATTTACATAAAAACATTTTCTTGATAATTCTACATCATATTAACAATTTTCATCACTGATACAATCTTGATTAATTTTATAATGTCCATAGGCAAAACTTGATATTCCATCATCTAGCAAGTAACGCTTATCATCAAAAGGATTTAAGCTAATTTTATTCTGTATTAATGTATATAGGTGATGGTTATCTTGAGCGATCCTTGTCTGCTTCTCCATGCTAGTTTTCACCTGTTGTAGGCATTCTAAATAATCTTGATGCTTGATTTTCAGTCGAACAACATGTGTAGACACACCCTTCGCCCGCTTCTTTTCTTCACTCGAAGATTTCAGGGAGTACATTTTGGATTTTAGACCAACGAACTCAAGGGCTAAATCTCCATTGAACTCATCCTTGAACTTGCCAATCACCTTCTTATTGATATCTGAGTAGAGTGAATGATGCTTTGGATAGTCTGAGAAATCAAATAGCCCTGCATTATGTTCCATAACATCAAAAATATTTTTTGTTTTAATATGGTAGTACAGTGAGTCCGTATCTGTGAATAATAGCTTTGCATCATCTTTAAATGTTTTCTTTATAAAATTATAGTGAAAATCATACATTAAGAGCTTCTAAAGCTCCAAAATGCAGAAACCTACATAGAGAGGACGATTCATCAAAATAGTAGTTTTAAGCCTTTCTACGGCACTCAGGTCTTCGTTATATGTTTTGAATGCTTTGAATGTCGGCGAGGCAACCAATTTCTTTGCTCTTTTTTCATTATTGCAAAGCACAATATTCCGCCTCTTTCTTAAATTTTCCATGGTTTTTCCGAATACAGAGTTGTTCATTAATTTAAAAAACTCTTTTTCAGAAGAGGATTTTGCTTTCTTTCTTTTCTCTGTATTAAAATTAATATAGCTCTGCAGCCAGGGTGTCTGTTTGAATTGAAGAGCTTTATGCACAGCTGTCAGTTTTAATCCAAGTTGCAAATAATATTTCAGATTTCGGTAATGAGTGACATAATTCTGCTTATCTTGAAGATTTGGGATAAGTTTAGGAATGCCTTTAAATTTTTTATTTCCAAGCATCCTCTTCGCAGTAGGTGACAACATCTCTTCATTCACAGTCAGGCGTTCCGGGGCCAGCGGATATTCGTTATGAAATTTATGAAGCTTCTTAGGGTATTTAAGGTCCACCTCTAAAATATATCCAATTTCAGAATCATCAGATAGAGAAAGAATCCACTCTTCTGTAATATGACTTGTCACACACCATTGAAACCCTCCGTATGGTAGATATTGGGACATAGCCCATCCATAAAGATTGTTCGCATCCCAATCCATGATGAAGCTGGGTGCTTCATTTTCCCTAAAATCGGGCGTATTGGGGATGTTCGCTAAGGCGTGTCTATGACTAATCATACTGATACCACCACGTATTCCATTTTCAATCATTAACAACATATCAATGTCCGTTAACAATTCTAGAGGTGTTTCACACATTTTCAAGGATGCTTGCCATGCGAGCGAAGGTCCTGTATATAAATGGCAAGGATCGATATCATAATACTGTTGGCACAGTTTACGAAAATTTTGGAAAACATCAGCTAGTAATAAAATATCTGTTTTTACATACAGATCGTGATATTCACCTACATTCCGAATATCAAAGGTTTTCCACACGTTCAAGGCATGTTGATAGTCTTCATCTTTAATAGCTTCATCTGTGAGACTGTTATAAAATGCTGCAGGCGGGGGTAGTTCCTTTTCATCGAATTTTTCAAAAGAGGTGAAGTAGTCATAAGGGTATACCCCTTTTCTTGTAAGCATATGCAAATTAGTATTTTCAGGGAAATTTTCTTCAAGTATGATGAATTGCTCAGGATTAAGGTTTCTAACAAGCTTTTCTAAGGAGTGAGTCAAAAACTGGAATGAATCTAAAAAGATCATCTGTATAGGACTTGTTGGCTTTCTTAACTTGAAGGTTATATAATTTTCCATAGAGGAAGCAATCACATCAATTTCATGATCTTTAAATTTACCAATCTTACTCATTAGATGATGCCCATCGTAGTTTTTTAGATTATGGAATATAACAGGAATCGTTTTACATTGTTTGTAGTTTAGATTGCAGCTTGCATGGGCAGCTCCTCTGTATGCACCCGTCACATGGTCATGGTCACGAACACGTTCTTCACATAACGCTTGCTTACAAATAAAACAAAATTCCGCTTCCTGAAAAGCTTTTTCTTGTGCAGGTGAAAGCTTCATAGGTTCGATATTTAATAACTTTCGTCCTAATACATCTTCAATCTTCAGCATCTGTTTTAAAAAATGGTCTACACAGTCTTTGCCACGATAAACTTTCGCTTTCCACACACATCTCCCATTAGGTCCAACAACAACATAAGCATACCCACATGGAAAATGATAAGTTGTTTTTTCAGTATAGGATGGTGTGGTAGAGGATACAGTCGGCGCAATAGGTATAAGAAGACTCTCAAAGTCAGCATACACAACATATGGTATGGGATGCTGTAGATGTATTCCAGTGAAAGATAATATATTCTCGCCTTCTTCTGGTAAGAGTATCCTTTGTGCAACATGTCGAGAACAATATTTAATATGCTTATCCAATAGGTCTTGACTTGAAAACCGGTGTAAACATCGATAACAATAGTAGGCAGCAGCTCGATGATGTGTCAGATCCCCTAAAAGTCTTGAAAAGCTTCTAATTAAGCAATAGTGTTGCTTTTCACCATCACTAACTAATAATAAGTTGATAACATCAAGATTTTGTTTCTCAGATATATACAGTGGACAAACTTCACCCTCTTCATATCCAAACACATTAATCCGTAAATTGTTGAGCTGTTCGATAATAGGGACCTTCTGAAGGGTAACAGGGCATTCAACATTACCAAGCTGGATATCACTCTCATAAGGAATATAATGAGAAACACGTTCAGGATTTTTTGAACAATGTAAGTTCAGCTTAAATGCCAAAAGACACCACACTAAGCACTTGTTATCTTCGTTTTGAATATTCAACACTGCTTTTTTATCATTCAATTTCTTAGGTAAAGCAATATATGAACTTGCAGCAAGAGGATGATATTTAGCAATCTTGAGTTCTAAATGTTGAATGTTTCTAAGCTTCCACCCGGAACCTCTATGCACAAATTCTTCAAAGGATTTTAATATTTTAGAGAATCCTTCTTCAATATGTTGTGTAATAGTTTCTTCAGTAAGTTCTGTAAAGCATTAGCATCGAAAATAAGATTGAATCTCTTCCATCTCCTCGTTATCAGTCATACGTTCAAGTACAATTTTTTCCACCATATACCATTTAATGGCACCTTTAGTCTGAACCTCCTCTGTTAAACGTTCTTGAATTTCAGCTTGTAAGTGGGTATGAAACACAGTTAAATCACTTTCTTCACGTTCATCAGGATAAAGCATGATAGTTTTAAACACATTAAGCACATCTGATTGATTCTGCTTCAGATTTTTAGATTTTACATTAGATGAAATCCTTTTCCGTTTCACACTCACAAGAGGTACACGGGAGTGTTGGGTGCGTATATGCTGTTTCAGCTCATAATTTCGTCCAAACATTTTATCACATTCACGGCAAGAGAATTTTGAACTTTCATGTGATCTTATATGTTGTGTCAAATTGTCTTTTCGTGTAAAAACTTGATCACATTTGTTGCACTTGAATGTAGATCTTTCATTATGAATCTCAGAGTGTCTTCTCAACTTGGATCTGCGGCTAAAAGACTTCAGGCATACTTCACATGTGAAAAACTTTTCATCTGAATGTATCTTCAAATGCTGATTCAGGTTAGAAATAGTTGAAAATGTCTTATTACAACTAAGACAAGTAAAATTCTTCTTCACAGGCACAGAACTTTCCAAAGGCATGGCTTCATCCAAAGGCATAACAGCATCCATAATAGATTAATAAGAAGAACGATTTAACTCCTAACGGAAAACGATCTCCACGAATAAATTACTGGAAAAGCAGAGAGCACTGAAATACACGTCTGATCGCTAGTAGAACAAATCATCAAATGATGCAGATCAAAAATTTCACCGCTATTTATACTCCTCAGATGCTCACCCCAAGGCAGCCTAAACCTGCCGACACTTTCCACATCAACAAACACAAATTGTTTTACCATCAAATCGGTTCTAAGAGTCGTGATTCGTTCGAAACATCGTATCTGGTTTGCAACCACCGATCGCTCAATGATTTCTGAAGCCAATCGATATTCTTAACATCGACCAGTGATTGGTTCTTGAACCCATTCATTAAAGCTAAATTAAAATCAAGGTTCTAAAAGACAATCATCATCCAGTCATTGCTTCTCAAACTCAAGTATCATCAAAGTAGCAAGTCAAGACTGATTATCTTGGAATCTACAAATTAAAAATTATTTTAATTTAGGAAATCCATTTCATTAAAAAATTATCTTCATTTAACAACAGATTTGTTCTAATTTCCTCTCACGGCTTGGTGAGAACCAGATGAAAGATTGAGAAGGACGTCAACTAGACAAAAAAAAAAAAACTTAACGACAACAAACATTTAAATACGCAACATTCATTAAAACATTTAAAAAAAGACTAATTTTATAAATTATCATGTACAACTACTCGCTAAAAATATTATTATTAAAAAAGTCTCTATCAAAATCATGTTTGCATAATTAAAAACGAGCGATTAAAAAGAAAATGTTCAATCCCCTTCAGAAGATTACTTTCAAAATCATCGAACCCAAATACATTCTAGCAAGTTCCAACAACTTCATACAAGCAACAAAACTGCTGACTAAGCTCACTAATAACAAATCACATGACTGCTAACCGCCAATCACAGATGCGAATGATAACATCTTATGACAATACCTCTACACAGCGTAATATCCTCCCCCTGTGAACAGGGAGCATGTCGAAGCATGTACCGTCTTGCTGGCACCAGATGATTGACAGGTGGGTGGGGGAATGCAAGGAATGCAGACACAGCAGTGCCCACCTGCTCCTGACACAGGTCATGTGATCTGCTTAGCCAATCAAAAGCGTGTAGGGGGCGCTCCCGTCGCCTTCGTGCATGATGTCATAACCGGTTTTATGCTGAATCATACGCCATTTCTTCGGAGGTTGTGGATGGGAGCGGACGTACAAAGACGATGCTCTGCGGTAAGTAGTTTTTAAATGTCTAGGTTAAGGATTGTTTTAAGAAACTTTGCTTTTGCATGTTATTTCAAACTACATTTTCAAATAACAAGTGTCTTTAATCACTTTTTAGAAGAATAAGTTTAACTTTCTCATTAAAAAATACTACCGCAAAACTTTTAAGGGATGTCTTTTAAAGACTATCTTGTTAATTCAAGTTCAAATTCAATAAAATAATTTTAAAATAATGATTATATTCTAATATATGAGCTAATCTCTAATTAAGGAATCTCTCTTCCACAACAAAAAATCTACTTCAAATTTCAAAGCCTAGCTAAAAAATACAATCATCACGTTAAAGAACTCAGTGAAAATTATATAAAACTTAAAACAAGCTCTTGAAATATAATATTAATTGTTGTTAACTCAAAAAATCTTATATCAACAAAAATGAACCATCATAAATTTAATAAATGAATCTTTCACTTAAAATAGTTACTTCAATTTTAAGTTTATTTTAGAAAATACAATCATCTTGCAGAAAACACGTCGCGAATTAAATACAACTGTTTAAACAGACTTATCAGGAAATAAAATATTAATTGTTATTAACTCATTTAAAAACCAAATCTTATGTCAACGAAAGAAATCTAATAATTAATTATTCTCTAATTAATATAAATAATTTAATCTCTAACATAAAAGTATCTACAATTTCAAAAATAATCTTAAAAAAATACAATCATCACGTTAAAGAACTCGGCGAAAATTATATAAAACTTAAAACAAGCTCTATTTGAAATATAATATTAATTGTTGTTAACTCAAAAATCTTATATCAACAAAAATGAACCATCATAAATTTAATAAATCAATCCTTCACTTAAAATAGCTACTTCAATTTTTTAAGTTTATTTTAGAAAATACATTCATCTTGCAAAAAACACGTCGCGAATTAAACACAACTGTTTAAACAGACTCATCAGGAAATAAAATATTAATTGTTAATAACTCATTTAAAAACCAAATCTTATGTCAACGAAAGAAATCTAATAATTAATTATTCTCTAATTAATATAAATAATTTAATCTCTAACATAAAAGTATGAACAATTTCAAAATTATCTTAAAAAAATACAATCATCTTGTCAAAGTACACGTCAAAAATTAAATGAAACTGTTAAAACAAAATCATTAAAAATATATGTATATATATATATATATATATACATATATTAATTGTTATTTACTCATTAATAAAATTAATCTTACATCAGCAAAATCTAAAAATTAACCATTCTACAATTAATAAGATTAACTCAATCAGCTACATTGAAAATACCTACTTCAAATTAAAAAGTCTATCTAAAAAATACATTTATCTTGTTAAAACACAGACATTACACTTGTACTTCAAACAAACAGAGTGCGCAAAAACTCACTACTCCACCCTCAACTCTCACAAGCCTAAGTCCCATCTCGTATAGTGGCTAGCACGCTGGAGTCCTGTCCAGAAGATAGCAGGATCGAGCCCCGTCGTGGGAGAGTCGAAAAATGCTTCTTTTTAACCCAAAGTCAGCAAAAATCTCGATGGATGGCACCTCTGAAAGAAAAAAAAACCGAAGCAAAATAATATTTAAAGTTTAAAAAATAAAATGGGGCGAAAATAGGGGGGGTATGCATTAGTAGAAGGAAAATGGAGGTTCTGCCCCAGCAGGAGCCAAGAGCCGAGGAGGGGGCGTGGCGACAGCCGTCAGGCTGTCACCAATTTGATTGACAGGTGTGACAGGATTATCTCACCTGTCAATCATTCGACTCCGCCCACCTGTCACTCATCCTTGCTCCTCGCTCCTCAACGCATGACGCCTGCTGGGGCAGAACCTCCATTTTCCTTCTACTAATGCATACCTCCTATTTTCGCCCCATTTTATTTTTAAAACTTTAAATATTATTTTGCTTTTTTTTTTTTTTTCTTTCAGAGGCGCCATCTATCGAGATTTTTGCTGACTTTGGGTTAAAAAGAAGCATTTTTCGACTCTCCCACGACGGGGTTCGATCCTGCTATCTTCTGGACAGGACTCCAGCGTGCTAGCCACTATACGAGATGGGACTTCGGCTTGTGTGAGTTGAGGGTGGAGTAGTGAGTTTTTGCGCACTCTGTTTGTTTGAAGTACAAGTGTAATGTCTGTGTTTTAACAAGATAAATGTATTTTTTAGATAGACTTTTTAATTTGAAGTAGGTATTTTCAATGTAGCTGATTGAGTTAATCTTATTAATTGTAGAATGGTTAATTTTTAGATTTTGCTGATGTAAGATTAATTTTATTAATGAGTAAATAACAATTAATATATGTATATATATATATATATACATATATTTTTAATGATTTTGTTTTAACAGTTTCATTTAATTTTTGACGTGTACTTTGACAAGATGATTGTATTTTTTTAAGATAATTTTGAAATTGTAGATACTTTTATGTTAGAGATTAAATTATTTATATTAATTAGAGAATAATTAATTATTAGATTTCTTTCGTTGACATAAGATTTGGTTTTTAAATGAGTTAATAACAATTAATATTTTATTTCCTGATAAGTCTGTTTAAACAGTTGTATTTAATTCGCGACGTGTTTTCTGCAAGATGATTGTATTTTCTAAAATAAACTTAAAATTGAAGTAACTATTTTAAGTGAAAGATTCATTTATTAAATTTATGATGGTTCATTTTTGTTGATATAAGATTTTTTGAGTTAACAACAATTAATATTATATTTCAAGAGCTTGTTTTAAGTTTTATATAATTTTCACTGAGTTCTTTAACGTGATGATTGTATTTTTTAGCTAGGCTTTGAAATTTGAAGTAGATTTTTTGTTGTGGAAGAGAGATTCCTAAATTAGAGATTAGCTCATATATTAGAATATAATCATTATTTTAAAATTTTTTTATTGAATTTGAACTTGAATTAACAAGATAGTCTTTAAAAGACATCCCTTAAAAGTTTTGCGGTAGTATTTTTTAATGAGAAAGTTAAACTTATTCTTCTAAAAAGTGATTAAAGACACTTGTTATTTGAAAATGTAGTTTGAAATAACATGCAAAAGCAAAGTTTCTTAAAACAATCCTTAACCTAGACATTTAAAAACTACTTACCGCAGAGCATCGTCTTTGTACGTCCGTTCCCATCCACGACCTCCGAAGAAATGGCGTATGATTCAGCATAAAACCGGTTATGACATCATGCACGAAGGCGACGGGAGCGCCCCCTACACGCTTTTGATTGGCTAAGCAGATCACATGACCTGTGTCAGGAGCAGGTGGGCACTACTGTGTCTGCATTCCTTGCATTCCCCCACCCACCTGTCAATCATCTGGTGCCAGCAAGACGGTACATGCTTCGACATGCTCCCTGTTCACAGGGGGAGGATATTACGCTGTGTAGAGGTATTGTCATAAGATGTTATCATTCGCATCTGTGATTGGCGGTTAGCAGTCATGTGATTTGTTATTAGTGAGCTTAGTCAGCAGTTTTGTTGCTTGTATGAAGTTGTTGGAACTTGCTAGAATGTATTTGGGTTCGATGATTTTGAAAGTAATCGTCTGAAGGGGATTGAACATTTTCTTTTTAATCGCTCGTTTTTAATTATGCAAACATGATTTTGATAGAGACTTTTTTAATAATAATATTTTTAGCGAGTAGTTGTACATGATAATTTATAAAATTAGTCTTTTTTTAAATGTTTTAATGAATGTTGCGTATTTAAATGTTTGTTGTCGTTAAGTTTTTTTTTGTCTAGTTGACGACCTTCTCAATCTTTCATCTGGTTCTCACCAAGCCGTGAGAGGAAATTAGAACAAATCTGTTGTTAAATGAAGATAATTTTTTAATGAAATGGATTTCCTAAATTAAAATAATTTTTAATTTGTAGATTCCAAGATAATCAGTCTTGACTTGCTACTTTGATGATACTTGAGTTTGAGAAGCAATGACTGGATGATGATTGTCTTTTAGAACCTTGATTTTAATTTAGCTTTAATGAATGGGTTCAAGAACCAATCACTGGTCGATGTTAAGAATATCGATTGGCTTCAGAAATCATTGAGCGATCGGTGGTTGCAAACCAGATACGATGTTTCGAACGAATCACGACTCTTAGAACCGATTTGATGGTAAAACAATTTGTGTTTGTTGATGTGGAAAGTGTCGGCAGGTTTAGGCTGCCTTGGGGTGAGCATCTGAGGAGTATAAATAGCGGTGAAATTTTTGATCTGCATCATTTGATGATTTGTTCTACTAGCGATCAGACGTGTATTTCAGTGCTCTCTGCTTTTCCAGTAATTTATTCGTGGAGATCGTTTTCCGTTAGGAGTTAAATCGTTCTTCTTATTAATCTATTATGGATGCTGTTATGCCTTTGGATGAAGCCATGCCTTTGGAAAGTTCTGTGCCTGTGAAGAAGAATTTTACTTGTCTTAGTTGTAATAAGACATTTTCAACTATTTCTAACCTGAATCAGCATTTGAAGATACATTCAGATGAAAAGTTTTTCACATGTGAAGTATGCCTGAAGTCTTTTAGCCGCAGATCCAAGTTGAGAAGACACTCTGAGATTCATAATGAAAGTTCTACATTCAAGTGCAACAAATGTGATCAAGTTTTTACACGAAAAGACAATTTGACACAACATATAAGATCACATGAAAGTTCAAAATTCTCTTGCCGTGAATGTGATAAAATGTTTGGACGAAATTATGAGCTGAAACAGCATATACGCACCCAACACTCCCGTGTACCTCTTGTGAGTGTGAAACGGAAAAGGATTTCATCTAATGTAAAATCTAAAAAACTGAAGCAGAATCAATCAGATGTGCTTAATGTGTTTAAAACTATCATGCTTTATCCTGATGAACGTGAAGAAAGTGATTTAACTGTGTTTCATACCCACTTACAAGCTGAAATTCAAGAACGTTTAACAGAGGAGGTTCAGACTAAAGGTGCCATTAAATGGTATGTGGTGGAAAAAATAGTACTTGAACGTATGACTGATAACGAGGAGATGGAAGAGATTCAATCTTATTTTCGATGCTAATGCTTTACAGAACTTACTGAAGAAACTATTACACAACATATTGAAGAAGGATTCTCTAAAATATTAAAATCCTTTGAAGAATTTGTGCATAGAGGTTCCGGGTGGAAGCTTAGAAACATTCAACATTTAGAACTCAAGATTGCTAAATATCATCCTCTTGCTGCAAGTTCATATATTGCTTTACCTAAGAAATTGAATGATAAAAAAGCAGTGTTGAATATTCAAAACGGAGATAACAAGTGCTTAGTGTGGTGTCTTTTGGCATTTAAGCTGAACTTACATTGTTCAAAAAATCCTGAACGTGTTTCTCATTATATTCCTTATGAGAGTGATATCCAGCTTGGTAATGTTGAATGCCCTGTTACCCTTCAGAAGGTCCCTATTATCGAACAGCTCAACAATTTACGGATTAATGTGTTTGGATATGAAGAGGATGAAGTTTGTCCACTGTATATATCTGAGAAACAAAATCTTGATGTTATCAACTTATTATTCGTTAGTGATGGTGAAAAGCAACACTATTGCTTAATTAGAAGCTTTTCAAGACTTTTAGGGGATCTGACACATCATCGAGCTGCTGCCTACTATTGTTATCGATGTTTACACCGGTTTTCAAGTCAAGACCTATTGGATAAGCATATTAAATATTGTTCTCGACATGTTGCACAAAGGATACTCTTACTAGAAGAAGGCGAGAATATATTATCTTTCACTGGAATACATCTACAGCATCCCATACCATATGTTGTGTATGCTGACATTGAGAGTCTTCTTATACCTATTGCGCCGACTGTATCCTCTACCACACCATCCTATACTGAAAAAACAACTTATCATTTTCCATGTGGGTATGCTTATGTTGTTGTTGGACCTAATGGGAGATGTGTGTGGAAAGCGAAAGTTTATCGTGACAAAGACTGTGTAGACCATTTTTTAAAACAGATGCTGAAGATTGAAGATGTATTAGGACGAAAGTTATTAAATATCGAACCTATGAAGCTTTCACCTGCACAAGAAAAAGCTTTTCAGGAAGCGGAATTTTGTTTTATTTGTAAGCAAGCATTATGTGAAGAACGTGTTCGTGACCATGACCATGTGACGGGTGCATACAGAGGAGCTGCCCATGCAAGCTGCAATCTAAACTACAAGCAATGTAAAACGATTCCTGTTATATTCCATAATCTAAAAAACTATGATGGGCATCATCTAATGAGTAAGATTGGTAAATTTAAAGATCATGAAATTGATGTGATTGCTTCCTCTATGGAAAATTATATAACCTTCAAGTTAAGAAAGCCAACAAGTCCTATACAGATGATCTTTTTAGATTCATTCCAGTTTTTGACTCACTCCTTAGAAAAGCTTGTTAGAAACCTTAATCCTGAGCAATTCATCATACTTGAGAAAATTTCCCTGAAAATACTAATTTGCATATGCTTACAAGAAAAGGGGTATACCCTTATGACTACTTCACCTCTTTTGAAAAATTCGATGAAAAGGAACTACCCCCGCCTGCAGCATTTTATAACAGTCTCACAGATGAAGCTATTAAAGATGAAGACTATCAACATGCCTTGAACGTGTGGAAAACCTTTGATATTCGGAATCTAGGTGAATATCACGATCTGTATGTAAAAACAGATATTTTATTACTAGCTGATGTTTTCCAAAATTTTCGTAAACTGTGCCAACAGTATTGTGATATCGATCCTTGCCATTTATATACAGGACCTTCGCTCGCATGGCAAGCATCCTTGAAAATGTGTGAAACACCTCTAGAATTGTTAACGGACATTGATATGTTGTTAATGATTGAAAATGGAATACGTGGTGGTATCAGTATGATTAGTCATAGACACGCCTTAGCGAACATCCCCAATACGCCCGATTTTAGGGAAAATGAAGCACCCAGCTTCATCATGGATTGGGATGCGAACAATCTTTATGGATGGGCTATGTCCCAATATCTACCATACGGAGGGTTTCAATGGTGTGTGACAAGTCATATTACAGAAGAGTGGATTCTTTCTCTATCTGATGATTCTGAAATTGGATATATTTTAGAGGTGGACCTTAAATACCCTAAGAAGCTTCATAAATTTCATAACGAATATCCGCTGGCCCCGGAACGCCTGACTGTGAATGAAGAGATGTTGTCACCTACTGCGAAGAGGATGCTTGGAAATAAAAAATTTAAAGGCATTCCTAAACTTATCCCAAATCTTCAAGATAAGCAGAATTATGTCACTCATTACCGAAATCTGAAATATTATTTGCAACTTGGATTAAAACTGACAGCTGTGCATAAAGCTCTTCAATTCAAACAGACACCCTGGCTGCAGAGCTATATTAATTTTAATACAGAGAAAAGAAAGAAAGCAAAATCCTCTTCTGAAAAAGAGTTTTTTAAATTAATGAACAACTCTGTATTCGGAAAAACCATGGAAAATTTAAGAAAGAGGCGGAATATTGTGCTTTGCAATAATGAAAAAAGAGCAAAGAAATTGGTTGCCTCGCCGACATTCAAAGCATTCAAAACATATAACGAAGACCTGAGTGCCGTAGAAAGGCTTAAAACTACTATTTTGATGAATCGTCCTCTCTATGTAGGTTTCTGCATTTTGGAGCTTTCGAAGCTCTTAATGTATGATTTTCACTATAATTTTATAAAGAAAACATTTAAAGATGATGCAAAGCTATTATTCACAGATACGGACTCACTGTGCTACCATATTAAAACAAAAAATATTTTTGATGTTATGGAACATAATGCAGGGCTATTTGATTTCTCAGACTATCAAAAGCATCATTCACTCTACTCAGATATCAATAAGAAGGTGATTGGCAAGTTCAAGGATGAGCTCAATGTAGATTTAGCCCTTGAGTTCGTTGGTCTAAAATGCAAAATGTACTCCCTGAAATCTTCCAGTTAAGAAAAGAAGCGGGCGAAGGGTGTGTCTACACATGTTGTTCGACTGAAAATCAAGCATCAAGATTATTTAGAATGCCTACAACAGGTGAAAACTAGCATGGAGAAGCAGACAAGGATCGCTCAAGATAACCATCACCTATATACATTAATACAGAATAAAATTAGCTTAAATCCTTTTGATGATAAGCGTTACTTGCTAGATGATGGAATATCAAGTTTTGCCTATGGACATTATAAAATTAATAAAGATTGTATCAGTGATGAAAATTGTTAATATGATGTAGAATTATCAAGAAAATGTTTTTATGTAAATATATTTTTTGTAAATATACTTTCTGTAAATTGCTTTGTTAAAATAAAAAAATATTGATTTTTTATATGAGTGCTTATTTATAACTTCTACACAAACCTTCCTAACATATTGTTAGATATGTGTAACACGTATATTCAAACATATACACAGATATACATATACAATATATATATATATATGTATATAGCTATGCTCATTGTAAATAATTTTGCTTAATGTATAGTTTTTCTAATCTTCCAGAATTTTTTAAAAACATATTTAAAACTTTTTTTTTTTAATTTTGTAAAACTTTTTTATTCTTTCAGAATTTTTTAAAAACATATTTAAATTTTTTTTGTAAAACTATTTTTTTTTCATTTGTTAAAACTTTTTGTAAAACTTTTTTTTAAATTTGTTAAAACTTTTTTTTTTGCTAAAACTTTTTTTAATTTGTTAAAAATTTTTAAATTTATTAAAAGTTTTTTTTTTTTTTACTTTGTTAAACCTTTGTCAAACTTTTTTTTTTATTATTATTCTTATTATCTGTGTAAAACTTTTTGCAATTTTTTTTAAACTAGTAAACTTTATACATATATACTTTTACACAAGAACCTATATATAAGCATTTAACTTTATGGATATAGATATGTGTAGACACTGACAAGTGCTTTTAATTAAACATTTTTATCTTAATACACAATTTTTTAAATATGCTTAGATTCATTCAAACATATAGAATGGGATATATATAGTTATATATACCTTATAACACATATACTTCCTTAGACATGTATTTTTTGAACACTTATTCTTAATAGCGTGGAAAACATGTATATTTATTAAAAAACGTATTCATGTACACGCATCTTTCAAGAAAATTTCAAAGAATACAACAAAATGAGATAAAATAAACAAGTGTTTCTGAACGGAACCGCTTTGACACTTTAATTCTTGATATATATACCATTCTAGCAAACTGCTAGACTGAACAGCAACATGAGATATTAATAACTGTTGTGATCATGAGAAATGTGAGTCTGATCAACGACCGCACACTGATCGCAGATTGCCCATTGCCCCTGTGGCCGGTGAACCCCCACTTTCCTACTACTGATAGTTTTAGAAATGACATTTATGTGTAAAGGAACATTTTGCTTGAACAATTATGGGACCTTTAACTACGGATATTTTAGTGTATTTTAATATGTGGAAACCAGTTGCTCAACTTCTGGTAAGTTCCTGACTTTATATTTAAGTATTTTTTTTTAAATATGAAATAATTTAAAGGAACCACCCGAGCTCAGTCAATCTAGTATGCTTTATTTTAGTTTTATTATATCAATCATTTTCAATGTTTCTTTTATTAAACCACTTATCCATGATATCAATTACTTAAATAAAATATTCCCAAATAACATATGATTTAGTATTTTAATTTGAAGTTATTGTTACTATTTTTAAAATAATAAATGGTGGCTTGACTAATTAACTTCCGACTAGCCTTTTCAAGTATTTTATGATAAAAACCCTAAAATTATAAGATTTCATATGAGCACCGTTAGGAACACAACGCAACGGACATATTTAGTTTATGATTTAAATAAAAGGTGGAATCTATATTGAAATTTAATAGAAGTTTTAGACATTTACAGAGTCAAGTATTAATAAATTGTAAGGCTAAAATATTTGTATATTAATAAATCAATGTATTTATTTATTAAAGATCCAAGGACGTAACTTATCATTTAACTTTAAGAATTTAATATACATCATTTATATACTAAGTTTAGATAACAAAATAAGTACAACATAACACTATTAACTATACCATAATAATGTA
Organism: Maratus speciosus; assembly: GCA_963932465.1. Classification (NCBI taxonomy): domain Eukaryota; kingdom Metazoa; phylum Arthropoda; class Arachnida; order Araneae; family Salticidae; genus Maratus; species Maratus speciosus. The sequence goes on from OZ010789.1 coordinate 467,152,763, forward strand.
TATTCCAAACAAATGTCATAACATATATTAAAGTACAATTATTTGCTTAAAAAGTGTCATTTAAATAATAAAAAACATTAAAAATATTAAAAATTTACATGTTTCGACTCTTTCATTGAGTCTTCTTCAGAATATATATATATATATATAAACTACAAACACAATGCCAATTGTGACATTATACTGATGATGGCAATGACCTAACCCATAAATTTTGCCTTTACTAAAATTTTTTTAACTTATGATCATCATACAATTTCGTTTTTCACACTGTCGAATAGAAAAGCTTCTGTCAAATGAAATTTATTTGAAAATTGTATCTCAATTTTTTCATGTGAATGGATTTTAAAGTAATTTTCAATCATGGATATTTTTGATTTGCATGCAGCCAGGGATAAGATTTCCGCATTTTTTCACACCAGTATTTTGTTAGAGTAAATGGTATTTCATTTAATCGGGACACTCTCTTGATTTAACAGAACAACATTTTCTTTAAGAATATACCGGTGTGCAAAAACGTGGAAATCTCATCCCTACATGCAGCCCAATTACGAAAGATATACCTGTTTGCTTTTAATGCAATATTATAAAGTAAAGACATTGATGAACTATGAGTAACTCTAGCATCATATTGTTGGTGGCAATAACCTAACCCAACCATAAATTTAACTTTTACTGCAATTTGACCTTTAAACATCGCACATTTGATTATTCCAAAATCTAACAGAATACAAAAAGTACCTTCAGTAATTTTTTTTGAAAAGCTTATCTCAATTTACGGATTGTTTATCCATTTTAAATTAATTTTCAATCACGGATATATTTTTAAATATATCTGTAACCCAATTCAGAAAGATATATCTGTTTGCTATTAATGCAATATTATGAAGAAAAGACATATCTATGAGTAATGCCTAGCACCATATTGCTGGTGGCAACAACCTAACCGTACCATAAATTACGCTTTTACTGCAATTTGATCTCTAAACATCATGCATCCCATTATTTCAACGTCTAACAAAAAAGTCTGTCAGTCATAAAATTTTGTTTAAAAAAGAAAAAAAGCTTACCCTAAAAAATAGTAGCTATAATTTCTATTTAATATAAATCGTACAAAAATCGTATTTTATGTAACCGTATTCGATACAAATCGTAGAATGTTATCACTGCATTTCAGGTATTAAAACATTTATCTAAATGATATAATTAAAGATTACAAAGAAATAGGGAATAAATTGTAGCATTCAGTTTTTAGAGCCAGTTTGAAATTATATTGATGACATTGACGTCATATCTAGCAAACGATTTTTTTTTTTTTACTATTATCATTTTCCTTATTTGATTCTTGATATTGAAACGACTTCATTAAAATAGATTTTTTAACATTCAACTAAAGTACTTCTAAGGTCATTTTAAAACATGCTTAGTTAAAGATTTTACATAAATATATGAAAAATGTGCATTTTCTGATTAGAATGATGTCGATTTCAAAAATGTAAAACTATAGCAGTCGAGTCTGAATTTTTATTGGCTAATAAAACAAAGTACTCGAGTTATCAATTTTTTTTTCATTATTGAGCAGTTTTTTGATGTGTGGCAACAGGAAAGAAGCTATTGAATTTGAAAATTTAAAATGAGATATTTCTATAATGTTAAATTATGAAAGATGATAGAAAAAAGGGACAAATATTGGTTTGAAGATTTTTTAAAGGTGACAGGGATCTATTCCACGTTCTAAAGCCTATGTACAGCAAGTTTCGTGCAAATCGGTCAAAAATTAAAGATTTGTATAAAGGACATACACACAGAGAACGGCTTTTATATATATAGATTAAGATAAGATAAGAATAGATTATTTTATAGTGCCAGCTTTTGACCTTATATTCAAACCATTCAGAAGTAATCTATATTAATAAAAGAAAGATGTTTGTGTGTCCGGGATGACTTGTAATAACTACCACACGTAAAGGTCTGAAAATTCTTCGAAAATGAAAAGAGGTCTGGATGAGGATAGTTCAAAGCAAGTAGCAAGCCCTGATGAACCTGAGGTACAGCTTTTTCATTTTTTATTAATCAACTGATATAGTAATTTAAAACCATCACAAAATGACGCAAAAGTTTCAGGATGGTGGCAAAAAATCACGTTCCGAAATTTTCAAAACTGAGAAGAACGGATTAATCTTGCTTTTTTCCTGTTTTTAGGAAAAGGAAAAAATATTTACCCCGTATAATTTTGTTATCTTTCTGACGATGTAATCAGTTTATAAAATATTAATATTAACCCTTTCAAAAAAATTATTTTCGCGACGTCGTTTTTTTTTTTTTTTTTTTTTTTTTTTTTGCAACTTCTCTCCCCCTTCTTCCTTCGCATTTCGCGTTCGCTTTCTATTCAATATACGAGAAAATAAAAAATACTCGTTTGGACGGATTTTAACAACTTAAGCTAACATTTTATTTGCTGTTCCAGTTAAATTTTAATTTAGAAATATTGAGATTTAAGGTAAATTCATTAGTTTGAGAATAAAAAAATCAGTATAAAAATTTTAGCCCTACTATAGTAAATATTCTGTTCTGCGATTTTTGAAGATTTTACAGCTCTCGTTGCAACTTTTAGCAATTCTTTTTCCTTCTGGGACAATTTTTATGACATTCGTGAAGGGAATTCGGTTTCAAACAATTAGCCTAATATCACTTAGTCTTCCGTGATTTTTATTTCAATTTTTAGCGTTTTTTTCGCGTTTCACGCTGATTTTTTTTTTACATTAGTAAAATATTTCCGGTTACAATGTTTTAGATCATTTTTTTAAATTTTGTGCCTCTGTAATTTTTTTTTTCAATTTGCATGATTTATTAAATTACTTCCGCATTTCAATAAAGTTTATTTGGAATCCGTACAGAATTTTGGAATTTTCCTTGATTTTTTTATTGCTATTTCTAGATTTTTTTAAAAAATGTTTTGCGGCATGTTTTTGACATTCGTTATAAAGAAGTCCTCTTTTAATCTTTTAGCCGAATATAGTAAATTTTGTCCTCTGCAACTATTGAAATTTTAGCGACTTTTAGCGATTCGTTGAGATTTTTTCACATTATGCAGTTTCAATCTTTTAGCCCAATACAGTAAATTTTGCTCTCTTTTCAATAAAGCTTTTTCGGGATTCGTGCAGCGATTTTTAGAGCTTTTCCGCGTAATAATATGCTATTTTTTGTTGGGACTGTGCAACGACAGGCGGGTCAGCTAGTTATAAGCATATATTAATTACAATGTTTTCAAGAATTTAGTGATTGTTTAGAAAAAAAAAATATTATAAAACTAATATCCAATATTATTAAATACTTTTATCAGAGGGAAAAGCTTACATTTTTAGATAGCAAATAAAAAAATAAAAAAGAAAGAAAGAAAAGGAAGGAAAAATATTTGAGAATGTTTACAAAAAGAAATTAGAAATATAAATTAGATTGACCAAAACTAGTGGACAGTTTTCATTAAATGTAGTTTATTTTACTATTATATAAATTTCCCCCCTTTGTAAGGGTCTCAAAAACTATTTTTTCTCACTCAACAACGCGAATTTTCCTGACAGTCTTAACCAGACGAAATTTAAGCCAGTTTCTATTCTACCCGATGATAATAAACTTTACGTTAATCATACCTTTTCCCTTAATGTTTAATTGTTAAAGGAAAATTCAATTTTTTTCTAAGTCATAAACAAAAGAAAAAATAGATAAAAGTTCAAAAATGAAACAGGAAGACGCACCTTCCCCGGTTTCCTACTTTACCCTTACTGACACCCATGGATCGAAACAATTAATGGAGTCTGAGCAAAGTTTTTCTTATTCCATTTGTATAAATTGGTAATATCATTTCTTCGGAATTTCTTTCTATAAACATTCTCATCACTATATTTTACCGTTATCTAAATCTACAATCAGCTTAACACATGTTGTCAAGATGAAAACCATTAAAATTTAGTAAAGCATGTTTTTAGGGGCTACCGCTTTACTAATTACCGATCAGGTTGAGTAACAAATGTCTATTTCCGTTCACCCAGACGAGAACAATACTTTTAACCCTTAAATGCCTGGTGTTGCTTTTCGGCAACATACCTAATTTAGCCTTCTAAAATACTAATAGAATAATATTTAAGCTATAATGCCTAATGTAGCCAATGAAATGCATTCTGAACATAATATTAAATCGATTTTCAACATTTGGATGGCAACACTTATGCTGTTTAAGAATAAAGATATATATATTTTTTCAATTGTTGCTACATGATCTTTTTGTTTTGTTTCGAAGCTTGTAAAATACACTATTTTGTTCTGTAGTGATCAAATAAAATTTATTACATGGAAAAGTAAGGTATGTAGCCCGTATTTATGATTACTTTTGGATATTTAACTGTAATATATTTGTTGTAAGCAGATTTTTGAGTGTGTTGCCAATTGGCAACAACAGGCATTAAGTGTTTCACTAATCCTGGAGAACAATGGGCAGTTTTAGTTTTACTTTCTTCTATATTCAATAGAAGTAGTTTTTTTTCTAGATGTTTATAATTGTAGTTCACCTTTTTTTAAATGTATACAAGATATTTTTCTACATTTTATTTTCTGCAAATTTTACTCTATCATTTTTAGAATGCCTCCAAAAAAGTATTTGACTCAAAAACAAAATAGAAGAATTCGTTCATAATTACTCTCATAATGATATTGAAATGGCTATTCCGAAATGCAGTAAAGAGATTTCAAAGTAATGTAAACTGCCAAATAGGTATATTGTTTGAAAAAAGATAACATAAAGGTAAATGAAAACCAGATAAAGTTTAGTGGAAATGAGATTATACACCAAACGTGAATGAGTTCGATACACTACTAGCTTTTTTCAAATATTTCTCTTCAGATGAGGTTATAGAAAAAATTGTCAGTGAACGCAATTAAATATGCCTACAAAAAAGATCGTTATAAACCTACGAATTTCACATCACAAGACTTAAGGCAATTTATGGGGATAATATTATACATGTCTTTAGGACATTTGCCCCGTTTTCGATCTATTGGAGTCATGAACTTGGTTTTCCTTTAACTCAGGACACAATGAATAGAGATCAGTTTGAGGAAGTCCGAAAATTTATTCATTTCAATGACAACCAAAAACATCTACCTCGAGATGATACGAAACATGATAGATTAACACAAATTTCGACCTATCATTGATATTTTAAACAATCATTTTGCTTCTAACCCTTTTAAGCAAAATCTCCCAATTGATAAGCAAAGGTGTAATATGAAATTTCGACATTACATGAAGCAATATATGTCAAATAAAACCCATAGATGGGGATTTAAACTTTTTGTACTTGCTTGTATTTCTGGGAATGCTTGTAACTTAGAAGTATATTCAGGTCAAGAAAATATGCTAACGGGACCAATTACTGAACCCGACTTTGGCCCTTCAAGCAATGTATTCAAAAGACTGTGAAGAAGAATACCAAGATTAGTAAACCATAAGTTGCATTTTGATAACTATTATACGGCTTTGCCGCTGATTGTACATTTGGCAAACACTGGCATCCATACATTGGGTATACAGTCAGAAGAAATAGAATTCCTCGATGTAAACTACCCGATGAAAAACCCTTGAAAGTTTTAGATCGGGGGTTTTGATTCGAATATACTACAACTGTAGATGGCATCGACATTTCATCACTAGTCTGGAAACACAATAAATTCATCACGATGCTGTATCTTCTTTCGCCGGAACAAATTCTGTAAAAAAAGTCAGTCGTGTTGATAGGAGTCAAAAGAAAATCATTAAAATAGATAGTCCATATGTAATTAAGGAATAAAAGCGGCATATCGGATGAGTTGACCGATTTGGATAACTTAGCGGCCCGCTACAAAATTAATAATCGTAGTCGCAAATAGTATCTACGAATATTTTCTCATTTGCGTGAATTCACTACAGTAAACGCATGGCTTCTCTACAAAAGAGAGTTGAATGCTAATGATCATCAATCGGCAATAATGCCTCAATCAAAGATCCAGAATTTGCAAGATAGTTATGCATGGTGGGAAGTAAATACATCCCTAAGTGTGGAAGACATTCATCGATGGTTGAAGAAGAAATTCTGGAAAAAAAAAATCATAGAGCTCCATCACAGTACTCACATAAAGATGTCGATTCGACCAAACAGGACATATGCCTCTATATGCAGAGAAAAAGATGAGGTGCAAATTCCCAAATTCCAAAGGATACAATTGTAAAAAAATAGGAAAAATGTGGTGTTTGCCAGTGTATTAATAGAAATAATAATTATTTCAAAAATTTCCATACAATTGTCTAACTAAATAATTTGTACTCATATTATCAAGTATCATAAAATAAACAATTTATTTTGTATTCCACATTGATTTTTATAATGTTTTACCTTAAATTTTTGTATGTGTAATAAGAATTAATTACTTTTATAAAGCACTTAGTGAAAATTCCTTATCACAGTTCTTAACATTCATGTGTGTTTAATATTATAGAACTTTATCAAGGAGAATTATTTTTTCAATTAAAGCCGAATGTTGCCGATTGGCAACAAACTGTTTTTTAGCCGTAAATCACATTTAAAACAAAATACGATTTTTTAAAGTATTTTTCACATAATTTATTTAAGAAATGAAAGCCGAAAAACATTTTAAAATTGATTTTTAAAAAGTCAGGCATTTAAGGGTTAAAATGTCATTAACAAAATTCAAAAGGGTGTATTTGCTATGTACCAACACCTGTGGTGCTGGTTTAATTGGTGTTGATCCAAGTCTCGATTTTTTCAGAAGAAGGAAATATTCCTATTTAGCTTGCATTTCGAGAATTTTACCGCAAGATAATATAATAAAACTATGCTTCCGAATACAAAATATTTGACAATTTCGATTCAAGGCAGTTGCAAATTTTAAATATTTTCATTGCAACTATTGTTTTTCAAATTAGTTAAAAAATATATATTGTTGTAAAAAAAAAAAAAACCACACCAGTGAAATGGTTAGGAGGCTCTAGATCTAGAGGAAGCTGGGGGAGGGGAGCTCAGCCCACCTCGCCCGCCCCCATCTGGTTACGGGACTGGGCTGTCAGAGAAGCTATTGTGTATGCAATCACAAAAGCTCCCAACACCCATCTGATTATTACCTGCAGTTAGTTTGACAGCGTGTAGAGACTGTTATTGCGGTTGATGATGGTTTCGATGAATGATGTCATCCAGTGTGTATGTGATCACCAGTACAGAACTTTAAAATGTAAAAAAAAAATGCTTTATCTCTAATGTATGTTCCTGTTTAAAAGCAGACGTTGTTTTGTTCTCAAATACTTCCCGCACTCTGCATGTATATAGATAAATCTTTAAGATTGGGCAATTAATGCTTTGCATAAAAACCTACATCACAGAACAATGGTATAGTCGGAGATATTCGATTATATTGCAAAATAAATAAATAAATAAACTAGAAAACAGTATTTCTCATTTTTCAGAATTTAGTGTCACCCCCGATGAAAAGGAAATATATATATATAACCTAGTTGTACCCGGCCACGCGTTGCTGCGGCCCAGTCTGATTAAATGGAAGAGAAAGAAAAGAGAAAGAGCACGTTTCTAACATGTTTAATTTCACAGGGCTTGTGGGTATACAATACCTTTTGTTGTTACATTGTCTGTGCAGCTATAGAGATTGTCTTGTTTGCCGGTTCTAGAACACGAAACATATAATTGTCCGTGTGAGAAGCAATCCGTCTTAAGATCTAAACCGCAGAATTCTAAAGATTGGCTCTAAGCTTTGTTGATGGAGATTGCAAACGCCAATCAAATTGGGAATTGCAATCTCTTAAGGGTGTTCTCAAATCCAAAAGAGCAACTTTCTGACATAAGTTTTAATTTATTTTTGTCCGAAAATGCATGAAACTAGCTGGTGTTGTTATTCAGAAACTATGTAATTGAGCTGTTTTTTCTATTTTTTTTGCAAACGCAATAGATCTTTCAGAAAATAGTGCCAAAATGGGCATTTTGAACCAAATTTCCGCATGAAGGAAGAAAGAGACTCAAGAGCGGGCGAAAAACGGGTTTGTCACGTGATCAAAATTCCTTATAACTCAATAGGTAATTGATTGATCAAAAAATCGAAAAAACAGTTCAATTCTAAATCGCTTCCCTGGCCAGGCTTTCCAATGTTATACCTTTCCGTTAAAAAATGAATTTATAAATGTGTCAAAATGTTTTTCGCTTGTTGAGCAGAGCAGTTAAGAACAGCCTTAAATTGAAATGGCATATCCATTGGAATCATAGGAATGCAAGGAAGGAGGACATTTTCACCTTTGAAAGGTCCTGTCAAGATTGTTGCTTCTACGGCGTTTCTCATTATTTTTTTTTACTGCAAGCCGCGTGCCGTTGCAAAGCTTTGGCTGGTGAATATTTCGCAACATGATAATTGGCACGACGACTTTCAATTGTAGTACGTGCGGTGGCATCTCTGGCAAATCAAGTAAGTTCAAAAATTCTGTTGGATATTTAACTGCTTCATCTGCTTCCACAACAGTGCCGACGGACTTGTATGTGACTGCCACGCTTCGAATGTTATAGTGATACTGAATAATGTTTTTGAGTTCGTAGGCGTCTTTGTTCTTGGTCCCAAGAATAACTTAGTCATTCAGCCAATCGGGATTCTTATAATTGGCAAACATTTTTCAACCAGTTCTTCTTTTGACGTCACTAAATTTCAGAAGTTATGAGGCAATGAAATTCGTCCTGAGGTCAAATGAATCGGCACCTTACCGTTCCCAAATTCGAGTAATTGATGTGAGACTATCTCAGCTGATCGATCATTTTGCAGCTGCATACACATATTGTAGTTAATTTCAACGTCTCTACGTGTAGGCGCAGAGTAGCGTATTTCAGGCAAGTATTTTTTTAGTCCGCTGATGTCGATAGAGAAATTACAGTTAATGTTGGCCTGAAATCTCCTGCAAGCAATATTAATGCGTTTCGAAATAGGTCTGATGTTTCCACGCAAATCTTGCAATGATTGATCGAGAGCCTTCAACGATGTTTTGTGTGTCATTATGCATTCATTGCTTTTCTGCAATACTTTTCCATGCCGGATACTTTGAAAGTTTTGGACGTGATATTGTCAATGAATTGCATGTTCAATGGCAATTTCAAAGCGGAATGAGCAGTTTTTGAACCTGGTAGCAATGTCGCAGAAATTCCGGACGACGCAAGATCTAAGGCTACGTCACTTGTGAACCAATTGCTGCCAGAATCAGTCTAATTAGGAACGTTTTACCAGTTCCTTCCGGTGCATCGAAGAAGATTTAATCAGATGCATTGCTGCAAATAAGCACTTTGTGATGATGTTGTAAATAAGCAATGCTTTTTTTTTCATGTCCTATCTTTTGTGTTCGTGCCTCAACGCGTCACTTCTGACCACACATTCATATACAAAACATGTTTGTTTTAGTCAGCTGCACCACCCCTCCAAGTTTGTTCCATGATCCTAGAAAAACCCTATATATATATATGTGCCTCTTTGTGTGTATCTAAACTAAACTCAGCTCAACCTAAAGAACAAGCAGGATTCAGAAGTTGATTTAGCACAATGGATCATATTCAAACAGTAAGGGAATTCACAGAGAAACATAAGGAATATAATTTACCTCCCTACCCCGTCTTTATTGACTACGTAAAAAATCATTCGATTCTGTCTACACTTTAGCAGTAGTAAAATATCTAGAAGACATCGGTATAGACAAGCCTTATATCAATATTACAAAGAAGATATACAAAAAAAAAAAAAAAAAAAAATGCAATTTAACAAATTACAACGATCATTTGGAAAATGATTTTTTTTAAAGACATAAAAAATTTAAGACATAAAAAATCGATAAAAGATCATAAAAGATTTAAGACATAAAAAATCGATAAAAGATCATAAAAGATTTAAGACATAAAAAATCGCCCGGAGTTGATCATATATATTACGTAGTCCATGAATTAAACATTAATAGTGTTATTACACGTAAAAATTGCAAGCGACAGAAATCGCCTGCGACTCGTACGTATTATCCACCTGAAACTTACGTATTATATAAGCATTTCATTGGCTGTTCGGGAAAAGGCTTTTCCATCGTCAGATTTCCAAGAAATCTGACGGCCAATTTTAAATGAAATTTATTTCTTAAACTTCTAAACATCCCACAATATTACTTTTTACACCGTCGTATAGAGCAAAAAATGACTTTTAAAAGCAATTTGTTTGAAAGCTGTATCTTAATTTATTTCTGAGTTATTAATTTTTTTTTTTGTAGTTTTTATTACTTTTTTGCCATAGTGGCAACACTCTGTTGTCCATCTCTGTTGAAAGTAAAGGGAAATACATATTACTGTATAGACCAATCAGAAAACAAATAAAATGCGGATTAAACCAATAAAAACCTTCAGATATGCTTTTGATTTCCTGCCCTGACGAGAACAATAACCATTTTTCCAAATGGTTAAAAAAACAAACAAGCGAAGATTAGCCTTGGAAAAAGAGTAAGACGAGGAGACGCCATTTCGCCTAAACTTTTTATTGCTATCTTTTAGAAAATATTTTCAAGAAGCTGGATTTGAAAAACAAAGGGATTAGAATAAATGGGGGACACCTAAGTCATCTCCGTTTTACAGACGGATTTTATTTTTCAGTAATATCCCTAAAGAATTGGAATATATGTTAAAAGATTTGGCAAAAACTAGTATTAAAAACTAAGCCTGTGGCTCTACGATCCATGGAGGATCAGGGTCTTACGGTGCCCAACCCTGTTTACTTGACCCTGGACCCCCAGGTGCTATACAGCATATGTCCTGATCAGGTGGTCAGTTTAAACCGAGACCCTCGGTGTTTATTTCTCAAGCAAGCTTGGTACTCATTTTATAGGCTCCGAAGGGATGAAATGTTCAGTGAACCTTGCCCAGCCGGGAGTCGAACGTGAGACTTGTAGCGTGACCACTACGCTACTGGGCTTCATAACTAGTATTAAAGTGATATTAAAAACTAAGGTGATGTTCAAGTCAATTGTACCAAAAAAAGAAAATTGTCTTCAACGACATTGAGATTAAGGAAGTGCACCTAAGGAAGTATGTATACCTTGGACTGGAAACTGGAAATAACGTCGGACAACAGCATCATGAATGAAATCAATTGAAGAATAAGAAATGGATGAAGTGTTTTTTTGGAAGAACAGCATTATTCTGAAGAGTAACATGCCTCACTGCTTGAAAAGAAAAATATTTAACCAATGGGTTTTGCCAGCACTAACTTATGGAGCGGAAATACGAACTCTAAACAAAACGGATGGTACAAAGATAAAAAAAAAAAAGAGAGCGAACTATAGAAAGATGTATGCTAGACATAATTTAGAAGAGACAGAGAAGTAAGGCGAAACGTTTTGACATAATAGAGAGAATTAAATGAGTAAAATGGAAATGGGCTGGACACATTGAGACAGCAGATGAAGTACAAACAGCTTACAGTGGTATCCCAGGGATTTAAAACGACCAAGAAGATGGCAAATCAGAAATGTGGCGGGTGTTAATTGGATGATTGAAGCGCTAAACGCCAATTGTCAGCTGTAATACAATTGTACGCCTTTCAATGAGAAAAATTCTATAACTTTTGCCCGGTATTTCAATTTTTCGTATATAACGAGCTTATGTAAGAAATATTTCTACCATCTTCCCATTGCTCTTTTCGTAATTTTGAAAATGCTGTATATATGACTGTAAGCCAATTTTCACTTGTAATAATACAATTGTACGCCTTTCAAGGAGAAAAATTCTATGATTTTTGACCAGGTTTTTCAATTCCTTCGTATATAACGTATATAGAGCTTATTTAAGAAACATTTCTACCATATTCCTATTGCTCTTTTCGTGATTTTGAAAATGCCGCGTGTATGACTGTACGACAATTGTCGCTTGTATAATACAATTGTACGCCTTTCAATGAGAAAAATTCAATGACTTTTGCTTGGTATTTAAATGGCTTCGTATATAACGTATATAGAGCACAGCTTATGTAAGAAATATTTCTGCCATATTTCCATTGCTCTTGACATGATTTTGAAAATACTGTATATGCGACTGTATGCTAGTTGACAGTTGTAATACGACTGTACACCTTTCAATGAGAAAAATTCTACGACTTTTGCCTAGTATTTACATTTCTTCGTATATAATGTATATAGAGCTCAGCATATATAAGAAATATTTCTGCCATATTCCCACTGCTCTTTCCGTGATTTTGAAAATGCTGCATATATGACTGGACGACAATTGTCAGTTGTAATACTATTGTATGCCCTTCAATGAGAAAAATCCTGTGACTTTTGCCTGGTATTTAAATTTCTTCCTATATAACGCATATAGAGCGCAGCTTATATGTAAGAAATATTTCTGACATCTTCCCGTTGCTCTTGACGTGATTTTAAAAATACTGTATATGTGACTGTATGCCTGTTGTCAGTTGTAATAGTTGATGTACACCTTTCAATAAGAAAAATTCTATGACTTTTGTCCGGTATTTAAAATTTTTCTTATATAACGCAGATAGAGCGCGGCTTATATAAGAAATATTTCAGCCATCTTTCCATTGCTCTTAACTTGGTTATGAAAATACTGTATACACGACTGTATGCCAGTTGTCAGTTGTAATACAATAGTACACCTTTCAATGAGAAAAGTCCTATGACTTTTGCACGGTATTTATATTTCTTCTTATATAACGTAGATAGAGCGCAGCTTATGTAAGCCATTTCTGCCATCTTCCCATTGCTCTCGACGTGATTTTGAAAATGCTGTATTTTTGACTGCAGACGTACATAGTCGGATCAATTGCAAAGTATTTTTATATAGATTTTTTAAAAAAACACAAATTAGAACAATATTTATAATAAGTGATTGATTATAAACAATGAATCAATTGAACTGATACATAAAAAAAAAAGTTTTCAAAAGAAAGTCCAGAGTATTTTTCATTGAAAAAACAAATATTTGAATATAAATGAGCATATGTATGCCCATTATTTTACGTAAAAGATAAAATTGATGTTACACACATAATTATAGACTATTTTCCATAATTGCAATGAAATATGGATAGATTTTGTTTCATTTAGAATTTCGGTCCGGTTTCGGTTTGAAGCGTATCGGGTAGTAGTGTAGGCTGGATTTTTAGCCCATGGGGCAAATAAAAAATGTACCCACTTCTTAGTGGTCAATATGTTTTTTTAGGGAAAAGTTTTTTGACACCTCTAAAGATTTTGTGCTCTGGACACCTCTCCTCTCGAACCTCCCTATGCTATGCAACCGATGTCGGATTCGGATCGATGAAAATTATTTTTTCGTATCAAGGGGCTACTTCAGTTACGCGAAAAGACCCTCTCGCTAATGCTAGTCCTATGGAAGAAAATTTTAAAGATATCTCGTTTGCATTTCAATATTTTTAAAAGATTTTTTTTGCCTTAGATAGCTGAAGTCGATCTGTACAAATGCCGTTTTTTACTTTTTCGATTTTGTTTGCAGATTTATTTTATGAGGATGCCTTTACTCTCGAATTTTGTTTCAAAAGTGAAAGTGTCCTAATTAAAAATACCTGAAAACGAAAACCAAAAAGTAAAAAACGGCAGATGTAGAGATCGATCTATCCAATACTGCTGTCCAATGCAAAAATAATAATAATAATAATAATTTTTAAAATATAAAAATGCAAACGAGATACTTTAAAAAAATTCTCCCATTGGATTAACACGGGCATTTTCGCCTGACTGAAGTAGCCTCTTAAGAGGTACTTCAGTCAGGCGAAAACGCCAGTTCGCTAATGTTAATCGAATGTGAGAAATTTTTTAAGATATCTCATTTGCATTTCAATCCTCTTAAATGATTTTTTTCCATTGGATAGCTAAGATCAATCTCTGCATCTGGTAATTTTTACTTTTTCAATTTTGTTTTCAGGTATTTTTAATTAGGACACTTTCACTTTCGGAATCGGTTTCGAAAGTGAAAGCATCCTCATAAAAAAATTCTGCAAACAAAATCGAAAAAGCAAAAAAAACGGCATTTGCACAGATCGACCTCAGCTATTAAATGCAAAAAAAAATCATTTAAAAATATTAAAATGCAAACGAGATATCTTAAAAAAATTCTTGCATAGGATTAGCATTAGCGAGCGGATCTTTTCGCGTGACTGAAGTAGCTCCTTAAGGTTGGGTTTTGGTTTTACTTCAAATAGAACGTTCAGTAAAACCCGACCCGTGCAGGTCTCTAATGAAAATAGTTTTATTTCACAATCGTTAGAATTTGAGTTATGAGTTGTATTAGGAAATGTTTTTCCCCTTTCTGTACTTGATCTGTATTTTCATTTGATCACGATGCGTTTATTTACCATAAAGCATTACGCAGTTGGCAATTCCAACTTCTCTTAAAATCTCTGCATACGTGGAAATGCAGCAGCTGTTTCGCATTTATATCGTCTCGTGTAGTATAAGATCACGAAACTATTTTCTTATTTTTTTTGTAATCTTTTGATAAAAGCAGGCGCAGTAAATATAATACGCAGTAAAAGTTGGAAAAAATGCACCTGTTTAAACAGCAACTGAGTGCGCTTGTAATTTTCATTTTCAATGGGGATTAGCAAAGAGAAAATAAACTCTTACATAGTAGGTAAATTATTTAGACAATAATAATTTAAAATTTCTTTCGAAATTATTATTCATAGAACTTGATCCCGGCTATCTTAACGTTTTCGGTTTCTATGTAATAAAAGTGTTTTATCTCATTTCCGGGGTTTGTGGTGTGTAGAGTATCTTCACATTTTAGTACATAGAAAGTTCCATAGAGTAAATAGGAACCCAATCTAAATATATATATATATATATATAACAATTATAAATCTTACAAATTGTCAACAAGTATTGTGAATGTTTAAATAATAAAGGAATTTATTCAAATTAAAAATGATGTATAACCATCATAAAAGTTTATGAAACAAGTGCAACATGGATTTGAAAACACAGTAAAAATGGGAAAAATGGAAATGTGTGGAACCAAGGCAGATTCATAAACCCTCAATTACCTTGATTACCATAAATAACATGTTATATATGTCGCAGGCTAATTGAGAAATCCAGCTCTTTGCAAAGAGTCGGGCTAATTGGAGAGTCATCTCCGTTTTCACAATCAGCCTGCTATTTTTCACGCTTATTGCAAAGAGCTTAAAGAACGTTAGGGAAATTGGAATAAGACAATTTATTTCTCAAACAGCCTAATTTTTTTTAGGCTCATTGCAAAGAGCCTAGATAACGTTAGCAGCGCCATCGCTAATACTTTTTATTGGTGAGGGAGAGAACCTTAAATTGCCAAGTCAAATTTCAGTATTTGCCAACTCGTTTTATAATTTTGCCAACTTACCACAGTTAGAAAATTTAATTCTTATTTATTAAAAGTTTAATAATATTCCTAATTACTTTTGTAATTTTCCCCAAGTCTATCAGAAATAGAAAATATATTATAGTTTTTATTAAAGTTTTAAACAAATTACCAACTAAGTTTGTAAATTTGCCAAGTGTAATAACATTCACGAATGTCTTTTTTTTTTGGGGGGGGGGGCTCCTTCCCCTATCCCCCCTTAGCAAGGCTCCTGAACATTAGGCGAATTGTAAAAGGATCATTCGTTTCAATTTCATCGAACCATAACCCGATCCGAGCAAGACAAAATAATTTCCGTCGAAGTGAAACCCGACTAGAACCTGAAAATTCTATTTGAAGTCAATCCGAAACCTGATCTAAACCCGACAAAATAGATAAATAAAAAATCTATTGAACCGTATTCCGATTCGAGAAAGACGAAATAGTTTTCATCGACACGTACTGACCAGAACCTGAAAATTCCAATTGAAGTTTACCTTAAACCCATTCCAAACCCGACAAAAAAGAAAATTCAATCCAACCGTACCCCGATTTGTTCAAGATAAAGTAATTTCCGTCGAAACGTAACACCACCAGAACATGAAAATTCCATTTGAAGTCAACCCGAAACCCGATCCCAACCTGAAAAAAAAATCCAATGAAACGTAACCCGATCCGAAAAAGACAAAGCCATTCTCGTCAACACGGAACGACCAGAACCTCAAAATTCCAATTGAAGTCTACCCTAAAGACGAGAAATTTCAACCAGAACCCGAAATCCTTCAACCCAATTACTAAATGAAAGGAAATTAAATCATCTTTTAATGCAATTATGAAAAGTAGGCAACAATTACATTAAAAATACAACTTTTTTCTTTTATATTTAAAAATGGACATGTTGTATGCTAAGTATGAATGAAATCTACATGTGAGTCAGATTTTAAATGTTTTTTTTCCAGCATTATACGCAGAGCAGAACGTTACTAATGAATATTATTATGAAAAGTATCTATATAATTTTTTATATTTATTAAATCTGCAGATGAAGTAGATTTTTGATTTTTTCCCCAGATTTATACAGAGAAGATGATTTACTAATAAAAATTATTATGAAATATATGCATGAACATTTTTATATTAATTAAACTTGCAGATGTGGCGAATTTTAGTTTTTCCCTAGAACTACCCAGAGAAGATAAGTTGCTAATGATAATGATTATGAAAAATATATATGAATATTTTTATATTAATTAAATCTGCAGGTGAGGCAGATTTTTAATGATTTCGCAGCATTGAGCAGGGAAAATGGGTTGTTAATGAAATTAAATATAAAAATTTGCATGAAAATTTCTGAAACGTTTGCAGATGAGGCAGATTTTTAATGTTTTTCCAGCATTACGGAGAGCAGATAAAGTTGATAATGAAAACAATTAGAAAACTATATGACAATTTCTGTATAATAATGAAATCTGCAGGCGAGACAGATTTTTAGTTTTTTCCCCCTAGAATTATACAAAGAAAAGAATTGCTAATGAGAATGATTATGAAAAATATATGCGAATTTTTTTATATTAATCAAATCTTCAAATCAGGCAGATTTTTATTGGTTTCCCAGCATAACGCAGGGAAGATGGGTTGCTAATGAAAATAATTATAAAAATGTATATGAAAACTTCAACAACAATAACATCTGCAGATGAGACAAATTTTGAATGTTTTTCAGCGTTACGGGGAGAAGGTCGATTGCTAATGAAAATAATTAGAATAATATATAAGAAAATTTCTGCAATAGTAAAATCTGCAGATGAGGCAGATTTTTAATGTTTTCCCGGCATTATGCAGAGAAGATCGGTATCTACTAAAAATTATGAAATATATTTAAAGAAATTTTTACAATAATGACATTTGCAGATGAGGCAGACTTTTGTTGTTTTTCACCTTTATGTGCCAGAAAGGTGGGTTGCTGAATCAAAACAATATAAAAATAAGTAAGAAAAGTGCTATAACAATGGCATTTGCAGGCGAAGAAGATTTTTAATAATTTTCCAAGAGTCGATTGGTTGCTAAATAAATTTGATTATAAAAAAAAAAAAACCCGCTTTATTGGCAGATTTGATTTATGCAACTGCTTGATCATTAAGGTTAATAAACACTTTTTTATTAGCAAAAATGATCCCCCCCTCCCCATACACGCACACCTTCGTAAAGATATAGAAATATGTGCTGTGACGACAACGACTAAAAGTCTAAATATAACTTCAAAGGGGTTGACTTCAAATGAAATTTTCAAGTTTGTAGTGTTGCGTTTCGACGGAAATTATTTTGTCTTTCACAGAGCGTGTTACGGTTGGATGGAATTTTTTTTTATTTCGGTTTGGGATCGGATAGACTTCAGTTGGAATGTTTATGTTCTGGTCGGTGTGTCTCGACGGAAATTGTTTTGTCTTTCTCGGATCGGAATACGGTTCGATGAATTTTTTTTCGGGTTCGATTCGGGTTATATTCGGGTTATATTTGGGTTTTGGATTGACTTTCAGGTTCTGGTCGGTGGGTGTCGAAAGAAATAATTTAGTCTAGTATCGGGTCGATTCAGTGGAATTCTTTTTTCGGGTTCAATTCAAATGGAATTTTCAGGTTTGCTGGTCTGGTTGCGTTTCCACGGAAAATATTTTATCTTGAAAAGATCGGATTACAGTTGCATAGAATTTTTCCTTTTTGTCGGGTTCGGGTCGGGATTAGGGTAGACTTCAGTTGGAATTTTTAGGTTCTAGTCGGGTTGTATTTTGACGGAAATTATTTTGTCTTGCTCGGATCGGGTTGAATGATTTCGGGTTCGGGTTGAAATTTGTCCTGTTTAGGGCAGACTTCATTAGGAATTTTCCGGTGCTGGTCGGTCCATGTTGACGAAAGTTGATTTGTCTTTCTCGGATCGGGTTACGGTTCGATGGATTTTTTTTCGGGTTGGGATGGGGTTTCGGATTAACTTCAAATGGAATTTCCAGGTTCTGGTAGGGTTACGTTTCGACAGAAATTACTTTATCTTGCACAAATTGGGTTACAGTTGATTGAATTTTCTTTTTTATCGGATTCGGAACGGGTTTAGGATAAACCTTAATTGGAATTTTTAAGTTCTGGTCGGCACGCGTCGATGAAAACTATTTTGTCTTTCTCGGATCGGAATAGGTTTTGATAGATTTTATTTTTATTTTTTTGTCGGGTTGGGATCGGGTTTCGGGTTGACTTCAAATGGAATTTTCAGGTTCTAGTAGGGTTGCATTTCGACGGAAATTATTTTGACTTGCTCGGATCGGGTTATGGTTCGATGGAATTGAAACAAATGGTCATTTTTCAATTAGACTAACGCAATCAATTAGACTACGGCTCTTTGCAATGAGCCTAAAACATTTTAGGCTGATTGAGAAATAAATTGTTTATTCTAATTAGCCTAGCGTTCTTTAGGCTCTTTGTAATAAGCGTGAAAAATATCAGGCTGATTGGAAAAACGGAGATGATTCTCCAATTAGCCCGGCTCTTTGGAAACAGCCTAGACTCTTTGCAAAGAGGCGGATTTCTCAATTAGCCAATATGACATATACATTAAGATTGTACTAAAGAAAATACAAATAATTTTTGCATGCGTAAAACTACATTTAGGCAAGGGGCACGAGGGACCGGGACTAGGGCTGAAATATCTGGGGGGTCAGTATGTGAAATTTGTGCAATGCTATTTTTTAATTTTAGTAAGCAAAAAAAAAAAAAAAAAAAAAAAAAAAAAGCAATAATAATTTATTATTCACAATCTTTTAGTGTCATACAAACAAACCTAATTACGAAAATAAATAAATAGATAAAATAAAAAGAAAAAAAATTCCACATTCTCAAGGTTGAGAAACATTTAAAGATCTTTTTAATCAAGAAACTACCAAACTTGCTGTTTAAATATTTTAAAGGACAGTGATAATAAACTTTGATGCGATGATAAACTGATTAGTCAAGTAATCTAGATATAACAATAGTTATTAATTTCACAGAAAGGCATCTGAATTTCTATAATATGAGGATGAAAATTTTTAAGTAGATTTCGTAAGGTACCTATTGCAGCCGTTATCATGGTGCGACTTTTGAAAAACTCCTTCATAACTTTTCCTTATATGACCCCAGGAACCCAAAAACCACCACCACCTAAAAAGTTTATATATATATATATATACTAGGGGGCTCTGCCCCCTGCAAGCTACTCTCGCCAACCCTCCGTTCAGACACCGCAGAATCTAAAAGCACGCTAATCTGATCGGTATTAAAAAGATTAGAGAAGATTGAATTATACTGAAAAAACCTGTAGCGATCTCCCTGTAAATGGGTTTCCATTCAATTCCCTTTGATTGCGAAAATTTAAGGTCGAATCCGTTGCTGTTAAGACATCCAATGGTTGTTTTCGTGTTTGATTAAAGAAGACCAGTTAAATATTTGAAAGGAAGCTAAAATAAAATGAATTAAGTAAACAGAGTCTTTGCCTCCCGGTATTTTTTAACAGCGTTATAAAACGATTGACATAATACAATTTACTACTTTAACCCCTTCAAGGGCGATGGTTCATTTTTGGACCACTTAATTTTAATTCTTAAATGCCACATTGGCACCAGAATATTGGAATGAAAATTTTCCTTTTATTAAGTAAGTGAACAAGTGTGATGAACAGTGTAGGAGCTGCATTTACGGTTTGGTATAGGGATTCTTTTATGCTAGACATGAGATTAAAATTACATGACTATAACTCTGTTTTTCAAGCAGAATTGGCTGCGATAGACGAGGCTATCAGTTGGTGCATCGACTCCCCGCATGATTCATTTCATCTTTATACTGACAGCTTGTCATCAATTTACGCTCTTCAGCGCTTATTTCCATCTAACGGTCAGCTTTTTAATATCTTCAACTCTTTGCGCCTGTTACATAATAAAGTCATATATATTGGCTGGATAAAATCGCATGTTGGAATATCAGGAAATGAAAGAGCGGACATGTTGGCAAAATCAGTTATTATAAATGATCTGTATGATAAAGTTCTACGCATTCCTGCACCAACTTCTATTTTAAAGCGTCATTTTAAAACACTTCTACATGATCAATGGCAGGTTTCTTGGGAAAATTCGGGGAAGGGAAGAGATACTTATGCGATATTAAACAAGGTTAACGATTTATTTCTATGTGAATCCCAGGTGATAGGTTATTTTCTTTCTTCACATGGAGCATTTCCACAGTATCTGTTTAAAATAGGAAAACGCCCAAATAACAGGTGTAACTGTGGTGATGTAGGAAGTATACAACATTATTTGTTTGGACATTGTCCGTTAATGCCTTGTACATTTAAATTCAACAGGAATTGTACACTGAGATGGAACATTCGAAACGTTCTCATCACCCGTTCAAACTATAGAAGACTGTGTGCTATGTACAACGCACTTAATAGGGAATACTCATTTATTAAGTATAAATTTTGATAATTTTTACACTTGTAACTTTTTACTTCTATCATACTGTTAATTCTCATCAGTGGTTCGCTACGGACATTACGTGGTTTTCTGACACTACATCAAAGGCTCAACATTGTGCCTTTTATAGTAACTGTCCTTTGTCTGACATTTTTGTTGGCGGCGATTTTCTCTTGAGGTCTGAACATTATGGTGATCTTTCTTCAAGTTAGTTTTTCTTATATAAAACTTTTATGAACATTTTTCTTTCGAACACTGAACTCATTTGAACATTAGTGAACAGTGAACTTTTATGAACATTTACACTTCATAATCTTGAACAAGGATTTATAGTCTTAACTTTTGTTATACATTTAAGTCACTTCACTTTTGTTTTTATTTTTATTATTATGATGAAAGCAACATCAATTGTTTTGTAAATTTACGATTTACTATGTAAGTTCGTCAGAATATGTGCCTTTTTCCTTGTTATTTTGGGTACTTTCCGATGTCCGGCATCGGTGATTGTTGTGGGGATTTTCCACCGGAGCGTTACATCCTATGCCATTCTTTGGTTGGTGCTCCGGTCGGGTGATCAAGTAAGTGAACAAAAGCATTTTCGTATTTCGAAATTTGTTTGTAAATTCTGGTGCCATTCACAGATTTCAACATTTTACGAATAGAAGTACCTTGCCCCTGAAAGGGTTAAACGCATATCAATGTATTTATTATTTTAGAGTTTCCTTTCTCTTTTAATATTCATGCGTAAATACAATTTTCAAGACATAATTTTCAATATTTTCCTGCTTTTAATACTTACTCATTTAATAGTAATTTTAAAGGGTTTTTTTTTTTCTGTTTTTAAAAATCACGTATAAATAAATTTTTAATCGTTAGGAAATATTATTTTTTGCGCTGTTTTTAGAATTGAAAACAATCTCTATAATAATAGCCTAACTCATGTGACTATTATCAACAGTTCCGGGAGGATCCCTTCGCTTTTTATATAACAGGTGACCATTTTGGTACTTTAATGTTAGCCAGCCACAGGCGATAAGTCGCTAAATATTATTCTATCATCATCATCTCACTTATATTATAATAGTCCAAGTCATATAACTGCCACAAACAATTACAACCCTTCGCTTTTCATAAGAAAGTTTTCCATTTTGATTAAAGAATCAAAGTTATTTTTTCTACATAAAAGTTGCCATGATCGCAAAGAATTCTTGGTACTTTTATGCTAGCCGGGTGCAAATCTCGCCAATAGCTTTTTTTTTAACTCGCCAGTTAGGAATTTTTTTTATTTTTCGAGTGGTAAACTAAAACGGTACTGCTTGGTTATCCCATCGACCAAAAATCTATCGCCAGACTATAAGATTAAATACCAATAATTTTTTGATCGTAAATGTTACATTCACTTGACTGTAAGGAAGTTACACGTGTTTGCGCCATCAAGTAATTTCTGTTTTTACGTTTTATTTTTATTTTTATTAATGTTATACTAATTTATTTGTTCTTTCGTTATTCAAAATAAAAATTATGTCAATTTGTATACTTTGGTGAGTGGTTTGGCGATTTATATAATTTGGCGAAACTGGTCGACAGGATAACTAAGTAGTACCATTAAAACATTGCTTTGAATTTGAAATTAAATGTCAGGATTTGTCGCATTATTTAATCGGGTTTGGCGTGATTTTTTTTCTTTTTTTACGACAATTTAGCGAAAACCTTGTTTTCGAATACCAGTTACATATGTATTTTTAAATTATTTTCTATTATTTTTAAAATGAAATAACAATAAATAAAAAAAATTAATTAATAACTATAGAACAAAACAATTTATAACATTTCTTTTAAATAAAAAGAAAATAAATGTAAATAAACATTTATTAATAAATAAAGATAATAAATAATAACCGGGTTACCATGCCAGGCAAAATAACGCCATTTTGGCGCCATTTAGGTATCCCGGTGCGTATATGACATCTGCGCCTAATATTTTTCTTTTCGTTTCGTTTAAAAAAAATAAAGAAGTGAAATTCATTAATTTTTAGCCTTTCAGTTTTAAATGAAAGTTTTGTATTAAATAAAATGATAATGAAATACAAAAAAAAAAGAAAAAAAAAGCACTCTTCTTAGCATACATGGGAGGCCAAACTGGTCGCCAGATTAGTTTAAAATAATAACCTTTACTAAAATATGAAAAAAATATCTGTTATGATTAAAATTTGAGTTGCCATCATTAGAAAAAAGTATTTAAAATTAAAAAAAAATTAATACAGCGAAACTCTCTGTAAGGTCCACCTGCCTTTCCATTGAAAATTAGCCCTTATGAGGGGTGGCCCTTGAATAGGGGTGACGAAAAAACAACAACTAAAATAAGGAAATCAAAACCTATATAGGTCAAAAAACTGTTTATTAACATTTTCAAACTCTATACATGATTGAAAAAATTCTCTCTTGAAATTTGTTCACTTTTCACAATTTTTTCGCAGACAGTTTTGGTTTCTAATGATTACTTTATTGAACAAATTACTTAAATTTGCATCATTTAATAATGCCTTAGAATGAGATATTAGTTTATTTACTTCTGTTAGCGTTTTCTGACAGGTGTAAAAATTGTGTTTCAATGTGCATTCACAGTCTTAATAAATGTCAAATCAGTTTTTCTAGATAACCTGTTATCCTTTGTGTGCCCACAACAAAGAGTCAAGTTTCTTCTCCAACCCAATCCTTATAGGTTTAAAGGGTCAAACAAAGTGTGAGGAACGCCTGTTTGTCTCACTTGTGGAACAGTTTGTAGTCCTTCATTGTGTTACTAAATCCTCCCCCATCTCCCTCTGCCTTCTTTGTTGCAAGTATAGTTGTTTGCGCTGAACTCTTATCTTTTGGTTCACGGATTTAATAAACCTGATTAGGGTTTAAGGCACATTTGAAAAAAAAATGGCCTTTATGCGATGTAGGCGCGACTCCTAATAGGAGTAAATTTAACATTAGGTCTATGGGGAAAATTTTTGTTCCTAAAACTATTGGCCCTTAATAGAGGTGGCCCTTGAATAGGGGTGGCCTTTAAAAGAATTTCACTGAATTTCGAAAACTATTTCGAATTTTAAAATTCTAATACCAGTTTTGAGATTTGCGGATCAATACCGATTTTTGGTGTTAATTTCATCTCAAAGCATTCCATATTTTAGGAGAAATTGCCATGAAACATAATCATTTGTGAAATCAGTCGTTTCATAGAATCGTTTCATAAATTGGTTACATTTCAGTCGTTTCATATATCCGTTTCATAAATTCGTTTCATTAGGATTTTATATATATAGGGTATATATGTATGTATGTACTAAATTTTGTCAGCATGATAAAAGTCGCAATTATGCACGGATCGTCTTCAAACTCGCCAACAACTTTGATATGGCTAATATCTCGGCGGGGATTGCAAATGGGCGAAATCGGCCCAAGGGTGGGGGGGGGGGGAAATGGGGGGGTTCAAAATTTTGAATACCGTCTTAACATGATTCTGATAAAACCGGCTCTTACACAACAATGACAGGAAAAATAAACATTTTTCGTTACAGCAGTTTCCAACAATTAAAAAAAAAAACAATAAAATTCTCACCACAACAATTGCTTTTCTATTGCAAGATTTTCACGTGAAAAATTAAATAAATAGTTTGACAAATTGAAAACAAATTGAATATTACGTCATAAGTTTTCTAGAGCAAGATTTCCGCATGAAAACTCAAAATAAAATAAATAGTTTGACAAATTAAAAAATATATATATATATTGCGTCATATTGGAAATATAATGGACCTCAGCAGGTGAATATGTAACGTCATGTGAGTTTGAAGAAACGTATTAAAACATGATAAAAACCAGACTATGGAAATATTAACATATTTTAACCTTTAAGGTTTTCTGAATTTGCTGTATTCATTTTTAAACCTGTTCCATATACATGCGTGTGTGCATTAGTGTATATTATAATTTTCACAAAAAGTTTAGCGCCCTAAGAGCTCATTCTTAGTGAAGAAACTGGATTTATCTCTAATCTTGATTTAAATTTTGTTGGTGAATTTAGTACTTAACTTCGAAATCCAACTCCGCCTGTAGGCCGAGCCGGCAGGGATTTTTTAGTAAATGGACAAGTATCAATAAGCATTTAAAATGCCCCTGAGCCATACTATTTTAGCATTTACATATTAACATAACACAAGAATATCATAGAAAAACCTATTAGCTAACAATTCACAATACAAAATTATTCAAAGCAAGAAAGAAAAATCATGCGTCAAGCATAGATTATGAAACACTTTCCAACACTTTCTGAATGCTTTAACAAAACTTCGTTATTTAGGGAAATAAGGTAAATAAGATAACTAAGTAAACATTTTAGAAAACGCATAAAATTTTTGAAAAACTGATTTCAGCAGTTACCGTCCATAGTCAAATATGTATTCCGATTCCTTTGAATAGCCATGTATTTGATATGTAGATTGATATATCTACCCTATATATATAAAATCCTAATGAAATAAATTTATGAAACGGATTTCATGAAACGACTGAAATGGAACGATTCTATGAAACGACTGATTAAACAACTGATTATCTACCCTATCTATATTATAAAGGACAAACATATCTGTGCGTAACGCATACGTCATTCTGCGAATGGCAACACTTTGAAATTTGAAATGAAATTTCGGTTTTGCAATTTTCGCTACAGCGAATTTTTAAACTTCTAAACATCCCACATTTTAAATGATTACACCGACGTATGCAGAAAAAAATGCACTTTTAAATGCAATTTGTTTGAAAGCTGTATCTCAATTTATTTTTGAGATATTAATTTTTTTATAGCTTTTAATACCAATTTTCTAATCGTGGCAACTGAAGTACTTTATTTCTGTTAAAAGTGGTTTAGCTATCTTTATTGATTATATTCTTACTGATGCCATTTTCTCATTGCAATTAAAAATATCTTTTTTTAAAAATTTGAACAAAATGAAGTTACGCTTTAAAAAAAGACAAAATTTCCCTGATGATGCTGTTATATTTCACTATTTTTTCATTTCGCTGATATTGAGTTTGAGACAATAGGCAAAATATTTCAGCGACTGAAAATGACGTCATATTTAATAGAAAACGTTAATTTTATTTGATAAAACAAGATATTTCCCCTTGAATACGTCTAAAAGTTATAAATTTCTGGAATTTTTAAGCGCAGGTACAGAGATTATACAAAGACCTCAAATCACGAGTGGGAATTTTAACATGGAAAGTTGTAATAATTGACAAACGTGACTTCAAGCTTGAAAAAATATTTATTAATAACCTGTTGCGCGTTAAAAATGTTTTTAAATGGTTAATATGGAGGATGTGAAACGCGGAAAATGACTGGATTCAGTTTAGATTTAAAGGGGGGAAATTCTATGATTATGTAAAGGTGAAATCATATTTGCTGATTTTTCATTCCTTAATATCAAGCATCAATTGATAACTTAATCAAAATTACTTATCTTGGTTATATGTTACTGATTATGTATATGAATGAAGTTTAATTTTTCAATAATTTTAACAGTTGAAGTTTTTGAAAAAAGTATTTTGTTAATCTTAGGTTAAAATATGTCTTTGGAGAGTTAAACTAACAAGTGTAAGATGGATTTTTTTATTGTAATTATTGTTGTCGATG
This sequence comes from Maratus speciosus, assembly GCA_963932465.1. Lineage (NCBI taxonomy): Eukaryota > Metazoa > Arthropoda > Arachnida > Araneae > Salticidae > Maratus > Maratus speciosus. The sequence goes on from OZ010789.1 coordinate 467,179,405, forward strand.
TATTATAAATTTGATGCAACAGCTCCTTTGTAAACATTTTCTTTCGTCGAAATTCGACGGGTTCTACCTCGTATATATAAAATCCTAATGAAACGAATTTATGAAACGGATTTCATGAAACGACTGAAATGAGACGAATTTATGAAACGATTCTATGAAATGACTGATTAAACAACTGATTATGTTTCACGGCGATTTCTCCTAAAATACGGAATACTTTGCGATGAAATTAACACGAAAAATCCTTATTGACACGCAGATCTCAAAACTGGTATTAGAATTTTTAAATTTGAATCAGTTATCGAAATATTACTTTTTTTCTAATTTTATATACTTTTCTCTAATGATGGCAACTCAAATTTTAATCATAACAGCTATTTTTTTTTCGTATTTTAGAAAAAATTATTATTTTAAACTAATTTGGCGACGAGTTTGTCCTCCCTTAAATGTATACTAAGAAATGTATCATATTACTTTTATTCATAATTCAATTTGTATTTCATTATCATTTTATTTAATACAAAACTTTCATTTAAAACTGAAACATTTAAAATAAATGGCTTTCACTTCTTTCTTTTTTTAAAAAAAATGAAACTAACAGAAAAATATTAGGCACAGATGTCATATACGCAACGCTGTACCTAATTGGCGTCAAAATGGTGTTATTTTACCTGACATGGTAACCCGGCTATTGTTGCTTATTTATTAATAAATGTTTATTTGAATTTATTTTCTTTTAATTTACAAAAACTGTTATAAATTGTTTTGTTCTATAGTTATTAATTAAACTTTTTTTTTGTTTATTGTTATTTCATTTAAAAAATAACAGAAAAGAATTTAAAGATACATATGTAACTGGTATTCGAAAACGAGGCTTTCGCCAAAATGTCGTTAAAAAATGCACGCCAAACCCGGTGCGTATATGACAACACAACAAGTCATGACATTTAATTTCAACTTCAAAGCAATGTTTTAATGGTACTACTTCTTCCGGCGACCAATTTCGCCAAATTACATAAATCGCCAAGCCACTCACCAAATTATACAAATTGACATAATTTTTTATTTTAAATAACGAAAGAACAAACAAATTAGTATAACATTAATAAAAATACAAATAAAACGTCGAAATAAAAATAACTTGATGGCGTAAACACGTGTAACTTCCTTAAAGTCAAGTGAATGTGACATTTACGATCAACCATTATTGGCATTTAATTTTACAGTTTGGCGACAGATTTTAGATATAACAGGCAACAGATTGTGAATCAAACATGAAAACAACCGTTGGATGTCTTAATAACAACTGATTCTGCCTTAAATTTTTGTAATCAAAGGGGATTGAATGGAAACCCGTTTACAGGGAAATCGCTACAGGTTTTTTCAGTATAATTCAATCTTCTCTAATCTTTTTAAAAGCGATCAGATTAGCGTGCTTTTAGATTCTGCAGTGTCTGAACGGGCGTTAGCGAGCGTAGCTTGGAGGGGGGCAGAGTCCCCTAGTATACTATATAATGGGAAAATTCATTTTAGAAAGAAAATGCATAACAGGTTGAAATTTCTTTTTCAGCAATTTATACTAATAGATGGAAACATACTTGAATACTTTTGCATAACACCTATTACACGCTGCTACTTAACTAAAATTTAATTCAAACTAAAACTCCCTTAAAACTACTGAAATCACATTTCCAGAAATTACCATTTATAGACGGCCATTTATCAAATTCTTTGCGTGACCCTGTATATCATTTTATCTATATTTTATAAACATTTCTTAGTAATCTAAATTCAGTTCAGTGTAAAAATGCATAACTCAGTTAGAAACCACCTTTAAGCAATTTGCGCTCATACCCAGTAACCCTTACGAATTATTTTGTGTAGGCCTGTATATGAGTTATAGCATTTATACACATCGTATAGTATGCATAAATACTCGTAAAGTGAAACATAAAAGCGCATATCATAATTAAAAATGCATTTTCAGCAATCTTCGCTAATGTACAGTACTTCGGACACAATATAATATCTGAAATCTTTTTTATTTCCCTGTAAATGCTATGCACTTTGTATTATACATGAAATAAGGTATAGTAAACATCAGCGACGTATATCAATTTCATTATATATGAAATAGTTTAACATAATTAAAATACGCCGCAAACACTTCCCTCCACCACTATATCATTATGTAACTAAATTCTCTTGTGTGGCCCTGTAAATGTTTGCCCTTGTTTGCCAAGATAGGGACATATTTGGAAAGTTCAAAGCAATTGAATACTCATATGTATAGTTGTCAAACCATAGCTGATATTAGATGCTTCAAGCAAATATAAAGTTAACTCTTTTTATTGAGCTTGACTAAAGGAAGCTTGATAGGAACAACCTGAGGGGTTGAAAGGTATATGTCCCATTCAACCCCTCAGTTTCTGTCCCTTTCAACCCCATACCCACGTAGCGAAATTAAAAATGTATTCATGCATGAGAGTATTTTAGCTAACAAAATATACTGATATTCACATAAAGTGCATACTTTACAGTGCTAAATAACATAAATATTATAATGCTAAACAGAATATTACTTTTTTTAGAGAAAAAAAGAAAAGCAACATCAAAATTTACTTTTTTATATCAAAAACAGGTTTTGCTTTCATCATCTACAACGCTACAATCGTTGATGTTAGTTGTAAGGATTATTAAGACAGAACAAGTATCGTCATCGATTGAGCAAATGTTGGAACTTTGTACATTTTATTTGCTTCCTGAAATTTTGAGTGTCCCTTTCATCCCTTGTCACTTTCATCCCCAGTCTCCCCTACGCTTAAATGTATGAAAATAATTTTTTCAATATGAATTTTTTTTATATATGAAAATATTTTTTTTTCATTCATAAATTAAATAACTGCAGCAACAAGCAATATATATATGTAATACAATATATATATATATATATATATGTATATTATATATGTATATACATAAGAACAAAAAATCTTCTTAAAAACACCATCAGAAATTTTTAAATGCGCTAGGCCTTTCGAAAGATCTGAGTCTTTCTTCGTCAGGCGCAAAGAAGATCATCTTCGCATCTTTCCACTCTCAAAAAAGCTGTTAAGAATTCTGTTATTTTAAATGACAACACCAAACATAGTGTTATTCCTTCTTCAGCCATTTGTGCTCGTTTTTTATGCTTTGCCTAAAGTTCATAAAACCAATGTCCCCTTAAGACCTATCGTCTCTAATATTGGTACTGTTACTTATCCTCTTGCCAAATTTTTAACATCCATTTTTTCTCCTTTGTGCATTTCTAATTCTCATACGATAAAAAATTCTTATGATTTTGTTAGTAAATTAAAAAATATTAACCCATCCAATTGTTCTATGCTTTCTCTTGATGTCAAATCTTTATTTACGAATGTTCCGATTCAAGGTGCTCTTTCTTGCTTGGAAAAATGATTACGTGAATTTCATTTCTCTGATATTGAAGTCCAAGATTTTGTTAATTTAACTAAAATTTACATCACTCAAACTACTTTCGTATTTGATAATAAATTTTTCAAACAATCAGACGGCTTAAGTATGGGTAATCCTTTATTTCCAATTCTTTGTGATATTTATATGCATTATTTTCAGGAAAAATTATTAAATCTGGTTAATTTTAAATGTTGGATGCGTTATGTCGACGATACTTTTGTTTTAGTTGATAATCCTTTTGATATTTCTACCATTCTTCATACTGTCAATTCTATCGACCCACATATTCAGTTTACTTTTGAATTAGAAAATTGTAATAAACTTCCTTTCCTTAATGTTTTAGTTACCAAACGAGATTCTTCTTTCAAAACGTGTGTTTATAGAAAACCTTTTTCTTTTTCTAACCCACCTCATGCTCTCTCAAATCATCCTGTCAACCAAAAAATCGGTGTTTTTCACACGTATGTAAATCGTGCTCTCAAAATTTGTTCCGATTCTGCATCCCTTAAGGAAGAACTTAATTACTTAAAAACCGTTGCTCTCAAAAGAGGTTTTAATCCTTCTGTTATCAATAATGCTGTGAAGAAATTCAATAGACCATCTAATAAATCTACTCTTTCCAAATCTGTCAAAAGCAAACCTGATAATTTGGTTGTCCTCCCCTTTTGTCCTGCTTTATGTTTCAAGTTAGCTAAAGTTTTACGACGTTTCAATTTTAACATTATCTTTAAACCTGTCAATAAATTCAAATTACCTTCTACTAAATCTCCTGTTCCTGATCTTCGTAAATGGGGACTTTATAAAGTTCCTTGTAATGGTTGTGATTTATCTTATATTCGTCAAACTAAAAGAAATCTCGAAATCCGCTTAAAAGAACACTCTCGTTATGTAATCAATGAAGAATTTTCTAAATCTTCTATTGCCAAGCACTCTTGGGATTCCGGCCATAATTTTAATTTTTAAAATGCTAAAATTATCTCTAATGCCAATAGTATCTCTGAATTGGACTTTCTTGAAAATCTAGCTATTTATCTTAATCGTGATTTTATTGTTAATGATAAATCTGATTCCACAATGCTCTCTGCAGCTTGGAAAAAAACATTTCAGTACTACCATTTAATTTATTTTTGTATTAATTTAATATTAGTCTGTTTTTTATATTTTATTCATTTATTTTTTAATTTCATGTGTACCCATATTTAATTATATATATTTTTTTTATTTTTATTTTTTTGTCCCTCCCAATTTTTGCTCTGTGTTCTTTTGTTTTGATTATACTCTTCTGTGATTGGCTGTTGTCTTCTATTTTCCTATTGGCTGTTTCTTCAGCTTGTTTCCTTTCCCTTATCTCTCATTTCAGTCTTGCCTCTGCTTTCATAGTAGAAGCACGTCTTCTTTGCGCCTGCACGTCTTCTTTGCTCAGATCTTTCGAAAGGCCTAGCGCATTTAAAAAAATTTGATGTTTTTTTTAAGAAGATTTTTTGTTCTTATTCATTCACACCAGTTTTAACTTATTTTCCATGCATATACATATTAAACTATCTCATTGTTTAAAAATTCACTAAATACCATTTACACGCATTCTAAAAATCAATTCAAAAACAGTCTTCAGTTACATTAAAATCGTTTGCTTTTGGCGAGGGAAAGTGCAGCTCGTCAAATCGCATATCGCTTTTGTCTTTTCACGCTAAATATTCGAAAGTATTTATTTTTTTACTGACTTTCTACTGTAATTCCGCCACTAAATTTGACTGATCCTTTATTGCATACATAAGTAGTTTAATTAGTATTTTTTTTTCAAAATATTCTGAGTATGCCCAGTAAGGAGACTTTCCTTGTGAGTATTTTTAATTTTCTCTTTCTGAAATGCTATTAAATTCAGTTACTAGGCAACAATCAAATGAAAACAAGGTGAAAAAAGTAAACATTTGTATTATTTCAAATTAGGCCAGTAAAAATAGGATTTTACTAACCAAAAAATCACGGAAAGCTGGAATTTGATTTAATCACTTTGTTTTACATCCAAATGAAGGGATTTGAAGTTTGTCCCACTTTTCCTAGTGAGCTTTAGACGTGGAACCACAAAAATCTCAAAATTTTCGGACTTTTTTCAGTACTTCACAAACAACTCAAAAACCGTTAACTATACTGAAGCAGTCCTAATTTATAAATTGTAGAGCATAAAATTCTGCGTCGATTGAGTGCCACAGACTAAAAATTACACCAATAATAAGCGAGATATAATAGATCAAAAAAGTGCATTTTTCCTAATTTTTCTAAAAAACCCTCATAAAATTGGTTTTTTGAGTACCAATTATCGGTTAAATGAATCCTTTCCCTTAAAAAACAGTAAAGCTGCATAAATTGCCGAATTGTACTGTTTGATTAACAACTTCAAAATTTAATTACACCAGTATGGGAATTTCATCAATTTTTCCAACAGATGATTGATTACACTTGAAATGCAACCGATGTCCCCACATTAATTTTAATTCTGTCCTTTGTAAGCAAATTATTTTTTGAGGTGCATAAATGATTATATTTCTCTGTTTGATAACTTTGGGATGAGGAAAACGTGAAAGTCGGTATTTTACGATTTGTTCACTCGCTTTGATAATTTAGAACAATCTCTACAAACTGTCCATCTGATTGATGAGGGCTTCCTCCTTCATCGTGTTAGTTGGGAGCTAAGAGAAAAGTTCTCGCTAATTATTTCAAAGTACATTGGGTATTTGAAAAAGAACTGCGGTAAAACTGAAAACCATTGTATTTGACGGTTACCCAGAAGAATCGTCAGAACATGGCACCAAGTATGCTGAGCGCTTCCGTGGCGTATCTAAAGAAATAGGAAAAAAATAAAAGAAAAATTATTAATAAATCAAACTTATGTTTAAAAAAAAATAAAACAGAATTTAGTAAAACAGCTAACTATAACAGACACTTTATAATAGTGGACACTTTCTATTTATCGAATATTTTCTCTTCGGATGAGCTGAACGGTGATTCCCAGGGTCGAGTTAATAAATTTAAATAAACCTGGAATTTGTATTAATTTATATCTTTTACCCGAAGAATTTATACATTTTAAACGAAAGTCTTCCCAAACAAAACTCGTATAGAGGATCCCGCATAATTTATATTTAAAAACAAAAACAAATGCGCCATTTCAACGTAAAATGTACTGTCTTTAAGTGATGTTATAAGCTTTTCCATATTTTGACAAAATAGCGAATTCAGAGCTTTAAAGTCTACGGAATTTTACTTGTGATAGATTTTTCCAGCCATCGAAAACACACACAACACGAACAACCTCTCTTCCTTTATTAGTATAGATATTTTAGCCTTTAACCCTTTCCGGCGCGGAGTAAGTCTGTTTGTAAAATGATGGACTGATACCAGAATTTACGAAGGAATTTATTAGAAAATAAAAACTTGCTTATTTTCCCGTACTTTATAATAGGAAAATTTTAATTAAATATTCTTTATACCGTTTGCCAGTTTTGGAATTAAAATTAGGTGTCCTGTATTGTAAACACTGACCCCGCTAAAGGGTTAAATAGCAGAAAAATTATGTGGTACAGATCAGTCCCTATTTATAAATTTATTACCTAGTTAATTTAAATAAATTAAAATAGTTCCTTGATTAATAAAAAAGTAATAACATTAAAAAAGAGATACATATGATATTTTTTAAGAGTTAATAAAATAATAATAAAGGAACAAAATTTGAATTTAAAGATATATAATAATAATCATTATTTAAAATAATGGATTAAGTTAATTGAAATATTTAATTAAAGCAATTAAAATATTTAATTAAACTTTAAACTGTTAAAAGTTATTCCAATAAATAAAAATAATTAAAAGTTTTTAATAGTTAGCTGATGTACTAAGCAAAATAAATCGTAATAGTTATCTGATGTACTAAGCAAAATAAATCGTAATAGTTATCTGATGTACTAAGCAAAATAAATCGATAATAGCAATATAAAACTGACTTCAATAAAAATCGAATTCACATTTTTGACAAAAAAACTTATTGTATTCCAGAATCCCCCATGAGATGGCGCCAGCACTGCGACTTCCTAAATACTTCCCTAGGAATGACTTCCCAGGTACTTGCCCAGGAATGACTTCCTAGATGCTTCACCAGGAATGACTTACCAAGGAATAGCTTCCCAGGTACCTACCTCCCCAGGATTGACGTCCTCGGACGTTGCTCCGTAGGATGTCACGGGGAGCATAATCCTGAGGAAATATTAAAAGTCTATTCCCCAGGATGTTCCCATTTTGTTATTTTAGTATTAGGAGGAATTTGGGATGACTTGGAGCTCCTGGGGAAGTTTTCGGGAGCTTTCGTGCTATATGGGCTGCAAACGATTTTTCCCCATATACCATAATGTAATGGAATTCTTTTGAGTGCCCCTGTAAATGAACTATTAATCCTACATACTTCATATGCAGTACCAAACATGCTTTGGGGACCCTGAATAAGTTTTACAAATTGCATGAAAATCCGAGTCTACTTACGGCAGTTAGAGTGTGGACAGACGGGCAGACAAACCGAATGCATAAACACTTTTCAACTTTATTGGAAAGTGTTAAAAATTATTTGGTAAAATGTGATGTGTAAATAAACCTGCTTAGACTAAACTCAAGACACAGGAGAAAAAATCTGTTTTAAACACTCACTTTTTGTGACACTGGACCTTGCAGCACTAGTTGCCAAGTAGTTTGGTTTCATCTCATTGTGTTCATCCTGGGGAAATTTGTCAACACACCTTCCTAAAGTGTTTTGATCAATGTTATATTTTTTTGCAGAGGCATGATCACTTAACGTTTCTGAAGGCAGCTGCTTTTATCGTTTTTAGTCTTTTCCATTCTATCTATTTACCTATTATGTGTACTATTTAAATGAAGTAAAAGTTTCTATCAGCTTTCCAATTTTATATTTCATTAGATTTTTTCTTGCGTATATAACAATTTTTTACATGTTTAAACATTTTTTTTTCTAACACTCCATTTTACTGTAGTTGTGCAGAATAAATTGACATTATTTTAGAAATGTAGCCATGAACCCTTCATTATATACAGTGTATAATAAAAAGCTTTCCAGAAACACTTAATTAAGGGAGGTTTGACCATCTGGTTAACCATCCCTCACATTCATTGGGTCAAGCCTCTCCACATAGCCGCTTTTTAACCCCCTCACTGACAAGCCCGTGTTAATACGTTCACTAAACTACAGGTTTCACTGCAATACAAGCAATATTTAAAGTATTATAATTCTGTTGATTTAATGTATTTTTAATACGTTGAACAATGATTAATACTTCCAAGGATTGCATTCATATTCGTTATTAAGTCTTTTTATAAAATGTTCAAAGAATCATTTTTTTTTAAGATTTAAAGCAAAATGCAGAGAAAACAACATTACAATTTTGCCCTTTTCCAAGACAGTCGGAGGGTTAAAGTTTGGGACATGGGGTTTAAAGTTTAGGACCTAATTTATTGAACAATCTCTATGCTTGGAATGAAAGCTAACTATTTTTGCTTTACTTAAAACCTACTTAATTAAATTTCTATGATATATTTCACCTGAAAAAATCTTACAAAATGTTCTTAAATAATATACTTTTTAAGCTGAAAACTCTTTAGAATTGTTTTTTCCACACCTTTTTCAATTATCTGCATGAAATAAAGACTATTGTATGAGCATTTCAGTAGCTTTGGTTGTCACTTATTGGCAAAACTCTGAAATTCTTTTAAATATGAAAACGGAAAGGTGGGTCAAGCTTCTCCTATGGCCAACCCTCCACAGTCTCCCCTATAATATCTTCCTCATATCTCTATTCATAACAATTCTACGCCTCATTTTTCATTCTTTTGTTTTCCTTTACAATTATTTATAAAAAAAAATTTGCTATTAAATTTTATATAGATTTTTATAATTTTTTCCCACTTTTTTTTCTATCTGGTTTTCTCTCTTTTCCACACTTGTATATTCTCTACTTCTCTACCTTCCTTTTCAAAGATTTCTCTTTTCTTTTTGTCTTATTATGCAAGTTTTTCTCTTGTCTTTCGTCATTATATAGTTGTTTTCAACCTACACGCGGCTTTTTTTTCACCTAACGAACAATAAGTTTTCGTATTTCGATAGAAACTTAATTCTTCGTCAATTTAAATATTTTATAGGGTTTGTTATAAAGATTTTATGGTTCATTTTCTATAAAAAGAATAAGTAACCTGTTAGTTGTTTGATGTTAAAGTTTTTAATAAGCAGAGATATTGTAAAGTTTTATTACTGTAATAAATTCATTAAATAGGTTATTACTGGCAATTTCTATTTGTAACACGACGCTCTCTATAATAGAATGTTATAGCATCTAAATTTGTTTTCTTACTAAAAGTAAAAAAAAAAAAAAATTAAGTATTAAAGTTATGTATATTTTTTTAGGAAAAAATTAAATCAGTCATTGTAACGTAATACACATATGGAATCAGGGTTCGTATATATCGTGATATTTTCGAAAATATCCGATATTTTGATATCTATTTGATATTTTCGATATATATCTGATATTTTCAAAATAGTCGACTCACTGATAATAAGTATTTTCAAGCATAATATAAATTAGAAACTAAAACATATTCCACTTAACATGAAAACTTAAACAATATTCTTAAATGTCTTTTTTTTCCACACTTAGAACAAAATTGATGATCAACGAATTGAAAACAGAAAATCTTTTTGCTTTTTAGACTATAGATATATACCGGGTGTCCTAAAAAGGACTGATTGATTTTAAAATTCAATAACTTGCAAACGGTGACAGATATTTAAAAAATTCTTGCAGGAGCGTTATGCATAAGGTCAAAAGTTTTTTTACAGTGATTTTCGATTTTAATTCGAATTACAAACAATAGATGGCGCTGTAAGCAATAGGCGCTAAAAACAGGCTCGATTTTTTGGTCGATCTCTTCTTTCATGCGGAAAAAGGAGATGGAAATGTATTAAGTGGGTCCCGGAGGACCAAAAATCGAGCCTGAATTTAGCGTCTATTGATCGCTGCGCCATCTATTGTTTGTAATTCGAACTAAAATCGAAAATAATTGTAAAAAAACTTTTGACCTCATGCATAACCCTCCTGCAAGAATTTTTTAATTATCTGTCACCGTTTGCAAGTTATTGAATTTTAAAATCAGTCAGTCCTTTTTAGGACACCCGGTATATACCGGGTGTCCCAAAAAAGACTGACTGATTTTAAAACTCAATAACTTCCAAACGGTGACAGATATTAAAAAAATTCTTGCAGGAGGGTTATGCATAAAGTCAAAAGTTTTATTACAGTGATTTTCGATTTTAGTTCGAATTACAAACAATAGATGGCGCTGTAAGCAATAGTCGCTAAATACAGGCTCGATTTTTGGTCCTTTCTGTTGTTCCATGAAGAAAAAGGAGATGGAAATGTATTATCCGGGCCACGAAGTACCAAAAATCGAGCCTGAATTTAGCCTATATTGATCGAAGCGCCATCTATTGTTTGTAATTCGAACTAAAATCGAAAATCACTGTAAAAAAACTTTTGACTTTATGTATAACCCTCCTGCAAGAATTTTTTAAATATCTGTCACCGTTTGGAAGTTATTGAATTTTAAAATCAGTCAGTCCTTTTTGGGACACCCGGTATATACGACGCGTTCCTTACAATGAGTCGGCAAGAGGAGAAAATTTGCGCGAAAACCCCTTTGCCTTGCACCAAATGAGAATTCCACAGTGGAAGAAAATGTGGACATTGGTTTCTTCTAACAGTACGCAATATCGTTCTATCTGATGTGCTTCCTGTTTTTGCCAAATGAAAAATTTATTCATCTAACAGTACGCAATATCGTTCTATCTCATGTGCTTCCTGTTTCTACGGGATGGAAAACCTTTGGTGATTGTTATTTTTTTTTTCTCGCGTCAAAATTTCGTTCGCATGTCATTCTGTACTAACGGATTACTCAGGTAGAAAGTAAGACTTATTATTTTAATTTTAGTTGCTCTAAGGCAGTGGTTCCCAACCTTTTATTGGCGACGCCCCACCAAAGCATCTGTAAAGTCACTATGCCCCCCTCCCCCCTTTAATCTGCTGTAACGGAGCCGATGTCGTAAGGTGGTGTGGTAGCGGGCTACTTCAACGACCGAGTCTTATCAATATCGAAAAAATATTTTATTGTATCACAAACAATTAAATAAGGTTTTCTTGGTTAAATAAGTCATTTGTACAACATTCTTCATAAATGGGTTCGAGTTCAGCTGTCAATAATGTATTTGTAGAATCAAGTCCAGTCCTCAAGTGGCAAATTGCTTTCAGGGAGAATGTCTCTATTTATTTATGCTTCACGATTTTCGAAGATGAGAGTCGGTGATACGCGACAGGAATGTCGCCCTTTTAGTGAATGTCCGATCAAGGTCTAGGGACCTCCGATGTCTTTCTCCGAGGTGGAAAAATTTTACCGCCACGCCTGGCTACCGCTTTACTGTGCCCGTGAGAGATTTCTCCTCTACACTGCTAAAATCTACTCGGAGCCTCAGCTTCCGAAAAAGAACTCAAAAAACCAAAGAACTCCCGAGAATGCTCCTGCATCCCCTTTTATCAGTTTCGTTTTTCCGTCTAGGACAAAAACCACTCCCATTAGCCACTCACCATCTGTGACCATGAGCTCATAAACAAGCCCTTTCTCTATAGGCTGCAGTCAGGAACCTGACGTCAGGTCAATATCTGGTTTCACTATCTAGTTTCCCACGGGAAAGAGATCCTCGTAAATATCAAAGGAATATTTCTCTCGCTAAATAAAGGAGTTCCTTTCACCCTAGTGTCCTCTGTAAAGATTGATTGAAATTGATATATTTGTTTCATCTTTAGCGACATTTTCTGGGACTCTGAAGAAATTTGGAGGCTAGGTGAAAATACATTAGTTTCCCTATGCTGGCTTCTGCCTTGTAAATTGAGAGTTTCAATGTGAGATATCGTCGAATTCTCACACTGCAAATTATGTCTCTTATTATTAAAAAGTTAACTTTATTCTCACGGTAGAACGCAATAGAACCTTAACAATAACTATTCATTTCACATTTTTTAACTTATCAAAGAAATGAATCTACTGTAGCAAATATGTTTTAACATAATTTTACTACTACAATAAGTTTATACATCTTCACCTTTGTGCCGAAAAGAGTTTCGTTGTACTTTTCCAACTTACCTCAATGAGAAAAGTGTTATACGGTCTGCATTTTTATCTTCACAAAATATCTTGAAGAGAGACTTACATTTAACGTTAAAATTGATAACATCCGCACATTTTATAATTTATTTTTGTAACTTATTAACAGTTGGTGAAAAAGCTTTGGACACAAAATTTTTTTTCTATGCATAACACACTACACAAGAAGCATTTCAAGATTCTCATCTTTATCAAATTTAAGTTGCCATTTTTCACCATCACAACACATTTTCTCTGTTTTCCCTTTACCAATATCGCTATTTGTCTTCCATGTATTATCTGATTTTAAAATTTAAAATGTATATGTCATTATGCAAATTTATTTACTGTGGAGGATACCTGCACTATATTTATTATCTACACATTTCCTTTTCTAATGCTAAGATTAAGTTTTAAGTTGCTAGTACCTCTTTCAGATATTTCATATATTTATTTGGTTAAATATATTCAAGACAGTCAAATTTGTATATACTTTTAAGTAATATAATGTTTAAAAAAATCTTCGTATGGCATACAACAGAGTGAATAGAAGTAGAAAGCTCATTCAATAAATGATCGAAAGCATTACGAAAAATTGTAAAATTCACTCTCGGAAAAATTATAAAGGTTTAATTGTACAAAAGGATGGCAAAATATTTAAGAGAAATTATTCGTATAATTATTCTGGTGTTAATCTATTTTAAACTATTCATTGTGAATATTTTAAAAATTCAATTAAAAAAACTGACTTTTTTAATTTTGCTTGCATTCCATTTTTTTTTAGTCTACAACATTACTTTTTCAAAAAAAAAAAAAAAAAAAAAAGACAAAAGAAACTAATAGCGAATGAGTGAGTAACAGTTTTGGAATTGCCCCCCTAGAAAGTCAAATTGCCCCCCAGTGGGGCGTACGCCCCACGCTGGGAGCCACTGCTCTAAAGCAAGACATTGATGGAAGACAAAAAGATCAAGTCTTAAGTAACATTGTGAAAAATAAAAAGATCAATGTTTTGACTATGCATAAAATATTGATAAATTTGTGTAAAGAAACAAAAGCAATTTAGTTTTAAGAAATTTTTTCCAGGGAAAATTGGTATTGTTTACAATACGTTTCTTTTATTTAAATTGATATTATTTGCTCCTCATTATTATTATTATTTTTTTAAACTAGGGGGCTCTGCCCCCTACGAGCTACGCTCGCCAACCCCCGTTTAGACATCGCAGACTCTAAAAGCACGCTAATTTGATTGGCCTTTAAAAGATTTCGGAAGATTGATTTATAATTTAAAAAGCAGTGGCGATCTACCTATAAACGGGTTTCTATTCATTTCTCTTTGATTGCGGAATTTTAAGGATACAATGGCTGTTTTTTGTCTTTGATTAAATAAAATCAGTTAAACATTTCAAAATAAGCTAATATAAAATGAATTAAATAAACAGATCTTTGTCTCCCGGTATTTTTTAACAAAGCGAAAAGAAAGTTCTTTTAAATAAGACATTTTAAATGCATCGTTATTAATCTGACGTAATTTTCACCAAACTTTTCTTTCTCTTTTTAATATTCACGTGAAAATACTTTTCTTAAAAATGGAATATTATTTGCGCTGTCCTAACAAAAATAGTTGAAAAAAACATCTCAAAATATCAAATAAATGTCTCGCGCAATTTTTAAATTTAAGCTGTTTTTCAATATTATTTTTTGTTCATTTTACGTAATAAGTGTAATGTGACATAAATGTGACGTAATTTCTCCTATTTAAGACTTCTAACGCATGTTAATGAATTTATTATTTTACAATATCCTTTCTATTTTAAAATTCACGTGTAAATATAGTTTTTATGACGTAATTTTCAATGAGTTCCTGCTTTTTATATTTTCTGTTTATAATAGTCACGTGTAAATAAATTTTTAATTTAAAGCAAACATTACTGTTTTCGCTGTTTATACAGCTGGCAACAGTTTAAATTAATACCATTTTATAAAATATGTAAAAAATATCTCTCGAAATGCTGAAAATTTGAATTTAAAATAGAAATAAAACTTCAAAAAATGAGTCAAATTAAAGAAATAAATGCAGTCTGCACACTGGGAAATTTTAAGGCATAATATGATCTAAAAATTATTAAATTCCCATGTATAGTTTTTGCTCTTATTAAAACTTTTTTAATGAACGATTTTGTCCAACTTTAGCATTAAATATCTCTTAAAATAATTCTTCGATTTGAAAATTGTCTGCATCAGCGTGTTTATCCAACATTTCTCTATAATACCACCGATTTTCATATTTTTGTATGCAATATTTTTCTTAATATTAATGAAGAGAGACTTCCGATCACAAAAAATTCAAAACCGGCGGCGGTGACAGCATTAGTTACTTTTTTTTTTTTTAGAATAGAGAGATTCGTAAATTAGATTTTATTTAAATTATTTATTTTCATATCTTGTTAATATTTTCATGTGAAAATAATTCTGATATTTTTATTATTGTTGAGGGTTGCGAAGAATGTTTTTACTTTATTTATTCATACAGAAAGGCTGTTAGTCGGATGTTAATATTTTTTTAGGATTTTTTGAAAGTATATTTTATTTCGTTATATTGTTGATAGGTGTGGGAGTAAACAAGTATAAAAGAACAGGACCCGCTTAAATAAAACAGCCCACAAATTTAAGACTAAAAATAAAATCTTATGACTATTATTTTTAGTTAAAGTATATTCTATTGTTCCCATTTGCTTAGGATAAGATTAAGTAACAATGATTTCCACAGAGCAAACAGAAAATTCGACCCTGAGTCTCCTTTGGTTAACAAAGTAAGTGAAAGGGGTCAAAATGAAAGTAGTAGTAGGCAGGAAGTTTTAGTTATACCGAAAACTTCTAATCCATCTTTTCTAGATTTAAATCAAATTACTTGCCTTAAATATGCAACTATGGATGAGAAAAGGTTACCTGCAGATCCCGAAATTATTCCCTTTTCCCCTCAGTCGAAAATGAATAGGCTCCTTGGTTGAATTATTTTGAAGCTATTTGCATAGAAGCAAAAGAGGACGATGTTTGGAAAATACAAAACATCCAAAGGTATCTTAAAGATAGTGCACTAACACTGCATATTAATAATTGTTTGCATATCTTGCATTGGGGAGAATTACTTTCATTATTTTAAAAAACTTTTCAACACCCGATGCCTTATCCTTAGTTGATTTTTCAACATATAATTTAAATTTGGGGACCTATCTCAATGATTACTACCATAAGAAGACCAAACTAGGCCGTACCTTGGGATTAGACCATAGGTTTATTCTAGAGGGACTAACTGAAGGATTACCTTTAAAAATAAAGAAGTTAGTTCTCACTAACTTCCCTAAAACAACCACGGAATGGCGAGAACTTGTGTATAGGCTTTTAAACTCCAGTTCACTGAGAAGCATAGTGAGCACAAAACTAAGCCAGAATCAGGCTCACAGAACCAAAACCAGTTTAGACAGTGGCGGCTTCAAACATCAAATTTTAATAACGGACAAACTGCTCCCATGAGATCGTGGAATTATAGATTCCCTTACCACTCGCCCCAAAACCGACCATACGTGCTGAAACAACCAAGAAATTCCCAAAATGATATTAGGCCTTTACTTACATCAAACCAGAGACGAAATTTGAATTACCAGGGCCCTCTACCGCCATCGACTTGCCATGTTTGTCTTAATATTGGCATTTCAAATGCATACCATTGGGTTAGGGATTGCCCATTTAGAAGACAAGTGTTAAGTGCCCCCTATCTAACAGAAACTCTGAATGCTCCAACCCAAACTCTTGAAAGTGCAAATGGAGGATTGCCTCAAAATACCAGTAGTAATCAATGGCGGTTTATTGCGTCCGGACACATCAACATTAAAAATGGTACAAAAATAAAAACAAATGAACATCAGGAAGTTACTACACCGGTATGGAAAGGAGACTCGCTACCTTGCCTTATAGATTCGGGAAGTTCTTTGAGCATTATTTCGCTACATTTTGCCAAAAAATTCCACTTGAAAATTTGCACTGTTTATACAGGTTTGTCGGTCACTGAAACACAAGGCATTCTAGTCTTAACGGAAAAATGTTATGTGAAATTAAAGATTGGCCACATATCTCAGAATATTGAACTTTTTGTACTTAATAATAATTTGGCATATGCTTTAATTGGGTTACCCCATTGTCAAGCTTTTAAGTTAAATATAAATTGTGCAAAAATGCAAATATTTCAAAACAACAAAAGTATCTATATTATAAAGGACAAACATATCTGTGCGTAACGCATACGTCATTTTGCGAATGGCAACACTTTGAAATTTGAAATAAAATTTTGGTTTTGCAATTTTCTCTACTGCAAATTTTTAAATTTCTAAACATCGCACATTTTTAATTTTACACCATCGTATAAGGAAAAAATGTTCTTTTAAATGCTATTTGTTTGAAAGCTGTATCTCAATTTATTTTTGAGATATTAATTTTTTTGTAGTTTTTAAAGGACAAGGGACCTTTAAAACCTTAAAAATCAATTTTTTATTTTTTGTAAATTTCACTTTAAATATTATTCAAGGGTACATTATATTCATTATGACAAGCATTTATCACAAAAAAAATGAAAAAGAAAACTTATTTTTGAGAAAAAAGTGGAATTTTACGTGTCATCTTAGAAATCTTCGAAATGCGCCTTGCGCGTTCCATATCAATGAAAACCCCCAATATTTTTTATAAAAGTTTGGTGAGTATATATAAGGTATAAAATATATAGGTAATAATAGGTAACAATATAAAGGTAAAAAAAAAATACAAAATTTTTTGAAAATTTTTCGAAAAAATTTAAAAAATTTTCAAATTTTTTTTTAAAATTCAAATATGTAAAATTCGATGCACAGTTTTATTTATATATGTAAACCAAACTTTTATAAAAAATATTGGGGATTTTCATTGATATGGAACGCGCAAGCCGCATTTCGAAGTTTTCTAAGACTAAATTCCATTTCTAGATTTTTTTTAAATTCCATTTTTTTTCTCAAATATAATTTATTTTCTATTTTTTTGTGATAAATAGATGCCATAATGCATATAATGAACCCTTGAGTAATATTTAAAGTGAAATATACAAAAAAAAAATTAAAAATTTTTAAAATTAAAAATTTTTTTAAAAATTTCGAAAAATTTTGAAATTTTTATTTTTTAAATCTTTATATTCAGATATATAAAATTCGATGCACAGTTTCATTTATATATATAAACCAAACTTTTATAAAAAAATATTGATGATTTTCATTGATATGGAACGCGAAGGGGGCATTTCGAAGATTTCTAAGACAACGCGTAAAATTGCATTTTTTTCTCAAAAAAAAAAAAAAAAAAAAAAAAATTTTTTTTTCATTTTTTTTTGTGATAAATACTTGCCATAATGCATATAATGTACCCTTGAATAATATTTAAAGCGAAATTTACAAAAACTAAAAAATTGATTTTTAAGGTTTTAAAGGTCCCTTGTCCCCTTAATAACATTTTTCTTATCGTGGCAACAAAAATACCCCATTTCTATTGAAAATCATTGAAAGTAAACGGAAAATAGGCGATACCGTATCTTTTTGTTGCCAGTTTCTCATAAAACCCGAAAAACAAAGTTGAAATTAAAATATGGGCTATGTCAAGAATATTGTCTGTTATTCTGTAATAATGACGTCATATGCATACTTTTCTATAGACGAAGTTTAAGCCTGGATTATAAAAGTGGATTGCTTTAGCGGATGCAAATGACGTCATTTTACAGAAAAGCGTGTATTTCAATTCTTAAACCTGAATTATGTTTTGTAGAAGTGCGTCATTTTCACAGCCCAGCTGCTTTGAAATTCTTCACAGGTGAAAATGCTCCACATTTGAAAATAATGTAATCGAAATCACACACTGATAAAACGCAATGTTTTACAAAAATTGAGAGTGTCTTTATAAAAGAGGTGTGACATGCAAATAATAGCGATTTATACTACAGAAATTGATGATTCTCGGCTGGATGGATTTGCCTTGCCGAGTTAGACAAGCAAACAAATAATTTGTGGTTTAAAATAATATTATGTTCCTAAAGTTTTTGCCCAAAATTCTCTAGAATAATAAAATTTTAATGCTATACTTTAGGACATTCTACTATAATTTTATCAAAATAACATAATTTGTTTAATTTAATTTTTCCTAATTTTATATAATCTATATATTTAAAACACAAGTGTGTTTTTAGTCATCTGCCCTGATCTTTCAGCTGAACCAATTTTACTAATATATTTTTTTAACTGAAAGCTCTTTATTTGTAGATGTGATCGCACTATCTGTTTTTTTTAAATATCCCCGCTTTTATATTTAAATTTTAAAAGCATTTTATGAAATTTCTTCAAAATGGTGAAAATTAGATAGCTTTCATTATTGCAGAGAAGAGAGAAATAGTGAGGTATTTTTATCTTTATTCATGCTATTTTCTGATAAAAATTCAAAATTGTTGATAACAATTGTTGTATAGGGTTTAGTGTCACAAAATCCCATTAGGAGCAGAATATTATATTAGGGGCATAATAACGGAAAATGACATACTGCTTTTGAAAACACGCATTTTTCCTCATATATTTTCTATATTGTTTTTCCTTCTGCATGTATACTTTTACTAGGTTTCAAACACTAGGCGAAATGCTTATTTAAGTGAAAATGAAGTCATATTTAAAAGAAAACGATCACTTTCTTAGATAAAACTAAACATTTTAACACAAATGCGTCTAAAAAACATAAATTGCGGAAATTTTTACTCTCCGGAATTGAGATTAGAATCTCAAGTAAAGAGTGCGTCTGTTCACATAAAAGATGTTGCTGACAATCGTGACTTCAAGTTTGGTGTTAAAATGATTTTTAAATGTTCAAATAAATTACAAATTTTTAAAAATGATGAATATGGATATGAGAAGTGCGTATGCAAATTTTGAGAAGGAGAAAATTGCTGTTTTTCATTCCGGAATACCAAGCATAAGAGCCTCAACTGATAACTACATCGTTATAACTGATCTTTATTATATTTTACTGATTAAGTATCTATATTATAAAGAACAATGGTATCTGTGAATAACGCTGATGTCATTTTGCGAATGACAACACTTCACGATCAAATTTCGGTCTTGAAATTTTCGCTACTGCAATTTTTTAATCTTCTGACCATCGTACATTTTCAATTTTCGTCGCATAGGGAAAAAATTTACTTTCAAATGCAATTTGTTTAAAAACTGTATCTTAATTGACTGATGTATTATATTTTCACGTATGTATTACCTTATGAATTATCTTATCACGCGCCGGTTTCAATACATAATCATAATAAACATTTTGCACATAAAGCAACAAACAATTTTCAGCCTTTGTTTCTGACTATTTTTGAATAACGAAATTAATACTTCCTTTATAAACAAATAAAATAATAATATTAAAAAAAAACACCAATCTAACATATTTATGAAAGACAAATTAACGAAATTAATACTTCTTTTATAAACAAATAAAAGAATAATATTGAAAAAACACAAATCTAACATATTTGTGATCGTACAATTTAAATTTTTAGATCACCAAATAGGATTTTTTTTTTCAAATGGAATTTGTTTGCAAAGTTCATCTCAGTTTACTGATTGTCTATGGTTTTAAAAACAATTTTAAAGCATGATACATTTTTAATTTATCTATATCGCGCGAAGTTCGATTACGAAATATTAATCCTTTTGCCCTTAAAACAAAATAAAGTGTTCATCATTTTCTTGGTATTATCAAAGAAAGTTATTCCCCTTATTCATCACCCGTAACTATGGTGTATAAACGTGAAGAAGGGAAGAAAACACGATTGTGTATTGATTTTGGAAAATTGAATGAAATTCTGAACCTTTACTCGAATTGACACTCTTTTAGACAAATTGGCTCAAGCTAAAATATTTTCCGCCCTCGACTTAGCCAGTGGATATTGGCAAATACCTATCCACCCTAGAGATACAGAAAAGTTAGCACTCGCAACCACCTTTGGATTATATGAGTGGAATCGTTTAGCTTTCGGATTGAAAAATGCACTGGCAATGTTTAACAGTACCCTCAGAAGAATCCTTAATAAATGTAAAACTGACTTTGCCTGTAGCTATTTTGATGACATAAAATTGTATTTTCACAAGATGATAAAGAACATTTTCAACATTTAGAAGTATTGTTTGATATTTGTTGTAAAAAAAAACCTTAAACTGAAGTTATCAAAATGTAATTTTGCCAAATCCACGATTAACTTCCTCAGGTATGAAGTGTCTAACGGTGGTATCTCACCTGACAATCCAAATGTTGAAACCATTAAAAAATTGAAACCATCCGCCGATGGAAAAGAGTTACAACGCATTTTGGGATCAATAAATGTTTCTAATAAATTTATACCAAGATATGCCAAAATTCGATACCCTCGCAACAATTTGTTAAAGAAAAATGTCCCCTATGTATGGGACCAAAATTATCAGACTTCTTTTGAAAAACATAAAAATGCTTTAATTGAAAAAACAATCTTAAAAGTGCTTGATCCCAAAACAACTTATCACTTATTTGTTGATGCGTCAAGTCATGGAGTGGGATGTGTTGTAAAACAAGTTGATGAAAACGGAATTTTAGACCCTATAGCATATTGTTCTAGAAATGTTCGTGATTGTGAAACAGGATTATGCCATTACGGAATTAGAATGTTTAGCAATTGTGGATGCTTTGGATAAATTTTATCATTATTTATACGGACAAAAATTTGTCATCCATACAGACCATGCGGCTCTTACCTGACTGAAAAATGTTAAAAATTTAAGAGGACATCTTTTCCGCTGGTCCCTTAAACTTAGTATGTTTGACTATGAAATTAAATACCAAAAAGGCTCCACAAATATTGAAGTAGATATGTTATCTAGACAACCTGTTTCAGAAGACCCCCCACATCATTATCCTAATACCCGTAAATTAACTTCACCATATTCATGTCCATACACAATTTTAAAACAACTTTCTGAAGTAACCTTTGAAATTGATAAACCTAGCCCACATTTTAAGAGAAGCTCCGAAATTGTTCACTCATCCAAGTTAAGATACTACCACCCTTCTCAAAATCTTAAACTCAACCACAAATAAACATCATCTATCTCTTTCATCTTTCATTTTTTTGTTTTTTCTTTCCAATCGTTCCCCTAGCTCGTAGCATTTGGATGAGGACTCAGCTGGGCGTTTAATTCAACTCCCCAGCGGCGCGGCGTAGATTGATGGTAACAGTTTAAAAGTACTGTTAGAATTTTTTTAAATATATTATTATGATATTATGTTGATTTTGTGACGTATGAAAGGGTACTCCGCTCCGTGGCCACACGTTTTTAGCCGGACTGTTTTCCCGGATTCTCTTTCCAGGTTGAATGGAGAATCTGGCAAAACTGCTTCACTTCCCTTCTGTAGGTGATTATCAAATATTCACTTTCCTTTTTCCTTTGTGTAAGTGGCACATTTTTTGGATGATATTCACCTCAGAGTTTAAAAAACCATGTTTCACTGACACTGACCATGGTGTAAATAATAGTATCCTATTTTTAGTATAGCTTCCGATTTTTATAAATTTTTGAAGTTCAATAAATTTTGTTAACGCGAGATTACTCCTATGACTTCATCGAACAAGAAACTAATTGTCCAAAAACATTGAAACATTATCAGAACTAATTCATTAGTATATAAGGTATCAGTCCTGCGTATAAGGAATCTAGTAATATTTTATTATATTGTATATTTGTATGTCATAATTGCTAGTTATTGAAAAAATATATTGTTTTTTTTTTATTTTATATTTTAAATAGTATATTTGAGTATTTTGTTGTTATTTGTACCATATTACGTTTAGAATATGTTTTGAATCAGTGTGTTCTGTAATTTTTTATTTATCATTTTGTCTAATGTCGAGTACTTTTCATAATATTGAATAGTACGTAATCTAGTATGAGTCGCACATAACAAGTATCAACACTAGTATAGACTGCGCTGCTACGAAGACTTTTAAAATATATCACATGTGTGATAGAGGACAGATTATTCCAACTAAAAAACTGGTGTACATGAGAATATTATGTTTTCTTCAGGAAGAAGTTGTCCAATTATGTGTCATATAATCTTTGTATCTAGCAAATGTTGCTGCAGCTGTAATTACATATTTGTTTCGTTATATTACTATATTGCATCCTATCTTCAATGCATCATATAAAATGAATTTTTATATGTGAAAGTAGGTCAGCTGATTTGAGAGTATAAATCCAAAAGTGGTTTTAAGAGATTTCCCTTTTTTTTTTTTTTAACTAGAATGAGCTCCATCGACCTCGCAGGCAAGGCCTCTGGTTCTCACTTTTAAAGGAACTAAGATGTGAAAGGATAAAAATAAATAAATAAAAATAAAACCCTTTTTAAAAGATAAACCCTTTTTAAAATTCAAAATTTTAATTAAATATTAAAATCAGGAAATCGAACTTATTTTCCATAGACTCTTAAATCAAATAATTAAAAAGATTTTCTTCCTCATAAAAATCTTTGACACTAATTGATATTTATGAAACAGATTTGGAAAAGAAATTACCCTTTGTTGACATAATACACTTATCATAAAACATATTAAATTATCTTAAAATATTTATAAAAGTAATAAATCTTTCATGGGGCAAGAAGTAAGCATCATTATATTTTATAGCATAAACAGATTGCTTCGTGCTATGCTAGATAATTTAAGAATCAAATTATAAACAACAAAGGATTATGATAAATCTAGAATTACATTTAAATCATAGTTTAATCAAGTTTCTCCATTATGACAGTTATTAATTTCAGAGCAATAAATCAAAGTAAATATGTTTAGAATACTAAGTTAAATTAGTGTCAAAATAAAAAAAAATTGATGATTACATTATAGGAGATAAATTATAATTAACTTTTGTCTGGTTGACAGTCAGTACTATGATTACGCCGTAAATAACATTAAAATTAGAATTAGCTCTGGATGATTCAAGACATGGGTAATATCCGAAAATATATTATTAAAAATACTTTTAACCAATGAAAGTAAAGTTTCCTCCTCTTATGAAAAAATCTGCCCTCTGGCAGAAATAATGTGAACTACACCTTTTATATAGTGAAGAGCAAGTTTTCGTGTGGCTCTTACCATCATGACGTGCTGAAGTAACATATGTCGCTCAACTGAGCATTTCCCCAGAATATTTGGCACTGGTTAGGCCAGCCAGTTGGACCTGGTTTCAAAATGAGGAATATATGGAAAAGAATAAAACAGGTCCCAAGAACTCACCTGTGTATTTATTGTGTAGTCAATCGGCCATGAATACTTCTACGCAACTCAAAACTCCACGAAATGCCATGCCAGGAAGAGACCGGGACGCGTTCCTTACATATATATATGTATATATATATTAAACAAAAACATAATTTGCAGAACAAATAAAAAAAAACCCAATTTATTTTCTACATTGTTTAAGCCCGAGAAGGGACAGATATTAAGATCTTTCAGTCAGTTAGTTCTACAGTTAATGTTAAATTTTTGTAAAAAATAAGTTAAACCAATTAAACATTAAAAAATAAATATAGCATTAAAAAATATCATACTTAAACACCCTAAAAACTTAGATTCCGTTCAAACAAAATCGAATATATGTACTGCAGATTTTGTATTATGTTTACGATTGGTGTAAACAAAATGATTAGGTACATCTAAAATACAAACTTTTACACAAGTCTAAGATTTATTTCGATTTCGTTTGAACGGAATGTAAGTTTTTAGGGTGTTTAAGTATCATATTTTTTTAATTCTATATTTATTTTTTAATGTTCAGTTGGTTACATTATAAATTAATTAGTATTAATTGGTTGTTCAACATTAAATGTAGAACTAACTGAATGAAAGATCTTAATATATGTCCCTTCTCGGGCTTAAACAATGTAGGAAATAAATTGTTTTTCTTTTAAATTTGTTCTGCAAATTATGTTTTTGTTTATTATGTCAAGTTTTTTAATAACTTATTTTTTTACAAAAATTAACATTAAATGTAGAACTAACTGAATGAAAGATTTTAATATCTGTCCCTTCTCGGGCATAAACAATGTAGGAAATAAATTGTTTTTTTTTTTAATTTTGTTCTGCAAATTATGTTTTTGTTTATTATGTCAAGTTTTTTTAATAACTTACTGCATTTAGACGAACGTATTTCAAAATTAACGGAATGTACCATCATCAGGGTTTGATTTACAAGGTATCGCATCACAAGTTGTGGTGAAAACCAATATTTAATCCAAAATGTTTCATCAATGCAGTAATGTAGGTTGTCGTAGTTTGGACAAAAACTTCCAATCTGAGCATAAAAGATTTATAATAAAAAAAAATAAAAAATCAATTTTACTGAAATTTAGTTATCCCATTTTCCACTCGGGAAAGCTATGAATGCAAAAATAGTGTTAAATCTTGACTGCTAGTATTTTACAACAGTATAGATGTAATACAGTGAAACGTAAAAAAAACAAAAAAACAATTTTACTTAAATTTTTGTACCCTATTTCCTGCAAGAGGAAATTAAATTTAACTTAAGGTATTTATTTAGCGGCTACACCAGTCGCTTCTGTGCTACACAAAAAAAATGACAAAAGACCTTGAGAAATAATTTTAGATAAAAAAATATCCTAGACTTAATGTTAAAAGTCATTATCTTTTAAAAATTTACAAAAAAAAATTCTTGATGCCACAAAAAGGAATTACATATGAACAATATACCAGGTGGGCAAAAAGTCCGTAAGGGTTCATCCACAAATGATGTCACGCTTGGAGGGGGGGAGGGGGGTTCATGAAATTGTGACAGTTTGTGACAAGGGGGTGGGAGGGGGTAAGAAGAAGTGTGACATCACACAATTTGGTTAAAATAAAAGCATTAAAAATGAACAGATTAAATTTTAAAGTTATTTTGAAATTAAAGTATTTTGTGTTCATATAGTAAAGATAACATTTAAAGCCAAATATATTAAATTTCATTTCAAATTCCAAAATACTGCTGTTTTTAATTGTTCTTTCATTTAATATTTTATGACTATTGTATATTAATTATGTTTTTTGTTGCAAATCTTAATCTCATTTCATACAAAATAAGTACACGAATCTTTTTTATTATTATGCTCACAAATGTCGTTAAAACACACAGTTAAAAGTTTCAAAATAAGATTTGAAATATGATCTATAACATAGTACTTTCATTTTGAACTGCAAGTATATGTTTATATAATATAGCGTCACATGTGACAAGAGGGGGGGGAGGGGGGTCAAAAATATTGAAAAAAAGTGTGACATCATATATGGATGACCCCTAAAAACTTTAAAAGTTCATAAAAACCGGAAAAATAATCGAAATAAAAAACGGTTTCCAGGGTTAGCATCTATAGGACATGGGAATTTTTTTAAGACAGGAAAAAAATAACTCCAAAAACAGTCAATAGGTGGCGCTGATGTACCTAAATCAAAGTAAAGATGCGCAAATAACGAACAGAATGTTTCTCAAATCGTTTATTACAACTCTTTGTGTTCCACATGACCACCACCATAGGGGATGACACATTGCAGGCGAGTCACAAATCTAGCAACAGCAGAGTCTGGATGTATACATGACACATTTCGGCGGATCACATCTTTTAGTTCTTACAGATTATACGAACCGGATCGATACACCCGTGATTTCAAATATCCCCATAACCAGAAATCTGCTGGAGTCAAATCTGGAGATCGAGGAGACCGAGGAGACCATGGGAACCTGCAACCCTTGATAATGATTTTGTCTTCCCCGAACTTCTGTATCAGGAATTTCTTGACAGGAATAGCAGTGTGACTAAGTGCTCCATCTTGCATAAATGTGATAGTAGAAAGCGCATCTCTTTCACAGAAACACGGAATGACCTTCTCACTCAGAAGCATTAAATAACGCTGAGCATTCACCGTAGCCATTTGCTACCCATTTACTCGGCACTGCGTTTCAAACAAGAAGGGTCCTATGACAAACGAATTTGTGAATCTACACCAATCTGTTAACAACTTTTTAATCGAACTGTGGGCTCATCTGTAATTGCTATTCATGCTTAAAAATCAGTATTGATGAAATATATTTCAATTTTTTGACGTCATATTCACCTGCTTTCTGTATTTACTCATATTAATGTTTCTTGTATTACTAACAAATGTTTGAAAATGTCCTTTTTATTTCTACTATGATGCCATATTCATCTTCTTTTTCAATTTTTCTTTAAAAAAATTATTTCAATTTAATTTTTTCACATGAAAATCTTTTAACTGAAAATTAATTGCTGTATACAAATTATTACCAATTTTGAATTTTTTTGCAACAATAAAGAAAAAATGTCCATTGATTCTCAGTGAAAATCGCGAAATTTGGAATTATTAAGAAATACATTTGAATAAAGTAAATAAAATATAGCCTATGTTGCTCTCTGTGTTATAATCCACCTATATGCGCATGTATTTTATCATCCTTTTTTTACCCTAACGTCAGGGTTTTACACTTTGAATTTATAATATTATTAGAATTAGCAAATAATTAGAAATTTGTGGCATCAGGGACAAAAAGGTGGGAAGAAAAAAATGAAAAAGTTATAAGCTCCATATAAGGCTTATAAGGTTAAAGTTATAAGGTTAAAGTTATAAGGCTTTTCTGTGTTAAATTAACATTGAGAAGTGACACTGGAAATAAATAAGTATTGCGCTGCCGCGCAATACTTAAAGATAAACTATAGGATTCAGTATCAAGTATCAAGAAAACATAAATTTATAAAACAAAATTTTAAATACAAAATAGTGTTTTTTAATGGAACAATTTTAACATAAATGTAAGCTTGTCTTCTTTTTTATTCCTTAGTATGCTGTACAGTTTAAACTCAACTAAACCAAAACCAGAAAAGATTCTTTTATAATGAAGCTGTATATAACTGATTATCTAAATTAGACAATTTATCTTCCAACAGCAGTTCTGAATTGATTATGTCCTACTTAATTAATAGTTCTACATTTAAAAATAAAAACTTCAAATATAAAGCTTGTAAAATATATTTGTTTTCTTCTTTGGCTAAAAAAGTCACTGCCAGAGACAAAAGTTCTTTATCAACAGAATGACACAGTCAATAACAGTTGAAATTTTATATGTATATTTACACTTGTTTTGACTATCAAAATTATCCAGCACATACATATTTTGAAAAATATCAAACATAGAAAACAAACATCTTGATATTTTGAAAATAAATGTCAAGTATATAAAAATATCAAAAATATCAAAAATCTTGATATTTTTAAATTAAATATCGGATATCTAACAAGATAC
Organism: Maratus speciosus; assembly: GCA_963932465.1. Classification (NCBI taxonomy): domain Eukaryota; kingdom Metazoa; phylum Arthropoda; class Arachnida; order Araneae; family Salticidae; genus Maratus; species Maratus speciosus. The sequence continues at coordinate 467,207,577 of OZ010789.1, forward strand.
ACACCGAAGATCCATTACATTATGACCACCTGTTTAATACGAATTAGGACCACCTTTCGCCTTCAAAACCGCCAACACCCGGCTTGGCATTGACTCGACAAGATACTTATAGGTAGTCTGAGGTATCTCGTACCAAACGCTCACCAACTGGTCCTGTAATTCTCGCACATTGCGAGGTGGTAGCGTGGCAGCACGAATTGGGATTTCCAGGTGGAATCACGAATGTTCTATCGGATTCATGTCAGGTAAATTTGGAGGCCAGGACGGGATTTGAAACTCACTAGAATGCTTCTCTTACCACTCTCTGACGATTCGACCCGTATGACAGGGTGCATTATCCTGTTGGTAAACGCAATCACGAGCTGGAAACACTGCTGTTGTGGATGGCTGCACCTGGTCTGCAACGATGTTCAGGTAGCACTCAGACGTCAGGGATTGTTCTATGGGGATTATGGGTATTAATGTGCTCCATAAAAACATTGCCCAAACGATAATACAGCCGCCACCGGCTTGTTTCCGACCAACTGTGCATCCGGGAGACAGGGTTTCCGTTTGAAATCGCCATATTCGCACGCGCTTGTCGATGTGATTGGCCAGAAAATGTGATTCGTCGGATCCTGCATATTTCTTCTATTATTTTATGGTCCAATTCCGATGTTCATGGGCCCATAGCAGGCACTGCTGGCGATGTGGTGCCGTCAGCGCAAGAGCGTGCTTCAGCCTCTGGCTGCGTAGGCCCTTACGCAGCAGTGCACGTGACACTGTGTATTTAAAAACACTGTCTGGGTCACCACTGTTGCAGCTTTTCGGTCACGACGAATAATGCGAAACAATCTCCGCACTCCTCAGGAATCAATGCGCCGCGGGCTACACACCGCTGAACGGCGACTTGTCGTTTCACCATCCATACACCAATTTCGATATGTGCTGACAACGACTGCACGTGAAGAGCCTAATAAACGCGCCGTTTCCGATATCGACGTTTCCAGTCGCCGATCCATAACGATTTGACATTTATCAAAGTCTGATAATTCTGCTGGTTTCCCCATTATGTCCCTAATCACGCTACGTTTTGAAATACATTGAATGGACACTTTATATTCGACAACCAGAGCCGTCCTTAGCGAAAGCGAGGCCGAGTGCAAGAATTTTCGCGAGGACCTTCACTTCCAAACTAATTAATACTCTCCCATTCGCACCAATGTTGCAAACTTGGCTGGTTTTTTTATTGATCAACCAGAAATTTCGAGTAATAATTTGCTATTTATTTAATAAATAGCCGTTCTGCGGTTTAATAAAGTAAATATAACTATTCAGAAACTCTGGTAGATATTTTGAATAAAAATATTCGATAAATTGGCAACACTACCTCTGATAACGCAATCTACAGTTTCGGACCAATTTCCTTTCACAGTACGCGGATTGTGCGCGGGCTGTTTTTTTTTCTAGATTTTCTGCGGATTTGGGCCGGGCCGCCGGGAATTCATTGTTACCGGAGCGGCATTTCTTTCTTCTTTCTCTCTCTTTTTTTGGTAAATTGGTGATATTGTACAGTTGTTAAAAAAGAAAGAAGAAACGTCCACAAAATTTTTAATCTTAAAATTGTCGCAGACAGGTGCGAATGTTACTGTTCGACTGGAATTATGCCTACTTTTCGAATTTGAATACACATTTAAAAACAAAGTCCTCTACACATCAAAATTTGTATCGACTTTGAATTTTCCAATTGTAACACCCACTTTTGACACCATTTTAATTCATTTTATCAAGATACCCCGTAAAAAAAAACACCGATTGTATATCTTTCTTAATTCATCGTAAGAATTTTCTGAGTGAAAAGTTTGAAGATGCTAATGTTAATTCACGCGACAAACTTTTATTTATTATCTTCTCAAAAACCATCCGATATATATTTTTTTATGTTGTTAAAATTAATAGATGCAAAGATATTTCAAGCATTGTTTTCCTTTCAATACTACTTTTTGAATTATGAAAATTACTAATAAAATAATATTAAAAATTATTAATTATGATAGACATTCATTTTCACAGGAAACGAACCACAATTGAAAAAAATAAATAAAACGAGTTTATAAGTTTACAGCTCATTCTAATAATTCGTTTTAGAGATGTATTGATAAATTTTACTTTTTGATGGTCTAAACCTAAAGGGACCGTCCCCTGCTATTAAAACATCCACAGAATAGAAAACGTTAGAGAGTAACCGGAAAATATAAAGTGAATTTGTTTTACACTAAAAAATTCTGTATAATTTTTCTGGTAATAATCTGGATACACCTTGTTGCACGATATATTTTTTTCTGAATTTATGGATAAGCTCCTAATACATTTTCTTTTCTATGAAGATTTAAGTAAAATAATATAAACAATACTTTTTCCAGAGCTGCCGTCATTCAAGAAACAGATATCAAAAGTGAATGTTACCATTTGGAAATTTAAAGTTGGTATAATTTTTAATACATGGACGACCTTTATTTAAAATTTTTTATTCATATTCGGAAAGTAGACAAATTCCGAGTCAAATGCACCTCTGGCATCTCATCGCGTCAGCTTGGTCATTAAAAAGTATGGAGTGCTCTCTTTTTCTCTCTTTTTCTCCCTCTTATTTTTGATTTTTCTCTTTTACTTGACTGTATATTTGTTAACGGAATCTTCAGAAATTTATTTTGGCTTAATAAATAAAAGGGGAATATATTTAAAAATCTACTTTTTTCGTTTACAAAGCTTCAAAGTTATGGCATATAATCTGAAAAATGCTGTAATTTAAAATGCTTGCTTGAATTTGTCTGCAAAATCATTTTAAAGAATGTTTAATTGTAGTAGAATTCTGGCTAACAAATATCTGAATTTTTTGTAGGAGCTGAGTCGGGTCGGGCCTGATTTTAGTGATTTTTGCTCTCAACTCAGGCAGTGACTGAGCTTTTATTTTTTACATCGGGCTCAGGATAGCTCTCTGTGGACCAGTCTGGATCTTCGTCTGGAAACTCCGGCGCGAGCTACGAATGAAATTTTAAAAAAATAGTCGCCAGTTGCAGAAATTTCTAATGAAAAATAAATTCGTAGTCTGAGGATTAATCGATTACATTACTCGTTCAGCCCACTTCATATTATGGCAGTAACAAATGTGATAAATTGTTTGTTTGTTTGTGTTTTTGACGGTTAATTATCAACACATGGGATATAGGCCCAAAGGGGGGGGGTGCCCTACGTGGGGGTCTTTCTAAGGGAACCTAACCCGTATTTACGCTTGGAAATCCAAGGTTCGAAGAAAACCACGAAAACTCCGAACGATTAGGCCGACCGGCGCGATTGGGTTCGAACCCAGCACCTCCCGTCTACCAGCTTCGAGAGCAGAACCTCTCGGCCACTGGTGGGGCCAAATGTGATAAAGATGAAGCGTTTGATTTTTAAACTCCATTCTTTCTTTAATTATAACCTTTTTAAAGTTTTTTATTTAATTAGCAAATATTAAACAAGTTGATATCTTTTATTTAACAAGAGAGTTTAAAAATAGAAAAAATCGGGGTCAAAATCAATATTTCCTCAAATTTTCTTTTTCTCCACAACAGTTTAAAATTTAACCTTTCACATTTTTTGGAATCTTTAAATCTTTAGTTTAACCTCAGGGGTTTGGGGAGCGGGCTTGGAAATCCAAGGTTCGAAGAAAACCATGAAAACTCCGAACGATTAGGCCGACGGGCGCGATTGGGTTCGAACCCAGCACCTCCCATCTACCAGCTTCGAGAGCAGAACCTCTCGGCCACTGGTGGGGCCAAATGTGATAAAGATGAAGCGTTTGATTTTTTAAACTCCATTCTTTCTTTAATTATAACCTTTTTAAAGTTTTTTATTTAATTAGTAAATATTAAACAAGTTGATATCTTTTATTTAATAAGAGAGTTTAAAAATAGAAAAAATCGGGGTCAAAATCAATATTTCCTCAAATTTTCTTTTTCTCCACAACAGTTTAAAATTTATCCTTTCACATTTTTTGGAATCTTTAAATTTTTAGTTTAGCCTCAGGGGTTTGGGGAACGGGGTTTGAACTAATCCGGCCTTTCTATCATGTTTACGCGATGAGTTATACGTATGCGTGTGCACAGGAAAACATCGATACGCCTATATTATAATAAAAAATATTGAATCTTGATTACATAAGAAGGAAATCAAATCCATGTCGTTACATTACAAATAATCATTAAAATAAGGGTGAGCAGTTTGTCAGAATCATCATCGGTACCAATCTATTAAGAACACCTTTCCATATTATTTATGCCCCTGGTGCTGCCTAAGCTAAACTATAACAATTCCTTCAAATTGAATATAAGCCACAAACAATCTATTCTCTTCTCTAACATTCACAACTTGCACCGAACATTTTATTCATAAAACATTTTACATTTTACAAATAAACATGTTTGCACTTCTAATTTTTGTTAGAAAATAAATAACTCACAATAAAATAAATAACAAATATTTAGCTATTTTGTATTTTTATTTCCCGAGCGCGAGGCCTACCTAGGCGCGAGGCCCTGTGCGGCCGCACCTGTCGCACACCCCTAAGGACGACTCTGACGGCAACATCAGCCGCACACACGCCGTGGTTTTGTTTCTGGGCGAGCCTATTGTAATAGATGGAGGGTGGTCATAATGTAATGGCTCTTCGGTGTATATCATGATATATATCCATTGATATATATCAACGAACCCTGCATGTAATGTTTTAAAATTTACGACTGGAGAAAAAATTCTTCAAATTCAATTTTTTTATTATTTGTGGACAATCTGGTTACATGGAGAAGAAGAAATCAGATTCATCATCAGAGGAATCTTCGAGTAGCGAGAAGTACGTGTTTCTGCTTGAAGGGTTCGACCTGCCGAAAATATCAGTCTTGCAAAGAGGACAGTGTTTTCTTATAGCCACCCATATATCATTACACTGACGATGAAAGCGATGTCCGCAGGGCAAGAAAACGAAATCCTGAAATTCTTGAGTGTCCTGACAAATCACGCATTCCATCCCTTCAGACGTAAGATCTCCCTCATTTTCATTGACTTCATGAACTGTCGCTACAGCATCTAAAGTCTCTTTTTCGTTCGATGCAACACTTTCCGGTGCTGTAACAAGTGGTTTCTTCTTTGTAGAATTTTTTATTTCGGCAGTTACTCGTCGTTTTCTTTTAGGGGTCTCAGATGCCAGAGGTCCAATCCGAACTGTATTCGTCACGGTGTGAACGGATTTCTGATTTTTAGATTGTTTTCTTCCGACATTTGCCGTTTTCTGATGACCACCATTTGATGATTGAGGTTGTTTTCTTTTACGAGTCACTTTAGGAGCCATACCGAAAGTCCTGCAATATATGTAATTAATGTTTTATAAGAAAAATAATAATATCTTTAGCAATAGTAGAAAAAAGCGAAAAAGAAATGACATGGAGTATTTTTTTAAATTTTATGTCTATGCAAAGATATACAATTTCGTGCAAAAATAAAAGTAAACATCCTCTACTAACTCTGTAATAAATTATCGTAGAAGAAATTTACTGGTACCAAACGATTGGAAATAAAGTCTACTTTTGAATGACGTGTATAATTTTTTTTTAGTGCCATCTAGATATCAAAACAAACCAAACTTTGTTATTTTTCAATAGGATTAGACACCCTTCAATTAGCCTAAATACAAATTTTCATGCAATGTGTACGATTAGTTTCAGGGAAATTAATTATTTTAAAATGAGACTATTTTAGGGGATATCTCCAAATTGACGCTCGGTACTCGATTGTTCAAATTCTACAAAATGACTAAGATCAATGTATTATACATTGCCAATATGATCCTTTCCCTCACTTAATATGTTTCGACTATTGTCAGCCTAAATGCTTCAATAAAATGAGTAAAATATATTTTTTTGTTCAAATTATGCTTTTCTGAACATCGTATACGGCCCCTTAAATCAGCATCTTGATGTTTTTTTAGCATAATTTGAAAACTGCTGGGAAGAAAAATTTGAAATTTTGGATTCAATTAAGCAGAACATAATAAATATAAATCCATCAAAAAAATTGTAAGTTTCAATTCATATTTAAAAAAAATATTAATTTCATAATTCATAATTCATAATTTATATTATAAAATTATAAAAATTACAAATTCAATGCATTTATGTTTGAGTTTTTTAGTATTATAATCATACAAAAAATTAGAACAATAGGATTCAGGAGATATTAACTAGAAAACAGGAATTCTGCTTTTTGAGAATTTAGTGTCACCCCCGATGAAAAAAAAAAAATGTGTATATAAATATAGATAGGACAAAATAAAATTCATTTTTAAAACTTCAAACACATACTTTTATTTTATATAAAATGACGTCATTCGCATCCACTGAAGAATTCCACATTTACGATCCAGTCTTAAACAACATTTACCGAAAAGTATGCATTTGACGTCAGTATTGCAAAATGCTACATAAATATAGCAAAAATCAATTTCGTTCTTTAGGAAACTCAGCAAAAAAAATCGGCTATTTAATGATTCATATGCCTTCATGTGTTTGTAACATTAATATATAGTTACTTAAAATTAAATATAGTTTATAATAGCTCCATGTTTTATCAGAAATCATTCATTTATATTTTTTCAAAATAGCACACACTTTAATTATTTTTTTTCTATTGTTATGGGAAAATGGTAACAAAAATATAATAATCTACTATTTTCCAACTATTTTCCATTTACTTTCTACGGAAATGGAGTCGTCAACTACGTGAGTCGTCAACTTAAAGAAATGATGTTAAAAACTACAAAAAAATTAATGTTTCAGAAATAAATTGAGATGTAGTTTTCAAACTAATTGAATTTAAAAGTACTTTTTATCCCCTACACGACGATATGAAAATTGAAAATGTGCGATGCTTAGAAGCTTAAAAAATTGCAATAGAGATTAAACCGTACAATAATACATCTGCTTTGTTTTAAGGCTGGCTTACACGACGGAAAGTTATTTTTTAGAGACGACATTTTAATAGTTGGGAGAAAGAAATAGCATACCGGGAGCAATAAAAATATGAAAATGTAATTTAACATTAGAAGCTCTAAATTATGAAAAAACTTATCCAAATGATTTGAAATTCGGGATCTAGGCAAAGTTTAAACCGAAGACTTAAAATATATTGTCAAAATTCGGTGTTGCCATTTAAAAAACAAAGTTTGGGCTGATTTTGATTTGTATATGGCGCCCTAAGCAAATTTTATATACATATTTTAAAGTAGTCTTTATTTCCAGTCGTTTGGTACCAGCAACTTTCTTCTACTATAATTTGCTGCAGAGTTAGTAATTTGAGAAATCGTGTTTACCTTTTTTCTGCGACTGTACATAATCATGATGTTCAAAATCAAGATCGTGTCGCATCATTATTGTTGTTACACTATCGATTGTCGTTGCATTAATCAAAATAACAACGTAACTTTTTTTTTATCGAAAAAGCAATTACATAATTCTGTTGTTTTTATTGAATTATTTTTGTACCTGCCCGTATTGCAAATAGGAATCGCGATATACAAGGCCAGCGAGAAATAATAGTCCAAGAGACAGCACATAACCCTATGTTATCAAGCACAAGGAAAAACCTTTATTTTATGGAAGAGTAGAAATAGGGGAATCTAATGATAATGTCTGCCGGAAGTGAAGTGGTGAATAAGCCAAAAATCTGTTGCTAAACGTTCAGCAGACCACTTTAAAATATGTGCGTTCATATAATTTTGTATCGATTTTTCGAATAAAACTACGAAACTACGTCATATGAAAAAGTTTTGCGTCACTTTCTTAATGCCATGGATAATGTTGAATGATTTAGAAATCCAAACGCTGGCACATTTTGATAGGCATCCAGATTAATATTTTCATAGTGCTGAAATCAGATTGACCTTAATCTTCTATATGAATAAAAATGTAAATGTTTGTTTGTACAAGATCACTAATCTCGGAAAGTTTTTCACCGATTGCTTTGAAATTTAAGGATTGAATTACATTCGAATACTAGCGTGTTGGTATAAACCTATTATGAACCTCGCTCCACCTTCCCCCAATTTGTCCCCCCCAAGTGGCGCTTTTTTATTATTTTCCGACACCCATCATACAATATGGCATTAGAAAGACCTTTGACTACTCTTTCATATTATTCACCACCCCCCTTCCCCTCACTCCACTTTCCCCTCGGGTACGACACTTTTCTATATAAATAAATATGTAAAAGTTTGTTTATACAAAATCTTAAATCTCCGAAAGTTCTTCACTGATTGTTTTGAAATCCACTGTTTGCGCATTCGAATACGCGTGCGTTTTTACATACATATTATGAACCTCGTTTCCCTCTCCCCCCAATTCTCCCCACGGGGGCAGTTTTTAATTTTTTTTCTGCCACCCATTATGCGGTACATTGTTAGGAAGCCCTTGAACCGCTCTTTCATTTTATGCCCCTCCCGTCCTTACTCCCCTCACTTTGCCCCGGGTCATATTACTCAAATATTTCGTTAGTATTTTTTATTTTTTATGTTTTTTGTTTTTTGTTTGGTTTTTAGTTCGTGTTTTTCCCTTTTTTAATTTTTTGCAATTTTATATGATTTTGTTATAACATTCTTTTTTTGTTTTTCAATGCAATCGATCTGCTTTAGTTCATCCAAATAATGCCTCGCAGAAGATCGAACTTAGATTTCGCACTCGCGGAGCGGAAGCAATGCGACGAGTAATAATTGCAAATCAAACTGAGGAAGGACAGGCATCAGTGAATGAGCAAAATAGACAAAGAATGCCTCAAATATGTGCCGAAGAAGCATCAGAGCGACGTGAAGCCAGACTTGGCGAGCGCGTTTGCAGCTTCATCTCTTCTTCGTTCTCAACAGAATGGACGAGACAGCCTGAGAGTGGCTGAAAGACGTCAACGAGAAACAGGAGATTAGCGCTAAACACGACTCCGTGCTCAGCAAACACGCGATTGCAATTGCCTTGCATTCCGGTGCAACCCAGCTGATGAATATACTTTGAGCCGTCATGTTCTCATCAGCACTATGACTGAAGCGTGTCCTTATTGCAATATCTGAAATTTAATCGCGAAACGATAGGAATGTGTTGCGCCGCCGGAAAAAATAAACTGCCTCAACTTGGAGAACCGCCAGAGACATTAAAAACTTTGCTTGCGTGATGTATCGCCAAATCAAAGATTTTCCTATCTAACATCAGGAAATACAATTCATGGTTCTAAATGACGTCGTTCGGCGCAGAAATCGTAACAGTTCAAATCATGGCAACTTTCAAAGTGAAAAGATACATTTATCATAAAGCCGGATACGTTCTTCCGTTCTCAGATGACCAACATAAATTCCTACAAATGTATTTCAACAGCAATGACAATGATGAATTGAATGCACGCTGGAAACGATGGATATCCTTTATACAGAAGAAGGTCAGCAGAAGATGGCGATAAATTAGGAACCATACAAATGCGAAACGGTGACAACAAAGTAAATAATCGTTGGGTTGTTCCATATTCGCCTTATCTATCAAAAACACACAAATCGCAAATAAACGTGGAATACTGTAACTCCGTTAAATCGACCAAGGACATTTGTAAATACGCGAATAAAGGCAGAGACATGGCAGTTTTTGGCGTGCAATCAGAAAGAAGCGATAGGCATGCAGTCATACATATCAATGAAATCGCACATTATCCGGCTGGAAGATACGTAATTATCAATGAAGCTGTATGGCGAATTCTTTCGTTTCCCATACATGAACGAAGTCCAGCTGTTGTTCACTTAGCGGTACACGGACAATTCGCTTATTTCACAGCTGCAAATGTGCAACAAATAACCCTGAATCCACCGGCTACAACTTTAACTGCTTTCTTCATTTTATGTCAAAATGACGTATTTGCGTAAATAAACTGCTGTATTCGGAAGCGCCTAAGTATTACATATGGAAAGCGAGTAGAAAATCATTTGAACGATGCAAATGAGGAGAAGTTAACCTGGCATATTCAAAGAAACTATGATAGGCAAATTGTACACTGTGCATCTCAGTTAAGATGAATGCTTCTTTCTTTGCATGCTGTTTGTAAATGTGCCCGGTTCAACATCTTTCCAGCAATTGAGAATTGCCAACGGCATTACATATGTCACTTTCCGCAGTGCATGTAAAACTCTGAATTTATTGGAGAACGACCGATACTTGGATGTATGCATTAATAACGCGTGTAACACGTCACATCAAAATAAATTTCGTGCATTGTTTGCAATGATAATGACCGCCTGCTCTCATTCATCTCCAACAAAGTTATGGGGGAAACACAAATCGCACATGGCTGAAGATATTTTTCGTCAAAATTGAAATATGAATACGGATTACACAGCCGAAATCAACAACAAAGCGTTGATAAGGATTAGGTATTTGCGCTTAGGTATCACGAACAAAAATCTCAATCAATTCGAATACTATCACCGAATCGATCTGTAACTGCTTCGCTCGATGAAGAATTGCGTCGTGAGCAGAATTGCAACACAGGTGATCTTTTATCGTATGTGCAATCGAATTTTCCTAAGCTAACGTTTGAGCGAAAAGGCATTTATGATCAAATAATGCAAACTGTCAGTAACAGGGTTGGAAAAATATTCTTCTTAGATGCACCGGGAGGAACAGGTAAAAACTTCTCAATTAGATTGATTCTGACAGCCATTCGATTCCGAAATGACACAGCCTTAGCTCTTGCGTCGTCCGGAATGACTGCGACATTGTTACCAGATTGAAAAACTGCTCATTCCGCTTTTAAATTGTCATTGAACATGCAATTTATTGAAACTCTCACGTGCAAGACTTCGTGCACAAGAAAGCGGCGCAAAAAAAAAAAAAAAAAAAAAACTGTTCGCAGCTCCTGATCGATCATTGTAAGGTTTGCGTGGAAACATCAGACCATTTGGGAACGCATTAATGTTGCTTGCAGGAGATTTCAGGTAAACATTACCTATAATTCCTCGATCGACATCAGCGAACGAAATAAATGCTTACCTGAAATACGATACTTTGGGGCTATACGTAAAGACGTTAAAATTAACTACAAATATGCGTGTTCGGCTGCAAAACGATCGATGAGCAGAGATATTCTCACATCAATTGCTGGAATTTGCGAACGGTAACGTGCCGGTTGATTTGACTTTAGGACGAATTTCATTGCCTCATAACTTCTGCAATTTAATGACGTCAAAAGAAGAACTGGTTGAAAAATATTTATCAATTATAAGAATCACCATTAGCTGAGTGACTAAGCTATTCTTGCGGTCAAGAACAAAGACGCCTATAAACTTTACAGCATTATTCAGTCTAAGATTCAAAGCGAGGGAGTCGCATACAAGTCCGTCCACACGTTGTGTAAACAGAGGAAGCAGTTAATTATCTAACATAATTTTTTAATTCACTCGATCTGCCACCTTCATTATTGCAATTGAAAATCGGCGTGCCAATTATTATGTTGCGAAATATCCACAAACTAAAGCTTTGCAACGGCACGCGGCTTGCAGTAACAAAATTAATAAGCAACATCGTAGAAGTAAAAATCTTGACAGGACCTTTTAAATGTGAAGATGTCTTCATTTCCCACATTTCTGTGATTCCAACGAATATGCCATTTCAATTTAAGAGATTGCAATTCCCAAGTTAATTGGCGTTTGAAATCACCATCAATAAAGTTTAGGGCCGATCTTTAGAATTCTGCGGTTTAGATCTAGACACCGATTGCTTCTCACACGGACAAGTATATGTTGCGTGTTCTAGAATAGGCAAACAAGACAATGTCTATAACTACACAGACAATGGAACAACAAAAAATATCGTGTGCCCACAAGCACTGTGAAATTAAACATTTTAAAAACGTGCGCTTTCTCTTTTCTTTCTTTTCCATTTAACCAGACTGAGCGACAACAACGCGTGTCCGGGTACAGCTAGTTTTAAAATACAAATTATTCTTGTGCTCGATAACATAGGTTCTCATTAAAGATAATTGCGATAAAAGTACGTCTGCCATGTGCTTCGCCCCGACTGCGGCATGGCAGGCGAGGATATTATTATAGTAGTAAATGAACGCAACAGTTTCCATAATTTATTTTTCTTGAGCTCTATGCCTTAGGGTAAGCCTCTAAAAAGACACCGGAAGTGGTATTAATTTTTGACTTATGCACCACTTCACTTCCGGCAGACATGGATCATTAGATTCCCCTCATGGAGGAAAGAGATAGATTGAGGTGCAGTATGTCGTAAAAATGGTTTGCAATATGATGCGCGTTATCGCTCAAATTTAAATGCTCTCACTCGTCTCGAATAAAACAAGCACCTGGAACAGGGATCGAATTCTTTGAAATCACTGGTGCATTTTTTTCTTTAACTGAAAGTGATCTGCTTATTTTTAAGCATTATAAAGCAGCATTTCATTGTATTATGAATTAAAAACTGTATTACTGAAGGTTTTCTTCTTTTTTTCGTGGAAGAAAGTGCTTATGTTTGGGCCGACTGTAGCTGATTTTTGGGTTCCTTTTATGCCGTCACCCCCCAGCCACCTTACTGCATCTCTATCTATCTCTTTCCTCCATGTATTCCCCTACTTCTACTCTTCCATAAAATAAAGATTTTTTTCTTGTGCTTGATAACATAGGGTTTTGTGCTGTTGGCTCTTGGACTATAAGTTATCAACGTCAAGGGGCTCTGGACTTTACTGCTGCGACTGAGATGAAATTAAAGCTACTAATTATACAAATTAAGCGCTTTTCATTTATTAAATAAAAATGTTTTGTACGAAAATGTTTATTTATAAAAATAAATATTGCGTTGTACCACTCAAATAAATTTTCAATAAGCTTACAATACATTTTAATATTCACAATACTTTTAAGTTCTGAAAGGAAGCTTTTTTCGCTCTGCTCGAGATATTCGGACAGACTGTGGCGTACGTAATAATAGATTATATACGCCTTTATTACGTATTATTATTACGTACGCCATGTGCTAGACTTACTGCACTCTGCCAGGACCGTATGGAGATAAAAATGCGCTCGGGCCAAAGTTTCATTTTGGCGCAACCCCCCCCCCCCTCCCCGCCGCGCCTACAGGTCAATTTTGCGACAGGTGTCCTAAAATAGACAAAGTACAGAAACAGAAATAAATTCTATTGAATCCATATTTAGCGTTTATTTTGGAACTTTAACAATTTAAATTTTAATTTAAAAATTCCGAACAACTAAATACCATAAGAGAAAATCACCCTTATATTTTGACAGAGGGAATCTGGGAAATGGGTGTCAAAAATGTATCTAACACTACAAGTAATAATAACAGCTTGCAACTTTTTAACACTTTCCAACAAAGTTAAAAAATGTGTATGCATTCGGTTTGTTTGTCCGTCTGACCGTCTGTCTACCCTCTAACTCTTGTAAATATAGTCGGATTTTCATGCAATTGGTAAACATTATTTAGGATCACCAAGGCATGTTTGGTATTGTATATGAAGTATGTGGGATTAATCCTTCCTTTACAGGGCACTCAAAAGAATTCATTTACATTATGGTATATGAGGAAAAGTCGTTTGCAGGGTATTTTAATGAGATTACGCTATTTCAAATGTATTGAAACTGATATAAATCACTGAATTTCACTACAAGATGAATACAATAGAATAAGGCATTCATAACATTTGTCGTTCATTTACAGAAACACACAAAAGAACTTTAGTCAATGATTTATCTAGTACTCCAGATTTTCCAAGTATTTGGAAAGCATTAATTTAATTTCCTCTTTTTTGGTTTCATTTTCTCTCCTTTCCCGGTAGATGTCGCTACTTGTCCACCCAGTCGTTTCCACTGCTTCTCTCTCATTGGTTGTTTCTGGCGCTTTCGCTACCCGCATAGGGTATATAAGGCAGCGCGTCTCTGTCTATCATTTTGCTCAGCCTTGCTTTTCCTAGCACGCTGTTCCTTTTTTCCCTCTCTTGCACTGAAGAAGAATCTTGCTGTAGATTCGAAACAGCTGTTTGCTGCTTTTTTCACACAAAAGAAGTCTGTTACAGTACTGTCTTTGAGTACTGCTGAAAGTGCGTTTTACAATTCGAAATTCTCTTTTAAATTTAACTATTTTTTTTTTACATGTTACTCATTGTATATAAATTCTATCACCTCATATACACGGCTACGCAAAAAAATTCACGTATACGTAAATTGTGACGTATACGTGAATAGTATACCATTCTCCTTATTAGCGGAAATTGATGAAGGGGAATTTTCAACTGAGGTGTATGTATTTCTTAACTGAACTAAATTTGGCATACATGTAATTAATAGATACAAACCTATATATCATATACAGGGTAGCTCAAAGAATTCGGATAATTTTCTCATTGTAGATGGGAACAGCTGAAATTGGGTTTTCAAATATGTTATGCGTTTCCATATGGTTGAATTAGACATAATATTTTAGCTTATTAAACAGTGCAGTTTTGTTACATTATTCTTAATATTTTGGAAAGTTTTTCATAATTTATCCTTGACGCATGATTTTTCTTTCTTGTTTTAAATTCCAAAAAGAAAATCAGATGCTATTTTGAGAGTATGTTTTTCTTGCAAGCACATTAAGAAAATTCAAGAATCAGAAAGAGAAGGTTAACAAAAGAGACTAACATAAGACCAACACCTATTACAAGCTTTAACAAGAAAGAAAAATCATACATCAAGCATAGATTATGAAATACTTTCCAAAACTTACAGAATACTTTAACGCAACATCTCTGTTTATAATAAGGTAAAAGAAAAATCTAAAACTTTTAGAAAAAGCACAACATTTTTTAAAACCAGATTTCGGCAATTACCATCCAAAGCCTGAATAGTCCATTTTTTTGTTCAGCCTTTTATTTATTCTACAGATTTGTATATATTCTACCAATGGCGGATCTAAGGGGGGGGCGAAGGGGCGATCGCCCCCCCCTTGGGCTAATAAAGGGTTTGTAAAACGACATTATGCATCTTCACAGAAAATGACTTGGGGCGGAGCTCGAGCCCGGCGCGACCCGACCCGGGTCGCGCCACTTTAAATCCACGAGACTCAGACTGGGTTAGGTCTTTTCTCTTTTAGAGTCGGGTGGTGCCCTGGTCTTAATTTTTTCCGCAGATTCGGGTCGGACCAGACTTCTTTTCCCTCCAGATTGAGCCAGGCCTGGACTTCATTTTTCCTAAAGGTCTGCAATGGTCAAAAGTTACAGGTCGGGGCTCGGCCCGGAATAAAAGCTAAACATTCGGTCCGTGTTAGCCAGTATGATAAGCATTATTGGCCCGACCACGACCCATGCACTCCTCTAAATTCTTCCTCCCAAGCCCAAGTTGGTCCGACCCGACCGGATCGTGCCAGTTTAAATCCATGAGACTCGGGCTGGGTCAGGTCTTTTCTCTTTTAGAACCGGGTCGTACCCTGATCTTAATTTTCCTCCAGATCGAGCCTGGCCTGGATTTCATTTTTCCTAGAGGTCTGCACTGGCCAAAATTTCCAGGTCGGGGCTCGGCCCGGAATAAAAGCTAAACATTTGGTCCGTGTCAGCCCGTATGATAAGCATTATTGGCCAGACCACGACCCGTGCACTCCTCTAAATTCTTCCTCCCGAGCCCAAGTTGGTCCGACCCGACCGGTTCGCGCCAGTTTAAATCCATGAGACTCGGGCTGGGTCAGGTCTTTTCTCTTTTAGAACCGGGTCGTGCCCTGATCTTAATTTTTTTCCAGATCGAGCCTGGCCTGGATTTCATTTTTCCTAGAAGTCTGCACTGGCCAAAATTTCCAGGTCGGGGCTCGGCCTGGAATAAAAGCTAAACATTCGGTCCGTGTCAGCCCGTATGATAAGCATTATTGGCCCGACCACGACCCGTGTACTCCTCTAAATTCTTCCTCCCGAGCCCAAGTTGATCCGACACGACCGGTTCGCGCCAGTTTAAATCCATGAGACTCGGGCTGGGTCAGGTCTTTTCTCTTTTAGAGTCGGGTGGTGCCCGGATCTTAATTTTTCAGCATATTCGGGTCGGGCCAGACTTCTTTTTCCTCCAGATCGAACCTGGCCTGGACTCCATTTTTCCTAGAAGCCTGCACTGGCCAAAATTTCCAGGTCGGGACTCTGCCCGGAATAAAACCTAAACATTTGGTCCGTTTCAGCCCGTATGATTAGCATTATTGGCCCGAACACGACCCGTGCACTCCTCTAAATTCTTCTTCCTGAGTCCAAGTTGGTCTGCAATCTTACTTATTTGTCATTCGTAAAAATTATATTTGTTTTGTACATTTGTTTAGCGAAATCTTTAGAAATTTAATTTGATTTGATATGTTACAGAGATGCATTTTTTTAAATTTACTTTTTTACTTTGTAGAGCTTTTAAATTATGATTTTCTTTTATCAATCGTTTCTTTCATTCTAAACTGATTATCTTACTGGATTTTTATTTGAATGTAATTGTCTAAGTCATATTTTTTCAATTCGTAGTGTTTACGTACATAATTGCCTAAATAGTCATGGTTATAGTCATTAATATTGTTGTTTTTCAGTATTCATGAATTTCGAACATAATCTGAAAATAAAATATAAGCATAGGCAAGTGTACTTTATGAATAATTTTAATTGCAAAATGCAGGCAGGGCTGGAGTTGATTTTTTAGCTTTTATACCGGGCGGGGGCAATAGTTTTATTTTTTTTATGTGGGTTGGACCTGGGCTTAGGCCTGATAACTTCAGCCCAGGTAAACCTCTAACTGGCATATCGAAGCCAGCTTAACTTTTTTTTAAATGCTTAATTTCAGCCATCATCCCATAACTACTGAATATACCGAGTGTTCTAAAATGGACTGACTGATTTTAAAATTCAATAAATTGCAAAAGGTGACAGATATTAAAAAAATACTTGCAGGAGGGTTATAGATGTCGGGAACAGGGGTGATTATGTTCCAAATTTTCCGAAAATTTAACCCTCTCGCTGCGCAACCCTCGATTTCCACGGCCAACGTAAAAGTGGCAAAATTTTTGCAACCCGCAATTTCCGCAGCAAATCTTTTTTTTTATGATCTAATTCTATTAAAAAAAAAACCTGTTTCACAAAGATTTTGGGACATATTTTACTCTAAAATGTGTGCAGATTTGAAATGTGCAATAAAAAATATTTTTTAACTTATTTTGATTAAAAGAAAATAAATAATAATAATAATAATACGCAGTTCCAGGGTTAAGGCATTCGGTTCCAAAAATTTAAAAAATTCTGCTATCCAAAAATTCGGACATACAAATAATCGCAAATTTTGATAAATGGCCTCCATAAAAAATCTATTTCGTCAATCGTTCGCAGAAAATAACTTTAATTTCGCCGAATGATCACAGAAAAAAACGCGAATTTGATCAGGGAGCCACGGAATACATGCGAAATTCTACAAATGATCACAGAAAACGCGAATTTCTTCAACAGACAGCGGAAAAGAAATCGAATTTCGTTAAAGGATCGCGGAGAAAACGCGTATTTTGTAAAATAGCCGCGAATAAAAACTCCGCGAATTTCATCAAAGGATCGTGGAGAAAACACGAATTCCTTCATAGAATCTTGGAAAAAAACGAATTTTGTCAAAGAATCGCTTTAAAAACGCGAATTTAGCCAAAGGATCGCTGAAAAAACGCGAATTTTGTAGAAGTGTCACGGAAAAAAAGGCGAATTTTACCAAAGGTCTGCAAAATTACACTAATTTCGACAAAGGGTTGCAGAAGAAAAGCAAATTTCAGCAAAGGATCGAAGACGAGCGAATTTCATCAAAGAGTCGTTGGAAAAATGCAGTGGTCTCTTTAGAAAACAGCACACTTACATACGTTTATTATTATAGGCATAATTTTTAACTTAAAATAATATACTGAACTAATTTTTGAAAAAAAAAAAACAAGTTAACCCAAACCCAGCTTGTAGGAATCTACGCTCAGCCTGAAATCGATCCGAATTCAAAACAGCTAATCCGACCTGCAACAAAAATAATTAGTGCCAGAAGGGAATCCCCCCATCTGCTGTAACCTTTCAGAAAATTTTCTTTGAATTTCAGAATTTTTTTTTCTTATTTACTCTACCTCTGATAATTTTTTTAACTGAGATTCTTGATTTTAGTTTAAAATAGCAACGAAGATGATGCTGGAAGCAAGAGGCGCTAAATCGGTTCCCGGAGGAGGTAGGCCTAACGACCATTGTTTACAGTGCCATCTATCGCTGCTATTATACAGTAAAATCAAGAATCACAATAAAAAATCTCATGACATCTTGCATAAACCTCTTGGAAGATTTTTTTTTAAATAGCTGCCACCATTCGAAAAGTACTAAATTTTAAAATCCATTTAAGGACACCCGGTGTGTTTTTTAATAAGTTTCAAAGCATTCTTTACTGAATTACAACTCGCCTTAGATATAAAGAGACAAGCAGTCTTATACCAAATTAGTATTTTTTTACATAATTCTGGAGATTAAAAAGTATTCCTAAATAATTATTTGGACGTGTCTGTTATGGAGATTTTACTGCATATATTTTTTATCTTCAAAAAATACTTAGACTTTCTTTTAAACAAGTGGGTAAGTGTGATCACAGATCGCACAGAGGGTTTCGTTTAATATTCATTTCAAAACACTTTATCCTTTTGAAAAATCTGTTAGTTCCACATTTCGCAAACAGGGGCGCACTCTATTCTAAACAAATCTCTATCCGAACGAAACTCCGTTTTACATACTATCCGTATATATATTAGTCGAAGGGATTGGGCCCATAGCACACGAGATAAGTAGGCGCCCCTGGCGGTAAAAAGTGGAACTCAAATATGTAAGGCTATGCTGCATAATATGAAAGAATGGTCAAAGGGGTGTCGGCAAAAGTTGGAAAAGTGCTCCCCGGGTGAAAAGGGCGGAGGTTAGAAAAATTGCTTAAAATATACGTTAGAGCACGGAGGAGTAAATAATATAAGACTTTTTGAAAATTTTATGATTTGTCGTGTGGTCTGAGGTATTCAGCTATACGTATGCAAAAATTCATGTCTTCAACTTAATTAGGGGCTCTCTTAGAAAGAATTGCTTAAAATACATATGTGGTAGCTCAAAGGGTTAAACGTAAGACTTTTTCAAGATTTTATAATTTGTCGCCTGGCCTCAAGTGTTCTGCTATAATAAGCATGCAAAATTTCAAATCTCCAATTTAATAAGGGGCTCAGTTAGGAAGAATTGCTTAAAACACGCATGTGGGAGCCCAAAGGGTTAAATGTACTACTTTTTCAAATTTTTATGATTTGTCGCATGATGGTGTTCAGCTAGTATGCAAAATTTCACGCCTCCAACCTAAATACAGTGTCACTTAGAAAGAATTGTTTAAAATACACATGTAGGAACCCAAAAGCTTAAATGTACGACTTTTTCAAAATTTTATGATTTGCCGTTTGATGTGTGATGCTCAGCTATAAGTATGCAGAATTTCACGCCTCCAACCTAATTAGGGGCTCACTTAGAAAGAATTGTTTAAAATACACTTGTGGGAGACCAAAGGGTTAAATGTACGACTTTTTGAAAATTTATGATTTGTCGTTTCATGTGAGGTATTCAACTATAAGTATGCAAAATTTCACGCCTCCAACCTAATTGGGGTTCACTTAGAAAGGATTGTTTAAAATACACATGTGGAAGCCCAAAAGGTTAAATGTACGACTTTTTCAAAATTTTATGATTTGTCCTTTGGTGTGAGGTATTCAGCTATAAGTATGCAAATTTTCACGCCTCCAATGTAATTAGAGGTTCACATAGAAAGAATTGTTTAAAATACACATGTGGGAGCCCAAAGGGTTAAATGTATGACTTTTTCAAAATTTTATGATTTGTCGTTTGATCTGAAGTGTCCATCTATAAGTACGCAAAATTTCATGCCTGCAACCTAATTAGGGGCTCACTTAAAAAGAATTGTTTAGAATACACATGTGGGAGCCCAAAGGGTTAAATATTCAACTTTTTGAAAATTTAATGATTTGTCGTTTGATGTGAGGTATTCAGCTATAAGTATGCGATATTTCACTCCTCCAACCTAATTAGGGTTCACTTAGAAAGAATTGTTTAAAATACACATGTGGGAGACCAAAGGGTTATATGTACGACTTTTTCAAAATTTTATAGTTTGTCGTTTGATGCGAGGTGTTCAGCTATAAGTATGCAAAATTTCACGCCTCCAATCTAATTAGAGGTTCATATAGAAAGAATTGTTTAATATACACATGTGGGAGCCCAAAGGGTTAAATGTACGATTTTTTCAAAATTTTATGATTTGTCCTTTGATGTGAGGTATTTACCTATAAGTATGCAAAATTTCACGCCTCCAATGTAATTAGAGGTTCACATAGAAAGAATTGTTTAAAATACACATGTGGGAGCCCAAAGGGTTAAATGTATGACTTTTTTAAAAATTTTATGATTTGTCGTTTGATCTGAGGTGTCCGTCTATAAGTACGCAAAATTTCATGCCTGCAACCTAATTAGGGACTCACTTAGAAAGAATTGTTTAAAATACACATGTGGGAGCCCAAAGGGTTAAATGTACGACTTTTTCAAAATTTTATGATTTGTCGTATGATGTGTGGTGGTCATCTATAAGTATGCAAAATTTCAAATCTCCAACATGTGTAGTTTCTGAGAACGGGCTCTGTGACGGACAGACAGACAGACAGACAGAGGAGCGAGACGAATAGGGTTTCGTCAGATGAACGAAACCCTAAAAAAAACGGGTCAACCCGAACCCTTCTCGCAAGTCGCAGTAGTGAAAACCCAATCCGAAACTGACCCAAACCGGATATAATGTATATCAATCTGCCCCAAACCCAACGCGCTAGGCGCAGGTAAAAAGTAAAAGTCAACCCGACTTGTAGCAGAAAAGTAGATGTCAACCGGGCCCAGACCCGACCCGCATCGAAAAAGTAGAAGTTAACCCGGCCCATAGCAAAAAAGTAGAAATTAACCCGACCCACAGCAAAAAATAGAAATCAACCAGACCCAAACGCGACCCACAGCAAAAAAGTATAATCCAACCAGCAGCAAAAAATAGAAATCAACCGGACCCAAACCCGACCCACAGCAAAAAGTAGAGGTAACACGACCCGCAGTGAAAAATTTAGCCCCGACCCGCGCATCAGATTGGAGTTTCCAAATTTCTAAAAATCGCCCCCCCCTTGAGGACTCTCCAGATCCGCCCTTGTATTCTACATAGTATGCTAAAACATAGTTTAGTATGAAAATGCATTATAGAAAGAAAATTCACCTTCATCAATTTCTACCAATATACCGAAACCTAGTACTTGTATTCTTTTGTAAAGCCCTGTATATTACCAACAGATTTTTATATACGCCCCATATTGAGCTAAAATTTATTTAATTCAACTTCGTTAAAAGTACTGAAATTACACTTCCAGACATCATAATACCTAAGGAGCCCAGCCCAATTTTTTGAGTGGCTTTGTATATGATTTTGTACTCTATAATACCGTTTTGGTACTTTTCACCAGTCGTAATTTTGCGTCAAAGCAGCAAATGCAGTAAGATGTTTGTTTAGAGTTGACAAGTGTAGTAAACTGATTTTTAAAGCCATGTATAATAGAAATAAATTTTTCGTTCAATATTTGTTTTTTTAAGTGTGTATTTTTAACACTTTCCCACGAAGTTGAAAAGTGTTCATGAATTCAGTTTGTCTGCCTGTCTGTCGGTGCTTTAGATCGCGTAAATATTGTCCGATTGCTATGAAATTCGTAGATGTTATTGGGTATCACTATAACATGTTTGGTATTGAAGATGAAGTGTGTAGCAAGTGCAGTTTATTTACAGGATACTCAATAGAATTCCATTACATTTCGGTCTTTGGGGAAAAATCGTTTGCGGTGTATTGCAATGATATCACACTATTTTATACATACTGAAAATGTATATATCACTGAGGAGTATTACAAGGCTCTTTCCGTAGTATATGGAGTGCATAGAATTTATCGTTCATTTACCGGGGCTGACAAAATAATTCGGCTACTGAAGAAATTGAACAATAATTGAACTATTGAAACTTATGAACAATAATTGCTGGAAGAACGTTTTCAGCTCGCGTTTTGAAATCGACCAACTTTTTATATTACTTGGTGTGTGTAAAATTCTATAGATTCCTAATATACAGGGTTGCACAAAAGTTCTCAAATACATTAACGTTTATTCACGGAGATCGCTGAATAGAAAGTTTCAACTGTACTTTTCGCTTAACTGAAGGAACTTTTAATACATTATGTAGCATATATTCAAATCTATAGATCATATACAGCGCTTCATAAAAGAATTTGAATAAATTTCTGACTACAGATGATAATTGTTTAAATTTGGTTTTCAAATACGTTATGCTTCTTTTAAATTGTTTATTTATGCATCATCTATCACTTTAATAAACTGTGAAGTTTTCTTTCAGTATTCTGAATGTGTTGGAAAGTGCTTCATAATCAATGCTGGACGTATGATTTTTCGTTCTTATTTTAAAGATTTAATATGGCTTTCTCCATTCCGATGAATATTATGCGATTAAATTCTCCCAAAACAAAAGTTTATTATAATATCGTGATAAATTTTCATAAAATCACATGATAAATTTATGTATACTTGATTCAGCTACACAAAAAGACGCTGAAAACTATAGAAACTAGTCGTTGGGGGCCACCGTAATACTTACCCATCATGGATATACATAATATAAAATATGAAAGTAAAACATGTGATACATATGCTAAGCATTGTATCATGTTACTTTTATTCATAATTTAATTTACTTGGACTCCCTTAAATATAATTAATATAATCCCTTAAGCTAATATTACTTTTTGCTGCATTAAAATATCTTAATTTGTTGATTTTCTGTAAGCAAATAAACACTATTGGTTTACAATGGAAGTCTATGGGAATTTGGCGAAATATTGGAGATACCGCCAATTTCGCGTCACTTTTGGCGACTAAATTTGGCAATATAGCGCCAAGTTGCAGACAAACTTGGCGGCATTTGGCGACAGAACAAGGTCCCCCCCCCCCCTATGGTAATCCCCTTATAGGTATGGAGATACATTAAATGCTTGACATTTACGATAAGCCATTATTGGCATTTAATCTTATAGTTTGGCGATAATTTTTTGGTCGCCGAGATAATC
The DNA here is from genome assembly GCA_963932465.1 of Maratus speciosus. Classification (NCBI taxonomy): domain Eukaryota; kingdom Metazoa; phylum Arthropoda; class Arachnida; order Araneae; family Salticidae; genus Maratus; species Maratus speciosus. The sequence goes on from OZ010789.1 coordinate 467,230,865, forward strand.
GAGTAGTACTGAATTGCGTAAAAGAAACATCCTTATGACTCGAAAAATTATAATCATATTAACTAACAGTTTACTGCGTCGGATTAAGCGTCTCATTTCCAATTAAAATATATCTTTGAATTGAAATTTGAATGAAATACAGGGTCATGAAAAATCGAAGAGTGTGAAAAATAGAATTACAAATATCTCGGCAACTAATTATCCGATCGAGTTCATTCACGAGGCAAAATTTATGATTTTTTATTGTCTTTTATATTCACTCCTTCAAATAAACAATTTCGAAAATTTTTGTATACCTTTTATCAGAACGAATATTTCGAGAGTCCGAAAAAAAGTTCCGGATAATCGAGGTTACTGATATTGAATAGGCTTCTTCCCATTATTACTTCCTAAGTACACACCAAATTTCAAGCCTATATCTTAATTTGTTCGGGAAATAGAGCGATTACAGGCACACACACCGACACACATCCAGATGAACAGCAATTTTTTTTTTCTTCTAAAAATGTGTTTTTCGGAATCGCCAGTGTCTGAAACGTGTAAATCAGTCAATTTTTTTTTATTTTTATTTTTAAAACGATTTCAAGACTTACCCTATACTACGCATGATGGGTAAGTAAAAAAGGCGTATATGTAGAAATTTTGGGGCTTAAAAGACTCCAGTATTCCGTTATTTTTTGCTCTTTAATTATTTTTAAAACTTTCAACAGCTTACTTCTGCATGGTTCTTTGAAAATTTCGTAAAACGTACATACTTAACTTCAAAGTCATAAGTCCAAGTCATGTCAAATTTAAGCCACTTGTGAAATGAAACATTAATTATTTTTCTTGTTTAAGAAATTTCCTTTAATTATGTATTTAAAAAATTAGTTATACTTTTCATTAAGCTAGACGTATACCATTGGCTTACCAATAATATATCTAGTTAGCTTCCGGATGTTCATTTCCTAATATTTTCCTATAACTTCTTAACTTTGGGCTTGTCGCGAAGTGGTGCTCGTCTAACGGAAAAGTATCATCGTTTTAAGTACGACATAATTTTCACCATCAGATGCTTTTCGCGCGTAATAATTTAATTATTTTAAAGTTTTTTATTTTTTAATATTCACGTTTAAATATATTTTTCAATTGAAAAAGAGTTTGGAAATATTATTATTTGGGCTTCATACAATCTGGCAACAGTAGGTAAAAAAAAGTCTATTTCAAAATATGAATTAAATCTATTCAGATAATGAAATTTTGAAAAAATTGGAAAAAAAAATTAAACAAATTAAAAAATAATTGGAAACTGCACACCACAATCTTGTTCAAGTATACGCCTGCAAAAGATAATTAATTTACTATGCATAGTTTTTGATCCTATAAAACTTATATAACTGAATTATGTTGACAGATGTCACCATTAAGTAGCGTTTAAAATAATTCTACGATTTAAATAATATCTGCTTCAGCGTACTTATCATACATTTATCTGTAAAACAACCAATTTTCCTGTCTTTATACGCAATAGTACAGGGTAAGACGAGAAAGCGAAAAGGATACAAGGAATTCAAGGCACTCTTTGCTATAGCGACTCCTAAGAATGGATAGCCAAATTAGGTTGTAAATCCTTTATTACAATTTGCAGTCCTAAAGAAGCGGTTTATGTTTTTGCAATCGCTTTTTCGTTGATGTTCCAGAAAAATACATTTAGAATATTTCTTTGTTACAACGGTCCCTAAGGGTAAATCTCCAAGTAACGGAGATAAGGTTATAAATTCTTCTCAAATAATTTGCAGTCCTAAAGAAACAATATATGTTTATGCTATCGTTATATATATTCCAGAACAAGAAATTCGGGTTACTTCTTACTTATAGCGGCCCTTAAGGATGAATCACCAAGAAACAGAGATACAGTGGCTCACATTTGTTTTTGGACACTTGTGTTTATGAAACTTATTTATAAAAAACATCCTCTAAATATTAAAGGATCTACTTTAAAAAAAATTTCATTTACACTTTCTTTTGTCTATAATAAAATCTACATATTGTAATGAAAATAAATTCTAAACTTTTTTTTCGAATTTTAATTTACCGAGATAGTGTTAAAAACAATCTCACATAAGTAATTGGACACTTTGAACATTTAATAAATGTAAACAAAAATATGCATAGAATCAAACATTTTAATACTTTGTTGGGTATCCTTTAGCGGAAATTACACTTTTAATGAGTTTTGGCAAGGATGCAACTAGTTTTTTTGTGTAAGAATGTTCAGTTTTGCTCCATTCCTCTGTCAATACTGTTTTAAGTTGTTCTTTCGAAGAAATGTCATGTTTTCTTGTTCTTTTCTCCAGTTCATGCCACACATTTTCAATTGGGTTTAAATCTGGAGAATATGGTGGAGTCTTGATAACTTTAGGACAGTTGCACAGCAGCCATAAGCGAACATGTAGGGCTGTATGTTTGGGATCATTATCGTGATACAATTTGAATGCGTTTTGAATTCCAAGTTTTTGGGCAGATAGTTTCAAGTTTTCTTTCAGGATATTTATATACTTATATTGGTCCATATTATTTTCAATGAAAACTAAATGTCCCATACCAGAAGCAGCAACACATCCCCAAACCATTATGCCTCCACCTCCTTGTTTAACAGTTGGCAAGAGATTTTTCGGAATAAGCTCTTCGTTGGTCTTTCTCCACACAGTTATTCGCACATCAGACCCAAATATGTTAAATTTTGATTCATCCACAAATATGACGTTTTTCCAAAACGATAAATCTTCGTCTACCATGTATTTTGCAAAATCCAGACGTAACTTTCTTGCTCTTTCATTAACGAAAAATATCCTTCTGGTAACTCTACTGTTGTACTCATATGATCTGATGACTCGTCTAACAATTTCTGGGTTTATTTTTATGGCAAATCTGTTTTCTAATTTTGCTGTAAATTTCACTGCGCTCATTCTTGATTTTTTCTTGATTTTATGCATAATAAACCTTCGATTCCTGGGAGTTAGCTTATGAGGAGCTCCTGATTTTAATGCTTTTTCAACGGTTCCACGTAGTTTCCATTGTTTTATAATAGCAAAAATAGTTGAATGACTTACTTTAACAAGTTTTGCGATAGTTCTGATGCTTTTACCATCTTTAAAATGTTCTATGATTAAATTACGAATGGAATTTGTTGTAACTTTGTAGCGTCCAGCCATGTTCACTTCAAATATAGAAATGTAAACAAATTTACATGACTTAAGTAATTTCTAAGTGTAGACGATAATATTTGGCATATATTTCGATTTATAATAAAAATAAATAACAAAATATATCGTCTATCAAAAAATTTAGTAAAGCTTTCAAGTGTCCAATTACTTATGTGAGATTGTTTTTAGCAGTTTCTCGGTAAATTAATTTTTTGAAAAAAAAGTTTCGAATTTATTTTCATTACAATATCTAGGTTTTATTATAGACAAAAGAAAGTTTATATGAAAAAATTTTTAAGTAGATCCTTTAATATTTAGATGATGTTTTTTATAAGTAAGTTTAAAAAACACAAGTGTCCAAAAACAAATGTGAGCCACTGTATATCGCCAAGTTAGGTTGTAAATCCTCCTCAAATAATTTGCCGTACTAAATGACGCTATCGTTATATTGCTTTTTCGTTGATGTTCCAAAACATATATTTCATAAGATTTTTTAAAAATTGCATGTTACATTATTTTTTCTTAATCGGCTATTTATTTTTATAGAAATGGAAACAATCTTTGTGATTTACCTAGTACTGAGAAGAATGCAATTACATTTTTTTCAAAAGCGAGGGCTTTTATCCAACAAAAAATTATGCAAATATGTCCATGATAAGATACTGCATGTTACAAATGATGGAGTTATATGGAGATGCAAAGTAAAAAGTTATAAAAAAGAAAAGGCCTCCATGTTGGAAATTGGTTTAGAGGTTATAGAATATTCTTCGTAACTGCCGTAAGATTTATGTTCTGTTAGGCAGAGGAATTAACACCCATAAAATGGCGTAAGAAGCAACTGAAATGCAACAGTTCAGTTGAAATAGTTACATGAGAGAAGTGTTAAAAAATATTTTTTTTTAAATTCTTGTGAAATATGTAAGAAACTGTTATGAAACATTAGTATGCGCTTGTTATAAAACATTGTAATATATTTTTATAATTAATATAGATTATTTTCGGTACTTTTCCAGCGTATATATACATATATAAATATATACATATACAAGGTGTCTCAAAAGGTCGTTTACAAATTTAACACGCTGGTCTGTCATATCATGATAAACAAAATTTACATAGGAACTTGTGTTCGAAAATGTAAACTGCGACCGCTAGAGGCGATGAGCGCAGGCTTACGTGAGAGTGGGAAGTGTAATCATTTCAGGCGAGGACGTTGCAGGGGAAGGATGGATCGGTTTAGTAACGCAGAATTGGCTGATATGCATTACGTATATGGCGCCGCGGATGGAAATGTACGAGCCGCGGTACGGATGAACCTTGAGCGCTTCCCAACAAGACGTCAGCCAAGTCATGTTTTGTATGGACAATTGGACCGCAGATTGCGTGAAGCAAGAGCTTTCCAAGTACGCAGCCACATCGGTCGAGAACGCACTACAAGCACGCCTGTCGCAGAGGAAACCGTGCTACGGGAATTTGACAGGAACCCGCAAACAAGTCTCCGAGCAAGCCAGCGCGTCTTGGATGTACATCGTTCCAGCATTATGCGCATATTGCATGAGGACACGCAACACCCCTACCACTTACAAAGAATACAGGTATTATGCGTTGACGATTATCCCCAATGCGTTGCATTCACACGCTGGTATTTGCAACAACGGGTCGCACAGCCGGATTTTCCATCATGGATTTTGTTTTTGGATGAATCCTGTTTTACACAGATTTTCATTTTAAATAACGAAAGAACAAATAAATTGGTATAACATTATTCAAAATACATATAAAACGTCGAAATAATAATCACTTGATGACGTAAACACGTGTTGTCAAGTGAATGTGACATTTACGATCAACCATTATTGGCATTTAATTTTACAATTTGGCGACAGTAATTTGGTCGACGGGATAACTAACAAGTACCGAATAGGGTAACAAAAGTGCACCATTTAAAAATTAAAATATTACGTCTAATTCAATCATATGGAAACGCATAACACATTTCAAAACCCAATTTCAGCTGTTCCCATCTACAATCGGGAAATTATCCGAATTCTTTGAGCAGGACTGTAGTATAGGATTAAAACTGTTGAATTTAAAAGCGCATGCCGAAATTGAAAACGCATTTCAGCAATAATTACTCAAAGACAGTACTGTAACTGATTTCTTTTGTGTGTCTCTGTAAATGAACGACAAATTCTATGAATACCCCATTCTATCGTAATCATCTTGTAGTGAAATTCTGTGATTTATATCAGTTTAAATACATTTGAAACAGAGTAATGTCATTAAAATACTCTGCAAACGATTTTTTACCACAATGTAATGGAATTCTTTTGGGTAGCCCTGTAAATGAAATATTAATCCCACATACTTAATATGCAATACCAAACATGGTTTGGTGACCCTAAATAAGGATTATCAATTGCATTAAAATCCGAATATATTTACGGGAGTTAGAGCGTGGACAAACGGCCAGACGGACAGACAAACTGACTGCATAAACACTTTTCAACTTTGTTGGAAAGTGTTAAAAATTATGTCAGTTTGTATAATTTGGCGAATTGTTTGGCGATTTGTATAATTTGGCTAAATTGGACGACGGGATAATCAAGTAGTACGAAAAAAAAATCAACCCCAAAGTCGAAAGAACGCAACAACTACATCGAAAGATTTATCGCAATAAATAAATAAATAAATAAGTAAATAAATAAAAGTTTAAAAAAATGCAATTTAACAAATTACAACGACCATTTGGAAAATGATTTTTTCAAAGACTAAAATTTAAGACACTAGGGGGCTCTGCCCCCTACGAGCTACGCTCGCCAACCCCCGTTCAGGGACACCAAAATCCAAAAAGCATGCTAATTTGATCGACTTTAAAAATATTGAATTAAAAAAAAAAAAAAAAAAAAAAAAAAACAGTAGCGATCTCTCTGTAAACGGGTTTCCATTCGTTTTTCTTGGATTGGGGATTTTTAAGTCCATATCTGCTGCTGTTAAAAGATACAATGGCTGTTTTCGTATTTAATTAAAAAAATTAGTAAAACATTCGAAAATAAGCTAATGTAAAAATGAATTAAGTAAACAGTGTCATTGTCTCCCGGTATTTTTTAACAGCGCATAAGATAGTTCTTTTAAATAATTCATTTTAAATGTATCGTTTTAAATCTGACGTAATTTACACCAAAGTTTTATTTCTCTTATTAATATTCACATGAAAATACTTTTGTTGTTAGAAGGAAATATTATTTGCGCTGTCTTCGAATTGACGATAATAGTTGAAAATATTATCTCAAAATATCAAGTAAATGTCTCGCGGAGATATATTTTTTAATTTAAATAGTTTTGTCATATTTTTTGGCCTTTTTAAATATGACGTAATTTCCTCCATTTACAGGTTTTAACGCATAGTAATGTTTTTTTTATTTTAACATTTTGTTTCTCTTTTAAAATTCCAGTGTAAATATGGTTCTTATGACGCAATTTTCCTGCTTTTAACATGTAATCATTTAATTCTAATTAAAATTTTTTTTTCTGTTTACAATAGTCCCGTGTAAATAAATTTTTAATTTGAAGTAAACATTCTTGTTTGCGCTGTTTATAAAGTTGGCAACAGTTTAAATTAATAACATTTTTTAAATTTGTAAAAAATATCTTTCGAAATACTGAAAATTTGAATTTAAAATACAAACAAAAACTTAAAAAATAGTCAAATAAAAAAAAATAAATGCAATCTGCACACCGGGAACTTATAACCTATAAAATGATCTAAAAATGATTAAATTCTCATGTATAGTTTTTGCTCCAATAAAACTTTTTTAATGGAACGATTTTCTCCAACTTTAGCATTAAATATCTCTGAAAATAATTCTTCGATTTGAAAACTGTCTGCATCAGCGTGTTTATCAAATATTTCTTTATAATACCACCGATTTCCATATTTTTGTATACGACAGTTTTTTTAATATTAACGAAGAAATGCCATGCTCAAGGCATACTTAGATACTACTACAGGCAGACTGATTTGCGTTTAATGTATGAAGTCGCTCGCCAGAGGACTCTGATACCCTGGCCAAAATTGAAATTTGACTCTGACCGTAACTGAAACAACCTGGGAAAGGTAGATATGTAAACAAACACCAAAATTACGTGATGTCGCGGAGCCTCCGTGGCCGAGTGGTTAAGACGCCACACTGCTAATCGCTTTAGAGCGTAGGAGGCTTGTCGGGTTCGACTCCCGCTGGCTCCATTGCACACTCTTTGTGGAGCTCCCGGATGTAGAAATTCTCTGTGTTGTAAATTTCCTTGTGCTATCTCGTCCCTGTATATCGACGATGACTTATAAGCGGGCCTTGTTGTCAAGCACACAAGTCTGATGTATGTGTCCAATAAAACAAACAAACAAAACGTGATGTCGCCATGGTTACGTTTACAATTCTGCTGACATTCCAATCAAGCTTAGAAATGACAGTTAATTCGAATACAGCTGTTAAGGGTTATTATAAACTGTCCATATCAATGTAAATGTAAAGTTCTATTTATTTAAGTGACTAATATAATGTTTTTCTCTTTAAAACTGTTAAACCAACACACATAAAAATATATAAATAAAAAAACACATGCTTAGTCTAAAACATCAATGTCACAAATTTATTTAGTACCACTTAGTTATGCCGTCGACCCATTTCGCCAAATTATATAAATCGCTAAAACACTCGCCAAATTACACAAATTGACATAATTTTTATTTTAAATAACGAAAGAACAAATAAATTAGTATAACATTAATAAATATACAAATAAAACGTCGAAATAAAAATCACTTGATGACATAAACACGTGTAACTTGCTTACAGTCAAGTGAATGTGACATTTACAATCAAGCATTATTGGCATTTAATCTTATAGTTTGGCGATAGATTTTTGGTCGACGGGATAACTAAGTGCCATTTATTTACTATTTTCCCTGCTGAAACAATAAAACTGATGGAAAATTTTTTAATATATTAAAATACTCATAAAATTCCTTGTAATAATTAATAAATGTAATTTATTAAGTAACAAATACCCTTACATGATTTAATCAAAATTGCTTGGATAACATAGAATATTGCAACGATATTTAAATCCGTGATCACCATTTCTTTCTCTGATTAAAAATAAGAATATTTATTGTTTAAGGAAGATCGGCTTTTTTTTTTTTCTTCTTCTTCTTGGTTCGGGCGATATTAAAAACAAATATTTTACCGGTAACAGTAAATTAATCAAAAATAGCTGCTTCAAGTCAGTTATGAGAACTTTAGTTTGATAAAAATCAAATTTTAATTTTAAAACGTGTATATGAAACCAAGCTATTTTTATATAAATACGGGACATTCAAAAAAGAATAACAGAACCGGCATTTTTCATGAATGAACCAAACGATCAAGGTAAACAATAAATAATTTAGCTAATCTTAAAAGTATGTGTAACACTAAAATGCTACAATTTGTGTAAAATAGCCTTTTAAATCGAAGGAAATTGAAGAATATTAATATTTAATTTATTACATGAAAATACGATCAATGATTCTGAAACCTCGACGATGAGAAACAAGCTTCTATCTGGGGAGGGTATAAATATAAACAAAGAGCACGTTGTGAAGTTTTGGTTCAGGGTTTGAAGTTGGATCCGACCACTTTTTCGGCGAAATGCGCGGGCCGTTATATATCATAGTAGGCTATGGCCATGCTTCAGTTGACAATCCGGAGAAAGTCTACGGGTGAAAATGTCCCCGATAATTGCCAACTTATTAGCTGACTTTGTCCCGTAAGTTACGCCACCTGGTGTATACTCCTGGTAATACTCCATAAACAAATGCATAGTAAAAAATTGAAAATATTGTGTTATTGGCAAAATTGTATAAAATAGTTTTCGAATTCCAGTAAAATAAAGGCGTAAAAAAAAATATTTCGCACAATTATGTTCTGGCTTTAAAAAATGAAACATATCAAAAATGTTGATTTAAATATAAGATTTATTGATATTTTTTCAGGGTACTTGTTAGTTATCCCGTCGACCAATTTCGCCAAATTATATAAATGGCCAAACTACTCGCCAAGTTCTACAAATTGACACAATTTTTTATTTTAAATAACGAAAAAACAAATAAATTAGTATAACATTAATAAAAATACAAATAAAACGTCGAAATAAAAATCACTTGATGACATAAACACGTTTGCTTACAGTCAAGTGAATGTGACATTTACAATCAAGCATTATTGGTCGAAATATTGGTTTTATTGGCCATTATTGGCATTTAATCTTAAAATTAATTAATTTATGGCAAACCATTATTGGCATTTAATCTTACAATTTGGCGACAGTAATTTGGTCGACGGGATAACTAACAAGTACCATTTTCAGTATATAGGACTTTGCGGGTTATTATTATTTTTTTTAAATCTTGGCACAATTTGGTCTTCGGAAAGAGCGATTTGTTGCCGATTGATGTAAACAGTTATGAAAACAAAACTTATGAACTGTCAGCTTGTTTTATAAGAATTTACGGCACAGATGTCATATACGCCTCATATTGGCACGATTTTTTTCCGACGCCAATTTTGCGAAAACCTCGTTGCCATATCATCTATATCCGGATAACCATATCAAGCAAAATAACGACAATTTGGTGCCAGTTAAGTATCCGGTGCGTATATGATATTGGCGACAGAAAAAAATCGCGCCAATATGACATCTGTGCCGAATTTACATGTATAAATTTAGTTTCTAGATATTATTATTGTTTTTTATATACGATTTGTTTATATTTGTATATAAAATAGATAAATGCATTTTTTATATTAAATAAATTGTACAAATATTGGAAAATATTGCTTCTGTATGTGAAACAGTGAATATGCTTCCAGAAATTACGTTGCCAAATTTTCTTCTCTCGCCAAGGCCCCTATACTTGAAAAATACCGATTTATTATTATATAATGTAGTATTAGCTAATGTTCTGTAATCTGTTCCACAGTCAAAGTTGGCTGCAAAAACGCGATCCTGGAATAATGTGGTATCAAGTATACGGTTTAAAAATAAAATTAATTTTGCGCCAAACTACACTTACGCCAATTGGCTCTAGGTCTGATTAAGGAAGAATACTCAAATTAAGATTTACAAACACCAAAATCGTAGCATGACAAGAATACGGTATTTGCGGAAAGTTGAGGGACATGCATAAATTTAAGTGATTATTAAACTTTATTTTTCCAATTTTTTAAGTGTTTATGACTTCAGTCTGTTTTTTTGTGTATCTATGCGTGTTTTAACTTTCCTAAAATACTTTGATACATTTTAGTAAAACTTACATAACATATGTGAGTTAAAACAAGGAAATTAATTACGCACCAAACTATGCCCGCCAAGATATGCCAATTGGCTGTGGAGCCAATTATGAAACTTTCCATAGATTAATACATACAAACTTTATATGAAAAAACAGTGAAGCTTTCATCTAAAGTATGTTAAACTGAAACGATCCCCCATACCTTCAAAAATAAAACAAATGATAGGCCAATAAATAAATAAATGAGACTGTGCATTGAAACAAATTGAAGGAGCGATGTTAAATTGATAATGTAAGGTGAAATTAAGGTACAGATGTCATATTCGCCCCATATTGGCGCGATTTTTTTCGGTTGCCAATTTGGCGAAAATATCAACAGCATAAACAACATAATCCGGGTTACCACATCAAGCACTTTGGCGCAAGTTAAGTACCTGTTGCCTATATGATATTGGCGACAGAAAAAAATCGCGCCAATATGGGGCGAATATGACATCTGTTCCGAAATTAATTGTGAAAAGAAAAGAAATAGCAGAAATAAAATAAATCACATATTTGAAAATATAAAAGAGAAATGAAATAGTTTACATTTTCCGGATCTAGATGTTATCCATTTATTTCAATAACTAATATCAGTGAGAAATTCATGGTAAAATAATTTTCTTTCCTGATTATTATTATTATTATTATCATCATTTATTTACGTAACGGAATACAGCAGTAAACATTTTTTGTTTAACAGTAAAATAAGTTCATTTTTTAAATAAAGTGTCTAGAACATATGAAAATTTTAAGATTAACAACTACCATTTGCAAACTACAAAGCACATCGTAAAGAAAATGGTAAAAGACAAATGGAAAACAAATTAAAAAATATTTCTGTTTCTCACGTTAGATGGCGCTAGTCACGGGAAACCATGTGGTTTCTAACCACGAGTACAGCGGACAAAGGAAACTTAGCGATTGCGAGGCCTGTTATTTCGATAAGGAGGCCTTTGCTTAAACATTTAAATTGGATGAGCTCTACCCGGAATATCTACGCAGATTTTCATTGGTCCATTTCCAAATCAAAACTTTTTTTTATATATAGAAGGATAAAAAATCCACGGAGTTGATCATACATTACGTACGTCATGGATTACATTTTTAGGTGCTGTAAATTTTTAAACTTCTACGGAGCTGGTCATACATTACATACGCCATGAATTAAATATTAATATTTCTGGACCAATTTTAAATGAAATTTCATTCTTAAACTTCTAAACATCCCACGATATTACTTTTTACACCGTCGTATAGAGAAAAAAATGTACTTTTAAAATGCAATTTGTTTGAAATCTGTGTCTCAATTTGTTTCTGAGTTATTAATTTTTTTTTGTAGTTCTTATTACTTTTTTGGGTACTTTTCGGTTAGCCGGGCGCCAGTGTAATATATACATATATATGTATATATAAATGTATGTATATATACATATATATTTACATATATATATGTGTGTGTATATACAATATGTGTATATGTATATATATGTATATTTACATATATGTATGTATATAAATATGTATATATAACACTGGCGCCCGCGGCTAACCGAAAAGTACCCTATTTTGTCATAGTGGCAATAGAAGTATCCCTCTCTGTTGAAGGTAAAGGGAAAATACAGATTACTGTATAGACCAATCAGAAAACGAATAAAATTCGGGATTCAACTAATAAAACGCTTCAGATATGTTTTTGATTTCCTACCCTCACCGAGGACAATAACCATTTTTCCAAATGGTTAAAAAAAAAAAAAGGAACAGGATATGGACATTATAACTTCCTAAAATAAGCTTCTTTAATGGCAAAATTTAGCAGCGAAAATGCGAAATGGAATTGTAACGAAAGGTACCATAAATATTTCAGAAGTTTAAAATTAAAATATTTTGCCTAATGAATTAAGGGTACTACTTAGTTATCCCGTCGATCAATTTCGCCAAATTACATAAATCGCCAAACAACTTACCAAATTATACAAATTCACATAATTTTTATCTTAAATAACGATAGAACAAATAAATTAGTATAGCATTAATAAAAATCCGGTACTTCTTAGTTATCCCGTCGACCAAATTACTGTCGCCAAATTGTAAGATTAAATGCCAATAATGGTTTCCCATTAATTAATTGTAATATTAAATGAAATAATGGCTAAAAAAACCTTTAACTCGACGTTTTATTTGCATTTTTGGAACTTCTTAGTTATCCCGTCGACCAAATTACTGTCGCCAAATTGTAAGATTAAATGCCAATAAAGGTTGCCATTAATTAACTAATTGTAAGATTAAATGCCAATAATGGCCAATAAAACCATTAATTCGCCGTTTTATTTGTATTTTTATTAATGTTTTACTAATTTATTTGTTCTTTCGTTATTTAAAATAAAAATTATGTCAATGTGTATAATTTGGCGAGTGGTTTGGCGATTTATATAATTTGGCGAAATTGGTCGACGGGATAACTAAGAAGTACCGTATTTTTATTAATGTTTTACTAATTTATTTGTTCTTTCGTTATTTAAAATAAAAATTATGTCAATTTGTATAATTTGGCGAGTGGTTTGGCGATTTATATAATTTGGCAAAATTGGTCGACGGGACAACTAAGAAGTACCAAAAATACTAATAAAATGTCGAAATAAAAATCACTTGATGAGGTAACATGTGTTGTCAAGTGAATGTGACATTTACGATCAAATCATTATTGTCATTTAATCTTACAATTTGGCGGAAGTAATTTCGTCGGCGGGATAACTAAGTAGTACCGAATTAAATTAAAGAAAACACATTAATTGAATAATTGCATTAAAATACATTAAACGTATTATATACTCTATTATTTGTCGTTATAAGTTCTAAGAGATATATTTATTGGAATACATATCTTGTAATTATTTTTGGTACTTAGTTATCCCGTCGACCAAATTACTGTCGCCAAATTGTAAGATTAATTGCCAATAATGTTTGCTATTAATTAATTAATTGTAAGATTAAATGCCAATAATGGCCAATAAAATCATTAATTCGACGTTTTATTTGTATTTTTATTAATGTTTTACTAATTTATTTGTTCTTTCGTCATTTAAAATAAAAAATTATATTAATGTGCATAATTTGGCGAGTGGTTTGGCGATATATATAATTTGGCGAAATTGGTCGACGGAATAACTAAGAAGTACCTTATTTTTAAAATGTTACGTACCGCCACAATATTACTATTATGGGCACAGATGTCATATTCGCCCGGTACTGATGTCATATTCGCCCCATATTGGCGCGATTTTTTTCGGCTGCCAATTTGGCGAAAACATCAACAGCATAAACAACATAATCCGGGTTACCACATCAAGCAAAATAACGACACTTTGGCGCAAGTTAAGTACCTGTTGCCTATATGATATTGGTGACAGGAAAAAATCGCGCCAATATGGGGCGAATATGACATCTGTACCATTCGCCCCATATTGGCGCGATTTTTTTCTGTCGCCAATATCATATAGGCAACGGGTACTTAACTTGCGCCAAAGTGTTGTTATTTTGCTTGATGTGGTAACCCGGATTATGTTATTTATGCTGTTGATGTTTTTGCCAAATTGGCAACCGAAAGAAATCGCGCCAATATGGAGCGAATATGACATCTGTACCCTATTATGAAATTCTTATTTTTTATAAATGGTTAACAATTATTGAGTATAAAAAAGAAATGCTTACGCAAACTGCAACGAATATTTCTTCTATACGTACTAAGTAAATTTATGTAAAATTTTTGCAATCACTTATATTTTTGATGAAAGAAAAATAATCTTACCAATAAAATAAAGACGAAAAATTATTGTTTTAAATTAATTGTTAATTTAAAAAAAGTTAAACAAGTGTCAGGATAAATTTTGAATAGAACTTTGAAATTTTAACTCAACGTATCAAGTCAGAATTTAAATATGATGATGTTGTTTGAGAATGAATGGTGCTATCTTCTTACGTGCACTTTTCACCTAAAACTATACTTGCTCGTGCCTTAAATCTAAAACATCATAGAGTCATACTTTATAATATTATTTGTTTTAGTATAGACCCTATCAGTGGGGCGTCACAGGCATATCAACTGCAAATGGGTTCCAAACAAACCCATAGAGTTCAGAGTGTACTAGAGATGCACCATACTCAAAATTGCTTTCAATATGGAGCCAAATATTGCTCAAAATAAGACTAGCACGTGTAACTAAGGATGAATTTATTGGACTAGGTGAAGTTTTCAAATCGAGCCGCAAGTGGTTGAGCCGAATACTGATCCCTTTTAACTGATTCACGGTTGTAATTTAATATTCACGCCAAACTAACACATTTCCTTTCTATTTTACTCTGAACTCTGTTGTTTGTCTGGATCCAATTTGCTGTTGATATGCGGAGTTCAGTTATCTGTGACGTCACTACTGATAGGGTCTATTACGATTTCAAACGGCTTAACTTTAGCGTCTAAAAGTAGCTAGCACCTGTATATCAATCGTTAGTCTGTCTTGAATGCGATGCTGTGACAGGATTTATGAGGAGGCAGGAAAAACATTTGAAGATTGGATGCACAAACAATACTCATTTAACACGTGGACAAAACATTTATAAACACAGAAAAAATAAATGCGACTTCGAACTAATTTAACATTCAGCCCATTCAGCCATTCTAATAAACATTACCGTCTGTTTCTTTTTGTTTTTCCTCGTATTGTTGCCACATGTATTAGAGTTGAACATGAATTTTTCGTTACCAGATACAACAATTATCCTACGTTTGAAAGTTTAGTTAAAAGGAACAAAAAAAGTTGATAATTAGTCCGTGACAAAGTCTTGTAAATAGGCGGGTGGTCCAACGCTGCCTGGTTGATCTTCGATGTACTGTATCACCATTGCTTTGCGGGGATCTTTGGTCAATTAGTTGTTGATCTTGAGTTTCTTCGGGTTGATTAAATGTGCCGTGATTATTTGCATATTGTACTATATCGCCCAATCCTGGAAATCTTCTCCATAAAGGTTGCATGGGAAATGGTTCTATTGATTTTTCTTCTATATTTGTGGCTGGAGCAAATTAAACAGTTTTATTTTGGTATTCCCGATTTTCTCAGTTGGTTAATATGTCTTTTTAACTTGTATCCATTATCTAATACTACCTTTTAATGGAGTTTGCCATATTTTTCTTCAATTGTACAGAATTTCCACACAACTTCATTTTTATTGTATCATCGAACTTGAATTCTTTTTTCATACGTGTAACTGTCGCGGCTTAATTTGACGATCTGAATATTTTATACATTTTGCTGGTCGAATGACATCAAGTTGGATTCGAATATTGCGATGTAGATACATTTCTGCTGGGGTTTTCTTATTTGATGAAGGAGTTGCTCGATAACGAAATAATATTTCACAAACTTTTGTATTGATAGATAACGGCTCTTTGGTCATAGCCTTTAATCGAGTCTTCAGAATTTGTACATGCTGTTCAATCAAACCATTGGTTGCTGGGGCACTAAATGTTTGGAAAATTCCATGATTTGAACAATATAACTTGAATTCTTCACTTTTGAAAATTTTTGCGTTGTCTGAGACCATTACTACTGGGAAACCATGGGTCGAGAAGATATCGGCTAACAATTTGATAGTAGAGGCCGTAATTGGAGTATTGCGACATATTTTGATTTCAGCCCACTTTGATTTTGCATTGACGACAATTAAGAAGAAATGACATTGAAACGGTCCTGCATAATCAATATGTATACGATCCTAGTGAGGAATTTGAACACATGGGGAAATTGATCATTTTTATATTTTTCTGATAATTCCACATCCACAGTTTTCAAAAATGTTCTAAAAAACGCAAAAAAAAAAAAAAAAAAATATCAATAATTACATAATTAATTGTAAAAGTAAGTTAAAATCACGTGACTCCAAATCGGGGCGTGACTTACTATTATAGTAGCCTCCCTCTTAACCGGTCTAAACGGGACCGAGGGTTAGCCGATTAAGCGAAAAACCGGTTAAAGCGGAGAAGTAAAAAGATTTAAATAAGTAACAGCATTTTTAATTAATTAAATGCGTAGGATACGTTTAGTTTTTAGTTTGTGTAGTTTTAAAAAAGTACATATTTTCTATATTTTGTGAAATGCATACTAAATGTCAGTGGTGTAGTCGTAAAAACAAAACAAACCAGAGGGTATATGTTCTAAGCAGAGGGTATACGCTCAAGGCAGAGGGTATACCCTAGTGTATATATGCTATAGCTTTTTTGAGAAACAGAGGGTATACGGCGAATACCCTCTTTTCGAACCCTAGGCGAACCCCGTATACCATCCACTACATCCCTGCTTGTTGTAATCAACCCTTTCCGGCGCGGAGTAAGTCTATTGGTAAAATGATGAAATATTGGACTGACACCAGGATTTACAAACGAATTTATTAGAAAATAAAAACTTGCTTATTTTGCCGTACTTTATAAATAGAAAATTTTAATTAAATATTCTTGGTGCATTTTTCAACTTTGGAATCAGGTGCCCTTTTTTGTGGATACCGCCCGCTAAAGGGCTAAATACACTAAATAAAAATTATCACTAATAATAAATAATGAACGATATTTAATACAAATTAAATTGTTGAAAATCTTATCACATACCTTTATAAGAAGTTGAAATTATTCTACATTATGTAACGGTTATGACATTATGTATGTTATGGAGTTAATTAACAATAAAGAGAAACGAAATTTACCTTTCAGAATTTTGCCTAATGTTGAGAAAAAAATCGTCCGGTTAAAGCAGAGTTCCGGTTAAGAGGAGGCCGGTTAAGAGGAAGGCTACTGTATATGATACCGACCTTTCGTAGAGCTTAAACTCTACTATTATTTTATTAGCTGAAATGCATATTAGTTATTAAATCACCCAATTAATGGGACATTTTACAAGTACAACAATCTTTATTAAAGGCAGCTCACACACACACGTTCACGCTGCATGTGGTCTGATGTTGTCAACAGTTAACTCGCGGTTACAGTTTAAATACTAAATACATACAGTTAATTATTAAGTTCTCGGTACAGTTAATACGAAATATATACCGGGTGTCCCAAAAATGATTGATGGATTTTAAAATTCAATAACTTGCAAACGGTGACAGCTATTTCAAAAATTCTTGCACGAGTGTATGTAAGATGTCAGGAGTTTTTATGCTGCAATTCTCCGTTTTAGTTACAAATAGCATTGATAGATGACTTCAAGCAATAACCGCTAAATCCAGGCTCGATTTTTCGGCTTCTTTGTTCTTCCATGCGAAAAAAGCAGATTAAAATGTATTGAATGGATCCCGAAGAACCAAAAATAGGTTTTGGACTCAGCACTTATTGCTCTCAGCGCCATCTATTTTTTGAAATTCGAACTAAAATCAAGAATCACAGTAAAAAAACTCCTGACATCATACATAATCCTCCTGCAAGAATTTTTTTAATATCTGTCACCGTTTGCAAGTTACTGAATTTTAAAATCCATCAGTCATTTTTGGGACACCCGGCATGCAGTTATATATTACATCCCTTCCTCCAGTTAAAGAAACAAGTCCAATTGCATACAATTATATAGCTTTAAATACATGTAAATTCACATTATACAAGAAATGGCCATTTAAGACAAATATAAGAAATACATAAAATATGACACTAAAAAATGATACTAACATATGCTTTGTATGACACTAACATATGCCTTATATAAGATGGTTTGGCTATTGCATACAAAAGTCTTTGAATCTAGAAGGTTGTTTAATTACTCGCCCCCTTCTTGTAATTGTAGTGCTAGGCATACTTTGTTGATCATAATTGTTTAAAACAGGGGTTGTACACGTACAGCTCTCTGACTTGTCAACCTTATCCCCAATAATTACATCATCATACACAGGATGATTTTCTAAAGGAGTTTTTGATAACCTGATATGCCGTCTATTTCTGCGAAGTATTTCTCCATTAGCATTTTTACTATGTTGGATCTAGGAGCTTTCTGCTTTGAAATAATTTGTCCTTTATCCCATTGTCCTGACCTAAAATTAAATAATACTATATTATCACCAGATCTTAGCTCTTTTAACGATTGTGCTGTCCTATCATAATAGAATTTCTGTCTACACTGGAGTGTAAGAAGTTTAGACTCATGGTTGTTTATTTCAAATTTTAGCAATTTATTACTGATAGACAACCTTGTTCTTAACCTCCTATTAAATAAAAGTTGTGCTGGAGATAGATACAATATACTAATGGGTGTGGTACAATATTCCATTAGGCCTACATTTACATCCTGTACTTTTCGTAAAATATTTTTAGCTATTCCTACCGCCGTTTTAATTATTCTATTACTTTGGGGAAATCTGGGACTACTAAAATTTATTTCAAAATCCCAATCCTCTGCAAATTTCTTAAACGAATAAATGTTAAAGGGATTGTTATCGCACACGACTTCATTTGGTATATCATGTCTAGCAAAGACACATTTTAATTTTGGAATTATTTCATTAGCTGTTTTATCTTTTAGAGCAGTACATTCTATCCATTTAGAAAAATAATCAACTATAACTACATAATTTTGATTAGCAAAAATTGAAATACAGTGGCGGTCAAAAGTTTCCGGCCAACATAAAGTTTTTGGTTAATTTGCAAGTACACCCATATGAAGAGGAATCTCAAAGTGATACTTATACATTTTATTGACATAATAGTTAGGAACTTTTTTATGGAATAACAAATAAATATCAATAAATTTAATTGACAAAATTAATTGCAAAGGGAAACGCATGTTCTCAAAAGTTTCCGGCCATTTTGGAAAGTTTGGAAAAAATTGGTGTTATAATAGAAAATAACTGTGATCAACATCTTGCAATTTTTGGGAAAATTCTACTGAATTGGAATATTTATAATTCTGCACATGTTGTCAAGTTCGTTCCAAAGGTTTTCTATTGGATTCAGATCGGGTGATTGAGTTGAGCATTTCAAAAGCGGAATTTTTTGTGCGAAAGTCACTGCTTGACGAGCTTGCATGTATGGTTTGGGTCGTTATCATGCTGAAACAAATAGTTGTGACCACAATTTTTCCTCCAATAAGGCAGCATATGATCTTGGAAGATATCTTTATACATTGCACCATTCATCTTGCCGTGGATTTCAACTAACGGACCGACATCTTTTCCAGAAAATATTCCCGCAGCACAACGTGCCCTCCGTCATGCTTCATTAAGGAATAACATATCTCGGATCATATCTTTTGTTTTTAGGTCGGCTGACGTAGTGGCTGCCATCACTCTAAAAAAGGTTGAACTTCGATTCATCGGAAAATAGTACTTTTTTCCAGTTTTCACTTGACCAGTCTTTGTGTTCCTTGGCAAACGCCAGTCGGGCCTTCTGATTTTTTTTTACTTATGAAAGGCTTTTCACATAAACTCTTCCATAAAGTTCTATGTCACGTAAGCGTCTTGACACGGTAGACCAACTTATTTCAGCAATATTTTCACTCCGTAAATCACGGGATATTGCAGCGGCATTTTTATGCGGGTCATCAACTGCTTTTCTCCTGATAATTATATCCACAAAAATAGTAATTTTTCGGGGTCTCCCGGACCGTGGCAAGTCTTGAAGGTCATGGCCATTTTTATATATTTTAAAAATATCGTTCATAGTAGGTTTTTCGATCGATAATTTTGCCGCAATCTCACGAGAGGATTGGTCCTTTAGCGACAAACAAATCACTCGTTTGCGAACAATAATGTTGAACTTTTCATTTTTGAATTTCAACTACGTTATTCATGTTGATTAAATAAAAAACACGGCCAAAAAGACACTTTACCCATAGCAAAAACTAACGAATGACGAATGGCTGGAGACTTTTGCACTCGCGAATTTCGAATTCCTCCCCTTTGCATCAAATGTCTCCAGTATCCAATCAAAATAATCACCTGGTCAGAGGTCATTTGTATATTCCTAACTTTTGGAGCGATCGCGCTTCTTCTTTGCTGGAACGTTCTGGAAAACAAATAAAAAAAAGCTAGGCGGCCGGAAACTTTTACCAGCTACTGTATATCAGTTGCAATCTTTTCAAAAGGCTTATTTGGTATTTCATGGGGCATTAGGGGTTCCTTTGCATTTTGTTTTCTAAATTTTTCACATACTTGACATTTTGAATCTAATTTATGAATATCAGTAGAGATATCTGGCCAGTAAAAGATTTCTCGTGCTCTACTTTTACATTTCTCCATTACAAAATGTGCTTCATGTATTAAATCTAACATATCCTGCCTTAAACTTTTGGAACAATTAATTTGTTATTAGTAAACACTAACCCGTCATTTATATATATGACATCTTTTAATTTATAATACTGTTTAAGATTAGCAGACAAAATTTTGTTATTCTTAGACCAAGAAGTTTTACAAAATTCCACTATTTTAGTAAGATCCTCATCATTCTCTGGATCATCTTTGTTATCATTTTTCAAATATGCTCTAGAAAGTGTGTCGGCAAAATATAATTGACTACCTGGAACATAATTGATTGTAAAATCATATTTTGCCAATTTTACCACCATTTTTTGAATTTTCGCAGTAATTTTAGCTAAAGGTTTGTTTACGATTGACACTAATGGTTTAGGATCTGTCTGTACAGTTACCTTTATGATCATATACAAAGTTATGATATTTTTCAAAGGCATATGTGATAGCTAGTAATTCTTTTTCTATCTGAGCGTAATTTTTCTCACTCTCAGTCAAACTTCTGGACGCGAAAGAAATTGGTTGTCTTTTCTGAACCAAACATGTTCCCAGACCATCTTTGGAACTATTGCATTGCAGTATTATTTCCTCTTTAGGATTAAAAACTTTCAGGACAGGATTTTTACTTAAAGTTTCTTTTATTTTTACAAAGGCATTTCCTGTTTTTTTTGTTTATCTGACTATATAAATTCTGCATTGAGTTTTAACAGCTCCCTTAGGAAAACTGTTAATTCTGAAAATTTTGAAATGAATTTTGAAACATAATTTAGCATTCCCAAAAACCTCCTTACATCTTTTTATTTTGGGGACTAGGCATTTCTACAATTGCTTTAACAAGTGATGGGTCAGCTTTGATGCCCCGATTGGAAATAATATACCCTAAGTATTTGACCTCAGTTGTTTTAAATCGAAATTTATCTTTTTTTTTAAAAACTTAACTTTGTTTTTTCGAGCCCTTTATAATATCTTAATTAATATTTCATCATGTTCTTTTTCCTCTTTACCTGACACTATGATATCATCTACATAATTTTCTACCCCTTCTATGTCTCCAAATAATTACTGACTTCATTTCATAAAAGCCTCTGGAGTGAGGCGACTCCAAATGGCATTCTATTGAACTTAAATCTCCTAAAGGGTGAATTAAATGTGCAAATATCTGAACTATTTTCATCAAGAGGTATTTGCCAAAAACCATCCTTGAGATCTAAAACTTAAAATATCTTTTTCCCCTCTAACCGATTAATGATATCCTCAAATGACGGTATTACATATTACATGATGTTCTCTTTTTAGTACTTCATTTAAATCTCGGGGATTTAAAGATATTCTCAAATCACCATTTGGTTTTTCAACCACAACTAGGCTCTGTACCAAATCTGCCGGTTTGTTTACCTTTGAAATTATCCTCCTTTTTCTAGCAATTTAAGAGTAAGTTTTAATTTTTGATTGATTAACTGAGAAATTTTCTTAGGTGGGTGCACAACAGGGCTAGCATTTTCTTTCAATACAATTTTATAAGGGTCACCAGGACAACATCATGGACCACCAGGACCAATACATCTTTATATGCATTTAATATATTTTGCTTTTCAGCTTTTAGCCAATCAACTCTTTGGATTAATCCTAACTCACTACATATTTTTAATCCTAGAATAGGTTTACATATTTTATCAACAATAATATCAATATGATTACTGACAGTACACTTTAATGTTACTTTACCGACAGGTTTAATTTTAAAATTACCAAATAATAAAGGCACAGTATGAGTTTGTTCTACTTCTATATTTACACTTAACATTTTAAAATTGGATAAGGATAGGGCATTAGTCTCTGACCCTGTATCTAATTTAAAATTAACATTTAAATTATTCATCTTAATATTCTTTAACCATGAATTTAATGAGGTACTTACCACACTGTCAATCTCAACTGCTTCAACAAATAATTTATCATTTGTAATTTCATAAATATGTTTTTCCTTATTAAACTTACATCCTTTAGCAAAATTATTAAGCTTTTTGCATATTCTACATGTTTTCCCATAAGCAGGGAATTTTGCTTTTCTGTGTTTTCTGCCACACTTAAAACAGTCAAATGTTTCATTTTCTTTCCAGTTCTAGAGTTTTTAAATTTAGGATAATCTAGTGCGGTTTGGTTCCTTCGAATAATGTCTACAGAAGACCTGGAAGCACTTGGTCCATTAGTGGATTTTAAATGTTCTTTGCTTATTTCCGTAGCTCTCACAAACTCGGCAACTTTTTGTAGCGTCAAATCTGTTTCTCGGAGAAGTCTCTCTTGTAATGAAACATCGCGGATGCCTAAGACGATGCGATCACGGATTAACTCTCTTCTTGATCTCCAAATTCGCAGGAGGCCGCTAGCGTTTTCAAACCGGTAATATAATTGTCCATTGATTGGATTTCTTGTTGCACCGCTGAGAAAAATTTCTATCTTTCAAATACCATGCTCCGTCGTGGCGTGCAGTATTGTTCAAACTTCTTTATCACGGCGGTGTATGTCTCTCTTTCAGTCGCTTAGAATTTGAACGTGTTGAAAACATTTACGCCGTCATCACCCAGCAAGTTCAGAAGAATCGGTATTTTATTTTTCTATGGTTTCTCCGTCTTCTCGGTGGCTATCATGAAGTTCTCGAACTTTTGTCGCCACTTCTCCCAGTTTTCGGCAACATTCCCACACGTGAAGTTAAACTCTGCTGGTGTCTTGAAAAATTCCGTCTTAGAGCATGCAAGTTCTACCTTTTAACATCTACTTTTCCGGCACCATATATGATACCGATCTTTTGTTGAGCTTAAGCTCTACTATCATTGTATAAGTTGAAATACATATTAGTTAGTAAATCACTCAATTAACGGGACATTTTACAAGTACAACAATCGTTATTAAAAGCAGCTCACACACACGTGTTCACGCTAGATGTCGTCTGATATTGTCAACAGTTAACTCGCGATTACAGTTTAAATACTAAATACATACAGTTAATTATTAAGTTCTCGGTTACAGTAATTACGAAATATATACACAATTATATATTACAACTATGACGTCACAGTTCACGACATGCCGATGTTTACATTTTGTTAGTAAGCGGCGATCGTATTCTCTTGACATCCAAATTTATTTCTACTTGGATTTTCATAATAATTCATCATCATCTCATTCTGATTGTTGATATTTTTCTAATTTTTTATTTATTTTTACGAATTATGTCTCTTATACCCGGATTTAGCAAAGGACAATCGGAGAATCTGCCAAGAACAGATTACATGACTATGTTCTGTTTCTTGGGGGAAAACCCTGATTTCATGGGAACAGAAATAACAGGGATGAAAACGAAAAAGTACGTAAAATCATTTTTATATTATTCAATCTATTTAAATGTAATGCAAATGTTTTAATTTCTTTATTATTCTTTTTACTCAAAACGCTAATTTCGATTTATGTTAAGAAATTAGCGACACGTCATTGAGTTATTCTTTTTATGTAATCATTGATAAAGTTTACTTTTTCTTTAAAGCTTAAATTTATTTTATGCTGATAAGCATTATGTTAAAGTAAGCAAATTGCCTAATAGCTGAAAATAAAAGAGTGCAGGCACAGGTTGCAATTTTTTTTTTTTTTTTGTCATTCTGATAACTCAGCATATAATGTCTGAAAATTGCTAATATCAATGTTTAAAAAATCATTCTGTATATATTTTTATGAAACCATTGCAGTTAATTTATTAATAAAACATTATAATTTTGTGTAGTGTTAAGAATTACTAATAATCCTGGATGTTTGCATTTTTAGGGTTTCGTTCATCTGACGAAACCCTATTCGTCTCGCTCCTCTGTCTGTACGTCTGTCTGTCCGTCACAGAGCCCGTTCTCAGAAACTATACATGTTGGAGACATGAAATTTTGGGTACTTATAGCTGAACACCTCACATCATACGACAAATCATAAAATTTTGAAAAAGTCGTACATTTAACCCTTTGGGATCCCGCATGTGTATTTTAAACAATTCTTTCTAAGTGAGCTCCTAATTAATTTGGAGGCGTGAAATTTTGCATACTTATAGCTGAACACATCACATCAAATAACAAATCATAAAATTTTGAAAATGTCGTAAGTTTAACCCTTTGGGGTCCCACATGTGCATTTTAAACAATTATTTCTAAGTGAGTCCTAATTATGTTGGAGACATGAAATTTTGGTTACTTATAGCTGAACACCTCACAACATACGACAAATGATAAAATTTTGAAAAAGTCGTACATTTAACCCTTTGGGCTCCCGCATGTGTATTTTAAACAATTCTTTCGAGTGAGCTCCTAATTAATTTGGAGGCGTGAAATTTTGCATACTTATAGCTGAACACATCACATCAAATGACAAATCATAAAATTTTGAAAATGTCGCACGTTTAACCCTTTGGGCACCCGCATGTGTATTTTAAACAATTATTTCTAAGTGAGCTCCTAATTAGTTTGGAGACGTTTAAATCTTGCATACTTATAGCTGAACACCTCCCATCAAGCGACAAATCATAAAATTTTTAAAAAGTCGTACATTTAACCCTTTGGGCTTCCGTATGTGAATTTTAAACAATTCTTTCAAAGTGAGTTTCTAATTAGTTTGGAGGCGTGATATTTTGCATACCTCACATCAAACGACAAATCATAAAATTTTGAAAATGTCGTACGTTAACCCTTTGGGGTCCCACATGTGTATTTTAAACAATTCTTTATAAGTGAGCTCCTAATTATGTTGGAGACGTGAAATGTTGAGTATTTATAGCTGAACACCTCACATCATACGACAAATGATAAAATTTTGAAAAAGTCGTACATTTAACCCTTTAGGCTCCCGCATGTGTATTTCAAACAATTCTTTCTATGTGAGCCTCTAATTAAGTTGAAGGCGTGAAATTTTACAAACTTATAGCTGAAACCTCACATCAAACGACAAACTATAAAATTTTGAAAAAGTCGTACATTTAACCCTTTGGGCTCCCACATGTGTATTTTAAACAATTCTTTCTAAGTGCGTCCCTAATTAGGTTGCAGGCGTGAAATTTTGCGTACTTATAGATGGACACCTCAGATCAAACAACAAATCATAAAATTTTGAAAAAGTCATACATTTAACCATTTGAGCTCCCACATGTGTATTTTAAACAATTCATTCTATGTGAACCTCTAATTAGATTGGAGGCGTGAAATTTTGCATATTTATAGCTGAATACCTCGCATCAAAGGACAAATCATAAAATTTTGAAAAAGTCGTATATTTAACCCTTTGGGCTCCCCCATGTGTATTTCAAACAATTCTTTCTATGTGAGCCTCTAATTAGGTTGGAGGCGTGAAATTTTACAAACTTATAGCTGAACACCTCACATCAAACGACAAACTATAAAATTTTGAAAAAGTCGTACATTTAACCCTTTGGGCTCCCACATGTATATTTTAAACAATTCTTTCTAAATGAACCCTAATTAGGTTGGAAGAGTGAAATATTGCATACTTATAGCTGAATACGTCACATCAAACGACAAATCATAAAATTTTCAAAAAGTTGTATATTTAACTCTTTGGGCTCCCACATGTGTATTCTAAACAATTCTTTTTAAGTGAGCCCCTAATTAGGTTGCAGGCATGAAATTTTGCGTACTTATAGATGGACACCTCAGATCAAACGACAAAACATAAAATTTTGAAAAAGTCATACATTTAACCCTTTGGGCTCCCACATGTGTATTTTAAACAATTCTTTCTATGTGAACCTCTAATTACATTGGAGGAGTGAAAATTTGCATACTTATAGTTGAATACCTCACATCAAAGGACAAATCATAAAATTTTGAAAAAGTCGCACATTTAACCCTTTGGGCTCCCACATGTGTGTTTTAAACAATTCTTTCTAAGTGAACCCTAATTAGGTTGGAGGAGTGAAATTTTGCATACTTATAGATGAATACATCACATCAAATGACAAAACATAAAATTTTGAAAAAGTCGTTCATTTAACCCTTTGGGCTCCACATGTGTATTTTAAACAATTCTTTCTAATTGAACCCTAATTAGGTTGGAGGAGTAAAATATTGCATACTTATAGTTGTATATTTAACCCTTTGGGCTCCGACATGTGTATTCTAAACAATTCTTTTTAAGTGAGCCCCTATTTAGGTTGGATGTGTGAAATTTTGCATAATTATAGCTGAGTACCCCACATCAAACGACAAATGATAAAATTTTGAAAAAGTCATACATTTAACCCTTTGGGCTCTTACATGTGTATTTTAAACAATTCTTTCTATGTGAACCTCTAATTACATTGGAGGAGTGAAAATTTGAATACTTATAGCTGAATACCTCACATCAAAGGACAAATCATAAAATTTTGAAAAAGTCGTACATTTAACCCTTTGGGCTCCCACATGTGTGTTTTAAACAATTCTTTCTAAGTGAACCCTAATTAGGTTGGAGGAGTGAAATTTTGCATACTTATAGCTGAATACATCACATCAAACGACAAATCATAAAATTTTGAAAAAGTCGTTCATTTAACCCTTTGGGCTCCACATGTGTATTTTAAACAATTCTTTCTAATTGAACCCTAATTAGGTTGGAGGAGTGAAATATTACATACTTATAGTTGTATATTTAACCCTTTGTGCTCCCACATGTGTATTCTAAACAATTCTTTTTAAGTGAGCCCCTATTTAGGTTGGAGGTGTGAAATTTTGCATAATTATAGCCGAGTACCCCACATCAAACGACAAATCATAAAATTTTGAGAAAGTCGTACATTTAACCCTTTGGGCTCCCACATGTGTATTTTAAACAATTCTTTCTAAGTGAACCCTAATTAGGTTGGAGGAGTGAAATATTGCATACTTATAGCTGAGTACCCCACATCAAACGACAAATCATAAAATTTTGAAAAAGTCGTACATTTAACCCTTTGATCTCCCACATGTGTATTTTAAACAATTCTTTCTAAGTGAGCCCCTAATTAAGTTGGAGGCGTGAAATTCTGCATACTTATAGCTGAGCATCACACATCAAACGGCAAATCATAAAATTTTGAAAAAGTCGTACATTTAACCTTTTGGGTTCCTACATGTGTATTTTAAACAATTCTTTCTAAGTGACACTCTATTTAGGTTGGAGGCGTGAAATTTTGCATACTAGCTGAACACCATCATGCGACAAATCATAAAAATTTGAAAAAGTCGTACATTTAACCCTTTGGGCTCCCACATGCGTGTTTTAAGCAATTCTTCCTAACTGAGCCCCTCATTAAATTGGAGATTTGAAATTTTGCATGCTTATTATAGCAGAACACCTGAGGCCAGGCGACAAATTATAAAATCTTGAAAAAGGCTTACGTTTAACCCTTTGAGCTACCACATATGTATTTTAAACAATTCTTTCTTAGAGAGCCCCTATTTAAGTTGGAGACATGAATTTTTGCATACGTATAGCTGAATACCTCAGACCACACGACAAATCATAAAATTTTCAAAAAGTCTTATATTATTTACTCCTCCGTGCTCTAACTTGTATATTTTATGCAATTTTTCTAACCTCCGCCCTTTTCACCCGGGGAGCACTTTTCCAACTTTTGCCGACACCCCTTTGACCATTCTTTCATATTATGCACCATAGCCTTACATATTTGAGTTCCACTTTTTACCGCCAGGGGCGCCTACTTATCTCGGGTGCTATAGGCCCAATCCCTTCGACTAATATATATACGGATAGTATGTAAAACGGAGTTTTGTTCGGATAGAGATTTGTTTAGAATAGAGTGCGCCCCTGGTTGCGAAATGTGGAACTAACAGATTTTTCAAAAGGATAAAGTGTTTTGAAATGAATATTAAACGAAACCCTCTGTGCGATCTGTGATCACACTTACCCACTTGTTCTCTGTAAAACATCCCTTATTTACTTTCACATTAAAAATTGACTAATCTTTTGTAATTACATGCTTATAAAATAATGAAAGAAATCCTTCATCTTTTTTTTGAAAGTTTAAGGTTCTTTATTTTAATAATTTTTGCACATGAATATGTATGAAATTTTTTTTTTTAAATTACATTAGAGTAAGTTATATATGAACATATGTACTTGTGTGCCTCTCTCTTCTTTTGTTTGACTATTAAGTTAGATTGATAAACTTTAAACAGGATTCAATTTGACTAAAAATAACTTATACTCACTTGGACATGCGGAACGGGGGGGGGGGGGGGAGGATTGTTTACAAAGTTTGGCTAAGTTCAGAAAATTAAATACTTATACACAGTATTTGCAAGTATATTCCTAAACCTTATCTATGACTTCAAGTTAACTTCAAATAGTTGTGGCACATTGCTAAAAAATTTTACTTCTGAGCTAGATTAATTTATAAAAGTTACATATACATATTTTATTTCCTTAATAAAAAGAGCATTTCTCTAATCAACATTATTGTGTAACACATAATTTTCTTAAATGACATGTATTTAAAATTTTGTTCAATATGTAAATTCAAATAGTGGAAATTAGATTTACATTCCATGTTATTTACTTTCTTTACTCATATATTAAAAGGAAAGTACTACAATCATGAATAAAAACACAGACTAACCCACTGACCTAAAAATCAACTATTTAAAAATACCTTATACCCACGTTTTTTTCTATTGTTTTAATGTTTCTGTATTATATCACTGTCATATGGTGAACAAGGAGCAGCAGAAAAACTAAATATTTTATTGACATGAATTTGAAATTTGATTTTATTCAATAGGGAATTAATGCTCTTTTCCTTAACTAGTATTTTAGTCTACCCACTACAGATTGCATTAAAACATTTTTAAAACTAATGTCCTGTCTTTGCATTAAAACAATCTTATAACTAGTGTCCTGTCTCAGCTCCTTCAATATGTAATGAGGGTAGTAACATGAGATTTTCTATGATTGCTATTTAATTTTCAAATATTCAAATTTGACAGCTGTTTTAATAAATCTTTCTCTTTCACTGGCTTTTCTGATAACTTCTATGAAGTATTCCAAAAATCGTTCTTTTCTCATATTTCAGTGATTTATACTGAGTGACATGCACCAATTTCAAAGTAGGGGAAGGTGTTGTTCCTTTGACCATTTAGCAAATTTTAAATTTTCATAGCTTGAGTATTAAGGCTAAATTCAATTTCTTTGTTTTATTATAATTAGTATCATATGATTTATCATAAATAATTTTTTCGAAATTCTAGTTTTACTTATATTATGTTTAATTTCATTATTAAAAAATAATAACACTGTGCTCAAAGGTACAACACATAGTTGTACCTCTGACCAGGCAATCAGACAGAACAGCAATGAACAAAAAAGTCATTTTATTCAGTATTATTGTAAACAATTTTAAGTTAAACGGATACAAGACAATGTAAGCAT
Organism: Maratus speciosus; assembly: GCA_963932465.1. NCBI lineage: Eukaryota > Metazoa > Arthropoda > Arachnida > Araneae > Salticidae > Maratus > Maratus speciosus. Next base: position 467,261,150 of record OZ010789.1, read on the forward strand.
AATAAAAATTTTGTTAATGATAGTATTTTAAGAGTTTTGTATTTCATGTTTGCTTATTCCACTTTATATTTTGAAAAGTTCACTTCAAATGAAAAACATTCTAACTGTCGAGCTTATTCACTAGGGTCTGGAAGTTTAATCCCAATGTCTTCTATATAAATATCATACAGCTTTTCATCCTCTCATATAAACTTCGCAATTAAAGTTAGTTTTTTCGAATATTGGATATGAAACACTGGATATATCTCTGCGACAAAATAGATTTTTTTGCTTGAAATTTTAACAAGAATAAAATTTCCCTTTTCCAATTCATCTTTCTCAAATTATTGCTGGTCAGCTATCTAACAACATTCATGTGACAGATCAAATTCACTTTCGCTTAAAGAAATTTCGGTGTCTTTATCAGATTCGGAACTATCCTTAGGGAGATATTTCTTTTTGTTTACCTTTTTTAAGAAGAGGTTTGTTTGTATGTCGTATTTTGCATTTAGAGTGTTGCGTTGGTTTTGTTTTTTTCAGCTTCAATAATTAGCTTTTCAGGAGTATTATGAGTCAAGATACGATGTTTCCCTTTAGGCCGACCCCTATTCCACATTTTTCTTGCCTGCACTTTTGAAGGAGTCCTCACAGTTTCAGGTGTAATGATAAGTGGCGATAAATTCGAACTGTTACATTGAGGAATGACATGATCAGTTTGAGCTGAGCCACTCATTGACGGTTCATCAAAATCAGTTTCTTGCAGCATCGGTCTGTCTATTTCAGTGGCTGCAAGAAATTCGTCATCCGAGAAAACGTTCTCATTGAAAGGCACAAACCCTGTTATCTTAAAACTTTTCATAATATTGTTTGGAACTATGGCTTTAGAATATGCTATGTCCACAAGTCCAATTATTTACTGTTTCATTATGAAAAGCTTTAAAAGGACCATAAACAACCTTATCAAAGGGTTGCATTTTGATGAAACGTCATTAGTGTCATATCACTAGCTTTGGCTAAATCATTAACTGGTTTGCTAATATGAGATTCATGGTTATCAAATAATATCAATACTGGCATTTCAGTACTAGGTCTAAAATTTTTTAGAAAATGTTGAAAGAACTGTTGGAATATGGTCTCATTTGATCAGCATGATAGGTTTGCAGCTCCGATTGATCCTGGAGACGCTCCATGAAGCATAAATTGTTTTAAGTTGATCCGGTGAAATACAAACAAAGAGGGAATGCTATTTCTGGATGCACTAACAGCAGCAACCATAGTGATAGTTGTTCCGCTTTTGTCAGCCATCATCCGTCCAACTTGTTTTTTTCCTTTGGGGGCTGTGACTTTAGGAGGCACATGATCTGTGCTTATCCCAGTCTCGTCGCAATTACAAGTGTCACTAGATTCAAACTCTTTAAAAGTATTCTTATAGTTATTAAATATTTTGACACAGTCTCGGTATTAACTGCAGTTGCCCTAGCCAGGCTAGTAGCTTGAGGCTTTCGAAAAAAAAACTTGAAATCTTTTGCGGAAATCCCGTAGCCACTGTTTACCAGTACATTTGTTTGATTACATGGAAGGATAAATTTTCTTATTATTAGCTTTGGCAAAGCCATATGCTAAAATCATTATTTTTTATTACTTTTTTTTTTTTTTTTTGTTAAGCTGTAATGCATATTGGCTGCTTGTGTAAGATAATCAGCCAATAAAAGTTCTTCATCATCACTAAAGACATTTTTAGGGTTGTAAGACAAACTTGTATTACCTGATTTTTTCAATATATTTAAATGATAAATTAAAGTTGGTTTTTTCAAACCAAAGTGCCTTGAAGCCTCTACAATTGTCATTTTTTGCTTCTTGATGAGTGTTATTGCCTTTTCAATGTCTTTTTTTTTTTAATCAAATTTCTTCCTTTTGATGCCAGTCTTGCTTGTTTCTTGGCATTCTGCTTGGTGTTTGGTCTACCCTAAAAAAATTAAAACTCAGCATTAATTAAGTACTCAGCAATGATAAAACATCAAAGAAAAATTTAAATTTTATTATAGTTTCAAAAAAATTTTAAATAGAATATATTTTAATATTTGATTGATATACATATTTTTTTATTCTGTATGAACAACTGAAGTAAAAAATATCATTAACTAATTTCAAGACAGTTATAAAAAGTAAGTCATAAAACTTAAAATGTTGAGAAAATCTTTGAAGAGTGTTGTATCTTTGACCTGGTCAAAGAAACAACAACTGTTCATGGTCAGAGGTACAACACCATGCCAATACAAATTACAAAGCATGCTACAGTTTTAGGGTTAGGATAATCATTTTCTCAAGCCCTGCCATATTTATTAAAGTCTATAGCTACTATGTCAAATTATTTCTAACAAAGACATAACACAAAAAATATTATTAGGCAAAACATTATCAAATAAATATTTACATTTTTATGATAGAAATGGATTAGTATTATTCACAGGAATCCACATTGGCTTGAATAATCCACAGTAGGTTGCACAAGCCCTCTAGTGAAGGAACTATGCATTAATTACACCAAAATCTATAAAATGCTGCTAGATGGCGCTACAGTCTAGGTGGTCAAAGGAGCAATATAGTCAGAGGTAGAACACCTTCCCCTATAATATGCCTTAAAAGGAACTCGCTGAAAAAAGTGTTTTTGCCAAGACCATGTAATAAATATAAGGAAATTAAAGAAATTTTTTATAAAAGGGAGCTTAATAATTATGTGTAGTGAAATGCTGAGTAAAACTCTGATAAATGCAAATGCAGTATTATGAAGTGATCAAGTATAACAATAAAAAAAATCTTATAAAAAATGTAGTGTTATCCGATATTAAAGCAATTTATTTAAATGCATAGTATTTTATAAACTGCTTTCAAAATTGAGTAATTATACTAGGTTTTTTATTATGTACTATTGTTGACAAAGAACTTTTAGGTTTATTGAAACGGTTAAATTCTTAATAATGTTTTTGTTAATATAATTTTATGTTTTTAAAAATGGTTATTTTTTTTCAGATCTGGTAGTGAAAACTATGGCTCACCCAATACAACACCAAAGAGATAATATATTAGATAAATTAGGATTTTTCTTGTCATCTCTCTTCATAGCATTAGTCCATGATTTTCTAATGGCAGGGTTTTTTGGCACGCGGAAAAACAACTTTTCACTAGAAGTACTGGTTGTATTAGTGCAGAGTGGCACAATATTGTATTTATAATATGACTTTGTATTCTCAGTCATAATAATTTTAGAAACAGCAATATTTAAAATGGACAAGTTGAAAAGCGAAGCACGTAAACAATAACTATGTCATTAATAAATTGACTTAATAAAATAGTCCAATCTTGAACGCCAGATTCACCTTTGTTTATTATATTAAAACATGGAAACATTTAAAATGCTCAATTTAAACATAGGTGCGACAAAATATATACAGATGTTTTTAAAAATTAAAAACACTAGATGTTAAAATGATAAAAAGCTACTCCGAGCGCTTACGGCTAACCTTAAGCCTTTGTCAAGGAGAAGAGAATTGACTGATAAAAACACTGACCGTCGAGTGTTTTTATCAGTCAATTCTCTTCTCCTTGACAAAGGCTTAAGGTTAGCAGCAAGCGCTCGGAGTAGCTTTTTATCATTTTAACATCTAGTGTTTTTAATTTTTAAAAACGTTTGTATATATTTTGTCACACCTATGTAGTAATGTGTTTAAATTAAGCATTTTAAATGTTTCCATGTTTTTATATAATAACTATGTCGTTTGTTGTCATGAACTGTGATGTCAGATGCATTACGCAGCGCTTTCGGATACGGTAAATAGTGCGATATTAAAACAATCATAAATCAATAATAAAAGCTGAAAAAAATATTCAGGATATCCTGCTTACTTTTTCATGTTCTGTTGTTTCGTGATAAAGTTAGAAAACGTGCAAATTCTCCATTTTCTTTTGGCTCGTCCCAGGGATGTACTGGTACTTTTGAAGGATTTTTCTTAATTTCAGCACACGCTTCACGTGTTCCTGAAAGATGTTCACTATATCATTACCCTTCCAATGAACATAAGGCGTACTAACTGTTTCATTTTAGTAATTTTTCAATGTGTGTTTTGTGCAATTCTTCTAAAGCTGATTTCTGAAGTGCTTTTGGAATAATTATTCGTCGAGCGCCTTAAACAAAATTCCTTCTTCAAGAGAAAATTCATATGAGCGATTTGGGTTTTCTCCAATTTCTTTCTTTATTTTTGATGTTCTTCATCTGAATCTGTTGCCTTTCGTATGGTTTTGAAATTCAGCAATTCTGTTGAAATCACATTTAGAGATGACATGCAAACGCCACTTAACTTCCTTCGTCGATTTCGATTATGCGGAGGGATATACATTAAAAAAAAAAAACGTTTTATAATGTCTAGCTCTGAAAAAAATTTGGCAGTTTATTAAAGTATAATAACAGGTATAAGAATGACTAGACTTATTTAAAATATAGCAATATTTCATGAACACGTACCTCCGATATTTTATTGCTCTTCTTTCTCTTCTTTACTGATTCCAGTCATCCCCTTTGCATTTGGCTCTTGTATCTAAAAGTTGGCTTAAATTCCTTCGTCGACTTCGAATATGCGGAGGGATATACATTTAAAAAATTCGTTTTATAATATCTAGACCTGAAAAAAAAAAGTTTAGTAGTTTATAAAATTATAATAACAGGTATAAAGCTGACTAGGCTTATTTAAAATACAGCAATATTTTTTAAACACTTACCTCGGATATTTTATTGCTCTTCTTTATCTTCTTTATTGATACCAGTCATCCCCTTTACATTTGGCTCTCGTATCTAAAAGTTGGCTTAACTTCCTTCGCCGACTTCGATGATTCGGAGTGATATCCATTTTAAAAATTCGTTTTATTATGTCTATTCCTGAAAAAAAAAATTGCAGTTTGTTAAATAATAATAATAATTATAAAAATAACCATAATTACTTTATACAGAAATAGCGGATGAACACATACCTCCGTTATTCTATTGCTCTTCTTCCTTTTCTTTGTTGATCTCTGTCATCTTCTTTACGTTCAGTGAGTACATCTACAAATACTTGACAAAACTTTCATGTACGAGCGATGATGCGGAAGGATATACATTTTAAGAATTCGTTTTTTAACGTCTAGACCAAAAGAACAAATTAGCAGTTTTTTGAAATATAATAGCAGGCATAAAAATGACTAAACTTACTTAAAATACAGCAATATTTCATGAACACGTACTATAGCATTGATTGAAGACCGGGTTCTAAATGCTAAAAAAAAACTCCAACTATAACTTTACTGGAAATTACTCTTTATTTAAAAAAGGTCATTTAAAAGGTGGTTCAGTTAAAAATGGGAGAGAGAGACCCCATAATACATGGGACGCCGAAGCGCCTTTTCTTTTAGACAACTTTACATCTCGAAAGCTGAAACAGGAGTGGAGTTTTTTGCACGAAGTTAAAAAATCTTGGCGTTGCACAGAATCGCCAATTTACAAACTTTTGGAGACTGCGCGAAAATGAACAAAGGCTTTTGGCGATAAACATTACCGCAAAAATGTGGTGACACAACCGGACGGGTGAGGCCGAGATTGCAAGCAAGCGCTTCTAATACGATGAGAAATGCGTCAGAAAAGCGAAACTTGTTTATACAACAGATTTTACAAAGTAGACCGCCGCCTGAGAAAAATGCTGGAAATCACAGGCATCTGGCTTTTAGCTCGACCACAAAACACGATAAATACATGCTTCCCATAAGATCTGTTCATTTTTACTTTTTTTATTGTTAATACATATTCAACGTTCACGTATTAGTAGAGATAAAAATTTCTTATTAATGTGGCGCGCAAAAGTCCGATGCAATTAAATGCAGACCTTGATACTAGCAGATGTGCCATTTAATTCTTATATATTTCTTTGCACTGGGACGGTAGCTGACAGAGAAGGAAAAGGGAAAAAGAAATGAATCTTTGCGGCTGGAAATAAAGATGTTTGTAGAAAGAAGAAAGAAAGCCTTTTAATAAAAGCTGGATGGTTTTGAGAAATGAATTTAATTACATATTTCAGCATAAAAAAGAGGGGGGGGGAGGATAATGTGATCTAAAAGTAAGAAAGTTATGTTTTAAATTAATTTTGAATAAAAATGAAAGCTATGGGACAGAAACGCTGTCACATAACTCACCCCGACCACAGAAAAAAGCTGAAACGTGTACGTTGCAGCTTTATATCTACATAAAATCCTTTGTCCACCTTCGCACATACAGAGTATACAATCTACATAGAAATATAAAAATTTTGTATCCAATAACAGAAAAATGTTTGAACCTGTTTCTCTAAAATGCTATTAGAGCATCATTTCCAGTAATTTAAGTAATAAAATAAAAAGGTAGTATATAAACATATTTGCTTGCTTTCAAATAATTCAAAATAATAATATTTATTCATGACTGAGCGCTCATATTTAAAACAAATCTTATTTATCAATGCAATATGCCACAAGAGAAAAAAAAGGTGTGTGCCACATTTGACGAAGAGTTAGGATCCTATGCTTTTTATGTGGCTCAATGTTTGTGGCGCTGGTACCAGCTTTTTTGTTGTGTCATGATTCCAAAGAGAAGTATTTACATTAGACATATTTTATAACTTCTCACAATGTGATCTTACAATGAGATCATAATTTCATACGAAATGCAAGCAAATTAAAACAAAACACACCAATAAGAACTTTTTTTTTTTTTAAATGAAACAAAGAAAAGTATTGTATGTATATATATAAAATAAAAGTTAAAATGTACTGTATTACACTAAAGATGAATCGTATATGAAAAGAAAAATTTGTGCACAAGGCACAGGACTACCAAAAAGGGATGCATGTAGCACGCTGCAAACAGGTGTAGCCCTAAATCTTCTGGAGACCACAAATATTATGGCGTCAGCTTAGGGCTTCTGCCTTAGATAATAAGGGTATATATTTTTTAGATACCTGCACTATAACTAAGTTCCCGTTGTAACAAGAAGACAAAGTATAATATAATTAAGCATTTGATAAATTTGCACACTGCTGTCCTGTATTTCTGTGTATTAATTAAAATTTCCCATCTTGTGTTCAAGATTCTGCATGATATGAAGTGCCTGTGTACTCACTAGAGTAATTTTCCTCCTTTTTTTTTTTCTTGGCAAGAATATGAAAAAAGTAAGAAAAATGTATCTAAATGTTATATAATGTAACAAGATACCTTACGCGATCTGCCACTTTCAAGTAAGAAGTATCCAAGCAAAGTGTTAAAATGTAACATGTTAAAAATAAACAAATTCGAAATGTATGTGTAGTTTAGTATGTCATGTGACGGATAACTCCTTGTAACTTTAAAATCTTTGTACATAGACAAAGTGATGTTGTCATTGATATATTATGATATTATGCAAACACACAAAAAAAACTGTTAAAAAGAAGTATTTTAATATTGAAACATGGTGTAAAATTTAAAAGATAGGAAAGTAAAGGAGAAACTGTATGTGTGTGGAGGGCGGGGAAGAAAAACTCCCAAACTCATGAACTACTTGTAATGCAACACCTGAACAAAAGTGTACGCAAGCATACACAACGTGTAAGTAAACACATGAACAAATTGTATAATATCACATGAACTCTATGTATTAATATATCAATGAACTAAAATTGTAATGTAATTGCCAACAAAATAAACAGACAGTATATGTGTAATAACCCAAGACACTTACAACGAGTGAGATTCAATTACATAATTAATGAGTTATCATCAAAATGTAGTGAATAAGGGTTAAAAAACAAATGAACTACTTGTAATGTGTGTGTAAACCCTGGTTAAACTCTAAACCAGCCGGTGTGTATTACTCAATGAACTACTTGTAAGAAAAAAAAAACAAAAAGAAATACTGCCGAATAAATCGTTAGCAAAGTACAATGTGTAAAAGCAAATGAACAAAATATGTAAATCAACACATGAACTAGTGTAATGTATGTATATGGATGCACAAAATGTATTCTAAATAAACAAATGTTGTGCAACATAAACAAATATGCAACACATGAACTGTTTGTAAAAAAAATGAATTAATGGTTGACTAAGGGTTAAAATTAAAATAAAGTTGTATCTGCGAAAGTTATTACTGTATTAAGGTAACAAAAGTGTGCATAAAATGCACAAGTGCCCAGCAGATTGCATAATTATACGCTAAAAATGTAGAAGTTATGCCAAGCCAAACATGTTCCAAGTAAAAAGAATGAAAGAGAAAGAAAAAAAATGAATAGAAAAAAAAAACTTCATTCTTCATGTCATATGAGTGTATGTATCCGTCACAAGACAATGTGAGACTTTCACTCACTAAATAAAAAAATTTCAAATGTGAGAAAATGTCAAAGATTTAGTATAATGACTCTATTTGAATAGCGTTAAAAAAAAAAAAAAAAAAAAAAAAAAAAAAAAAAAAACTAAAGTGTACATAACAGCTAACATTATGCCTTTGAATAAATTTTTCGAAAAAAAAAACAACAACATGTAAGGATATCAAATATCATGTCAGATAAAATAAAATTACCTTATGTTATAAATAAAAATAGCAACAAGTCACCAGCTTTGTGTAAACAATGAAATTAAACAGTAGATTAACTGTATGTGTAAAAATGTACAGCCAATTAATTATCTGCTGTATAAAAATATTAGATGTATGTGCAAACCCTGTACAATAGTTAAATTGTGTCATAATTTCTGCAAAACTTTTAAACACCTCAAACAAAAACATCCTACCAAGTATATTAAAAAAATACTTATAAACTGTATTTTACTGTGTGTAGTGTAAAAAGAGACCTTACTTTATATGCCACTTACAAGCAAGGAGTCTATAACAAAAGTGTTAAAAAAAGAACTGTTACAGGTTAATTGCCGCAAAATGAATGTGTCAAGTAAAAATGTCATGTGAAGGATAATTTCATGTAAATCTAAAAATAAATCTGTGTAATTAAGAAAGTGATGGTATCATTAGTAAGTTATGACATTACCCAAACTGAAAAAAATTAGTATATAGAGGGTAAGAGAGAAAAACAAAAAAATCTGTAGTGTAAAACGAAAACCTGACATAAGATGTAGAAGTAAAAAAAATAACGGTACGTGTGTACAAACACAAAACTCCAAAATCATTCTTGTGTATGTGATTTCAATTACATAATTAATGAATTAATATCACTAGATTATATAATGATACAGAGTTTTGCTTGACACCATGAACTAAGTGTATAAACATATGAACAAAGTGTGAAAGCTTTTAGATTATCTCAATGAACAAAGTGTGACAAACTCATGAACAATGTATGATAATATCTTAATGAACAAAGTGTATTCTCACATGAACTAAAATTGTGTAAATATACCCATGAACTAAAATAAACTCACATGAACTAAATGTAATCTCACATGAACAAAATTGTGTAATTATTCTCATGATCTAATGTGTGTTTTCACATGAACTAAATTGTGTAACTAATCTCATGAACTAATGTGTGATTTCACATGAACTAATTGTGTAAATAATCTCATGAACTAATGTATGATTTCGCATGAACTAATTGTGTATCTATCTAAAACTTAAGTGCAGCACATGAACTAATGTTGTCAAAAGTAAAAAAAAGTACCGTCAATTTTAAAATAAATGTTAAGAAAGAGACAAAAATAGAAAATGTTATTAAATTATATTGTGAAAATGTAAATTCCAAAACAGAAACTGAATGTAAAGAGTGAAATGTGATGTTTCCATCACTTGTATCTATCAAATTACCAAAGTAGAAAAAAAAATATCTAAAATCGTTTAAATGTAACTGGTGCAAAAAAAAGAAGACACATCTGTACAGTGTTTGTGTGTACACCTGTACTACCAAAACCTTTACAAGCGAAAATAAAAAACTGATGACCTGCATCAATGTATTTTACTCTCCCATACAATCTTTTAATCATCCGACCATTCCTGCAGTAATAATCGAATGACAAAAAGGTATACCTAACAGTACACACATAATTTCTAAAAAAAATATATTTAAATTTGCAGTTAAGTGTTAACTGCGAAATAAATTATCACTAATGCCATATGGTGAAGTATTAAGATGTACATAACTGTCTAACACAGTGAAATGTTTTTTTTTTTTTTATAAATGAACTTTTTTTTTTTTTAAAGAATTCTTCACAATACAAAATGCAGCAAGAGAAAAAAAATAATTTATCTTGTAAAGAGGTTTTTTTTTTTTTTTTTTTTTTGTTTTTAATATCTCTATTAAAAAAAGTGTGTTCAATGAAATGAATTGCAGTTGTCTAAGTTTTCTCGTTGCTCTTTTATATATCTCTTAACGGTAGGACATCTATGTGAGAAAGCTGTATGGAAAACGTTAAATTTTGTGTTGTTTACCTCATTACATCTAATGCAATTAATGCATTTTGGGCTGTTTGAACAATGAGGATCTTTATGTGATAAGGTACATACAGGACACCTAATTTTATCTGTGCATGATTTTGATGAAGAAGATTTTGACATGTGAGACATCTTTTTACCGAAACGTATCTTTTTACAGGGTAACCAGTAGACTGAATTTTGATTTCGCCATGAATAATTAATCTTTTAGCTATCTTTGGGGGCATTAGAAATACCCAATTAAATAACTCAACATATTTCATCTTATATTTTTGTTGAAATTGAATAGAAGGTGTGGATATGCCAGTTAAGTCAGAAACTGCCAAAAGAATATCAGGAATATTAAAATTTTCTGGCAACTGACAAATTATAACTGAAATTGGCTTCAAATCATGCCTAAAAGGGGACGAAAAGTTACTATTTATAGGACAAGTGGTAACATCTTGTTGTGGGCATTTCAAATCAGAAATAATATTTGAGTTATGCTGCAAGGAATTTTCAGTCAGACTGTTGATTTCACAATTATCTATTTGTGTTGTTTCAATCCGCTTAGGTGATAGTATTTCGCTGTATGCCTCGGATGTGCTTTGATTTTGATAAGACGTCTCATTAATTTCACCTTTATGTTTCTCTTTCACTGTGAGTGCGTGCAATCTTTCCAAAACTTTTGTATTAACAATTTGTAAACATTTGTTCTTATTCTGCAACCAAACATAATCATCTTTTATAACCTGAAAAAAATTACCCAAAATTTGAAATTCCCATAAAAATTTCTTATGCATAGAAGATATATTTTCAACTAAAGTGCCATTGTTTTTACTACCAATTTGTTCCTGTAGTATAGGGAATTCTGTGTTTACCTTTTCCGCAAATCTGTTAAGTGCTTCCTCAAACATGTACGGCAGAGAACATTTTAATTCAGCCATAGATACTTCTAATTCTGGATGGCTATCGGCCTGTGACATTTTTCAAAAATGTTGGAAAAAGTAGCCAAAGAAGAATTAAAAAAAAAAATATAAAAGATGGCACAATAATTTAAAATTTAGTTACTGTATTAGAGCAAAACAGCACGAAAAAGAAAAAAATCAAAACAAATATTTTCTCTCCCTTTCTCTTTTTTTTTGACTGAGCAGATTAAAAGAGAAGAAAAAAAAATTGGAAGTTCTCAAAAAAGATTTCTGTCTATTTTAAAAGTATGCAGTATCTGAAATATTCATACAGTAAGAAACATTTATACACCCTCAGATATTATATAGAAAACAGCACAAAATCACTGCAACATCTTCCAATAATATGCATGCAAAAATAATATTCACTTGTAAATGCGGAATACAAGCAAAAAATCAATAAATAACTGTCAAATAATAGCCAAGAAAATTTTATAAGGCACTTTGGAAACGAGGACACAAAATGTCAATATGCCTAGCCTATCACAAACACATTTTAACTAAATGACATTTTATTTTCTGTATGGAAAATAATTAATCACCTAAATATCAATATAAAATAAATATGCACTGCAATACTGAATTAAAAAAAAAAACTTACCTTTCAAAATAAAGCAAGAAAAGAGAAGAAAAAAAAATTATAAGTGCCGAATAAAATCATTTAAAATATACATCTTCAATTTCGTAAACTTCTCTGTTCATGCTAACAAATATACTGAATAGTAAGAAGTCATCATTTTATATATATATATATTTTTTTACCCAAACAGCATGAAAAGGGAAATTGATAAATCATAACGCATACCTACAGATAAAAAAATAAAGCAAAATAATAATAACTAATTTACTGTATTTACTACAATTAAAGTTTTAAAGTAACAATTGAATTTTCCGTGTTCATGCTTTTGTAGTGACTATTAGTCACCTCTTTTTTTTTATTTAATTTATATTTTTAGCCGTAGAATTTTTGTTGTATTATTCGCACACATACGATGGTACATTTCTGTACGTTTTTGCATTTTTTTTTATAACTTCACGTTTTCCTTTTTTTTTTTTATCAGGTGTACCACTTTTACTATTGCGAACATATTGGCACTGATTTTTTTACAAGCTAAGATGGCAGAAACCAGCAACAAACAAAAATCAATCTGATGCAAATTTGATGATGAAAACTGATGCAAATCTTTTTTTATATCATTTATGCACAAGAAGCGAATAGTTATTCTGTTGATAACTGAAGCACAGATTAAAAGAAAATTGTTCACATAATTTGAAATATTTTCGGACGCACTAATTCTGTTAAGATGCACTTTCTTTTCCTTTACAAAAAAAATTTACACCTGATTAGAGCGTTTATGTGACATCTGTCAACACATATTTTTTTTTATTAATTTTCACTTGAAGACAACACATACTTGACGTAATACACGTAAATCATTGACGCAACACTTGGAAAAAAGAAAACTTTTTGAAGGCACTTTCCTAAAAAAAATGTAGCATGAGATTTTACGTACACCTTTGCCGCAATGCACGCGAACCTTTTTACTTTTTCACATTCCACACGATAAATCTCCAGGCACCGTTGAATGCACACGCACATAAATGATAACACACTAGGTCACAATATTCTGTCGAAAGGGGAAAGCAAAACGTAGACACAAACACACACAAGGCGAACCGCTGAAGTCACGTTTTTTTTCTATGATTAGTGACGATACAAGATCAATTCGCCGACTAATTCCGATCATCTGGGGGATGTGATGGTGAGCATGAACGAAGAAACAACCGCACCAACATCAGAGAGGGGAGGAGAAGGCATACAGGCGAAACAAGAGTGACTCGAAGATGTCCAGCTGGTGAGCGAAGAAACACTAGAATGAGTTCCATCACTGTCCGTCGGAGAAAATCGCATCCATCCATCGAGCACAATGTTATGAGTGCAGGATATCACGGCACACCAGGAAGGCACACTGTCCGGCATGGTTGAAAAATATCCAGTCCAAGAATTTGAAGAAAATTACTGCAAGCGTACTTGAATGGGGTACTTGAATGATTTTAAGGGGGGGGGGGGGGTGAATTTCTCTCTCTAACGTGCATTTTTTTTTTTTTTTTAAACTAAGTTGGAGAAAAAATATGGGCGATGCACCAAAATTATATAGCATTGATTGAAGACCGGGTTCTAAATGCTAAAAAAAAAAACTCCAACTATAACTTTACTGGAAATTACTCTTTATTTAAAAAGGTCATTTAAAAGGTGGTTCAGTTAAAAATGGGAGAGAGAGACCCCATAATACATGGGACGCCGAAGCGCCTTTTCTTTTAGACAACTTTACATCTCGAAAGCTGAAACAGGAGTGGAGTTTTTTGCACGAAGTCAAGAAATCTTGGCGTTGCACAGAATCGCCAATTTACAAACTTTTGGAGACTGCGCGAAAATGAACAAAGGCTTTTGGCGATAAACATTACCGCAAAAATGTGGTGACACAACCGGACAGGTGAGGCCGAGATTGCAAGCAAGCGCTTCTAATACGATGAGAAATGCGTCAGAAAAGCGAAACTTGTTTATACAACAGATTTTACAAAGTAGACCGCCGCCTGAGAAAAATGCTGGAAATCACAGGCATCTGGCTTTTAGCTCGACCACAAAACACGATAAATACATGCTTCCCATAAGATCTGTTCATTTTTACTTTTTTTATTGTTAATACATATTCAACGTTCACGTATTAGTAGAGATAAAAATTTCTTATCAATGTGGCGCGCAAAAGTCCGATGCAATTAAATGCAGACCTTGATACTAGCAGATGTGCCATTTAATTCTTATATATTTCTTTGCACTGGGAGCGGTAGCTGACAGATAAGGAAAAGGGAAAAAGAAATGAATCTTTGCGGCTGGAAATAAAGATGTTTTTAGAAAGAAGAAAGAAAGCCTTTTAATAAAAGCTGGATGGTTTTGAGAAATGAATTTAATTACATATTTCAGTATAAGAAAGAGGGGGGGGAGAGGATAATGTGATCTAAAAGTAAGAAAGTTATGTTTTAAATTAATTTTGAATAAAAATGAAAGCTATGGGACAGAAACGCTGTCACACGTACCTCCGATTTTCTATTGCTCTTCTTTCTCTTCTTCATTGATCCCAGTCATCTCCTTTGCATTTGGCTCTTTTATCTAAAATTTTACTTAACTTCCTTTGTGGACTTCGATGATTCGGAGGAATATCCATTTTAAAAATTCGTTTTATAATGTCTATTCCTGAAAAAAAAAAAAATTACAGTTTGTCAAAGAATAATAAGAATTATAAAAATAAACATAATTACTTAATACAGAAATATTGCATGAACACGTACCTCCGATATTCTATTGCTTTTCTTTATTGATCCCAGCCATCCCCTTTGCATTTGGCTCTTGTACCTAAAAGTTGACTTAACTTCCTTTGTCGACTTCGATGATTCGGAGGAATATCCATTTTAAAAATTCGTTTTATAACGTCTATTCCTGAAAAAAAAATACAGTTTGTTAAAGGATAATACGAATTATAAAAATAAATATAATTACTTAATACAGAAATATGGCATGAACACGTACCTCCGATATTCTATTGCTCTTCTTTCTGTTCTTTGTTGATATTCAAACATTCTTTGTAATATTTTAGTTTACTATTATACAGGTCGGCAAGATTACTTTTTTTTGGGGGGGGGAGGGGGGCGGGGGCATCACTATATCCCAAATTCCATCATCCTGGTAGATTTCTACAACGTTTGTAAAATAAATCTATCCCAAAGATTATTATTTGTAAATAGCAGTAATAATAAATAAATACAGTCAGACCTCGATACCTCGAACCTCCTTATCTCGAAACCCTTGATATCTCGAAAAATGAAATTTCCCCTGCATTTCCATCAAAATTCTTATGTATTTTCCATAGTTATCTCGAAATATATTTTCCAAAACCCTTGATATGTCGAATTTTTTCCCACAGAAATTAGTTTGACTTTTAACTTTTGGCTGTTGTCAACTGTTCAGCCAGTTTGATCTGGATGCTGGTTTCACATTCTTTTATCCCTTTGTTGATACAAAAAACTTAAAGGGTAAGAATGGAAGGCTTTTGATACCGAAAAAAGGCACAACATAGTTTTTTGGAAACTTTGATGTAAAAGTGCATCGGGAGATGTAGCTAGCCTCTGAAGAGTAGCTTTCAAAACTTCCTTCTCTTTTAAAGGATTATAAAGCAGGAGATGTGTTTAATGCAGATGCTGCTGGAGAGATTTTTTAAATCAAACGAAAATATTAGAACTGAAGTATTTAGTACCATTGCTATGTTAGAAAAAACCGTGCAATTGCAAAAAGATTCTGCAAGATGGCAGACTTCAATTAAGTACTTTTTCTTTCGACAAAACTGAATGCATTTCTTAATGCGAAATGGATATTATTTAATCAAAACAAAAATGTGTGCAAAACAATTTTGAAATAGTTAAAACTCTGAGAAATGTAATTTGTTAATTATTAGTAGATTATGTGTAGCTTTTGATGAATCTTATTTTTCACAGCAAAAGGCAGTTTGTGAGATTAGAATTTTTTAATTTTGTCCAAACCTTGATAACTCGAAAACTCTATATCTCGAAATTTTTTCTCTTCCCCACAGATTCGAGATATCGAGGTTCTACTGTATACAAAAAGGGACCGCTCTGACCTTTGATACTAACATAAGAAATATATGTAGTTCTCTCTGCTGTCTTTGCTTGTCTCTGGTGTGCGATTACTTTTCAGGTAAATTCTATGGTATTCGCATCACTCTTTCAATTTGTTCAAGGGGTGGGGGTAGTGGGCTAAAAATCGCTGAAAAATAGATCAAAATTTTTAAGGGAGTCAATGGATAATTCTTTTCGAAGGTGCTAAAAAGGCTATATTTTGTCGAAAATAGTAAGAAACACAGCGGAACAAATGATTAAAGTAACTAGATTTTTTTTCAAAAAATTGCACTTTACTTGAGTAAAGGATAATGTAGCAACGAAATTCAGTGTTTTCTGCTCAAATTTCAACACCGTGTTGTAAGACAACTCATCATTACATAAGCTAATTCCTACTGGGTGTCCAAAAATGACTGATGGGTTTTAAAATTCAATAACTTGCAAACGGTGACACATATTAAAAAAATTCTTGCAGAAGTCTTATGTAAGAAGTCAGGAGTTTTTATGCAGAGATTCTCAGTTTTAGTTACAAATAGCATCGATAGATGGCGTTGCAAGCAATAACCGCTAAATCCAGTCTCGATGTTTCGGCCTTTCTCTGCATCCATCCGAAAAAAGGAGATTTAAATGTATTGAATGGATCCCGAAGTACCAAAAATCGGGTCTGAGTTGAGCGCCTATTGCTCTCAGCGCCATCTATTGTTCGTAATTCGAACTAAAATCAAGAATCACAATATAAAAACTCCTGACATCACACATAACCCTCCTGCAAGAATTTTTTTAATATCTGTCACTGTTTGGAAGTTATTGAATTTTAAAATCTATCAGTCATTTTTGGGACACCCGGTATATATTAAATGTAATAAAATATATAATTAGAAAAGGTGTCTGATAGGCTAAACTTTCACTGAGAATAATTCGAACAGGTGCTTCTGGAAAAAGCATCTAAAAAGGGGTTAACAAATACGAAATTTTATTGAAAGTCGAAAAAACACGCAAGAGCTAAGTGAAATGTTTTCTGAGATAAATTTATTCGATAGGAATAAATTCGCCTCTTTCGTTCAAATTGGCAACGTTGTTCCTCAGCTTCCTAAATTAGTGGAGTTTTAATTTTTTACCGAGACAGACTTTAATTTTAAAGCAACTCAAAAAAGTGTCACATTGTGTAGTATTGAGTTTGAAAAATATGTCAAAAACAATTAAAACACGATACCTTTATTACTTACTAATTACTAATGAGAAGTTAAAAATTACATTCAGAAATGTATTAACTTTTAAAAGTCTATCTATTAGTTACATAAAAAAAAATGCTAACGCATTTTGCAAACTGCATTTTAATTCAGATCTTAATAAAGGAAACAATTAAATTTAAAAATTGTAATATTTGCATTAAAAATATATAAAAACACTTACTTATTTCACTCCATTATAAACTGCCATAACACTGCTAGTTTTTAATTTTAAATAGAAAGTTTGAAATGTTCATAATTTATAAAAATATGACTTCAAAACAAATTACTGAAATATAAATACAGTATTGTTAAACATTTCATTGTTGCGGAAATTGTTTTACCGTGATAAAATGTATTATTGAGAACTTTCAAAATAGTATATTGTCGATATACATTGTTTCAAAAATTTAAATAAAATGAAAGAGAATCACAACCTTTGAGTATTTCAATATTTTCAATTGAATAGCTTAATTTAAGGTATCTCAGGACTCTAAAAGCTTCAAAATTTTCGAAATTGTAATTTTTTTAGATGTTAAACTCCTATACTTTTTGAACATTTTGATATAATTGTTTTCTTGAAATTCCCATTAGAACAGAAGTTATGGCTTTTAGAATTATACCCGCTCAATAGCTGAAGGCATTTCCGAAACTTTGAAATCATTTTTCTCCAAATAACGTTTTTGGGCACAACGCGCAGGATATCTCAAAGACTTTTGAATAGTTTTTCGTGAAATTTTCAAAACAGATGTTTCATGTTATTCTGTATAAACTGAACCTAAAATTTTACTTTTATTGTTCAAAAAAAAAAAAAAAAAAAAAATTTTTTTTAGGTGATTATACTGTTGAAATTTTCAAAATTTTGTATTAGCTAATTACAACTTTATATTAAAAATATAAAAATGGTTTAAATACAAATTTATTTAGGTTCAGGGTAATTATTACAATCTGAAGTATAATTAGGCACAAAAAGTTTCATTTTAGTTTCAAAATTTATTTTGCAATCGTCCGCGTAAGCTGTTGCCCCAATTTTCTGCTCGACAAATGTCTGATAGTTTGGAGCCCCCTAGTCCAGGCATTTTGTGATTGAACATGGGCAAAATTGCAATAGAAGCTTTTTACAGAATTTTTTAATCAGGAACTACTGCTTAATAGCATACTAAAAATCAGACAAAATCTGAGCACGGGAACACCCCTATATACGGATTTCAAAATGGCGGAGGGGATTTTCTGGAACTAAGGCAGAGAATATATCGCTTTATTTTCACAATTTAACTTTGAAGTATAGTCAAAAACGATAAACAGTACACAAAAGTCTACTATTTCTGACAAATTACTGCTTAAGTTCATTTTTACAGAAATGTTCCAGTGAAGAAAAAACGTATCAATAGTTTTCATCATATTTATAGTTAGAAGTTAGGTAGTTCTTGTTACATACATTGACTTGGCACACCCCAGAAGCTGTAGAACAGGGCAATCAATTACGCTTGCATCAGCATCGTAAAGTAGCACAGTTTGTCTTTCAAGAACATGGAATCATATTAAGTAAATAATCTGTAGCTGGTAGTCACTCGCAGAGTATTGGGTAGCACGAGTGTTTTTTTGCATACCAGCCCCATTCTGCTGGCTTGGTTCTTTCTTCCGATATTTATCTGTAAGTAAGTGTGATAGCTATGATATTTTGTAGAAGAATCGGTCGGAGGCAAACGTTCAGGTGTAATAAATGATTTTACTGTAGTTACTTTCCTTACCAACATTTGGTGACGTAGTTTGTCTATAGAATCCAGTGCCTTGCAGTCATAAAACAGAAGCATTGCTTTTCTTCCAGCCTCAGCCATATCTGAATGTAGGCTTGAATTTGAACAAAATATTTTTGCAATAGAACGGAGCTCTGTCTTGTTCATCTGTTTGAGAAATGATGAGGATTTCCCAATCGAAAAAAATTCTGGATGTTGTATCGCAGCCCGTGAAAGCATGCAGAAACAGAAGGAACTTGCAATTTTCACGACCTAACAGAGATTGCATGTTGAGGATATGATAAACTGGTTTGGAACATGATCCTCGTCTTATGTCACTGCGATAGTATAGCTTGAAGCCATTATCCTTTGCCTGTTAAAGAAGGAGAATCAGCAAGTCGGTATCTTCACCTATTACAGTGATATGTGCATGTGCATGTTCTGAAGATGAGACTGGAGCACGAACAATGTCTATATTGGCATCCCGATCTGTGTTGGGAACAGTACAGCCTTTTTTCTTAAGCAATTCGCCTATGAGGGAAGTCATTGCTTGCTTGTTTTTTCCTTGTCCAGAAACTTGTCCTTTTTTCCAATAAATTTCACGTATGGGCTGAAATTAATATCTCTACTGTTTTTTTGTAGCGTCATCTGTGAGCCACATCATTGATTGTTGGATACCCAATGTAATTATCAAAAACCATGATGGGTTTTCCATATTGTTTAACAATACAATCAGCGTAAGACATAGCAATGTTTTCATATGTATCATTTTTTACACCAGGAAAAGCGACGCAAGAAAGATCCTCCATCCAATATCTACCTTTCTGTACATTCCACGTTGTCATATTTTACATTGTGTAAATTTTTAATGTGTTTGACTAGTGCTTGAGCTAACTGAGATTTGTCTGAATTCCTCATCATACTTGGTGATTCAAATAATGCTGCAGGGTACGCACACGGTTCATAAAGCATGACATCTCCGAGATTCATTTCACCACAAGTGCCAGTAATCATCATTCTTTGGAAGAGGAGCGCTGGATCTATTTGTATATCTAAGTCATCTTTATAACTACAAATGGCGGCAGCAGATCCTAGAGTTTTCACTTTCTTTGACCTTATAGCCGAATACCTAAATATATCCTTCCCTATCATTTTGGAGATGATGATCATACCAAATAAGTGCAACTCATCAACATTAACTTCTTTTTTAGCTGTTACGCCTGTAACAATTTTGCGTAGAGTAGAATCAGAATGAAATGGCGATATGTGTTCCAGTACATCGGCCACTTTTTAAATGTCATTGCTGCTCCTCTTCTGTCTGCTGTCCCTTATAGGTATTTTTGATAATTTTATAAAAGTTACACACTCCCAATGTTATTCCTATGGGAGTTTGAAGCTAAAAGTTAGCATAGAACACAATTTTTAACTATTTTCAAAACATCATTTAGTACACTTAAAATGGATATTTGGAATTGAAACTGGCAACAGAGCAAAGTATATACACTTACGTTAATACAAAACACAGTATGGAGCTGTTTATAGCATTTATTATGTATGTTAGAGGTTAGAGATTCATTAAAAAAGGTTAACATTACAATAATCTCCGCAGAGATGCATTATTAAATGGCCGCCAATGGTAAATCATGTACTTTTCAGAGGCTCATTAAAATACTAAAATTTATAAAAAGAATCTAAAACTCACTCACTAGTGTTGTATAAGCTTCAAATTACACAAATAATGTAGTAATCCGCGGTTAAATAATCATTTAACACCATAAATATAATCTTGAAAAACACTGACATCACAAACTACTCTGGTCAGATCACAATCACAGCACAGCATGTATAAAAAATATCGATATCTTTGCTTAAAGTCTCCTTAACAAAGTAAATTGGTGATGAAATGTCCATAAATGCAGGGGTCGTGCGTGTCCTGAAATTTTATAGCCAGGAAATTTTTAGGTACCAGTATTTTCTTATAGAAAAATAATTCTTAAATAAGGCGAAATTTCGCGCGTTTAAGCTAGATTTATTCTTCTAGTAAAAAATACTGATATTTGCCCTGAAAAATTCCCTAAAGCACATTATTAAAAATGTTCCGATGCCTGGGAAAGTTATGCACAACTAGCATTTATAAGCACTGGAATCGATTCGGAGCCAGTTGCAATTGCGGATACATAAGATAGAGGAACGGGATTAGCAGAAAGTAGAGAAATTTAAAAGAACTATATCTCGCGAACCACTGGACCGATTTTGATGCGGTAGGGCTTAAAATGTTCAGGAAGACTTAATATGTAGAAAGAAAATATAGTATAGGGCTTGCCTGAGGCCGGAGATATATCTCCCCATCGCCGGAGCTTGAAAAACTCACCGCATACCGGATGACTGTTAGGAGATCGGCCTATTAGTAATACAGTTTAGAATGAGTTATCATGGAAGACGGTAGTATTTCGAGTGACGCAGCCTTAAGCCTAAAATCGTATCGTATCGTATCGTTAAAATCGTCTCGTATCGTATCATAGAATTCGTAGATGGCGGAACTCATATATACAGCTAACTCGACATCAAAGAAAACGCGAAAAGCCGCCTTTTAATAACTCAGCAGATATATGTCTTATTGTTCTGAATTTTCTAGAACAGTCTTATATCTGCAGTCTAATCGTATACTGAAATTTTTGCATTTCTACGTGCAGTATATTTTGAGATCTAAATAGCTATTTTTAAAGTGAAAACGTTGGTATAATATCGAGGAAGTTCCTAATTTGAAAATCTCGAAAACGGTTCTAACGATTATTTTTAAATTGATACATAATATAACTGTGATTAAGGCGAGGTGAATAACACTTTTCTTTTTTCTGGGAAAACTCTCGTTCGTTAAATAATTCGATTTTTTTTTCTCTCGAAAATGACATGGGCGATTTTTTAAAAATCAAAGAAATATGTTTCAGATGAACCAAATAACAATTTACTTGTTTCCAGCAAGACTCTTGTTCATTTTATAATGCGCATGAAAAATCGGACTATATTTCTTCGCCATTCTATGGAAATTTCACCGAAAATGCATGACACTGTATTCATACACATGCTTTCTTTTTAACCACTTTTGGGGAGAAAAATTTTGTCTTCCCACTGGCTGAGTGGCTAAGGGCCATCGTTTACTGACCTTAAGATAGGCAGTTCGATACTCCCTGTTACGTGTTTTCATATGTGAATGTTTTTTTTTTTTTTAAAAGTCTGCTAGTTGACCATTATTCTCAGTTCCTTTGTAATTTTTTTAATTGCTATTAAGTTAAATAAAATTACAATTATAATGACGCCAATTTGATGATGATTATTTCTTGGCAATTTTTCAACAATAAAAATATTACCATAAATTTTATAAATATATTTAATTTCAATCACTTTACAAAAAATATACATTAATAATTATTATTTGAATATAAATCACACGATCAGAAACGTAAAAAAATAATTCATTTCAGCTCTTCTTTTTATAATATCATTTTTTATTATTATGACGGTCAATCAATATATAATCACTGACATCCATAATATTATTATTATTATTATTGTTATTTTCCTTGCATAAAAGCTATTGTGATGTAATAATTCTTTTATAATAAATAATTTAGTTGAAATGTTTTATTTATAAATATCAATGAAGTTTGATAACCCCGAGACAATTCTTTTTATTTAACTCTGCAATATTTACAGTTTACATAATAAGCATATCAGAATTTTAGTGTCGCCATCTTTTGACGCAATTGCGTAGTATTATAGAGAAATGTTTGATAAAAACGTTGAATTAGACAGTTTTTAAATCGAAGAATTATTTTAAGAGATATTTAATGTTAAATCTGGATAAAATTGTCTCATTAAAAAAGTCTCATAGGAAAAAAAATATACATGGAAATTTAATCATTTTCATTCAATTTAATCATTCAATAGAAACTCGAAGTTTGCAGAGTGCATTTATTATTCTTAACTTGCCTAATTTTTTGACGGTTTATTTCAATTTTAAATTAAAATTTTCAGAATTTCCAGAGATATTTTTTACATATTTTAGAAAAGGTTATTTTAAATTGTAGCCAAATGTTAAAACAGCGCAAAGAATAATATATCCTTTAAATTAAAAATTTATTCACACGTGACTATTATAAACAGAAAAAAATCCTTTTAAATTAGAATTAAATGATAACGTGTTAAAAGCAGGAAAATATTAAACATTACGTCATAAAAATTGTTTTTACACATGCTTACTTAAAATGAAAGAAAATTATAAAATAATCAATTATTTTCAAATTAGAATTAAATGATTACGCATTAAAAGAAGGAAAACATTGAAAATTACGTCATAAAAATTATATTTACACGTGAATATTAAAAGAAAAAGAGAATTTTTAAATAATAAATTCATTGATATGTGTTAAAAGTCGTAAATGGAGGAAATTACGTCATATTGGCCAAAGTGGCCAAAACAGTTTACAAAACACATTGCAAAACATATTGCAAAACAGTGTAAATTAAAAAATATATTTATATGAGAGATTTATTTCAAATTTCGAGATGATATTTTTAACTATAGTTGCTAATTTTAAGGTAGCGCAAATAATAATATTATCTTTCTAATAATAAAAATACTTTCAGTTGAATGTTACAAAGAGAAAGGAAAGTTTGGTGAAAATTATGTCAGATTTAAAACGTTACATTTAAAATCTCTTATTTAAAATCATTTTCTTATAGCGTTGTTAAAAAATACCATAAAGCAAAGACTCTGTTGACTTAGTTCCTTTTATATTTGGTAATTTTCAAATGTTTTACTAATCTTATTTAATCAAGCAGGGAAACAGCAACTAACATCAGCTGATTCGGTTTTGAAATCCCTCAGTAAAAGGGAAACCCGTTTACAGTAAGATCGCCATTGATTTTTTAATTATACAGAGCAGCCTCGATTATCCGAGCTAATTGGGACTGTTAGTAAATCGGAATCGGAAATCTCGGTTAATAGAAACTGTGTGTAAAAACTCGCCGTGCTTGCGAATTTAACATCTCTTTAAAAAAAAACATATAGAACGTTTTTTTAAATAATAAAAGTAAATATATGTAAAGTTCTGTTTCACAGCTTAACAAATTTAAAAAGAAAATCAACTACCAGTAGTAAATTTTAAAATGCAAATTGAAAAATTTACGAAAGTTCACACAGCCACTGGAAACAAAGCATTGTTCGCTATTGACTTCTCAGGGTCCAATGTTTCTTTGGAGTTGAGGGCTTTTGGGGGCAGAAGGGCCTGTATAGCACGGACAGTGAGCTAAAGAGTGTGGTTATTTTTATGGTTCATTCAAAAGGAAAAAAAAAAAAAATCAGACTTTGTTATCGGCTCGGTTAACAGAAAACTCGATTAATCGAAGCTCGGTTAATCCAGGTTCTACTATAATTCAATCTTCCGTAATCTTTTTAAAGCAGATCAAATTAATGGACTTTAGCACAAAGTCACATAGCTGATAACTGCCATGCTTGTTGGCCAACTTTTTTTCAAAAAGTTTGCTTCACCTTATTCAATTAATGAGATACCTCCGATAAAATAAGTCACATTTTCCCGTTCTAAAATACTGGTATCCAAAAATCATAGCATGTAACTGACACTACAAGTACTCATGGAACTAGACTATTTTAAGTCTGATTTTTATTATAGACTATATAAAATTATTAAAAATATATATTATGATAGGAACTAGCGGGCTTCGTCCGCTATTTACGTTACGGATATAAAAATCATGTTTTTTTTAGGGAAAAAGAAATAAAAACCTATTTGACGATAGGTTTATAAAGACACATTTTGTATTTGTTATATTTCCGGGGATGAGGTGGGGGGGGGGGGCTATTTTGATTAAATATCGCAATTAGTCTACATGGCAGATATAATTATGATAGACACTAGCGGGCTTCGCCCCTCTATGGCGCCTTATGGGTCCAGCTTCCATAACTCAGAAACTACCTTTCGGACATCAATGCAACAGATTCCAAACGTTATAATTAACTTAATAATCACCCTATATAGCATTAAAGTAAATTTATGAGTACTGCATACTATTTTTTTATCGTAATTTCTGAAGAGAAAAAATTATTTCGGCTCCATTCTTAAGTACTGGTCTGAAAAATTTTGAAAAAGGGGGGAAGGAGGGGACATGAGACTGCTGTTTGTCAAACAACACAACGGGCTCTGGCTTATTCAACTTGGTTTTTGATGACTTCAATTGGAAGGTGGTCTGTTTAAAAGAGTGCGTTCCCTGCCCCATGAAAATTGGAACTATTGGTGCTACATCTATGTAAGGATTTAATAATTATAAATTAACATTTTGGATTTATTAATTTAAGGATAAAGTGTTTTTAAAGGAATATCAAATGAAACCCTCTGTGCGATCTACGATTATACTTACCCAGTTGTTTTTATATACAAACTGCTATAAGGAAAATTGTAATAAAATAGTAAAAATTAAATCTGCATTAAACTCCATAAGTATCTTTTTTTTAATCATTTTATCACTAACCTCAAAAAAGTAATGATATCAATGCAAAAACCCTTGACGGGTTAAAAGTTTCTGACGCAGCACTTTATCTTATGCTCTAAGAATTTTAAATATGGAACTTAAAAATACTGATATCAAATTTTGAGTGACGTTATGCTATTTCTTAAAAATATATATTTGTATTTATTTCACCATTTTATTTTTGTTTTCTTTATAATCGCATGTGCAAAAGTTATGTTCAACATGAAAAGCTGCATAAAATTTTATTCGCTGTTGCTTTATCATTTACATCTCTCATAAATTCAAAATATGTGTTTTAAAAGATATGATATAAAATTTAAGTGACGCCTTGATGTGACTTTAAAAGGTTTGTTTTTTTAAATTCAATTTAAATTATTTTTGACTTGGTTAAAATATTTTTTTTACATCTACACAATACTTTTAATTTTCCAATTCACTGTTAAATATATCACTTTCATTGAATCTATACTATGCATTGAAATGTATTTATTTCAATAAATTGATTTATCTTTTGTGTCACGCTATTCAAAATTGTGAGTAAGATTTATGTAAATGGTTTCTTTGCGTCATTGTGTCCAAACTACATGAAATGTATGAAAAAGGATAGTTTGACGCAAATAAACCATTTACATAAATCTTACTCACAATTTTGAATAGCGTGACACAAAAGATAAATCAATTTATTGAAATAAATACATTTCAATGCATAGTATAGATTCAATGAAAGTGATATATTTAACAGTGAATTGGAAAATTAAAAGTATTGTGTAGATGTAAAAAAAATATTTTAACCAAGTCAAAAATAATTTAAATTGAATTTAAAAAAACAAACCTTTTAAAGTCACATCAAGGCGTCACTTAAATTTTATATCATATCTTTTAAAACACATATTTTGAATTTATGAGAGATGTAAATGATAAAGCAACAGCGAATAAAATTTTATGCAGCTTTTCATGTTGAACATAACTTTTGCACATGCGATTATAAAGAAAACAAAAACAAAATGGTGAAATAAATACAAATATATATTTTTAAGAAATAGCATAACGTCACTCAAAATTTGATATCAGTATTTTTAAGTTCCATATTTAAAATTCTTAGAGCATAAGATAAAGTGCTGCGTCAGAAACTTTTAACCCGTCAAGGGTTTTTGCATTGATAGATACTTTACTTTATCTTGTTCCAAAAGCATTATTGGTTGTCAGTTGTTCGATAAAAAATGAATATTTGCAGTCCAAATTGTTTAGTGCTGCCCTCTGTCGTCTTCCGTCTCAACTAGAAGCTATACAACAGCACAACAACGCAAAACGGTATATGATTCAGTCCGTTTTGAAATCCGTTTTTAAGGATGTTCCCGTGATCGGATTTTGTCTGATTTTGGTTATATTTCTCAGTAATGGCTACGGATTAAAAATCAATTAACAGAGCTTCTATTGCAATTTTGCCCGGGTTGAAGGTGTGTTTACTTTAATTTGCCTGGACTAATAAATACTAATTCTGCATTTTGCAATTTCTTGAATACATGAAACGAAAGAACATACTTATATCTTTTAATCCCAATAAAAATTGTTTTTTAAAATCATATACATTTTAAGAGTTTAAATGTTGAAAATTATCTTTTTTTTTTTTTTTTTTTAAATTTTAAGAGTCATGAGATCCATTAAAATATTTTCCATCTCTATCTATCTATATTATAATGGAAAACATATCTGTGTGTAACGCTTACGTCATTCTACGAATGGCAACACTCTGAAGTTTGAAATAAAATTTTGATGTTGCAATTTTCTCTACTTCAAATTTTTAAGCTTCTAAACATCTCACATTTTAAATTTTTTACACCGTCGTATAAGGAAAAAAAATGCTCTTTTAAATGCAATTTGTTTAAAAGCTGTATCTGAATATATTTTTGGGATATTAATTTTGTTGTAGTTTTTAATACCATTTTTCAATTCCTACTATTAGCTCACACTCTCCCTATATTTATTTATATATTTATCTTGTTCAAATTTTCAATCGTTAATAAAATACTCATTATTCATCTTATCAAGTTGAAATAAATTTTTTAAAACTTGTACTGGATGACAATTGATGTTAATACAGCTTTTTCAAATATTAATAAATTAATTAAATTTTAATTAATTAATTTTAGTTTTGCATGGGAAACAAAATGGCGGCAATTGGTTATTGAAGATCAATGAAAGTATTTTCAATAAGGGGTTACCGTAGGGGGGACCCTGTTCTGTCGCCAAATACCGCGAAGTTTGTCGCCAACTTGGCGGTATATCGCCAAAAGTGACGCCAAGTTGGCTATATCTCTAATATTTCGCCAATTTCCCACAGAGTTCCATTGTAAAACTACTTGCTTATAGAAAATCAACAAATTGAGATATTTTAATGCAACAAAAACTAATATTAGCCTAAGGGATTATATTAAATTTTTCTTTGATGGCCTAAGTAGAAATTGACTTTAAAAACAAAATTTTTATATTACTTGTTCTTATTGTGGCAACAAAAGTACCCCATTTTTATTGAAAGTCATTGAAAGTAAACGGAAAATAGTCGAAAATAGGAGATACTTTATCTTTTTGTTGCCATTTTCTCACAAAACCTTGAAAAAAAGTTGAAAGTAAAATATGGGCTATGTCAAGAATATTGTCTGTTATTCCCTGATAATGACGTTATATGCATACATTTCTATAGACGAAATTTAAGACTGGATTGTAAAAGTGAATTGCTTTAGAGGATGCAAATGACGTCATTTTATAAAAAAGCGTGTATTTTAATTCTTAAACCTGAATTATGTTTTGTAGAAGTGCGTCATTTTCACAGCCCAGCTGCTTTGAAATTCTTCACAGGTTAAAATGCTTCACTTTTGAAAATAATGTATTCGAAATCACACACTGATAAAACCCAATGTTTTACAAAAATTTAGAGTGTCTTTATAAAAGAGAGGTGATATGCAAATAATAGCGATTTATATTACAGAAATTGATAATTATTGCCTGGATGGATTTGCTTCGCCAAGTTAGACAAGCAAACCCATAATTCGTGGTTTAAAATAATATCATGTTCCTGAAGTTTTTGTCCAAAATTCTCTCGAATAATAAAATTTTAATGCTATTCTTTAGGACATTCTACTATAATTTTATCAAAATAACATAATTTTCTTAATTTAATGTTTCCTAATTTTATATAATCTATAATTTAAAACAAGAGTGTGTTTTTTAGTCATCTGCCCTGACCTTTCTGCTGAACCAATTTTACTAATATGTTTTTTTTTAATTGAAAGCTCTTCATTTGTAGATGTAATCGCGATATCTGTTTTTTTAAAATATCCCCATTTTTATATTTTAATTTTAAAGTCATTTTATGAAATTTCTTCAAAATGGTGAAAATTAGATAGCTTTCATTATTACAGAAAGAGAGAAATAATGAGGTATTTTTATCTTTATTCATGCTATTTTCTGATAAAAATTCAATTGTTGATAAAAATTGTTGTATAGGGTTTAGTGTCGCAAAATCCCATTAGGAGCAGAATATTATATTAGGGGCATAATAACGGAAAATGACATACTGCTTTTGAAAACACGCATCTTTCTCATAAATTTTCTATATTTTTTTCCTTCTGCATGTGTAGTGATACTAAGTTTCAGACACTAGGCGAAATGCTTATTTAAGTGAAAATGAAGTCATATTTAAAAGATAACGAACATTTTCACAGATAAAACTAAACATTTTAAACGCATGCGTCTAAAAAACATAAATTACGGAAATTTTTACTCCTCCGGAATTGAGATTAGAATCTCAAGTAAAGAGTGCGTCTGTTCACATAAAAGATGTTGCTGATAATCGTGACTTCAAGTTTTGAGTTAAAATGATTTTTAAATGATCAAACAAAATACAATTAAAAAAATGATGAATATAGATATGAGAAGAGCGTATGCAAATTTTGAGAAGGTGAAAATTGCTGTTTTTCATTCCGGAATACCAAGCATAAGAGCCTCAATTGATAACCACATCTAATAACTGATCTTTATTATATTTTACTGATTAAGTATCTATATTATAACGAACAAACGTATCTGTGCGTAACGCTGATGTCATTTTGCGAATGGCAACACTTCACGATCAAATTTCGGTCTTGAAATTTTCGCTACTGCAATTTTTTAATCTTCTGACCATCGTACATTTTCAATTTTCGTCGCATAGGGAAAAAAAATTTACTTTCAAATGCAATTTGTTTTAAAACTGTATCTTAATTGACTGATGTATTATATTTTGTAAAATAATTTTTAAGCACGATTTTTTTAAAAGTTTATCTTATCACGTGCCGGTTTCAATACATAATAATAATAAACATTTTGCACATAAAGCAACAAACATTGTTCAGCATTTGCTTCTGACTATTTTTGCATAACGAAATTAATACTTTTTTTTTTTTTTATAAACAAATAAAAGAATAATATTAAAAGAAAAAGACCAATCTAACATATTTGTGAAAGTCAAATTAACGAAATTAATACTTCTTTTATAAACAAATAAAAGAATACTATTGAAAAAACACAAATCTAACGTATTTGTAATCGTACAATTTAAATTTTTAGATCACCATGTAGGATTTTTTTTCAAATGGAATTTGTTTGCAAAGTTCATCTCAGTTTACTGATTGTCTATGGTTTTAAAAACAATTTTAAAGCATGAAATATTTTTTAATTTATCTATATCGCGCGGAGCTCGATTACGAAAGATTAATCCGTTTACCCTTAAAAAAAATAAAGAGTTCATCATTTTCTTACGGCTAATATCCATAAAAAAAACTTCCCTATGAATAAATAAATAAAATAATCTAAATAAAACACAAATTTAACAGACATGTATAAGCTCTGAAATTATCAGAAATATAAAAGGATGCAATAAGTAACAAAATCTTGGTCAAATAACTCTTAGCATGCGGATAATAAGTAAATATAGCTTTTGATAAATTTCAAAAATTTATTTGATTGTATAATTCGTATTTGCCATATGAAAAATGCTTTTTTAATGTAAGTGGGTAATCTAAAAAAATTACTGCATATAAAAAAATATTAGTTTTCAATTAACGAAAACGTTTTCACCTATGTTCTTTAACCCCGGGAAGCCCGGGTACGATCCCCTAGTTTATATAAAGTCCAAGTCTCTGTGTGTCCCTGACAATTCCGGGTGGACCGCCTCAATGTAATGTAATGAGTAGTTGTTGAAAAATACTAATGGCGGTTACCACAATAGCGCCAAAAGTTGACCAACTTGGTTAATTATTTTTAAAATTTAAGAAATATCGCCAATTTTGGCGACAAAAATAAGTTGCCATATATGAAGCCAATTTGGCGATAGCTGCCTAATTTGGCGAGATTCCCATTTAAAACCATTAATCTTTCATAATCGAGCTCACCGCATTTTAATTTAAAATGCAATTTAATTTAAACTCCGCCCATTTAAGGGTTTTTTTCTTCAAATTCAGAATTTAAAGTGTAATACAGTACAGCCCCGATTATCCGCGGAATTGGGTGGCAAGGGCACCGCGGATAGCAAAAATCACGGATAACCCGAAAAAGACTGAAAATGGGGTGCAAGCACAAAAAAAAGAAAATTCAAATAAAAACTATGTTTTAGTGCACAAAAAACATAATAAAACGTTTAAAATACATACATATGTACAGTATAGCAGAAACCTTTGCTTTACGTCTAAATCACTAAAATAAAGTATAGTAAACAAGGAACAATTCTATACATACTGTACAAAAAGTGTCGAGTTACACCTTTTATTAAAAAAATCAGCCACTTGTTTTTGCTTTTTGCTTTCGAAACACCTTTTGTATCTCAAAAATGAAGCTATTCTTGATATGCTCCCCAGCAATTTATCATAATAGTCTTATTTAATTGCTGTGTTTACGTTTTGTTAATAAAATCAAGAAAAAACCTCAAGACTTTATATCTGATATTTTAAACATGGCAACCGAATCTAGAAATATTCTTCTATTACTTTCGAATACAGGATTTTTTCTGTTTATATTTATTAGTAGGACTTATTGTATTTTCCTTCCTGTTGGCTTGAATTAAAAAAAAAAAAAATCTTTACGGATCATCCGCTCGCGGATAATAGGAGCTTTACTGTATATGAAAATGTACGTCTTTATATCTTCATACCGATGCCACTAATAAAATAACCTCCACTAGGTGGCGCTGTACTATCCGATTTCCTAACTGACAGATTTTAATGTGCTTAGGTATTTTTCCAGTATGGGGGCTTTGGCGAGATAGAGAAAATGGCCTTGGCGAGAATATAAAATTTGGCAACATATTTTCTAGCAACTTTTCCACTGTGTTGTATATATCTCTACATCTGATTTTCCGTCATTTTTGACGGGGTATCTTTCTAGTAATAATAATCTATATAATAATGGCCTAAGTTATGTGACTGTCATCAACAATTCCGGGCCTACCGCTTCGCTCTTTATGTACCAGGTGGCCATTTTGGTACTTTAATGTTAGCCGAGAGCAGGTGACAAATCGCCAAATATTGTACCATCGCCATCATTTCATCTATATTATAATAGTCCAAGTCATGTGACTGTCATAAACAATTATGGGCTGACCCTTTTCCTTTTCATACGCCAGGAGGTCATTTTTAATCCATTTTTTAAAAATAAAAATGCATAAAAGTTGTCATGATTGCAAAGAATTTTTGGTACATTTATGTTAGCTGGGCGAAAATCTCGCCAATAACATTTTTTATTTTTCGCGTGGTAAATGAAAACAATGCTTTGAATTTGGAATTAAATGTCATGGCTTATGGT
Source organism: Maratus speciosus (assembly GCA_963932465.1). Classification (NCBI taxonomy): domain Eukaryota; kingdom Metazoa; phylum Arthropoda; class Arachnida; order Araneae; family Salticidae; genus Maratus; species Maratus speciosus. The sequence goes on from OZ010789.1 coordinate 467,293,582, forward strand.
ATTATTTTTCTTGTTTTGTTTTAATTTTCTTTCTTTTTCTTAAAAAAAAAGAAAGAAATGAAAATCGTGAATTTGAAATGTTTCAGCTTTGCATTAAAGTTATGTATTTTAAATAAAATGAATAAAAAGATTATATTTTAAATGAAATTAATGAAATACGAAAAAATGCGACAGAACAACAATGTTTGGTGATTTATCACCTGCATCCGACTAACGTAAAAATACCGAGTTCTTGATTTCGCTGTCAGAATCTTCCGATTTGGCGAAGGATTGAGCAAGTAAATTAAATTATAAATAAAAGTAATACAATACAATTCTTAACATACATTTAAGTGATATCAAACTTGTCGCCAAGGCCGGCTAGTTCTTAATAATCATGGAGGGATTCAATATTTCCGAGTGAATAAAGCACCATAAACTCCTTTCAGTTGATAAAAACCTTCGAGAATTCCAATATTTTCAACTGAATAAATCTTTTTAAAATCCTTCCATTACTAACAACCTTGTGGGGTTGTTGTAATATTATCAATTGAATAAAACACTTTAAAACCCCTTTCATTCTTAATAACTTTGTAGGATTTTAATATTTCCAGTTGAATAATCCCTCTTCCAGTTTAATAAAAATGTTTATCTCTTAAAAAGGCCGATTGTTTTAAAGAACAAATAGTGTGAAATACAGTATCGTTTTATGTAATGTACAGTTAAGGATGGAAAATGTGCCAAAAAACATCGCCTAATGCTCGTAACTTTTATTTCATACTAAATACTAATGAACGCATGTTCAAAACATTTTTCACTAGAGTCCGCACGTCCCCCTTTGGAGACGCGTTTTTAAAGCAGAAAAGCTTTGATATTTCGTAAAAAACACAGTATCACACCTGGTTGAGCTTTGATCGTATTAAAATAGAATATTTTTACTGTTTTACTTGTAAGAGCATGTAGGAATTTTGGAACAGATGTGCTTGTGGTCCGCAGAAAAAAGTAATAATTAACCTGCGAAAAAAGGCAAAGTTTTGGCGATGAGCTGTTATTTGTGGGAACCATAGTTTGCTGTTTTGTTTCGGGAGAGTTATAAAATGTTTGAATATCGTTTTGTACTTGTTCTTTTTTCGCACATTCTGTATATATTTTTACATTTGGTTCTTTAAAATCAGAATAATTCTTTCTTTCTTTTCGTTGTCTTTCATATTAATCTGTTACTTATAACTCATTTTAAAAATTTGTCTGCAAATGTAAGTGATATTTCTGTATTATTTCTTAAAAATTTAATTTTACGATCTAATTTTCCATGTTTATTTGCTAAATTTATTAAAATCAGAGCTTATATTTATAATTTTTAATATTTCTCTAATTTTCAATTGTTTTTGTATGTTAATGTGTTGAAAATAATGCCGTAATTACGAAGCTACGCGGGAATTTTGTGTTGAAATAGGGCGATCACTATCAAAACTTTAAAACATTAACTTTTCTAAAATGCCGATAAAATAACTTCAGTTTTGAATGTAACTGCCATATTGATTTGTCTCGGCGTCAGATTGGGGATCATTTTCGAAAATGGTCTTTTTTGGAAAAAAATTGCCAAATTCATTCTGCGTCCACGAGCATATCAGTTCCGAAAATGTTTTAAATCTAACTTCCAGGAGCCGTATAAAAATAAAATAAAAAATGTAAATTTTAGAAAATTAATGGAGGGATTATTTTGTCAACATAATCTTAAATTCTATCTTATTTTGAACACTTTTGTAATTTTTATTGCCTACATATCTATAACAATTAAAAGAATCAAAGCGTTTTTCAATAATTTTTGGGTACCGTGTATACAAATGAATTGTATTGCCTCCTTTCTTGCAACCCGATTAAAAATAGAAAAAAAAACCGATTACCTATTTCACTCTCTAATAAACTCCTGTGAGACTGCTAATTTTTACCTTTAAATTGAAAATTTTAAACATTCCTAATTTACCAAAATGTCAATATTCAATGCAAGCAGTTAAAGTTGCATGTTACTGACAGAATTAAACGAATTATTGAAATTTAATAATTGTATTGTTAGCGATTTCATTGTCGCAAAAAAGTTTTACTGTCATAAAATATATTGTTGTGAAATGTGAAACAATGGCATATGTTGTTGTCACACATTATTTGGTATGTAATATACAGTTAAGTTCGATAAATATGTCAAAATATGTCAGATGTATTTGTGGTCCGCAGATAATGAACTTGACGGTTTTTTCCCCAAAGCGTGCAAAATGATCGCCAATTTGAAACTCCGAGATAAACCAATATTAAAAAAGTTAATGTTTAAAAGTTTTGAAAGTGATCGCCATATTTCAAAACAAAAGTCCTTCGCAGTTTTACGATCAATTTCAATAACGAAATTTTCTCGTAGTTTCGTAACTATGATCATTTTAAATAAAAAAAATTTCAGCACATTAACATACAAAAACAATTGAAAGTTAAAAAATACTTAAAAGTACAGAAATAATCTTCAATTTTAATAAATTTAGCAGCATCTAAATATAGAAAATCAGATCATTAAATTCAGTTAATAAGAAATAATACAGAAATATTACTTATATTATGCACACAAATTATTAAAATAAATTATAAGTACCAGATTTTTTTTTTTCTTTTTTTCTTTTTTTAACGGAGTAATTCTGATTTTAACGAATCGAATGTAAAAATGTCTATATACAGTATGTGAAAAAAGGAACAAGTACAAAACGAGATTGACAAATTTTATAACCCACCCGAAACAATACAGCCAAGCTATGGTTGCCATAAATCTGGATTGCCACAAATAACAGTTCATCGCCTAAATTTTGCCTTGTTTTCGTAGGTTAATATTACTTTTCTTCTGCGGATCACAAACACATCTGTTCCATAACAATTTATAAAACACGATTATTTTATTTATTACGAATTACTAATAAACATTTAATTAAAACAGTTTAAACCCAGATTTTATTCTTTGAAAAATATAATTTTTAACTTTATAAAGATAAACTTCTCAATTATGAAAGTAACATTTAAAAATGCAGTAACGTATAAAGTCTACATATGCCACATTTAAAAATATTGCGGCAGTATATTACAAAATGCATTTTGATTCATATTTCGTGATAAAACAATTAAATTCTAACATTTCTATTAAAAAAAAGAGAAAAACTTACTTATTTTACTATCTAATAAATTCCTATAAGACTACGAATTTTCATTTAAATTTAAACAAATAAAGGCAGAAGTTCTTAATTTATAAAAATATTAATTGAATGCAGGTGGATTAAGTTACATGTTACTGAGCAGATCAAAGCATATTATTGGAATTTAATCCATGTATTGTTAGACATTTCATTGTTCAAAGAAATAAAAAATGCTTTTCTGTGACAAAATCTATTGTTGTGATCTCTGGAACAATAGTACTTATACTATTGTCACGCATTATTACAAAAAATTTAAATGTAATCCAAAAGGTAATCACCACCTTAGAGGGTTTCAATATTTCAATTGGATTTTAAATCCCTTTAAACAAAGAGCATTGGTCCTGAAGCGGTGTAGTGGTACGCTGTGAAAGTACCTAAGACATGTCGCTAAAATTTTAAGTCGATTTTAGCAATTAACATATTTTAGTAATTTACAGAAATACCGATATTTTAATATCAAACATTTCATATTATACGATTTACTTCAAAACGACATTTAGTATCATAAAATTGCATTCTTCGGAAATTTATTTCTTTGTTTTTATGTTCTTTATAAGGTTACTAGCTGGTGTAGAAAACCGATGCGTTGCATTTGTATAGCATGGGATCTTTCGATATTTTGGGGGAAATAGAAATCAAATTTAATTTTAAATTTAGAAAATATTGATATTATTATTTTTATTATTATAAGCGCGACATCATTTTACAATGTAATTTAACTGAAAATTACGAAAATTACATTTGTAAGTTACGCGATATTGATGCAATCATAGTAGAATGCCTTTATAAGAACAAGGGGATAAACCCCGGCATCCCGGGTTACAGAATATGGATTAAGAAAAAAAAACTCCAAACTCCATTCCGAAACGCGCTCTGTGTTTCTTTTGTTTCACGGTGATTCATACAAAGTTTTATTATTTAATCATCATACATATGTGTTATTATTATAAACAGGTGTAAATGATGTTGAAAAACTAGTAGAATATTATTCTCCCTCAAGCGATGAATCTGTATAATCACCAATCACCAACTTGATGAATCACTAATTTGCAGTCGAAAATAGCAGGTCACAGTGGAAGGCAACGTTGTAATTACATTGGAAATTTTCCTGTAGAAGATAAAGAAACTGCGTTTATCATCAATAGATTTATTAGAAGTCAAGTAGCAGAGAACAGTTCCACTGAGTTGTTAAGTTTTGAACCTATATCTGGGCCTTGTTACGTCTTAAAGAACAGAATTAAGATGTTAGTTTATTAGAAACACAGATCGACACATCGAATGTCGAAGAAAAACTCCTCCCGGTGGCATGGTTTATTAAGCAAGTCAAAAAGCGTACAAATTCTGCTCTCCAGGCCTGTGTAACCTGTTTAAATATCAGCAAATCGCCCAAGGATATGGTGACGTGCTTTACGAAAGCGCCAACGAAATTCAAGTTAATGTCGGTACTCTTTATCGACAGCGGAGAAAGAAAAAGGTGACACTTTGACGCGTCAATTTCTTGCAAAGGATGCTGAGATAATGAAGAATAATTTTAATAAAATATAAAAATGGTATTAGGAAACATTTGAAAAAAAATACAAATTTAATGTCTTAAAATAGGAAAAAATAAAACAAATTGTAAAAAAAAAAAAAAAAAAAAAAAAAAAAAAAAAAAAAAAAAAAAAGTGTCGCTTTTAACAGATTAAGGATTTTAGAATAAGAAATAAAAGAATGCGCTGATTTAAAGGCATGGGGTTAAAATATAATTGATATTTAAGATATTATTAAAAGACTATGTTCTGATATGAGACATATGTTCTGACTCCATTCTGACATTCCATTCATTTCCACTTTAAAGAAATTTTGGAAAATATAATTTCATGCTGATCAATACTGTTAAAATCTTTCAGCTCTTCATATTTTTAGGAAGTGTGGAAGTATGCCATATGAATATAATTTACCTTAATTTTTTTAACACTTTCCAGCAAAGTTGAAAAGTGTTTATAACTTCGGTTTGTCTGTCCGTCTCACAGTGGGACGTTTTGAAGATCTAGGTGGACAAAATTATTTCGTTGAACTTTAATTAGTTTTTACTGTTTTCTTAATGCATCACTAATAAAATGCTCAAACAGTGATAAATATTTGGTTATTTAACAACAATGTCTTAAAATAAAAATAGAGGGTGCCCGCTAAAGTCCCTTACCACCATCTTAACTGCCGAACGACTGCATCTATATTCATAAACGTGGTGTCTAGGTATAGTAAAGGGGCTATGCGCTACTAGATGAGACCGCTTACAGAGCCACCTGGTGCAAAATGGCCGCATTAGCGTTGTTATCGCGAAAACGGTTCAAAATATGGGATAAAAGTAAATGACAAATTTGTAGAGCATCATCGATTTAGTTCGAAAGGACACCTGGTGAACATGTATGCAAAATGTATCTCGTTTTCGAGATAGGAATACTAACTCAGCTGTTTTGCGCCAGGTGACGCTGGAAGCGGTGTCATCTGGTAGAGCATAGTCTCTTTACTATACCTAGACACCACTTTTATGAGTATAGCTGCAACTGTCCGGTAATTAAGAGCGTTGGAAGGACTTTAATGGGAACCCTGAATAATGCATTACAAATAAAGCGTTAAACATACTTATTTTACAATTAAGTAAAAAGCAAATTAATGTACGCATGTAAGTTAACATTCGTTTCTTTTTTGTATTTTTGTCTACTCAGAATTTCTCGAGAAACTTGTGTAGACATCCTGAAAAATAAATTTTTTAAAATAAATTCATATTAAAACATTTTTTTAATGTTTTGTGGTATCCTGTAAAACATATAAATGCTACCAAAATTATTTTCGGTTGAAAAAATGCTGTTGTGTGAATAAATAACCTATATACATTTTATTCAATTTGCAATAAAATTTCTGCATATAGGCGGTAATGTATTCGAATTTTTTATATGTTCCTGTAAAAGAAATACAACTGCTACGCATTTTGTTTTCAATTAAAAAAAATGCTATTGCGTATCTCAATAACCTATAGTAATTTCGTAGAAATTTAATTAAAATTTCGACTTTTTAGCAACAACCTTTCCGCGATTTTTTGTGTGGCCCTGTAAAAAATGCATAATTTCTACGTTCGTCAAATAAATTAAGAGAATTGCCATCGGAAAAACACATGTAGGCAAAGTTTCAGCTCAATCAGATAATTGAAAGTGGTTTAAAATTGTCTTGCAAGGTTTGAACTAATATTTTATATAGCCCTATAAAAAAAGCGTAACTGCTACTGTCCATAAATTATACTCATATTGCATTGTCATCAGAATTACAAATCCTGAGCAAAGTTTCAGCTCAATCAGATTATTGAAATTGGTTTAAAATTAACTTGCAAGTTTTAATCTAAATTTTTGTGAAGCCCTGTAGAAACAGTATACTAAACAAACTTCTACGTTCTTTAAATCATAATAATATTGTGTTGTCATTCAAATTACATATGTGTTCATTGTTTCGACTCAATAGGATAATTAAAACTGACTTAAATTTGACTTGCAAGATTTGAACTAAACATACATACATGCACTGGAAGTTAATATGATGCTTGTTTATCAATACAAACTTACTGATCTGCAGCTATCTGCAAGAGTTTGTTTAATTTTTCAATACTTTAGGAATGGCACTTTGATTTAAAAAAATGCTTATTGCTGAACAATGCTGAATAATTTTTAAAAGTCAAGATGAAATTTGTAAACAACATCAAGGATCATCCAGAATTTCAGCATTTGAAAAAAAACGGTAAAGCGGGTTTAATATCGCTTATTTTGAAACAAAAATGGGTTAAATGTGACCTTGATAAAGACGTGACATTAGATCAGCAAACTCGTGCTTTCAAATAAAACAGAATAGTCACGACGTGCTTTCAAACTTAGAAGAAGCTAATGTAACTTTTGAAACTCCCTCAAACCAACTGCGCGAATGGCTACTTTACGGTCACAATTAATCGACACCTCTGATTTTTTACGCCAAAACTAATACGGATCTCGAAAATGCAAACATTCAGCTACCAGTACACGCGGTTTTGTCAAATTCCGAGATAATAGGAAAAATGGATTTCGTCCACCTAGATCATCAAAACGCCCCACTGTGTGTCTGTACGAGTTCTAACTCTCGTAAATATACTCGGATTACCCTGTAATTTTTTGGATGTTATTGACGTTTACCATAAAACGATCCCTATTTCAAATGAAGTTTGTAGCATGTTTCGTTCATTTACAGGGACAGTAAAAAATATCCCGTTACTTACGGCCAATGAGGAAAAATCGTTTCAAAGGATTTTTAATGATGTTACACGCATCCAAACATAACAAAATTTATATGCATTTAGGAAGTGCACTAAAATATGCATTCTGTAGAATATGCGATGCAAAAAATAGTTATTATTTATTTATAGGGCCACACAAAAGAATTCCGTTACACAATGATATAAGGGGGGGGGGATTGTTTGCGGCGTATTTTAATTATGTTAAACTATTTCATAGTGAAATTGATATATGTCGCTGATCTTTACTATAAGTTATTTCATGTATAATTGTTTTTGTTTTGATATGTGTATTCGAGTTGCTATTATGTGGTTGCCTAAATAAATGTTATGTTTCGTGTGTTTAAAGAAGAAGTTATATTTATCGTAAAATAATTATAGATTTTAAGTAAAATATTAAAAATAACTAACACACTAATAAATTGACGTCAGGGTCAAAACGGATGATAAAATGCCTTTGCATATGGGTGGATTATAACCCAGAGTGTAACACAGGCTATGCTTTACTTACTTTATTCAAATATATTTCTTAATAATTCCAAATTTCGTTATTTGCAGTGTGAATCAATAGACATTTTTGATATAAAATTAAAAAATTTCCTTTATTGTCGCAAAAAATTCAAAAGCCGCAATCACGTGAAAAATTAAATTAAAATATTTTTTTTTAATTAAAAAAAAGATGACAATGGTGTCATATGAGAAAAAAAATGACATTTTCAAATATTTGTTAGTACAGTCGACTCCCTGAAATCCGCAATCCTAAAATCCGATGTAGTTCAGATGTAGGGAAAAAATTACAGACCTTTTTTTTTAATTTTTTTTTATCATTCTGTATTTTAACATGTAATTCTTGTTAATATAACTGACCTCATGTTTTTCAAGAAGGAAGTATAAATTAATTTCTGAAAAAATTCAAGATATTGCTGCTATCACCAGTAATCGCAATCATTAGACCAAATATGTTTATGTATTAATCAAGCTTTTTTATTATTAAATCGGCTAAATATGAAATAAAATGTCCCTTTTTTATGATTTTGATGTGGATTAGTAGGGTACCTTTATGAGGCAAATTTCATTGAATAATTCAAGATGAATGTATATCATCTTTATTATGCATATTTAATTATACATTATTAATTATTTATTTGACGTTTACTTTTAATATTTTGATAATTTTTAAAATTATCTTAATTTTTATTATTATTAGTTTATTACTTTACTCAATTATTTTAATATTTTACTATATTGTAAGCATGCATTATAATTTTGATTGCATTATTACATTGAGATTACTGTTTAAAAATGTAAACAAAGCAATGACCAGAAATTGGCAAAATTCTAAAATCTGCACAACCTGCTCAGGTCCCAAGCTGTGCGGATTTGAAGGAGTCTACTGTATTACAAGGAGCATTAATATGAATAATTATAGAAATCAGGTGAACATGACGTCATATTTATAAAAAATTTGAGATATATTTTACTGATTTTTAAGCATGAATACCGAAGATAATACAGAAGGTAGTTTTCTATCAATCATGATGTCATGATTCACAAGGAGAGAAATTGAACAAGAATTATAATATAAAAATTGATTTCATTGGAGGTGAACAGCGACTGAAATAGATGATTATTATGTAATAGGTTATACTTATTGAACACAATTTACTTTTACATTTATAACGCCCCTGTGAGGAAATAAGGTAAATATATTTATGTGAAATTGATTTTTTTTTTATGTTCAACTGTATGATAGCTGTAAAAGCAGGTGGCACAAATTCAACATGATTTTCTTTTGTGTTTATAGTGTCCCTTGGCATGAAATAGGGCAACTAAATTTAAATTAAAATAATTTTTAATGTTATTTTACATAAATTTTCAGAATAAGCTTCTGCTACAGTCAAGTTTATGTTTTGATAAAAAAAAATTCATATGATACATTTTCCAATGCTCGTAGCGCCCCGATTGACATATTGCATAACTAAAATTTTAAAAGTTTTTTTTTTTAATATGGGAATTACATTTAAAGTTAAAATTAACTGGGAAGAAATAAGGTAACAAAAGTGAAGTAAAACCGATTTATTTTTGTTTTACTGTATGGCAGCTACACTGATGTTAAAAATGAGCAGCAAAGATGCAACACAATTTACTTTTGTGCTCATAGCGCTCACTGGCGGGAAACTGGGTAACTAATTTTTCGTAAATTTGATATTTTTATGTTTTTATTATGGGGCTTTTTATGCCGTGATTGAAAATTTTTGGTCCAAACTACAACAACTGCATTACTGCACTGGTGAAACATTTTGGATTAATTATTAGTAAATAACATCACAAATTTGATGCGATACCCCATAAATAAAATCTAATTATAACACCCTCTGTTAATTTTGAAATGAGTTCGTCTGAATTCAGTAGTTATTAAAAAACTTGACATATTAAACAAAAACATAATTTGCAGAAAGAAAACCCCAAACAATTTATTTACTACATTGTTTAGGCCCGAGAAGGGATAGATATTAAAATGTTTCTTCAGCTGCTCTTACAGTTAATGTTAAAGTTTTTTAACAAATATGTTTAAATCAACGAACTTAAAAAAAAAATAATAAATTTCAAACAATATGATACTTAAACTATCCTAAAAATTTAGATTCCGTTCAATTGAAGTAGAAATAAATCTTATAACTTTTTCCATTTTTAAGCTTCACAATTTGCAAATACTTGCAGATTTTGTATTATGTTTATGATAGGTGTATACAAAATGATGAGGTATGGAAAATACAAACATTTAAAAAAGACTAAGATTTATTTTCATTTCATTTGAACGGAATCTAAGTTTTTAGGGTAGTTTAAATATCATATTGTTTGAATTTTATTTTTATTTTTTAAAGTTCAAATGGTTTAAACATATTTGCTACAAAACTTTAACATTAACTGTTGAAGCAGGTGAAGAAACATTTTGATATCTATCCCTTCTCGATCCTAAACAATGTAGGATATATATATATACACTAATTTGTTCTGAAAATTATGTTTTTGTTTAATGATTTATTTACTGACACTACAGACATAAAGTTATTTATTGATATTATATAAATGTACAATCGTGGGGAAAAAAAAGTAAACACCCCCTACTAACTCCTCAACAAATTATCGCAGAAGAAAGCTATTGATACCGAACGATTGGAAATAAAGTCTACTTTTAAATGATGTATATAAAATTTGCTTAGGGGGCCATCTATACATTAAAACGAACCATAACTTTGTTTTTTTCAATTGAAGTACACAATTCTGACACCATAAATGAACTCTACACTTTTCAATTAGTCTAAAAACAAATTTTTTCAATTCGTACCATAAGTTTCCGAGAAATTAATTATTTTAAAACGAGCGTATTTTAAGGGCTGTATCCAAATTGAAGTTCGGTACTCGATTGTTAACCGAGAGAACTCCCTTCTTGATCAAGGCACCTTAAGCTCAATTAAGCCTGTTAGATTACAGGATAGCATAAGAAATTTCAAAATATCTAGTCACTTCTATCATAGAAGGTCCCTTAAAGCATCATTTTTCCATTTTTTAAGCATAATTTGAAAACTACTTGGAAGAAAAATGTGAAATTTTGGATTTCCATAAAGCAGGACTTAATAAATCTGAATACATCAAAAAAATTGTAGGTTGCAATTCATAATTTTTTTGAATATTAATTTCATAATTCATATCAGAAAATTATAAAAATTGTAAATTCAACGTATTTATGTTTGGGTATATTAGTATTATTGCTACACAAAAAATTAAAACATTAGGATCATAATTTCAGAAGTTGTAAATAAAAATATGAAAATGTAATTGAACATTAAAAGCACCCAAATTTTGAATGTTTATAATTCAAAAAGTTATCATTCAAATGACTTGAAATTCGGTGCCTAGCCATAGTTTGAACCGAAGATGTGAAATACCTCGTTAAAATTGGGTATTGTCATTGAAAAAAATGAAGTTTGAATTCGTTTTAATGTGTAGATGATCTCCTAAGCAAATTTTATATACATCCTTTAAAAGATGACTTTATTTCCAATCGTTCGGTACCAGTAACTTTCGACTACGATAATTTGTTGAGGAGTTAGTAGGGGGTGTTTACTTTTTTTTCCCCACGACTGTACATATATTTTCTATGTAATAATCAAATACCTATTTGATAAATCTCACGAACAAACGATTATAGTCATCACTTTGGTAATTTTCAAGTTCGAAAATGTGTGTTTCCGAAATGTGTATTAATTAACAAGTTCCACTCGCTTGTATGCCGTGCGAAAACAATCACTATAACTTCTATATGAGTTTAATTTTTTTAAAACAGCTCAAACAGAACATTTATGAAAAGTAAGATATGTAGAAATTACTAAAAAAATAAGCAAAGAAAAAGAGAAAAAAAAAGTAAAAGAAAATAGGTAAAAGAAAAAAGGTAAAAGAAAAAAAGTAAAAGGGAATCTTTTGAAGCTGAAAAAATTTAATAATCCCTAAATTGAATTAAACAAAGTTCTTAGAGTATTACAAAACTTTTTAAAATTCCATGGTATTTTCTCCATTATTATTAGATTTTACTGCCGGCAATTTATTTCAATTTGCATTTTTGGGAAACGAATCTTTAAACTGGATGTTTGGTGCTGCTATCTGTCGTCGAATTCTGAATTCTGGATTTCTGAATCATTTTTTTTTTCTTCTTTATTTCTTTAAATGTTTATTCTGATATTGTTACAATAGATCTTAACATAGAATGCAATAAGTATATAGTATACAGTATTACAGTATACAGTAACCTCGATTCTCGAATACAATTCGTTACGAAGAAAGATTATCTGTTTTATAAAAATTAAACTCACATAGAAGTTATAGTGACTGTTTTCGCACAACATACAAGCAAGTGGAACTTGTTTTATTAATACACCTTTCGGAAACACACATTTTCGAAATTGAAAATTACCAAGATGATGACTATAATCGTTTGTTCAAGAGATTTATCGAATAGGTATTTGATTATTACATAGAAAATATATGTACATTTATATAATATCAATAAATAACTTAATGTCTGTAGTGTCAGTAAATAAATCATTAAACAAAAACATAATTTTCAGAACAAATTAAAAAATATATATATATATATATTTCCCACATTGTTTAGAATCGAGAATGGATAGTTATCAAAATGTTTCTTCACCTGCTTCTACAGTTAATGTTAAAGTTTTGTAGCAAATATGTTTAAACCATTTGAAATTTAGAAAATAAAAATAAAATTCAAACAATTCAAATGAAATGAAAATAAATCTTAGACTTTTTTAAATGTTTGTATTTTCCATATCTCATCATTTTGTGTACACCTATCATAAACATAATACAAAATCTGCAAGTATTTGCAAATTGTGAAGCTTAAAAATGGAAAAAAGTTATAAGATTTATTTCTACTTCATTTGAACGGAATATAATTTTTTAGGATAGTTTAAGTATCATATTGTTTGAAATTTATTATTATTTTTTTTAAGTTCGTTGATTTAAACATATTTGTTAAAAAACTTTAACATTAACTGTAAGAGCAGCTGAAGAAACATTTTAATATTTATGCCTTCTCGGGCCTAAACAATGTAGGAAATAAATTGTTTGGGATTTTCTTTCTGCAAATTATGTTTTTGTTTAATATGTCAAGTTTTTTAATAACTACTGAATTCAGGCGAACTCATTTCAAAATTAACAGAGGATGTTATAATTAGATTTTATTTATGACGTATCGCATCAAATTTGTGATGTTAATTTACTAATAATTGATCCCATAGAATGCAATAAGTATATAATATACATTATTACCTCAATTCTCGAACACAATTCGTTACGAAGAAAGATTATAAAATAATAAGGATTTGAAAAGCACTTACAATTTGGATTTTTACCAAAACATTTTTGTAAATTGTGACATTATCGATACAACGTATTCTAGATGTCCATTTTAAATTATGAATTTTACCTTCTTGAAAGAATTGTATCTTCTATGTATGTTTATTTAACATGATCAAATTATAATTAAACATTTGATATTAACAATGATCTGATAACTTTGAATAATACTTATACTTGCAATAAATTAATAACTGTTCGAAAATGACAAATATATAATAATAAAAAGTGTAGAAACCCCATCTTTGAAACAGAAGTATATCTTATAAAATATCAAGGCAGTTATAAATACCTAAATTTAAATTACTTTTAATTATGAATTCCATTGCCATGTAACATTCGTGAACATCGATTGGTAAAAAATAATGTATTTTCTCAGAAATAATTGAAAAACTAAAACTTTTCAAATAACCATTACTCTTGACACCCCATTAAAATAAAATAAAAAATAAAATTAGCTTAGATATTTCAAAATAATTTTGAAGATTTTGCCTATAATTAAAAAAAATAATGAGCTGGATTCATAAAGATTAATATTATAATTACCAACAAGTTCAGCTTTTCTATTCAAGTACTGTTTAATTTATAACTAAGGTACACTATAAAACATTTATTTAGACATTAGCTGACCCGCTCGGCGTTGCCCGGGACCGTGATAATAACCTTAAATTAACATCAAATTTGTATTATTTGTATTTGTATCTTTAACTCCATTTTGTCTGAATTTATATTTAAAAATAAATCCCTGCCGGCTCGGCCTACAGGCGGAGGTAGATTTCGAAGTTAAGTATACTAATTTCACCAACAAAAACTAAATCATGATTAGAGATAAACCCACTTTAACAATTTTATCAATTTTATCTGACCGCTTTTGACGAGTTTTTATTTCATTTTTATATAATACCTGGTTTTATCAGAATCATGTTAAGGCGGTATTAAAAAAAATACTTTTCCATGCTCAACAACTCGAAATTTTCTGGCACATTTTCAGATTTATTTTTAACAGAAAAAATATGAAACGCATTGACATGATTTTTGAAGAGATTTATAAGTGACCTGTGTTTTTATTTTTCGTTCAATTAATTAAAACTTGATTTATAAACAATTATTTTCTCAGTAGGACAATATTTTTCGTTTCCAACACAATCGCTTCGGTAAATTTGGTTCAAAATGCCCACTTTGACATCATTATTTGAAATGTATTCTGCCTCTGTCAAAAAATCGATCATTACGGTACATTATATAGTTTCTGAATAAGAGACTCTACCAATTGGATGCGTCTGAGAGCAAAAATGAATTTAAGAATGAGTAAGAAAATAAGCAGTTTGAATTTGAATACACTTTTAATAAGATGATTTTTTTCTTCAACCGCTATGTATTTTTAATTTATTTTTGCTGTAAGAATTGGTCCTATCAAAAACTTGTCTATATAAATGTTGTAGACAATATTAAGAAGATATATGATAAATTCATGGGGATTTTATATCTTGTGAATTGACGGAGTTATGAATTTTTTTCTTCTTCAACCCCCCTTTTAGGTAGATTTCGTATGAAATACTAGCTATTGGGATCGTTCCTATGTTGGAGTTTCTGAAAAATTTTTGCAGATCTACACCGATCATGACCTCTAGAACCCAAAACCACCCTTAGTAAAAAACTTTATCTATCTATCTATCTATCTATCTATCTATCTATCTATCTATATCTATATATCACTTTCTTCTGGACACGATAACTTTCGTAATTCTGCACCAATCTCTTCCAAACTGATCATAAAATCAATGGGCATAAAATCTCGGTCAAGTTCGTTAATGGGCAAAATCGGACCAAGGGGAAGGAAATAGGGAGGGGTTTTGTGAAAACAGAACCCCCCCCCCCATAACTTCTTAATTTTTGTACATATCAAATCAGTTTAAAGTTTTTATTACTTCTAAAAATAGGGCCAAAAATTTATGTATCACAGATTTTTGATAAAGTTAAAAATGGGCTCAAGGGGCGCAAAAAATAGGGTTTTTGGGAGCAAAAAATTCATAACTTCGTCAATTCTCAAGATATCAAATCCAATTAATTTTAATATAAATCTCCTTAACATTATCTACAACTTTTATATTCACAAGTTTTTGATAGGACCAATTCGTACCAAAAAAAAAATAAAATAAAATAAAAAATAAAAACGAAAACAAAAAGGGGGTTTGAAGAAGGAAAAAATCCATAACTCCGTCAATTCAAAAGATATAAAATCCCCATGAGTTTATAATATATCTTCTTAATATTGTCTACAACATCTATATAGACAAGTTTTGGATAGGACCAATTCTTACAGCAAAAACAAATTAAAAATACATAGCGGTTGAAGAAAAAAATCATCTTAGTAAGGGTGTATTCAAATCCAAACTGCTTATTTTCTGACTCATTTTACAATTCATTTTTGCTCTCAAAGGCTTCCAATTGGTACGTTTTCTTACTCAGAAACTATACAATGTACCGTAATGGTCGATTTTTTGATAGAGGCAGAATATATTTTAAAAAATGCTGTTAAAAAGGGCATTTTGAACCGAATTTACCGAAGCGGATTGTGTTGGAAACGAAAAATATTGTCCTTCTGAGAAAATAATTGCTTATATATCAAGTTTTAATTAATTGAACAAAAAATAAAAACACAGGTCGCTTATAAATCTCTTCAAAAATCACGTCAGCAAGTTTCATTTTTATTTTTATTAAAAATGTAATCTGGAATTATGCCAGAAAATTTCGAGTTGTTGAGCATGGAAAAGTATTTTTTTTAATACCGCCCTAACATGATTCTGATAAAATCAGCTATTATATAAAAATGAAATAAAAACTCGTCAAAAGCGGCCAGATAAAATTGTTAAAGTGGATTTATCTCTAATCATGATTTAGTTTTTGTTTGTGAAATTAGTATATTTGACTTCGAAATCTACCTCTGCCTGTGGGCCGGGCCGGCAGGGATTTTTTGTTTTCGTTTTTAATTTTTTTTGCGGTACGAATTGGTCCTATCAAAAACTTGTGAATATAAACGATTGTAGATAATATTAAGGAGATTTATAATAAAATTAATTGGATTTGATATCTTGAGAATTGACGAAGTTATGAAATTTTTTCTCCCCAAAACCCTATTTTTGCGCTCCATGAGCCCATTTTTAGGTGCGTTCGTAATTATATAAATACGTAGCACCTATAGTCGTCGTTCAGTCCGTCCGTCTGTCTGTCCGCATATAACAGAGCAAAAACTACCCAACCGAATGGTCTGAAATTTGAAATATAAGATTGTTGCAAAATTTTGTCGAGCCATTTCAAATTTTATGAAAATGGGATGTATAGTTTAAATACAGGGACAGTCAAAAGTTTTTCTTTACATTACGGCCAATGGGAAAAATTATTGCAAGTGCATTTTAATGATGTTACAGCCTTCCGAATGGTCTGAAATTTTAAAGATATAATTGTTGCAAAATTTTGTCGAGCCATTTCAAATTTTAGGAAAATCGAATTTATAGTTTAATTACAGGGACAGTCAAAAGTGTTCGGGGAATGGGAAAAAATTATTGGGAGTGCATTTTAATGATGTTAAAGACTATGTACTTTATGAAGTGCAAAAAATTATACATTCAGTACAATATGGGGTGCAAAAAATAATTATAAAACTTGTTATAGTACGAACGCACCTCATTTGCCACGTTTGACGAGCAATTTCCAACTTGTTAATTTTATCAAAAATCTGTGATACATAAATTTTTGGTCCTAGTTTTAGAAGTAATAAAAACTTTAAACTGATTTAATATGTACAAAAATTAAGAAGTTATGTGTTTTTTTCGGTTTTCACAAAACCCCTCCCTACTTCCATCCCCTTGGTCCGATTTTGCCCATTAACGAACTTGACCGAGCTTTTATGCCCCTTGATTTTATGTATCAGTTTGGAAGAGATTTGTTCAGAATTGTGGAAGTTATCGTGTCCAGAAGAAAGCGATATATATATATATATATATATATATATATATAAATAGATAGATATATATATAAAGTTTTTTACTGAGGGTGGTTTTGGGTTCTAGGGGTCATGATCGGTGTAGATCTGCAAAAATGTTTCAGAAATTTCAACATAGGGGAGAACGTAACAGGTAGTATTTCATACGAAATCTACCTAAAAAGAAAGAAAAAAAATCGCGGAAAAATATTGATTTTTAATGCTAAAAGCGCTCGTAAGAAGATATTTTCTTGTTTTTTCCACGTCTGGTCGTTTCATAATAATAAAAAAAAAATCCTTGTTGTCCGACTTTTTTGAAATTTTTATCGGTTTCCAATATAATGCTTTTGCAGCTCGTGTAAAAATTTCGTGAAAAAGATTGAAAATTTTAGCAAAAGGGTTTAAAGAAGTTATTAATAAAAGTTTGGTTCGGATTTGAGTTACAGAATTTCATCTTTAGTTGCATTTTTTTTTTTTTTTTTAACAAAAATATAAAAAAATTCACAACCTATAATTGAGGGTCTCATAATCATAGCAGACCAAATCCATTTTGAAAAAAAAGAAGAAATAATAAGAAAAAAGAAGTAGGAAAAATCATGCGTACAGCAAGGATTATGAAACACTTTCCAACACTTCCTGAAAGCTTTGACGAAACTTCGTTACTTAGGGAAATAAGGTAACTAAGATAACAAAGTAAACATTTAAAAATCTGATTCCAGTAGTTACCGCCCATAGCCAAATATGTATTCCAATTCTTTTGAACAACCCTGTATTTGATCTGTATGTTGATATATATTCCATATAATGTCAAAATTTAGTTTAGCAAGAAAACGTATAACAGGTTGAAATTTCTCTTTCAGCAATTTATACAATTAATTGAAAAAATACTTGAATACATTTGTACAGCCCTGTAATTTACCCAGTACCTTTATTACACGCCATTATTTAGCTAAAATTTAATTCAAACTAAAACACTTTTAAAACTACTGAAGCCACATTTCCAGAAATTATCATCCATTGACGATATGTATCCATTTCTTTGCGTGACCCTGTATATCATTTTATCTATATTCGACAAACTCTTTTTAATAAACTAAATGCAGTTCAGCGTAAAAATGCATAACTCATTTTAAAACCACCTTTAACCAATTTGCGCTCATACCCAGTAACCCTTACGAAATATTTTGTGCAGCCCTGTATATGAATTATAGAATTTATGAACACCATATAGTATGCATAAATATAGTGGAACATAAATGCGCATATCATAATTAAAAATACGTTTCTACCAATCACCGCTAATGTACAGTACTCCTGATGCAATATACTATCTGAAAACTTTTGTGTGCCCCTGTAAATGCTGTGCACTTCGTAATATACATGAAATAACTTATAGTAAACCTCAGTGACGTATATCAATTTCATTATATGTGAAATAGTTTAACATAATTAAAATACGCCGTAAACAATTCCCCCCTCCCTCCCAATATCATTATGTAACGGAATTCTCTTTGTGTGGCCCTGTAAAAGAATAACTATTCTTTGCACCGCATATTATACAGAATGCATGTTTTAGTACACTTTATAAATGCATATCAATTTTGGTATGTTCGAACGCGTGTAACATCATTAAAAATTCTTTTAAACGATTTCTTCCCATAGGCCCTAATGTAACGGAAAAGTTTGACTGTTCCTGTAAATGAACTAAACATGCAACAAACTTCATTTGAAATAGGGATCGTGCTATGGTAGAGGTCACTAACATCCAAAAATTTCAGGACAATCCCAGTATATTTATGGGAGTTAGAGCGTGGACAGACGGCCAGACGGCCAGACGGACAAACAAACCGAAGTCATAAACACTTTTCAACTTTGTTGAAAAGTGTTAAAAAACAAGTGGGTAAGTGTGATCACAGATCGCACAGAGGGTTTCGTTTAATATTCATTTCAAAACACTTTATCCTTTTGAAAAATCTGTTAGTTCCACATTTCGCAACCAGGGGCGCACTCTATTCCAAACAAATCTCTATCTGAACGAAACTCCGTTTTACATACTATCCGTATATATATTAGTAGATTTTTCAAGATTTTATAATTTGTCGCCTGGCCTCAGGTGTTCTGCTATAATAAGCATGCAAAATTTCAAATCTCCAATTTAATAAGGGGCTCAGTTAGGAAGAATTGCTTAAAACACGCATGTGGGAGCCCAAAGGATTAAAAGTACGACTTTTTCAAATTTTTATGATTTATCGCATGATGGTGTTCAGCTAGTATGCAAAATTTCACGCCTCCAACCTAAATAGAGAGTCACTTAGAAAGAATTGTTTAAAATACACATGTAGGAACCCAAAAGGTTAAATGTGCGACTTTTTCAAAATTTTATGATTTGCCGTTTCATGTGTGATGCTCAGCTATAAGTATGCAGAATTTCACGCCTCCAACCTAATTAGGGACCCACTTAGAAAGAATTGTTTTAGATACACATGTGGGAGATCAAAGGGTTAAATGTATGACTTTTTGAAAATTTTATGATTTGTCGTTTCATGCGAGGTGCTCAGCTATAAGTATGCAAAATTCCACGCCTCCAACCTAATTAGGAGCTCACTTAGAAAAAAATGTTTAAAATACACATGTGGGAGCCCAAGGGGTTAAATGTACGACTTTTCAAAATTTTATGGTTTGTCATTTGATGTGAGGTGTTCAGCTATAAGGATGCCAAATTTCACACCTCCAACTTAAATAGGGTGTCACTTAGAAAGAATTGTTTAAAGTACACATGTGGGAGCCCAAAAGGTTAAATGTACGACTTTTTCAAAATTTTATTGTTTGTCATTTGATGTGAGGTGTTCAGCTATAATTATGCAAAATTTCACACCTCCAACCTAAATAGGGGCTCACTTAAAAAGAATTGTTTAAAATACACTTGTGGGAGCCCAAAGGGCTAAATGTACGACTTTTTGAAAATTTATGGTTTGTCGTTTGATGTGAGGTATTCAACTATATGTATGCAAAATTTCACGCCTCCAACCTAATTAGGGTTCACTTAGAAAGAATTGTTTAAAATACATATGTGGGAGTCCAAAGGGTTAAATTTACGACTTTTTCAAAATTTTATGATTTGTCGTTTGATGTGAGGTATTCAGCTATAAGTATGCAATATATCACTCCTCCAACCTAATTAGGGTTCACTTAGAAAGAATTGTTTAAAATACATATGTGGGAGCCCAAAGGGTTAAATGTACGACTTTTTCAAAATTTTATAGTTTGTCGTTTGATGTGAGGTGTTCAGCTATAAGTTTGTAAAATTTCACGCCTCCAACCTAATTAGAGGCTCACATAGAAAGAATTGTTTGAAATACACATGGGGAAGCCTAAAGGGTTAAATGTACGACTTTTTCAAAATTTTATTATTTGTCGTTTGATGTGAGGTATTCAGCTATAAGTATGCAAAATTTCACTCCTCCAACCTAATTAGGGTTCACTTAGAAAGAATTATTTAAAATACACATGTGGGAGCCTAAAGGGTTAAATGTACGACTTTTTCAAAATTTTATGATTTGTCCTTTGATGTGAGGTATTCAGCTATAAGTATGCAAATTTTCACGCCTCCAATGTAATTAGAGGTTCGCATAGAAAGAATTGTTTAAAATACACATGTGGGAGCCCAAAGGGTTAAATGTATGACTTTTTCAAAATTTTATGATTTGTCGTTTGATCTGAGGTGTCCATCTATAAGTACGCAAAATTTCATGCCTGCAACCTAATTAGGGGCTCACTTAAAAATAATTGTTTAGAATACACATGTGGGAGCCCAAAGGGTTAAATATACAACTTTTTGAAAATTTTATGATTTGTCGTTTGATGTGAGGTATTCAGCTATAAGTATGCAATATTTCACTCCTCCAACCTAATTAGGGTTCACTTAGAAAGAATTGTTTAAAATACACATGTGGGAGCCCAAAGGGTTAAATGTACGACTTTTTCAAAATTTTATAGTTTGTCGTTTGATGTGAGGTGTTCAGCTATAAGTTTGTAAAATTTCATGCCTCCAACCTAATTAGAGGCTCACATAGAAAGAATTGTTTGAAATACACATGGGGGAGCCCAAAGGGTTAAATGTACGCCTTTTTCAAAATTTTATGATTTGTCTTTTGATGTGAGGTATACAGCTATAAGTATGCAAAATTTCACGCCTCCAATCTAATTAGAGGTTCACATAGGAAGAATTGTTTAAAATACACATGTGGGAGCCCAAAGGGTTAAATGAATGACTTTTTCAAAATTATATGATTTGTCGTTTGATCTGAGGTGTCCATCTATAAGTACGCAAAATTTCATGCCTGCAACCTAATTAGGGACTCACTTAGAAAGAATTGTTTAAAATATACATGTGGGAGCCAAAGGGTTAAATGTACGACTTTTTCAAAATTTTATGATTTGTCGTATGATGTGTGGTGGTCATCTATAAGTATGCAAAATTTCAAATCTCCAACATGTGTAGTTTCTGAGTACGGGCTCTGTGACGGACAGACAGACGGACAGACAGACAGACAGACAGAGGAGCCGGACGAGTAGGGTTTCGTCAGATGAACGAAACTGTGGGATATTGAATGCACTGTGGGAGTGGATAAAACAGATTTTAGACACCTTCTAAATGGACAATCTCTCTCTTTTTTTTTTCAAAATGGATTTGGCCTACTGTGATTGTGAGCCCCTCAATTGTCCAAATGCTTAAAGATTTAGATATGCTATGTAAAATTCATCTCCGTTGACTGGATAAAAAATCGGTTAAAAAAACAACTCATATTTAGCGGTAAAAGGGGTCGAAATAACTGCAAATGGTAAAGGGGTGTGTGGCGATTCAACGCTAAAGAACACATTTCTTGTTGTCCAAAGCCTGTGTATAATTTTCTTCCCAAGATATTGATACTGAGTTGTAAAAAACAGTGTTTTTTCTATTATTTTTATTAGCCCCCGGTATGCTATTTCTTTCTCCCAGCTTATTTTGTGTCGTCTCCAAAAAATAATGTTACATTACAGAAGCCAGCCGTAAAACAAAGCAGATGTATCATTGTACAATTAAATGATCTATAGCCATTTTTTAAACTTCTAAGCATTGCACATTTTCGATTTTTATACCGTCGTATTGGGAAAAAATTTACTTTTAAATGCAATTTGTTTGAAAACTGTATCTCAATTTGTTTTTGAAATATTAATTTTTTCGTAGTTTTTAGAGCCATTTGCTTAATATTGGCAACGGAAGTACTCCATTCTGTAGAAAGTAAAGGAAAAATAATTGTAAAATAGTAATTATATATTTTTTTTGCCATTTTCTCATAACAACCGAAAGAAAATGTAATTAAAATAAGTGCTATTTAAAAAAAATATATAAACGAATAATTTCTATTAAAACCAGCAAAGCAGGAAACAGGGGCGACACCTGTTTCCTGCAGGAGCTATTATAAACTATATTTAATTTTAAGTAGCTCTATTAATGTTACAAACAAATGAAGGCCTATAAATCATTAGATAGCCGTTTTTTTTTTTTTTTTTTTTTTGTCGAATTTCTTTAATGACGGCATCCTTTTTGCTGCATTTGTGTATTATTTCGCGATATTGACGTCCTATGCATATTTTACTGTAGATGTTTAAGAGTGGATCGTAAATGTGGAATTCTTAAGTGGATGCGAATATGACGTCATTTTACATAAAATAAAAGCATGTGCTTTAAGTCTTAAAATTGAAATGTGTTTTGTGCTACTTATATATACATATATTTTTTTCATCAGGGGCGACACTAAATTCTGAAAAAGCAGAATTCCAGTTTTCTAGTATATTCTTTATTTTTTTTTTTTTTTTCTTCGAAGGGATGGAATATATGGCAAATTTTTTGAAATTGGAATTCAATATTTCCTTCCTATATGTTACATTTCCTGAACCAAAATTCTGAGCTATAAATGTGTTTCCGACGACTGTGTGTAATTTTTGAGCTAAAATATTGATATTCAGTTGTAAAAGTCGCTGTTTTAAGCATGATTATTATTATTATTTTTTTTTCCACATCGAAATCCTGAGTGAAATTCTTTGATTTTCAAACTAATTTTTTCACCCTCTTAAATACCCAATTATACCTGAACCAAATCAATACTCGATCATTAGCAAAAAAGGTTAGCATGAAGTATTAAAAATTAAGTGTATTTTTTTAAATAAAAATGTGTGTAATGTTAATCCTACGGAAAAATGAGCGGAAAAAAAATGAAAAGCGACTTCGGGGAATGAATTTTCTCAACGGGGTAATTTTCGTATTTTTTTAAAAATGTTTTGGAGTTTTTCAGAGAAAATATAAAGTATATGCTATTTTGTATTTTCTTTTCTGTGTAATTTGATTTTTGGAGTCTATGCTTAATTTTAAAAATAAACCGGAAAAGGAAAGGAGGGGTGGGGTCTTCCGGTATTTTAAATGCTTAATAAAAGTGTCGTTATCGTCCAAACTCTTTGAAATTTTTAGGAGTTAAAAACATGATGTTTTCGTAGCCTGGGTGAAAAAAATCGTGAAAAAATATTGATATTTAGTGGTAAAAGGGCTCATAAGAAGATTTTTTTTTTTTTTTTTTTTTTTTTTTTTTTTTTTTTTACCGCGACGAAAGAGTTAAACCTAAGGAAGACCTAAGTTGTCAATGGTGATTATACTAGAGAGGAGTGTAAGTCCGCGACGATAAATAGTTCTGTACTGAATATGAAAGAAATGGCATATTAAATCTCTTTTTTTTCTTCATTTTCACAGGAAAAATGATTGACTCATTAATCGAAATAGATTGAGCTTAGCATATATTCATTTTTATGATAAATATCTAATAATAATCAAGGAAATGTGTTTATTCGCAAGGAAGGTTTTTGGCGAGTACTTGGCGCGGTGCTCGCAAATAACTAGCAACCTTAGAGCCCCATGCGGGGTGATGGTCAATAGATATTGTCTCTTCTTATTATCAGAGATTGTAGATTTTTGATGTCCAATCAAAAGTTTCTTTCTTTAAGCTATTACATATAGAGAAAAATTTTCGGTGGATTTGAATTTTTTGGAAAATTTCACCCCAAGTACATACCCAACGTATGGATGAAACATTTAAAATAACAAAGAAAATTTTCTTTTGCAAATTAAAACGAATAAAAGAAGCTCTTTATTGTAAGGCTGTTCTAAAAAAAATTAACTTTCCCCGCTCAAGAACCGGAAACTTTATATTTTAAGGCTCTTCTTTAACGTAGGACATCACAGGGCACGGTATAATTACTTTTTCCTGCGTTTTCTTCCCCAAAGGTCAAGTTGGAAGATAGTGAAGCGGGAGGGGACAATTGACGGGACACTCGCGTATGTTACTTGGCGTTGAGAGGAACAGATTTCGCCAAGCATTGAATTAAAGAATCAGGATAGTCTTTTAAACACCGGGCCTATATAAAAATTTAAATGAAGCCGATAACATATGAATCATTTTCAATGACTACGAGTTTCACGAGTAGTATATGGCTGTTCTCAAATCTAAAGGCGACTTTATATGCAAGTTTTAATTCATTTTTTTCGAAAATGCATGAAACGGCAGGTGCTGTTTTTCAGAAATTATGTAATCGAAAGACGATTTCTGGTTTTTGGTAAACGTACAAGATCTTTCAGAAAATACCATCAAATTGGACGTTTTGAACCGAATTTCCAGATGAAAAAAAATCAAAAAAAAAAAAAAAAAAAAAAAAAAAAACAGCCAGAGAGAGGAGAAAAACCGGTTATCATTTGACCACAATTGCTTAGAATTCGATAATTAATTTATTTATCAAAGAATGTAAAACTCATTTCAATTCCAAATCACTTCCATAGTCAAACCTGCCAATTTTGTACTTCTACTTTTAAAAGGGAGTTAGTACCGTATTTTATGGAAGAAACGCCGCACTCCTGAAATTGGCCTGAATAAGCTTAAAAATATCGTAATCGCCGCACCCGTTGTAAACGCCGCATCCATCGGAATGCTAGTTTTGTCGACAGCGTCACATGGACCTAACTTTAATCGAAGTTTTCTGAGCAATGTAGGTCTCCTCGTTTTTAATATCTTAAGATGTCTGAAGTTTTATTTAAAACATTTAAATCCGATTTTAAATATTTTTATGAATTTTTAAATTAATGAAACTCAGTTGGTATTTTAAAAAAATCGTAAACGCCGCACTTGGAAAAAAATTAACTTTTAAACTCGTAAACGCCGCGGCGTTTCTTCCATAAAATACGGTACATGTGTCAAGCTTACATGGACATATCATGAACATGGATCATACCAGGATCAAATTTGTTTTTCTACATAGTAGTACTGGAATTAATTATTTGCAGGATGTGTCAAGCAAGAAGTATGTTTTGCAAAAATAGTAATAGTCATAATGAACTTCCGTTAATGGAATCATTGAAAATATACTTTAAGGGTGTTTGTTCTCAAATGCAAGGGCAACTTTATGATATAAGTTTTCATTTATTTTTGTTCGGAAATGCATAAAATTAACAGGCGCTGTCGTTCAGAAACTATCTAATCCAACTGTTCTTTCCGCTTTTTTTTTCTTTTTGCAAACACAATACAGTTTTTCAGAAAGTGGGCGTTTTGAGCCGAATTTCCTCGCGAAAAGAGAATAACCACTCAAGAAAGGGTGAAAAACGTGTTTATCACGTGACCCAAAATCGCTTATAACTCAATAAGTAATTTATTTATGAAAAAATGGAAAATACAGTTCGATTCCATATCGCTTTCATAGTCAGGCCTTCCAATTTTATATCTTTTAGTTAAGAAATGAATTTGTAAATGTGTCAAAACGTTTTGCGCTTGTTGAGCACGCAAGTCTTTCTGACTCATTTTTAACTGTAAAGGCATAAAGTTGCCAAGTCGGACTCTTGAAACGGTTGAAAATGAATATTAAGTTTCATATTTTGATAAATAAGTTACTTATTTAGTTATAAGCGATTCTTGTCACGTGCCGGCTGTTTTTTTCTCCTCAGGTTTTGTGTGCGGAAATTCGGTTCAAAACGTTCACTTTGACAGTATTTTTTGATAGATCTTTTGCTTTATCAAAAAATGGGTAACACCATTCCAGTACGAAGTTTCTGAATACGAACATAGGCCCATTTTATACATTTCTGGACAAGAATTAATTCAGAAATGTGTCAGAAAGTAGTTCCTTTGGATTTAAGAACAGCCATAATAAATTACAAAGAAATATTTTCAAAAATATACTTTTATTATACAACTTCAAAAGTTATATTTTAACCTTTTTTTGTTCTAAGTTACATCAACTTTTTTAATGAATCTTTATTTGAATGTTGAAAAATCTTTAGTTTTTAAGTAGTAATTAAGGTTGCTGTTGTGTAATTCGTCTTGAAGAGACATAATCTATAATATACTGAAAATTTTTGCTATAAATATGTACGCTGTAGTCTTGACCCGACCGAGCATATTTAATAGTTTATTTCATGGGCCGGAGCAGATCTGTTTTTACTTATTTTTGTACGGGCTGGCCCTGAACTGTGAAAATATAAAAGAATCGGGTCCGGTCCGAACTTGTAATTTTACACTGACCGGGTCAGGAGAGTTTCCGTGCGTTCCGGGCTGGACTGAACCCGGTCCTGGAAATTCGACACGTGCAGACTTCCAGCTCCCTGCAACCATCGGAGCTTTAAAAATTCCAGGAGAAAAATGCCCGATTTTAACACTAGAAATATTAAAGCATTATTAAAATTTATAAATTACTTAACGCACTTAGTTTTTACTTATACCCGTACTAAATGAGGAAAAAAAGTTCACATAATATATTCACATTAATATTTAAAAACAAAATTGCTAAAAAGTTATTAAAATTTACAAATTATTTGACATCTTCAAATTTTACGTATAATTAATTCTCTTATCAATTATGCACAAAAGTCTATATAACTATAAGTTACAAAAACCAGACGTTGAAATTTTTGCTCAAAAACAAAACGAATAAAAAGTTATGTTTACTAAATAATTTATGTATATTTTTTTCTATTATCTTCTCAATTGTAAATACACACACACATACACACATATATATACATATTATAAATTTGAGATGTATCAAATTTTCAAAACAGAAAACTATAATATTAGTTTTAATAAAATCATAATCAATAAATATACTGGTATTTTACTAGTTGCGTACAATTCTATATCATGTAACCCCAAGTGCATCTAAACAATAATATTTTTTAACTGCAGACAGTGGTCGATCCAGACAAAATTTGGGGCCTATTTAGGGCCCCTTCACGAAAATAAATTTAATAAAATGGGCCCCTTCACAAAAATAACTTTAATAAAATGGGCCCCTTCACAAAAATAAACTTAATAAAACAGGCCCCTTCACAAAATTCCTTTTAATAAGATAGACTCTCTACGTAACATTCTTTTTCGTAAAAACTGTTTTAAAATGTGTAATTTGTAAATAAAACCACATCACGAAAAACAAAAACCTTATCAAAGGGATTTAAAGAATGTTTTTGTTCATAAATTCTTGGTTCGAATTTTAGAACTGGATTTTAACTTTTGTTACAAAATGTTATTTTTCGCAAAAATAACTTCTACTTTTCACAAAATGGGCCCCAAGAATAAAAATCTGCATCGACCCCTGGCAGATTATCTTAAATAAAACTTCTTTGGAACTTGTTTTTGCTCAGTATATTAATAATGATGAAATATTTATTAATAGAGAGAAAGTACAATTTTTTAAATAAATATTTATTTTCTATGCGATTTTTTTTCTTTTTGTGTTCATCCACAACCAATTCTATAAGGTGCTTATTTTCTATATAGTAAATAATATTCAGTTAGCCAAACGAGGGATAAACTGCTTAATACAGTAACCCTACTCATGTGCTTACAGCTTAGGGGGAGTTTAGAGATGGAGAGATGTCTATTGTCCGTGTGACCCGTGCCCGTCGTTGTCTCACCCTTTTTTAAATGTAAAAAAGGATACTTGCAGGCATGATATTTGAAGGGATTTGAAATCGAACAGTTTTTCTTAGTTTCCGGTAAATTAATTACAAGCAATTGTTGTCTAAGAATGGATTTTTATTTATTTATCTAATTTACTGGACAATCGCGTTGGATAGAAAATTTTGGTGGATTAGACAATTTCACCTCAAATAAATAGGAAGCATATGGAAAGAATATGTAAAATAACAAGAATTTTCCTTTTGTGCGAATTAAAACGAACCTCTTTTTTTTTTTTTTTTTTTTTTCTTTTTAATGCGGCTTTTCTTAAGTACATTCACGATATAATTTCCATCCCTCCGCATACAGAAGTTTAAACTATTCTTATTTTACTTAGAAAGAATTGATCAGAAGTTAAATTAATTTTTCTTTTAAACAATGATATAAATTCAATATTTTAACAGTATTTTAGACACAAAAACAAGAAAAAATTCACCAGTTATTCATAATGCATACTATATTTTTATATATAAATGTAAGTTAATTTCATTCGATAAGTTAAATTATAATTTAATTTGACATAAATCAATTAACTGGAAACGAAATTGCAAAATATCTAAATATATTGGATTAGTTTAAAACAATTTCTTCAACACTACTAAAAATGTGCATTTGTTTGTAAACAGTGTGAGAAAAAAAATTGTGAGTAAAGTGTTGTACGAACATTGTGAGAGGGTGTGTATGTGCGTTTCCTTCTATTTTAATAGATAAGTTTGAAAAAAAGTGATATTATATTAATTTTTAGGATGAAATTTATATTGAATATGAAATTGGAATAAAATTTGTAAGGATATAATTAGATTATTTTCAATTTTTTCTTTTGTTTTAAACATAAAAATTGAATGCTAAATAATAAGAATTTTATCTTTATTTAAAATGTTAACATATATATGAATAACATTTTTATTCGGCTTCATAACAAAACACTGCACAGCTTTTGAATTTTAGCATTCATTACTATGAGTTTATTACACCGGTAGATTTATTTATTGTTATTATTGTAATGAAAGCTTTCAAATCTGGGACTAAATAATAATTGATTTAGAAAAGAAAAGCTAAAAATATTAATTCCTGTTTTCTTTTATGATTTTCCGAAGAAGATTTCTATTACAAACAAATCAGCGAAGACCATTTATTTTTATTATAAAAATAAGGGGGAAAACAATTTTTATTTTATACACGTTTCATGTGATTTACAATAAATTCTATATTGAATGTATTAAAAAAAACTGTTTAATTTAATATGATATAGCTTCTTGCTAGCTAATTTTATATGATATGATTTTTGTTCGCGCACTTTTAAAATAAAATTTCCTGTCCTTTTTTTTCTGGTTGGGTGGGAGGGTGTCTGAACTAAAACACAATTTTTCTCTTATAAATTAGTTCTTTCTGAATATTTTTGTACATTAAATCATCGTTAATTTTATATCTTCGCGAAAAAACGCTGAAAATAGCATTATAAATGACTAAAACTTCAAAAATTGCAGGATAAAAAAATTTCTATATTGGAAAAAAATAGAATTCCAGGGGTCGATGCAGGTTTTTATTCTTGGGGCCCATTTTGTGAAAAGTAAAAGTTATTTTTGTGAATTTTATAATATTTTTGTGAAAAATACCATTTTGTAATGAAAGTTGAAATCCAGTTACTCAAATTCGAACCAAGAATTTATTAACAAAAACTTCTTTAAATCCCCTTGCTAAAAAGTTTTTGCTTTTCGTGACCTGGTTTTATTTACAAATTACATATTTTAAAACAGTTTTTATGAAAAAGATTATTACGAAAGGGGCCTGGCCTATTTTATTAAAAGGAATTTTGTGAAGCGGCCTGTTTTATTAAATTCATTTTTGTGAAGAGGCCTGTTTTATTAAGTTCATTTTTGGGAAGAGGCCCATTTTATTAAATTCATTTTTGTGAAGAGGCCCAGTTTATTAAATTTACTTTTGTGAAGGGGCCCATTTTATTAAATTTATTTTTGTGAAGGGGCCCATTTTATTAAATAGATTTTTGTGAAAGGGCCCTAAATTGGCCCCAAATTTTGCCTGGATCGACCCCTAGATTCAATTTGCGAATGTTGAGAAATCGTCGCGCAACCCCCCCCCCCCCCCAAAAAAAAAAAAAAAAACAAACAAACAAAAACAAAAACAAAAACAAACAAAAAAAAAAAAAAAACGACAAAAATTGCTGTACGCGAATTCCAAATAAACTTCATTGAAAAAAGGATAAAATTTATTGTATTGGACTAAAAGTTAATAATTGGATGTATTTTTAATAATGTAGAAAATCGCCGCGAAAAACAAAAAAGAAACATTAAATCACATAAGAATCGCTAAAAATTCAGAAATCACAGATGACAAAATTTAGTACATTAGGCTAAAACAATGGAATCGAAATTCTTTTAGGAATACGGAACAATCTGCGTGGAACATGAAAAAACAAAAGAATTGGTAACATGAACTCGCTCAAATTTATTCCCCCAAACAACGATAAATAGCCAAATCCGGCGATCCTACAACGCCAAAGTTAGTAAAAGGCTGGCGTAGCATAGTACCCATTGACTAGTTAAACGTGCCCCAACTATAGGTTTTCAGCGATTTCGTTGAAATTTTCACACATTTTAGTTTGTAAAAAATATTTCCATTTCAAACGTTTCGAAAAATTTTTAGGTGATGTAAACCTGGTTTATTGAGATGCTCTAAAAAGATTGTGTTGAAATACGGACGTTTAGTTACTTTTAGCAAAGAAAAAATATCCTCTCCGTGAGGCGCGAAGTAACCTGTCTTCGCCTGTGTATTTGAAAGGGTTAAAATTCATATTTATAAAAATTGATTGCACCATCGATTAGAAGAACATTTCAACTTGAATAGCATATTTTTTTTGTTTGTTGGTATCTCTAACATTGCTTCCTGGAGGGGCGTTTCCATAAAAGGAAAAAAACGTTTTTCAGAAAAATGACTCTTTTTGAATTTTTTTTTTCAAAAGCTTAACTGCGATGTTTTTTCGAATTAATTGCTGTATTTGAGACGTAAGAGTACTATCTTTCGGAATATGTCTTCCAATTTTAACTGTACCGAGCTGTTTGATCAATTTAGCTTAAAACAAAATTATTATAAAACTCAAGTAAAATCAAAAGGTCGGTTTTTCGCTTGTTTCCGCTGCGTAAATGGGATTTTGGGTATTGTCGAGCGCTTTCGACGACCGGGAATGAAATAGATGACTTTTTGATGAGAGTGAGTTGCGATTTTTTATTAATAACTCAGCTAATTATTAGAAATTTAAAATTCCAAGCCTCGGGTGCACCAAGAGAGGCCTTCGACTACACTCACATAAATTTTCAGCTTCGTACGTGCCGTAGATTTTCCTAGCCATTGCACACAGACACACACAGACGGAGCGAAAAATTCTTTTATTAGTATGAGACTTGCTGACCCGCCCATCGTTGCCCTGTCCCGTTATAATAGCCTTAAACTCAACTGAAGTTTGTTTTATTTTATATCTTCGGAAAATCCTTCATATGAACCTAGTTTCGGGGCCCCACTTCCTTCGGCAGCATAGAGTGTTTTAAATGAATTTAGTTTCCGGGGCCCCAATGCCTTCGGCATCATCTAGTGTGTTCCCAACAAACCTCTTTTCAAACGAACCCTTGACCTGGATCCGCACTGACTAAGGCAGCGTGTACCGGGAGAGCTCTGCAAGCGCTGGAGACAATTGAAAACCATGTTGAATGAGCCAGATTCCGTAGTAATCGAGTCCATAGCACCCAAGATACGAATGCACCCCTGGCGGCAGTAAGTGGAACTAAAATCTGTAAAACAATCGTAAGCTAAGTTGAATGAACCAATTTCCGTTGAAATCGGGACCATAGAACCCGATGAAACAATGCACCGTTAATGTTCGACAACGTTGGTAGCTTAAGGCTAAGATAAATTTTCATAATATAAAAAGTAACTTGATCGTAATCTAAATTGAAGGAACCAATTCCCATTGAAATCGGGTCCATAGAACCCGAGGAAAGAATGCGCTCCCAAGCCGTGCAAGGTGACCCAACCCCCCAATGTAAAAAATAATCATTTTTAACATTAACACGATATTTATTTTAATTATGAATTCCCCCCCCCCCCCCCTCCTGCTCTAAAGCTACCCACTTACTTTTAACAGTAACATGAATTTTAATTTACGGTTGTAGTGTGTAAACGTAAGTTGATACAGGAAAAGAAGATTGATATTCGAAAAAAGGTGGTACGTGAGGTATAAGGAAAGCTTTTAGTACTTTATAAAGTAGCCTGAGGACCATAGAACTTATGTTGAATGTTAAAGAAAACTGCTAGAGAATCGGATCATTTTTAAAGAAGCTGCATCAAAGACCCCCAAGAAGGCGATTAATATTCAAAATTGGCGGTAGTGAAGTCTGAGAATTTTTTTTTTTTGTCATTCATGTAGTAGCTGGAGGACCCAAGAAGTTGTTAGAATAAAAAAGCTATTGAATCGGACCATTTTTAAGGAATCTATAATAGGGAGACCAAAAGGGGCCAACCGACAGTTGAGAGCAAGGTCCTGAGATAAAAAACATGTTAAAAGGTCCTAATACTTAGCGCTTTAGATCTTAAATTAGTCGAAATTAAGCATAGAGTATGAATTAAACATGAAATTAAAATTAAAAAAAATGAGCAAAAATGGGCCCTAGGGCCCCAATAAAAATATGAGTGTGTTGGCCTGGGGAGAGATGTCCAAAACTCAACTTTAATGTTATGCTTTAGATCTTCAATTAGTCGAAATTAAGCATAATGAATTAATCATTAGAATAAAATTCTAAAGAAATGAGCAAAAAATGGGGAAAGACATTAAAAAAGGACCCTAAGAGCACCAATAAAAATATGAGGTGTTGGCCTGGGTAGAGGAGTCCAAGACTCAACTTTAAAGTTATGCTTTAGATCTTCAATTAGTCGAAATTAAACATAAGGTATGAATTAATCATTACAATAAAATCTAAAGAAATGATCAAAAAATGGGGAAAGACATTAAAAAAGGGCCTTAAGAGCACCAAAACATGAGGGTGTTGGCCTGGGTAGAGGAGTCCAAGACTCAACTTTAAAGTTACGTATTCAGTGAGAGGATGACACAATTAGGGTAAGAAAAATGCATGGCGCACAAAAGGTTCAAGGTGCGCCGAACCAGTCTCCAGGGGTTCCAGACTGTTAACTGGAATGTAGAACAGGGGAATAACTAAATGAAAAAAGGGCCGCCAAAACGAAGATAGGATTAAAATGAGCATTTTTTTAACAATTTAGGATACAAAAACTTCAAGGGACCAGGGTCATATTATTTTTGAAACAACTTTCAAATATTGTGATTTTTTTTTTCTATTGCATATTTTTGGTATCGGGTTGGGGCTCAGTCTCTGATGACACAAAATTTTTCGTGCTCCGTAAAAAGAGCCCGAACTTTTCTCTAATGCACAGCACTCTGGCAAAATAACTTTCCCGTGAATAAACAATATGTAAAACTATTTAAAATATACACACACACACAAAAGAGAAATAAAAAAAGAAATGTTTTAACATTCACAAGGAGAAAATCCGCCATTACACGTAAAAAATAAATTCTCTTATTGGACACGGCCCGGAGAGAATGAAATACAGTTTCGCAGCCTTCCCATCATCCTAGGCTACGACAGTTTGAAGATGAAAATTTAAGTAGTGCTGCCATCTGTGATTCAACAGAAAAACTATGGGTGAAAACATTAGGATAAAAAATAAGATGCAGAAAAAGGGCAAACATCTTTTTGGAAATAATATGTTAATGATAAAGATTTTAGAAATTAAAACATTCTTTTTCTGTGTTGAATTTAAAATCCGCATTTAATGTGTATGATATGTTATACATAATTACTTCGGTTCAAACTGGCAATTAAAAAAAAATTAACATAACATGTCAATCCGATATTACATATACATTTTTGCCAAATTTCAATCTTAGTAAGCATTCATAGTACTTTTTTTTAAAAACTTTTTATTAAATACGGTCTTAAGTTCAGTGAATGGAAGGAACTTGCCATTATTTTGGATTTGAAATATTGCTATTGTCACTAGAGAATACTGCCGAACAAACTTAGTTTCCTTTGGGATGTTTTTATGATTATATTTAAAAACAACTTTTTATGTCTAAGCAAAATCTGACATTTTTCAATATCTTTAAAGCAATAAATCATTAAATATCGTTATATCTCTTACTCTGCATATCGTACAAAATATTCACTATATATAAAATTTTAAGTTTCTAGGTATAATAGATTTATTTATACTCTTTTATTTAACTCGACCTGGTTTTTGTATGTAAAGCGGCTACATACGTGTTCTTGACCACTGCTGGTCACCATACGGTGAAAAAAAATGTTTGTATGTAAAGATGGAATTTTGTCATAAATTTTTAAACGATTTCCTAATATGATAGAATTATAAAAATCACGTTAACAAGTGTGCTTCCGATGGCAATACAACATTTTAATATTTTTAGAGATTAACTATAAAGTTGAGTCCGCAATAGGTTATAAAACGCTAAATATTCTCTGTAACGTATTCAGTTGTATACATACGTGTTGAAAATACATTGGCCTCCAAAAGTTAAGGTACGGGGACTGCAGTCCGAATATCTACCAACATTATTGGCGAAATTGTTCTTGAACTTCTTGGATGTAAAGAACATGTTTGATTTTATATTTCTCGGTGAAGATTTATCGGGGGGTACAATTAGGGGGCTAATAATAAATTTAATAATAAAATAATATTTGCGATCACCTATGTAACAGAAAAGGCAGGAAATGGTTTGTCACTGTGGTAAATGACTATTTGGGTCCTGTTCAACGTTTGTATGCATTTGTGTAAGCATAGCACTCATATTCGTGAAGATGTTAACGTTTTTGTGAAAAGTTCAAAAGTTTTTTGTTTATAGCATACAGAGTTTTCAAACAAATTTAACACATCCGAAAACTTGCCAAAGAATAGTAGCAACAGTATACTGCAATTAAAACATGAATATATTGAATATTTGATGAGATATCGGCATTTTTATGAGATAATTTTTAACTGCGCATGCGTGGAAGATTTCAAATTTTTTTTTCATAATTTGGTAGTCAGTATTTTGGGGCAACTTCTATAAAAAGTTCAGTCAAATGTTGTGAAAAATTAGAAAGATATAGTGAGCCGATTGAAAAGTTGTGGAAAATCCCTTATAATAAAGCTATTTTTAGGAATTAACTCACTATATCGACCCTATCTTTGTGAATTTTCGCGATATTTGACTGGGCTTTTTATATAAGTTTCCCTAAATAACTGATTACCAAATTATATAATAAAAATTTTAGGATCTGCCACGCATGCGCAGTTAAAAATTATTTCATACAAATGCCGATATCTCATTAAATATTCAATATATTCACGTTTTAATTGCAGTATACTGTTGCTACTGTTCTTTGTCAGGTTTTTGGAAAGTTGTGTTAAATTTGGTTGAAAACTCTGTATGCTATAAACAAAAAACTTTTGAATTTTTCACAAAAACGTTAACATCTTCACGAATATGAGTGTTATGCTTATACAAATGCATACAAACGTTGAACAGGACCCAAATAGCCATTTACCACACTGACAAACCATTTCCAACCTTTTCTGTTACATAGGTGATCGCAAATATTATTTTATTATTAACTTTATTATTAACCCCCTAATTGTACCCCCCGATAAATCTTCACCGAGAAATATAAAATCAAACATGTTCTTTACATCCTAGAAGTTCAAGAACAATTCGCCAATAATGTTGGTAGATATTCGACAAAACGTGTGCAATCGAAAGTATCCAGTCCCTGTACCTTAACTTTTAGAGGTCAGTGTACAATGGATTTAATGATGCGCTCATAAGCGCTCTCCAAAATATGCCAAATGGCTGTGAAACTCCAATACTGAAACATTTTAAATGCTGAAAAGTAGAACATAAATTATAAATAAAAAATGAACAGTTTAATATAAAAAAAATACTCTTTTATCAATTAAATGTTGTGTATTTATTGATTTACGATTATGCGTCGAGATATCAATTTAGAAATCCCAAAGAGATAATGAAAGATTTAAATAATGTTTTATTTTTACTTTCCCGTTGTCCTATCCCAAAAAAAAAGAGTAAAAATTATATATATATACATTTTATAGCTTCATTTGCTTGCGCTTTCCACCAAACGTAAAAAAAGCAGCGAATTTTTCAAGCAGCGAGTTCGATGTCCATGCTAAATTAACGAATTATAACAGAATTTTTTGGAAAAAAACATGAATTGGAGTAAAAGAACTAGGCGTAATTTTCAAGAATCATTATAAAAGAGTGTTTTCTTAGGAAGTGGCATATAGGTTTTCATGATTTTTTGGATGAACTGATTCAAGTCTTGTACAAACTCTCTTAATGCAAGTTCCGCGGTTCCCCTGTGCATATACAACTTCCAAAAGCAGATTTTCTTTCTTATTAAAGATTATAATTTAATTTCAACCTAAGCAGTTTTTAAGTAACTAATATTATGACAAAATGAATTAAAAGCAATTAGGGCTTTCATTTAATTTGTAACCTTCATGAGGATATCTTAGCACCATGTAATAACTCATAACTAGGGTGGTTAAACGTTTACTGCAGAAAGAGTGGGTTGAAATTCGAAAAATTTTTTAGCCCCCGGTATGCTATTTCTTTCTCCCAGCTATTAAAGAGTCGTCTCCAAAAAATAACGTTAAGTTGTATTTTTTTGCCAGCCGTAAAACAAAGCAGATGTATTATTGTACTGTTAAATACTCTACTGCAATTTTTTAAACTTATAAGCATCGCACTTTTTCAATTTTTATACCGTCGTATTGGAAAAAAAAGTACTTTTAACTGCAATTTGTTTGAAAACTGCATCTCAATTTATTTTTGAGATAATAATTTTTCTGTAGTTTTTAACGAATTTTTTTCAATGTTGGCAACTCAAGTACTCCATTTCTATAGAAAGTAAAGGAAAAACAATTGGAAAACAGTCATTACATCTTTTTGTTGCCATTTTCCCATAACAACTGAAAAAAAATGTAATTAAAATATGTGCTATTTTGAAAAAAAAAAAAAAAAAAGATAAATGAATGATTTCTGATAAAACATGGAGCTATTATAAACTATATTTAATTTTTAGTATCTATATTAATATTACAAACAAATGAAGGCCTATGAATCATTAGATAGCCGACTTTTTTTGTGGAGTTTCTTGAATGACGAGATTTCTTTTTTGGATTTGTGTATTATTTAGCGATAGTGACAACTGAAATAGGATTTTTACTATCTATGTTTTTATACATATAGATTTTTTCTTCATCGGGGCGACACTAAATTCTGAAAAAGCAGAATTCCTGTTTTCTAGTTTCTTTTTTTTTTCTTTCTTTCTTATTTTTTTTTAACACTTTTCAATGTAGTTGAGAATTCGGTTTGTCTGTCCGTCTGTCTGTATACGCTCTAACTCGCGTAAATAGCCTCGGATTTTCATGCAATTGATATATGTTAATGGTGAAAAAAAAAGCAAAATTGATTGCTCAGATTGTTATCACCGTCGATATGACGTCAGCGTTATGCACGTCTTTGCTTTATAATAAAGATTTATTGTGAGCTCGTATTACAGTAAAAATATCACCCATATAAACAAATAAATGTGTAACATTCTTAACAATTACATAAATTTAACATTTTTACATAAAAATATTATGTTTGCTTGAATTATTCGTACTTAATGCCGCTCCTTTCATTGAACAAAGCAGTTTTATAAATTTAGAGTGAAAATAAACCACTTTTTCTCATCAGGGCTGAAACTAAGGGTGGAGGGAGGCAGACGGAGCATGTGCCATGGACGCCAGAACGAAGGAGCGTCAAATGAAGGATTATACCTTTAGAATGATTCATTTTCTTCTGATGGACTGATAGCTTCCATTATTATGAAACGCTATTACAAATGAAGTGTTAGGTGAAGATGAAAGAGCAGCCGTAAATAGTTAGAACTCTGATTTTCTGATCAGAATGGGAAAAAAACAAGAAAGAAAAATCATGCGTACGGCTTAGATTATGAAACACTTTCCAACACTCCCTGAAAGCTTTAACAAAACTTCGTTATTTAGGGAAATGCGTTAAATAAAATAACTAAGTAAACGTTTAAAAAATTGATTTCAGCAGTTACCGTCCATAGCCAAATATGTATACCAATTCTTTTGAACAGCCTTGTATTTGATCTGTATGTTGATATGTATACTATATAATGGGAAAATTTAGTTTAGCAAGAAAACGCATAACAGGTTGAAATTTCTCTTTCAGCAATTTTTACTAATAGATTGGAAACGTACTTTAAGACTTTTGTACAGCCCTGTAGTTTACCTAGTACCTTTATTACATGCCACTATTTATCTAAAATTTAATTCAAACTAAAACACTCTTAAAACTACTGAATCCTATTTCCAGAAATTATCATCCATAGACAGCATGTATCCAATTCTTTGCGTGACCCTGTATATCATTTTATCTATATTCTACAAACATTTCTTAAAAAACTAAATGCAGTTCAGCGTAAAAATGTATAACTCATTTAAAACCCACCTTTAAGCAATTTGCGCTCATACCCAGTAACCGTTACGAATTATTTTGTTGTAGCCCGGTATATAAATTATAGCATTTATACATACCACATAGTATGCATAAATATAGTGAAACATAAAAGCGCATATCATAATTGAAAATGTATTTCCAGCAATCACCGCTAATGTACAGTACTTCTGATACAATATAGTATCTGAAATCGTTTGTGTGTCCCTGTAAATGCTCTGCACTTCGTATTATACATGAAATAACTTACAGTAAAACTCAGCGACGTATATCAATTTCATCATATATGAAACAGTTTAACATAATTAAAATACGCCGCAAACAATCCCCCTCCTCCATATCATTATTTAACGGAATTCTTTTGTGTGGCTCTGTAAATGAATAATAACTATTCTTTGTACCTCATATTCTACAGAATGCATATTTTAGTGCATTTCATAAATGCATATAAATTTTGTTATATTTGGATGCGTGTAACATCATTAAAATAGTTTTAAACGATTTTTTCCCATTGGCTGTAATGTAACGGAATACTTTTGATTGTTCCTGTAGATGAACTAAACATGTTACAAACTTAATTTGAAATAGTGTTCGTGCTATGGTAAATGTCAATAACATCCAAAAATTTCAAAGCAATCCGAGTATATTTACGAGAGTTAAAGCTTTGTTGGAAAGTGTTAAAAATGGCCATCATTTTTTTACAACAAAAAATTATGGCCATTTTTTTTCGCCCATTCTGACCAGAAAATCAGAGTTCTAACTTTTTACGGCTGCTCTTTCATCTTCACATAACACTTCATTTATAATGGCTGTTTCGTAATAATAGAAGCCATCAGTCCACCAGAAGGAAATAACTCTGTTAAAGCGGAAACTCGGTTAAGCAGGACTCGGATAATCGGGACTCAGTTGTATACTTCATTTAAAAAATGATCTTTAGAATATTTTTGTTGGTCGTCACTTTAGATAGGGGCGTCATGAACCCCCGTGACCTCCCCTTTGGATCCGCCATTGCAGATTAAGTAGTTCAGTATTACATATTTTATGATTACATATTTTAAATATTAAAATAAGTCGGCTATTAGTAAATTAGTAAAATTCTCTTTGTAAATATACTTTGCAGAAGAGAGAGAGAGGGGGGGGGGGGGGTACACGTCAAAATCCATGTTTGCCCAGGTTGCAAAAAAGGCTAGTTTCAGTCTTGTTTTTGATAACCTGGAAATAAACCAAATGCACGAAACACAAAATATTTTTCTCTTCCAGCAAAATTCGTTTTCAGATTGATTGAATACAATGCAGGAAATGGACCAAATGTACCCGATTTAAAATAATATACCATTTCTTTTCAAAAGAAAATAAGCACAAAAAGAAATATTCTTAATGCAAGAATGAATTTCAATTGCAAGTTTGCTGTTGCAGACCTTATAGAAAAGTAACGAGTATATTTAGAACAAGAGAGAAAAATCATGCGCTAAGCATAGATTTACGAAACTCTGTCATGCGCAGAATGCTGTAACAAAACTTCACCTTTTAATAAGGTGAAAGTTGATGTCTAGGTAAATAATTTGGAAAACGCATAACACATTTGAAAACCCATTTACAATTTATCATTGGAAAATATCCGAATTCTTTTTTTTCCAGCCCTGTATACGATCCATAGATTTGTAAATTTATAGATACTATATAGTAGAGTAAAAATTTATTCAGTTAGGAAACGTAGAACACAGTTGAAAGTTGACTATTATATGATCTATAAAATTTATACACACCGAGTAATGTGCAAAAAATAGTTAAATTTAAAACTTCATATCGCAATTTGAAAATGCACTTCCAGCCATTATTGCTCATACATGGTATTGTAACCGAATATTTTTGCGTGTCCCTGTACATTGCGTGTCCGAGACAGACATTAAATATACAATAGCCCATATCATTTACATGGTAATCTGTGAATAGTTACGCGAGTTAGAGCATGACCAGACAGACATTAAATCACAAAATCCATATAATTTATATGGCAGTCTGAGAATATATAGGCCAGTTAGAGCATG
This sequence comes from Maratus speciosus, assembly GCA_963932465.1. Classification (NCBI taxonomy): domain Eukaryota; kingdom Metazoa; phylum Arthropoda; class Arachnida; order Araneae; family Salticidae; genus Maratus; species Maratus speciosus. The sequence goes on from OZ010789.1 coordinate 467,334,706, forward strand.
GACAGACAGACTTTAAATCACAATAGCCCTTATCATTTACATAACAACCTGGGAATACATATGTGAGTTAGAGCATGGGCACACAGACATTAAATCACAATAGGCCATATCATTTACACGACAATCTGAGAATACATACCTGAGTTAGATCATGGACAGACAGACATTAAATCACGATAGCCCATATCATTTACATGGCAATCTAAGAATACATACGTGAGTTAGAGCATGGACAGACAAACATTAAATCACAATAGGCCATATCATTACATGGCAATCTGAGAATGCATACGTGAGTTAGATCATGGACAGACAGACATTAAATCACAATAGCCCATATCATTTACGTGACAGTCTGGGAATACATACGTGAGTTAGAGCATGGACAGACTAAATCACAATAGCCCATATCATTTACATGGCAGTCTGAGAATACATATATGAGTTAGATCATGGACAGACAGACATTAAATCCCAATAGCCCATATCATTTACATGGCAGTCTAAGAATACATACGTGGGTTAGAACTTGGAGAGACAGACATTAAATCACAATAGGTCATATCATTTACATGGCAATCTGAAAATACATACGTGAGTTAGATCATGTACAGACAGACATTAAATCACAATAACCCATATCATTTACATGGAATATGAGAATACATCCGTGAGTTTGAGCTTGGACAGACAGACATTAAATTACAATAGGCTGTATCATTACTTGGCAATTTGAGAATACATACGAGCGTTAGATCATGGACATTAAATTACAACAGTTCATATCATTTACATGGCAGTCTGAGAATACTTACGTGAGTTAGAGCATGGGCAGACAAGCATTAAATCACAATAGGCAATATCATTTACACGACAATCTGAGAATACATACGTGAGTTAGAGCATGGATAGACAGACATTAAATAACAATAGCCCATATCATTTATATGGTAGTCTGAGAATACATACGTGAGATAGAGCATGGGCAGACAGACATTAAATCACAAAAGGCCATATCATTTACACGACAATCTGAGAATACATACGTGAGTTAGATCATGGCCAGACAGACATTAAATCACAATAGCCCATATCATTTACATGGCAGTCTGAGAATACATATATGAGTTAAAACATGGACAGACATATATTAAATCACAATAGCCCATATCATTTACAAGGCAATCTGAGAATACCTACGCGAGTTAGGTGATGGACAGACAGACATTAAATCACAATAGCCCATATCACGTACACGACAATCTGAGAATATTTATGTGAGTTAGAGCATGCACTGTTAAAAATCTTGCAGCATTCTGGCAGGTCATTCGACCGTTTTTTGAAAAAACGGTTTCATAACCAGAATTTTACTATATTCTGACCAAAAAACGGCCAATAATATGGTCAGAATAGTGTTAAATTACGGTTGTGTAACCGTTTTCGGAAAAAACGGTCAAATGACCTGCCAGAATGCTGCAAAATTTTAACAGTGTGGCTAGATATGCATTAAATCACAATAGCCCATATCATCATTTACATGACAATCTGAGAATAATTATATGAGTTAGAGAATGGACAGATAGATATCAATGATAGATTGATAGATATTAACGGATTACCATTTTTTGAGTCTCATTTCTAATTGCATATTGAACTCAAAATTATATAAGAACTGAGGTATGTAGTATTTTTCTAACTCTTAAATAAATGTGTTCTTAGACAAAGTTATTTCTTTCAATTTACTGATATAATCTTGTTTCGAAGGTAATCTCAAAAACAGTTCTTTTTTACTTTTTTACACTTCTGCTGCCATACAAATATTAAAAACAATATTTAAAAGCAAAAATTTTAGAAAAAAAAGAATGACTAGAAAACAGGGATTCTGCTTTTTTAGAATTTATTGTTTTCACAGATGAAAAAAAGAAATGTATATAAATATAGATAGTACAAAATATATTTCAGTTTTATTACTTAAAACACACATTTTTATTTCATATAAAATGACGTCATTCGCATCGTCTCAAAAAAATTCTACAGAAAAGTGTGCATATGACGTCACTATCGTAGAATAATACACAATTCTAGCAAAAAGTAAAGTCGTCATTCAAGAAACTGATCAAAATAAATCGGCTATAGATAGCCGATTTATTTTGATCAGTTTTTTGATTCACATGCCTTCATTTGTTTGTAAGATTAATATAGATACTTAAAATGAAATAAAATTTATAATAACTCCACGTTTTACCAGAAATCATTCATTTATATTTTTTCAAAATAGCACATATTTTAATAATTTTTTTTTCTCAGTTATTATGGGAAAATGGCAACAAAAAGATATAATAGTCTACTATTTTCCAATTATTTTTCCTCATAGAGTAAAGAGAAAGAATAGAGATTAAGGGTGGTGGCTGGAGGTGGCGCCAAAAATGTAATCCTAAAATTCGCTATGTTCAGCCCAAACACAATCACGCATTTTCGCAAAAAGGAAGAAAACTTCTAGTAATATAGTTTTTAACACATATATACAATGAAGTGCTATTTTAGAATGGTTAAATATAAGCAGATCATTTTCATTTAGAGAAAAGAAATGCGCGGGCGATGTCAAAGAATTCGGTCTCTGTTCAACCTGCCTCTTTTGATTGGGCCGAATGTGGGCATTTAAATTTGAGCGATAACGCGCATCATATTACAAACCGTTTTTACGGCATATTGCATCTCCATCTATCTCTGTTCTCCATGATTTTCAACTTTACTTTCTACAGAAATGGAGTACTTGAGTTGCTAACATTAAAAAAATTCGTTAAAAACTACAAAAAAAAATAAATAAATAAATAAATAAAAATAAAATAAAATAAAATAAAATAAAAATAAAAATAAATAAATAAAAAAAATAAAAAATAAAATGAAATTAAAATATAAATTAATATCTCAAAAATAAATGGAGATGCAGTTTTCAAACAAATTGTATTTAAAAGTACTTTTTTTCCTTATACCACGGTATAAAAATTGAAAATGTGCGATGGTTAGAAGTTAAAAAAATTGCAGTAGAGATTATCCGTATTTAACCCTACAATGGTACATCTGCTTTGTTTTACTGCTGGCTTATATAAAGGAAAGTTAATTTTTAGAGACGACATTTTAATTGCCGGCCGAAAGAAATAGCATATATGGGCTAAAATAAAATTAAATAACATTCGTGAAAATCCTGGCATTTCACAAAATTCGCGGAATTAGAGAAAATAATGAAAAGAGAATAAGAGAAAATTGCCGCTGAGATTCATGTCGCGATAAACATTTAACACATGACCTCTTTTATACATTCTTCAAGTACGGAAATTTTTGGCATGTAGTTTTCATTTTATGAGCTGTTTCAAAGTGATATTTCAATTATAAGCAGTCTGTATATTAATTTTCAGAACAAAATAGTAAATATCCATTTGAAATCCTGTTATTGAGATTGAAAATTAAAAATTACACTAATATTTTTATGTGTTTTTTCATCATATCTAATTATCTATCTCATCGTTAAAGGCGTGACGTAAAAGACTATTTTATTAACACACAATGATTTATATGGCAAATGCAAATAGTAAGTACTCTGAAGCTAAAATCTTGAAAATATTTTATACGCTAAAATCTTGAAAATATTTTGAAAGCTAAAATCGTGAAAATATTTTATATTAGCAAACCCCGCGGCTTTGCTCGCGTAATATTTGAAATATGCCAAGTGATATTTATATGTCTAATTTTTATTAAAAGGTACTAACTAAATTTTTATTTTATTAAAAGGTAATATTTTATTTTATTAAAAGGTACTTATTACTTTTAGGAATAGTTCAAAAATTATTACTTAAAACAGAGTTTGACAGAAAATTAGGCAGAAATGGGACTTAAATTAATAAAACGAAATAAAACTAAAAAAAAATGATAATTTAGAAAATATTTTGAAACTTTTATGCTCAATTAATACGATCATTTCCGTATTCATTTGAAGTTTTTAATTTTTTAGAAACCATCTTCTTACATCTTAAAATTAACTATCATGCCAAATTCCAAGTTCTACCACTTCTCTCAACATAAAGGGCTATGTTGAAATAGGAACGGTCACCATTAATTTGCCAACATTAATTTTGAAATCGGTTTGTTATTTCCTAATATTCCACAGAAATTTAATTTAGAAAGCTTTTAAAGGCCTTTTTTAGAACGTTTGTTGTTCCTGTGAACCTCAGGAGGTAGAATCATCGGCATAAAAATAGCCTGTGTAGGATCAGAGACTGTTACCATTGATTCGCAACTATTACTTTTATAATCTGTTTATATTCCCTGAAATTGCATAGAAATCGTAATTTAGGACTTTTTTAGAATGCTTTTCGCACCCCCTCTTCGCTTCATCCCTTTTTAATTCGAATTTATTTTCGACAGTCCTTCAGGGCATTTATATTTTATAAGTAACTACCATGCCATATTTAAAATTTCTAGCCTTTTCGGTATCACAGAAATCGCAATTTAGAAAGTTTTTTGCTCCTGCAACCCTCTGGTGGTAGTGGCACAGACATAAAATATAGCTTATGTTTGAGCTGGTTTTATCGCCAACAATTTGTCACCATTATTTTTTTAAATCGGTTTGATATTTGATAAGATTGCATAAAAATTGTAATTTAGAACGCTTTTCGCTCACTTCATCTTTTTAAATTTGGAATTTTTTTTCGACTGTTCTTAGAAAGTAGTTGCATCTTCTAAGTAAATACCATGCCATATTTCAAAATGTTAGACCCCTCAGTTGTGCAAAAAACGCAAATTAGAACCTGTTTTGCTCTTGCAACCCCTAGGTGGTAGTGACAGCAACATAAAATATAGCGTATGTTGGAGCAGGGACTGTCACCATTGATTTGCAATCATTACTTTTGAAATAGCTTTGGTATTTCCTGAGATTGAGTAGAAATCGCAATTTAGAACGTTTTTAGAACGTTTTTCGCGCATTTTCATCCCATTTTAAATTTCCAATTTTTTCAAAACTGTTCTTAAAGACCATTTATATCTAATAAATATATACCATGCAAAATTTCATGAGTCTAAGTTCTTCTATAATTCAAAAATCGCATTTTTAGAACGTTTTTTGCTCCTGCATCTCCTCTGGGGTAGTGGAAACCGATATAAAACATAGCCTATCTTGGAGCAAGAGCGGTCACCATGATTTTTATATTATTATATTTGAAATCGATTCAGTACTTGTATAGAAATTGCATAGAAATCTCAATTTAGAACCTTCTTTTACAACGCTTTTTGCGCATTTTGACCACCTTTTAAATTTCGATTTTTTTAGGAAATGTCCTTAGAGATCACTGATATCTTATAATTAACTACCAATCCAAATTTCATGATTCTAGGCCCTTCCGTAACGCAAAAATGCAATGTAGAACTTTTTTCTCCTGCACCCCCTTTGGGGTAGTGGTAGCAACATAAAACATAGCCTATGCTGGAGCAAGGCTTGTCACCATCATTTTGACGTCATTATTTTTTAAATCAGTTTGGTATTTCCTGAGATTGTGTAGAAACCACCATTTAGAACGTTTTTTAGAACGCTTTTCGCACATTTTCACCGCTTTTAAATTTCGAATTGCCCAAGAACTGTCTTAGAAATCCTTTATATCTAATAAGTAACTAATATTTCAAACTTAATATTTCTAGGCCCTTCAGTAACGCAAAAATCGCATTTTTAGAACGTTTTTTGCTCGTGCATCCCCTTTGGGGTAGTGGCACCGACATAAAATATAGCCTATCTTGGAGCAAGCGTTGTCACCATCATTTTGACACCACTATATTTTAAATCGGTTTGGTATTTCCTGAGATTGTGTAGAAACCACCATTTAGAAAGTTTTTTAGAACGCTTTTCACACATTTTCACCCTTTTTAAATTTCGAATTGCTTAAGAATTGTTCTTAGAAATCGTTTATATCTAATAAGTAGCTAATATTTCAAATTTCATATTTTTAGGCCCTTCAGTAACGTTTTTTGCTCCTGCGCCCCCTTTGGGGTAGTGGTACTGACATAAAATATAGCCTATGTTCTAAGTTGGAATAACACCGTCATTTTGATACTATTACTTTTAGGTAGCTTTCATTACAATAAAAAAGAAAAATGCCCAGCTAAACTGATGGCATTGAGCTCACAGGCTATTCACACTAATTGTATATCATACTCTTATTTTAAAGAATAATGCCCCTCAAAAAATAAGTGAAGGGGAATTAGCCCCCGTTTCACCTTTATACTTAACCAGTGAACCTCCAAATCTAATCAGGGAAGTTCCTTAACATAATAAACCGGTATACCAACTTCGGAGCAAATCGAATCATTCTGCATGAAAAACCCATTTATCTGAATTAAGGGGGTGGACTAGCCCCCCTTTTTCCCCTTTATTCTTAACCAATGAACCCCCAAAACTAATCAGGGAAGTTTCTTAACCTAATTAACCGGTATACCAAATTCGGAGCAAATCGAATCATTCTGCATGAAAAACCCATTTATCTGAATAAAAAGGGGTGGACTAACCCCCCTTTTCCCCCTTCTTCCTTAACCAATGAACCTTCAAAACTAATCAGGGAAGTTCCTTAACATAATAAACCGGTATACCAAATACGGAGCAAATCGAATGATTCTGCATGAAAAACCCATTTATCTGAATTAAGGGGGGTGGACTAACCCCGTTTTTCCCCCTTTATCCTTAACCTATGAACTCCCAAAACTAATCAGGGAAGTTCCTTAACATAATAAACCGGTATACCAAAATCGGGGCAAATCGAATCATTCTGCATGAAAAACCCATTTATCTGAATTAAGGGGTTGGACTAACCCCATTTTTGCCCCTTTATCCTTAACCAATGAACTCCCAAAACTAATCAGGGAAGTGCCTTAACCTAATAAACTGGTATACCAAATTCGATGCAAATCGAATCATTCTGCATGAAAAACCCATTTATCTGAATAAAAAGGGGTGGACTAACCCCCCTTTTCCCCCTTTATCCTTAACCAATGAACCCTCAAAACTAATCAGGGAAGTTCCTTAACATAATAAACCGGTATACCAAATACGGAGCAAATCGAATGATTCTGCATGAAAAACCCATTTATCTGAATTAAGGGGGGTGGACTAACCCCGTTTTCCTCCCTTTATCATTAACCAATGAACTCCCAAAACTAATCAGGGAAGTTCCTTAACATAATAAACCGGTATATCAAATTCGGGGCAAATCGAATGATTCTGCATGAAAAACCCAATTATCTGAATTAAGGGGGTGGACTAACCCCCCTTTTCCCCCTTTATCCTTAACCAATGAACCTCCAAAACTAATCAGGGAAGTTCCTTAACATAATAAACCGGTATACCAAATTCGGAGAAAATCGAATCATTCTGCATGAAAAACCCATTTACCTGAATTAAGGGGTTGGACTAACCCCGTTTCCCCCCCTTTATCCTTAACCAATGAACTCCCAAAACTAATCAGGGAAGTGCCTTAACCTAATAAACTGGTATACCAAATTCGGAGCAAATCGAATCATTCTGCATGAAAAACCCATTTATCTGAATAATAAGGGGTGGACTAACCCCCTTTTCCCCCTTTATCCTTAACCAATGAACCCCTAAAACTAATCGGGGAAGTTCCTTAACATAATAAACCGGTATACCAAATACGGAGCGAATCGAATGATTCTGCATGAAAAACCCATTTATCTGAATTAAGGGGGTGGACTAACCCCCCTTTTCCCCCTTTATCCTTAACCAATGAACCTCCAGTTCCTTAACATAATAAACCGGTATACCAAATTCGGAGAAAATCGAATCATTCTGCATGAAAAACCCATTTATCTGAATTAAGGGGTTGGACTAACCCCGTTTTCCCCCCTTTATCCTTAACCAATGAACTCCCAAAACTAATCAGGAAAGCGCCTTATCACAATGAACCTAGAAAAAAATTTTGAAGCAAATCGGATGTTTCTATCAAGAGTTATCGCGTTACGTACATACGTACGTACATACATACATACATACAGAGCGGGCGGGCACATTAGCTCTCAGGCTTTGATAGCCTGTGAGGTAAAAAGCTACCTATTGCAGCCGTTCGGAGGAAAGCAATTTCAAAAAAATTTTGGTATATTTTCATCGATCATGACCCCCAGACCCCGAAACCAGCCTCCGTTCAAAAGTTGATACATATATATATATATATATATATATCCATATATATATATATATATATATCTGACCTTTGTCATACTGTAACTCTCGAATTTATGAACCGATTTGGATGTAATTCGGTATGTACATAATACATACCAATGTCTCGACCGAGTTCGTTGGCCAGCTTCATCCGCCATTTTGTTTCAAAATGGCGGCCATTTAAAATTTTCTTAAAAATTTTAAATTTGAAATGTGGTACCAAAGAATTGAAAATGGAAAAATATTTTTTTCTTATGTATTTGACCTTTATACAAAGATTCCGGAGCAGTTTTTGTTTCGTCTATATCTTAAAAAATGGCTGAGTTATAGCATTTTGAATTTCTAGCGTGGCTGACATTTTGAAACGTCCTGAATTTTGTCACGCGATAAAAGGCGTATTTATGAACCGATTTGGATGTAACTTCGTTTGCATATAGTACATACCAATGTATCGACCGAGTTCGTTGGCCAGTTTCATCCGCCATCTTGTTTAAAAATGGCAGCCATTTAAATTTTTAAGAAAAAATTAAATTTGAAATGTGGTACCAAAAAATTGAAAATTGAAAAAAAAAATATATTTTTTTATGTATTTGACCTTGATACAAAGATTCGGGAGCAGTTTTTGTTTTGTCTATATCTCAAAAAATGGCTGAGTTATAGCATTTTGAATTTCTAGCGTGGCTGACATTTTGAAACGTCCTGATATTTGTCACGTGATAACAGGCATATTTATGAACCGATTTGGATGTACTTTGGTGTGTACATAGTACATACAAATATCTCGACCGAGTTCGTTGGCCAGCTTCATCCGCCATCTTGTTTCAAAATGGCGGCTATTTAAAAAAATTAAAAAAATTAAAAATTTAAAATGAGATACCAAAATATTAGAAAATGAAAAAGATTTTTTTTTGTATGTGTTTGACCTTAATACAAAGATCCCGGAACAGTTTTTGTTTCGTCTATATCTAAAAAAATGGCTGAGTTATAGCGTTTTGAATTTCTATTGTGGCTGACATTTTAAAACGACCTGAATTTTGTCACGCGATAACAAGCGTATTTATGAACCGATTTGGATGTTACTTGGTCTGTACATAGTACATACCAATGTCTTGACCGAGTTCGTTGGCCGGCTTTATTCGCCATCTTGTTTCAAAAGGGTTGCCATTTAAAAAAATTAAATTTAAAATTTAAAATGAGGTATTAAAAAATTGGAAAATGAAAAAGATTTTTTTATGTGTTTGGCCTTGATACAAAGATTCCGGAGCAGATTTTGTTTCTGAAAATTTGTTCTTTTGTTTATATCTTAAAAAATGGTTGAATTATAGCACTTTGAATTTCTAGTATGGCTAACATTTTGAAACGATCTTGTATTTGTCACGCGATAACACACGTATTCGCCTATTTCCATGTGAGAAAGCATGTGGATAGTATACATCAACATCTCAGCCAAATATAAGTTACTTTAAATAAAAGCAGCTTGGATAAAGCTGACTAATTTCGTGAAATTCTCATTCATAATGATTTAGTATTGATAAAAATTAGTATTGAATCTCCTATATTCGGTTTCCACTAAATTGAGCTTCGTGTGTTTGAATAATATAAGTTGGCTTTTTTAAAATAAGGTATTTGAAAGCTACCTCTTCCTCCCGGCACTGGCCGGAAGGACTTTTGAAATCGGTTCGGTAGCTCCAGAGATTACCTCTAACATACAAACAATTTTTACTTCTTTATAATATTAGTATAGCAGTATAGATAATATTTTATAATCCAGACTGTGGAAATTTGCGGTCTACTGAGTGTTTTTGAGATCTAAAACTGGCCCATCTCTCATACATGAAATGAAGGCATAATTTTGTTACGGGCATAACAGTTAATGAAATTTGAAAAAGTGTAATTGAAAAATAATATTGATGTCGTAGTGTTTGTGTTTGACCCATTTAAACTATTTAATTTTCCTATAGATGTGATCAGTTCTCAGTATGTTTTGAATGTGTGTTTGGCCCCTTGTTATTGTGCTGAATACCGTTTTCACAAAATTTATTTACCTGTTTTTCCATGGGATGTCTTTTTGAATGAAGAAGAAGAAGAAGAAGAAGAAGATGATGATGATGGTAATAATAAATAATAATAATAAATAGGAGTAGAATTAAGAACGATTAGAAAAGTACATAGAATCTGAGCAAGACCCAAATTTCTTATTCATCAATAAATTTCGATTGTGAAATTTTTTGGATTAAAAGGGCATAAGTGAAACTAAGAATTTACACAATATGCGTAAATAAAATATTTCATCAATAAAATACAATAAAATTTGTGAAAACAGAACTTTTCAATAATCCTGACGGAAAGATGCAGTTAACATTTTAACACCTTCTTAGATGTAAATTTATGTTAAATTGTTTCTTTTCTGGTCACTATAGTGATTCAGTGTCTACAAGTTTTAATCTACTGAGGACTGAATTGGGTCATAATCTGGAAAACGAATAAACGAATATTAAAACTAGAAAACAGGAATTCTGTCTTTTCAGGATTTAGTGTCGCCTCCGATGAAAAAAAAGTACATAAATATAGATAGCACAAAACAAATTTCAGTTTTAAGACTTAAAACACATGCTTTTATTTTATGTAAAATGACGTCATTTGCATCCGCTGAATAATTCCACATTTACGATCCAGTCTTAAACAACATCTATAGAAAAGTATGCATATGACGTCACTATCGTGGAATAATACACAAACTCAGCAAAAAGCGATGTCGTCATTCAAGAAACTCGACAAAAAAATCGGGTATCTTAATGATTCATATGCCTTCATTTCTTAGTAACATTAATATTGATAGTTAAATTAAATATAGTTTATAATACCTACATGTTTTATCAGAAATTATTCATATATTTTTTTTCAAAATCGCATTTATTTTAATTATATTTTTTCAGTCGTTATGAGAAAATGGCAACAAAAAGATATAGTAATCTACTATTTTACAACTATTTTCCATTTACTTTCTTCAGAAATGGAGTATTTCAGTTGCCATCATTACAGAAATAATATTAAAAACTGCAAAAATATTAATACCTCAAAAATAAATTGAGATGCAGTTTTCAAACAAATTGCAGTTAAAAGTACATTTTTCCCCCTATACGAAAGTGTAAAAATTAAAGATGTGCGATGCTTAGAAGTTAAAAAAATTGCAGTAGAAATTATCAGTATTTAACCATACAACGATACATCTGCTTCGTTTTGCGGTTGGCTTATGTAGCGTGACGTTATTTTTTAGGGGCGACACTTTAATTGTTGCCCGAAAGAAATAGCATATCGGGGGCTAAAAGTATAAACGACTTATTTAAAAAAAGTAAAAAAAACTTTATTCACAAGAAACTCACTACCGATGCTTCATTGCATTTCAAATGGCAGTACCGAATACAGCATTTTAACCCTTTATGTACTGATTTATGAATTCATGAAAATTTTATCTTTCACAAGAAACTCACTACCGATGCTTCATTGCATTTCAAATGGCAGTACCGAATACAGCATTTTAACCCTTTATGTACTGATTTATGAACTCATGAAAATTTTATCTTTCACAAGAAACTCACTACCGATACTTCATTGCATTTCAAATGGCAGTACCGAATACAGCATTTTAACCCTTTATGTACTGATTTATGAATTCATGAAAATTTTATCTTCTAAAGCATTTTTCGTGAATTCTTTAAACTACATTAGAAGATTTACATAATCATTTCATAAATTTTATAAGGATTTTAGAAGGATTAATTAAATTTGAATTTAAAGGGATATTGTGCAATATTTATAACACCACTCAAATCTGTTATTTTAAATGCCTTTCTTAGTATTTTATAGAATTAGGAAATGTACAAATATAACATTCTTACAATAGAAATATAGAAATATTTTCGAATTGAAAATCCCCCCCCCCCCCCTACCCAAACGCCAAGAAAGCTGAAAAGATGCAAAGGCAAAATAAATCATCCTTTTAAAAATATTTTTGTTTTGTGTAACCAATAATGCTTTTGGAACAAGATAAAGTAATGTATCTATAACTCATTCTAAACTGTATTATAACTAATCGATGTATTAAATGAATTTTATAACAAGTTATTTTAATGATACTTATAAGAACTGTCAGTAGATAAAAAGATAATTTCTGTTATGAAATAACTTTTGAATCACGAAAATAATGGTGTTATATTTAAAATTCCTTTGAATTAAGGAAAACACATCAGTCTACGGAAAACATACCACTGTATAATGACCACGTTCTTTCTATCACATTTTATTTACTGAATTTCTTAATTGTGAAATTTATTACAAGAGCGAAAAACGATAAAAAAAAGGCTTACATATAGCTCAGAGTTATTTCAGATACTGTAGATTTGCGGAAGTCAACTGAGTCATTTCGAGGATTTTCTATTTTCAATTCCTAGAATTGACAGAAGCATTTTAAAAGTTTGCGTTTGTAAATAAGGATATCACATTCCGTTTTACCCACATCCGCTATTAAAATATCCTAATTGAATACATACGGACAATTAAATATGTTCCGGAAGGATATCTGAATATATCTAAAAAATCTGTGCAATGAAAAATGTTTTCCTAACATCTGCTCTGCGTTAAGCATGTAAATAGCTATGTTTACGTTTCGGATAAATGCAAAAAATAAAAGCGATATTTTTGATTTATTACATAAATTGCAGCACTGAACTTTATAGGCGAAGAAAAGGGATTAAAAAATGTTTCCTATTTTTTGTAATACTCATTAAATCTCATTAAAGATAAGATTTTTTCCAATCTCTTTTATTTAAATGCACTTTTATTAAAATTAAGCCTTCCCTGCATTTCTTATTATATCTGATACATCGCAAAAAGGTTACACATTTCTGCATGCGCTATACGTTTGTACAATGCGACCCTTTTTTCCATACTTGTAGCTATGAAATGGATTAAATGACAGGGTATCTGTTCCTGCGTTTCTAGCATATCGCATGTGGCAAGTAAGTATTAGTAACTATAATAGGAAAGTGTTTTCTTGGATTAGAAACGAAGAGCCATTTTCTTCTTTATGTTTCCGTTTTAAAGATCCACATTTTATACATTTATCCATCTTCGTATGAATTTCATATTTTGGTATCTATCTATTTATATAATATGCAAGTGAGGTGACGATTCCGGTTCTTACTCATCTTCTAGAAAAGCAACTTATTGCGGCCATGTTAGGCGTATGTATTCAGATGCCCTAAGTATGCGGATTGTTTAACTTATGAAAATATACATATAATCTGCTTTGTATCACATCTATTCTTCTTCATTTTCTCTAAAACTTCCAAAAACTATCCAATTTTAATGTTTTGAGTTCAAAATTAAAAGTAACGGATAACCAGCTATTATAAACAATGGATAACCAGATATAAACAAACGAAAACTGTTGCAATTTAAAACCACAATTTCTAAATCTTAATCTTTGGCATAATTTTTATGAAAGACTCTCGGAGCGTTTCATAAAAAAAAATATTAGTTAACATCTGATTCTGCTCTTAAAATATTTCTGAAATCATATTAAAGAAGTTAAACATTTTGAAATGCTTTTTTCACTTTTAATAATGGATTCATACCGACTCATGTTTTCGTGAAAAATAAAGTTAATTGTTAATCTACATATATAAAGAAGGCAGTGGTTCCGTGGATACACTTCATTTCTAAACATTGTTTTGGCGCCATCTATCGGCAATCAATATAAATGAAGGAACTTTTGTTTGAAATTATAGTTTTCTCTAAGAAAAATGCAAGGCGTTATGATGTAATTCGAGATCAATTTTTAAAAGTTCGGTTATATACTTTTAAAATTTCATTCAATATAAATAAAATGAATGCTTTTATTATTACGATTTCTGTGATAGAATTTAAATTTAGTTTTATTAATTTTTAAGAGTTTAAGATTTATAAACTTAATTTTTTTAATTTAATTTGCAGTATAAATAAAATGAGGATTTTTTCAGATGCAATTGAAATATAAGATGTTATCATGATTGCATTAGTATGGCTGAAAATTATTTTTTCACATTCTCTTATTAAATTACAATTTTGTTTTCACTCCAAAGTTATGATTAAATGCTACTATATAAAAAATCAAAATTTTACCTTAATTGATGTAATTAATATATATTACATGGTACTATATTCCTTACATTTTAATTATAGTTGATAAGAAATATAAATTTTATTTACAGTGCAAGCAAATTTCAGTTAAACTGTTAAAAATTGATAAAATTGAATTAAAATTTTATAAAAGAAATAATAATAATAATTTTGATTTTATTTATACCGAATGAAATTTCAATGTTATATAGAATGAAGCTTTTGAAAATTGATCTTTGATTGCAGCAGTTAGTCCTACGTATTTCCTATAACAAGAACTACAATTTTAACAAAAAGTTCTTTCGTTTATATTAATTGTCAATAGATGGTGTGAAATCCATATTTACAAAGAAACGTTAAGTTCCATTAATCAATGAGTAATACCGTTACCCCTAATGAAAAGCGATTTGGTGAGCCATTCCTTTTTGACAATCATTCATTTTTATAAAAATAATATATTTTAAAATTAAAAAAAAAAAACTTTATCGCATTGATTATTTAGTTTTAATGTTCTGTGAAATTTCCAGAAATTGTTTTTCACTTTGCTGATTATTATTATTAAACAAAAACATAATTTGAAGAACAAATAAAAAATAAATAAATATTTCCTACATTGTTTAAGCCCGGGAAGGGACAGATATTAAGATGTTTTATTCAATTAGTTCTACATTTAATGTTAAATTTTTGAAACAAGTAAGTTAAGCCAATTGAAGATTAAAAAATAAAAATGAAATTCATACAATATGATACTTAAAACACCCTAAAAAATTAGATTCCGTTCAAATGACATCGAAATAAATTTTAGAAATCGTCCATTTTTAATTGAAAATGTTTGTATTGGAGATTTTCTATTATGTTTATGACGATTGTACATAAAATGATAAGATGCATGCGAAATACAAAACATAAAAAAAAAGTCTAAGATTTGTTCCGATTTCATTTGAACGGAATCTAATTTTTTAGGATATTTTAAGTATTGTATTGCATGAATTTTATTTTTATTTTTAGGGTTCCGTACTTAAAAAGTAAAAACAGAACCATTATAAGATCACTACTGTGTCTGTCTGTCTGTCACAGCCTATTTACTCGTAAACTATGCAACGTGAAAAGTTCAAATTGGGGTAAGTAATAAAGATTATTGACCCACATATTTACAGATTAATAAATATTCATAAATATATTTAGGAAAAATGTAGAGGGGTTAATTAAGTTACTTGAAAAAAAAATCTTTTCTTTGTATATCGTGTGAAAGCTTTCGTAACGCTGAAATCAAAAATATATTTCATTTAATTTTAGGTATTATATATTCAAAGTTATGGTGGAAAATGTAGTGCAAAAATATGTCCCCCCCCCCCATCTAATTCCGAATCTATTGAAACTAAAATTATGAAAAAATTAGAGGCAGTAGACCTTAATTTAAACCTTGCAGTAAAAATTATAGCGATTACCCTAGGTCACACAGTTTTTGAGAAAATCACTCTTTTCCGTTACACACAAATTTCGATTTACGGGCATTCAGCAAAAGTGTTGAGCAGCGCTGGAGCTACCTATCGTAGCAGAAGTATAAAAGCGTTGTTGATCATGATTTTCGAAGAAAAATCGTCTGTAATAGCCGAGGACCATTCTATCAAGAGATACATCTCCAATGGACGCTTGAGTATCTGCTCGTGCCATCTTACTTGTGCCACACAAAGCATTACATCTCCAATGGACGCTGAGTATTTGCTCGTGCCATCTTATTTGTGCCACGCAAATCATTACATCTCCAATGGACGCTTGAGTATTTGCTCGTGCCATCTTACTTGTGCCACGCATTCCATTCTTTTCCCTTCCTGCCGCCCCTTGTCGCGAGAGGGGTTCCTACCCGGCGGCCAGGATCAGTGATGTTTATTATTATTATTATTATTTATTTTATTTTATTTTTACTTTAAATGTTCTCATACTCCCGCCCTCTGTCGCGAGTAGGCGTTTTCCT
Organism: Maratus speciosus; assembly: GCA_963932465.1. Taxonomy (NCBI): domain Eukaryota; kingdom Metazoa; phylum Arthropoda; class Arachnida; order Araneae; family Salticidae; genus Maratus; species Maratus speciosus. The sequence goes on from OZ010789.1 coordinate 467,351,055, forward strand.
GGCGGGAAGGCATTCGTCTAATTTTTGTAATCCCACTTTGTTCTTTTTAAAATAAATTCTGGGTTCTGTGGTCGGTGGTGCATAGACGCCCTTAGCGGGTGAGCGTCGCCCCTTGAGCATTTTGTGTTTGTCCGTCTGCATACGGCCGGACAGGGCTGTACTCACTAACGAGCCCCAACGTGTCGGGGAACATACCGGGAGAGACGTTAAGCTCTAAGGGGCAGGCCTAGCCGGCCCTGAGCAGTCTCTCTTAGGCTGCCTAACCCTTAAAGATGGACGATGGCCTTCGTTTGGTTGTGTGCGGACGTGTCCCAGACGCGCTCCCAAAAAATGCTTGGCTAAAGGCGTCCCAAGACCCGCGGGCCAGGGGCCCTCTATGGATTCTGATGTGTGAATGTCCCTGCTACAGTTTAAGGTATGTTGCATGTTTCTCGGCCTTTTAATTATTAAGTTATGAGTAATTTATTATTTCATTCCTCAGTCATTTAATTCTGCTGGCCCTTGCATTTGCTAGTATTTTAAAATATAACTTAATATTAGGCATTTCACCTTCTAAATCGCCGACAATCTAATCTAATAGCAACAACAAAGCAGCAGTTATTATTCTAATTTAATTTCTCATGTTTTCATTAAAATGTTCATTCCTACTTAAGATTAAATCATTATTATAGCTGCTTTTAAACCCGGACCATGTGCTTCGAATTCGCTGGATTTACCCTAAGTCCAGCCTCCTTGGGATGACTATTAAGATAACTATATCCCATGCAGGCGTCTTCTCACCCCTGCCGCTGCCAGCAGCTAGTTGGGCCATAGGCGAGGTTCTGGAAGGGGGGGGGGGGTCGCAGTCGGGTGGGGGTGTATCCGCCCTACTGGTCGTGTGTGTGAGTGTTTTTTTTTCTTTTCTTTTCTTTTAGAGAGAGAGATAAGTGCGAGGTTTACCTCTACTTGGTTCTTTCTCCGTTTCTCCATTTGAATTTTGAGGGGTGTGAAAGGCTAGTAATTTGGAAGCGATTGATACCTTTTCATCTTGTCTGCAATGGGCAATCAATCGGGACTGGCTTGGGATATTGTACAGCGGGGGTGGGGGATTTGGCTTATGAGATGTATAGTAAAGCCCTTTTTTCCAGACTTTACTTTCGGATCGTTTATGTAAAAATATACTTTTAAAAATTACAATTCCCATTAATGTATATGTGCATATATATATATATATATATATATATATATATATATATATATATAAATCAGCGTAAATACACATATTTATTATTTAAAAAATTATTCAAGTAAGTTAAAATACAGAATTTAATGTTTAGGCATTAAAGGGGAATAAATAAATAAATAATTAAATCCTTTATAATCTCCTTCTTTTAATTTACGATTAGAAGCATGAACTAGTGCATTTAGTTTCTTTTTTAAAAAAGGCAATTTTCCCCTCTGCTTCTTTCTTTATTATTTGCTAAAGTTAAAAGTACAGTTTTAACTACCTCCCAAGATATTTTAAATGTTCCATTTTAAATTTTAAAATCATTAATAAATAAATAATTTAAATAATTGTCGAATAAGTGCATTTAAGAAATATATATTACATACTTTAACTTTATTTTTTTCATTTTAATATTTACATTTTTGTATTGTTGCAGTTTCATAGCAAATTGGCATATTTTAGCGTACATGATTTGGCATATAATTAATTGCATTCTTCTTGTAACTCTAATACAATTTTATCCACAAGCATTATTTAGAATTTTTCACCTGGAACCACCTTAGGAAAGACATTATCAATTTAAATTAAATTATCAAAATATTAAAATGTTATTTTGTCATCGAAAACACGCAAGCTTGTACAATTTGTATAACCTTTGCTTACCAGGAAGTGAATGAAATATCTTTGAAAAAAAGGAAAAAAAAAAAAAAAAAAAAAAAAAAAAGAAAAAAAAAAGAAAAGAAAATGTCCATGTAAAAATACATAAACCACGTTAAAAAGAGTAATTATCTTGGCTACGGCCTTTTTATTTTCTTTTTTTTTATCTATTTTCTTTTATTGTGTAACATCATTAACTTAAAAAACTTAAAGCCAGTAGAAAACCTAAGAAATCAGTGTTTATGACTAGTAGTGTTTGTGAGACAAAAAGGCATTCAATTAAGATTACACTCACGTCACTTAATGTAATTTAATAATGGGGGGGGGGGGGTTGATTTTTAACAAACCTTCTACAATCTAATTTCAATCATTTAAGTAACCGGCTTTATCACAAATTTTAAAAACAGTGTTTAAATATTAATTTTACCTCCGCATGTATATGTGTATGTATACATGCAGTATGTATGTGTGTATATGTATATATATATATTAATCTTACTTTCCCCCCATAATACTCAGAGTGTCTTTAGCTTTCCACTGCACACTTTTCTGTATGTCCAAGCATAATAAGATCGTTTGGAAATAATACTTTTAATTTTCAATTACCACTAGACTCATGTTAAATCAGCGTTTATAGAGATGACGGTACAAATTACTTATTTAAAGCAGATTAGTAAAAATAACATAACCTATTTATTGGACTGCATGTAAATAAAATCTGTTTTTTATTTTAAAGAAAAAGAAAAGGGGAAAAAAGGGGGGGGAAAGAGAAGGAAGGGGGAAAAATTAAAAGGAAAGGAAGGGAAAAGAAAGAAATAAAGAGAAGGAAAGGAAAAAAAAAAAAAAGGGAGGGGGGGAACTTTAAGATTTTTCTTTTTTTTTCTTCCTAATATGTTAAACTTTTATTTCTGATGGACAGCGCAACATAAACAAAAATAACTTATTGTACATACTTTTTCAAAATAGTTCCTGTATTTTTTTTTTTTATGTTCTTTATATTCTTAATGATAAAAATTGGTTAAAAAACTGACATTTTTCTTTTTTTTAAATTATTTTCCATTAGGCCAAATAAGGGGAGGAAGGAAAAAAGGGAAAAAGAAGGGAAAGAAAGGAGAAAAGAAATTGCATTTTTTTTTTTTTTTTTTTTTTTTGAAAGCTTATAGTATTCTGGGATAATTGTGCAATGCGGCTTGGGTTCGGCGTCTTTAATTCAAGTTTTTTAGGGAATCGTCGGGGTGTCTAGGGTTGGTTTTGGTGGCTTGTTTTGAATGGGGCGGTGGGGTTCTCTTCAAAATTGCCGGCTTTTTTTTCTTTTAAAAAGGGGGGGGGGAGAGAAGAAAAAGAGGGATCTTTTTTTTCATTAAAAAGAAGGGTAGAAAGGGAAATGGATTTTTTTTTTTCTTCCGTAAATGGAGTATTGGATGTTTCCCATACCACTAGAGATTGCTCACTGTAGAGGACGCGACCTGGTGACCAGTGGGGTGTCTGGGCTTCGCCTGGCTGTGGTTTTCGCCCTCCATTTTGGAATTTCGCGGCCCATAGCGAGCACATGGTTCGGGTTTTGCTACACTTCTTGATTGTCTCATCCTATCTCTAATAGCAGGCCTAATGCAGGTTAATTGCTGCTGATTTCAATCGAGACAATGTTGTCTAATTTTACTCTTAATTATCTAATAAGAAACATTTTTTTTTCTACAAGCTTTTAGCTCATTTCGGACTCTAACTTATTCTCAGTTTTTCATTTATTTTTCAAAACTTAAAACTTTTTTTTTCTTTTCTCTCCCCATCTGACTTTATTTTCTATTTTATCTAACCACATATTTATTTAAATCAAAAGTGTTTGTCATTTTATTGAAATTTTTTCTCAATTACTGAACTTTGAAATTATTCCCATATTGCAAATAAAGCTTGTATTATTATTTTTTTTTCCTCACCATTTCAACAAATTAGAAAAAGTTGTTTTTGAGACTTGATTTTCTAGAGACTCAGCCACTTCTGTTCAATTCCCCCGTGTCCGGCGGTGGTCTCTGGACGGGCTTAGCAGCCAATTTGTTTACATGTCATTTTTTTTGTATGTCCCTTCTGCCTGTAATTTGTCAAAATCCAACAATATTTCAAAAATGCTTCATTCTCCCACCCCTCTTTTAAAGATTTTTCCCTCATTGTCCCGTGTTCTGCTGGACTCTTAACTTACTTCCAGTACGAATACTAAATTCCTCATGTTCAACAATAAACATGATTTTTCATCTCCAAATACATACTTTCGAACTTTACAATACAATAACAATACAACAATTCGAACTTTAACTTTCTTTTTCCTTTTTGCGAGAAAAAGAAAAAAAAATCACTAGGAACTTTGAATCCAGCAGAACTTATTAAATTTTTAACCTGTGTTTTGCTGGACCTTTATCTTATTTTCAGTAAGAATTTTAAATTCCTTATTTTCAACAATAAACTTGTTTTTTCATCTCCCAATGCATATTAAATTCAAACTTTAACTATCGTTTTCAATTTTTTTTTTTTTTTTTTTTTTTTTTTACGGGAACTTAGAACATTTCGGCCCTTTTATCCTAAATTTCGTCAAACTCCAAACCCACTTCAAAATTCATCTAAGTCCAACCCCCCCCCCCCAAACTTTCTTCAATGTCCAGTCCCCTATGTTCCTGTGTCCAGCAAATTTTTAAACTTTAACCTGTGTTCCCGTGTTCTGCTGGACTAACTTACTCAGCAAAAATATTAAATTCTGTATTTTCAACAATAAACGTGTTTTTTCATCTCCTAATACACATTTAATTCGAGATTTAATTTTCTTTTTCATTTTTTTTTTTTTTTTTTTTTTTTTTTTTTTGCAAAATTTTTATTTTTACTGGAAACTTAGAATATTTCGACACTCATGTCCAAACCCACCTTAAATTCATCTTGTCCAGTACCCCCACGCCCTAAAATAAAATTACAACAATTTTATCCAAAAACAACTCCTAACATATCTAATTACAGTACTGAGCAGATGCAGGGGCTCACAGACTAAATGCCTCGTTACCTTCCCACCCACTATTCCAAACCTAAACATGCAACAGGCCGGGACGGCGCACAGGGGCCTGTAGATGGGTTCCCACAACCCGCGGATCATTCTTCTGACTTATAATATTTTTTAAAAACTATATCAGCCATTCTAGTTCTCTAGCCATTTTTTATTTCTTCTCACATACCATCGCTGCTCACAATGGGAGAAAGCCAAACATATTCCATTGCCGAATTGGCAAACAAGGCTAAATCCCTCGTTATCTTAGTCCTGTCAGAGGACGAAAATACATTCACAGAGGAATCTGCTGACCACCTGAAAAATGTGAAACTGATCCTCCAATCGATCAGAAAACAAGACCACGCCAATCAAAAATCAGTACAGGAGTCCAAACTGGAGTTTGAAAAGCTCCGCTTAAAAGCAGATCTCCTTAAGGAACAGCTCACCACACTAAACGAGAACATTGCCAGCCAGATCCAACAGATCCCAAAGACTGAAGAAATAGTAGCCAGGCTTGAGGAAAGTCTCCATAGCAGACTAGACAAATTAAGAATTGATAATGATAGGGACGCATACCTTCGTAGTCAACAACCTTCCCTGCTCTATAATGATCAGGACGGCAAGTCTCAAGAGTTCCCTTCACCGACAGAGGAGGTAGTACCGGCGGAGCCACAGCGGAGGCCAGGAGAGGAGAGGCATCTTCGAACAATTGTGGTCAGGGGCAAGAAACGCTCCATGTCCGGACTGGCTATTAGAAACCTGCTCGAAAAACAAAATATCGCCTGTCCAAAAGTAGTATTGGAAATCAAATGCCTTCGAAGACAACTGGAACTCTTCTGCCGATCCGCCGAAGAAACGAAAGTCGTCCTAAGTGACCTAAAATCCCATGCTAGAATTGCTGAAGATCTATTCTTCAGCATTAAAACCCTCCCATTTCACAAAACTATCCTGTTTGGAGTTCCCGACGGAACAACACTAACTTATATTACCTCGACGTTGGATGAAATTTACGATTATCACCCAGACGAAATCCGATTCATTAAAGCCGTTCCTTCTAAAAGACCCTCATGCAAGGACTGGCACCTCATTCTGTCAGAAAAATTAGCCATGGCAGTAATCCAAGATGGAGGCATACCACTGGGATACAATCTCTGCAGACTGCGGCCACACACCACAGTCCAAAGGTGCAGAAATTGCCAGCGATATGGCCACGTAGCAAAGTACTGCCATAATGATGAAACCTGCGAAATTTGCGGAGAACTCCACCCATCCTCAACCTGCAACAAATCCCCCTCGTGCGTGAACTGTAGATGCGCAAATAACCTTTTCAATGCACACTGCAGAACTGATCACATAGCCTCTGCCTCCGACTGTCCAACCTTCAAGTTCGAGTATAACAGAGAGCGGGCAAGATTGAACGATCTCTTCCAACTTCCCTTTCGAAATCCCCAAGCACCTCCCCCGGCGGATCCATCCTCCCACTCTGGTCCGGGACTCCTGGGCGAACATCCTCCTGCACATCGAGGTTATTTTCCTTTTCCGAGTCATGCTCCACCTCCGAACCTCTACTCACCTTACTACCAGGAGGACTACTTCAGCCAGCAGCAGAACTTGGGCTTTCAAGGTAGGAGGTTTTAAACTTTTTATAACATACACAATACAATGTCATCCTCAGCACCTTCTCCCCACCCACCCCTTCCTTTAGGCCGTCTAAATTTTCTCCAAGTAAACCTCAATCACTGCATAGCAGCCAGTGTAAGCACAATCAACCACATGGAAGAGAACGAGATTGACATCGCTCTACTGCAGGATGCTTACTGCTCCGATGGAAACCTCGCTATCTTCAGCAAGGACTGGAGAAGGTTTTCCTCTCGGAATCTCTCCGCCCACATCGTTGTCAGGAGCTCGAGTCTTGTATGTACCCATCTCTTTACCGGCGACAATAGCGTCTTCCTCTCCATAACGGCGAAGGAGGGAGAGATTGTCGTCGGATCCTGCTACGCAGCCCCCTCGGCAAACTTTGGCCTTTGTCTCTCGGAATGGGAACACACCATCACAAACAGGAAGGCTTTCATCTGTGGTGGCGACTTCAACGCGAACTCATCCCTCTGGGGATGTCCGCGTGAAGACGCTCGGCGTGACTTGCTGTCAGGACACATAATTATCCATAACTTGGCACTTGCAAACATGCACAACTCTGAAGCCACTTTCGAAAGACGAGATACAGAAGACAGAGTCATAGCAGAAGGCTGGCCTGACCTAACAATTACAAATTCCTTCACCCTACCACGAATATCACAATGGTCCGTATCAGACAAACACAGTGGCTCAGACCATAAATACATACACTTTTCTTACATGACCTCTCCACTCTACACGCAACGTAGACGCTACAACACAACTCGCGGAAACCTTCGCAAATTTAACAACGTAATCAAAAGTCATAAGTCATCCCTTTCAGCACAACTCGAAGGAGTGCACAGCGAAGACACACTCAACTCTTTCACATCTAATTTAATCGAAACCATGCAGACTGCGGCGAAGGCTTCCTTTCGACTGAAAACAGTCCAAAAATCACACACTTTCTCATTCTGGAACAAGGATCTTAGAAAGCGGAGGAACCAGCTGACAGCCCTCAGACGCAAGATTAAAACATTGCGCCTGCTCAATCCTATCCCCCCTGAAGTAAAGCCCCTTGCAACACGTCGTACGAGACTTAAAGCAGTTTACAAACGTGAGATTCTGGCGGCGAGACGGGCGGCGTGGAAGAAATTCTGCAGCAACAATGAGAACCCTTTCGGCATCACTCAAAAATTTCTGACCGGCAAGTTCTTCACTCCGGATGAAATACGTCTAGAAAGACCAACTCACGAAACCTCGCGACAAAATAACCTGGAATTCCTGACACACACTCTCTTTGGCCCCTCGGCTTATCCCCAACAAGACAACCAGGATATCCTTTTCACAGCACACGAAGACAAACGCTTCACAAAGGCAGAAGTAAAAACAGCACTATACACATTGAATGACAAGAAGGCCCCAGGGCCGGATTCAATTGACTTTCGGATACTAAAACTCACTCGCAAACAACTTCCACACATATTCACGCGCTGGGCTAACCTCTGCCTCACCATGAGATACTTTCCTTTAGTACTCAGGCAGGGAGAGGTAGTTTACTTTCTGAAGCAAGGCAAGTCTCCTTCCGAACCCAAGTCATACAGACCCATCTGCCTTCTTCCCACTCTGGGAAAGCTTCTGGAAAAACTTCTGGTTATGCGGTTGACACACTTCTTGGAGTCAAACAACCTTCTCCACCCCAGACAATTCGGGTTCCGCGAGGGCTACTCATGCGAGCTCGCACTTCATGCCATAATGACTGCCTGTACTGAAAGAATAGCCCAGGGCAACGCAACATCACTCGTTTCACTAGACATACAAGGCGCATTCGACAACGTAGAATGGCGAGACATTCTCTTACAACTACAAGCACTCAACTGTCCGGGGAACATAGCTGGTCTCATCGGCTCCTACCTCTCACAGAGGAGCGTCCTGATTAACTGGGGTGCTGGCACATCTACCCACCGATTACAGAAGGGTTGCCCCCAGGGCTCGTGCCTTGGCCCAATCCTCTGGTTGCTTGTAGCAAATGTGCTACTAACAGAACTAAATCGGCTGGGATTTAAACTATTTGCCTTCGCCTATGATTTCAGCTTCATTTTCTCCGGTCGTTACAGACGTCATCTGGAGGAACAGTTTGCCGTAGCTCTTCCTATTTTCTGCCGGCTCCTGGATTTACTGCACCCCACACTTTCACCACAAAAGTCTCAAGCACTAGTATTCACCAAACCACACAGATATGATCCAAAACGCCCTCCAGTGATGAGGATCAATAATGTCTCCATTCGACACGTACAATTCATAAAACTCCTAGGTATAACCATTGACGCAAATCTTAACTGGATCCCACACATTAACGACCTAAAACTTAAATTGACAGCATATCATAATAATTCATTAAGACTAACCTCTAAATTGGGAGGGGTAGACAACAAAACACTGAAGATCTGGTACCTAACAATAATCGAAAGAATAATACTTTACGGGGCCTGTATCTGGGGGGGTAATTTATCATCCATAGCACAACCTAAACTAAAATCAATACAACGCACTTTTCTCCTACAAATTTCAAGAGGCTACCGCACAATCTCCACAGATGCACTACATATACTTACAGGTATTCCACCCATCACACTTCAACTAGAATACGAACACGCCAAATCCTCAATCCTACAGCTAAAACGTGACACAGTAATAGATTCTCTTTTTCCAAACACAACATTGCAATACAAAGTCAGGAGCTGGCAGCTCCACCCCGCTGAGGAGACTTCACATTTTCAAGTAAACACAACACGCAACAGCTACACACCTGCCCTTAGCACCACACTCTTCACTGATGGTTCAGGCACAGAGACTGGCGTGGGCGCAGCTTTCTGCGCCACGGAGGGCACGGTGGTGGTCCATCAGTAGTCTGCAAGGCTAGATGATAATAACTCCGTATTCCAAGCGGAGCTGTTCGCAATACTAAACGCATTAGAGTGGGTGGAATCCCACTCTAGCAATAGTATTATCATCTACAGTGACTGCCTCTCTGGCCTGCAGGCAATACAGGCACACAGGACAAAACATCCTCTAGTACTGCAAATCAAACTAAAACTTAAGAATCTTCTACATCGTATCTCACTAGGTCACGTCTCGGCTCACAAAGGTATCTTTGGCAATGAACTAGCAGACAACCTAGCGAAGAAGGCCACACAGAAAGAAACAATAGACACACACCTCCCAGTGCCCCAGTCATACGTCAAAAGGGTCCTTAGAGCAAGGATACTGACGCGATGGCAGGAGCACTGGGATACTTCAAAAAAGGGCAGGCACACATATAAGCTAATTCGTAAAGTTTCTCTCACACTATATAACTTAACACCCTACACCACTAGCTCCTTAACAGGACATGGCCCTTTCATGGCATATCTGGACCGCTTCAAAATAAGATCCACTGCCACTTGCGTCTGCGGTGAAGATGGCACTATAAGTCACCCGTACTACAGTTGTACTCTCACGCAACGCTGGCACTTGAGGCGTCCAGACATACTGCCAGTCAACTGGCTCCAAAACGTCCTTTCCCGCACCCTCCTACTCAACAAATTAAAACACATTCACAATTTCCTTACATACTTAACAAACTTAACTTAAGCCCTGGTTCTGCTTATCCAGTCTCACTGCCACCATATCAATCTTCAAACAGCACCAGAATCCAGTCCTCTTTGTAGGCTCCAGTAAATTCTTCTACTCATCAATGTGTGGTTTCCTACGATCGCAAGAGCCTCTGCTCGTGCTTCTGACCATTCTATCAAGAGATACATCTCCAATGGACGCTTGAGTATCTGCTCGTGCCATCTTACTTGTGCCACACAAAGCATTACATCTCCAATGGACGCTGAGTATTTGCTCGTGCCATCTTATTTGTGCCACGCAAATCATTACATCTCCAATGGACGCTTGAGTATTTGCTCGTGCCATCTTACTTGTGCCACGCATTCCATTCTTTTCCCTTCCTGCCGCCCCTTGTCGCGAGAGGGGTTCCTACCCCGGCGGCCAGGATCAGTGATGTTTATTATTATTATTATTATTATTATTATTTATTTTTTTTATTTTTACTTTAAATGTTCTCATACTCCCGCCCTCTGTCGCGAGTAGGCGTTTTCCTGGCGGGAAGGCATTCGTCTAATTTTTGTAATCCCACTTTGTTCTTTTTAAAATAAATTCTGGGTTCTGTGGTCGGTGGTGCATAGACGCCCTTAGCGGGTGAGCGTCGCCCCTTGAGCATTTTGTGTTTGTCCGTCTGCATACGGCCGGACAGGGCTGTACTCACTAACGAGCCCCAACGTGTCGGGGAACATACCGGGAGAGACGTTAAGCTCTAAGGGGCAGGCCTAGCCGGCCCTGAGCAGTCTCTCTTAGGCTGCCTAACCCTTAAAGATATGGACGGTTTGGACATACATAATGACAGAGGCGGCATACTCTATGTACCATCGGCTTTTAAGGCAAAGATAACAACTTTTAATGTTATATATGTGTAATGGAATGGCCAGTAACAGTATAAAAGGAATAAACGTCAAATTGTTAAAAACAGACTAATTCAAGGGGTCTCAGGACTCTTAAAGCTTGAAAAAAAATTAATTTTAAATTTTATAGATGTTAATCTTCTATCTTTTCTGAACATTTTAATATAATTGTTTCCTTCAAATTCTCATTAGAACGAACAGAAGTTATGGCTTTTAGAATTATACCCGTTGAATAGCTGAAGCGGTGTTTTCGAAACTTTTAAGTCATTTTTCTCCAAATGACTTTTTGGGGCATAACACGCACGATATCTCAAAAACTTTTGAATATTTTTTCATGAAATTTTCAAAACACACGTTTCATGTTAATCTGTATAAACTGAACCTAAAATTTCCTTTTTATTGTTAAAAACAAATCAAGTTATTATGTTGTTGAAATTTTCAAATTTTGTATTAGCTAAATATTACTTTGTATTAAAAATATAAAAATGCTTTAAATACAAATTTATTTAGGTTCAGGGTTATTACTGCAATCTGAAGTATAAGTAGGCACCAAAATTTTCATTCTAGTTGCAAAATTTATTTTGTAATCCTGCGCTTAAACTGTTATACCAATTTTTTGGTCGTCAAATGTCTGACAGTCTGGAGCTCTCTGTAAATGCTAATTATGCATCTTTCATTTTTTTTTTAATACATGAAGTAAAAGAAAATACTTATATCTTTCATCCCAATAAAAATTGTGTTTTAAAATCACATGTATTTTAATATATTAAATGTTGAAAATGTTCTTTTTTTTCATTTTTTTTTCAATTTTGAGAGCCCTGAAACCCCTTAATTAAAATAAATTACATAAATACTATGGGATTCGCGATTATTTTGCATTGAATGTTTCTTTCAATACGCCTCTAGGGACTTTAAAAGTTAATTAAAAACCTATCTGGAAAAACGCGGCAAGGATCAAGGCGGCGTTGCGAATTTGCGACCTTCTTTCGAAGCGCGCTTAACACAATGCCAAATGTAAACTTTGAACGAATGTTTTGTTTTAGCTACACTGTAGAAAGAAAGTTTATTACTATGCTGAATTTAGTTTTATGAAAAGCCAAATGAAGTTTAAATATGCACTGCTTTTATTGTCAGCACAGAATTAAGTTCATTATAAACAGATTAAGATAATATTAAACTAGTTGGATGTGTCAATCGCAAATTTTTCTTCTATCTCATACATCTTAATACTTCTTGATAAATGCAGCAAAGCAGTGCCACCGGTTAGATGATTTATACAAAAATCTTATCAGGGACAACTTACGTGAACTTCTAATTGAGTTTGAAGTTTAATGAAAATCCGTGCGTTAGCTTTTGAGATAGAGCTATTACGTAAATCGTAAAAAGTTCTGCATAGCAGTGGCACCTCTTGGGCAGTTTACACCAAAAACGTATCAGGGAAAATTTATATCAGGGACTAACTGAATATAAAGTTTGATGAAAATTCATGCATTAGTTCTAGAGATACAGCTATTGCGGAAATCGTGAAAATTGCATCATAATAGCGCCACCTGTTGGACTATTTACACCAAAACTAAACAGCACTAATATATATAATTCGGGCTAACTGAATCTGAAGGTTGGTGAAGGTTCGTGCATTAGTTCCTGGGATAGAGCTATTGCGATAATCATGAATAATGCAGCATAACAGCACCACCCATTGCGCGATTTACACCAAAAGGTTATCAGCACCGAATTATATCAAGGACTAACTGAATCTGAAGTTTTCTGAAAATCCTTCCTTGCTTTAGTTCTTGAGATATAGCTATTATGGAAATCATGAATAATGCAGCATAGCAGCGCCAGCTGCTCGGCAATTTACACCAAAAAGTAATCAGCACCAATTTATAATCAGGGACTAACTGAATCTAAAGTTTTATTAAATTTCGTTCAATAGTTCTTAAGACAGCCCACAAAAGTTTTGTCACACACAGACAGACAGACTCACAGACAGACATTTTATAAAAACATGTTTTTCATTATCCCTGTCCCCTAAAACGTATAAATTCGTCGAAAACCGGAATTCGAAAATTTTCATGAATCCAATACTTCTTGTAAAGATAGAAGAAAGTAAAAATAGCTATATTTGATATTATTTAGGTTTCATATCTCTTTGAACTTTCATGGTATATCCATTTACATTTTCCTAGCATATACTGTTATACCCAACCCTACCTTGCGTAGTTTTTTACAAAGTCTTAGTATTCTTTTAGCAACGGTTTTTTTTTGATAATGCAATTACTAATTCATATATTTATTGTACGGAACCCTCTGTGCGCGACTAATACTCGCACTTGACCGTTTATTTAATCTTCAATTGGCATAACTTATTTGTTACAAAAATTTAACATTAAATGTAGAACTAATTGAATGAAATATCTTAATATCTGTCCCTTCCTGGGCTTAAACAATGTAGGAAATATATATATATATTTAATTTGTTCTTCAAATTATGTTTTTGTTTAATATGTCAAGTTTTTTAATAACTACTGCATTCAGACGAACTCATTTCAAAATTAATGGAAGGTGTCATCATCAGGCTTTGATGTATACGGTATTGCATCGCCATGTGTGTTCTAGTTTACCAATGTATAATTCAAACTATTTCACCACCGCAGGTTGCTGTAGTTTGGACAAAAACTTCCAATCTGAACGTAAAAAATCTATAATCAAAACATAAAAGATTAATTTAACTTAAGTTTAGATACCCTATTTCCCATTCAGGAACGCTATGAATGCAAAAATAAATTGTGTTGAATCTTTACTGCTAATAGTTAACACCTGTTATACCTGTGATACAGAAAAAAAAGTTTTACTTATTAATTATTATTATAAATTTTGCTACTTTATTCCCTCCCAAGGGTTGATGTAAACACAAGAGAAAATTATTACCTAACTTTACTTAGGATATAAATAATTCCCATTTTGGACAAAAAAATACATTTTAAAATTAAAGAAATTCCTCACTAAGTTCGCTACCTACGTAAAAATAGCTATCCTTTTGAAACTTTTTACTAAAGCATAAACTTGACCAAAGCAAAAACGTAATCAGAAAATGTTCTTTTTATATCCACTATGATGCCATATTCATCTTTTTAATTCTAAAAAAAAAAAAAAAAAAAAAAAAAAAAACTATTTCAGTTACATTTTTCACGTGTCAATCTTTCAACTAAAAACAGATAAATTATATTTATACAGCTTTTGAATTGTTTCGAACAATGAAGAGAAAACGTTAAATTTTATAGGAAAATGTCCATTAATTCTCAATGAAGAAAGCGAAATTTTGTATTATTAATTAAGAAAAATATTTGAATAATGTGAATAAAAATTAGCCCACGTTACTCTCTGGGTTATAATTCACCCATATGGAAAGGCATTTTTTCATCTGTTTTGACCCTGACGTCAGGCAAGCAGCACTTTAAATTTATAATACAACAACACTTTAAATTTATAATATCATTAGAATTAGTAAAGAATAAAAAAAATGTGGTATCAGGGATAAAAAGTGGGAAGAAAAAATTGAAAAAATTATGAGCTTCATAGGTTTTTCTATCTTAAATTAATATTGAGACGTGACACTGGAAATAAATAAGTATTGCGCTGCCGCACAATACTTAAGTTGTTGCAATAAATACTGCTGTTTATTTTTTCCAATTGTTGAACAATTTCAGAAACTTAATACATGTTAAAACTAGTCAGATATGGCAATCCCAAAACTTTCTTCTATCTCATACATGCTAATACTTCCTGAAAAATGCAGCATAGCAGCGCTATTTGTTGGGCGATTTACACCAAAAATTAAACAGCACTAATTTATATCAGAGACCAACTGAATCTGAAGTTAGATGAAAATTCGTGCATTAGTTCTTGAGATAGAGCTATTGCAATAATCATGAATAATGCAGCCCAACAGCGCCACCTGTTGGGCGATTTTCACCAAAAAGTAATCCGCACCAAATTAAATCAAGGACCAACTGAATCTGAATGTTTATGAAAATTCATGCATTAGTTCTTGTGATATAGCTATTGCAAAAATCGTGAAAAATGTAGCATAGCAGCGCCACCTATTGGACGATCAAAAAGTAATCAGCACCAGTTTATATCAAGGTTATAAGTGAATCTAAAATTTCGTGAAATTCCCCGCATTAGTTCTTGAGATAGAGCGCCCACAAAATGTTTGTCACATACAAACTCACAGTGACAGACAGAGTGATAGACAGACTGACAGACAGACATTTTTTAAAACCATCAAATCATGTTCAGGACATTCTAAAACGTATAAATGCATCGAAAACTGGAAGTCGAAATTTTTCACGAATCCAATACTTTCTTCTTGTAAAGATAGAAGAAAGTAAAAATGTATCCTCATCCTTTGTATTTATAGAAATCATTTTTCAATTTTATAATGTACTTTTCTACAATACGAACCCTTCAATAATAAACTCTTCACTCTGTTTGAATGAAGTCTTATGAAAATTAAATGCAGACCAACATTCCGTCATTTTTGGCGGGAATCATGTACTAGTGAACAAATAAAATTGAAAAGCAGAAAGTAGGACAAATTTCAAGGAAATATATAATGAAGTTAGTAGAAAGTTAGTAGAATTTTACGTTAAATGGAGAAAATGCATGTTTAATTGGAGATATGAGGAATGATATGATTTTCCAATAAGTAAAATTTGTTAAAATTGACTAATATTCGAAACCAAATGAGGTGTACAACAAAATTAATGTAATAAATAGCGTAATTTAAATTTAAATAGATATAAAAGAAGTAATAAAGCCAAATGTATGGGATATATCACGTTGTCTTTATTATACAAATTCATTCGTACTCAAAGCAACAGCGCGGTGCGAAGCTACACATTGAGCTTACCGTTTTCCTGATTCTGGATTGAAAAGCTTAGATACCGCATTCAATGTAGACCCAATGCAACTATATTAATAATCTGTACCATACGAAAGTAAGCGCGAAAGTAAAATAAGACGAAAAGTAAGGCGAAAATAAGTAAGGCGAAAACTAAGGTGTAAATAAGTGCGGCATAAAGTGAAAGTCAGGTGGTAAAGTGAGGCGTACACTAGGCGTAAATAGATTGAAGTAGGCGCAAATAGGCATAAATATGTGGCATTAGGAGGTATTAGGCGGAATTAAGCGGTAACTAGGCGTAAATAGATGGCGTAAGGAGTGACTAGGCGTAACTAGGCGGCGTAAAGTAAGATGTGGTTAAGGCAGTGTAAAGAAGTCGAAAGTAAGTGCGAAAGTAATTTCATGCAGTATGCGAAACAGTTGCAAGTTTCTTTTATATATACCACATCGATACATATACACAATGCTTTATTTAAAATCTGCATTGTATATGACCAAAGTTTTTGTCTAATTTCAGCTCACCATTATAAATAAGTTTACTTTATAAAAAACTGATCTCCACGAAATACAAAGAAACTTGCTCATTGACATAGAAGTAGAGAAAAATGTCAATCAACAGAATGAAATAAATTATGAAATATGTTTGAAATAAAATTTTTATTTCAACATACCAGCTCTTTCAATACAAACAAAAACAAGAAAGAAAAAAATCATGCGTCAAGGATATGATCTACCCAAAATAATATTTAATGCATTTTTTACTTTTAAAGAAAAAAAAATGATTTCATTTAGAAGTTTCAGAAATATTTTGTTATATTTTAAAATTTAGTTCACAACATGCTTTATTAAAGAAACCAGAAAATGCGCTTATTAAACTTAAATATGTTAATTTTATTCGTATTCATTCTAAAATTATTTTTATGTTTTTATGTTTTAAGTATCATACAACTGATTTTACAATCGGTAGAGCATGAGTTTAATTTACTACTCTTATACGATGTGCTTTTTTTTTTCTTTTGAGCTGATTATTAATGAATTCGTTTTTGTTCACTGATCCGAACACGTAGAATGAAATATATTTTTTGGTTTATCGATCGAATTTATTATGTAGATTGACATCATCAGAACATTAAAGAGAGCAACCAGATGTCTCTATTTACTAGTACTGCATTTTTTATTTAAATGTAAGAGAACTTCAATATAAACTTTGTTTGAATGCCAGAAAAGAAAATATTGTTAACTATGATGACAAATACGAAAATAAAATGATGAATTTATAATTTCTGATTAATCAAGCTTTTCTTGGAATTACATCAAATGAATAAAATTATTGCATTTTTTCTCATTTAGGAAAATAAAGAAAAAAAATGTACCTTGTCAAACATTAACAGAATATTGTTATGTAATTATCTTTACGTAAGATGAAATGAAATTTGTAAATAAAGAAGTTGGTTGATACTCAAACAATGAGTTTTATTCGAAAAAAAAAAAAAAAATCGCAATACATTGATCTCAATTCGTAAAGCAAAATGTTAAAAAAAAGCTCTTTTACAAGGGAGTGACGACATATGGGCAATGTGTATGCTCAGATTAGACGTTTTTGCCCAAACTAAGCAATCTACATTACACAACTTAGCAATATTCGCCTGAACGAGTTCGCTTAGACCACAGACCCTATTGGACACAGAATTAGACTGTGGTTTAACACTTTCTAACATATTCAGAATAATGTATCAAAACTTCACCGTTTAATAAGTTGAAACAGGATGTCTAATTGAACCATTTGGAAAAGCATAATGCATTTAAAACCCCAATTTCAGCAATTCCTATCTGCAATTGGAAATATATCAGAATTCTTTGAGCAGCTGTGTATATGATATCTAGATTTGTATCTATAAACTGACGAAAATTTAGTTCAGTTTGGGTGTACATACCACAGTTGAAAATTTCCCTTCAGTAATTTCCGGTAAGAAGGAGAATGGCTCGAGAATTCCTTTGTGCAGCCCCGTAAACGAGGTATAGAATTTATACACACCGAGTAACATGCAAAAAATTAGTTAAACGCAAAAGCGTATATCGAAATTGAAAACGCAATTCCAGCAATTATTCTTCAAAGACAGTACTGTAACCGATTTCTTTTGTGGGTCCCTGTAAATAAATGATAAAGTCTATGAATGCTCTATTCTATAGTAATCATCTTGTAGTAAAATTCATTAATTTACACCAATTTCAATACTTTAGGAATAGCGCAATGTCATTAAAATACACTGCAAATGATTTTTCCCTATTGACTATAATGTAACATAATTTTTTTGAGTGCCCCTGTAAATGGACGATTAATGCTATACATTTCATATTCAATACCGAATATACCATGCTAAGCATCAT
The DNA here is from genome assembly GCA_963932465.1 of Maratus speciosus. Lineage (NCBI taxonomy): Eukaryota > Metazoa > Arthropoda > Arachnida > Araneae > Salticidae > Maratus > Maratus speciosus. The sequence continues at coordinate 467,369,357 of OZ010789.1, forward strand.
TACCATATATCAACTGCATGAAAATTCGAGTATATTTACGCGAGTTAGAGCGTTGACAGACAAACTGACAGACAGATGGCCAGACAAACCGAATACATAAAGTGTTATAAATTACACTTGGAAATGTTTTTTGTTTGGACTTCTCCTATTGGCACAAGCACCTTTCGACGCATCCAGTCTTTACCATCACATATAATTCAATTTAAAAAGCATGTTTAAAAACAGTTTTTCAACTAATTAAAAATGCTTCATTCATTAACTTTAAAATTATGCCTTTATTTACAAATTTTAATTTCCCCCCTATTTAAATCTAACTATGCGTTTTTAATTCTGGGAAACTGGCTGTATCATAAACAGGGAGTGCGAATTTTAGAGAGTTTGCGTCTGCTATAAAGAATATGTCTAGTAACAAAAAAAAAGGAAAAAGCGTTTTGAGTTCTTAAATCGCATTCGAAAAATTCTAGTGTAATAAATTCACGACGTTTTTGATTTCATGGTAATACGCTGAATCTCATTTCACGTACCAGTATTGTACTTTCGCGTACCAGTATCGGTTAAAAGTATTACCGGAATAGCCAGAATTCTAAATAGTAAATTTAATACAAATATAATCTAGATTCTTTTTAACACATTTATTCTAATTGGTAAATAATTCATATGAAATATAATTTTCAATTGGGCGAAAAATGTTCGGGCAAGGATCCGAACCAGGGATCCATCCCGTGGCTGAAGTTGTCAATGTTCTTCCAACTGAGATACCTCGGACGAATCTGGACGACTAATCTGACTAATCTGGAGGACTGGATCTAGTTCGCCCAGCTAACTTTATTGATCGTAGCATCTGGTCTGATATATGAATCAGCTCAACAGAATAAATCGAAAGTAATGGAACTCCAGTAAACTCTGGATACGTAATTACACTAGATTAATTTTAACACAGTTTTTCTAATTGGTATATTATGTCCTCCAGATTCGTCCGGGATAGCTCATTTGGCAGAGCATTGGCAGATTAAGCCAAGAGATCCCTGGTTTGAATCCTGGCCTGTGAATATTTCACCCAGTTGAAAGAATACAACTCATATGCATTATTTAAAATATAATAATTGTGCTTAAATTAATCTAGTGTACGCAATTACCTATCCAGAGTTCACTGGAGTTCCCTTACCTGCGAGCCCCACCAGTGGCTGAGAGGTTCTGCTCTCGAAACTGGTAGACGGGAAGTGCTGGATTCGATCCCAATCGCGCCCGTCGGCCTAATCGTTCGGAGTTTTCGTGGTTTTCTTCGAACCATGAATTTCCATGCGTTAATACGGGTTAGGTTCCCTTAGAAAGACCCCCACGAAGGGCACTCCCCCTCGGGCCTATATCCCTAGTGCAGATAATCGGCCGTCACAAAATCAACCAACCAACCAACCCTTACCTGCGATTTGTTCTGTTGAGCTGATTCATGTATCAGACCAGATGTTACCATCAATAAGGTTAGCTGGGTGAATAAGGTCCTCCAGATTCGTCCGAGATAGCTTAGCTGGCAGAACATTGACAGCTTCAGCCGAGGGAGCCCTGTTTCGATTCCTGGCCCGGACATTTCTCGCCCAGTTGGAAAATTAAACTCATACAAAAGTAATCTACTTTATGGCACCATTATGCTGATAAGGACATGAAACAAGTCAAATGGTTCTTTTCTCCAAACTTTAACTCTGATTTATTTATTTATTTATTTATTTTTTAGTTTTAATTATCAAATATAAAGGGTTGTGAAAACAGTGAAATGCTACGATATTTTCACTTATTAAAATTATGTTTTAATTGTATTGCTATCATTTACCAATAAGTTGCATAATTGGTTCTGATTGGTTACTGAAGAAATTGTAGAAGGAATAACATCAGTCATGGGATAAATCCCGTGCATCTTGTATAAAAACGTTCAAATTTCTTAGATTCCGAAATCAACGATCATAGGAAGTTGGAACTCTTAAGTCGAAAAATAATTTATATGACAACTTTTCTGTTATTGGTGTACTGTTGTATTGCGATAGTAGTTGGTAGTTTATTGTTAATAAATATGCAAATCCATGTCCCCCCCCCCCCCACAAAGATAAAACTTTTTTCTATAACTGATTTTATGTCACTTACAAACGTACCTAAATAAACATATCATCTAATAACAATTTTGGGGTGAGAACGGCACCATAATAACAATAAATTCACGATGATCTACCCAAAGTAATATTTAATGCATTTTTCCTTTTTAACACTTTCTGATATAATTGAAAAGTGTTTATGAATTGGGTTTGTCTGTCCGTCTATCTGCCTTTCTGTTCGAGCTCTAAGTAGCGTAAATCTACTCGGATTGCTATGTAATTGCTATCCGTTATTGAGGTATACCCTGGCAGGTTCTGTATTGAAAATAAAGTGTGTAGCATTTATACTTCATGTACAACGGCATTCAAAAGTATTTTGTTACATTATAGTCTATGGGGAAAATAATTTGCGGTGCATTTTAATGGTGTTAGACTATTTTAAACATAATGGAACTTATGTACATTATTGAGGTGCACTAGAAGGTGATTACCATAGAATATATTTTCTGTAGCATTTACAGTATGTATACAAGGGAACTCAACAGTGTTGCCTTATATTACGGTATATGAAGAGAACTTGTTTGCGCTGTATTTTAATGATGTTACTCTGATACAAATACAATGAAAGATATGAATTGCTGTGGTGCATTAAAACATGCTTTCTGTAGAATATGGGCAATCATTCATTTACAGGGTCACACAAAACAGTTCATTTATGTACTGGTCTTCGGAAAAATCTATTCGCATTTAATTATGTTGCACTTTTTCAAACATTGTGAAATTGATATAAACTTAGGTTTACTATACAGAACGCTTGCAGTAGAATATGATGTGCTTTTTTAAGTTCAACTAAATTTTTACATGCCACGTGTTGTGTATAAATTTTATAGACCACTCGCAAGGCGCGATTTTACAAACCATCACGTGTAAAGCGATTGAGAGCGATATCGAATAATGATTGGTCGGTCGCCTCGCTGTAGGAGGGGCTTAATTCGCTGGAAGAGGATAGCTTTCACTTCGTTGATCTAAAATCGTCAGGCTCGCATATTCATATTTGCTTTATTTTTAATGATGATTAGAACAAAAAAAAGTGTAAAACACGATGTATTATTAAAACACCAAATAAAATAAACTAAGACAGACTTGAGCACAGTTAAAAAATAAAATTTATAAAGACAATAAAAAACAATAAAAAACAATTAAAAATACAATATGTAAACGTTTCGCCAAGCGACATGCAAGGCATCATCAGTACAAAAAATATCCATGTCATTTCAAACGTCAGAACAAATCAAGAACAGTTACAGTTAGCTATTTTAAAAACAAACAATATTCGCTAGGGACAGAACGAGTATCATTCAAAGCATGCGACCGCAATTCAGTGAACCAAGCCTCAAGGAGCAATCTACCATGGTAGTTGTGCTTGGCGAAACGTTTACATATTGTATTTTTAATTGTTTTTTATTGTCTTTATAAATTTTATTTTTTAACTGTGCTCAAGTCTGTCTTAGTTTATTTTATTTGGTGTTTTAATAGTTTTTAAATTCAGACGTTAAATGTATATGTACTGTAAATTACGATGTATTATCTTATTCATTTAAAAGAAAATAATTCATATATACAAGTACCATTTAATATGAAGCAGATCGAATAAGCAATCAAGTACGAATTCTTGTATTATTTTATTGTATTAATTAAAAAAAAAAAAAAGGAAAACTAATATTTTAACTGAAAAGGTGAATGAAAAATAATTAACTTCTATCATCTCGTCTTTTGTAATTTTTTAAAGGGGGAGGGGACTATATGTTTTGCATAATTTAGTGATGTATAATAAAACCTTACATAAACTTAAAAAATAAACATTAATATTCTTCTACCAATTTTGTTTATAAATTATTATATTCGTTAATATCTGTAAACTAATATTTCCGATTGTTAAATAAAATTTAAATAATTACTTTTTCAGTAGAAGCAATTCGTATTTTGAATAACTAGAAATGAAACTGAAATCAACATATTAAACTAGTATTTCACAAGAATAATTAAGTAAAGCACAAAATAAAAATAAATGTTTATTGTTTTATCATAATTAGAATTGAAGTATCATATTGAAGTTGAGATATCTCCTGTAATGCATATTTTCGCATGTAAATATATCTGCACTACAAGATGCATATTCAGAATTTTTTTTTATAAATATTAGAAAAAAAATTTGCAATTTTTCATTTTTTAGACATCGAAAGTTATTCCTTAAATCGGGATTATAAATTCTTTAAATTTACCAAGCTGTTTGTATCTTTTTGTACTGTTGCATAAATTGACATGCAAATAAATTGCAGTTTTATAATTTTATCTTTGCGGGAGGGAGAGGGGCTCAAACAAAGGTTTATTCAACCATCTCTTTAAATCAAAAGAGCATAAAATGCAAAATTTGTCATGTAAATTAATTTTTTAAAATATATTTAAATTATTTTTTAGTTTCACAAAAAAAAAAAAAAAAAAAAAAAAAACCTTACAAACTTCCCATGTATTCACAGAAAAAATTAAACTAAATAAAACCCGAAATTAATTAATTCAGTTGGCTAAATAAATTATTCATCGGTTTTTAAGAACAGAAATTTTTGCCTAATTGAATAGGGAAAATGCTCAGATTAGATAAGGCAAAATTTACAATACAATTTTACTGGCGAGAATAATCACTGATTCTGAGCACCTTACGGGGCACGGATACCGGTTGCTCTTCCCCAAGGAGTTAATATTAATTATATATTTAAATAAAAAAGTAATTAATATAGTTATATATATTAAAATATCAATATTAATTATATATTTAAATAAAATTATTTAAAAAAGAAAATCTTTAGTTAATGGTAATTCCCCACTACTTAATAACTACAGATGAATCATTGTTGAATACTCTATAATGAATATAAATGTTGAAGTCTAATGCTTACTTTTAAAAGATTAACTCTTTTAATTTGATATTTATCTGTTATTAAAGTTTCAACATAAAAGTATTTTTAATGTAAGTTTAAAAGTTATAACATTTTAATAAGTGTTCATTTAATTATTTAAAAAAAAACTTATATGAATTAAAAAAAAATTATTGAAATTTATTTAAAATTAAATTTTATTGTATGTAATAATAAATTTATTTAACTTAATTGTAATTATAATTTAATTATCTAATTGACAATTAAAAATTACAAAGCAACTGATAATTAATTTTTATTATCATTTAATAAATACTGTTTATTAACTTAACTAATTCAATAAAGATCTAAACAAAACTCTAAAAAAAAAAACAACAACACATTAATAAGGACACAACTTAAAACCTTAAGGTTACTACTTTTGGTAAAACTAATAAATTGATTCTGTTAATTTCATATCTATCTGTTACTAACGTTCCAACATAAAAGTATCTTTAATGTAAGTTTAGGAGTTACAGTACTTTAATAAACGTTCATTTAATTATTAAAAATAGCTTATGTGAATTTACAAATTTATTTAAAATTAAATTTTATTTTATGTAATAAAAAAATAATTAAATTTTATTTAACTTAATTGTAATTATAATTTAATTAACTAATTCACAATTAAAAATTACGAAGCAACTGATAGTAATCTTTATTATAAGTTAATAAATGCTATTTATTAACTTAACTGATTCAATAAAGATCTAAACAGTTCTAGAAAAAAAATAGTAATAAAAATTAACAAAAGCACACCTTGAAACCTTTATATTACTAGTTTATTTTATACTAGTTATAAACAAAGTCCCTCATTGAATTGATACATTTAACTCCTCTCCCAGAAACTCCGTAACCATCTTTCTGCCAATCACCATACGATATTGTACTCAATCGCGCTACGCGTGATGGTTTGTAAAATCGCATGCAAGGCTGCAAAAATGATGTAGTAAGCGATACTGAGAATGACCGTGAATTGCTTCAAGGTGTGTTTTAATTTGAGATATGCATTTTCAAGCTCAACTAAATTTAGTATTTTAACAGCTGTTTGTAGAAAATAAGTAAAATCATATGCAGGGCAATGCAAAAAAATGGATACATGACCGCCTATGGATGATAATTTTGGAAGTATGATTTCAGTAGTTTTAAGCGCGTCTTTGCTTGAATTAAATTTCAGCTTAATGTGTTACATGTATAAAAATCTACAGGTAATGCACATGACGGTACAAAAGAATTCAAGTACGTTTCCGTCTATTTGTAGAAATGGCTAAAGGTGAATTTTTAATTGTGTTATGAGTTTTGTTAGTATACTAAATTTCAGCATATTATGTAGAATACTTGAAATCTATAGATCACATGCATAGCTGCATAAAAGAATTACTTTTAAGATTACTTTTAAAGAAGTACTTTTCAAGCTATCGACGATAATTACTGAAATCTGATTTTCAAATGTGCTGTGTGTTTTCTAAATGTTTTCTTAGGTATCTTATTTACATTATTAAACGGCGAAGTTTTTTTAAAGCATTTTAAAAGTGTGGGAAAGTATTTCATAATCTATGCTTGACGCACGATTTTTCTTTCTTGTTGCAGAAAAAAAAAATGATTTCGTTTAAAAGTTTTAGAAATAATTTTAGTTATATTTTAAAATTTAGTTCACAACATGTTTTATCAAAGAAAGAACAAAATGCGCTTATTAAACTTAAATATGTTAATTTTATTCGTATTCAGTCTAAAAATATTCTTCTGTTTTAAGTATCATACAGCTTATTTTACAATCGGTAGAGCATGAGTTTAATTTACTACCCTTATACGGCGAGTCTTTTTTCTTTTGGGTTGATTATTAATGAATTAGTTATTGCTCACTGATCCAAACACGCAGAATGAAATATTTTTCGGTTTATCGATCGAATTTATTATGTAGATTGACATCATCAAAACATCAAAGAGAGTAGATGTCTCTATTTACTAGTATACTGCACTTTTTATTTAAATATAACAGAACTTCAATATAAACTTTGTTTGAATGCTAGAAAAGAAAATATTGTTAACTATGATGACAAATATGAGCAGAAAATGAGGAATTTATAAATTCTGATTAATCAGGCTTTTCTTTGAATTACATCAAATGAATAAAATAATTGCGTTTTTTCTCATTTAGGAAAATAAAGAAAAAAATAATGTGACTCACTAATTATGAAACATTTTCAAACATTATCAGAATAATGTTATGAAATTATATTTTTGCAAGGAGAATGAAAATTTGTAAATAAAGAAGTTGGTTGATGCTCAAACAATGAGCTTTGTTCGAAAACAAAATTGCAATTCACTAATCCCAATGCGTATCGCAAAATGTTAAAAAGCAACGCTTTTACTCGTACAAAGGAGCGGCGACTTATGAACAAGGCGTATGCTCAAATTAGAAGTATTTGCACAAGGTAGGCAAACCAGATTTCATAACTTAGCGATATTTCTCTGGACGAGTTCGCTTAGACCGCAGACCTTTTAGAATGGAGTATATTCCATCTACGTTTTGATCACGTGGTCAAGGACTTCTAGCGTAAGGATGGGAAGGCTCCGTAGACGTAATGAAAAACCCTCGCCAGCCAGTGAAACAGTTCATGCGGAAAGCAGTAGTAGCCTCCCTTCTTATCAGTTAGAAGATCTTTGGGTAAATTATCGGTATCACGTGACTTTTTTTAGCCTCGAACCCAGATTTGGAATAAAGTCCATTAGACAGTGCATGGGGACTTCGTCGTTGTTCTGCACACTAACGCTATTTCCCAACCACAGCTGATCGTATTGAAGATGTTTGATTGTCGAGATGATTTTGTCTATCTTGCCTACCAGTATCGTAGTTAGACCATTGGTTTAGTCAAGTGTAGATGGGAAACATAACTGATGTTTGACTACTACTGATATAGGTGTTGCTATGTTCAATCTAATTCTAAAAGCTCTATGGTCTAAATGAGTCAGATAAATAAACAAACATTAGCTTTGTGATGATGAGGAGATCACCATTTCTGCCCCGAATTCCTCTCAACGAAACAAATTTCACCGCTCATACGTTGCCACTTTCGTATAAAGATACTCAAGCGTAACACAATGGACTTTATTCCAAATCTGGGTTGAGGCTGAAAAAAGTCACGTGATACCGGTAATTTACCCAAAGAAATTCTAACTGATAAGAAGGGACGCTACTACTGCTTTCCGCATGAACTGTTTCACTGGCTGGCGAGGGTTTTTCATTACGTCTACGGAGCCATCCCTTCTTTATGCTAAAAGTTTTTACCTTGACCACGTGATCAAAACGTAGATGGAATACCCTCCATAATCAGAAAAAAAAGAATAAAAGCTTGGCCATTAACACGTTAAGCGCTACGTCAGCCACCGGTGGCTGACAGCGAACTTTCCGTTTAAAACGCGTCATTCACTGATGGCTGACGTCTAAAATATGATACAAAACTGAAAAAATATACATTGTTTTAAATAATTACGGAACAAATATTTCAAATTTACCTACCTTTTATTTATTACAGGATTATACTTTTTAAAAAATTACTTTAAACATTGTAAATTTTCAGCGCTTCAGTGTCAGTCATCGTGGCACTCAACGTATTAAACTAGCACGCAAATCATCAAATCACCTATAAAGAATACAAACTATTGCTGATGCCTCCGTTATCAAAGGAAATAGCATGTCATTAACTCATTCATTATCCAACAATCCTATTTATATTCTTGTTTTAGAGGGAAAAATCTTGTGACTTTCTCTTGAGGTAATTTTGAACATTCTTGATTATTCGGCCTTTATTGGTCGCAGAATTTTATATTTTTAGAGTTTTCTAAATGAGCTTTTAAAGCCATATAACATCATCCGTACATTTTAACGATTATAAATTAATTTCGGAAGCGCGTGCAGGAACTATAATTTGCACATGCACCACATAACACAGGTAAATTTGGTTTTGACGGACAGCATATAATGTCATTAAACACTCTTCAAGAAACAATCAACCATAGACGGTAATGTATCACAATTATTTAGGGCAGTCCTATAGAACAATTATAGATTTTACCCACATCATATAATGTCCTAAAAATTAATTCACTAGCAAGAAAACACATAACAATACCAGAACCACATTTTGAGCAGTTAATAGTATTAAATAATAAAACAATTAATAGTACACTGCTCAAAACAATTAAAGGATATTTGAAGTTTTATATAAAATAAAGATATAAACGAAAATTTTTTTGCCGAAAATAGAAGAAGAGAATCACAAATGCAAATTTTTCTGGTTTTCAAACTGTGGAGTATGCAAATTTTGAGTTCGACGTCAAAAACGTCACTTCAGCGGCAGCGAATGAAATTTGACTTTCAACTGGATAAAAGAGAATGAAGACAAGGATGATCGGTATTCAGTGATTGCTTTGTTTCGATGAGTACGATGTCTCAGCGAAGTCATTTGACAGATTCAGAAGCTTTGAGAATTGTTGGTAGGTTAGAAGGGGGCCAAACTCAAGCCGAAGTAGCGCAAGCCATTGGAGTGTCACAAAGTGTCATTTCCAGGATCTGGAACCGTTTTTTGGAGAGTGGATGTGCAGGCTGAAGACCAGGGCAAGGTCGTAGGCGGGCAACAACGCCCAATGAAGATCGGTATTTAGCGTTAACAGCTCGGAGACACCGAACCATGAACGCTACTCTTCTCCAACAACACCTTCGCTCGGCTACAGGCACCACGATTTCAACTCAGACTGTCCGAAACCGGCTCCATGCTGTAGGTCTGTATGCTCGCCGACCGATGGTATGTGTTAGATTAACATCAAGGCATCGTCGCGACCGCAGGGAGTGGGCAACCGAGCATGTCAACGGGAGGAGAAATGAATGGAGCAATATTCTGTTTTCTGACGAGTCCCGTTTTTCTGTGCATCCGGATAATAGGCGTATTTTCATCTGGAGGGACTGTGGCAGTAGGAATAATCCTGCGTTCGTGCACGAAAGTGTCAGATTTGGCGGTGGAGGAGTGTTGGTGTATGGTGGCATCTCCATTGACGGGCGCACTGACCTCTACATCATTCGAGATGGAGTTCTGACTGGTCGCCGATATAGGGATGAGATCGTCAGACCTATTGTAGTCCCTTACGCTGCAGCAATCGGAGATAACTTCATTTTAATGGACGATAACTGCAGGCCACATCGTGCAAACCTGGTGGAAGATTTCCTTTTCGAGGAAGGAATCGTTCGAATGGAATGGCCAGCGTGTTCTCCAGACATGAATCCAATCGAGCACGTTTGGGACGCTCTAGGAAGACGAGTTTCTGGCCGCCAACAACCCCCACAAACTCTCCAAGAACTGGAAAGAGCTCTTCTGGAAGAGTGGGGCAGAATACCCCAATTCGTCATTAATAGCCTCATTGAGTCCATGCCTCAAAGGTGTCCAACGTTGCTGGCCGCCCGTGGAAACCATACCCCCTACTGAAAATGATTTTCTTTGAAGAAAACACCTATTCTTCTTCTTTTTTTCTCATATGCACAAATTGTGTTTTTTTCTTTTAGTACACAAATGCGCAATAAATTGCATTTTTTTCTGCCGAACATGTGTAATTTATTCTCATATAACCTACTATGTCTGTCGACCATGTATCAATCAGCTAAACAGTTTACCAGATACAAAATCCACCTAAAACTGCAATATCCTTTAATTGTTTTGAGCAGTGTATTAAATAGTATTATATGAGTTGTTACTGTTTAAAATTTCTGAGTGTTACTTATTGTATTGTAATAATTATTAATGGATTATCAAAAAATTGGTACTAAAACTTAATCAAAATAGATAAAATTGATAAAAATAGTATATGTGTATTGATCAAATGGGGGAAATTATATTGAATTTTGAAATGTTGCACAAATAAATCCCCATCCCTAACATATTGGGTCAATCGGAAAGACAGGTCGTGTTGGGAAAATCAATTCGTACCGGAAAATTCAATCATTTAATTATTAGACATTGATTCCGATACCTAACGTCTAATAATTATCTGGCAGAATTTTCCGGTACGAATTGATTTTCCCAACACGACATGACTATCCGATCGACACAATAATTTCCTTCCTGCATGTTTCTACGATACATTTAATTAATATTAAATAATAAGTTATGATTGAAAATTATTATCTATGCTATATTTAAAAGACATTTTGCACTTTCATTTCAAATCTAAAATGCCTCATAAGTGGAAAAAAAGAACAGGTTGATAGCCGAAGTCCGCATTAAAAGTTAAAACTGCTATAAAAGAAGTTACTGAAAAAAAAAACATATCGATTCGTGCTGTAAAATCATATATTACAATTATAATTTTCATATAAGGTTATAATTATAAATTTTAATTTGCTAAAATTGAATACAGGGAGGAAAATCTTTGTGTCCCATCCATCCCTATTAGTGTCCCATTCATCCCTGCTGTGGGGATGATTGGGACAGGGAGGAACGTTTTTTTGATTTCATAATATTTTTATGAATAAATCATAATCTAGAATAAATATTGTTCATATATGTTGGCAAATACCTAATGTATGAAATGTGATATATAATATTGATAGTAACTTAAATAAAAAAATATAAAAAAAATATTTTTGTGAAAATGTGCCATTCATACCCCACCTCCCCTACATATAAAATATGAAATGGCACGAAACTGAAATTTCGTTAAAAATTCATGTATTACTATACTTTGTTACTAAATTGAGGACTTTATAAAACGAACGTTCCAAAATGGATGTATACATTTCCCATAGTGTATCAAGGATTTCCCTTAAAAATGCTGAGAGTTTAGAACAAGATTTAAAATTTAAGGAGTTTTTTTTAAGATGTATATAGACGCGAAAAATGCATTGTAAAAACAAAACAAAATAAATAAAATTGTTCATTTTACAGTAAACAACTGTCAACCACGACGCCAGTAAAAATCTACTTATTCGGGTTTCATTTCAGAAGAAATCTGTAAACTTTTTATTTTACAGGCAAAATCCATTGAAATAGCATAAAGTCAGTAACAAATACAGATTTTTTGTGTAAAATAAACTTTTTTTTTACTGGGTCCTGACCGACAACTTTTTTCTGTAAAATTAGCAGAATTTTGTATTGTGTATTAATTTACTTTCTTTCGTCCGACGGCGAACATTTGTAGATAATGCTTTACAAAATAAACCTAGCAGGCAGAATGTGATAAAAGATTCTGTCTAAATATTTTTCAGAGCGTTTAACATTCAATTATATTTTAAGTATTGCCGTACTTTTTGGCTGAGAATTTTTTCGAAAAAATCAACAGATTTTTTTCTACAACGTGTGTTTTAAGAACATTTGAAATATACTATGATATATTATTTTCAGTACACGTGTTTAAGTAGCATGCATACTTACTATATGGCAATATATTTTTATTTTTTAAATATTAAAAGTTAATGTAACAAAAACAAAATTTCTCGTTTCAGGGATATTGGGAAGATCAATTTTTCTTTTGAAAACAATATTTAGTTCATTGCGTTCATAAGTAATTATTAATGAACATACTTGAATGTTAAAACGAACTGAAGAAATAAATAACTAAGTAAATGAAATCACGAAAATAATTAAAGCTGAAGGGGCTTTCCTCTCAGGATGTGGCATTTTGCTACAACTAAGAGAGAAAAATGAGTTTAGTTATCTAGGGTAGCCTAAGTAATATGTAGAAGTGTGACACATATTTAAAGGATTCTAAGCTAACTAGAATACAGACATCAAAGTTGAGTTAAATAAATGTTACTTGTAAATGACAATGAAATTTAATTAAAAAATTAAATCGTGCACCATTTGCCTTAGTTTTTTTAATCAGTTAGGTGGTGTTAAATTCTTTCTACAATTTACTGATTTATTAAAATAAAGTGTGTGCCAGGTAAAATTTTAAATGTCAGTTATAATTATAAGAAAACTAAGTTATTTATATTAGATTTTTATAAACAAAATTTAAAAAAATTATATTACCCTTCCGATATATTATTATGTTATGCATTAACATTAGGTTTCTACAAATCCTGGATTTAAGGATTAAAAAAAAAGTTTCGTACTAGTGTTTTAAAAATCATTACATAAATTTGTTTCATAAAATCATAACATAAATTAGTTTCATAAAATCGTTACATAAATTCGTTTCGTAAAATCGTTACATTAGGATTTTATATATATAGAATAGATAATATAATTTCTATCCTATCCACTACGCTGACAAATTGCAATCGCCCAGAATTTAGAAAGAGTGACGCATAAGAGACATGCTTTAGAAGCAATTATTCGTAGACTATTGAGCATGCGTATTGTATAAATAGCCTCGGTTATTTTCACAGGCTTCTTTATGTTTTTATGAACTTTAAACTTGCTGAAATATTTTTTTTTAAATTTTTTCCTTTATTTATTTTGATAAATGTTCATTGTTCTCTTCGTGAAATACAGGTTTGTTAAATAAGAAAAATATTCTTGGTAAATTTGTAATAAAAGTATTTTAAAAAAATTACTTTTTGTTTGATTTTATTACGCACTAGAGAGATTAAGCTTTGTGAATACTTGTTAATTTTTTTCATGGTTTGAATAATCCATACCTAATAATCATCATACTTCTATTAATCCTTTCCGTATTTATCTATCGTATATTTCCGTATATAAGTCGATCCGTCTATAAGCCGAGTATACGACTTTTCAGGGACAAATCGCCCAAAATAGGAAACCTGAATATAAGCCGATGTTAAAAAAAAAAGATGAAAACTTCAACGAACGAAAACATAGAAACTGAACTTTTTGTGCATAGCTAATAGAAAAAAAAAAATCCGCTCTCCGAAATTATTGATCACTCCTTTTCTGTCTTGGGGTGCTGCGAAAGCTGTTTAATTGCGCCCTGCTCATCCTGTTAGCTTGCTCGTTCTTAAAAACCAAAGCTCCTATATTTGTAACTGGGAAAACATTTCTCTACTTCACATGACTGCTAACTGTTGTTACATTGGCTTAAGAAAAGATTGTTGGACAAAAGCGCATGGCTTATAAAGCGGGCTTTATATTAGAAGTAATCAATTTTGCAGAGCAGTCGATTAACTCAGTGGCTGCTCGTCATTTCAAACTCAATGAAAAACAGGTGCGAAAATAGAGAAAGAAAAGGACGAAATTTCAAAAATTCCAAAAGTAATAAACGCTGCACGTGGACGCAAACCGTTATTTCCTGCCCTTGAAGAAAAACCGGCCGACTGTGTTCGAGTGTCTCGACAAAACGCGTTTATTGTAACCCATACAGATATTCGTATCAGGTTGTGTATCTGAACTCGTACTAAAATCTTCCAAAAACTCCTGAAAGAGCTGGAAGTCAAATTTCACTTTTTTTTTTTTTTTTTCAAACGCATGTGATCCCATTGCGAAAGAAGTGCAACTTTGAACTTTCACAAATAGGAAACATGGATGAAACTCCTTTATGATTTAATTTACCAACAAATCACACAGTGGAGAAGAAAAGCGTATTAGACTGTTTTTATAAGAACAACCGTTCATGAGAAAACACGCTTTATAATTATTTTAAACTGCATGACGGACGGCACGCGTTTATCTCCAATGATAATTTTTAAACGGAAAACATTGTCTAATGGGATATATTTCGCAAGTAGTATAATCTTACGTGCCCGTCCGAAAAGTTCAAGGATTAAAATAGAATTTTAGATTGGTTTAAAAATGTTTGGTGTAAAATAAAAGGAACAGCTTTTTGTGAAGCCTTCCCAAATTGTTTGAGATTAATTTAAAACTCACGGCACTGAAAAAGTAAAACAACTTTCTTGTGAGATGGGGATCTTCAGTAGCTATAATCCCCGGTGTCCTTCTTCTATTCTTCAATAAATGAACGTTTATCTAAATAAGTCATAGAGCCATTTAAAGACAGGCTACGTTCGAAATGAACCGAATGGATGTCTTCTGGGGATGCAGCTGTGACGAATGGCACTAATAATAATAAAAAAAAAGTTCACATCGTCACTATCTCTGAATGGGTGAAAGAAGCATGACTTTAATTATCATCAGAAATGCTTGTCCGATCTTTCAAAAATGATTTCAGCAGTAATGCGATGGATGGAACTAAGAATAATGATATTTCTGAAGAAAATGGCGATGCTATTAAAACTGACGATATTCATCCTCATGTACCAAGGAGAAAGCTATTGAAATAAAGTGATTTTAAGTATCTGCTTGAAAATTCTATAATGTCTTGGATAGTAAACGATAACTTGTGACTTTTTCAATATAAAATAATGGAGTATTAAAGTAATGTTAGAAATTTGTAAGGCATTTTTTATGTTTTTACTTACCCATTATACATAGTGTATAAGGTAAATCTTGTAATCGTTTTAAAAATCGAAAAAGTTTTTTTGACGGATTTACACGTTTCAGACATTCCGAAAAACACGTTTTTAGAAAAAAAAAATGCCGTCCGTCTGTATGTCTGCAAACGTTCAATATCCCGAACAAATTGAGATAGAGAATTGAAATTTGGTGTGTACTTAGTATGTAATAATGGGAAGAAACTTATTGAATATCAGTAACCTCGATTATCCGGAACTATTTTTTTTGGACTCTTGAATGTATTCGTTCTGATAAAAGTTGAATAAAATTTTTCGAAATTATTTATTTTAAGGAGCGAATATAAAAGACAATAAAAAAACATAAATTTTTCATAAAGAATGAAGTCGATTGGATAATTAGTTGCCGAGATATTTGTTATCATATTTTCCACACACTTCGATTTTTCATGACCGTGTATTTCATTTAAATTTGAATTCAAAGATACATTTTAATTGGAAATGGCACGCTTAATCCGACGCAGTAAACTGTTAGTTAATATGATTATCATTTTTGGAGTTATGAGGATATTTCTTTTACGCAATTCGGTACCACTCGATTATCCCGTCGACCAAAAAACTATCGCCAAACTATAAGATTAAATGCCAATAATGACTTATCGGGAATGTCACATTCACTTGACATTAAACACGTTACACGTGTTTGTTGAGTCATCAAGTGATGTTTAATTCGATGTTTTATTTGTATTTTTTAAACTTTCACTATTTTATTTGTTCTTACGTTATTTAAAATAAAAATTATGCCAATTTGTATAATTTTGCGAGTAGTTTGGCTATTTATATAATTTGTCGAAATTGGTCAATGGGATAATCAAGTAGTACCCGCAATTCAGTAATATAGCATTATACTATGTATTAAAAATATTTAAATATAGGTTTAAATTTTATTTTGGAATTGCAATGCATTTTATAAATGGTTTACACATGTTTTATTTTCATATTTTATATTATGCATGTCCATGATGGGTAAGTATTACGGTGGCCCCCAACGACTAGTTTATATTTACCAATTTTTTAATTTTAGAATATCAATTTAGGAAATTTTCTTAGTCTGGTGTATAAGTCGACCCCCCCTCACTTCAGAGTAAAAAAAATGCCCAAAAATTCTCGGCTTATACACAGAAATATACAGGAATTACATGTATACATCTTTTATGCTTACATTTTTTTATAACATAGATAGATACAACAACTTTTAATGAGTTTTCTTCTATAAATCTGATTAAATTAAAGCTTAAAATAGTTACGCGACTGATGCATGATTTAGTACTTTTATTATTTTGCTCCCAGTAGCAGAAACAGTGCAGCACGGAAGCGGGCGCTGCAGATTATTTTAAACCTTGCAGATTAATCCACCAACTTAAAAATAAATGCTGGGCTTAAAAAATAGCTGAAATTTGCTTTAAATGAAATACGACGGAAACAATGTTTGACGATTTATCACCTACGCCAGACTAACATAAAAATTCCGAGTTCAGGATTTCTGTATCAGAATCTTCGGATTTGACGAAGGATTGAGCAAGTAAATTAAAGTATGTATAAAAGTAACGTGATACAATGCTTAGCATATGTTTAAGGGAGACCAAACTGGTCACCAAGAGCAGCTAGTTAATAAATATATTCTCAAACTTGATGTCACATTTGCCAGTTACAATTTTGCATGAACATTCACACTTTTTACTTGGGGTTTTAATCTCAGTGCCAGCGAAATCCAGAAATTTGCTTTTAGACGCATTCGTAGTAAAATATTTAGTTTTATCAAAGAAACTTCTCATTTGATTTTTACTGTGACATCATTTCCACCCACTGAAGCATTCTGAGATTAGCTTCTCAATCTCAGTATCAGCGGAATGAAAAAAATATTAAAATGTGACAGCTGTATGCGTATTTATAATGCGTTATTTTAAACCATGATTTCATTTTCTGTTCAAAAGTTTAAAAAAAGTTATCTTTATTTGTAATACGAAAATGGCATCCGTAATGATATGGTATTTCCCATTGTTTTTCTTCTCTCTTTAACAATGGAAGTAACTCGATTGCCACCAATGTGAAGAAATTTCATAAACGACTTTTAAAATCAAAATACAAAACTGGGATTATTTTAAAAAATAGCGAGTGCGGGCACATCTACAAATAAAGTTCTTCCCTTAAAAAAATAATTATCGAAATTGGTTTAGTAGAAAGCTCAGGCCAGATGACTAAACAAGGCCTTATATTTATTATTATTATAATATTTATTATATGTATATTATTTAAAACCATATATTTTTTAGAATGCCCACTAATAATTCTAAAAAGCATATTTATATGAAAAATAGCAATAATGCGTTCAGATAAAGTTTTGAAACATATTAAAAGCGATATTTTCATATTGGCCTCACGTCAGGAGTTAACAGAAATCTCCAAAGATCGCTATTTACAATCAGCCTTTTGATTCTGTTCATTTCAGTGGATTAAGCACGAAATACGATTTCGTGTCTAAAATTTGCGTTTTATTTACATTTTATAATTTTATTTATTGATTAATGAACGATTTAATTTAGTTATGGAGTATAAGCTGGGATGAAATGATGAGCTAGCTACTCATATTAATTTAAATGCAAACAGATTTATGTTTCGTATTCGTCTGCATGTGATAGATTTGTAAAAAAAAATCATGCTTGAAAATTAATTTAAAGGAAATAAAAACTGAGTAAATTGCGATACAGTTTTCAAATAAATTGCGATATAGTTTTCAAACAAACTGTATTTGAAAGTACATTTTTTCCTTATTCGATGGTTAAAAATTGAAAATGTGTTCAGTAGAAAGCTCAAACCAGAAGGCAAAAAACAGACTTGTCTTTTAAATGTATAGATAAAATTAAAATACATAACTGGGATTATTTAAAATAGCGAGTGCGGGCACATCTACAAATAAAGGGCTTTCATTTGAAAAAAGTAATTATCAAAATCGGTTCAGTAGAAATCTCAGGCCAGATAACTAAAACAACCTTGTCTTTCAAATAGATAACGAGTTATGTTACGATAAACGTTGAATGATGTTGCGACATTTCCTCTCCAAGATTCTTCCATCAACTGGACTAGGGTGGCTCTATATCAGAATGGCGACATATGCACTAGGCGCATACACAGGCAGAAGTTTTTGTCCAAACTAAGCCAAAGTTATATTCCAGAACTTGGAAATACTCGCCTAAGTGAATTGTATTAAATGAATGAGGCAAGTTTAGCTTGGTGACAATGACAGGCGTTTTGGTTCAAAATCGCATCTACCAATCAAATTTTATAACTTTAATGCCGCTACTCTGATATAGAAGAACCCTAACGAAACTACTTGATAGTTAGTTAATGAATGGAGGATATTCCATTCACGCTATGATCACGTGATCAAGGTAAAAACTTCTAACGTAAGGAAGGGAAGGTTCCGTAGATGTAATGATAAACCTTCGCCAGCCAGTGAAACAGTTCATGCAGAAAGCAATAGTAGCCTCCCTTCTTATCAGTTAGAAGTTCTTTGGGTAAATTACCGGTATCACGTGACTTTTTTCAGTCTCGAACCCAGATTTGGAATAAAGTCCGCTGGCAAGTCGCTACTTGGGAAATGCGTCATTCGAGACAACGCGATGCAAGTATTCTGATAATGGAGGATATTCCAAATATGGGTTCGAGGCTGAAAAATTCACGTGATACCGGTAATTTACCCAAGGAACTTCTAACTGATAAGAAAGGAAGATGCTACTGCTTTGCCTGATGAACTGTTTCATTGGCTAGCGGAGATTTACATTACACGTCTACGGAGCCTTCCCTTCTTTACGCTAGACGTTTTTACCTTGATCACGTGATCAGAATGCAGATGGAATATCCTCCATAGAAAGTGTTACTGAGCTTCTTCCACGCAAAATTTAAGACTACGTTTTGAGTATCTGCAGTACTTTGTATTTTGCTAATTGGATTCCGTTGTTTTCTTGATTTTATGTGGTATAGGTTTTGATCCATAATAAAAACACCATAAGATGCTGACTCAATGACTGACTGACTCACTAAAGATCCAATACCCTTTCAGGTAGAAAACATTTATGCTTTTAAACCGTAAGTTGCGTCGGTAATTATTTTTCCATTGTGAAGTAATATATACATAGGAGTCCCTGAGACCTAACGGCGACGGCGGAGATTACAGATTAATTACACCCTTGGACATGTTAATGGAGGATATACCATTTACGTCATGATCAAGTGATCAAGGCAAAAATGTCTAGCGTAAAGAAGGAAATGCTCCGTAGACGTAATATAAATCCCCGCTACCCAATGAACCAGTTCATGGGGGAAAGCAGTAGTAATTTCCCGTTTCCCTTCTTATCAGTTAGAAGTTCTTTGGGTAATTTACCTGTACCACGTGACTTTTTCAGCCTCGAACCCATATTTGGAATATCCTCCATGGACTTTATTCCAAATCTGTGTTCGAGGCTGAAAAAAGTCACGTGATATCGGTAATCTACCCAAAGAACTTGTAACTGATAAGAAGGGAGCCTAGTACTGCTTTCCGCATGAACTGTTTCACTGGCTAATGAGGGTTTTTCATTACGTCTACGGAGCCTTCCCTTCTTTACGCTAGAAGTTTTTACCTTGACCACGTGATCAAAACGTAGATGGACTATCCTCCATTGACTTGGGAGAGGGACAGTTTCCTGTTTCCATGCATAACTTTTGACCAGATGGTCTGATTTTTATACCTTTTTTTAGAGGGAGAGGGGGAGGTCTCGGTCTGCAGATGGTTCCATTTTAATAACACTAGATTTAAAAAATAATATATTTGTCTGTCTGAGTGTTTCATATCTTTTTTTTTTTTTTACTTTAACTTTCATTAAAATTGATAAATCGTTCCAAAATTTTAATATAGTGTTAATGTGCACTACACAGCACTACTTTACACTTATAAAATAGTCGTTGTATCTTGTATATATCATAGTCTATAGCGCGATATTCACAACAATAAGATTTTAAATACATGTGGATTACAGCTCTGCATTAGGTCGGATGACTCTAATTTACCCAAACTTCACTCGATCAGTGGTTTGGATCGAGTTGGCAATATTTTTTTCGTTGCAAGTCGGATTAATTCTAACTATTTCTCGTTCTGGTTGGGTTTTGTTTCTTGCGGGTCCAGTATGACAACCCGCTTTTTTTCATACGAATCCTCAAAAAATTATTTAAGATGAAAATACATATATCTGAATATAAATGGGTACATATAGATTTATTTTTAAACATAAAATATAAAATTGATATTATAAATAGAATTAGAAACAATTTTTTCATAATTGAATTGAAATATGGAGTTGCACTGCTTCGGGTTTGGTAGAATTTTCGAGTCCGAGCTGATATAATCTGATATATTAGTTGAGTTGAGAGAAAGACAATTTTCTGTACTCTCTTGGGTAATAATACAAGATTGCCACAAAAACAAGAAGGTAAAAAAATCCCTGAAGTCTGCTTTATTTTTTCTTAAAATTTACTTGTGCTAGTCCGATTCCAGTTCAAGCTCCAATTTTTTGCAGCGAAATTACTGATAAATACTTTTCAAACAACTGAAAAAAAAATATTTTAGACAAATTTAAGACAAATAAAAATAAAATTAATGGTTTTTTTTAAATTTTATATTTTGAATTACTTTTTTCACTCATTATATTTATTGGGCTTCCATGTAGTTAGAGAATACACTGGATTTCATAATGATATGAACACCTAGTAATTTTGTATGTCCTGGCAAAAATTTATTAATAATTATCAAAAAACTCTATTCTCGAAACAAATACAGTAATTTGACATAATACATAGCTGTAAATGAACTATCAAACTTTAAATTCATTGAAAATATGAATTGCCTAAAAAAATGGTGTTGCAAAGCTATATGAACATTGATCGAAATTATCACTAAACGAGCATGGAAACTGTACAGTAATATTGAATGCCACTCCGAGAAAAATAAACCAAAATATACAAATTAGTTTAGCATATAAAGATACTTCGCAGACTAGGACATTTCCAAACCCTATCGCAAAGTGAGTTCTAGAAGTATGGGTCGTAAAAGCGCTTTTAGTGGTTTTGAGAAAGGGAAAATTGTGGCATTTTTAAGGATCTATGACTTTTGTCCAGAGCTATCGCAAAAAAGGAAAAGATCTCCAGGCGTAATATTAATTTTTCTTCTATTAAAAGAGGATTATGAAGCAAAGAAGTCTCCGGGACGCCCGCCAAATTTGTCCAAAAGGGAAAAAGAGCCGCTATAAAAAAGAATGAGCAATAGGAAAACAACTTTATCCGAACTTTCAAGAGATCCACTGATAGCAGTGTCAAAAAGTACCCTGTCTAGAATAGTCAAGAGCTCTAAGAGGATGAAGTACAAGAAAATAAAGCACCAACCACGTATGACTAAAATGTATCCGCAGAATCGCCTGGATTGTTCAAAAGATCACATGTCCTGGAAGTTAGAATGTGAAAGAATAATATTTCCCGATGAAAAAAAATCCAATTTGGATGGTCCGGACGGTTTTTCTTATTATTGGCTCGATATGCGCAAGAAACTAGAAACGTTTTCAAATTGGCAGCAGGATGGAGGTTTACTCATGGTTTGGGCAGTGTTTAGATTTCATGGTAAGATCAACGTTGCGTTTCCCTCTTGCAGAATGATTGCATTAACCTACCATGATTTACTTGGAGAAAACTTGCTGCCATTTGCTGAAGAAATTGGCGGACCTTTCTGGATGTTCCAACAAGACAATGCATCCATCCACACGTCAAACAGCACTTGGGAATGGTTTCGTAATAATGGTGTACATGTAATTTCATGGCTATCTGTTTCTTCTGATTTAAATCCAATGGAAAATCTATGGAGCCTACTGGTTAGACGCAAATGGAAAACAACATGCCACAATTTCAGAATTTAAAGCTGCTATTATCTTCCACTGGATTAAAATCGATAAAAATATATTAAAAAGCTTGGTCCACCCTATGTCTGATCGCCTTTTTACATTAATTAAAAGATCTGGTGCATACCCTGGATAATTAATCTGTTTTTTTTTTGGTCAATGTTCCTATCATTATGAAACACCTCAAAATGGAAAAATGCAGTTTATTTTATATATAAATCGCTGTTTCAATTATATTTTGTTATAAAATAAAACGATTTGTTCTATTTTTTAACATTGATTAGACTTCAGTTTGTTTTGTAACATTTTCTTCTTTTTTATGCTTGAAAAATTGGGTGTTCATATCATTTTGAAACCCAGTGTATTTGTCGAAGTATATTTTTTCAGTAAAATGTTTCATATTTGTTGAATAAAATACAGTCACTACAGTAAAGGACAGTCACTTAAAAATAAGTTATTGAATAGAAGCTTCTTATCAACATAAAAAAAAAACTCAATTTATAATGACAAAAATAAAAATATCATGAGATGACAAAGACCTGCAAAAACTTTTCAAAGTTTTATTTTAATTTATCAGCCCCGATATGTTATTTCTTTCTCCCAGCAAAAAAAGTGTCTCCAAAAAATAACGTTCCGTTGAATAAGACAGTCGTAAAACAAAGCAGATGTATCATTGTACTGTTAAATACTCTACTGCATTTTTTTAAACTGCTAACTATCGCACATTTTCGATTTTTATACCGTCGTATTGAAAAAAGGATTTTTTAATGCAATTTTTTTGAAAACTGCATCTCGATTTATTTTTGAGATATTAATTTTTTTGCAGTTTTTAGTGCCATTTGTTTAATTTTGGCAACCAAAATATTCAATTTTTGTAGAAAGTAAAGAAGAAATAGTAATTATATCTTTTTGATGCCATTTTCTCATAACTACAGAAAAAAATGTAATTAAAATACGTGCTATTTTGAAAAAAAAATAAATGAATGATTTCTGATAAAACTTGGAGCTATTATAAACTATATTTAATTTAATTATGTATTACAAACAAATGAAGGCATATAAATAGTTAGATAGCCGATTTTATTTTTGGCAATTTTCTTGAGTGACATATGTTCTTTTTTTGGATTTGTGTATTATTCCGCGATAGTGATGTCATATGAATATTTTACTGTAGATGTTGTTTAAGACTGGATCGTAAATGAAGAATTCTTCAGAGGATGCAGATGACGTCATTTTATATAAAATAAAAGCACGTGTTTTAAGTCTTAAAACTGAAATATGTTTTTTATTATCTATATTTATATACACGCACATATATATATATATATTTCATCGGTGGCGACACTAAATTCTGAAAAAGCAGAATTCCTATTTTCTAGTTTTATTTTATTTTTGTCATCTTTCAAAAATAGTGAGTATTATCGTTCAAAAGAGTATATCAATATGAGAAAAAAAGATATAAAAAAATATAAAACACATACATATATATTTTTGAAAATAATTCAGATAAGTTTCTAAAGAATTTTTGAATCATATCATCAGAGTTGAACTATAGCATAAAAAATGCAAGTGTGACATGAATATCATGAAGACAAAACTTGTATTTCTTGACGAAAATATTCATAACCATTTAGAGATGTATTATATTTGTTGATCCAAATCTAAGAAAAATCACTTGCAAATATAATGCGCATTCTTTTCATACAGATCATACTAAAAGAACATACGATCTCGTTCCTTTTTTGTGAAGCTAAACATCACTATATATAAATCTTTTATATAAATTCTCTGGAAGAAAAGAAAACACACCTTGTGAAAATAATTTTTTTTTTTCACAAATCTTTCATATTGTTGACTCAACAGATTATCTCCTATCTTTTTTTTTTAACTCGAAATAGATCAAATTCACAAATTAAAATAGCAATACACTGTGCAATAAAATACAAGCAAGGAAATCTCTCTATTCTATAAAAAAGTAACTAAAAGCTGTCACCGCCGCCATAAATAAATTTTTTGTAACCGGAGGTCTTTCATCGCTAATATAATGAAAACTACTGCATAAAAAAAATATGAAAATTGGTAGTTTTATCGGGAAATGTTTGATAAATACGCTAAAGCAATACCTTTCTTTATATCGAAGAAATATTTTAAGAGCTATTAATTGTTAAAGTCGACCAAATCGTTACATTAAAAAAGTTTTAAAGGAACAGAAACTATAAATAAGAATTTAATTTTTTTTTCTGGTGATATACTTCATAAACTTGTGATGTGCTGACTACACTTATTTGTTTTAATTTTAGTAAATTTTTGAAGTTTGTATTCAAAATTTCATCATTTCAAGAGGTATTTTTTTCATATTTAGAAAAAGTCATTTTTTAAATATTGATGCCAATTTCTAAAACAGCGTAAAGAATTATATTTTCTCTCAAATAAAAAATATATTTACACGCGACTATAAAAAACAGAAAGGAAAATTTAAAACAATAAATTAAATGATCACGTGTTAAAAGCAGGAAATAGCGAAAATTACGTCATAAAAATTGTATTTACACGTGAATATTAAAAAAGTGAGAAAACATTAAAATAATTAAATTATTACACGCAAAACGCATTTTATGGTGACAGTTACGTCATATGTAAAATATCCAAATATTACACTTCGTCATATGGAAAGTCTAAAATAATTAAATTATTTTAAAAACTATTAATCGTGAAAATTAGTTCTTATTTAAAAATAATTTAATAATTTTCCCAAACCCCTTTAAATTTAATAATATATTTACATAAGAATCTTGAAAGAGGAAAAAAAAATTAAAATAATGAAATTATTTGCGCGAAACGCATTTAATAGTAAAAATTACTCCGCATATTAAACCAATATATTTAAAACAATTTTATTGTGGACAATATTAATGTGATGTCACATTGGGAATTATATCTCTCTATTCTAAAAAAAAGTAATTTACGCTGTCACCGCCGCCACCGGTTTTGAATTTTTTGTGACCGGATGTCTTTCTCCGCTAATGTTAAGAAAAATATTGCATACAAAAATATGAAAATCGGTGGTATTATAGAGAAATGTTCGATAAACACGCTGATGCAGACAGTTTTCAAATCGGAGAATTATTTTAAGAGATATTTAATGCTAAAGTTCGACAAAATCATTCCATTAAAAAAGTTTTATAGGAGCAAAAACTATACATGGGAATTAATTCATTTTTAGATCATTTTACACGTTAGAATTTACCGGTGTGCAGAATGCATTTATTATTTTTTTTATTTGACTCATTTTTTGAGGTTTTATTTCTATTTTAAATTCAAATTTTCAGCATTTCGAGAGATATTTTTTACTTATTTAAGAAAATGGTATTAATTTAAACTGTTGCCAACTGTATAAAAAGCGCAAACAATAATGTTTGCTTCAAATTAAAAATTTATTTACACGTGACTATTATAAACAGAAAGAAAACTTTCAAATTAGAATTAAATAATTACGTATAAAAAGCAGGAACTTATTGAAAATTTCTTCATAAAAACTATATTTACACGTGAACTTTAAAAGAGAAAGGATATTGTAAAATAATAAATTCATTAACATGCGTTAGAAGCCTTAAATAGGAGAAATTATGTCACATTTACGTCACATTACACTTATTACGTAAAATGAACAAAAAATAGCATTGCAAAACAGTTTAAATTTAAAAATTGCGCGAGACATTTATTTAATATTTTTAGATGATCTTTTCAACTGTTTTGTTAGGACAGTGCAAATAATATTTCATTTCTAACAAAAGTATTTTCACATGAATATTAAAAAGAGAAAGAAAAGTTTGGTGAAAATTACGTCCGATTAAAAACGATACATTTAAAATGTCTTATTTAAAAGAACTTTATTTTTGCTTTGTTAAAAAATACCGGGAGACAAAGACTCTGTTTACTTAATTCATTTTATATTAGCTTATTTTGAAATGTTTAACTGATTTTATTTAATCAAAGACGAAAATAGCCATTGTATCTTTTAACAGCAGCTGATTTTTTTTTAAATTCCCCAATCAAAGAGAAATGAATAGAAATCCGTTTATAGGGAGATCGCCACTGTTTTTTAATTTATAATTCAATCTTTCAAAATCTTTTTAAAGCCGATCAAATTAGCGTGCTTTTAGAGACTGCGGTGCCCGAACTGGGGTTGACGAGCGCAGCTCGTATGGGGCCGAACCCCCTAGTGGTGTAAGAAAAACACTCGGTACACATTTAGTATTAAAAAAGTTCCGAAGTAGATAAAATAGCACAAAACTAATAACACTGGTTAATAAAATTTCAAGCTTTGTCGCGCCGCAAGAACTTTGTTAGTGTTTTTAATAATACTAGGTTGCCGTCAGTAAAAATAAGCTTCAGTTTTGAAATTTTGATCAGCAATTGATTTTATTTGTTAAAGAAATGTTACTTTTAAAGGGGGAAAAAAAAAGGTTTTCCAGATAAATGCATAAAAAATGTTTATTAGAAACTTATGATCTATGATTTTCTGGAATACTTGGCGTCTGGTTGGTTGATCGTTCAGCAGAAGTCGGCCAACCTCCTTGGATTCCAGCTACCCTGATAATATTTTTCCATTTTTGAAATGTCCTGATAAACGATAACTTTGAAACCGCCGCAGACTTTGAAAGAATATTCACTATACTGGATACTTTCAAGTAATAGTTTCATGTTTTCACAAATTCAGCGTTGAATTAAGGGGGTGGCCCGTAGGGGACATCCCCCCAGAGAATAAGATGTCCGCCTCGGCCGCCAGACATGTATAATGTCACCCCGGAGTCACAGAAATCCCTCCCGGAGAAAAGGGTCTGAATTCAACAATGCACAAGTTTATTTCACATTAGCAACGTGTGCTATAGGAACAGAATTAAGTACATTACCGTCATGGAATAGAACTGCTTTTAAACTCGTTGTTGAAGAGTCGAAAAACAAACGCCACTGAGGGAATCAAATTCGATGTTCAAAATGCTCATAACTGAATTTACATCATTACAATTTACCAAGGCCCCATCTTTCGGAAAAAAATCTTTTGAAAATTTCACCACGATTTTGAAAATGGTATTACGTTTTATGATGTAGCAAATTTTTTATCCTTTCAAATGAGACCCTATGAGACCTTCTTTTTTGAAAAATTCGAATCAGAAACCAAGTCATTCACGTCTCCTTGAGTTATCAAATGTGGCTTAGCTGGAATTTCTTCAAAATCAGACTCAAGATCGTATTAACATTAGATTGGCTTGAAGTAGAGGATTGCGAATCATCAATCTTAAACGATGGAGATCGAACTGGTGTAAGTAATTAGTCATGTCATTATGAGGGACTGGTCTTATTTCTGAAGGTAAGTTAGGGTATTTAACTGCGTGTTTCGTCTTTGGATTTATGCCTTTTATTTGAGTAAGATAAAAATAGCAGTAGGAAACGTGATCTCTTTGCTCAATTTAAATCATGGGAATAGCAAACGGCATATGACTTAATGCTTTCTTCCAATCGGAGGTGAAGATCTAATCTCGCTGGCACCTTTATTTGCAGGAAAATTTTTTGAACTCCATCTCAACCCATCTTTACGTCAGTCCTTTCATTCTTCATCTAAATATCTTTTACCTCCTGTGGTAGATAAACATCTAAAAATTTTTGTAACAAAATTTGTCCTTTGAGATGAAAGTCTGTTCCAACCACCGACGTAAAATTCAAGCGACCAGGTCTTAGAAAAACATTTTGCTCTACATCTTACTCTCGTGCTGTTCTCCAATGGCAATGTATTAGAAAATGTACGTTGAAAAAAAAATTGAGATTTTCGTTAGAGGGCGTCTGCCTGGGATGAGTTATTCAGCCGGAAAGTCTAAAAATCGGTGCAATTTATGAGATCAGGAGCAGTTGATGTGATTAATATTGCTGAGATAATGAAACAAGCTGTGAACAAATAATTATTCATTTTATTTTATTGATTAGGTTATTGCTAGCTGCAAATTTTTACAGAACAAGACTGAAACATTTATGTGATTTTTAATAACAGTGGATTTTTTCTCATAAAAGATTGTACTTGCATTTAATTAGTAGATGTAATTAAACGGAATAATTTAAGAATTTTTATAAGCTAAACGTGGGGAAAAAGATTTAAATATTACAATACGTCATACTTTATGCCATGTATGATTAATCGTTCAGTAACGTGAATGAGAATGTTCCCTGTGTGTACGTAAGACAGATGGAATTTTCTTTTCTTTTGCTGCCTGAATTTGGCAATTTCTCGCGAAGTATTTCTATTGCGATTTGGCGAAATGACGATCAGCAACAAGAATCCTGAACCTCAATAACGTATATGAGTTTTCTTACGTTTAAAAAGTGATCATTATTAAAATAAACTGAAACTATACTTATACGTAGATCATTATGTGACGGGATACTTTTGTTTGACACTGTAAATTAATGACAAATATTTCGTACTCCATATTTTACAGTAAGCATTATTTAGTGCACCTCATAAACGCATACTAAATTCATTATGTTTGAAATGTTGTAAAATAATTAAAATGTATTGCAAACTATTTTTTTCCATAGACCATAATGTAAAGAATTTTTTTGAGTATCCCTGTAAACTTATTACAAATGATACACACTTCATTTTGGGTAGCGAACATACTTTAATAAACTTCAGTAACATATGAGGACTCCAAAAGCCGAGGAGTATAAGTGACAAATTGGAAAAACTGAGTTAAGTGCACAGGTTATCTAGAAATCAGGCTATTTGTTTGGTGGCAAAGAAATATGAATGATTCTCTCATCATGTCCTGCGTTCTAGAGGTCAACTACTTAAGCTCTTTAAACTACATAATTACTTAACGCATCTAATCCCTACTTAAAATTAAAAAAAAATATTGTACTCCAGTTTTCTCTCACAGTTACTGAAATAAGAATTCAAAGACCGCAATGAAATAAGCAACAGTTTCATATTTTAATTCAGTCAATTACTATTGATATTCAACTTTGAACTCAATTTACTACAAATCTAAATTTTGTCACTTGTATCAGTTGCCTTCTAAAGTCCTCATATGTACTTAAAATTAAAAAAAATATATTGTGCTCCACTTTTCTTTCACAGTTACTGAAATAAGAGTTCAAAGACCGCTATGAAATAGAAAACAGTTTTGTATTTTAATACAGTAAATTACTACTGATGTTCAACTTTGAATTCAATTTATTCCAAATCTAAATTTTGTCACTTGTATCAGTTGCCTTCTAGAGTCCTCATATATACTTAAAATTAAAAAAAATATTGTGCTCCACTTTTCTTTCACAGTTACTGAAATAAGAGTTCAAAGACCACTATGAAATAAGCAACAGTTTTGTATTTTAATTCAGTCAATTACTATTGATGTTCAACTTTGAATTCAATTTATTCCAAATATAAATTTTGTCACTTGTATCAGTTGCATTCTAGAGTCCTCATATATACTTAAAATAAAAAAAAAAATATTGTGCTCCACTTTTCTTTCACAGTTACTGAAATAAGAGTTCAAAGACCGCTATGAAATAAGCAACAGTTTTTATTTTAATTCAGTCAATTACTATTGATGTTCAACTTTGAATTCATTATTCCAAATCTAAATTTTGTCACTTGTATCCGTTACCTTCTAGAGTCCTCATATATACTTAAAATTAAAAAAAATATTTTTCTCCACTTTTCTTTCACAGTTACTGAAATAAGAGTTCAAAGACCGCTATGAAATAAGCAACAGTTTTGTGTTTTAATTCAGTCAATTACTATTGATGTTCAACTTTGAATTCAATTTATTCCAAATCTAAATTTTGTCACTTGTATCAGTTGCCTTCTAGAGTCCTCATATGTACTTAAAATTAAAAAAAATATTGTGCTCCACTTTTCTTTCACAGTTACTGAAATAAGAGTTCAAAGACCGCTATGAAATAATCAATAGTTTTGTATTTTAATTCAGTCAATTACTATTGATGTTCAACTTTGAATTCAATTTATTCCAAATCTAAATTTTGTCACTTGTATCAGTTGCCTTCTAGAGTCCTCATATCTATATTATAAAGGACAAACATATCTGTGCGTAACGCATACGTCATTCTGCGAATGGCAACACTTTGAAATTTGAAATGAAATTTCGGTTTTGCAATTTTCGCTACTGCAAATTTTTAAACTTCTAAACATCGCACAGTTTTAATTTTTACACCGTCGTATAGGGGAGAAAATGTACTTTTAAATGCAATTTGTTTGAAAGCTCTATTTCAATTTATTTTTAAGATATTAATTTTTCTTTATAGTTGTTAGTACCAATTTTATAATTGTGGCAACTGAAGTACTCCATTTCTATTAAAAGTAAAGGGAAAATAGTCATGGTTTATTTATTTTTATTGGTTATATCCTTATTGATGCCATTTTCAGATTACAAATAAAAGTAACTTTTTTCTAATTTTTGAACAGAAAATGACGTCAGCCATTAAAAAAAAACACGCATTCTTCATCATAAATCAAAAGATTGAAGAAGTTATTTCAATATTTTTACATTACGCTCATACTGATTTTGAGACGCCAGACAAAATGATTCAGCGAGTAAAAATGATGTCACATTTAAAACAAAACGATCATTTTCTTCGACAAAACTAAATATTTGACCAATACTAAATGGACAATACTATTGCAACTAAAGGCAAATTTCTGAATGGTAAACTTTCGCGGGTACTGAGATTAGAACTTAAATTTTATGAGAATGTTCACATGAAAAGTTGTATTGGACAAACGTGACTTTATGTTTGGAAATACATTCATTAATAATGTATTGCGCGTTAATATACTTTTAAATTGTGAATATGAGTGGTGCGTATGTAAATTTTGAGAATGTGAAAATAACGTACAGTTTAGATTTTATGGGGGGAAATTTTCCGATGTGACAAAGCAAAATCCTTTTTACTGATTTTTCATCCCGTAAAAACAAATGTAAAAGCCTGAATCAATAACTTCAACATAATTACTCATCTTGATTACGTATTCTAATACAGTTTAATTTTCCAATAATTTAAGCAGTTGAAGTTTTTGGAAATAATATTTTGGTAATTTTAGGTTAAAAACATAATTTGTTTTAAGAGTTAGATAACCAGTGCAAGATGAATTTTTTATTGTAATTATTTTTGTAGGTTTATTATAAATTCGATCTAACAGTTCCATTCTAAACATTTTAATTCGTCGAATTTCGACGGGTTCCAACTCGTGTACTTAAAATTAAAAAAAAAATATTGTGCTCCACTTTTCTCTCACAGTTACTGAAATAAGAATTCAAAGACCGCAATGAAATAAGCAACAGTTTCATATTTTAATTCAGTCAATTACTATTGATGTTCAACTTTGAACTTAATTTACTACAAATCTAAATTTTGTCACTTGTATCAGTTGCCTTCTAGAGTCCTCATATATACTTAAAATAAAAAAAAAATATTGTACTCCACTTTTCTTTCACAGTTACTGAAATAAGAGTTCAAAGACCGCTATGAAATAAGCAACAGTTTTGTGTTTTAATTCAGTCAATTACTATTGATGTTCAACTTTGAACTCAATTTACTACAAATCTAAATTTTGTCACTTGTATCAGTTGCCTTCTAGAGTCCTCATATATACTTAAAATAAAAAAAAATATTGTGCTCCACTTTTCTTTCACAGTTACTGAAATAAGAGTTCAAAGACCGCTATGAAATAAGCAACAGTTTTTATTTTAATTCAGTCAATTACTATTGATGTTCAACTTTGAATTCAATTTATTCCAAATCTAAATTTTGTCACTTGTATCCGTTACCTTCTAGAGTCTTCATATATACTTAAAATTAAAAAAAATATTTTTCTCCACTTTTCTCTCGCAGTTACTAAAATTAGAGTTCAAAGAGCGCTATGAAATAAGCAACAGATTCATATTTTAATTCAGTTAATTATGTTTGATGTTTAACTTTGATCTCAATTTACTCCAAATCTAAATTTTGTCACTTGTATCCGTTGTCTTCTAGGGTCCTATAGCGTGTATTATTACGAAAGGTAGAGTACAGACAGGATAAAGACAGACGACAGATATACGGCAGACAGACAAACAGATGTCAAACTTTTTTCAACTACTCGTATCTAGTTAAAAAAATACATCTATGTTAGAGAAAAGTATTTAATATGAAGTAGTAACAAGATTTTCTTGCATTTTCTTTTATAAATCCTATTAAATGTTCGCGGTGGAACAAGATTATTTTCAATAAAGCAAGCTGTAAAGAAATAAGAGGATAAATATAATTTTTTCCCCTAGAAAGCGTTTTCTTCCCCCGAATGTAGCATTTTTCATTTTGATTGTGATATCTGTGTATCGAAAATGTTAGTTTTTCTTTTTCTGGGAATAATGTTCCTGCATATGTTTTTCTGTAAAAATGTAAAAGATTTTTCTGAATTTGAAAAGAGATATTGACGTTCCTTAGTTCTTCAAAATATAGTTTTCTAGTTAATTTGGATTTTATTTGCGAATTTAACGAGCTTAGAATTTGTTTTTCTTCATAAAATTTCACACCACGGAACTTTGTTTGTTAAAATGCTTTTTAGTATAAAGTTTTTCAACATGGATAATTTAAATATCTATTTATTTATATAAAAAAATATTGCATTTTATTTACATGTCTTTCTTCACAAAAGGAAAACATGCGTATGAAGTGAACTTCCATTAGTATATCTAAATGAGAAAGTTCCTTATTCTAAAATCTTTCAATGTTAATTAGTGATGAAAATTCCCTTTTATTGTGGAATGGATTATTTTATGAAGAAGTTTGGTACATTTATCTATACATAAATTAAAATAAACTAGCTGACCAACCCGGCGTTGCCCGGGCCCGTAGGCAACGTCGGGCGATTATTATTACGGGAATATTATTACGGGCCCGGCGTTGCCTGGGCCCGTTATAATATTCTTAAATGAATCTGAAATTTTTATCGCAGGTCCGTTCAGGGGGGAGGGGGGAGGGCGTGTAGACGGTGCAAGTTCAAGTTACCAGGGCCCGACTCTTGTTCAGTTCCAAAGTTGTGTAACTTCACAGGTTAAGTTTTTTAATTTTTATGTGTCTTAAAGTTTTTTTATTCCAAATTAATTGATGTATTCAATTAAAATTTAATTATATTTTCAATAATTTAATTTTTTATTTAAAATTTTTAGATGAAAAAGCAATTACAAATACAACATAAACTGTAATACTGAAAAAGAAATAATAAAATTGTAAGAAAATATTACTATATAGATTTAAAAAAAAAAAGTATCATCCAACAAATTTATTTTCTAAGAGAGTAAAGCCTGTTTATAACGGAATCCTGCAATAAATGAAAAAAGAAAGTTCCAGCACCCCCTCTGTGATATCGTTTGATATCACATATATTATTCTTTATAGGTAATTAATATGATCCCTTGATAGTTAAAATTTAATATTAACTATCAATATAAAAATCCCCTTTCTATTTCTTTTTGTATATTCAAGTTTTAAATTAATCTACTTTCCTTTTCACATTACTTTAACGTTCCCAGAAAACTCTTTCTCTGCTCTTTTATCTATGTATATAAAATAAAAAAAAGAATATTATTCACAGCCATTTCATTTCGAAAGATTCATTCTTTTCGCGTTGCATTTGCCTATAAAATTTCTCTCTGCCAGATTTTTTAATTCGATCCTTTACTAAGAGATAGTCAAAACTTTGGTTAAACCAGCGGTTAGATAATAATATCCAGATGTACTTTTAAACTTAAGTCGCCTTTCAAGTTACCGCACTCATTCCAATGCTATTGACAGCTTTCGGATTCTTTCTTACTTTCTCACGGACTAACGCTTGGCTAATTATAGCCTATTAGGCTTTTCATCTAAATTAAACTACCCCATGTATTCCAATGTAACGGTCACCCCCTTGGCAAGATCTGTGTCTTGCCCAATATCTATATATCGCCAAAACTTTACGAATGAAAAGGTGAAACTACTCACTCTTGGCCTGCTTCTCAGAATGTAAAGATTAAGTTTTGATTGTGTGTAAGGGGGGCCACTCCCAAGGCACTTATGTGTCTCTTCAAATTTTCATTAAAGTTTCCTTATTACGCTACAAGTATTAGTTTAAATCTTCTGGATCTGAGTTTATTGTGTTGTTCGCGCATTCGTACTCCACTACAGAAAATCTAAAAATCTCATTTAAGTAATTCAAATGATATTTTCATTTACTTATCAATATCTCAAGTTTTTTTTAGGGAAGAAGACTCCCGCAACGAGAAACATCTCTATCACACCCTCTCCCCCCAAAAAGAGTTTTATGCTTTATTCAATTTAATTAACCTGCATAAAAAGGAATTTATCACTGGTCGTTTTCGTTTTCGTCTAAGCAGGTTTTATTGTATCTTACTTCTGGTAGGCCCGTCATAATATTCTTAAATGAATCTGAAATTTGTATCGCAGGTCTGTACAGAGGGGGATTAAACAAAATTACTTTAACGTCATGACAACATTTTGTAAACTTCTTACTGCTATTTAGTTCGCCTTTAGAATACAGTGCTTTGCAGAAATTGCACGTTTCACTCAAAGTCCCACAGTTTTGCCCCAGAACGTTTAAATCAGTAATTTGGATTTCAGAAGCAACGCGTGCATGCTACGATTATTAAGCCTATTTTAGCGATCGCTTATGCTCTGTGTTTAACGGCGTTCCCGATCCAGCCTATTTCGATTTTCTCTTTCTCTTCTTAATTCAGTTTCTTCTCACTTTCAAGCATTCGCCGAGATCTTTTACGAGCATTTCAAATGATATTTTGAAGCTCCATAATTGCAGCGAAAGCGCGAAACGTCATGGAGCTTTTCCATGGTGAAACGTAAATAAACCCGATCGCCCTAAATCCTGCCAAAGGACTTTTACACAATAACCAATGAGATGCGTTGTCTTCTGAGATGCGTGGCACAGAAATCGCGATTTCTTACTGTACGATTTTTACTGTAATAAATAAATTAACTGTATTAAACTATTTATGCTTATAATTGCATCCGACTTATCGTCTATACTATATCGTCTATATATCATCTTTTCTGCCACAGGGATAACCCTGTGGCAGAAAATTACTATGCTTTCTGCAATAACTTTATTAACAGCAAATTCTTTCTGCATGATTGTTGAAGTCAAGAAAAGAATGCTAATAGGTCAAACTAAAAAAAGAAAAAAAAAAAAA
The DNA here is from genome assembly GCA_963932465.1 of Maratus speciosus. NCBI lineage: Eukaryota > Metazoa > Arthropoda > Arachnida > Araneae > Salticidae > Maratus > Maratus speciosus. The sequence continues at coordinate 467,405,003 of OZ010789.1, forward strand.
GTTGAAGTACTTACACCCCCTCCCCCCCCCCTCCTCTTCATTCCCATATTTAGTAATCATCCTTGGGAAATTTTGAATGGTATTTTAGTTGCTCCAAAGTAACAAATAAAGCCAAAGCACGAAGCCAAGAGCAGAGCAGAAAGAAATCAGCAAACACATTTTTTAAGTATTTTTACTTTCTTCTAACTTTACAAGAAAAAAGTATTGGATTCATGAAAATTTTCGAATTCCGGTTTTCGACGGATTTACACATTTTAGAGGACAGAGAACCCGAAAAACATGTTTTTACAAAATGTCTGTCTGTGAGTCTGTCTGTCTGTCTGTCTGTCTGTCTGTCCGTCTGTCTGTGTGTCTGTGTGTGACACACATTTTGTGGGCGTTCTACCTCAAGAAGTAATGAACGGAATTTAATAAAAATTCATATTGAGTTAGTCCCTGATACAAATTGATGCTGATTAGTTTTTGGTGAAAATCGCTCAACAGGTGGCGCTGCTACGCTGAATTTTTAATGATTTCCGCAATGACTCTATCTCAAGAACTAATGCATGGATTTTCACGAAACTTCAGGTTCAGTTAGTCCTTGATATGACTTGATGCTGATTACGTGTTGGTGCAAATTGCTCAACAGGTGGCGCTGCTATGCTGCATTTTTACGATTTCTGCAATGTCTCTATCTCAAGAACTAATGCACGGATTTTAATCAAACTTCAGATTTAGTTAGTCCCTGATATGACTTGATGCGGATTACGTGTTGGTGAAAATCGCTCAACAGGTGGCGCTGCTACGCTGCATTTTTAATGATTTCCGCAATGGCTCTATCTCAAGAACTAATGCACGGATTTTCACGAAACTTCAGGTTCAGTTAGTCCTTCATATGACTTGATGCTGATTACGTGTTGGTGTAAATTGCTCAACAGGTGGCGCTGCTATGCTGCATTTTTTACGATTTCCGCAATGGCTCTATTTCAAGAACTAATGCACGGATTTTCATCAAACTTCAGATTTAGTTAGTCCTTGATATGACTTGATGCGGATTACGTGTTGGTGTAAATTGCTCAACAGGTGGCGCTGCTGTGCAGCATTTCTCGCGATTCCCGCAATAGCTCTATCTCAAAAACTAATGCACGAATTTTCATCTAACTTCATATTTAGTTAGATGTTAACACAAGTTGTTGCTGATTAGGTTTTCGTGTTAATCGTCCAATAGGTGGCGCTGCTATGCTTACATTTTCATGATTTTCGCAATAGCTCTATCTCCAAAACTAATGCACGGATTTTCCCCAAACTTCAGTTAGACTTTGACGTAAGTGGTTTCTTGGTAGTTTTGTTTAACATAGGTTTTGGTGTAAAGTACCCAATAGGTGGCGCTGCTAATCTGAATTTTGCTGGATTTACACGACTTCGGAGATAGCCATATCTCAAGAACTAATGCACGGAATTTCATATCTACAGAAACCTCATGATGGGCATAGATTGCCGTTTAATTTTGGTATTGTGATAGCGAATTTTCAAGCATTAACATGCATGAGATAGAAGAAAGTTTTGGGATTGATATATCCGACTAGTTAACTTTGCAATGCTGAGGGGAGGGAGAAGCAGAAGTACACATTTCAAGTGAGAATTTTGAAAAAAAAAAAGTTATTTATCGTTTATAAAAAGTAACAAATAGAAGAAGAAAACTTAAAAATAAATAAAATAAAAAATTTTAAATACTTTAATAAAACAGGACAAGTTTTGTTTTTTAAATGAAAGGGTTTTAAAAGATTTTAAACTGTGATGAAAATCATCCAAAACGCAGAAGACTATCACCTCTTACTAATATCGTTCTGCAGACATGAAACACACAGAATATTCCTTTGCTGTTGCATGGATCTTTTCTCCCCCTCCACCCCCCAAAAAATGTATTTTTTCCTAAATGAATTTTTTTTAAAGAAATCTTTCCCAATCTGCGACATTGTCGCCGTGTTGCCGCGATTCTGCCACGGGGCTCTTATATAAGTCATAACAGAATTTATACATGCAATAGTATCAAAATGAAATTAATTTTAATAACAATGTTAATGCTTTTGATTTAGTATGTTTGTCTGCTGAACATGAAACTGTTTACTTGAGAATTGATAACATTCGAAAAATTGACAGCAGTTTTTGTTGAGAAAACTGATTAACGTGCAATGAAACCGACTCGGAAATATTTTGGTTTTTCTGTTTTTGAAACAGTCTGGAAAATAAACTTTTGTTTCAGACACACTACTTAAAATCTCGGAATTCTATTGATTTCTGAAGTTTCTAAAGATAAAGGAACGCTTTTTCGGAATCGCAGATAACTCGAAAAAGGGCTATAATATATTTTCGTAACGTTTTGCTAGATCCAGATTTTTTTTTTTTTTCAGTGCAATATGTTTTAGAGATCCTGATGTATGTGAATACTGTGTGTAACTTTAAGATTGAAGACAAATAGTTTTCTTTTTCACATTTTTATATCACACAGCACACAAATGTTACAAACAATCACAAACACTGAAAAACATGTAGAATGATGAGGTGACTTTGGGGTAATAACCCGCTGTTAGAACAAGTGACGTTCATAAAACATCTTTTGGGGAATACTCCCGCTATAAGCAACAGAATAATTGGGGATAAGACCCGCTATAGCATAATGTGCCACAATGGCAGCTCAAGAACAACATACTATACTTGGGGATAACACCCGCTCGAATACACAATGTGCCGAAATGGCAGCTAAAGAACAACTATATACTTGGGGATAAGACCCGCTCGAATACACAACGTGCCGCAATGGCAGCTAAGCAACAACTGAACTGGGTCACATGACCGCAAAGCTACGGAGCTCGTTCGGCATGCGCACAAGGTCCGAACATGCCGCCCCGCGTTGCAATGTGCGTAGCACATTCAAAATATTAAAAATATACTATAAATACAAGAACTAAATAAAATACCAATACCACAAAATAATATTACAATACAAATACAATAATAATAAGTAGCAACAATAAGGACTATACAATACAATAAAATTAAATTCTTTGTTACAAAATTTAAGCTGTTTTCTAAAAAATAGTTCTATATTGTTCTTAAGAAAAGTCGAATGTAAAATAACATGTAAATCTTAGGTGCACCTTAAAATACATAAACAATGAGAAATAAGTATATACATTAGATTTCATTAAATTTCTGAAGAAATATTTTGTTACTAAGCTAACGAAAATCGCGATATAAACCTTATGAAAAATCCCTTTTCTTTGATTTTTATATTTAATCTCAAAAGGGCCGCAAAAATCGGCTCCTGTATGGTTAAACGTAAAATTTGGAGTTACTCTTTCCGATGGGAGGTCACCCATGATTTGTTTAGCAGTAACTGGGTTGTTCCTAAAACAGACAATGCAATCATGCACTACTTTTCGCGCTAAATTTTTTCCACTTACGGGCCAAAACCGCATTCGTACGTAATGGATTAAAGTTTGGGGACCAATATGAAAATACTTCCTGTGAAAATGCTCAAATATGAGTTTTGCGAGCTTATGGCCTTTCGGCAAAATGATTTGATGCTTCTTATCAAAGTTTAAATCTGAATTTTCCAACCTACCGCCAACTCTTAAGATATTATCTTGATCCAAAAAGGGGGATAAACATTTAATTTTACTGGAAGGGGGAACCCTTGATTCCCGTTTTAAACCCTTAATCTCTTCCTGATATTCTGCATTTTGTACTAATCTAATTAGAGAAACTTCTGAATTTTTTATTTCTGGAGTTGTGAGGCTGCCTCTGCGCCGGTCTGCTAACTTACATTTGCAATTGTGAAAAAACCTATAAACATATGCCAGTATGCGAAGAATACTATAGTATTTACCACTTATGTTGAGAAAAAAATTTACTTCTTCAGGATTCCTGAAAAGAGAAAGAGAAATATTAGAATTGAAATCATTACAGTTATTTTTATATTTTGATTTAGTCTCGGGAAAATAATCTGTTTCTGGCACAAAAATAGTTTCTTGCTCAGTCACTAAGTCATCAGCTGCTAGGAATTTTGGTCCCCTAAACCACATTGGATTCTCTACAAGAGAATTAACACTCGCACCTCTGGTCAAGAGATCGGCAGGATTGTCCTTGCTAGAGCAGTGATACCAAGAGTTCGAATCTGAAAGTGCATTAATCTCTATGACACGGTTTGCCACAAACTGCTTCCATCGCTTTGATGATCCTTTGATCCAGAATAAGGTTATTTTGGAATCTGTCCAATAGTACACCTTCGATGTGATTTTTTGATCTAGGATGGGTTTTACTTTATTGGTCAGTCTTGCACTTAGTAAGGCTCCGAGAAGTTCTAGCCGAGGCAGAGTTATCTCCTTTATCGGTGCAACACGACTCTTTGAAGTCACGAGATTGACTTCCACACCACTCTCTCTTTTTATTCTCAGATAAATTGCAGATCCATACGCTATTTTACTAGCATCAGAAAAGGCGTGTATTTCTACAGCTATTACTTGATTCAAGCAACCAAGAATTTTCCTCGGAATTTTTAATTCTGCTAAATTTGGAAGTTCTTCGAGCCACTTTAACCATTTTTCGTGCACATTAGTTGGTAACTGTTCATCCCATGCTGTCTTCTTTAGCCATAATTCTTGGAACAGGCATTTTATTCTAATGGTGAATGGCGTCAGCATGCCTAACGGATCGAAGATTTTACCAACTGCTTGCAATAGTAGACGTTTTGAGCTTTTTTGCGATGACAAGAATTCTATTAAACTTTTGACTTCGAATGTCAGACAATCTTCTTCTGTTTTCCAGGACATTCCTAATACCTTGCTTAGATTGCTTCCTAGGCTTATTGCAGCATGTTCTGCTTGAATATTTAAACCTTCCTTTTGCCAGCACTGCAGTAACGCTTCATCATTTGTTATCCATTTTCGAAGAATCATTCCTGCTTCAGACATTATTTTGTTAGCATTCAGGGAAACATCAAGAGCTTCTTGCAGCGTATCTTCGCCAGATATAAAATCGTCCACATAAATATATTTATCGAGTAGGTGAACAGTTCTTGGGTGTAGGTTCGTAAACCGCTTGATGTGCTCCTTTATGGTAGCAGATAGGAGGAATGGAGAGGCATTGACTCCAAAAATAACACGTTTGAATCTGAAGACCTTGAAAGATTTTAAACCATCATCATACCACAGAAAACAACCAGAATCCCGATCTTTTTCAGCTAGTGAGATTTGAAGGAACGCCTTCTCGATATCAGAAGAAAAGGCAATTTCGTATAATCTGAAGTGGATTAAAATATCAAATAGAAGTGGATTTAAGTTGGTGCCGGGCCATAAACAATCATTAAGGGACAAATCATTGTTATCATGAGAGTTGGCATCGAAGACGATTCGGACCTTTGTAGTAAGTTTATCTTCTTTACAGACCGCATGATGGGGCAAATAATAAACTGCCCTGTCTAAAACAGGTTCATTTTCTTGTACCTGCTCTATAATTCCTTGCTTTAAATATTCCGTGATTATTTCAGAATATTGTCGAAAAAGCTCTGGGTTTCGATAAAATTTTCTTTTTAGACCTTCAAAACGCTGTTTCGCAACATTAAAATTATCATTTAAATCCTTCCAGTCTTTTTTCCACGGTAACTGAACTTCATAACGATCGCCTACAAATTTGACAGTTTTATCGAATATTTGTTGTGCTTGATCAGTTTCCGATATTTTCGGATCATCATGTTTTATGCCTATAGACTCAAGCTCCCAAAATTGTTTTAAATTATCATTTATTTCATCGAAATCTCTAACGAAATTGCACATAGTAATATTGTTTGTTTGCGTGTTCTCCTCTAGCGCCCCAGTTGGGATCCATCCAAAAACAGTGTCTTGCAGAAAAAGTTTATCATTTATCTTAATTGAATTATGCTTTAAAATTCTATAAAATAATTCAGCGCCAACCAATGCGTGAACTTTTCCCGGTTTGAAAAATGTGGGGTCTGCCAATTCCACAATATTCGGTAAATTAATGTCCGATACATTTAATTGCTTTGATGGAATTACATCCGTGATTTTGGGAACAATTAAGAAATCTATATTCTCCCTGAAAGAGCCATCTTCGTTTGTAATTACACTCGAAATTTTATTTTTTACATTATAAGTATAACCGTTTAATCCTGTAACGGGTACATTAATTATCCTTTTTTTAAATTTCAGCATGTCAGCGCAATCCTTAGTTAAAATATTGACATTGCTAGCATTATCCAAAATGACTCTAAACCTTCGTTTATTTCCGAAATTATCTTCTATAAAAACAAAGCATGTACTCAATAAAATTGATTTTCTTTCTTTACTTATATTATTCAAGGTCTTTAAAGATCCGTCATTATTTACCGAAATGTTTTTCATTTCTCTATTTACCGCACCTGCAAGAGGGGAGGAAATTTGGGGGGAAGCCAATTCATTTTTGGATTTATTTTCTTTTTCTCGGTGAAGCGATGAGCTGTGTCGCAATCCACAGGTATTACAATCATATTTTGAAATGCAAGAATTTACGAAATGAGAATTATTCAAACAATTAATACACAGTTTATTTTTCTTCACAAAATCGTATCGTTCAGAAACATTCATTTTTAGAAACTGAGAACATTTGTTCAAATTAAGAAAAGCCAATTTACACAGAATACAAGTTTTTCCATTCGATTTATCATTCGAATTTAGCATGAAATTTTTTTGTTTGTTCGAAAGAGGAATGTTTTTGTTTAAGGGTTTTGAAGCAGAGTATCTATTTACGCTTTCTAACGTAGAACTGCGGTTTTCCAAAAATGACATTAACTCATTAAATTGCGGGTATTCTGATTTTTTAATCGAATATTCAAATAATTTTCGAGATTCCTTATCTACCTTTTGCAATATAATATTGATAAGGATAGCATCAGACAGATTGTTTTGTTCATATTGTAATACTTTTAGGGCCCTCAAATTTTTATTTACACAATCAATAAAGGATCTCAATTCTTTAGAAGACTCGTAATGTATTTTTTCATAATTAATTATAGCTGATAAATGAGTGTCAATGAGCAAACGTTGATTTTCGAATCTTTCAGTAAGTGCTGTAAACAATGACTCTAAGGAATCGTCTGGGCTCTCTAGTTGTTTTGCTTCATTTTTTAGCGATGCTCGCAAATAAAACAGCTTCTGAGCGTCATTTAACTGAGCATTATTTATAATTAAATTTGTAAATTGTACTTTAAAGATTGACCACTCTTTATATTTACCATTGAATGTTGGTAGTGGGATTTCAGGTAACTTAACTTTAATATTATTCGAACTTATAGATTCAATACTATCAGCATGCACATTTATTTCAGAAACTTTAAGATTTTTAAGAAATATGTTGAGACTTACCTCAAGTTTCTCGAGACGATCTTCGAGTTCATCTAACTCGTTTTCGATTTCTGGTAAGTCCTTAATCTCAGGGATATCATAATATTTATCCCGTATTTCCGATACTTTTGCTTGAAGCTCAGGTAATTTTCGAATCTTTATTTCGAGCTCGGTACTCGAGTAATTAATTTCGTCTGTATTATCTTTTACGAAATTTTCTAATTTCGTTATAGCACCTTTTAGAGCACCTTTTGTTCTATTTAATTTTTCCATAGCAGCTATTTCGCTGCGAAATCGACGGACCACAAAATGTATGTGAATACTGTGTGTAACTTTAAGATTGAAGACAAATAGTTTTCTTTTTCACATTTTTATATCACACAGCACACAAATGTTACAAACAATCACAAACACTGAAAAACATGTAGAATGATGAGGTGACTTTGGGGTAATAACCCGCTGTTAGAACAAGTGACGTTCATAAAACATCTTTTGGGGAATACTCCCGCTATAAGCAACAGAATAATTGGGGATAAGACCCGCTATAGCATAATGTGCCACAATGGCAGCTCAAGAACAACATACTATACTTGGGGATAACACCCGCTCGAATACACAATGTGCCGAAATGGCAGCTAAAGAACAACTATATACTTGGGGATAAGACCCGCTCGAATACACAACGTGCCGCAATGGCAGCTAAGCAACAACTGAACTGGGTCACATGACCGCAAAGCTACGGAGCTCGTTCGGCATGCGCACAAGGTCCGAACACCTGACATTACAAGATTTCCGCGTTAAGGCACTTTCACTAAATTTATAAAGAGGATCATTCAACATAAGTTAGTCCTTGAAATGATTAGCCACTACTTGGGGTTTTAGAAACATCGCAATGAATTGTATATGGCTAAAGGAACGCTTTTTCGGAATCGCAGATAACTCGAAAAAGGATATATTATATTTTCGTAACGTTTTGCTAGATCCAGATTTTTTTTTTTTTTTTTTTCAGTGCAATATGTTTTAGAGATCCTGACATTACAAGATTTCCTCGTTAAAGCACTTTCACTAAATTTATAAAGAGGATCATTCAACATAAGTCAGTCCTTGAAATAATTAGCCACTACTTGCGGTTTTAGAAACATCGCGATAAATTGTATATGGCTAATAGCGATATTGCACTGCTAGCTAATTTTTAATCCTTTTCAACATACCAAAAAGTGTTTATAATTTTAGCTTGTCTGGCGTCGGTCTGTCTTTTTGTGCTTTAATATTCTGTTCAGATCGGATATTTAAGATATCTTAGAGCGCCATTTTCGAAAGTGGTACCCTTCCGGTATTGGATGCCTGTTCACATCGTAAAACTCATCTATGATAACTCAGTCTACGTCACTGTGTCTGAGATCTGAATAAAAGCAACGTGTGCGTATGAGCATAAAATAGAACCTGCCGCAACAGCCAATCAGTTAAAGCGGAGCTTTATTTCCAATCAGAGTGAATGGTAGTGGCTGTATCTAGACAAAGAATGTTGAAACTCACTGAGAACATTTGTGAACTCTCTCAGAGAGTTCGGCGATCTACGATATCTTAAATGTCCGATCTGAATGGGATATAACTCTAGTAAATATATTTGGATTGTCATTTGGATTGCCATGTAATTGATACGTGTCATTCAGGTTTACCATATCACATGTTCGGTGTTGAAAATGAGGTGTCTAGCATTCATTGTTCATTTACAGTGGCACAGAAAAAAATTCTGTTACAATACTGCATATGAAGGGTAATTCCTGCAATTGCGTTTTCAGTTGTGGTATGCGTTTTTACATTTAAATAATTTTTTGCATATTGCTTGATGTCATAAATTCTATACATAATATATAGCGTTGCACAAAAGAATTTGAGTACATTTCCTCATACTGACAGAAATTGCTGAAGAGAAATTTTCAACATTGAAGAGAAATTTTCAACATTGCAGAGAAATTTTCAAAATTGTTATGCATTTCCTAATTGAACTAAACTTTAGAATACTATGTAGAGTACACACAAATCGGATGATGATATACAGGGGCTTCACAAAAGAATTCGTATACTTTTAAAACTATTGATGGTAATTGATGAAAATGTTTTTTCAAATGTGTTATGCGTTTTTAGGTGCGTTCGTAATTATATAAGTACGTAGCACCTATAGTCGTCGTTCAGTCCGTCCGTCCGTCTGTCCGCATGTAACAGAGCAAAAACTACCCAACCGAATGGTCTGAAATTTCAAATATATGATTGTTGCAAAAGTTTGTCGAGCCATTTCAAATTTTATGAAAATCGGATGTATAGTTTAATTACAGGGACAGTCAAAAGTTTTTCTTTACATTACGGCCAATGGGAAAAATTATTGCAAGTGCATTTTAATGATATTAGAGCCTTCCGAATGATCTGAAATTTTAAAAATATAACTGTTGCAAAATTTTGTCGAGCCATTTCAAATTTTAGGAAAATCGGATGTATAGTTTAATTACAGGGACAGTCAGAAGTTTTTTTTTACATTACGGCCAATGGGAAAAATTATTGCAAGTGCATTTTAATGATATTACAGCCTTCCGAATGATCTGAAATTTTAAAGATATAACTGTTGCAAAATTTTGTCGAGCCATTTCAAATTTTAGGAAAATCGGATGTATAGTTTAATTACAGGGACAGTCAAAAGTTTTTCTTTACATTACGGCCAATGGGAAAAATTATTGCAAGTGCATTTTAATGATATTAGAGCCTTCCGAATGATCTGAAATTTTAAAGATATAACTGTTGCAAAATTTTGTCGAGCCATTTCAAATTTTAGGAAAATCGGATGCATAGTTTAATTACAGGGACAGTCAAAAGTTTTTCTTTACATTACGGCCAATGGGAAAAATTATTGCAAGTGCATTTTAATGATATTACAGCCTTCCGAATGGTCTGAAATTTTAAAGATATAATTGTTGCAAAGTTTTGTTGAGCTATTTCAAATTTTAGGAAAATCGGATGTATAGTTTAATTACAGGGACAGTCGAAAGTGTTCCGTTACATTACGGGGAATGGGAAAAATTATTGCAAGTGCATTTTAATGATATTACAGCCTTCCGAATGGTCTGAAATTTTAAAGATATAATTGTTGCAAAGTTTTGTTGAGCTATTTCAAATTTTAGGAAAATCGGATGTATAGTTTAATTACAGGGACAGTCAAAAGTGTTCCGTTACATTACGGGGAATGGGAAAAAATTATTGGAAGTGCATTTTAATGATGTATCAGACTATGCGCTTTATGAAGTGCAAAAAAGTATACATTCAGTACAATATGGGGTGCAAAAAATAATTATAAAACTAGTTATAGTACGAACGCACCTCATTTGCCACGTTTGACGAGCAATTTCCAACTTGTTTAAATTGTTTTCTTAGATATCATCTTTCACCTTATTAAACGGAGAAGTTTTGTTGCGGTATTCTGAATGTCGTGTTTCATATTCTATGCTTGACACATAATTGTTTTTGGTGCTTCTCCATTATCCCGCCGACCACTTTCGATAAATAAAAACTATCGCCAAACTAGAGGATTTAACGCTAAAAATGCATGATCACCCTGACGTCATATTCGTTACACGTGTTTGTTATTTCATCACGTGATTTTTAATTCGACGTTTATCTGTATTTTTAATGATGTTTTACTGATTTACTAATTATTTCGTTAATTAAAATAACAATTACGTCCGTAAACAACAACGGCATGATATTAAAAGAGTCATGATATTAAAAGATAAAAAACATTGAAGAAAATGTTGCGATGCATAGTTAGGTACAATAGATTCAACAGACGTCACAAATATCCCCAGGCTGATAATTAAGTAAATCCTTCTATATATAAAAAAAAAGTTTTGATTTGGAAATGGACCAATGAAAATCTGCGTAGATCATCCGGGTATACTCCTACTAGATCAGCATTCATATTTTTTATGACCGGGGGTCTTTCTTCGTTAATATTAAGAAAACTGTTTCATACAAAAATATGAAAATCGGTGGTATTATAGAGACATGTTTGATAAACACGCTGATGCAGACAGTTTTTAAATCGAATAATTATTTTAAGAGATATTTAATGTTAAAGATGGTCAAAATCGTTCCATCAAAAAAGTTTTATATGAGAAAAACTATACATAGGAACTTAAACATTTTTAGATAATTTTATACATTGGAAGTTCCAGATGTGCAGACTGCAATTATCTTTTTAATTTGACTCATTTTTTGAGGATTTATTTCCATTTTAAATTCAAATTTTCAGCATTTCGAGAGATATTTTTTACACATTTTAGAAAAGGGCAATTATTTTAAACTGTTGTCAATTTTAAAAACAGCGCAAAGAATAATATTTCCTTCAAATAAAAAATTTATTTACACGTGGCTATTATAAACAACAACAACAACAAAAAACTTTCAAATTAGAATTAAGTGATTACGTGTTAAAAATCAGGAAAATGTTGAAAATTACATCATAAAAACTACAGTTACACGTGAATTTTAAAAGGGAAAGAAAATTTTTAAATACTAAATTCATTATTATGCGTTAAAAGTCACAACTGAAGGAAATTACGCCATATTTAAAAAGGCCAAATAAATAATAGTTGGCAAAACACTTTAAATTAAAAAATATATTTGCCCGAGACGTTTATTTCATATTTTGAGATAATCTTTTCAACTGTTATCGTGAATTCTAAGACAGCGCAAATAATATTTCCTTTCTAACAACAAAAGAATTTTCATGTGAATATTAAAAAGAGAAAGGAAACTTTGGTGACAATTACGTCAGATTTAAAACGATACATTTAAAAGAACTTTCTCATAGCGGTGTTAAAAATTATCGAGAGACAAAGACTCTGTGTACTTAATTCATTTTACATTAGCTTACTTTCAAAATTTTAACTAATTTTTAACACTTTGCAGCAAAGTTGAAAAGTGTTATTGATTTCGGTTTGTCTGTTCGCGCTCTAACTCTCGTAAATATACTCGGATTGCACAGAAATTTTTGGTTATCGACGTTTAGCCTGGCACGAACCCTATTTCAAATGAAGTTTGTAGCATGCTTAGTTCATTTACAGGGACAGTCAAAAGTATTCCGTTCATTACGGACAATGGAAAAAAATCATTTCAAATGAATTTTAAAGATGTTACACCCTTTCAAACATAATAAAAAATATATGCATTTACGAAGTGCACTAAAATATACAGAATATTCTGTAGCATATGCGGTGCAACGAATAGTTACTATTCATTTACAGGGCTGCACAAAAGAATTCCATTACAAATGTTATAGAAGGAAATTGTTTGCGGCGTATTTTAATTATACAAATTCATATAAAATGAAATTGATATACGCCGGTGAGGCTTACTTAAGTTATTTCATGTATAATACGAAGTGCATAGCATTTACAGGAACATACAAAACATTTCAGACAAGTATTTTCTATCCGAAATACTGTATATTAGCAGCGATGGTAGGGAATGCATCTTTAATTATGATATGCGCTTTTAAGTTTCACTATATTTATGCATACTGTATGGTGTGTGTAAATGTTATAGTTGATATACAGGGCTATATGCAAAAGAATTCGTAACGGTTACTGAGTATGACCATAAATTGCTCAAAGGTGTGTTTAAAATGTGTTATGCTGAACTGCATGTAGTTTTCTATGAAATGTTTGTAGAATATAGATAAAATGATATACAGGGCCACGCAAAGAATTGGATACATGGCCGCCTATAGATGATAAATTCTGGAAATGCGATTTTAGTAGTTTTAAGAGTGATTTAGTTTGAATTAAAGTTTAGCTAAATAGTGGCGTGTAATAAAGGTACTAGGTAAACAACAGGACTGTACAAAAGTATTGAAGTATGTTTCCATCTATTAGTCTAAATTGCTGAAAGAGAAATTTCAACCTGTTATGTGTTTTCTTGATAAACTAAATTTTCTATTATATAGTATATATATCAGCCTACAGATCAAATACACGGCTGTCCGGAAGAATTGGAATAAATATTTGGGTATGGATGGTAACTGCTGAAATCAGTTTTTTAAATGTTTAGTTAGTTATCTTATTTGCCTTATTTCCCTAAATAACGAAGTTTTGTTAAAGCTTTCAGGGAGTGTTGGAAAGTGTTTCATAATCTATGCCGTACGCATGATTTTTCTTTCTTGTTTTTAATCAAAGACGAAAACAGCCATTGTATCTCTTAGCAGCGGCTGATTTCGTCTTAAAAATCTCCAATCAAAGGAAAATGAATGAAAACCCGTTTACAGGGAGACCGTCACTGTTTTTTTAAATTACTATGGGGCACCCCCTACGAGGTACGCTCGTCAACCCCCGTTCAGACACCGCAGACTCTAACAGCACGCTAATTTGATCGGCTTTAAAAAGATTTTGGAAGATTGAATTGTAATTTGAATCTGACAATTATAATCTGACTTAATTTTCACCAAACTTTTCTTTCTCTTTTTAATATTCACGTAAAAATACTTTTGTTAAAAATGAAATATTATGATCATTTTAAAATATCAAACAAATGTCTCGCGCAATTTTTAAATTTAAACTGTTTTGCAATATTATTTTTTGTTCATTTTACGTAATAAGTGTAATATGACGTAAATGTGACTTAAATTCTCCTATTTAAGACTTCTAATGCATGTTAATGAATTTATTATTTTACAATATTCTTTCTCTTTTAAAATTCACTGTAAATATAGTTTTTATGACATAATTTTCAATGAGTTCCTGCTTTTTATATTTTCTGTTTATAATAGTCACGTGTAAAATAAATTTTAATTTGAAGCAAATATTATTATTTGCGCTTTTTGTACAGTTGACAACAGTTTAAATTAATACAATTTTCTAAAATAAGTAAAAAATATCTCTTGCAATGCTGAAAATTTGAATTTAAAATAGTAATAAAACCTCAAAAAATGAGTCAAATTAAAAAACTAAATGCAGTCTCCACACCGGAAAATTCTGACGCATAAAATGATCTAAAAATGATTAGCGTTGTTGGTGAGCGTAGCGAGCAGGGGAAAGGAGCCTTCCTAGTCTATATGTATAAAAGCCGTTCTCTGTATGTACGTCCTTTATACAAATCTTCAATTTTTGACCGATTTGCACAAAACTTGATGTACATACATTTTAGAACGTGGAAAGGATCGCTGTCTACTTTAAAAAAACCATCAGACCAGTTTTTATCTCTTTTTCTACCACCCTTCCATAATTTACCATTATAGAAATATCTCTTTTATTTAATTTTATAATTCAATCATTTCTTTCCTGTTGCCACAACTTAAAAAACGGTGCAATAATAATAAAAAAATGATAACACGCGTACTTTCTTTTTAGAAGCTAATAAAAATTCAAATTCAATCGCTATATTTTTGCATTTTCGAAATTGTTGTCATTCTAATCAGGAAATGCACATTTTTCCCATATAAAATAAAAACTTTAACTAAATGTGTAATCAAATGACGTAGTATATCTTTATTTGAAGGTTTTTGAAGCTAAAAAATCTATTTTAATACAGGCGTTTCAATATCAAGAAAATAATTTAGGGAAAAGATAATAATAATAATAATCGTTTGCTAGATATGACGTCAATTTCTAATTAACTCACACTGCTTACTAATGTTGTTTTATTCTGAAGTTTTTACATACATATATGAAAAATGTGCATTTTCTGTTTATAATGACGTCGATTTCAAAAATGCAAAAATATAGTGACATAATCTGAATTATTTTATTGTGTTGCCACACCCCCAAAAAGGCACAAATAATTTTTAAAAAGGCAAACACGTCTAGTTTCTTTTCATAAACCAATACAAATTCCGTCTCTCTCGATATGTTGTTACATTTTTTAAATTGGTATCTCTCTAAGCAGAAAATGCGCATTTATCATACAGGCTTTTCTATTCCAAGAAAAAGGATCAGAGACACAAATCACTAAATACATACCACTTTCAATAAATTATGACGTCAATTTCGATAAATATGGCCTCAAACTGGCTCTAAAAATTGGTTGCTATGATTTATTTCCTAATTTGTTATAATGTTGTTTCTTTAATTATACCATTTAGGTAAATGTTTTAATATTTTAAATGCAGTGATAACATTCTACGATTTACATCAAATACCATAATGTAAAATCTACTTTTATACGATTTATATTAAATTGAAATTAAAACATAACAACTATTTTTTTTAGAGTTAGCTTTCTCATTTTAAACAAAGCTTCATAGATTGACGTCATTTTCATGTTAATCGCTGTGGATTTGGATTTTATGATTAGTGTGAGTTTCCGTTTAAAAATTATAGGCAATGAATCTTAGGATACCCGTGTTTAAAGGTACCTGATATACTGCGCATTAACAGAACACAAATAAAAATCTTTTTTAATTTGAAACACTAATATATTTAATGTATTTTTTAGGTTTCTCAATAACTACATGAAAAAAATTTTTGGTACTTTCGTATTATAGCGAACAGTTAATCGTGAATATTTTCACTATAATTCCCTTATAATCTGAGTAGCACATTTCGCTCGCTGTGCTGGTTGGTTTCTCCAAACGAATTTTGAATTAAATGAAATATATCGGTGAATTTGATCCGTCATTTTAACGAAATATGGGTCTTTATCTGAAACATCCTTCCGCATATTTGAAAACGTTACTAACGCCACTGCGCTATTATACTTTCTAATGTTTAAGACAAAACTTCGGTTGTTAAGGGCCAAATTTTTTAGTTGATGATTTACAGTGGAACTTGATTTAAGAATGATAGACCGAAATGCAATATACTAAAACTATCCCTGAAAAATTATCTAACATTTTAAAAGGCTAATCATTCAGAATGGGGTTCAACTGATTAGTAACTTTTCAGCTAACTCTATAACAAAACATGTAGAGCAAAGCGGGATATACTAAAACCATTATAGAAAAATACGTGCATAGTAACAGTGCAAATTCCATCAAAATATGTCCAATAGAACTTTTTAAAAAGGCTAATCTTCTATAATCGGCCTCATCTGATCATTGAACTTTCTTCCATAATTTTATATATAACTTTCTGACGTAAATGCAATATTCTAAATCATCCGTGTAAAATTATCCAAGAAACGATGCAAGTTCCAAGAAAGTCCATTAATAAAAATCTTTTTTAAAATACTAATCTTTCATAATCGGGTTCACATGATTATAAAACTTTTCCCTATAATTCTATGACTAAGCAACATAAAACAATATGTTATACGCTAGAAACCTTTCTGAGAAACTGATAGTCGCATTGAAATCCATTCAGAAGAACTCAAGTTATAAGCAGCCGGAACGAAATTCCCATTTGCATTTTCTATACATAATAGATTATTTTGCGTAGTTCGATTTGATATCTGTTAAATTCGTGTTTTATTTTATTTTATTTTATTTTGGCGTTTTAATTTCGTTTACCAATTTAGTTTTGAAATATTACACGAAGACAAACAAGTACTGAATTATTTGCAGTGTTTTAAAGCAATTGAGTTAATCTTTTGTAATTGCACGCACATTTAAAAAATATTCATGCTTAAGATTAAAATCTATAAAAAATCTTTAAATTGACAAACTTTTTAAACAAATATTATTGAAAGTTTTTTTTTTTTTTTTTTTTTTTTTTTTTTGTTTTGTTTTCTATTAGACATTGCAACAATCGAATGTGCGATGTTTAGAAGTTAAATTGTAGAAAAATCGAAATTTGTGGATAGATTAGGTTGCTGTCACCAATAATATGATGACAAAGTTATACATAGACATGCCTTTTCTTCATAATACTGCATTAAGAGCAAACGGGTTCATCTTTCGTAATGGTTTCGTTGGGCTGCACGCACATTAAAAAATATCCATGTTTGAAACTACTTTCAAATCCATTAAAATAAAAAAAAAAACTAAGATACAATTTTCAAATAAATTTCATTTGAAAGGAATTTTTGTTCTATTCGACAGCTTAAAAAATTAAATTATACGCTGTTTAGAAGTTAAAAAAAAATTGCTGTAAGGGAATAATTTGTCTGTTAGGTCATTGTTATCAACAGTATGATGTCAACGTTACTCACTGACATATTTTTACTTTATAATGTAGATATACGCCATACAAACGAGAATTTCACTATATGATATGCCATTTGGTGATTTGTTTTTCGTATTGTCAGAAAATTACAAATTTTTCTGTTACACCAGCCGAAGAAAACGGGCATTGTGATATTAAAGCTTAGACATTTTATTATGGTGGCGAGACAATAACGTTTGTTTTCTAATTGTCATTTTAATGATTTGTGGACGGGAATGCACAGATCTCAGTTATTGTGATTACTATAGTAGTTCATTTTAATTTATTATTTTACACGGAAGATTTCTTATAATTGACACGGGCGAAGGGTAGTTCTGCTAGTATATATATATTCGACGCCTCAGAGCAACATTAGGACATCTAGTAATAATCAAAAATGAGATGTTTGACTTACTGCTATGAAAAACTATGTCTGCATCTACTAGTGGAACAGCAGGGAATCTTAATAAAACACACCTGAGATATCGTATTAAAAATAACTTTGTGTTTCAGAAGTTGTTCCACTACACGCAAACACAGTTATTCATAACAGTAAGTCACGCATCTCATTTTTTATTATTACTATATATATATATATACTAGGGGGCTCTGCCCCCTGCACGCTACACTCGCCAACCCCCGTTTAGACACTGCAGAATCTAAAAGCACGCTAATCTGATCGCTTTTAAAAAGATTAGAGAAGATTGAATTATACTGAAAAATCTGTAGTGATCTACCTGTAAACTGGTTTCCATTCAATTCCCTTTGATTACAAAAATTTAAAGCAGAATCAGTTGCTGTTAAGACATCCAATGGTTGTTTTCGTGTTTGATTCACAATCTGTTGTTTGATATAGCCAAAATCAGTCGCCAAACTATAAGATTAAATGCCAATAATGGTTGATCGTAAATGCCACATTCACTTGACTTTAAGGAAGTTACACGTGTTTACGCCATCAAGTGATTTTTATTTCGACGTTTTATTTGTATTTAATAATGTTATACTAATTTATTTGTTCTTTCGTTATTTAAAAAAAAAAAAAAATATATGTCAATTTGTATAATGTGGCAATTGGCGAAATGGGTCGAAGGGAGAAGTAGTGCCATTAAAACATTGCTTTGAAGTTGAAATTAAATCTCATGATTTGTTGTATTGTGATATAAGCACGGGTTTGGCGTGCATTTTTTTACGACAATTTGACGAAAGCCTCGTTTTCGAATACCAGTTACACATATATTTTTAAATTATTTTCTGTTATTTTTAAAATGAAATAACAATAAATAAAAAAAAGTTTGATTAATAACTATAGAAGAAAACAATTTATAAAATATTTTTGTAAATAAAAATAAAATAAAATCAAATAAACATTTATTAATAAATAAGCAACAATAGCCGGGTTACCATGTCAGGCAAAATAACGCCATTTTGGCGCCAATTAGATACAGCGTTGCGTATATGACATCTGTGCCTAATATTTGACTTTTCGTTTCTTTTTTTTAAAAAAAAGAAAGAAATGAAAGCCATTTATTTTAAATGTTTCAGTTTTAAATGAAAGTTTTGCATTAAATAAAATGATAATGAAATACAAATTGAATTATGAATAAAAGTAACATGATACATTTCTTAGCATACATTTAAGGGAGGCCAAACTGGTCGCCAAATTAGTTTAAAATAATAACCTTTTCTAAAATATAAAAAAAAATCTATCATGATTAAAATTGAAGTTGCCATCATTAGAGAAAAATATATAAAATTAGAAAAAAAAATAATATTTCGAAAACTAATTCGAATTTAAAAATTCTAATACCAGTTTTGAAATCTGCATATCAATACGGATTTTTGTTGTTAATTTCATCGCAAAGTATTCCGTATTTTAGGAAAAATTCGCCGTGAAACATAATCAGTTGTTTAATCAGTCGTTTCATAGAATCGTTTCATTTCAACCGTTTCATAGAATCGTTTCATTTCAACCGTTTCATAAATTCGTTTCATTAGGATTTTATACATATAGGGTAGACATTTTTTCCTGGAGTCATCTTTCTGCATATGTTTTTGTGTCAATATGTTTTTTTCTCTTTTTTTTTAAGATTTTGAATAGGGACATTTTGAAGTCTATTTGTTCCCCTTTTTTTTCTAATTTAATAATTTCAGATATCCTCTGATACGTCTTCAATGCAGTTAAAATAGATTTGATGATCATTATTTTTCAGTTAAAAAAATTTCGAAAAATTGAACAGCTTGTATAAAATTTCAATATCTTATAGAAGACTACAGTATTTCTGTATTGATTTCTGTGAGGTTTCTGTCAATTGTTGTGAAAATTTAAATACATCATTGGCTACAGACAGTTATATTTGAACTATGTTCAAAATGTTATAATTTTGATTTACACAAATCGTTAAATTTATACAATATATTAAAAATTTCTACTTTGAAAACTGTATAATTAACATAGTTTTGACATGAAACTATATTAATGTACACATACACAGTAATATTTATATGATTAAAAAAAATATTCTACTGAGGAAATAATTTGGTCTTTTTCTACGTTAGTATTGCCACATTCCATGCTTTACAGGCAATGTTCTAAAATGCGTATTCGTTTATCTTTAAAGCAATACTTTTATTTCTGCTGTCTTTAAGTAATGCTAGATAATCATTGTGCAAATGTAAATAAGTTATGATTTTTTTTTTTTTTTTTTTTTTTTTTTTTTTTGCAGAACAATACTATTTCTTATAATGAGGATTTGTGTATGTGAATACTGTGCGTAACTTTAGGAATGAAGACGATTAGGTTTCTTTTTCACATTTTTTATAACACACAGCACACAAATGTTACAAACAATCACGAACACTGAAGAACATAGAATGATGAAGTGACGTTGGGGTAATAACCCGCTGTTAGAGCAAGTGACGTTCATAAAACATATTTTTGGGGAATACTCCCGCTATAAGAAACAGAATAATTGGGGATAAGACCCGCTATAACATAACGTGCCACAATGGCAGCTCAAGAACAACATACTCTATACTTGGGGATAAGACCCGCTATAACATAACGTGCCACAATGGCAGCTCAAGAACAACATACTCTATACTTGGGGATAAGACCCGCTAGAAAACACAACGTCCCGCAATGGCAGCTAAAGAACAACTGAACTGGGTCACATGACCGCAAAGCTGCGGAGCTCGTTCGGCATGCGCACAAGGTCCGAACATGCCGCCCCGCGTTGCAATGTGCGTAGCACATTCAAAATATTAAAAATACACTATAAATACAAGAACTAAATAAAATACCAATACCATAAAATAATATTACAATACAAATACAATAATAATAAGTTGCAATAACAAGGACTATACAATACAATAAAATTAAATTCTTTGTTACAAAATTAAGCTATTTTCTAAAAATAGTTCGATGTATTCTTAAGAAAAGTTGAATGTAAAATAACATGTAAATCTTAGGTGCACTTTAAAATAAGTAGACAATGAGAAAAGGTATGTACATTAGGTTTCATTAATAGGCAAGACACAAAATCTAGATATGGATCTAAGAAAGATATTTGAGGCTGTTTTAACCTTTGCAACCCTAACATTACCATCCTTTCCTGGTATAACCTCTAAGATTCGTCCTAGCATCCACTTACAGGGAGGTAAATTGTCCTCCTTTATGACTACCATCGCCCCTGGTTTGATGTTTTCTCCCTTTACCTGCCATTTTGAACGATTTTGGAGATGACTCAAGTAATTTAATTGCCAATTTCTCCAAATTAATTGGACGAATTTAGTGATTCTCTGCCACCTAGATAATCTCGATTCTGTGATATCAATCAACTGAGGTTCTGGAATGGCATCGATAGGCCGACCAATTAGGAAATGGCCTGGTGTCAATGCATTAAAATCATTTATATCGGTCGATAACGGAGTTAAGGGACGCGAATTTAGTACCCCTTCGATTTGGGTGGTGACTGTTTGGAATTCTTCCATAGTCAATCTAGCACCCTTTAATGTTCGTTTAAGATAATACTTGAAAGATTTTACACCAGCCTCCCATAAACCACCGAAGTTGGGCGATCTAGGAGAAATGAACTTCCATTCAATAGCTTCTGAAGTAAGGTAATTAGCTAATTTTTCATCCGGTCTACGAACTAACTCATGAAGTTTGTGCAATTCTGATTTAGCACCCCTAAAATTCGTAGAATTGTCTGTCATAATAGAAGCGCATTTTCTTCGCCTTGAAACAAAGCGTTTAAGTGCGGCGATAAACGCATCAGAAGTTAGATCCGTTACTATTTCTAAATGAATAGCCTTTCTTACTAAGCAAACGAAAATCGCGACATAAACCTTATGAAAAATCCCTTTTCTTTGATTTTTATATTTAATCTCAAAAGGGCCGCAAAAATCGGCTCCTGTATGGTTAAACGTAAAATTTGGAGTTACTCTTTCCGATGGGAGGTCACCCATGATTTGTTTAGCAGTAACTGGGTTGTTCCTAAAACAGACAACGCAATCATGCACTACTTTTCGCGCTAAATTTTTTCCACTTACGGGCCAAAACCGCATTCGTACGTAATGGATTAAAGTTTGGGGACCAATATGAAAATACTTCCTGTGAAAATGCTCAAATATGAGTTTTGTGAGCTTATGGCCTTTCGGCAAAATGATTTGATGCTTCTTATCAAAGTTTAAATCTGAATTTTCCAACCTACTGCCAACTCTTAAGATATTATCTTGATCCAAAAAGGGGGATAAACATTTAATTTTACTGGAAGGGGGAATCCTTGATTCCCGTTTAAACCCTTAATCTCTTCCTGAAATTCTGCATTTTGTACTAATCTAATTAGAGAAACTTCTGAATTTTTTATTTCTGGGGTTGTGAGGCTGCCTCTGCGCCGGTCTGCTAACTTACATTTGCAATTGTGAAAAAACCTATAAACATATGCCAGTATGCGAAGAATACTATAGTATTTACCACTTATGTTGAGAAAAAAATTTACTTCTTCAGGATTCCTGAAAAGAGAAAGAGAAATATTAGAATTGAAATCATTACAGTTATTTTTATATTTTGATTTAGTCTCGGGAAAGTAATCTGTTTCTGGCACAGAAATAGTTTCTTGCTCAGTCACTAAGTCATCAGCTGCTAGGAATTTTGGTCCCCTAAACCACATTGGATTCTCTACAAGGGAATTAACACTCGCACCTCTGGTCAAGAGATCGGCAGGATTGTCCTTGCTAGAGCAGTGATACCAAGAGTTCGAATCTGAAAGTGCATTAATCTCTATGACACGGTTAGCCACAAACTGCTTCCATCGCTTTGATGATCCTTTGATCCAGAATAAGGTTATTTTGGAATCCGTCCAATAGTACACTTTCGATGTGATTTTTTGATCTAGGATGGGTTTTACTTTATTGGTCAGTCTTGCACTTAGTAAGGCTCCGAGAAGTTCTAGCCGAGGCAGAGTTATCTCCTTTATCGGTGCAACACGACTCTTTGAAGTCACGAGATTGAATTCCACACCTCTCTCTCTTTTTATTCTCAGATAAATTGCAGATCCATACGCTATTTTACTAGCATCAGAAAAGGCGTGTATTTCTACAGCTATTACTTGATTCAAGCAACCAAGAATTTTCCTCGGAATTTTTAATTCTGCTAAATTTGGAAGTTCTTCGAACCACTTTAACCATTTTTCGTGCATATTAGTTGGTAACTGTTCATCCCATGCTGTCTTCTTTAGCCATAGTTCTTGGAACAGGCGTTTTATTCTAATGATGAATGGCGTCAGCATGCCTAACGGATCGAAGATTTTACCAACTGCTTGCAATAGTAGACGTTTTGAGCTTTTTTGCGATGACAAGAATTCTATTAAACTTTTGACTTCGAATGTCAGACAATCTTCTTCTGTTTTCCAGGACATTCCTAATACCTTGCTTAGATTGCTTCCTAGGCTTATTGCAGCATGTTCTATTTGAATATTTAAACCTTCCTTTTGCCAGCATTTCAGTAACGCTTCATCATTGGTTATCCATTTTCGAAGAATCATTCCTGCTTCAGACATTATTTTTTTAGCATTCAGGGAAACATCAAGAGCTTCTTGCAGCGTATCTTCGCCAGATATAAAATCGTCCACATAAATATATTTATCGAGTAGGTGAACAGTTCTTGGGTGTAGGTTCGTAAACCGCTTGATGTGCTCCTTTATGGTAGCAGATAGGAGGAATGGAGAGGCATTGACTCCAAAAATAACACGTTTGAATCTGAAGACCTTGAAAGATTTTAAACCATCATCATACCACAGAAAACGGACAGAATCCCGATCTTTTTCAGCTAGTGAGATTTGAAGGAACGCCTTCTCGATATCAGAAGAAAAGGCAATTTCGTATAATCTGAAGTGGATTAAAATATCAAATAGAAGTGGATTTAAGTTGGTGCCGGGCCATAAACAATCATTAAGGGACAAATCATTGTTATCATGAGAGCTGGCATCGAAGACGATTCGGACCTTTGTAGTAAGTTTATCTTCTTTACAGACCGCATGATGGGGCAAATAATAAACTGCCCTGTCTAAAACAGGTTCATTTTTTGCACCTGCTCTATAATTCCTTGCTTTAAATATTCCGTGATTATTTCAGAATATTGTCGAAAAAGCTCTGGGTTTCGATAAAATTTTCTTTTTAGACCTTCCAAACGCTGTTTCGCAACATTAAAATTATCATTTAAATCCTTCCAGTCTTTTTTCCACGGTAACTGAACTTCATAACGATCGCCTACAAATTTGACAATTTTATCGAATATTTGTTGTGCTTGATCAGTTTCCGATATTTTCGGATCATCATGTTTTATGCCTATAGACTCAAGCTCCCAAAATTGTTTTAAATTATCATTTATTTCATCGAAATCTCTAACGAAATTGCACATAGTAATATTGTTTGTTTGCGTGTTCTCCTCTAGCGCCCCAGTTGGGATCCATCCAAAAACAGTGTCTTGCAGAAAAAGTTTATCATTTATCTTAATTGAATTATGCTTTAAAATTCTATAAAATAATTCAGCGCCAACCAATGCGTGAACTTTTCCCGGTTTGAAAAATGTGGGGTCTGCCAATTCCACAATATTCGGTAAATTAATGTCCGATACATTTAATTGCTTTGATGGAATTACATCCGTGATTTTGGGAACAATTAAGAAATCTATATTCTCCCTGAAAGAGCCATCTTCGTTTGTAATTACACTCGAAATTTTATTTTTTACATTATAAGTATAACCGTTTAATCCTGTAACGGGTACATTAATTATCCTTTTTTTAAATTTCAGCATGTCAGCGCAATCCTTAGTTAAAATATTGACATTGCTAGCATTATCCAAAATTACTCTAAACTTTCGTTTATTTCCGAAATTATCTTCTATAAAAACAAAGCATGTACTCAATAAAATTGATTTTCTTTCTTTACTTATATTATTCAAGGTCTTTAAAGATTCATTATTTATCGAAATGTTTTCCGTTTCTCTATTTACCGCACCTGCAAGAGGGGGGGAAATTTGGGGGGAAGCCAATTCATTTTTGGATTTATTTTTTTTATCTCGATGAAGCGATGAGCTGTGTCGCAATCCACAGGTATTACAATTATATTTTGAAATGCAAGAATTTACGAAATGAGAATTATTCAAATAATTGGTACACAGTTTATTTTTCTTCACAAAATCGTATCGTTCAGAAACATTCATTTTTAGAAACTGAGAACATTTGTTCAAATTATGAAAAGCCAATTTACACAGAATACAAGTTTTTCCATTCGATTTATCATTCGAATTTAGCATGAAATTTTTTTGTTTGTTCGAAAGAGGAATGTTTTTGTTTAAGGGTTTTGAAGCAGAGTATCTATTTACGCTTTCTAACGTAGAACTGCGGTTTTCCAAAAATGACATTAATTCATTAAATTGCGGGTATTCTGATTTTTTAATCGAATATTCAAATAATTTTCGAGATTCCTTATCTACCTTTTGCAGTATAATATTGATAAGGATAGCATCAGACAGATTGTTTTGTTCATATTGTAATACTTTTAAGGCCCTCAAATTTTTATTTACACAATCAATAAAGGATCTCAATTCTTTAGAAGACACGTAATGTATTTTTTCATAATTAATTATGGCTGATAAATGAGTGTCAATGAGCAAACGTTGATTTTCGAATCTTTCAGTAAGTGCTGTAAACAATGACTCAAAGGAATCGTCTGGGCTCTCTAGTTGTTTTTCTTAGTTCTTAGGGATGCTCGCAAATAAAACAGCTTTTGAGCGTCATTTAACTGGGCATTATTGATAATTAAATTTGTAAATTGTGCTTTAAAGATTGACCACTCTTCATATTTTCCATTGAATGTTGGTAGTGGGATTTCAGGTAACTTAACTATAATATTATTCAATCTTATAGATTCAATACTATCAGCATGCACATTTATTTCAGAAACTTTAAGATTTTTAAGAAATAGGTTGAGACTTACCTCAAGTTTCTCGAGACGATATTCGAGTTCATCTAACTCGTTTTCGATTTCTGGTAAGTCCTTAATATCAGGGATATCATAATATTTATCCCGTATTTCCGATACTTTTGCTTGAAGCTCAGGTAATTTTCGAATCTTTATTTCGAGCTCGGTACCCGAGTAATTAATTTCGTCTGTATTATCTTTTACGAAATTTTCTAATTTCGTTATAGCACCTTTTAGAGCACCTTTTGTTCTATTTAATTTTTCCATAGCAGCTATTTCGCTGCGAAATCGACGGACCACAACAATGTATGTGAATACTGTGCGTAACTTTAGGAATGAAGACGATTAGGTTTCTTTTTCACATTTTTTATAACACACAGCACACAAATGTTACAAACAATCGCGAACACTAAAGAACATAGAATGATGAAGTGACGTTGGGGTAATAACCCGCTGTTAGAACAAGTGACGTTCATAAAAGATATTTTTGGGGAATACTCCCGCTATAAGAAACAGAATAATTGGGGATAAGACCCGCTATAACATAACGTGCCACAATGGCAGCTCAAGAACAACATACTCTATACTTGGGGATAAGACCCGCTATAACATAACGTGCCACAATGGCAGCTCAAGAACAACATACTCTATACTTGGGGATAAGACCCGCTAGAAAACACAACGTGCCGCAATGGCAGCTAAAGAACAACTGAACTGGGTCACATGACCGCAAAGCTGCGGAGCTCGTTCGGCATGCGCACAAGGTCCGAACAATTTGTTTTTAAAGAAATGAAAACTCTAATATCGATATGCAGAGAAATTTTTTGGTAAGACTTTTTGTAGGATATGCTATTTTTAAAACGACCATGTCCTGTGTCCTATAAATAAGTAAACAATTAAAGCGCATATTAACATGCTCATAAAATTCATTTAGTTGAAAAAAATTAGGTACTTGATATAGATCGGTAGGCGACTGCAAAGACCATCACCTCATCGAGTTGGCGACTCAAATTCCAGGATTAACCAGAACTCGATTCGCATATTAAAATGCAACTGCCCGACCAAGTCATATCTTGGTGGAAACCACCTACAGATCCGATTTTAGTGGTTGATCGGTTAGTTTATCATTGTGTTTTCCTGCACCCAAAGGTATGAAAACAGGGAAGATTGGGAGCAGGAAAACACAGTGGTAAACCTACCAGCCAACCTATAAATCACACAATCTACAAATCATAATCTCATCGAGTGAACGACTGAAATTCCAGGATTAGTTAAAATTTTATTCGCATACTAGCAAACCCCGCGGCTTTGCTCGCATAATATTTGAAATATGTCAAGTGATATTTATATGTCTAATTTTTATTAAAATAAATTATACTTTTAGGAATAATTCAAAAATGACTACTTAAAACATAGTTTGACTAAACTTCATTATTACACTGCATTATGCAGAAATTAGATTTAAATTAATAAAAGAAATAAAACTAAATAAATGATAATTTAGAAAATATTTTGAAACTTTTATGCTCAAATAAACGCTTATTTCAGTATTCATTTGAAGTTTTGAATTTTTTAGAACCCATCTTCTTACGTCTTAAAATTAACCATTATGTCACATTACAAGTCCTACCACCTCTCTCAACATAAAGGTCTATGTTGAAATAGGAACTGTCAACATTGATTTGCCAACATTAATTTTGAAATCGGTGTATTATTTCCTAATATTCAACAGAAACGTAATTTAGAAAGCTTTTAAAGGCCATTTTTAGAACTTTTGTTGTTCCTGTGGTAGAATCCCAGGTGTTAGAATCATCCGCATAAAATATAGCCTGTGTAGGATTAGAGACTGTTACCATTGATTCGCAATTATTACTTTTATAATCGGTTAATATCCCCTGAAATTGCATATCGTAATTTAGGATTTTTTTCGAACGCTTTTCGCACCTCCCCTTCGCTTCACCTCTTTTTAATGCGATTTTATTTTCGACAGTCCTTCGAGGGCATTTATATTTTATAAGTAACTACCATGCCGTATTTATAGTTTCTAGCTTCTTCAGTATCACAGAAATCGCAATTTAGAAAATTGTTTGCTCCTGCAACCCTCTGGTGGTAGTAGCACAGACATAAAATATAGCTTATGTTTGAGCAGGTTCTATCACCAACAATTTGACACGCTTATTTTTAAAATCGGTTTGGTATTTGATAAGATTGAATAAAAATTGTAATTTAGAACGTTTTTAGAACGCTTCTCGCTTACTTCATCCTTTTAAATTTGGAATTTCCTTTCGACTGTTCGTAGAAAGCAGTGCATCTTGTAAGCAAATACCATACCATATTTCAAAATGTTAGACCCCTCAGTTGTGCAAAAAACGCAAATTAGAATATGTTTTGCTCTTGCACCCCCAGATGGTAGTGACAGCAACATAAAATAGCCTATGTTGGAACTGGGACTGTCACCATCAATTTGCAACCAATAGTTTTGAAATAGGTTTGGTATTTCCTGATATCGAGGATAAATCGCAATTAAGAACATTTTACAACACTGTAAAAAATTTTCAGAAACGTTTCTGAAAGTAACGGAGACCTCTGCTGCACGATACTAACGGAAAGGTTTCTGATTAGAGCAGAAAAATGTTTAGGCTATAATACGAAACCTTCCCGATTCGTAATGAAAAGTTTCTGAATATATCGGAAAACTTTCATTCCCAATCGGAAAGGTTTCTGAATATATATGAAATCTTTCTGAAGACAAGGAAATGTTTTTGAATGTATAGGAAACATTTCATTACGAATCGGAAAGGTTTCTGAATACATATGAAACATTTCTGAAGTCTAGGGTTATTTTAAAATTCATAAAAAGCACAAATAACTGTACTAAAATTACTTGCAGGTTCGTACATATAATATAAAATTACTTAAAATATATTAGAAATATCTTAAAAATTGCACCTGCAAGTAGTTTTAGTACATATTGATTTGTGCTTTTTATATGAATTTTAATTATATATTCAAGGTGAATTTAGCACTGGTATTTTAACTTTTAAGATGATTTTGTGAAAGGGGCTTAGTTTGGAAAAATGAATTTGTGAAGTAGCCAGTTTTATTAAATCAAATTTTATGAAGGAGTCAGTTTTAAATGGATGTTGATTTATAAATCTTTCTCTCTTTTTTTTTTTTTTCTCTGAGTTCCCTGTTTTTTTTTATGTCTGTTTGATTTTATTCTGAAAAAAAAAATCAATACTGTTATACCTTTTTTATAATGTAGATAAAATTTATTGTGTTTTAACATCTTCCATTGATAATTTTTTAACCATGTGGGTTAACAGGTGAAGAATAATCTTCTTCATATATTCTACGAAATTACACGTTATCACAATTTAAATCCAAGGTTGGGAGAGCTTAATTATAGACTTCACGATTCATGTAAAATCACATTAAAAAATAAAACATATTTCACAACTGAAAATGGCGCTGGTGTTGTTCAGTATAAGTCCAAGTCAAGCACAGGATGATTAAAAACTTTGTTAATTCTATTTACACTTATAAATATTTACAGTATTTATAATGAAAACATTTGGATACTATTTCTTTAAAAACATGTAAATATTCCACACTGGGAATTCAAGTTAATCATATTAAAATTTCACCAATTATGTTCTTCTATAAAAGAAGCCACGAAAATAGCATAATTTAATATTCGGAAATAAATTTCCCTTTTTTTAAACATCATTTCTTCTAATAGAAGACCACGATAAAAAACCTATACGCAGCTTATTACCTGCTGCGTTCAAGATTCACATTCACAAAACCAACTAAACTAAAAAAAGGAACAAGAAAGAAAAAATGTTTTTTAATATTAATTCTCTAGTCAGACCACGTGACCTGGGATCACTGGCGCCTAATTAGTCTGGCTGAGAAAAGAAGAGGTTTGCGAAATTTCACAAACTCCCCCCCGATGAACAAGGGTTCATCAAAATGGGGATTCAAAATAATTAAAGTAGAAATAAAATTATTCTAAAAAATTATCAGTTACACTTTACATAAATACAATACAAATCAAAATATATACTTACATACTGGACTTCAATAAAATAATAAACAATTTAAAAAAATTGCCAAGATGTTTCTGCTACTAAAAATAGAAAGAACAATTTAAATCTATACAACTTTTCTAGAATATTCATCACAAAAAAAATTAAACTAAAAATTAGAAATATTATCAAACAAGAAACATTTTGTTTTTTTTAAGTGAAAAAAATAAAAATCTTTTTTTTTAAAGTCAAATGTCAAATGAGAGTTTTTGAGTCTCTAATAATATCAGAGTTTTTTTTTTCACTTCTAAATTATACACAAGAATCAATAGGTCTTTTAATGATGGAATTATTTGCCTTCAGTTCATAAGACCTCATTTTTTTTTAAATCTCTGTCTACAAATACCTAACTTCCAGAAAGTTCTTGATACATGTTCATATGCATAAAAATCACATCATATATTTCAAAGTCAGAAGTTTTATTCTGGTCCGTGTAGTGAGCAGATTGTAAGTTGAGAAGATACTCATTTTTCAAGCACTTCCAAAAATGATTCAGAAGAGTCTCGCGCAAACGGAAGCGTTTCACTAAAGATTCTTTCGTTGTTGGTAAAATTAAATCGTTCACTTTTATGGTAGGTAGACACAAGATACGTTTTCCGATTAAAAAATGTGCAGGAGTAAGAGGAGATGGTTCTTCTAACTCGGAATACGTGTAAGTCAGCGGACGAGAGTTAATTACAGCTTCTACTTCAATTAGAAGCGTTTCTAATTCACTCAATGTTAAGGAAGATCTTCCAATAACTTTACGCAAGGTAGTTTTCACTGAGCGAACCATTCGCTCATAGAAGCCACCCCACCAGGCTGCACGCTCTACAATATACTTCCAGGATATGCTGTGATTGGCGAAAAATTTCTTAACATCAGGATGGTGGATTACTTTCCACATTTCTTTTAGTTCAAGATCAGCTCTTTTGAAAGTTTTGGCGTTGTCTGAATAAATTACAGCACACAGTCCTCTTCGTGAGATAAACCTGCGAAATGCTAACAGGAATTCTGTTGTTGACATGTCTTTTACTAGTTCTAAATGAAGTGCTCTTGTGATAGCACATGTAAATAATAAAATATAATATTTATTTTCATTCCCCTTCACATATAGGTGTCCCGCATAATCAAGACCTGTTACTGAAAACGGTGGAGCTTCGTTAATACGGTCACCTGGAAGAGGGGCTATAACTTGTTGACCAGGCGTACGTTAAATTTCTTACAGATTGTACATTTGTTCAGGACTGATTTAATGCACTGCCTTGATCTTAAAATCCAAAACTTTTCACGCGTTTGTACCAATGTACTGGACACTCCTGAATGAAAAACCTTTTCATGAGCATCTTTCACGATTAATTCAGTCAATTTATGTTTTGCAGGAATCACTACGGGATGTTTTTCATAAAATGAGGATTTAGACTTTTGTAACCGTCCTCGTACCAACAGCAAACCTTCATTTGACAACATAGGATTTAACTGTAGAAGATTCGATTCTTTAGGGATACTCTTGTTACATTTCAAGCTTTTAATAACTTCAGGGAAACTTTCTTCCTGCACTAGCTTTAACCAAAAATTTTCAGCATGTAACATTTCCTCAGCTGATAATTCTGAAAATTTTCTTTTTTCTACCTTTAATTTTACATTAGAAATAAATCTAAATATCCATGCAGTTACTCGATACAATTTCTTTAGGGAGCTATACTTTTCAAGAATAAAAATGGGAATTTCATCAGATTTATTTGTTTGAACAACGCAAGAAATGGTGGCTGCTTTTTTAGACTTCTCTTCAGAAACATCAGGTAATCGAGATGCAGCAATTTTAACACTAGGCCACTGATTTTCAGGCAAGGAAAGAAATTCAGGAACATACACATTAGGGTTAACATCAGGAAAAATATGTAATTGGAGATGCTCCTTTTCCACGATCGGGTTTCTAAAATACTGCCAGGGAATTTTCAAGTGTGCGAGATACGGGATTTCTGAAAGCCAATTTTGCCAATCATTTTCTAGTTCACCAGAAACAAAAGGGGCAATAAATCCGGCTGAATCAAGGAACATAGTTGCAATTTTCAAAACATTGCGTTTAGTAGAAGAATCATTATTTAATTTTTCTAACAAGGGTCGTAATTCTAGTCCTAATTTATCTTCTGTATTGTTCCAGATCAATCCTAAAATTTTCAAGGAAGTATTTGGGGGTTCGAAACTCTAAACAGGAATGTTTTCGTCAACCCATTTTTTCCTAAGTTCCTGAGAATTGCTTTCAAATTTTCTTAACTTCATCCCCCTTCTTTCAAAATATCAACCGCTTCTTTAGTTAAATTAAAGGCTTTTAGAAGATCGTTTTCTCCTGAAAACAAATCATCAACATAAAAAGAAGAATTTAGGATTTCAAATGTTTTATTATGAGAGCTTTTATATTTATTAATATGGTGCTTAATAGTACAAGCAAGGATAAAGGGGCTGCAGGTGACACCAAAAGTAGTCTGGTCATTCTATAGGGTACTATGTTTTTATTCTTATCAAAATCTTCATAATATAAGAATCTAAGATAATCGCGATCTTCCTCGGCTACAGATATTTGCAGAAAAGCTTTTTCAATATCAGCCGAAAAGGCAATTTTATGTAAACGGAATTTCAAAATTATGTCTAAAACATTATGATTTAAGTTAGGGCCGTGATTCAAACATTCGTTTAATGATAGAGAATCACCATATTTGGAAGAAGCATCATCGGTTATGCGCATTTTTGTTGTAGTTTTATCGTCACGGATAACAAGACTGTGTGGCATGTAATAGGAATTATTAGAATCTTTCTCGGTGCACAGTTCTATTACACCCTCATTAAACTGCTCTAGCAAAATGGGGCTATATTCTTTAAATAAAGAATCGTTTTTCAAGAATTTATTTTCTAAACTAGAAAACCGCTTCTTTGCTACTTCAAGATTATTTCTAAGTAATTCGCGAGAATCTTTCCACAATAATTTTGCTTCATAACGCCCATTTACGAATTTTAGATTTTCTTTAAATTCTTTTATTACCTCATGATCGGTAATGTTCTTTTCATTGCTTTCAGCAATGCCAATTGATTCAAGATCCCAAAATGCTTTCAGTTGGGTATTTATATTTTCAACTGAAACACGCAAACAAGCTACTTCTTTTTTATTAGACTCTATTTGCCCTTGCACCGTATGACCGAAAATAGTTTCTGCAACGTATAATTCTTTTGTCAATTTTCCCTCGCTTCCCTTTAATATTTTCCACAAAAAGTCAGACCATAGCAAAATATTTATTTCCTGTTCAAGACCTGTATCAGCAGGCTTAAAGCCTCTTGTTCTCATTATGTCTAGAAGTTCTGGTTCTAGAGTTTTAACAGAAGCTCCAGTTATATTATCAACTACAAGTGCTTCGATATTTATTGAGTTAATAGGTTGCACAATACTGGATAATTCTAGAGCAACAACTTCATAACAAGATTCATAAGGGCGTCTCCGCCCAAAAGGATAAACTAATAAATTTTCTCTTCGCAATGGCTTCAATTTTAACTTTTGTACTAGCGATCTCTTCACGAAGCATCTTTCTGAACCACTATCACATAAAACGCGAGCCAACAAGCATTGTTTACCAGCAGACACAGAAACTGTACAAGTCTGCAATAATGTAGATTTATTTTGTTTATATTTTTGTTCCGACATCATAGATACAATTGCACCTTTCATTTCTTTTTCAGGATTTTCTTTTGCTGTTTCTTTAAAACAAAACAATGGACTATGGGTAGTGTTACCACATTTGGAACAAGGGTTAATTTTTGTTCTACAGTTTACAGATAAATGTGACTTATTTGTACATTTGTAACAGCGACCTTCTTTCTTTAATTTATATCGTTTTTGTTCATCAGTGAATTTCGAACAATTTAGTCCTACATGATCAGAAGACTTACAAAATATGCAAAACTGTTTTGTAGATGTATTTAAAGCAGCAGCTGAAGGTATATTTTTCTTTTGAGGAAAATTTTGATATTTACTTGAAGGATTTTCATATTTAGTTTTAGAATTTTCATAAGTCTTGCTTTGGGAATTATTTACTAAATTAGTAGCTTCACGACATCTTAATTCCGTTTTAATAAAATTTATTAAATCGGTGACTTCACAGTCCTTATCGGGGTCACGTTTTCGATGGAAATTTAGTATCAAATTTTCGGGTAACAGTCTTAATAATATTGGTAGTAATAAATGGCCGTAAGAGCCTGATGTTACTCCTAACGCATCAAGATTTCTCATACACGTTTCAATATTATCATACAACTTTCTTAAAGAAATAACATTGTTAGAGGATTTCACTGGTTCAAGATTCAGAATTTTGTTCATGTAACAGTTTATGATATTTTCCCGCTTACCATACCTCTCTTCTAACAACTTCAAACACGTGGAATAATTTTGATCTGTCAGTTCAAAACCAGCTACAATATTATATGCAGGTCCAGACAACAAGGATTTAAGATATTGGAATTTTTCAATTTTTGATAACGATTCGTTTGAATCTATCGCACTAGTAAATAAATTAAAAAATTCTAAGAACTGGCTTGCATCACCAGAAAATTTTTCTATGTTAAGTTTAGGAAGCTTCACTGCCGAAACTGGTTTACTACCGATTTTTGAGCCGTTACTTGACTCTAGTAAAACTTTTGGTTCAGTTTCGATTTTACATTTTTTAAGCCTCATCTTAATTTTAAATTTCAAACTTGATATTTTTTCAGAATATTTTTCTACCGATTTTAGTTCTTTTTCATATTCAGTTTTTTCCTGAATTAGCTCATCCATTTCGGAATCTAACTCCTTTAGTTGAGCTTCCTTTTCATTTACGAGCTCTAACGATTCCATTAAAGAATCGCAATCAGTCTTATCAATATCAACAGATAATAATGTATCACATTTTGTGATTAATTTCGTAATGGCTGCACGAACAGTAGCTCTTTTACTTTTAAGTTTATCTGTCTTATCCATGTTTAAATTAAAATTCAATTTTCAAAATAAATTATCATGAGAAATGTATATTTTCAAGAAATCAACAGTCATGCAGAATAATAAAGGTATTTCTTACCTTTTTTCCGGGTCTTGAGGCACCAAAACATGAAGAATAATCTTCTTCATATATTCTACGAAATTTCACGTTATCACAATTTAAATCCAAGGTTGGGAGAGCTTAATTATAGACTTCACGATTCATGTAAAATCACATTAAAAAAATAAAACATATTTCACAACTGAAAATGGCGCTGGTGTTGTTCAGTATAAGTCCAAGTCAAGCACAGGATGATTAAAAACTTTGTTAATTCTATTTACACTTATAAATATTTACAGTATTTATAATGAAAACATTTGGATACTATTTCTTTAAAAACATGTAAATATTCCACACTGGGAATTCAAGTTAATCATATTAAAATTTCACCAATTATGTTCTTCTATAAAAGAAGCCACGAAAATAGCATAATTTAATATTCGGAAATAAATTTCCCTTTTTCTAAACATCATTTCTTCTAATAGAAGACCACGATAAAAAACCTATACGCAGCTTATTACCTGCTGCGTTCAAGATTCACATTCACAAAACCAACTAAACTAAAAAAAGGAACAAGAAAGAAAAAATGTTTTTTAATATTAATTCTCTAGTCAGACCACGTGACCTGGGATCACTGGCGCCTAATCAGTCTGGCTGAGAAAAGAAGAGGTTTGCGAAATTTCACAACAGGTAACATTAAAGTGAACTGTATTATTATTGAAAAGGAAACGACAAATTCTTCCGAAAAGTGTTCTTTTTTTAATCATAGCATCAGTTTTACTTATTATTTTAGTTCTTTATTAGCCTTTCTTTGCCATTTTAATACATAGCATCTTATTATTATTATTATTATTATTTGTGCATGTAAATAAGATATGATTGCAATTGATGTTAATGTTGACTCAATATCGTATTATTCTTTTCGTAGCATAATATTAATAAATTAAAATGCCTTATAACTTAAAACAAGACATTTTGTGTACTATATTTTCATAAAACAAGCTGATGATTAATAATTTAGAGATTTTCAAATTCATTATTGTAAAGTGCTTAAGTTAAATAACAACAATAGTATATATATTTTTTCACAATTCTATTGCGCAAAATCAGATGAAAGCATTTTTCTTTTCAAGCAAGAACATTTAGATGAACAAGTAAAATTCAAATCGCAAAAAATGCAATAGTTAATTTTTTCGAAGCATTGGAAAAAAAAAAAAAAAAAAAGAGTGTGTGTGTGTGCCGGGGGGGGGGGGGGGGGGTTACATATCTGGACCTGAGTATTGAACAAGTTAATTAACTTAAAACATTTTTTTTTAATTTGTTATTAAAATTTGAGGGGAAAAGAGGTTTAATATAAAAAATTAATTAGATTAACAGAATATATTTAACATTATTCTATACATTTAGAATGCACACATCGTAACTTAATTTAAAAACCAAAATGCACTGAAATGTATAATTAAAAGTAAAATATTATTACACTAAAAATATACATATAATTGAATTATTGATACTTCTATTGTGCATTGTTACTGACATTATAAACGCTATTTCGAATTTTTGAAAGTTTTTTAGGAAGCAGCAAAACAAATGAATCAATTTTATTAACTACTATAATGATTTATAAAAATAAAACGTATAATTGAAAGAATAGTTTACTGCTTATTTTTATTTTTTACCCATAATACTGTATTTTTTACATAAAAGCAATCAATATTAAAAAATTAAAATGTCAATAAACCTTCAGCTTGTTTGATTAAAATATAATACATAAATTTTCTTTTAAATTATAACGCATTTAATAGTTTATTAAGGGCACACTGTGTACCGGAGTCAGTATTAACATCGAGTTTAACTATATTATTTTATTTACATGCACACATAACAGAAACAAGGTATGATATATTAAAAAATAGATTATAAATTTATTTCCATGTATTGTAACAAAGCTAATAAAGAAGTAATTAATAATAAAAAATAGTAAGTAAAGTAATACTGTAGATGATTAAAAAAAAAAAAAAACACTTACCCAAAGTTGTAATCGTTCCGTCTTCAAAAATAATGTTTTTCCGAAGCTTTAAAACAGTCCACTCATAATATCCAAGGTTTATATTTCTTGTATAATTTTAAAACACAATAAAAATTACCCACAAAATGTAAAAAATATTATTATATTGTTTTTGTTTTCTAAATAAAACCCAATGGAAATCCACGTGTTACACAAGTTCTCACGCCGCGCCGGCATTACTCATACAGACGAGTTGACGTTGATGTTAGCAGTTAGCATAGACTTTCGGTTATTCCGGTTTCACCACATGGACGAAATACTTGGAGTGCGCATGCGTCAGCGAGAACAGAGGCGAACCGCTGAAAGAAAACCTAACCGTTCAGAAATGTTTCTGGATGTTTCAGAAAACGAAAATAGCTCTTACATATCCGAAAGTATCGGAAAGGTTCCTGTTAGAATACTAAACGTTCCAACTATTTTTTACAGTGAACGTTTTTAGAAAGTTTTTCGCGCATTTTCACCCGTTTTAAATTTCCATTTTTTTCGAAGCTATTCTTAAAGACCATTTACATCTAATAAATATGTACTTTGCCTAATTTCAAGTTGCTAGCCCTACCGATCACAAAAATCGAAATTTAGAAAGTTTTTTGCTCCTGTAACCTCCAGGTGATAGTGACACCAACATGAAATAGTGTCTATGTTAGAGCAGAGGCTGTCAGCATTAATTTGCCTACCATTACTTTTGAAATCAGTTTGATTCTTCCTGAGATTGTTCACAAATCGGCATTTAGAACGTTTTTAGAACGCTTTTTACACGATAGATCATTTATATCTAAAAAATATATACCATGCAAAATTTCATGAACCTAGGTCCTTCCATAATTCAAAAATCGCATTTTTAGAATGTTTTTATCTCCTGCATCTCATCTGGGGTAGTGGAAACCAGTGTTGATTTCAGGGGGTGACCCGGGGGGGGGGCATTCCCCCAGGAAGATTTAAGATTTTGTGTTTTCAGTGTTTAAAAAGTGCAATCCCTCCCCGGAACTCTATAATGTCCCCTGGAGCCACAGAAATCCCTCCCGGAGAAAAGTGTCTGAATTCAACAGTGGTGAGAAACAGACATAATATATAGTCTATCTTGAAGCAAGAGCTGTCGCCATCGTTTTACACCGTTATATTTGAAATAGGTTCAGTACTTCCAGAGGTTGCATAGAAATCGCAATTTAGAATGTTTTTTACAACGCTTTTCGCGCATTTTCACCCTCTTTAAATTTCAAATTTTTCTAGGAAATGTTCTTAGAGATCATTGATATCTTATAAGTAACTACCATTCCAAATTTCATTATTCTAGGTCCTTCTATAACACAAAATCGCAATTTAGAACTTTTTTTTCTCCTGCAACCCCAAGGTGGTAGTGATACAAACATAAAACAGAGCCATGTTAAAGAGATGTCTCTCACTATCAATTTACAGCCATTACTTTTGAAATCGATTTGATACTTCCCAAAATTGAGTAGAAATCACCATTAGAATGTTTTTTAGAACCCTCTTCACGCATTATTACCCCTTTTAAATTTCAAATTTTTTAAGAACAGTTCTTGGAAATTCTTTATATCTAATAATTAACTAATGTTTCAAATTTCATATTTCTAGGCCCTTCAGTAACGCAAAAATTGCATTTTTAGAATGGATTTTGCTCCTGCACCCACTTTGGAGTAGTGGCACTGACATGAAATATAGCCAATCTTGAAGCAAGGGTTGTCACCATCATTTTGACACCCTTATTTTTTAATATCGGTTGTGTATTTCCTGAGATTGTGTAGTAATCACCATTTCGAACGTTTTTTAGAACGCTGTTTGTGAATTTTCACCCCTTTTAAATTTCGAATTGTTTAGAAAATGTTCTTAGATATCATTTATATCTTACAAGTAACTATCCTTCCAGATTTCATGATTCTGAACCCTTTTACAACACAAAAATTTCATTTTTAAAACCTCTTTTGCTCCTGCACCCCCTTTGGGGTAGTCGCACAGACATAAAATATAGCCTATGTTCTAAGTTGGACTAACACCATCATTTTGATACCATTACTTTTGAAATCGGTTCGGTAGCTCCACAGATTACCTCTAACAAACACACAATTTTTACTTCGTTATAATATTGGTATAGATAATATTTTATAATCCAGACTGTGGAAATTTGCTGTCTACTGAGTGTTTTTGAGATCTTGTTTAGAAAATGTTCTTAGTTATCATTTATATAAGTAACACTACCATTCCAAGTTTCATGATTCTAGGGCCTTCCATAACACAAAAATTGCATTTTTAGAACTTTTTTTCTCCTATATCCTCTTTGGGGTAGTGGCACCGACATAAAATATAGCCTATGTTCTAAGTTGGACTGACACCATCATTTTGACACCATTATTTTTTAAATCGGTTTGGTATTTCCTGAGATTGTGTAGAAATCACCATTTAGAACGTTTTTAGAACGCTTTTTGCGCATTTTCACCACTTTTAAATTTCGATTTTTTAAATAACTGTTCTTAGAAATCCCTTATATCTAATAAGTAACTAATATTTCAAATTTCATATTTCTACGCCCTTCAGTAACGCAAAAGCCGTAATTTAGAACGTTTTTTGCTCCTGTACCCCCTTTGGGGTAGTGCACCGACATAAAATAAAGCCTATGTTAGAGCAAGGGTTGTAACCATTATTTTTTTAAATCGGTTTGGTATTTCCTGAGATTGGGTAGAAACCCCCCAGTTAGAACGTTTTTTAGACAACTTTTCGCGCATTTTCACCCCTTTTAAATTTCGAATTTTTTAAGAACTGTTCTTAGAAATCCTTTATAACTAATAAGTAACTAATATTTCAAATTTCATATTTCTAGGCCCTTCAGTGACGCAAAAACCGTAATTTAGAACGTTTCTTATTCCTGCAACCCCTTTGGGGTAGTGGCACCGACATAAAATATAGCCTATCTTGGAGCAATTGTTGTCACCATCATTTTGACACCACTATTTTTTTAAAATCGGTATGGTATTTCCTGAGATTGTGTAGAAATCACCATTTTGAACGTTTTTTAGAACACTTTTTGTGCATTTTCACCCCTTTTAAAATTCGAATTACTTAGAAAATGTTCTTAGATATCATTTATATCTTATAAGTAACTACCCTTCAAAATTTCATGATTCTATGCCCTTCCATAACACAAAAATTGCATTTTTGGAACGTTTTTTGCTCTTGCACCCCCTTTGGGGTAGTTGCACGGACATAAACCAAAGCCTATGTTAGAGCAAGGGTTGTCACCATCATTTTGAAGCCATTATTTTTTAAATCGGTTTGGTATTTCCTGAGATTGAGTAGAAACCTTCCATTTAGAACGTTTTTTAGAACGCTTTTCGCGCATTTTCACCTGTTTTAAATTTCGATTTTTTTTAAGAACTGTTCTTAGAAATCATTTATATCTAATAAGTAACTAATATTTCACATTTCATATTTCTAGGCCCTTCAGTAACGCAAAAACCGTAATTTAGAACGTTTTTTGCTCCTGCACCCTCTTTGGGGTAGTGGCACCGACATAAAATATAGCCTATTTTGGAGCAAGGATTGTCACCATCATTTTGACACCATTATTTTTTAAATCGGTTTGGTATTTCCTGAGATTGCGTAGAAATCACCATTTCGAACGTTTTTTAGAACGCTTTTTGTGCATTTTCACCCTTTTTAAATTTCGAATTGTTTAGAAAATGTTATTGGATATCATTTATATCTTATAAGTAACCAGCATTCCAAATTTCATGATTCTAGGCCCTTCCATAACACAAAAATTGCATTTTTAGAACTTTTTTGCTCCTACACCCCTTTTGGGGTAGTGGCACCGACATAAAATATAGCCTATGTTCTAAGTTGGACTAACACCATCATTTTGATACCATTACTTTTGAAATCGGTTCGGTAGCTCCAGAGATTACCTCTAACAAACAAACAATTTTTACTTCTTTATAATATTAGTATAGATTAAAATGCAACTGCTCGACCAAGTCATGTCTTGGTGGAAACCACCTACAGATCCGATTTAAATGGTTGATCGGTTAGTTTATCATTGTGTTTTCCTGCACCCAAAGGTATGAAAACAGGGAAGATTGGGAGCAGGATAACACAGTGGTAAACCTACCATCTAACCTATAAAATCGGGTTTGTAAGTATTTTCCCACCAAGATATGACTTTGCAGACCAGTTGCATTTTAATATGCGAATAAAATTTTAACTGATCCTGGGATTTCAGTCGTCAACTCGATGAGATTATGATTTCTGCAGCTGCCTCCCGGTCTAATATTTTTTATTACTTACTTATTATTACTAATACTACTAATAATTTTTATTAACTGATTTATTAAAACAATGTGTTTAACAATATTTGTTTTCTATTATTAAACGTCAGAAAGAACAGCAAGAAAAAAAATTATGAGCGAAAATAAAAAAAACACTTATGAAGAGGTAACAAAAATTTTCTAGAATGGAATAAAAAAAAAAAAAAAAAAAAAAAAAAATCCTGTTCAAATTTTGCAGTGGATCAAGATTATCTTCAGAAAACAGACTATGAAAATACGATATGATATGGAAATGGAAGATTTTTGTTTTCCCTAGAAAGCATATTTTTTCGAATCTAGTATTTCTCATTTTGATTTTGCGATATTTTGTGCATCGAAAATGTTAGCTTTTTTTTTTCTGAATAATATGTTTTCATGTCAATGTATACCTAAATTGTTTTTTCTAAATTCAAAAAGAGATATCTTGAAGTCTATTTGTTTTCATTTTTTTTTTTTACTTTTTTTTATTAATGTATATTTAATTAACAAATTTAATGAATTTAGATTCAATTAATAAATTTAAAGAATTTAGTCGGTTTCTAATGTAATTAAAACATAATTAAAAAAATATTTCATGAGTTGAAAATTAAGAACAATTTTAGGATATAAAATTTTAACAGACTATTATATCAATGTTAAATCTCAGAGACGTTAGTGATTTTTAAAATTAGTTCTACATTTCTTTTTTTGCTTTAAAACAAATGTAATTAGCAAATTTTTATTAAAAAAATTAATAATTCTGAATTTTCTGTTTAATTTTACTGCACCAATGAATACTGGGCACTGGAGTATTTATATAATTAAATTCCGCTATTGAAAAAATTCGGTCTTTATTTTTTCTTTGCATTGTTGAAATTCCGTGAATTATATGTAATTTTAAATATACTAGGGGATCGAACCCGAGCTCCTCGGGTTACAGAATATAGGTGAAAACCAATCTTGCCCACTAACATCAAAAAGAATTTTTATATGAAAAATATCAATTATGCAATCAAATAAAGTTTTGAAATTTATTAAAAGCGATACTTTCACATGTCACCATATGCCAGGAGTTATTAACCCAAGATTTTGCCTCTTACGTCAGTCTTTCCGATCATTTCGGTGCATAAGCGCGTTGTTCAATCACATGTCTGTTAAATTTGTTTCTTATTTACATTAATTAATTTATTTTTCTATAGAGGAAGTTTTAACTTCGTTATGGAACATTAGACGGAAACATATGCTGAACTTTTTACATTGTTTTAAGGGCAAGCGGATTAACCTTCCGTAATCGAGCTACACGTGACAGAGATAAATTAAAAAATAATTTATGCTTGAAAATCTATATATATATTACGCTATCGTACGTGACACAGAAATCGCGATTAATTGTAGGTTAATTGTTCAATTGGTTTATTGTAAACAACTGGAGGTTAATTGTTTAATGGCAACGCCCGAATGAAACGCATCTCATTGGTTATTGTGTAATATTTTAAAAAAGTGAATAACAATAAATAAATAAAAAGTTTAATTAATAACTATAGAACAAAACAATTTATATAATTTTAAAAAATAAAATAAAAGTAAATAAACAATTTATTAATAAATAAACAACAGCATCCGGGTTACCATGTCAAGCAAAATAACGACACTTTGGCGCCAGTTAAGTACCCCGGTGCGTATATGACATTGGCGTCAGAAAAAAGTCGTGCAAACTTAGTGCGTATATGACACCTGTGTCGTCTTTTATTCATCTAATTTAAAATACAATAAATAAAAAAATAAATGAAGGTGCTTTTTAATAAATGAAAGTTCAAATTCTAGTGCTAAATTCCCCTTAAGATAAATAATTAAAATTCATATAAAAAGCACAAATAAATGTACTAAATTTACTTTCAGGTGCGCATATATAATATAAAATTATTTAAAATACATTAAAAATACCTTAAAATACATTAAAAACTATTAAAAACCCGAAACGTTTTCAGACATTACACGGCTGTCATAAGTGAAGATTTAAATGATGTTATTATTTTTCTTTGCGCTTATTCGAGAATTGTTTAGAAGAAATCATCGTAATTTAAATGTTGTACGATAAAGAAGTTCAATAACGATATCCATGGAGTATGAATCTGCTGCATAATAGATGAAAGCTCGTCTGGAGTACAACATTTAAATTACGATGAGATTTTCTAGACAATTCTCGAATAAGCGCAAAGAAAAATAATAACAACATTTAAATCCCCATTGATCACGGCCGTGTAATGGCTTAAAGCGTTTTTGGTTTTTAATGATTTTTATCGTATTTTAAGATATTTTTAATGTATTTTAAATAATTTTATATTATATGTATGCACCTGAAAAGTAATTTTATTACATTTATTTGTGCTTTTCATATGAATTTTTATTAGTGAAATTTTTGCTATTTTCTTTATGAATGTTTGATAATTTGTTATATGGTATTTCTTTTTCAAAACTAGTACAGTTCTAAAATAGAAAAAAAATATGTAAAACATATTATGTTAGGAAATCTATCCTATTATTATTACTAGAGTATTATAGCTGAATAGCACACCCCTCTTAAAAAGCATCTATTTTCAAAATATACCAGCTTTGGTTTGATAAGTAGGTACTATATCAGGGATGGCCAACTGTGGCACGTCGGATATCATTAATTTTTTTAAAGAAAAAGCCGATTTCTTGAATCGCAGAGATTCGACGATTAACTAAGGCAATGATTTGTAAAATTTTAGTGGTGTGCAGCGTGGCACAGTTTCAACCTCTGTACTATATCTATCCAGATTAAAAAATA
The DNA here is from genome assembly GCA_963932465.1 of Maratus speciosus. NCBI lineage: Eukaryota > Metazoa > Arthropoda > Arachnida > Araneae > Salticidae > Maratus > Maratus speciosus. The sequence continues at coordinate 467,449,295 of OZ010789.1, forward strand.
GCATCGTAAAAAACGAGAAACTGAATTAACATTTTTAATTTAATCTTTTAAAAATATTGTATTCTATACAAACAAACACACATACAAACCTTTTAAGTGATGAAAAGTTAATGAAAAATATTTTGGCAACAACATATCTAGCGCTGAGTTTGTTTGCTCTTTGCTCATTACTTTCGTTTAATGAAAAAAAAAAAAATGCGGACATTTTCAAAATGGTTCTATTTATCCTAGTTAACTGTAAGATATTTTTATGGAAATATAAAGAGCCACGTGGTAAAAGTTATAGTTAAAGATTTTTCATTGTGTCAAGTTTAATCAAAATTTAATATACGTTTAAAATAAGCTCTTAAGCGTTCTTCATTCAATATAAATGTTATCAATCATCAGTTTTAGAACATGTCTGCACTGAGGATTTAAAATGCATTAATCAAAATTTAATATGCATTTAAATACATTCTAAAATGTCCTTCCTTTAATCTATATTTCTCAATTTCAATATATGTAGATTAAACCTGCTTTAACTATTTGAAACAATTAGCTGTTGCGGGCAGATTTTTAATCGTATTTAATGGCCTTTATGGGTCTTTATTCGTAAAATGTTTCGTTGAGAATTCGAAGCAAATTGTCCTATGAAGTGCCAGGGCCGACATTTCAAAATTTTCTTAGAAGTGTGTGTGTGTGGGGAAGGGGGGGGGAGGGGGGTTCCTTTGGTCTTGTTGTGCGCAGCTAAGAATAATTGCTATAGTTTTATTCCCACATATATTTTTTGAATTAGGTTAGCCAAAGCCAAATTACACATTAATGATAAGTGTATCTTAGTTTTAGAACGCTGCAATAGCAAAGCTGTGTTTAAAGTGTTTATTTAGTAATGACCTTTTTTTTATATTAACAAGTTGGAAATTGCACGTCAAACGTGGCAAATGAGGTGTGTTCGTACTATAACTAGTTTTATAAATATGTTTTGCACCACATATTGTACTGAATGTATATTTTAGTGTACTTCATAAGTGCATATCAATTTCATTCTGTTCGAAAGGCTGTAACATCACTAAAATACACTCGAAATATTTTTTTCCCATTGGCCGTAATGTAACGGAGAACTTTTGACTGTCCCTGTAATTAAACTATACATCCTATTTTCAAAAAATTTGAAATGACTCGACAAAATTTTGCAGCAATTATATATTTAAAATTTAAGACGATTCGGTTGGGTATTTTTTTGCTCTGTTATATGCCGACGGATGGACGGACAGGCGGACAGAACGACGACTGTAGGTGCTACTTATTTATGTAATGACGAACGCACCTAAAAAGCTGAAGATAAGATATTTTACATTTTGTGCAATTTCTGACTTTTTTTAGTGTGACCTGTGATTAGAGTTGCCAGGTACAGTGTCACACAAAGGCGGACAGGACGATAAAAAAAGCGGAACTTCAGCTTCTAAATCGAGACATACAAATACTGTATAAACCCTATGAAAACGGAATTTGTCTATCACAGAATCCTGTCTTGGAAGTTGAATTTTCGTTGTCTCTAGGATAGAAATACCGTACAATTATACTTGATAAGGCGAAAGCCTATTTAAATCGAATTTTACTTCTGTCCCTTGCTAGTCCGTCTTAGAAGATTTTACTTAACAAATAAACTAACAATCTTATATAAATAAAACATGTAAAAGCGGAATCGCTAAAGATTAAAACAAAATTCCAATTTAGAAGGTATAATTGTATAGTATATGCTATCGTATGGATACTGGAATTTTTACTTTAAAGGCAAAATTCCGTTATGAAAAGGTTCCGTTTATACAGCGTTCTTGTAACTTGTAAAAACAGAATTGCTAGGAACAGCAAAAAATTTCATTTTAGATAGATTTACGTCTAGGTACATATATTTTAATCCTTTATGTACTGTATTATGAATTCATGAAAATTTTGTCTTCTAAAGCAGTTTTCATGAATTTTTCAAATTAAATTAGAAGATTTACATAATCATTTAATAAATTTTAGAAGGATTAAAGATTTAGAAGGATTAATTAAATTTGAATTTACAGGGATTTTGTGCAATATTTATAACCCCCCTCAAATCTTTTATTTTAAATATTTTTCTTAGTATTTTGTAGAATTAGGAATGGTACAAATATAATGTTCTTACAATAGATATATAGAAGTATTTCCGAATTGAAAAATCCCCCCCCCCCCCCAACGCCATGAAAGCTAAAAAGATGCAAAGGCAAAAGGAATCATCCTTTTAAAAATATTTTTGTTTTGTGCAACCGATAATGCTTTTGGAACAAGGTAATGTATCTATAACTCATTTTAAACTGTATTACAACTAATCAATGTATTAAATGAACTTTATAACAAGTTATTTTATCGGTACTTAATAAGTAATTTTAATAAGTACCGTCAGTAAGTAAAGGGTTAAGGCATTACTTTGAAAGGTATTATAAACATTTTTCGTTATAGACTGTTTCTGTCTTCACAGGTTTCACTATATTAAGTTCCACTCAGTGCAGACTAACGAATAGCATGGTGTTAAAAGAAATGTAAAAGAATTTTGTGCATCCTAAAAAATTGGGAGTTTTGGCGTCCCGCATAGTGGTTACGCGTTCTTGGAGCCCTTGAGAATCGGGACTTAACAAATTGACTTGAGAATCGGGACATCCTGCGTAAACACCTGACAACACTACCTGTGATGCACTCGGAAATATCAAATTCCTTAACCCATTTATGCCTGGCGTCACATTTTTGGGACGTTTCGAATTTTAATGAATTTATATAATTTTTTTTCCTTATAATAAATAAATTGTATCAAATAATTATCTATGAATATTTTTATATGTTACCGAAAGATGACAGCGTAAGACGGACACTTATTTGCTTAACTGAAGGTTTTTTTTGTAGATTTTTCATTTTTCAAGATGGCAAAATGTAAAAAATAAGTTTACTTGTATTTTTCCTATCACGGATTCTTTGAAATACGTATTTTTTAAATTGTGAAATTAGGCGTTCTATCCTAATTTTTATGCATATTTGTAACGTACAAAATATAGGGCGGTAAGCCCAAATAGGTACATATTTTTATTAGTCATTCAGGGGACAGTGATTTATGTAAAAGTTCTTTTCAAGATAATTATAAAATAAATTGTTTTTAAGTCTCAAATAGGATTATTCTTAAATTGCTATTATTAATAATTATGTTATTAGTCTCTGTAAAGAAATAAATGTATTTTTTTAGTAGATCATAAAAATACTAATTATAGTATATAATATACAATTTAAAAGCTTATTTTATATAAATTTACACAAAACATATAATTATGCATATTCTAAATGCTATGCATATTCCCATATTCAGTACGTTTACATTTTATGAAATAAATACAAAAGTATTTTAGCGTAATTTTTTTTTAGTATTTTTCCAGTTCATTTTGCAACATTTTAAAGTGACTTCACCAACAAATTTGAGGAAACAAAAATTCAAGCATAAATGGGTTAAGGGTAAGGGGAAATGGTCCCCCTGGATAGTTTGCAGAATATACAAAATGTCATAAACAGGACATAATTTCTAACAGAAAAAAAGTACCGGAGTTCTAATTTTCGCAGAAATAAAAACCTTAGTGTAACTCTTCCCACGTCCCCGCATTTTTATGTTTCATAAACTATTTACGAAATTTAAAGCAATTTCACCTTCAACAAAAATAGTTATAATGATAATAATATATTTTGACTATATCTTTATTTAAATAGAATAAAGTTTAATAATTGAACTGAACAAAAATGCACTGAAAAAAAATTCAGCCACTGGCATCTAGAAAATAAATTGTGGCTCTAGAAAATATAGTTTCATGTCATTCTTATAAATTCTAGTTCTTTTTGCTAGAGAGTTCTAGTTATCCCTATTAAAATTCAAGGGCGTTTTACTATAGTATCGTGGTCAAACTTACTTAAAAATCTCTGAAAATAAATGCGAACACAAGAAGTGAGTTTTAGTAATAACAATTCTAGTTTATGAATTAATTCTAGAAAACAAGTGATAATTTCTCGCAATTCAAACGATTCATAATATAACGTATCTTTTCATCCCCTAAAAAAGTATAAGCTAGAAATTTTCGATCAGTTCGTCTATTCAGTTTATTTGTTTACTAATTACTCGCATAAATCTTAAATCTATATTGCTAGTTTAGGGATTTAGAAAATGATTACCTATTCGTTCTAGATGAAGACGGTATATTTTTTCTTTCAGTGAATTAAAATTAGGCTGTGTAGAATTTTCAGAAAATTCTATTTGCCAAGGATTTTTTAATATCAACTAGCAAAACACAACACACAGGGCTTCGGTGAGCAGTGTTTATTAATTCGGGTGGGTTCCGAGTAATATTTAAATATTCACTAAAAATAAAGAAGCTACACTGCTCAAAACAATTAGGGGAGCATATGGTTTTAACAAAATTACGCAAATATTAACACCACTAAGTAACGTAAAGTAAAACATCCATAATTTAAAGCGTAGTAGAAAACAGATAAAAAAAAAACGGTACTTTTCGGTTAGCCGGGCGCCAGTGTTTTATATACATATTTATATACATAGATATATGTAAATATACATATATTTGCATATACAAATATTGTATATATACACACATATATATATGTAAATATATATGTATATTTACATAGATGTATGTATATAAATATGTATATAAAACACTGGCGCCCGGCTAACCGAAAAGTACCAAAAAAACTTCACATGCAAATTAAAGTTTATGACGTCAAAAAGCAGAAAAAGGAGATAAGTGTAGAAATCGGGATTTTGCAGAAACGTCTGTTTCACTGTCTCAGTTGTAAAATTCAATTACTCGGCTTGTGTTTTGAGAAAAGGTGACTTGGAAATATCACAACAATGTGATTTAACGAAATCCATGGCTTGGCGTGTTATCGGGACAGTTGAATCTGGTGAAACACAACGAATTGTAGCGGACGCTGTTGGGGTCGCAAGAAGTGTCAATGCACGGCTGTGAATCGATTCCAAGAAACATGGGTAAGGTCGACAAGGGTAAGGAGAGACGCCGACAAGGGTAAGGCTGGCCATGTGCTACCACAGAAACTGATGACCTATATATGCTGCTAAGAGCTCGTCGAGGCGGAACGGGCAATGCTACTCTGCTGCAAACACGTTTGTTCTTGGCCACATGACAAAGGGTAACCAGCCAAACAGTCCGAAATAGGCTTCATCAGGGTGGACTCTATGCACGTAAGTCAATGGTCTTTATTCTGTTGATCTGAAGCAACTGTGAGGCCCAAAGAAGGGGGACAACTGAACGTCGAGTTTGGAGGCAACGTTGTTGGAGTCAAATTCTGTTTACAGACGAGTCCCGATTCAGTCTGGATGTACCATCTGATGTGTTTTTGGCATGGAGAGAAAGAGGCACTCAAAATAATCCCACATTCGTTCGTCAAAGATCACATTACAGGCGAGGTGGTTTGATGCTATGAGCTGGAATCAGCATAGTTGGACGTACGGGCCTGCATATAATTCAGAATGGCACTTTGACGGTCTGAAGTTATACATGCCGATCCCGCATGCTGTGAAATGTCAGTAATGTTTTGTTGTCAACAGAAATATTCCTGGTATTTCGCAGGAAACTTACTGGCATTTCTGTAGAAAGTTTTTAACATATACAGTAAAGTTCCAGTCATTTTCAAGAAATGTTTCTTGGAAATAATGGGCAACTCAGCTGCCCATTTGCAATTCTTGAGCAGGGGAGCAGCATTCCCCAAATTCTTATCGATAACCTCATCGAATCTATGAAAAACAGGTGTACAGTAGTCTTAGCTGTTTGAGGAGGCCACATGCCATATTAAAAATCTTGTATCATTTCTAAACAATACTTTTTTTTTATCATTTATATGAAACCGATTTGTTGCCCTAAACCTGCCATGTTATCTTTTCAAAGAAAAATATCCCTTACAAAATTTTTCGTCTTTTTTTCTGTATTGCGCATTAATACATGTGTACTATCCCTTCTATGCTCATACATGACTGTCTTGCACTGTTCTCTTAACTTTTTTGCTTGCTCCCCTAATTTTTTTGAGCAGTGTACATTCATGTGAGCGTCAATGAAAATTATGCACTACGTGGAGCTAATAAGTTGAACAGTAGAAATATTTTACAAACACGAACAAAAAGCAGCGAGTATACATAACACGACCACGAGGGAGATGAGGGCAGATACGGTTGCGATTTATTCTGGTATTCCTCGTCCCTGTTTGGAAAAAGTTGAGACAGAAAACCATTGAGTCTATATTTGCGACCGCTAAATAGAAGAAATATGTTTTTGCAAGTGCGGCACGCTACATTACATATGAGGGGTTCAAAACCAGAATAGACCAAGCCCATCTTTGAAAAAAATAAAAGAGAGAGTCGATTTAGAAGGTGCAAAAAATCTGTTTTTTCCATTCCCACAGTAAACCAAGTCTGCTTTTACATACTTTATCTTATATGTCATCTGCTTGCAGACTTGGTTTACTGTGGGAGTGGATAAAATAGATTTTACGCACTTTCTAAATGGACTATCTCTTTTTTTTTTCCAAAATGAACTTGGTCTACTATGGTTGTGAGCCCTCATATGTAAGCACCGTTTGCCCCGTGTAAGCATTTGGGGGGGGGGGGGATAACGCAAAGGATTGGAGATGGGAGGAACAGAAAAAGCTAATTTAAGCTTCGCTATTTCGGAAGCCCTATTCCACAGGTGTCCGGAGCGCAGTATTAATGAGCTCCGGTGAATTGCGATCAAGTTTTAAATAATCACTAAAAGCAAAGAAGTATAGGAGCTGAGCTCTTGTGAGCTCCGTCGCAAATTAACCACTTTATATATATATGTATGTATGTATGTATATATATTATTTATTTTATATTTTTATTAGAACCAAGTATTCCCAACCGAGCTAATCGGGTAAAAGATGCCCGTAAAGCAGTGCTTAATTTGCGCCGGAGCTCACCGGAGCTTATAAATACAGCGCTCTGTAGCCCTGCGGAACAGTGCTTTCAAAATACCGAAGCCTAAATTACCTTATCCTGTTCCTCCCATCTCCTATTCTTTGCGTTTGTTGCTACCAAAGCATTTATGCATGTGACGTAGCGTATTGAATACATAGAAGCATACTTCATAGGAGCATTTCGATCACAAATGCACGCTCAGTGGTTTTCTGCCGCAGTGGTTTTCAAACGGTGACGAGGGATGCCAAAATTGACCACAACTTTACCTGCCGTTTTTACTCCCGGTCATGTTATATTTACTCACTGCTTTTTGTTCGTGTTTATTTGCACTGATCAACTTATTAGCTCCAAGCGGTGCTTAATTAGTACATAAGTTCACGGGATTGCAGCTCCACAATTTCTTTATTTTTAGTAGATATTTAAATATTAGTCGAAACTTATCAGAGTATATAAATACTGCTCACCGAAGTTACGTGTGTTGTTTTTTACTAGTTTACACAAAGAAAATCCTTGATGACATATAAATATGCGGATGGAAGGGGGGAGGTGCTTACATTAAGGTTTTATTACTGCAGAAAATTAGAGCTCCAGTATTTTTGTGTTAAAAATTAAGCCCTGCATATGTATATATATATATATATATATACATATTGTAATATATCCTTTGCCTATATTGCAATACTTGCAATATATTGCATATATTGATATATATGCAATGTATCCTTTTAGTAGAATTGAAATTTATACAAGAGTTGTGGAAATCAAGAAATTAATTTTAATTGAAAATGAGAGATAAAATTTTTATGAAATAAAGTGACAGAGAAATAAAAATATTCATTCATGTCCTTTAAACGAATCTAATCTTGTAGAAATGCTATTTTGTTCTATTTAAGCTTTCTATAATTACATTCATCAACTGAAATTTTATACTGTCTGGCATTTACGGATTTTTGTATTATCGATTTTAGTTAATTTTTTTTATTGCGTTTTCGCTTTAGAGGTTGCCTTATGTATTTATGCATACGTCACGTATGAATAATTTTTGCGTCAAATGCTATTACAAAAAAAAAAAAAAAAAAAAAAAAAAAAAAAAGATTGCGAAACGAGTGTAGGCGTATTTGTAAAACTGATGTTCTGAATGCAATATAAAGGCATAGTGTAATTTTTTTAATTTGAGACAATCGGTCTATATCAGAAAATGTTAAGGAAATGAAATTTTTAATTGACTATATATATATATACATATATATATATATATATATATATATATATATATATATATATATATATGTCCGCGATTAACTCTGACGTTATGATGTTACGTCACTAGACGATGACGTAATGATGTTAAAACAGAAAAATCGTAGAGACGTAAGAATCCCTTGCGGCGTAATGTTACATACAATATTATTTTTATTAGTATACAGACATAGTATACTTACACGCACTTGGCAAATGGTCGCCAAACTTGGCGATACTTGGCGCTAAAAGTAAGTCGAAATAAACAAGGTGAATTTCTTCCTGATTTGATAATTTGGTGATTTTCCCACTGTAAATGTAAAGCAGTAGTTCTCAACCGGTGTTCCGAGTCGTGCGCCATGAGAGGACCTAAAGTGTGCCGCGAAAATTTAAAAGCAAGTTTGATCAAAATTTGAAGAATAGTTAGAAGTATCGACGCTTTACATCCAGCATTTTATATTATACGTTATTTGGGACAGAAATACTCCCGTAAACCATAGCTGTATTTTATATTGCAATCCTTTCCCATCACAATTTATCTGTTTAAGAATTAAATTTATCTGAAGATACGAGACCATTTTCATGATTTCCTCGTATTCACTTGTAAAGAATACATAAATGGAGGAATGAACTTTCAAATCTTATACTATAATACGAGCAAAAATTGTATGTGTATGCGTGTGTGTGTATGTAAATTTTATCTTAAAAACAGCTCTAACGAATTTGACTAAATTTTGTATTTTACCCTTTTCGGGCACGAGAAGGCCATTGGGCTAGGTCACATGTTCGAAAAAATTCGATTAGTGGGTCATTTTGGGTCATTTTGTGTCAGGGTCAAGTTAATTATATCTAAAAAACGGCTCAATCGATTTTAACTAAATTTTATATCCAACCGTTTTGGGGCACGAGAAAACTATTGGGCTAGGTCAAATTTTCGAGAAATTTCGATTAGTAGATCATATTTGGGTCGCTATGGGTCAAACCAATTTTATCTAAAAAAGGGTTCTAACGATTTTGACTAAATTTTGTATTCTATCATTTTGGATTACGAGAAACCATTGGACTAAGTCACATATTAGAGAAAATTCGATTAGTGGGTCATTTTTGGGTCACTTGTGGTCAAGATAATTTTATCTAGAAAAAGGCTCTAAAGATTTTGAAGAAATTTTGCATTCTATCGTTTTCGGACACAAGAATACCATTGGGCTAGGTCACATATTCAAGAACATTCGATTAGTGGGTCATTTTGGGTCACAATGGGTCAGGGTCAAGCTAATTGTATCTAAAAAAAAACGGCTGAAACTATTTTGACAACATTTTGCATTATACCGTTTCCGGGCTCGAGAAGATCATTGGGCTAGGTCACATGTTTGAGAAATTTCTATTAGTGGGTCATTTTTGGGTCACTATGGGTCAAGCTAATTTTCTAGAAAACGGCTCGAGCGATTTTGATTAAATTTTGTATTCTATCGTTTTCAGGTATCGAGAAGACCATTGGGTTAGGTCGCATGTAATTGGAAAATTCGATTAGTGGGTTATTTTGGGTCTGTATGAGTCCGGGTCAAGCTAATTATATGTAAAAAACGGTTTAAACGATATTGACAAAATTTTGTATTATACGATTTTCGGGCACAAGGGGATAATTGGGCTAGATCACATGTTCAAGAAATTTCGTTTAATGGGTCATTTTTGGGGTCACTGCGGGTCAAGCTAAATTTATCTAAAAAACGGATGTAACAATTTTGACTAGATTTTGTATTATACCGTTTTCGATCTTGAGAAAACCGCTGTGCTGGGTCACATGTTCGAGAAAATTAGGTTAGCGGGTCATTTTGGTGTCATTGCGGATCCAGTTAATTTTATCTAAAAAAATGGCTCTAACAATTTTGGCGAAATTCTGTATTTTATCGTTTTTGCTCAAGAAGACCATTGGGCTAGGTCGCATGTTCAAGAACATTGAATTACTGGGTCATTTTGGGTCACCATGGGTGAGGGTCAAGTTAATTGGATCTAAAAAAGTCTCAAACGATTTTGACAAAATTTTTGCATAATACCGTTTCCGAGAACGAGAAGATCATTGGGCTAGGTCACATGTTCGAGAAACTTCGATTAGTGGGTCATTTTTGCGTCACTACGAGTCTAGCTCATTTTATCTAAAAAACGGCTCTAGCGATTTTGACTGAATTGTGTATTCTACCGTTTTAGGTAGATTTCGTATGAAATACTACCTATTGGGTTCGTTCCTATGTTGGAATTTCTGAAAAATTTTTGCAGATCTACACCGATCATGACCCCTAGAACCCAAAACCGCCCTCAGTAAAAAACTTTATATATCTATCTATCTATCTATCTATCTATCTATCTATATATATCACTTTCTTCTGGACACGATAACTTTCGTAATTCTGCACCAATCTCTTCCAAACTGATACATAAAATCAATGGGCATAAAATCTCAGTCAAGTTCGTTAATGGGCAAAATCGGACCAAGGGGAGGGAAATAGGGAGGGGTTTTGTGAAAACAGAAACCCCCCCATAACTTCTTAATTTTTGTACATATCAAATCAGTTTAAAGTTTTTATTACTTCTAAAAATAGGGCCAAAAATTTATGTATCACAGATTTTTGATAAAGTTAAAAATGGGCTCAAGGGGCGCAAAAATAGGGTTTTTGGGAGAAAAAAATTCATAACTTCGTCAATTCTCAAGATATCAAATTCAATTAATTTTATTATAAATCTCCTGAACATTATCTAAAACTTTTATATTCACAAGTTTTTGATAGGAGCAATTCGTACCGCAAAAAAAATTAAAAACGAAAACAAAAAGGGCGTTTGAAGAAGAAAAAAATCCATAACTTCGTCAATTCTCAAGATATCAAATCCAATTAATTTTATCATGAATCTCCTTAACATTATCTACAACTTTTATATTCACGAGGTTTTGATAGGACCAATTCGTATCGCAAAAAAAATTAAAAACGAAAACAAAAAGGGGGTTTGAAGAAGAAAAAAATCCATAACTCCGTCAATTCAAAAGATATAAAATCCCCATGAATTTATCATATATCTTCTTAATATTGTCTACAACATCTATATAGACAAGTTTTGGATAGGACCAATTCTTAGAGCAAAAACAAATTAAAAATACATACCGGTTGAAGTAAAAAATGATCTTAGTAAGGGTGTATTCAAATCCAAACTGCTTATTTTCTGACTCATTTTACAATTCATTTTTGCTCTCAAAGGCTTCCAATTGGTACGTTTTCTTACTCAGAAACTATATAATGTACCGTAATGGTCGATTTTCTGATAGGGGCAGAATATATTTTTTTAAATGCTGTTAAAAAGGGCATTTTGAACCGAATTTACCGAAGCGGATTGTGTTGGAAAAATCATTGTATTAAGGATGCGCATAAATCCAAACTGCTTATTTTCTGACTGGTTTTTAAATTCATTTTTGCTCTCAAATGCATTTAATTGGTAGATTCGCTTATTCAGAAACTATATAATGCACCGTAATAATCGATTTTTAGATAGAGGCAGAATATATTTCAAAAAATGATGTTAAAGTGGGCATTTTGAACGGAATTTCCCGAAGCGATTGTGTTAGAAACGAAAAATATTGTCCTTCTGAGAAAATAATTGTTTATATATCAAGTTTTAATTAATTGAACAAAAAATAAAAACACAGGTCGCTTATAAATCTCTTCAAAAATCACGTCAGCAAGTTTCATATTTTTTTTAAATTAAAAATGAATCTGGAATTATGCCAGAAAATTTCGAGTTGTTGAGCATGGAAAAGTATTTTTTTTAATACCGCCCTAACATGATTCTGATAAAACCAGCTATTATATGAAAATGAAATAAAAACTCGTCAAGAGCGGCCAGATAAAATTGTTAAAGTGGATTTATCTATAATCATGATTTAGTTTTTGTTTGTGAAATTAGTATATTTGACTTCGAAATCTACCTCTGCCTGTAGGCCGGGCCGGTAGGGATTTTTTGATATTGAAAAGACCATTGGGCAGGTCTCTCATGTTCGAGAAAATTAGAGTATTGAGTCATTTTGATGTCGCAGCGGGTCAAGCTAATATTATCTATAAAACGGCTTGAACGATTTTGGTTAAATTTTGTATCCTATAGTTTTTGATTATCAGAAGACCTTTGAGCTAAGTCACATGTTTGAGAAGATTTAATTAGTGGTTCATTTTCGGTCACTACGGGTCAGTGTCTCGAAGCCGCGAATTTGGAAACAGCAAATAAGTTGGCGATATTTTTGCGAAATAATGACGACATTTTGGCCTAAAAATCGACTTTCAAGATTACGAATACCAAAACACATACTTGACGCAAAATGAAAGACTGTAGCCAAACTTGGCTATATTTGGCGAAAAAAATAGGCGTTTAGAATATGAAGGAATTTTTTAGAAATTCTTAATAGAACTACATGTTTAAACGAATCATAGTCGAGCTAAAAATGTAATTTGGATTGATGTCCTTTCGTTGTAAACTTGAAAAATAAAGTAAAATTTAGAAACATATACGTACATAGTTTTCCTATTGATTGTTTTTGTAAATAATACTGTTATAAAATAACATGCTTTATAGAAATAATACAGAGAGAATGATGCAATGAGAATTTTATATCGTATTGAACACAAAGCTATTTTGACCGAGCATAGCTCGGTCATCCCCGCTTACAATGCAAATAAATGACACTAAACCTCATATCAAAGTGTACTTTGAATGAGGTTTAGTGTCATTTATTTGCATTATTTGAAAATTTATTTCTCCGTTTATGTCTCCGTCTTCATAAGTATATGCGAGGAAATCATGAAAATGGTCTCACATCTGGAGATGAATTTAATTATAAAAAAAAAAATAATAACAAATAAATAAAATAAATTGTGTCTCCTAAGAGAAAGGATTACAATGCAAAAATGCAGTAGAAACGATAGTTGAGATATGATTTAAGAGAGTGCCTATCCGAAAATTTTAACTTACAGAGAAAATATTCTAATTAACTAGCTACGGGAAAACATAATTTAGGTTTGCCGAATCGAGTAATGTTTTCTTTTGCTACGTTATAATTTTTACTTTTTTTAGTTGTTAAATTTCATTTTCAATATTACGTTAGAATATTTTTCATAGTACTGAATTCAAATACGAGCCAATAGTACACTAATGTCCAAAATTAAGGTTACGAACATAAAATCTGTGAAAACTGATGAACTATTCCCTGTGTTGCCACGAAATTTGGTACAGAGGTATATTACAATGGGAGAAAGAATATAGCAACACTAGAAAACTGGAATTCTGCTTTTTCAGAATTTAGTATCGCCCCCGATGAAAGCAAATACTATATATGTATATATATGTAGACAGTACAAAACATACTTCAGTTTAAAGACTTAAAACACACGCTTTTATTCTAAGTAAAATGACGTCATTCGCATCCGGAGGAAGAATTCCAGATTTACAATCTAGTCTTAAACAACATCTACAGTAAAGTATGCATATGACGTCACTATCGCTAAAAATATACACAAATCCTAAAAAAGAGATATCGCCATTAAAAAAACTCGACAAAAAGAATCTGCTATCTAATGATTCATAGGCCTTCATTTGTTTGTAATATTAATATAGATACTTAAAATTAAATATAGTTTATAATAATTCCACGTTTTATCAGAAATCATTCATTTATATTTTTTTCAAAATAGCACGTATTTTAATTAAATTTCTTCCAGTTTTTATGGGAAAATGGCAACAAAAAGATATAATTATTATTTTCCAGTTATTTTTTCCTTTACTTTCTACAGAAATGGAATACTTGGGTTGTCAACATTAAACAATTGGTGCTAAAAACTACAAAAAGATTAATATCTCAAAAATAAATTGAGATGCAGTTTTCAAACAAATTGCATTTAAAAGTACTCCCCCCCCCCCCCCCAATACGGTGGTATAAAAATTGAAAATGTGCGATGCTTAGAAGTAAAAAAAATTGCAGTAGAGTATTTAACAGTACAATGGTACATCTGCTTTGTTTTACGGCTGGCTTATACAGCGAAACGTTATTTTTTGGAGACGACATTTAATTGCTGAACGACAGAAATAGCATATCGGGGGCTAAAAAAAAAAAAAAAACCATGGTGTAACAACGTCCCTGAGCGAAGTAGCGTTTTTCACAGATAAGAAAATTCCTTTCTTTTGAGACAGAACAATGGGATCTACTTCTCCATGTCGAAGGCGAGATAACGAGTTTGGTCAAGACACCGCGAGAGGGAAAGAAAAAGTGGTGAAGTTCAGTCAGTACTTGGCACAGACACTAAGGTAATGGTTGCTCTCCAGCTCTGTAGTCTGTATGAGCAGAGTTAGTTTTTTGCTCTAAGCACGCGGGGAATGCGAGTTATATGAAAAAGCGAGGATTTTGGCATGTAGAGTTCTCCTGTTGAGAACTGATGTGATTACTTTCATTGTGCTTAGAATACTTTATGTTTTTCCATTAAATTTATTACGTTTTTATGTTGAATTGCGTGTTAATTCGATTGTTTACTAGCTATAGTGAATTTTTTCGTGTAGCGATAAAAATTCATTACATTATATTCACGAGGGCAAACCGTGTTTCTTTTTTATGTTATGGCAACAACAACAACAACAACAAAAAAGCATTGTTTAAATTATCTATTGGGGATTTCTAAACTGTTTTCTTATTGTATAATCATAATTTAATTGATATTAAACAATTAAATGGAAAAAAAAGATTTTCTTAAAAAGTATATTACGCTTTTTATTTATATTTTCCACTTTTTAGTGTTTGAAATGTTTTTCTGTTGCAGTTTCGAAACTAGTTGGCTATTTGGAGAGGGTGGTTTGATGCTCCATTAATGTTATTGCTGAAACTTGTATATAGTTGTAACCATAAATTATATTTGAGAATTTATCGCTGCTGGCCGGTTAATTAAAATATACCCTAAGATTAATTTATTAATTTATAATTATGTCATAAATATTAAAATCTCATATTTTCATCGGAAACACACCTGCGTACATAAATTTTATAAGTCTAGCATAGTAGAATTGAGTAAGTGATAGCTTTTCATATTAAAACTGTAAGCTGAATAAAAGAGTGTTAAAAGCTGAGTATCACTGCTTTAAAGTACCATGCAAACCGCAAATTACCATGTTAAGTCGCATGTGAAATGTAATGTGGGATGTGAATATAAGCTAATATATCTCGCAATTTATCGCTCAAGCTTAGCGGGAGAATTTCTTCAGGTTTATAATAAAGAAAGTACCTAAATGTTTCATGTTAATTACTATATTTAAAAGAATAAATTTATTTACAAAAACAACTTTTAATATTTCCTTTGTTATGTTTCTGTGAATTAAAAGATTAAAAAGATCATAACTGTTTCATTTTAGAAAGTCTTACATCCCATTTTTCAAATAAAGTAAAGGTTTCATGTTAATTATATTTAATAGAATAAATGTATTTACAAAAACTACTTTTACTATTTCCTTTGTTATGCTTATGCGAATTAAAAAATTAAAAAGGCCATAACTGTTTCATTTTAGAAAGTGTTATATGCCATTTTCCAAAGAAAGTAAATGTTTCATGTTAATTATATTTAATAGAATAAATTTATTTACAAAAACAACTTTTAATATTTTCTTTGTTGTGTTTCTGCGAATTAAAAGATTAAAAAGACTATAACTGTTTCATTTTAGAAAGTCTTACATCCCATTTTTCAAATAAAGTAAAGGTTTCATGTTAATTATATTTAATAGAATAAATGTATTTACAAAAACTACTTTTACTATTTCCTTTGTTATGCTTATGCGAATTAAAAGATTAAAAAGGCCATAACTGTTTCATTTTAGAAAGTGTTATATGCCATTTTCCAAAGAAAGTAAATGTTTCATGTTAATTATATTTAATAGAACAAATTTATTTACAAAAACAACTTTTAATATTTCCTTTGTTATGTTTCTGCGAATTAAAAGATTAAAAAGACTATAACTGTTTCATTTTAGAAAGTCTTACATCCCATTTTTCAAATAAAGTAAAGGTTTCATGTTAATTATATTTAATAGAATAAATGTATTTACAAAAACTACTTTTACTATTTCCTTTGTTATGGTTATGCGAATTAAAAGGTTAAAAAGGTCATAACTGTTTCATTTTAGAAAGTGTTATATGCCATTTTCCAAAGAAAGTAAATGTTTCATGTTAATTATATTTAATAGAATAAATTTATTTACAAAAACAACTTTTAATATTTCCTTTGTTACGTTTCTGCGAATTAAAAGATTAAAAAGACTATATTTTAGAAAGTCTTACATCCCATTTTTCAAATAAAGTAAAGGTTTTATGTTAATTATATTTAATAGAATAAATGTATTTACAAAAACTACTTTTACTATTTCCTTTGTTATGTTTATGCGAATTAAAAGATTAAAAAGGCCATAACTGTTTCATTTTAGAAAGCGTTATATGCCATTTCCCAAAGAAAGTAAATGTTTCATGTTAATTATGTTTAATAGAATAAATTTATTTACAAAAAACTACTTTTAATATTTCCTTTGTTATGCTTCTGCGAAATAAAATATTAAAAAGACCATAGCTGTTTCATTTTAGAAAGCCTTATATTTAATTTTCCCCAGTAAGACAAGCTTGAAATTAAATTGCAGCTAAAGGAAAAATCAAGATTCATTTGCACAATTTATCGCTCAAGCTTAGCGAGAGAATTTCCTCTTGTTTATAATAAAGAAAATAAATGTTTCATGCTAATTATATTTAATAGAATGAATTTATTTACAAAAGCTATTTTTAAAATTTCGTTTGTTATGTTTCTGGGAAATAAAAGATTAAAAAGGCCATAACTGTTTCATTTTAGAAAGCCTTATATTAATTTCTCTCAATGGGATAAGGTTGAAATCAAATTACAACTAAAGGGAAGATTCATTTTCATTAATGAATGTAAAAAGATACAAAATTTTAAAGTTCTTCGAAATGCTGTTTCGTCATTCATTACCATTTAATCAACGATCTTGAAACAAATAACTCATGTAATCTATTTTCCATTAACTCATACTTCTAAATAATCATAAAAAGACCTCATATTTCTGAAACTCGAAATTACTTTATTTAATTTTGCTATTCATCTGTGAGGCGAGGATGCCAAATTGATTCAATTTTACTTGATCAATGAGAGTCAAAAAATAGCGCGATAATTCTTTTATCGTTCAAAAACCCTATTTCATATGAAATAAAAAGAAATTTTAAATAGATGACTAAATAGAAATTGTTTAAGATATTAAATTTTGATCCATTAATTTTGATCTTATAAGTCGTTATCAATATACAGGGTGTATGTATATTCCCCTTATCAGCTTCATATAGCAAATACATAAACCGTTAGTTTTAGAGGTATGATTTCAGTTGTAAAAAGGTTGTTAAGCACAACACACGTTTTTTTTTCCGAGCAGTGTATTAAGCTGATCTGCGACGCTTGGAAGTGATACGGGTACTTATGCAATAAAACGCTGACGCAATTACATATTTTTCCTGGGTAGTTAATAAAGTTCATACATCACGTTTAGGAGTGAAACACTTATTTATGCAATAAAACCCGTGAGATTTTATTCATGTACACAAATACTTATTTATTGAGCTATATTCACATACACACTCGCACAAGTGCCCTTCTGCACCAGATTGTTGCCAAGTTGGACGATATTTAGCGAAATATAGCCATATTTGATGACAAAAATAAATTTGAAAAGTTGCACTCTTTTGCTTGACACTTGTAAATTGCCGATAACTAGTTAACTTGGCTATGTTTCTATTCAACTGCGATTTTGACCATAACTAAGAATTTTTCATAATTGTAATCTTTTAATAAAGTTTGGATGCCGCTTTGATGCAAAATTAAGTAATTTTGCAATTTTTAGAATTTTTGTGCAAAATTTTGACTTTTTTGCACGATCCGGTTGCACTGAGTTTTTTCGAGGGTCCTGATTGGTCATTCATATTAAAAAAAAATACTCAAAATAAATAAAAACTAAACTTCAAGCGCGCTGAATCAATAACTAAACAAAATCGTCGCGTCGTCGCCTTGTCCGAACGCCGCCGCACGGTAGGAGATTTACCGATTCCAGCTAGCCAAAATTATTTTTGGCGTCAATATAGTCGCATCGAATTGAAATTGAAAAATGGGCATGTTCGGTATTGAAAATGAAACGTGTAGAAGTCATAATTTCGTTACAGGGACATTCGAAAGACTTCCATAACATTACGGCCTATGTCGAAAAATCGTTTGATGTGGTTTTTAATGATGTTTCACGATTTCAAACACATTGAAATTTACATACGAATCGATGAAGTGCACTACAAGATGCTTGCTATAGAATATGGTATGGATAGCCTTTATCGATGTTTTACAGGGACACTAAAAAGAATTACGTTACATTACGGTCTATAGGAAAAAATCGGTCGTGGTTTATTTTGTTCATGTTACACTATTTAAAACATATTTAAAGGGTATACATCTCCGAGGTGCTCTATAAGAGGCTAACTATTGAATATGATGTGCATAGCATTCATCTTTCATGTACAGGGACACACAAAATAAATCATATTTCTCTCTATGAACAACAATTGCTGGAAGTGCGTTTTCAATTGTGGAACTTAAAAAAAAGTGTACTATTTAGTGTGTATTAATTCTATAAATCATATACAGGGGCTGCACAAAATATCTGAAGTACATTTCCATTTATTGATGGGAATTGCTGTAGAGGAATTTTCAACTGTGGAATGCGTTCCCTAACTGTTGTAATTTTTAGAATAATATGCATTATATCATAAATCTGCGGTTCATATACAGGGATGCACAGAATTGTCAGTTATTTTTTCGACTTTGATTGAAATTGTGTTTTCAAACGTGTTATGCGTTTTACAAATTATTATTTAGACATAGTTTTTCGCATTATTAAACTAGGAAAATTTATTACAGTAGTCTGAATGCGTTGAAAAATGCTTCATAATTTGCTTGACGCATGATTTTATGTTTTTTTCATAATTTTAATGATACTTTCTTAACGTTATGAAGCTGAAGTGATAAAACTATTTTTATATTATTATAATAACAAATCATAAAAAAAAAAAAATTCTAAAATTTTACTAAAATTTAAGATCGAGACAAACATTTGAAAGCTTTAATAAAAATTGCTGTGTTAGATATTCTATTGTATATTTATCCCTGCCCTATAGAACCTTATGTAAAGAATGGGAATCATAAAACATCATGAGAAAAGGTCTAGGATAAAATGGGGACAGACGCACGGTGGGACAGATGCCGCAGATATTGTGTGGGCGGCACTAGAGCTCCCTAGACCAATTTAAGAAGTTCGTAGTGTGCCTCTGTGCTGTGTGCTGTGTTGTATGCATTTAAACCGCTTAATTGTCAGTATTTACATATTTATGCCAGTTTTTATGCTTCGAACCCGCTCCGTAAGCTGTTAAAATTATTCTAATAAAGTTTTATTACATATTTAAACACAAATAAGCGGAGATTTCATCCCAAAATCGATAGCAACTGTAGGCTAGATCCTCGTAAAATACAGACATGTGCTTGCCTTTCTCTCGCGTCGCTCACATGACACAAAATGGCAACGCGGTATCTTACCCTCCGCTATGAGACAAATGCCGCAAAATATATTTTTGTATTTTGGTTCAATAAATTGATCACTGCGATTTAAGTAGAACTTACATTTAAATGAACGTATATTAGCGCATTCTACTACTTATCAAAATATTCTGAGAAACAATGTTGGTTCATCATGTGTAAATAAATGAAAACATAGGCCTTATACAATTCTCACCACCTAAACTGTTAAACAAAATATCTCCTATTCCAATGATCAAAAGACCTATACAGCCAAGTAAGAGAAAGCAAAAGGATGCAAATATTACAAGCACAGAGTTTATAAACAAGAAAAAAATAAGAAGGAAACAAAAAGCAAAAGATACTAGAAAGTGTCAAAGAACGACAGCTTAGCGGAAGTAAAATGTGTAAAAAAAAGGAAGGGGAAGATCAACTTGAAAACACCTTACTTGAGGAAGAAACTGAAATATGAGTCATCTTCGGAAAATGACGAAATTGTTCCTCTTATGGATTCTGATGGTAGTATTGGATTGCAATTTAATGACTCTGGATGTACTGTGTCTGGAATGTTATCAAGAAACAAAGTCTAAAGAGAACAGGATTCAGTGCAACAAATTCTGCATGAAATATGATCACTTTACTTTTGCAACGGGAAGCGTGGAGTGATTGTGGGCAAATGGAAATACAAAATCAAACGATGAAAATAAAGACCAAAAATAAACAGACTAGGGCCTAAATAGAATAGAGCTAATACTTACATTAAGAGCAAACTGCAATGTTCGCCTGGATGTAAACCAGTGATTTATATCATTTTTGTAATTATGCTTCTATAGTTTCCAGTAATTATGCTACCCATTCATGTAAATTCAAATGTTTGTCTTTTGATTTTCATTTTTTGCCTTAAGTTTTATTTTTTGAACTTACACTTTTGCATTTTCTTTAAACTTTTCCCAATTTAGTGATGTATATACCGGGTGAGCAAAAAGTCCGTATAAACTTTAAAAATCCATAAAAACCGAAAAAATAACCGAAATGAAAAACTGTTTGCAGGATTAGCATCTATAGGTGACAGGAATTTTATTAAGACAGAAAGAAAAAATATATGTAACAAAACAGCCGATAGATGGCGCTGGTTCGTGCAATTTTCGTGGAAATATGCAAATGAAACGGTTATAAGAACTTGCGCTCCTAATCCAGAACTAGTACACGTAAAATAACTTCACCAACAAAGCTTTTCCTTCATACTTAGCATCCTTGATCACGTACACGGTTCACAACGGTGAACTAGTTCTGGATGAGGAGCACAAGTTCTTATAACCGTTTCATTTGCATATTTCCACGAAAATCGCGCGAACCAGCGCCATCTGTCGGCTGTTTCTTGAGTTATTTTTTATTTCTGTCTTAAAAAAATTCCCGTGACCTATAGATGCTAATCCTGCAAACAGTTTTTCCTTTCGGTTATTTTTTCGGTTTTTATGAATTTTTAAAGTTTATACGGACTTTTTGCTCACCTGGTATATATAATTTTGGTAAATCTACTGTTATTTATTTTCATTTTAAGTAGTTTGTGAAAATAAAATGTGATTTGCTCGAAAAAAAAAAAAAAAAAAAAAAAACAGCCTAGCTTTTTTCTCCATGGGGCATCTGTCCCATACCCTGTGCGGCATTTGACCCAGCACATTCAAAATGATGTTAAAAAAGAACGTTTGGGAAAATAATTATGACTACGTTATTCAACGGGTTTTAACTTGTTTAACATAGAAATTAGATTCTAAAGAGTTTGGTTAATGATTTCTGGTACTTAGTTTGTTGTTTTTTGCTTTATTGTACGTTTTACAAGAAGAAAAGTAAAACTTCGGAATCTGTCCTCACTTTACCCTACATTATGTTTTGTATTGTATCCAATCTGAATTTAGAGAATTTGTGTGGATAATTTTGTAACTACTTGAAATTTGCAGTCAAGTAATATATTTTACACGAATTTGTCCTGAGATAGCTACATACAACTGGCAACTTTTGCCCAAATTTGATTATATATTTAAACATTTCGCGCTGGCAAAACTTCATGTGATCTTCATTGTAATTTTCCTCTATAAAAAAAATATATATTTTACACAAAAATCACATTTTCTTTAAATTTTAAATCTTGTTGCCGTTGCATAATGATACAAAAGTTTATTTATATGACTAAGTTAAATTTTGCTGACTTTGGTAAAAGAAAAATGGTACTTGAACTAAAATTTCCAAAAATTTTATTTAGACTTAATAAGCTAAAAAAATTTCTAAATGCTGGGGAGGCAGATAAAGGCAGACAAATTAAATTGGAACGAAAAGGTAATAATCTAAACTATTTAATGATATGAAAATTTGAGCTTAATTGTGCTTTATCATATAACTTTTTTCTACATTAAAAATGAAAAAATGAAAGAAAAAATTACAGAGTTTTTTGCGACATTAAATATGAAATAACAGCTGATATGTGCAAAATTTATGCACATAAATCTGATAAAATAAAGTCCATATTTTCTTCGGAAGCGTCCATAAATGAGCAGTATATTTTATTACGCTTCAAGTAACGTTAAGCAACTATACTCAAATTGATTGATTCATTCCCAAATAAGAAGCACCAACTTTGCACTAGTCTATGGACCATACAAGTATATTTATATCAGAACCAATAGCAGGGTACAAGGCCCTAAATATTAAGCTATAACAGGCAAAAAATAAATTACGCTATGATAAACTTTTAAAAATCGACTTTTAGTCAAGCTAGAATCGCTAAATGCGAATTAAACTCGTCGCCGCCACTGTGCGCTCTAACATAAACAATAGGCAATAGCTGGCGGCCCTCCCCATTGCACGAAAATCTATCTCTTCCCTAGTGGCCAATATACGTACTATGCGCCGTTTCAGTGTGGTCGCTATATCCGCTTAGAAACTTGACAGCGACGTCCACGTGATAACGCGTGATCGACCGCTTGATCAGAACTCGCATCACGCGCTATCGCGTGATTGGCAATTAACGTGTTAAAGAAAAAAAGTAAAAAGCAAGAATTTACAACCAGCTAAATTTTTAAACTTTTTTTGCACAAATTTGATTATGCTAATTGCTAAAGTTGCATCTATGAAGGCATAAAAAAACTGCACTCTATTAACGAAGATTTTTTATCAAAATGGTAGTAAATATGACACTACTTTGAAAAAAATATCATCGCCTCAAAGGATTGAGAAGAGGAACGATGTGTGTGGATGGTCCAAAAAAGATGATAAAAATTTTTGAAATTACATGAGATGGAGTGATCCTTGAACTAGAGGGCGACTCACACTGAAACTTAAAGCTGTGCAAACTGTTGAAAAAGCAATTCTTTCACGCACTGGAGATCAACATTTAATCGCAAGAAGTATGGCTAGAACATTATCTATACCATGGACGGTTGTACACTAACCTTGCATTATAATTTGAAACTTTATCCATACAAAATTAGGATATTACAGGAATAACCTTAGGATCCATTGAAAAGGATTGTTTTCGCCAATTTCATTCTTTGCACAAAGCACAACTGATGATGACGAATTGTGGATACGTAAGATTTTCTGGTCTGATAAAGCGCATATCTCTCTTTATCAAGAAAAAGTCAATGCACAGAATATGTGGATATGTGGCTCATCCACACACGTGGCTTTGAGATTTGCATAAAAAACCACTTATTCAGAGAATGTAAGAGTTTGGCGCGGAATGACAGCTGAGTTTATTATAGGGACCCCATTTTTCTTTGAAACTGCTACTTCTAAAGGCGCTGTTATAACAAGTTCAAATTATAATGCAATTTTAGAAAACCATGTAAGACATGCTTTGCAAGACAGAAGCTGTTAACCCTTTATCTACTGACAGTACTTATACTTACCATTAAAATAACTTGTCGTAAAATTCATTTGATACGTCGATTAGTTGTAATACAGTTTAGAATGAGTTATAGATACATTACTTTATCTTGTTCCAAAATCATTATTGGTTACTCAAAACAAAAATATTTTTAAAAGGATGATTTATTTTGACTTTGCATCTTTTCAGCTTTCTTGGCGTTGGGGGGGGGGGGGGAGATTTTTCAATTCGGAAATATTACTATATTTCTATTGTAAGAATATTATATTTGTACATTTCCTAATTCTACAAAATACTAAGAAAATATTTAAAATAAAAGGTTTGAGTGGTGTTATAAATATTGCACACAATCTCTAAAAATTCAAATTTAATTAATCCTTCTAAATTCTTCAATGCTTCTAAAATCTTTCTAAAATTTATTAAATGATTATGTAAATCTTCTAATACAGTTCAAAAAATTCACGAAAAATGCTTTAGAAAATAAAATTTTCATGAATTCATAATTCAGTACATAAAGGGATAGCAAGTTCAAATTATAATGCAATTTCAGAAATCCACGCAAGACATGCTTTGCAAGACAGAAACTGTTAAACACAACTGTTTCATGCAAGACATGAGCTTCTCCACATATTGCTGCACCGGTCAAACAACTTCTTTTAAATTCTTAGCCTTCCTGGTCCCCGACTTGAATCCTCGTGATTGCTGGTTGTATGTTTGTGTGTGTGTGTGGAGTACTTAAAAGATTGTATATAAAGAAAAATATAATTTTGTGGTTGAGCTAAAAGCTAGCATAATTAAGCATGTCCAAAACATTCAACCAGAAACATTAAATGCTATGGTGGATCGTACTATTTTGCATCTGAAGCATTTGATCGACATGCAAGCTCACACATTGAGCATAAACTGTAAGAATTTTTCGTATTTTATGATAAAAAATCTTTATAAAATCAAAAATGGATTTAAAATAAGTTATTTTTTTTAACGTTTTCTAAAAAAAAAAAAAAAAAAAAATCTTAAACAATTAAATGCTGCATAACAGTAAAATACTGAACTAATTTCTTTTAACGCATTACTCGTTTCCGCGTACTCTAAATAGTGTAAATACAAAAGCATTTTTAAATATTCCTAATAGTTTAGCTTGTAGAGCTCTTCAAACACGTGCACTTTACTTATGGCCACCCTGTATATTAATGTTAACAATTTTTACTTTCTATATTTACAAGAAGAAAGTATTGCAAGAAGAAAGTATAGTCATCTCAAGAACTAATGCACAGATTTTCATATCTTTAGAATCCTCAGGATAGACATAGATTTCATTTAATTTTGACACTGAACTAGTGAATTTTTAAGTAGTAACATGTATGAGATAGAAGAAAGTTTTGGGATTGCCACATCCGACTACTTAAACTTTTACATTATTCTGGATCCTATAAGTTATATTTAAAAAAAAACATATCGAGTTATAATATTATGAATTTCATAAATTGTCCGCGTTTTCTGACACTAAAACTGGAAAAATGTGTTCTTCATTAGGAGTTTGCTATCGGATAATGACAAGACTGTACATCCTGTATAATAAAAATATTACAAATGATTAAAAAGACCTCGTCCTCACACTGCTTTATTATAGAAAGTCTTGAATATAACTTCCCTAATAAGACAATGATTAAATTAAATTATAACTAAAAGTAAAATTAATGCTAAAGTTCGTTAATGAATCATTTTGAAATTGCTACACAATTTTCTCGTTCTATTGAAGTTTCTTCGAAAACTTGAGAGATCGCATTCATTATCATCCAATTAATGATCCAGAAATAAATTACTTAAGTAATCTATTTCCCATTAACTCGTTATTCAAAATATGCATAAAAAGCCTCATATTTCTCAAACTAAAAACTATTTTGTAATTTATTTAATTTTGTCATTCATCTGTGAGACAAGGATGTCAAATTAGACTCCAAATTGATTTAATTTTACTCGAGCAAAAAGAGGCAAAACATAGCACGACAGTTTTTTCTGCTTTCAATGCCCTATTTCATATGAAACGATAAGAAATTTTAGACAGTTGACAAAATGTAAAATTTTTAAGAGATTAAATTATGTCTCCTTATTTTTGATCTTATAAGGCATTATCAATGTAAATCATTATACGCTCATGTCCAAAATTAAGGTCACAAACATAAAATCTGTGAAAACTGATGAACTATTCACTGTGTTGCTACGAAATTTGGCACAGAGGTATATTACAATGGGAGAAAGAATATAGCAACATAACAATATGGAAAGGATTTTAATTGGGAATTAAGAAACAGGGTATATCAAAAAGTGTTAAATCATGAATCAGAGATAAAGCATTTATCTCAGGAAAACTCTGTCTAAAGTGGAGTATGAGCCCCCTGCACTGCTATAAAATCCTCACAACAAGTTCTCATGCTGTTTATGAGGTTGTCAATAAATGGTTGTGGCAACAAAGCCCATTCTTACAAAAGCGCGCCTTTTAACTCCTGGCGGGCCCTGGAAGAAAGGTTACGCTGTACAATGGCTCTTCTTAGACCATCCCAAACACGTACAATAGGATTGAGGGTCAGACACCTCGAGGGCTCATTCATACGGCTAGTATCTTCTTCTTCAAGTAAATCATCAACAATGTGAGCTTTGTGAGGCTTCGCATTCTTGTCCATAAACATGAAGTCTGGACCTACAGCAACCCGGAACAACCTCACATAGGCTTCAAGGACCTCATCCCTATAGCGATGTGCGTCGACAGTACCCGCATCGAAGACGGGCAGTGGCGTACAATTGCCCAACATTATGCCTCCCCAGACAAGGATTTCTTTGCCACCAAATCTGTGGATTTCTTTGCCACCAAATCTGTGGATTTCTTTTACGTAGGAGGGATGATAGCGAGCTCCACGTTCTCTCCAGATGAAGATTTGACGAGAATCACTCTGTGCGATGAATCTCGACTTATTACTGAATAGAACACGTCCCCATCTTTGTTGTGTTCAACACTGATGTTTTCGGCTCCACGACAACGGGCTTTCCTTTTGGATGCAGCGAAAGGGTTACACACGACTGGGCGCCGGTCATTAGGGATGATGTCCTTGAAGCCTATGTGAGGTTGTTCCGGGGTGCTGTAAGCCCGGACATCATGTTTATGGACGATAATGCGAAGCCACACACTGTTGATGACTTTCTTGAAGAAGAGGATATTCGCCTTATGAACTGGCCCTCGAGGTCTCTGGACCTTAATCCTATAAAACATGTTTGGGATGGTCTAGGAAGAGCCATTGCTCAACGTAATCCTCCTCCCAGGACCCGCCAGGAGTTAAAAGCCGCGGTTTTGGAAGAATGGGCTTTGTTGCCACAAACATTTATTGACACCCTCATAAACAGTATGAGAGCTCATTGTGAGGCTTGTATAGTAGTGCACGGTGGTCACACTCCATATTAGACAGACTTTTCCCGAGATAAATGATTTACCTCTGATTCATGAGTTAACACTTTTTGATATACCCTGTTTCTTAATTCACAATTAAAATCTTTTCCATATTATTATGTTGCTGTATTCTTTCTCCCATTATAATATACTTCTGTGCCAATTTTCGTGGCAACACAGTGAATAGTTCATCAGTTTTCACAGATTTTATGTTTGTGACCTTAATTTTAGACATGAGTGTAGAAGGTCTTGAATATAACTTCCCCAATACGACAATGATTGAATTAAATTATCACTAAAAGTAAAATTAATGCTAAAGTTCATTAATGAATCATTTTGAAAATTCTACACAATTTTCTTGTTCTATTGAAGTTTGTTCGAAAACTTGAACGATTGCATTCATTATCATCCAATTAATGATCCAGAAATAAATTATTTAAGTAATCTATTTCCCATTAAGTCGTTCTTCAAAATATGCATAAAAAGCCTCATATTTCTCAAACTAAAAACTATTTTGGAATTTATTTAATTTTGTCAATCATCTGTGAGACGAGGATGTCAAATTAGACTTCAAATTGATTTAATTTTACTCGAACAAAAAGAGGCAAAACATAGCACGACAGTTTTTTCTTATTTCAATGCCCTATTTCATATGAAATGATAAGAAATTTTAGACAGTTGACAAAATGTAGAATTTTTAAGAGATTAAATTTTTCCTCCATTTTTTTGATCGCATAAGGCGTTATCAATGTACAGTAAAAAGATTAAAAAGTGTGATGTTATTGAAATTGTATCTAAATAAGTATTTTTTATGAAATAAAAAAAATATGAACATTATATTTAGAAAATGTTATAATTAAAAATATTTTCTGAGAAAGGTTTCAGATTTTAAATTATAATATTTTATGATAAAAGGAACAAGAACGAAAAATCATGCGTTCAGTGCACATTATGTAACACTTTCCAACACAATCAGAATACTGTAATGAAACCTTAGAGTTTATTAAGGTGAAAGTTGTCTAAATAAACAATTTAGAAAATGCAAAGTTGAAAACCCAATTTCTGCAATTACCATCCATAGTCAGAAAAATATCCGAATTTTTTGTGCAGCTCTGTACATGATCTATAGATTTGTATGTATATATACTACATAGTATGTAAAAAGTAGTTTAATTAAACGCATAGCACATAATGTTCTTACAATAGAAATATAGAAATATTTCCGAACTGAAAAATTTTCCCAACGCCAAGAAAGCTGAAAAGATGCAAAGGCAAAAGAAATCATCCTTTTAAAAATATTGTTGTTTTGTGTAACCAATAATGCTTTTGGAACAAAATAAAGCAATGTATCTGTAACTCATTCTAAACTGTGTTACAACTAATCACTGTATATAAGTACCATAAGTAGATAAAGGGTTAAAACAACTACTGTTTAGCCAAATTTCGCTCAATTTCACTAAAAACAGATTCATGCTCTCCCCCTCCACCTTCAAAGTCAACATGTTTCTGAAAATTCTGATTTTGTTTGTTTCAAATGATTTTGATAAGCTGTGCATTACACGGCACAGGGCAACTTTTATGCAACAAAGAATATCACCATCAATTTTAATAATTATTGTATAACGAAAATATTTTAAAGTAAAAACAATGAGTAATAAGTGGGTAAATTAAGTTTTTATGTTGCTTTATTCTTTCCATGAAAAAAAAAGAAAAACCTAGTTGACCTACTTCTCGGGCCGATGAACAGTAACATCTATTTAATGCTAAAAAATAATTAATATTCGAATTACTTTTTCATACTTAATAATTAGGCATTTTTTTCGTTAAAGAACCATAAACAATCATAATGAGTGCATTTCTTTTCAAAATAAAATGTACGTAAATAAATTTTGCCTAATAGTATCAGACACGTCATTCAGTTAGTAATTTACTGTTGTTCATCTTGTTACTTTTTCCAAAATTTTCTGTTGAATTTTTTATAAAAATAAGATCTGATAAGAAAGTGTTTCTTACTAAATTGTTAGATATATACATATATTTTATAATGTGTTTCGGTTGAGTATCTTTAGAATTGTAAATTAGTACATTTGTATTAACGTATAAAAAATTATACGCATTTCCACATATTGATACTAATATAGTATTATACTCTAGAAGTATTATAGTATTATACTCTTTAGAGTATACAGAGCTTAATTTTAAAATTTTGAAATATCTGCCTGAATAATAAATAAATTAACTTCAAGATAAAAGGAAATTTTGTCTAACTTTTTTTAAACATGACTCAATCAAAGTCAGGTAACTAGATATTAGATTTTAATTATTTCAACTAACGAAAATATCTTCCATTACTTTAAAGTGTAGTCAGATTCAATTATATCGCAAAGTTATCCAAAGGGTATTTTACACACAAAAAGTTTTCGCAATGAGTTTTAGCAATCTGGATCATTGTCCCGCGTATAGAAGAAGGATATTTGAAAATCCGACATTAATAAAGAAATATTTTAACACCGTTATACATAGGAATGATTTTGTGTCAAGGATCGAACGCACAATGTGTTAAAGAATACGACATCAACAATATATAAAAGTGAAGCATAGTAACACCCTGACTACGGAAAAAAAGAAAAAAAAAGTATACAGAAATTCTCCTTTGTGTTCATAGAACCCATATGGACAGGATTAACAAAATACAAATGTACTAAGGTTTTATGAGGAGTATACTAATAAATAATACAACATAATCTATGAAAAACAGAAAGAAAAAATTACATTCAGTTGTAGAAGTGAAAAAAAGAATTATGAAACAAGGTGATTTTCAGCCGATACAGCCTAGTATCACAGATCTTCATCCAGCTTAAACTCATTTGATACATTCAAATACTCAGGTCCTACACCAGCTGACTCTTTTTATCCGACTGCCAAGGAGGGTTATGTGTTTCACGCGTATCTGGGCATGCGGATTTCTTTATAACGCTGAAACATCCCAACGACTGGATGGATTTTAATGAATGAGGTCTCTATCGATTCGTCGTAACCGTCCGATGGTTATATGCTAGGTTTTCTTTTTATAAATTCAAAATGGCTGCCATAAAATACAAAATAGCGGTAGAGACGAAAACATTTTTTTACGCACCCTATTGAGTGGGATATTATTGGATAGGTCTTTCAAAATGAAGACGATGTTTCATTGACTATTTTACAGTCAGAAGCTCCGTTTAAATATTACGCAACCTGGAAGTGTTGTAGGTAGGATCTCTAGCTTTACTGCAACTCTAACCTTCATAGACATCTATAGGCTTATCAAAACAATGTTTATAGATAAGAACTAACAATTAAACACAACTTAAAAGTCATCAATACAAGTAAATAAAAAAAAAATAGCTAAGTAATATAAAAAATAGTTATGCATTCATGAGAAATAATTAGTTCGCTTTTTACGCAGTCGGGTTTTCTGATTTTTTTAATTTAATTTTTATGATCCTAATACTCCAAGTTTTAAACCTGCTGACTTAATGCCCCCCCAAACCTCCTGTTCCCAATAGTTCCATTGTTGATACTTCTGAATCGGTAAAAGCTAATTCTTCTCCTTCTTCACAGATACTTAGAAGATCTACAAGAATCAGGAGAGCTCCTAACCGCCTGAAATACTAAAGGGGGAGAAGTGTGGTATCTTTAATGTGATATTATATCAGTAGATGGCAGCACCACGCAATCTGTTTAAAAACATGCTCATAAGTGAAAAAAATTTCTGATGAATATAGTCTAGTGTGTAACTGTACGTCGGTGATCGTATTGTGATGTGATGTTGTAAAAGATGTTTTTACCATGCATATTCTGAGTGTTATCTCGTGTACTTGTGCAGTTATATTTTATAATCAAATATTTAAAATACAATAAGTGATCCCATTTTAGTTGCCACTTATTGTATTTTAAATAATTGCTTAACAAATATTACTGCACGAGTAACACGAGGTAACACTCAGAATATATATGCTAAAACATTTATTACTAGTCACATCACAATATCCACGTACATTTACTCACTAGACTATATACATTAGAAAAATAGTTCGTTTACGAGTGGTTTTGTAAACAGATGGTGTGATGCGGCCATCTACTGACTTAATATCAAAATAAAGATACCACAGCAATTATTAGACACTTGTTTTTATTATCTTCAGTTACTGACAATCAATTACAATTATCTTCTCGTATACAAATGAACAAAGATTGTTTTTGCGTTCAATGCACCCGTTTAGATAATCGAACGGTTAAAGATGTTTACATGAATAAAAATCTGAAAAAACACTGCGCTTAATACTTATACCCAAGAAAATTTATTTCTTTAAAGATTTCATATTTTCTCTGAGTAATTTAAAAAAGCAAATGCATGTGAATATCCATTTCTTAGAAAAATAAACTCTTAAAAAATTTAAAGAAATATAAGTCATTTTCCATATTTTTTTTTCTTTAAACACACATAAACCTAGAATTATGTGTAAAAAATTTAATTAAAATTTTCACATATTTTCTTTAGCTATGCACTGATAATACCTTCTTTTTAAGTTATGTTTCATTGCGCATTTATGAGCTTTGAAATACCTGAAATAACATAAAAAGTATTTTACTTAAAATACATTCTTTAAGCGTTTTTCTTTCAAGAGCATTTAATATATTTGAGTTGAAGAGAGAATAACATAATAAAAAAATCCTTCTTCATTTTAACATCCTATTTTTAAATTGATTTCTGTATTATACAATATATTAATTGTTAATACGCAGTGTAAAAAGAAAATTTAAACGATGCCAGTTTATATTGAAACATTATATATTAGCTTTTGCTATAATAATATAATATAAATTTATGGTAATTTGCTTTAAGTTTTTCTTTTGAAAATGCTGGATTTTTTTTTTTTTTTTTTTTTTATGTAACTTTAAAGAAAATTATGACTTTAATCAAACAAAATCTTTAAATTCTAATTCCTCTTTTAATTTTTGATAAATCCTTAACAAATTGTTGTTTTAAAATGATTAATTTTTAATTAACTTTTAATTATTGTAAAATCCACTAAGATTGAATCATTAATATTCTTTGGAGTACGTGCAAAAATTAACAGAACAACTGTTTGTCAAGATTTTTGCTTAAAAAAAAAAAAGGCAAGTGTATGAATATGCATGTGTATGTGTGCGTGTGTGTGGGGAGGATGATTAGTGTTTCAGGTGTTCCGCATAAATCTGGGCCTCCAAATGCTCTGCACACCACTAATTTCTTACAGTTTATTTCGTCATCTTTAATCGCAAATAACTCTGCCGTTAGAACTGGTGTCCAGAGTATTTAAAGCCTCGATTTAAGCGGGACACCTGGCAACACTAGGGATGATGGACATTTTACCAGTAGTCTCTTTTTAGGTGCGTTCGTAATTATATAAATACGTAGCACCTACAGTCGTCGTTCAGTCCGTCCGTATATAACAGAGCAAAAACTACCCAACCGGATGGTCTGAAATTTTAAATATATAATTGTTGAAAAATTTTGTCGAGTCATTTCAAATTTTATGAAAATCGGATGTATAGTTTAATTACAGGGACAGTCAAAAGTTTTCCGTTACATTACGGTCAATGGGAAAAAATGATTTCGAGTGCATTTTAATGATGTTACAGCCTTTCGAACGGAATGAAACTGATATGCACTTATGAAGTGCACTAAAATATACATTTAGTAAAATATGCGGTGCAAAAAATATTTATAAAACTAGTTATAGTACGAACGCACCTCATTTTCCACGTTTAACGTGCAATTTCCAACTTTTTTTTTTATTTATTTTTTATTTTTGCACGTGAACAATAATATTATTTAACTGAATAATTAAGTTAAAAAAGAAAATAGTTATCATTATTTTGCTCACAAAATGGTTGAAAATATTTTAGACACCAAAGGCGTTGATGATATGTACGAAAATGAACACAGCTTTTCCGAACATATTCTTCCTGTAACGTATTCAGAAAATTGGATCTCAGTCGATAGCATAGTTTGGACGGAATCGTGCCCACTGAAACATACATACACACCAAAATCATTGGGGAAAAAAGACGGACTTTGGGATCTGTAAAAGTGTTAAAAAAATACCAATATACAAGTACACATGCATATGGAATCATTATAAAAATTGCTAAAAACGGATTCAAAGAACCTCAAAATGTGAAAATATACCAATATTATTATAATTGGGGTTTTAATCATAATTACAATACTTTCCTCACACTACATGTATATGGAAAATAAAGAAGCCTGTCTTTTCTCTAATATTTCACCTATATTTTCTCTAATATTTCATCTATATATAATCAGCACAGATATTTCATTCATCAGCGCATTGTAAATACAAAAATTCGAATCCTAATCCTATCATAATCCTAATAATGTCATAAATGTGAAAGTGCGTTTGAATGTTTGGCTGAACTGAGAATCAAAACGGATAAATTAACTTTTATTTATAGTATTCTTTTATAGTATTTCTTAGGATAAATTAACACCTTTGTAAATTTGTGTACCGGCGCATAGGAAATCAGAAAAAGAAATAAGCTATTTTTTATTTGATTAAGGCATGTAGTTCATAAAAAATATAAAATTGTATTATTTTCATACAGAACTAATAAAGTTTTCTCTATAAAAACTAGGGGATCGTACCCGGGCTTCCCGGGTTAGAGAATATAGGTGAAAACACCCTTTTTTTTTAAATTGAAAACTAATAATTTTTTTATATGCAATAATTTTTTTAGATTTCTCACTTACATAGAAAAAGTATTTTTCATATGAAAAATACGAATGATACAATCAAATAAATTTTCGAAATTCATCAAAAGCGACATTTTCTTATTAGCCGCTTGCTAAGAGTTATTTGACCAAGATTTTGCTACTTATGGCATCCTTTTATATTCTGATAATTTCAGAGCTTATACATGTCTGTTAAATTTGTATTTTATTTATATTATTTTATTTATTTATTCATAGGGAAGTTTTTTTTAATGAATATTAGCCGTAAGAAAATGAACTCTTTATTTTGTTTTAGGGCAAACGGATTAATCTTTCGTAATCGAGCTCCGCGCGATATAGATAAATTTAAAAATATTTCTTGCTTTAAAATTGTTTTTAAAACCGTAGACAATCAGTAAACTGTGATGAACTCTGCAAACAAATTCCATTTGAAAAAAAAATCGTATTTGGTGATCTAAAAATTTAAATTGTACGATTACAAATATGTTAGATTTGTGTTTTTTAATATTATTCTTTTATTTGTTTATAAAAGAAGTATTAATTTCGTTAATTTGTCTTTCACAAATATGTTAGATTGGTGATTTTTTAATATTGTTCTTTTATTTGTTTATAAAGGAAGTATTAATTTCGTTATGCAAAAATAGTCAGAAACAAATGCTGAACAATATATGTTGCTTCATGTGCAAAATGTTTATTATTATTATGTATTGAAACCGGCTCGTGATAAGATAAACTTAAAAAAATCACGCTTAAAAATTATTTTAGAAAACATAATACATCAGTCCTTTAAGATATAGTTTTTAAACAAATTGCATTTGAAAGTAAATTTTTCCCCTATGCGATGAAAACTGAAAATGTACGATGGTCAGAAGATTAAAAAATTGCAGTAGCGAAAATTTCAAGACCGAAATTTGATCGTGAAGTGTTGCCATTCGCAAAATGACGTCAGCATTACGCACAGATACGTTTATTCTTTATAATATAGATACTTTATCAGTAAATATAATACAGATTATTTATTAGGATGTGTTTATCAATTATGCTTGGTATTCCGGGATGAAAAACAGCAATTTTCACCTTCTCAAAATTTGCATACGCACTTCTCATATCCATATTCATCATTAAAAAAAAAATTGTATTTTGTTTGATTTTTTTAAAACCATCTTAACTCAAAACTTGAAGCCACGGTTGTCAGCAACATATTTTATGTGAACAGAAGCACTCTTTACTTGAGATTCTAATCTCAATTCCGGAGCGTAAAAATTTCCGTAATTTATGTTTTTTAGGCACATTTGTGTTAAAATGTTTAGTTTTATCTAAGAAAATGATCGTTTTCTTTTAAATATGACTTCATTTTCAATTAAATAAACATTTCACCTGGTATTTGAAACTTAGTATCAGTACACATGCAGAAGGAAAAACAATAGAGAAAATTTATGAGGAATAATGCGTGTTTTCAAAAGCAATATGTCATTTTCCGTTATTATGCCCCTAATATAATATTATGCTTCTAATGGGATTTTGCGCCACTAAACCCTATACAACAATTTGTATCAGCAATTTTGAATTTTTATCAGAAAATGGCATGAATAAAGATAAAAATACCTCATTATTTCTCTCTTGTCTGCAATAATGAAAGTTATCTAATTTTCACCATTTTGAAGAAATTTCATAAAATGTTTTTAAAGTTAAAATAGAAAAGTGGGGATATTTAAAAAAGAAACAGATAGTGCGATCACATCTACAAATGAACAGCTTTCAGTTAAAAAATTTTTTTAGTAAAATTGGTTCAACAGAAAGATTAGGGCAGATGACTAAAAAACACACTTGTGTTTTAAATGTATACATTACATAAAATTATGAAAAATTAAATTAAGCAAATTATGCTATTTTGATAAAATTGTCCTAAAGAATAAAATTGCCCTAAATTGTCCTAAAGAATAGCATTAAAATTTTATTATTCGAGAGAAATTTGGACAAAAACTTCAGGAACATGATATTATTTTAAACTTCTAATTATTTGTTTGCTTGTCTAACTCGGCGAAGCAAATCCATCCAGGCGAGAATCATCAATTTCTGTAATAGAAATCGCTATTATTTGCATGTCACCTCTCTTTTCTAAAGGCTCTCTAAATTTTTGTAAAACATTGCGTTTTATCAGTGTGTGATTTCGGTTATATTATTTTCAAAAGTGAAGCATTTTCACCTGTGAAGAATTTCAAATCAGCTGGGCTCTGAAAATGATGCACTTCTACAAAACATAATTCAGGTTTAAGAATTAAAATACACGCTTTTTTATAAAATGACGTCATTTGCATCTGCTAAAGCAATCCACTTTTATAATCCAGTTTTAAACTTCGTCTATAGAAAGTATGCATATGACGTCAATATCACGGAATAACAGACAATATTCTTGACACAGCCCGTATTTTAATTTCAACATTTTTTCAGGTTTTATGAGAAAGTGGCAACAAAAAGGTGCAGTATGTCCTATTTTCGACTATTTTCCATTTACTTTCAATAGAAATGGGGTACTTTTGTTGCCACGATTAGAAAAATGGTATTAAAAACTACAAAAAAATTAATATCTCAAAAATAAATTAAGATACAGCTTTAAAACAAATTGCATTTAAAAGAGCATTTTTTTCCGTATACGACGGTGTAAAAATTTTAAATATACGATGTTTATAAGTTTAAAAATTTGCAGTAGAGAAAATTGAAAAACCAAAATTTTATTTCAAATTTCAAAGTGTTGCCATTCACAAAATGACGTATGCGTTACGCACAGATATGTTTGTCCTTTATAATATAGATAGATAGCTTTTTTTCTTTATCGTTTTCACATCAGCAAAACCCGAAGTAAAATATTTACAGAACAGGTATTTTTTAATTGAAATAGTTACACGCGAATAATTAAAATAAATAAAAAAAGGCTTACAAGAATTCAATTATTACTTTCGAAAAACAGGGTAATATGACGTTATATCTGAAATGGAAAAATTGAGATTTTTTTAATGATACTTGCAGCATAAGGCTCTCAAAAGTGACGTATAATTAGCCAGAAAAGAAAATGAACAAAAATTAAATTATTTAAAAAACAATTTGCTGAAAATAAATCACATCATATTTGAAATAAAAAGTGCGTTTTAAAATCTATATTATAAAGCAAAAGCATGTTTTTGGAGTAATGCTGACTACATATCGGTGGTGGCAACTAGATCAAGAACCCATTTGGAAGTTGTAATTTTTATTATTCTGCTACTTCTCGATTGTTTCAAAACAGGCACAGCTTCTTAGAGTGTATAATCAGGTCGAGTAGGTTTTCTTCAACATTGTAAGTAGATGAAGCTGTCAAATTTAGATGGGTTGCTTGCTCAGAAGGTGAAGGTAGTATTTTGGGGTCATCTGAAACAATACATGCCGGTTTCTGTCTATCTATAGATCCATTCATATTATTACTTTGGATAAAGTTATGTTGAATCTCTTGTGATTCAATTAATTGAATCTGCTCTGATAATCTACTGATAAAGTTCTCTGGTGAGATTTACAAAGTACTTATCTATACAAATTCACCTTGAAGATGTAGTTTCTCCCCATAAACCATTTATTTTATAGTATAAGAAGTATCTCGAATTGCTACGCGAAGACCCAAGTGAACTGTTGCTAAGTTTCACTCCAGTATATTTGATTGTGCGCTTTCAGAGAAGTTTAAATTGATCTATGGAGCCGTTCTACTTTATCACTGCATGCGTAACCGTTGTATTTAACAGTGGTTATTACAGAGTTTTGAGGGGGCTTGAAATGACTCAAAAATGTCTCTCTCTGAGAACAAAACTAAGCTCCACGATCGTCAACCATGAAGGTGTTACAAATATAGAGATCTAACTATTATAAAACACTTTTGCTACATCATCTATATAATATTATTCAGTTGAATAGTTTCCATCCAGTAAGCGTATCTGTCGATGCAGGTGAAACAATAGATTTTGCCATTTGATGGTTGTAATGGACTAACGAGATAAATATGGACTACTCGAAATTTCTGCTATGGCCCTGCAAATTCACCAATTGTACATTTTTTATGACGAGTTATTTTCCCCATCTGTCATAAAATACATGATTTTGGTCATTAGTTAACATATTTTTTAATGTTAGGCCAAATGAACTTTGATGTTATTAATTTAACTGTTGATTTTACTTCCCGTTGGCATAATTCGTAAATTTCTGAGCGATATTCATCCGGAAAGTAAAAGGTACATAAGAACGAACATTGCACGTATAAACATCACATTACATGTTACCCAGAAGGAATAGAGTAGGACCCCCCAGAAGGAATAGAGTGCTGTTTAAATTTTAAAGTGGTAGACTTTTGTAAATTTTTAAATCCTTCGCCTTGAATTTTTGCTATTTCGTCATAATCGTTTATTGTAATTTCTTTACGTCTTGATAATGATTCCGCTACAATATTATTTTCACCTTTGATCTGTACGAAAAAAAAAATATTCTTTGCAAAAGAGTATAATGTCATTTAATTCTATTATTATACTTATTTTGAAGTTGCTGGTAGACACTGAAAAGAGTTATTATTAGAGTAAGCATTAAATTTTATTAGAAAAAGCATTACATTATATTGGATTAAGTATTAAACAAGAAAGAAAAAATCATGCGATAGATTATGAAACACTTTCCAACACATTCAGAATAATGTAACAAAACTGCACCGTTTAATAAGTTAAAACATTATGGCTATTTCAACCATATGGAAACGCATAACACATTTGAAATTCCCAATTTCAACTGTTCCCATCTACAATCGAAAAATTATCCGAATTTTTTCAGCAGATCTGTATATGATATATAGATTTATATCTATTAATTACATGCATGCCAAAATTTAGTTCGCTTAAGAAATACATATACCCTAGTTGAAAATTCCCCTTCAAAAACTTCCTCTAATGAAGAGAATGGTACGTAGATACTTTTGTGCAGCCTTGTATATGAGTTTATAAAATTTATATATAACGAGTAACATGCAAAAAATTAATTAAATTGAAAAGCGCATACTGAATTTTAAAACGCACACTCCAGCAATTATTACTCAAAGACAGTACTGTAACCGATTTCTTTTGTGTGTCCCTGTAAATGAATAAAAAATGCTATGAATGCCCTGTTATAACTTAATCGTAGTAAAAGTCAGTGATTTATATATGTTTTAATACATTTGAAATAGCATAATCTCATTAAATACACTGCAAACGATTTTTCCCCATATACCATAATGTAATTGAATTCTTTTGAGTGCCCCTGTAAATGAATTATTAATCCTACCTACTTTATATACAATACCAAACAAGCTTTGGTGAGCCTAAATACCCTTTATCAATTGCATGAAAATCCGAGTATATTTACGGGAGCTAGAGCGTGGACAGACGGACAGACAAACCGAATGCATACACACTTTTCAACTTTGTTGGAAAGTGTTAAAAACGATGATTTTTAACAGTGGCGAATTCATGGATTGCCCCAAAGGAGGGCATTCCCCAGGAACATGGAAGCGCCCACCTCTTTAAAGGTTTTCGGTTCTGTGCTTATAAATAGACTAAAAGTGCACATTCTACTTCTCAAACTTCATAAAGTACCCCCGCGGAGATGTAAAAACAATTCTCCGAAAAAATATCAAAATTATACACTGATTATTAAAGAAGCGTGAGCATTAAAGAGGGTATTAAAGGAAGGACACCAGCGAATTTTAATTTTTATATTATACTTTTGACTGCAGAGAAGTACGGACACGTATGTTACAGCAATGGGTTCAACACCCGCTCACTATACATAGAGTAGCTAATATAATAGCTTAATTCAAGAAAGTAATATACAAAAAGTAAAACGAAGTTGCTTTAAAAGTAATATTGTAGTGTATGAAATAAGAGAGTTTTGGACAACCCTTACCTAAATGGCCGGTGATGTGATTTGTAGACCAAACGGTAATTTTGGACCTTATTTATCGAGGCACATATTTTATTATAGAAATATAGATTTAATTTATCAAAATCAACAAATATTTATAATTGTTTGTATTTTACATGATATTCTTCAAAAAGATAAGTCTTATCGATTCTAAACTTAGCTAGTCGAATGCCTCTAAAAGTTAAAATGTGGAAATCAATATCTAACTGTTCATATATTGATCAAACAATGGATAAAAGATTAATGCATCAGAAACGGATATTTTGAAGTTACTGCAACATATTAAATCAATATATTCAAATATAGAGATGTAATGAAAGAGTACACGCAACGTATAAGGATTGACAAATAGAGTATCTCCAAGAACTAAGGAAATTAAACAGTCCATTCCAGTTAAAGAGAAATTTCGACTAGTCGTATTGGTAAAGAGAGTACTACTTGTATGTATAATTAATTTACGCAAACTACTCATCAGTTTTTTAGGCAAAGGAATAAAGTAATGGAAATGCACGTAATAAGTCGATCTTAATAAAATATTTAACAAAGAAAAAGATATGTTCTTTGTAGTTTTGTTGATCATGACATAGAACGCAGAACAGAGTACATCTATCTGGATTCCCAAGCAGAGAGTTTATAAACCAATGAACATAAGCCCTGGAGAAAATTCATTGAAAAAATAATATTGCATATTTGTACATAAAATTTTGTGTCTAAGTATACATAGCTGTGATATTTACTCGTCTTTAAATCTTGCGTTTTTACCTAAAACACATGAAAGATGTTTTCTGGAGGCAACATCGCGAAAAATTGGCCGACGAGTGGTTTCAGTTTTAAAATTTCCCATTTATTGTTAAATTTTTAGTTTTTAAGTTTACTTTCGGTTTTAAATATAAATCTCCCCTTTGTGCTTTGTCGATAGAACAAAACATTTGAAAAATACCATATCATAAACAAAAGCTTAATGATTTCAAATCCAAACTACTTCAACTAATGACAGTTAAAGTTTTCATTTATTTGCAGTCTGTACTTTTAACCGGAAAAGAATATATTTAATTAATATTATATAAAGAATGTATTATACTGCAAAATATTACAGGTCAATAATAATATTTGTAGAGTACTACAAATTATTTAAAAAGATGTAATGATGTGAATTCGATTGTTGATATGACACACTGTTAAAAATTTAAATTCAAAGTTAAACCTTTGAATGGTGTAAAGAAACTTGAT
Organism: Maratus speciosus; assembly: GCA_963932465.1. Lineage (NCBI taxonomy): Eukaryota > Metazoa > Arthropoda > Arachnida > Araneae > Salticidae > Maratus > Maratus speciosus. The sequence continues at coordinate 467,490,500 of OZ010789.1, forward strand.
CTTAACTTCATCTTATGACCCTTTCTTAACAATAGATATAAAAATTATTAATCGATAATTTTAATTGAATCGTCGGTTCTTTATGTATTTTAATTAATCAATAAATAAACTCGTTTGCTTAATTTATTAAATAAAATTAATAAAAATAATAATGTTTTGAATAAATAAATAAATTACCTAATTTTTAACAATGGCATATTCATTTATGTATGAAATTTCTGTTTTCCTGCTGTTATAGTTCTGATTCTCTTAACAACAATGCCCTATTTAATTATCATATTTTTAAAAAATTATTTCGACAGAGTAGCACTACTCCAATACTATATTTATCGGATCTATATATTTATATTTTTTAAAGTCATAGCAGTATCTATAAGTTAATGTTGAAGATAAAACAGGAATATCTGCAGTGTAAAGTTTAAGCTAAGCTTAAATAGTGCAGTTTTTTGGAGTAAAGATATACCGTATGCTCAATCTTTCTTTATTTTTTTCTCTTCAATGCAAAAAAGCTAATTTATAATGGTTACTGTCGTTTAGATCTGTTAAGAAACTGACGATAGCGAGGAAAAATAATAATGCTATTTATTTTCCGGCTGAAATTCATTTCACATGGAATTTTAAGAAAAACTACATTTACTTTTTCAAAATAGTTTGAACGTAAAATGAAGTTCAAATCCGATGAATGTATTGCCGTGCGATGTAATTTTTTTTGAAGTTGTATGAGCAATTGACCAAATACTTTATAGCGCAATGATGACGAATGCTGAAGTTGTAAGTAAAATGGTGATTTCCCAAATCTCCCGCTGCTCCAATGTGCTGTCTCTATACATTCAGAGTCACTACATTCCATCGGGCAAAATGACATCCTGTCTTATCCGCAACTACAACAGACAAGGGAAGACATTTTAGCGAAAATCGCAACAAACTTTGCTTTGTGGGAAATGCGCTTTATTAATTGGAATTGCTGGAAGTGCTCTGTAAATTTGAGATTTATAGACAGGGTGATTCAAAACTAGATGTACAAACTTCTGGAGGGTGGGGTACATCTAGATTACTGGGAATCACATAGCTATGCAGGGTCGGAATTGCAATCCTAACGAGATATGAGGTTGTTAGCGGCTAAATCGTCGTGATAGCAAACTGACATTTAAAGACCATAAGCTTAAAACAAGTCATGATTTTCCTGATAATGAAGTTGCTTGAAGTTTCGTAACGTGGGCACCGCATGGAATCTCGGATGTTTTGAAATACCGCGGGCATCCGTCGGACGTTCGCGGTAGTAAGGAACATGCGCCATTTCAAAACGTCCCTACTACCTCCTCAAATGTGCAAAACTGTAGATGGTAAAACCCAAGCACGCAGGCAGAAAACTTCGGGTAACTTCATTATCAGGAAAGTCATGCCTTATGGTCTTTAAATGTCAATTTACGATCATGATATTTAGCCTCTAACAACCCTCCTATCTCATTATGATTACATTTCCGACCCTGCATTGCTATGTGATTCTGAGTCGTCTAGGTGTACCCCACCTGTCCTAGAAGTTCGCTTTTCTAGTTTTGAATCACCCTGTATTTATTATGTATGTCTTATGGGATATCTATATCATTCAGCTATTGTTGTTAATTTTTATTTTATTTTGTAGCTAGATATACTGCTTTTCATTCTAAGAAAAAGAAAACATCAAAGTCTTACATTTAGTAAAAATATTGTTCTAAAAACATTGCAGAAATATTTTCATCATTCGTTGTTTTAAAATCGTAACATTTATGGAAAATATAAAATTTGCATCAATCTGAAAACCACACTATAACATAATGTAATGTAACATGGCCAAAAAAGCTTAATCCATGGATCAACGAATCGCGTAATCTTCAGTTTTACATGCGAATAATCATGTTAGGTTTTGTTGTGTTGCAATTCTGATTTTAAAGTAAGAAATATTTCCCTAAAACATTTCTCTTGTTGGAATTCAACCAATTTCATGGATGTTTATATAAGCTTTAAGGTTTTATGTGTTATCTATCATAGCAAACGCGGCAGCGTTAAGCTATAATATGATTAAGAAATAGAAAATGCAAAAGACTTTCTTAAATTTCTGGCGAACCAGTTGACATACGACAATGATTTTTCTTTTGAAAGATAGAACTCGACGAGACGAATAAACTGATAGCATTTAAAAAATTACTGTAGCTTTCAGTAGTTTTTTATTTAATCTTAAACGAAAAAATGAAGACACAAAATTCAACAAAGTGTAGCTAACGTTCCAGTGAGTGGATTAACTTCGTTTTTATTTTATTTTGATCCTCTTGTTAAAACTTAGAATAGGTTTTTTTTTCATCTTTGTATGTTTGACGGTCGATGAGAAAATCGAAATTGTCTTTTATAATGTCCCCATAAAATTATAGAAATCTCTCCTTTTCATTTTCTAATTTTCTAATTCAATAATTTATTTCGTGTTGCCACTCCCTAAAAAGCAGTACAATAATTTTAAAAAAAGGATAGCACGTGTACTTTTGTTTTTATAAGTCAATAAAAATTGAAATTCAACTGACAGATTTTTGTATTTGTGAACTCGACGTCAACCTAAGCAGATAATGCATAATTGTCATAAATATATATATAAACTTTCTTGATTAATATTTTGAACTGGAGTAATAGACACAATGGAGCACAAACGAGTTGATAGGAAAAAGAAAAACAGTGTAAATCCCAAGCTTCTGTTCAGGAGCTAAATGTAAGGTTTATTTTAATTATCATCATAACATCCTGACTTACACAAGCGACAGCTATGCAGTAATATAAATACTTCACATACTAAGCATACCTTAAAAAATACCATTCTATCTATTTTTAATAAGGAAGAGATGTCATATACGCACCAGAGTACATAACTGGCGCGAAAATGGCGTTATTTTGCCTGATACGGTAACTGAGCTATTGTTGTTTATTTATCAATTATTTTTTTTATTTACTTTTATTTTATTTTTTAAAATTATATAAATTGTTTTGTTCTATAGTTATTAATAATTAAACTTTTCATTATTTATTGTTATTTCCTTTTTAAAATAATAGAAAGTAATTTTAAAATAGATATGTAACTGCTATTCGAAAACGAGGTTTTCGTCAAATTTGCGTCAGAAAAAAAAAAACAAAAAACGCACCAAACCCGTTGTTTTATATGACGTCTGTGCCTTAAATAATTAGGGTTTCGTTTAACTTTAGGTACTTTTGCTTGAGATATTGTCGAAAATGTACAGCAAAAATATATGGTACTACTTGATTATCCCGTCGACCAATTTCGCCAAACTATTCGCCAAATGATACAAACTGACATAATTTTTATTTTAAATAACGGAAGAATAAATAAATTAGTAAAACATTAATAAAAATACTATTAAAAATTTGGGCACAGATGTCATATACGCTCAATATTGGCGCGATTTTTTCCAACGCCAATTTGGCGAAAACCTCGTGGCACAGATGTCATATACGCTCAATAATGGCGCGATTTTTTTCTGAGGCCAATTTTCGAAAACATCAACAGCATAAACAACAATATCCGGGTTACCATATCAAGCAAAATAACGATACTTTGGCGGCAGTTAAGTACCTGTTGCGTATATGACATTGGCGTCAGAAACAAATTGCGCCAATATGGGGCGTATATGACATCTGTGCCAACCTCCTTAATATATCATCTGTAATCCGGGTTACCATATCAAGCAAAATAACGACACTCTGACGCCAGTTAAGTACCCGGTGCGTATATGACATTGGCGTCAAAAAAATCGCGCCAATATGCGGCGTATATGACACCTTTGACAAAACTTGAATTAAAAATCACTTGATGACGTAACAAACATGTGTATCGTGTTAAATGTCAAATGAATGTAACATTTACTACCATCCATTATTGTCATTTAATCTTATAGTTTGGCGATAATTTTTTTGTCGACAGGATAATCAAGTTGTACCAAGTATGGTACAGATGTCATATACGCACCACGTTGGCGCGATATTTTTTCTGACGCTAATTTGGCGAAAACCTCGTTTTCGAATACCAGTTTCATATATATTTTTAAAAAGGGATTAACAATAAAATTTAAAAAGTTTAATTAATAACAATAGAACAAAACACTTTATATAATTTTAAAAAAGAAAATAAAAGTAAATAAACAATTTATTAATAAATAAACAACAACATTCGGGTTACCATATCAAGCAAAATAAGAAAACTTTGGCGCCAGTTAAGTACCCCGGTGCGTATATGACATTGGCGTCAGAAAATAATCGCGTCAACGTGAAGCGTACATGACATCTGTGGCGGTTCAAGTACACTTCGGAACTTTACTTTGAAATCGATGAGTTTTATCGCCAAAATCGGCAAGATGCCTAATGATCATCGCCATTGAATATATAAATAATGCCATATTTGCAAACTTATAGGTCAAAATATAAGAGGAACCTCGGTTCACGACCGCTTCTGTTTATAACCAGTTCGGTTTATGTCCAACTTCGGTGATCACGCTATCGAGCTATGTTACGCTATCGAATGTGACACAGAAATCGCGATTATTTGTTAATTGTTTAGTGGCAACGCTCGAATGAAACGCATCTCATTGGTCATCATGGCATCAACAGCATTTAATGCATCACCATACCTATAAGAAGGGTTACCATATACGGGACCCTGTTCTGTCGCAAAATATCGCTAAGTTTGTCACCAACTTGTTGATATATCGCCAAATTACTATAGACTTCCATTGTAAACTAATAGGGTTTACTTGTTTAGAGAGAATCAACAAACTAAGATATTTTAATGCAACAAAAACTAACATCAGTTTAAGGAATTATATTAGTTATATTTAAGGGAGCCCAAGTAAATTAAATTATGAATAAAAATAACGTGAATTTGATTAAAAAACCTGGAACCTCTTAAAACGATGTGCATAACTTGGTTAAATAGTGCATTATTGTGCGAAATAAGAAAAAAAGTATTGGGAATATTTAAAGCAACTCAAGTTTATTTATATTCAATATATAATTATCAAAAAATTTAAATGACTAGTATTAAAAAATGCTCTGACGAGCACCAAAAAAGGCTAATATGTTTAAGTATGAAAAAGGGGTTGACAAGTGCTTCTAATAGAGCATGAAAAAGGACAAGGGGTCCCTTCTTGGCTGCAGCTCACTGTCAATGCCAACTTTGAAAAAATCATATTTGCGCTTTTTTCATATAAAAAAAATCAGCCACAGTTACGATAAAAATGTGTAGTGTAAAGACACAACCAGTAAAGACGCAGCCTGATTAAACATGAATGTAAGGCGACATAGTACCAAAAACCTTAGTTCCTACAGCGTATCACACTCATGTAGGGCCACCAAGCACGCCCGCAATGTAGAACTGTACAGAAAACTGATTTGTAGTGCAGTGCAGACTATTGCAGCACTCTGCACAGGAACAATTCCACATGTGCACGCATAACATCATATTTATTAATTCATTGATTGTTGAAATTAAAAGCAAGTGGCTGTGGCTGTACAATGTACTATGCAGTACAGCAATGCATGTAAATTATAAACGAACATTAGACGCATACACCTTTAATACGGAAGTACAAAAGCACAGTGTGAATGTGCGCTGAGGTTCAAAAATCAAAAGCATAATAGGAATGTACAGTGTAGTACAATTTATATAGAAATAATGGTACACATTGCACTGTACAAAGTTGCATTGCAGACGCATGCGCAGTACAACAGTGCAGTTAAGATGTAAAGCGCGACGGAAAGTTTTACTAAAGTACCGCGAATTTATTTTATATGGAAAAAGCGCAAATATGATTTTTTCAAAGTTGGCATTGACAGTGAGCTGCAGCCAAGAAGGGACCCCTTGTCCTTTTTCATGCTCTATTAGAAGCACTTGTCAACCCCTTTTTCATACTTAAACATATTAGCCTTTTTTGGTGCTCGTCAGAGCATTTTTTAATACTAGTAGTGAAATATATTCGAGATAGCATAACGACAGGAAACTAAAGTTACTTTTTCAAGAGTGTTCAAACTTGAATATTTCAACTCCCCCCCTCCCCCTTCAAAAAACAAACAAACAAACTAGAAAACAGGAATTCTGTTTTTTTTCAGAATTTAGTGTCACCCCCGATGAAAAAAGAAATCTATATGCATATAAATATAGATACAGTGGAGTCCCGAACTTATACATTTGGAACGGATAATTTTCTTCTGATGGACTGATAGCTTCTATTATTATGAAGCAGCCATTATAAATGAAGTGTTAGGTGAAGATGAAAGAACAGGCGTAAAAAGTTAGAACTCTGATTTTCTGGTCAGAATGGGGGAAAAATGCCCATATTTCTTTTTTTTTTTTTTTTCCAAAAAACTAACGTACAGCGTAACTTTTTTTTGGAGACGACACAAAATAAGCTGGGAGAAAGAAATAGCATACCGGTGGCTAAAAACGGGGATTTTATTCTTATAACACAAAATAACTGAAAGGAAAACTGAAAAACCTATGGATCGTAAAATAAGGTAATTGAAAATGCAACGTAGAGAAAAATAAGGGTGCTGTGCACGTAAGCAGGATGAGTTGAAATTCTCGCGTCGTTGACTTTAAAAATCTGATTTTTTGAAGCATTGTTTATAACTCATTGATGTAGCTTATAAAATATTCATGGATTATTGTTTAATATTTTCAGAAATTTATGAACATAAGTTATAGAAATTCCCTTGCGCGAACTAAAACCGCAAGTAAGGTGCAATCAAATGTGAAATATTAATGAAAAACTCACATAAACTGTGAAATGTTATAAAAATCTCAAAAGAAAAATACTTAAAAAATATACTTTTTCTTTTAAATAATATTTTCATAATGCAAACAAGAGAAGGATATACGAGGTCGGCCCGATAACTATCCGATCTTGATTTTACCCGCTCTCAGAAGTGTTTCTAAGGCGTCACCACTGGTGAATATTGGAAGGAGGCAGCTTAATGCTCACACTTAAAAAATTTTTTAACGTTCCAGTGACCCTGTCTTTACCTTTTGGCTCCGAGTCAGGTGCTGTCATGCGTGTTCGTCACATTTTGATTTCTCTCAAGATGACTGAACGGGTTGAGCAAAGGGGCTACATCAAATTTTGTCAAAACTTGATGATTCTCAACGCGAAACAATTCGTAAGATTCATCAGGTGCTCCAGCTCATTCATTGCATTTGATTCAGACTTTCTTGGCGAAACATGGAATTCTAATCATTAAGATGCTACTTGGCGCAGAATGATATAAATTTAAAAGCAACGTTAAAAACGCCAGAATAAGCAAACATTCAGCAAGACTAATTTCGGTAGCGTTTAGCGTACCGTTCTCAGTGCAAAGAATAATGGAAATTTGCTCGTTTATATAGAAGAGAAGCGGATTCAGTTGAAAAGTTCATCAACCAATGGGAAGCAGGAAAATGCGGGTACCAGCCAATGGGAGAATAGTATAGGTAATGCCACCAGAAATGCGAAGAAAACAAAGTAATAATTAAGCAAAAGAGGATTTTATGAAATGTTTCCCGCAATCTGATAAAGGGGGAATAGCGAATTCACTATTAACAATATTGTCATAATTTTTGTAGATATGAAATGCTTCAATAAAGTTAAGTTCGTGTATAGAAGTGGGTTTGGCAATGATTTTGGATGAATTAAAATCAAAAGAGTGGTTCAACTCCCAGCAATGTTTAGCAATTGAAGATTTATTGGTTTCCTGTTTTTGAATATATTGTTGGTGTTCTTTAATACGAAAATTTAAACCCCGTTTGGTCTGTCCAATATAGGAAATTCCGCACTGGCTTTTAATACTATAGATACCTCATGAGTTGTATAACTCAATAGGATGCTGAATGTTTGCTTATTCTGGCGTTTTTAACGTACGTTGCTTTTAAATATATTATATGGAATTCCAATCGTTCTCCAACCTCCCTACTTTCAAGACATGGCTCCTTGCGACTGTTGTTTCCGAAATTGAAGGCGTCATTGAAAGTGTCCCGTTTTGGGAGTAGAGATGCGATATACAGAATGCAACGGCGGAGTTGAACACCATTACAAAAGAAGCTTTCCAGAAGTGTTTTCGGCAGTGGAAGGAATGGTATAGGCTAAGCGTGTGGAGGCGCAAGGGTTCTACACTGAAGGAGATTAGGGTCCCATTCCCGTCAGGTAACGTACAGTAAAACCTCCCTAAAGCGACCACGTTCCATTCCAATAAAAATTGGTCGCTCCGAGAGGTGGATTCTTAATGGAGGTCATATTTTAATCTAAATTTTAATTCTAAATTTTAATAAAAAAATCTAAACTTAATTTAGAAGTTTGATGAATAATGCGCTCTTCGGAATTATTTTTCTAATAAAACCATCTTCAACCGACCAGGAAAAAACGGAATTTGGAGTTTGTTTCATTTTCTTCACAGATATTGATTACTTCTGAAGGGAGTTCAACTGGTATGGTCTCTGAATGGAGGTAAAATTAGTATTGAACCTATGGGAGTAAATTTGTTTCATGAAAAAATGGTCGTTAAAGGAGGTGGTCGACCAGGGAGGTTTCACTGTATATATATTTTTCGGCCAAAGGTCGGATACCTTTCAGATAGGCCACGTATAACGAAAAAATATCTACATAAAAATAAACAGAAATATTTAAATTTCTGATTAGGAATTTAAAATTCCTAAATTAAAATTAAAATATAACTAGTATGTTGTGGCCATCACAAAACTTTCTTCTGTATAAATCACGTCAATTAAATCATTTAAATAGTACAAGAAATTAAATCAATTTAGCACCGATTCATATCAAAGTATATCTGAATTTCAAGTTTGATGAAAATTCGTGCATTAGTGCTTGAGATAGAGGTATAGCGGAAATTCTGAAAAATGTAGCATAGCAGCGCCACGTGTTGAGCGATTTGCACCAAAATGTACAAAACGTCAATTCATGTCAAGGGCTAAATGAATCTGAAGTTTGATGAAAGTTCGTGCATTAGTTATTGAGATAGAGCTGTTGTGAAAATCTCAAAAAATGCAGCGTACCGGCGCCACCTGTTGAGCGATTTACACCAAAATGTATAAAACGTCAATTTATGTCAAGGACTAACTGAATCTGAAGTTTGATGAAAATCCGCGCATTAGTTCTGGAGATTGAGCTAATGTGGTAATCGTGAAAAATGCTGCATAGCAGCGCCATCTTTCGAGCGATTTACACCAAAAACTAATCAGCACCAATTTATATTAGGGACTAATTGAATATAAATTTTTAGTAAATTCCGTGCATTAGTTCTTGAGATAGAGCGCCCACAATATTTGTGTCACATACAGACAGACTCACAGACAGACATTTTGTAAAAACATGTTTTTCGGAATCCCTGACCCCTAAAACGTGTAAATCCGTTGAAAACCGAAAGTCGAAATTTTTCACGAATCCAATACTTTCTTCTTGTAGAGGAAGAAGAAAGTAAAAAAATGGGAATATTTAAAAAAAAAAAAATAGCTAGTGCGGGCACATCTGCAAATGAACAGCTTTCATTTAAAACAAGAAAGAAAAATCCTGCGTCCAGCGTAGATTATTTAATACTTTCCAACACATTCACAACAATGTAATAAAAATACACCGTTTAATAAGTTAAAATATTATGTCTAATTCAACCATATGGAAACGCAGAACATATTTGAAAACCCAATTTCAACTGTTCCCATCTGCAATCGGAAAATTATCCGAATTCTTTGAGCAGCCCTGTATATGCTATATCGATTTGTATCTATTAACTACATGCATGCCCAAATTTAGTTCACTTAAGAAGTACATATACTTCAGTTGAAAATTCCTCTTTAGTAATTTCCTGTTATAAGGAGAATGGCGCGTGAAAACTTTTGTGGAATCTGTATATGACGTATAGAATTTATATACGAGTATAACGAGTAACATGCAAAAAATTAGTTAAATTTAAAAGTTCATACCAAATTTTAAAACGTACATTCCAGCAATTATTACTCAAAGACAGTACTGTAACAGATTTCTTTTGTGTGTCCCTGTAAATGAATAAATAAGTGCGTCCTGGTACGTGAATACCTTTGTGCAGCCCTGTATATGAGATATAGAATTTATATATAATGAGTAACATGCAAAATAATTAAATTTAAAAGCGCATATCGAGTTTTAAATCGTACACTCCAACAATTATTACTCAAAGGCAGTACTTTAAAAGATTTATTTTGTGTGTCCCTGTAAATGAATAAAACATGCTATGAATTAAAGGTATATATAAATATTATACAGATATACAAACAACAAATACAATACACCCAACTGGAGTGAAAAATTAGCTAGAGCCAGGAATCGAACCCGGGACCACAGTATACAAGACTGCTCCTCTAACCACTGAGCTTATTTATGTGTGTATGTGTGTTTTAATATATATTGTAGTATGAGTGTTTTATTATACGCTATGAATTCCCTGTTCTAACGTAATCGTAGGGAAATATAGTGATTTATATCAGTTTCAGTACATTTGAAATAGCGTAATGTCATTAAAATTCTCTGAAAACGATCTTTCCCCATATACCGTAATGCAATGTAATACTTTTGAGTGCCCCTGTAAAGGAACTATTAATCCTACATACTTCATATACAATACCAAACATGCCTTGGTTGCACTAAATAACGTTTATCAATTGCATGAAAATCCGAGTATATTTACAGGAGTTAGAGCGTGGCCAGACGGACAGACAAACCGAATGCATAAACACTTTTCAACTTTGTTGGAATGTGTTAAAAATGATTTGATCAAAATCGGTTTAGTAGAAAACGGAGAGAAGATGATTAAAAAACAACCTTGTATAACAGGGTGTTCCAAAATTCGGCCGACAAATTAATAGCGGTGATAGAAGGCATCAAGAGGATGAAAAATTACCATGGAACGTGGGAACGCAAACCACGTGTTTAGTCACAAATACAGGGTGTTTCACCCTAACCGAAATTTACACCATTATTTATACATGATACATACTTTTTACCATATACTTATTTGTACCATTATGTACTATTGACTAGGATGATATTGACGTATTCAATACTGACTAGGATGAAAAAAATAGGAATTTATAAAAACGTGAGGTAACGCAAAGTTTATAATTATTTGGAAATTGTTGTTTTAACCCTTAAATGCCGGGTGTTGCTTTTCGGCAACATACCCAATTTAGGCTTCTAAAATACTATTAGAATAATATTGAAGCTATAATGCCTAATCTTGCCAATAAAATACATTCTGAAAATATTATTAAATCGATTTTCAACATGTAGATGGCAACACTTGTGCTGTTTAAGAATAAAGATTTATTTTTTCAATTGTTGCTACTTGTTCTTTTTATTTTGTTTGAAAGCTTGCCAAATACTCTATTTTGTTCTGCAGTAAGTAAGTCAAACTTATTTCTTATTATATTTCGTAAAATTCTTTTGTGTTTAATATTGTAGAATTTTATCAAGGAAAATTATTTTTTCAATTAAAGACCAGTATTGCCGATTAGTAACAAACTGTTTCTTAGCCGTAAACCATACTTAAAACAAAATAAGATTTTTTAAAGTATTTTTCCCATGATTTATTTAAAAAATGAAAGCTGAAAAACATTATTACAATGATTTTTGAAAAGTCAGGCATTTAAGGGTTAAATATAAAGCCGCAAAAATGAGTAGGTACAAAGAAAGGATAAACCATTTTTACTTTCTTCTATCTTTACAAGAAGAAAGTATTGGATTCTTGAAAGTTTTCGACTTCCGTTTTTTTGAAGGATTTACACGTTTTAGGGGTCAGGGATGCCAAAAAACATGTTTTTACAAAATGTCTGTCTGTGAGTCTGTCTGTCTGTGACACAAATTTTGTGGGCGCTCAATCTCAAGAACTAATGCACGGAATTTAATGAAAAATTATATTCAGGTAATATGTGATATAAATTGGTGCTGATTAGTTTTTGGTGAAAATCGCCCAACAGGTGGCGCTGCTATTTTGCATTTTATAGGATTTCCGCAATAGCTCTATCTCAAGAACTAATGCACGGATTTTTATAAAATTTCAGATCAGTTATTCCTTTATATGAGATAGTGCTGTTTACATTTTGGTGTAAATTGCCCAACAGGTGGCGCTGTTATGCTCCATTTTGCAGGATTTACACGATTTCCGCAGTAGCTGTATCTCAAGAACTACAGCATGAATTTTCATCAAACTTCAGACTCTATTAGTCCTTGATATGAAATGATGCTGACTACGTGTTGGTGTAAATCGCTAAATAGGTGACGCTGCTGTGCTGTATTTTGCACGATTTTCTCAATAGAGGAACTAATGCACGAATTTTCATCAAACTTCAGATTCAAATATACCTTGATTAATATTGCAGCTGATCATGTGTTGGTATAAATAGCTCAACAGGCGGCGCTGCTAAGCTGCAATTGTCATGATTTTCGCAATAGCTCAATCTCAAAAACTAATGCATGGATTATCTCCAAACTTCAGATTCAGTCAGACGTTGCTGATTAGGTTTTAGCATAGATCACTCAATAAGTATCGCTGCTAGGCTGCATTTTGCTGGATTTACATGATTTCAGCGATAGCCATATCTCAAGAACTAATGCACGGAATTTTATATCTTTAGAATCCTCATGAGGGGGATATATTATCATTTAATTTTGAGAGTGTGATAAGCAAATTTTGAAGTATTAACATGTATGAGATAGAAGAAAGTTTTGGGATTGGTATATCCGATTAGTTTAATTAAGAATTTGGTTACTGATATAATAAAAATTTACTACAATAATTTCAAATCACACTTATAAAAAAAAGACAATTTATTGTAAAAGAGCGTCTTTTAATTATTTCTGATAAGAAAATTTCTACTCTTTTTACATCTTTTATTCACAATAATGATTTTTCCCCTCCGCTATGATAAAAAGAAGTCGTAAATTTTCTTTTCGCGTCTGTTGGCTAAAAATAAATTTATCTATTGTAAACCCCCTTGCCTTACAAACAAACTCCCCTGATTGTTGATTATACTTGTTAAATTAAAAGCTAACCAACTGTGAATTCTATTTAGCCAGACATAAAAATTAAGATTAAGGACGATAAAATATGAAAATACAAACTTACGTCCAATCTCTTCATTAATTATTTTTATTTACTGGCAACCTAAAGTTACTTAATTATTTTCGCGAAATTTCCACCACTTGAGTAGAATAATAGAACAAAATCAATATGCATTTTTCATTCAGTTTTAAAGGTTTATGAAAGAATTTTTTGATCAAAATTGCAATCAAAATATTTACAACAGTCAACTTAATAAATTTTGCAAGTGAGCTTTAAAATGTCGGAGGGTGCAAAGAACCTTTAGCTATTTTTTTATGAATAATAAACATATTTAAGAGTTAATAAAGTTGACACAAGAGTTAATAAAACTATATAGTTTAATTAATAAACATATAAATAAGTTCTGAATGAATTTAAGTAAAAATTACCTATTAATTTTGTTTGCTTTATAAAAGTAATAAAATATTTATGAATCGTTTATTTTGCATGTTTATTAATTAATCTCATTTATGTTATACCTTATTGAATTTTGTATATATATTGATACCCTACGAGGTTTTAATAGTATAATAAAAGACTGTCTTAAAGTTTCGTTGATTTTTTTTTCAGAAAATATTTGAGAAAAATTTGTTTTAGTTTATGCACGCTTATTATAAAATACATTAATGCAGTTTTAAATAAAAACAAGCATTGTCAATGACAGGGAATATCAGCATACATAGTTTTTGAAATTACAGAACGATAAAAACTAAACTGGAATGTTGTTCACTGTCTCGCCCATGTACAATGAACGTTTATACGTTTATGATTTACAAGAGTTATAACAATTTCAAAAAATGTTTAAGTTATTTAAAAATGATTAATACCACAATTTTTTCCTCTACAGTAATCATTTATTGAAACAAAATAGATACATATTATACAGGGTGGTCCAAATGAAACCGGACCATCGGACGCTTAAAGCTCTCTGAAAAGTAAAAAACAAAGAACTATACAGGGTGACACAAAAATAAAGCGATAAACTTTCATAGGAGGTAGGTCACATCTTAAAAATTGAGAATTGCATAGCAACCCATGACCGGAAACGTCATCGTGCGTCACTAGGTGGTGCTGTTCACAAGAACACTGGAGGGGAAATTTCTGCTTTATCGCAGTCATTCGAGCAGCAGTCGCCTTGAGAAGTACATGCAACATTTTAAGGGCAGGAAGCTGGCAGACATTCACTTCGTGTACGGATTGGTTGGTGGCAAGCACCAGCAGCTCAAGGACTGTATCGAGAACGATCCCCACAGAGAGATGTACCGGACATAGAGTGAGGTCTGCACTGGCCCATATACTATAGAAATATAACATGTCCTACAGAGAGATCGGCATGGGACCGTTACATTGAACTCAACCCGGGCTTAATATTTTTTCAACTATTTCAGGCAAGGCCGTGATCTGGCTTAAATTTCTTTCAATATACTCGGGCCTGGCCGGAACTGGAATTAATTGTTCCCAGGACTTTTCGGGCAAGCAAGCAATTTGTTTTGTAAAAATAGTAATAACGGTAATAATCTTCTGTTAACGGAATCTCTTTGGAAATATATATGGTGTCCTAAAAAACCCTGACACATTTTAGAAATCCATATAAAATCTAGTAATTGTCTTACAGGAATGCGATTTGGACTAAAATACTTCTCACGGTGAAAAGTTTTCTTGGAGCGAATAAAAAATACAGTCGAGTCCATTGTTCCAGTAAAAAAATCGTTATATAGAGAAATTCATTATGTAGTGAATGAGTAAAAATTCCTATTTAATGTGTAAATTTTGAACAAAAATTACTTTTGAGGCGTTTAATTAAGAGTTTGAAATGTTTAACTATAAATATTAACCTAATATCGTATTTCTGAATTATTTAAACAGTTTCAAAAAAGACAACAGACATTTATTTGAAAGCATAATAAAAATCACATAAGGAAAACTTACATTAATTTTAGACGAAGAAATCTGTAATTTTTCGCTGTTTTGATTTCAAAATTGTTACACTCTCGAAAAAATGTTCACACTTTAGCAAGGAATGAAAAATTGTATCGGGAACATTTTCCCCCATTTGAATTCTCATTCACCTTAAACTTCAATTACCTCTCTGATCCCCTTTTATATGTGTAACAAACCAATTGACATTGTTTTAAGAAGTATGTTGGAAGGTGTATGGGAGGGGAGCGAGATGAATTCGTTGGGCATAAAAAACAAGGAGATTCAAGGTAGAAAAGTAAGATAAAAAACTTAGCACTGAACGATAAATCACTAATCAGTGATGGAAAATTCATTCCATGTGATTTGCAAGTTTTTTTAAAACAACAAGTAAAGAACATTTTATGAAAAAATTCGTTATATGGAGATAGATATTTCGTTATATGGAGACTTTTTTTAAAATGAGATTACGGGTAAAAGGGACCGTTCCTACTAAAAATTCGTTATATAGAGAAATTCGATGTATGGAGTTTCGTTATAGAGAGACTTGACTGTAGTTTCAAACATAGCCCATAAATGGCGCTGTAGCTTAAATTATATCAGAAAGAAGCATCAACAACTCTATACAATATGTTACAGATAATTTTATTTTGAGAAAAGCTGTTACAGAGCAATAATTTGTGCAATCCATTAGCATAATTCAATGTGTGCAAACTCTGCAGACATTTTCTCGAAAGTCCTTTTGAACAGTAGTGATGGATTTGGTTTCGAAGTACAAACCTATGCAATTAGCTTTTTTGCTGGGAGTCGTCATTTCTGTGTTAGCGCGTCAAAACTAATTTGAAAATCAGGAAAAACGCATGTTTGAAACCAAACATATGGACAAGTGGCACTATCTATGATCGAAGTTTGGAACTAATTATTTCCATTAGCTTAAGGAAAACTTTTCATCGGAAGAAGCATTTTAGTGCAAACCGCACACCTGCACGACAATTACTTGATTTTATATTGAATTTTAAAATGTGTCAGGGACTTTTGGGACACCTTACACTTTAACCCTTAAATGCCTGGTGTTGCTTTTCGGCAACATACCCAATTTAGGCTCTAAAATACCATTAGAATAATATTGAAGCTATAATGCCTAATGTTGCCAATAAAATGCATTCTGAAAATATTATTAAATCGATTTTCAACATGTAGATGGCAACACTTGTGCTGTTTAAGAATATAGATTTATTTTTTCAATTGTTGCTACTTGTTCTTTTTGTTTTGTTTGGAAGCTTGCGAAATACCCTATTTTGACCTGCAGTGAGCAAGTAAAATTTATTTCTTATTATAGTTCCTAAAATTCCTGTGTGTTTAATATTATAGAATTTTATTAAGGGAAATTATTTTTTCAATTAAACACCAGTATTGCCGATTAGTAACAAACTGTTTTTTTAGCCGTAAACTATACTTAAAACAAAATATGATTTTTTTAAGTATTTTTCCCATGATTTATTTAAAAAATGAAAGCCGAAAAACATGATTACAATGATTTTTGAAAAGTCAGGCATTTAAGGGTTAATATTGTTATAGAGAAATATTTTCAAAAATGTACTTTTTTTTAAAGCTTACAGCTTCAAAAGTTATGATGCTTTTGACTATTATTTTCCTTTTATTCTAAACTACATTATTTTTTAATGCCTTTTTTTTTTAAACTTTCAAACATAGTAGTTGAATGGATTGCCCTGGAATTTTTGTAAGTTAATGACATTTACTATTGCACGATCCCTATTGAAAATGAAGCTTGTAACATTTATAGTTCATTTACAGCGTCCGTTAAAAGCTTTCCATTACATTATGGCCATTGGGAAAAAATTGTTTCAAGTGCATTTTAATGATGTTACTCTCTTTCAAACATAATGAAACTGATATTACATTTATAAAGTGCACTATAATATGCATTTTCTAGAATATACGGGCAAAGAATATTTATTATTCAATTACAGGGTCACAGAAAAGAATTCCGTTGCAAACTGGTATAGGGGAGATATTGTTTGCGGTGTATTTTAATTATGTTAAACTATTTTATATGTGGGATGAGACTTCTATTCATAAATCATAACTTATTTCTAAGACGAACACTGACATTTATTAAGACGAAGACAAAACAAATTACAGTTAGTGGCACTTTTCACAATCGTTATTTAGCTTAAAAGCAACAAACTTCGGCTTTATTTACTTAACATCGTCGAATATTTCCTAAGATTTTCATACGTCCTTTAAATCTTCTATTTTATATCGTCGAAATATTCCATTCTTTTTAACAACCATCGCCGTCGAATTCTTTCTGCGTTCTATTTATTTTTTTTTGCGTTTCCTCTTTACGCAGCTTCGTTACCTTTTTAATCTCGAAGCGGAGGGCAGCGTCCGGAATATTCAGTCTGAATGCAGGTGTTACTTGCGCAATTTCCCACATATATACAATGAAATTGATATACGTTGCTGTGGTTTACAAAAAATTATTTCCTGTCTAAAGTGAAATGCACAGTATTTACAGCGACACATAAAAGATTTCGGATGCTATACAGTATTCGAAGTATTGCATATTAGCGATGATCGCTGGAAGTACATTTTTTAGTTATGATATGCGATTTTGTTTAACTAGATTTTTGCATACTATGTGGTGTGTATAAATGCTATATATCATATACAGGGCTCAGAGGTCTGCATGTTCCCGGGCTTGGTCCGAGTCTCGTACTGGGACCGGCAAAATGAAGAAAAAATTTCCAACGGGACGACGGATTAAAGATTTTTTTAAAGGGCTGGGCCTGACTGATGAAAAAATAAATGGGCCGGGCCGAGCGGATAAAAAAAAAATTCGGCCCGATATAAAAATTTAAATGTATTAAACTAAGCCAATAAAATGTGACCAGTTTTCAAGGGACGGAACTGAGGTGAGGATAAGTACAAATATGTTGCGCGAGCTGATGCTAGATTGACAACACCAGTACAGAAATATCACATGCCCAGCGTAGAATTCGGCACTGACAGTTGCATCATATTTAAACCAGGGCTTAATTATTTCACCAGACTTCGTCCGGGTCAGGATCAGGCTTGCATTTTCTTTCTACATACTGGGCCTATATGACGGGCCGGTATTGATGCTATTTCGCATTGTATGGCTTGTGAACGTAAAGTAATCTAAAACATACAGTAATATATAATGTTATAACTTCGCTTAAATATGCATGCAGCATTCTAGAAAAAATATCTTAATTTTACGTTAAGAAAAATCGGCTTTTTCTGTGGAAATTGAGTCGAATCTGATTTCATTGACTTTAGCAAGGCCCGTGCAATCTTCCTCTAATTTTACCACGGACTGGGCAAGAGCTACGTAAATAGAAACGGGACAGGCCTGGCTCTGGCTGAAATTCTAGTTTTTGCAACTGGCCGGGTCGGGCCGGGCCAAGACAGCTTTCATTCGAGCCGGGCCCGGGCCTGAATATTCCAGCCCGTGCAGATCTCTATAACTGCGGGGTGTTTTTAAAGTGCGTCATAATTTTTGTGAATATGGGTCCTTAAGAGATAGTAGTGTAAGTTGTTCACAGAAACTGTGATGCAGATTTGAAAACTTCATGAAAACAACATTTGAACCTACCAATTTGAAAAACCGAAAAGTCCTGTGAACAATTAATTAGAGTTACGGCAGGCCCGAGTATATTGAAAGAAATTTAAGCCAGATCACGGCATTGCCGGAAATATTTGAGAAAAAATTTAAGCCCGGGTTGAGACACAATGTAACGGTCCGATGCCGATCTCTCTGCAGGACATGTTATATTTCTATATTGGTGTTGTTAAGCTAGCATTCATAACAAAGTTGGCTATAAACTATTCATATTTTATCAGCTTAGTTCGGATGTCCGGGCCAGTGCAGACTTCTAGGTCCGGTACATCTATCTATGGGAATCGTTCTCCACACAGTCCTTGAGCTGCTGGTGCATTGCCACCAAACAATCCGTACACGAAGTGAATGCCTGCCAGTCCCCTGTCCGTAAAATGTTGCATGTTCTTCTCAAGGCGACTACTGCTCGAATGACTGCGATAAAGCAGATATTTCCCCCCATGCGCTCTCGTGCAGAGCACCACCTAGCGGCGTACAATGACATTTCCGACCTTGGGTTGCTATGCAAATCTGAATCCTCATGATATACCCTACCACCCCCCCCCTAAAAGTTTTTCGCTACATTTTTGAGACACACTGTGTAACTATGAACATCAGGATATTCCGAATAAAATAGAAAATGCCCAATTACAAGTGGCCTGGAACAGTCTGAAATTCACTTTACCTAGTTCTATTTTAATGTGTCAAAGAGATTTTCATGACCGGTGGTCCGGTTTTATTGGGACTAACCTGATTAAATCTATTTTTTTTTTTTTACCAATGTCTAACCATACTTTCATTGCTTTGCCAATTTCTATGCTTTGTCAGGAGGTTTTTCAGGAGTATTTATTGACGGGAAAATGAGCTTAGAACGCTATTATTTGTTACAGTTTTATCTCCTGTGATCTTTTCAACAGCTTAAAATAAAATGCAGTTATTTGAGAAAAAACATAATAGTTAAGAAAAATCAAGGAATTTTTACACATGCTTCTTCAATGTAACGGTCAGAGAAATTTTCTTTGAACTCATTGCCGACAGATCGTTTTCATTTTCAATTCATATTATGATGGCGTCAAACGTAGCTGAATTGATTGTCTGGTATCAAGTTGAATACGAACTGAGTGTATTCCTGTGGTGGTTTGTGAACAAAAGAAAAAATACCATTACTTTGCCTGTTTAAGACAACCCTCGACGTTTCGAAACCGTGATATTAAGTGAAATATTACTCCGTAAAAACTGCTAAAATCTAGTGAATGTGTAATGCAGCTGCTATTCCTACCAACGAGAGAAAACTCGCTGTGTGCCATTATTGTTTGTTACAGGGCCGAAACTAAGGGGGGGGGGCAGAGGGGGCATGTGCCCCGGGCGCCAGAACGAAGAGGCGCCAAATGAAGGATTATACCTTTGGAAAAGATCATTTTCTTCTGATGGACTGATGGCTTCCATTATTATGAAACAGCCATTATAAATGAAGTGATAGGTGAAGATGAAAGAGCAGTCGTAGAAAGTTAGAACTCTGATTTTGTGGTCCGAATGGGGGAAAAAATGGCCATAATTTTTTTTTATGCCCATAATTTTTTTTTGCAAAAAAAAATTATGGCCATTTTTCCCCCCCATTCGGACCAGAAAATCAGAGTTCTAACTCTGTACGACTGCTCTTTCATCTTCACCTAACACTTCATTTATAATGGCTGTTTCATAATAATGGAAGCACCACCAGTGGCTGAGAGGTTCTGCTCTCAAAGCTGGTAGATGGGAGGTGCTAGGTTCGATCCCAATCGCGCCCGTCGGCCTAATCGTTCGGAGTTTTCGTGGTTTTTCGAACCTTGGATCCCCAAGCGTTAATACGGGTTAGGTTCCCTTAGAAAAACCCCCACAAAGGGCACCCCGCCCCTGGGCCCATATCCCTCGTGCAGATAATTGGCCGTCATAAATACAACCGACCAACCATAATAATGGAAGCCATCAGTCCATCAGAAGAAAATAACTAGGTGAAAGCGGAAACTCGGTTAGGCGGGACTCTACTGAATATGTCATTTTAAAAATGATCTTTAAAATATTTTTGTTGATGTTCAGAGGGACCACCCTCTTGGATCCTCCACTGTAGATTACGTAGTACAGTATTACATATTTTATGATTACATATTTTAAATTTTAAAATAAGTCGTCTATCATAAAATTAGTAAAATTCTCTTTGTAAATATAGTACTTTTTGGAAGAGGGGGGGGGGGGCACCAAAATCCATGTTTGCCTCGGGTGCAAAAAAGGCTAGTTTCGGCCCTGGTTTGTTACATGAAGATCTCAGATTAAAAAGGTTGTTTGTGACAAAAAAATGAGTTAATCATATCAATAGTCCTCTACCATCTGTTAAATTCAAGATCTCAGGAGATCTCAGATTAAAAAGGTGATATGTGACAAAAAAATGAGTTAATCATATCAATGGTCCTCTACCATCTGTTAAATTACCATTTGTAAAAACTTAATACTCACAGAGATTTTAATTGATAAAGGAGGCATTTGACAATAAACGCAAATAGTCATTTGGAAATTTACAGTTAATTTTCTCAAAATGATGATTGTGTCGCTTACCACCCTTATTATCTGAGTTCTTCATATGTTGTCTTACCGTTGTCTAGAGATTCATTTTCGTTGTTTAATTTAATATGGAGCTAACCGGACGATGTAGAAACCTGAACTTTTGGAAATAAACGGTATTAAAGTTGGTTTTTATGCACCCATTCGCCATGGCTTTCTGCACAGCAAAAGGGGAAATTCAAATAATTTTTTTCAACGCGTACATAATATCTAAGAAATAATTAAAACAAATTATGCAACTGATTTTAAATACGTTTTTTAGTTACTTTTCAGTTTACTTAGAATTTGAACTTAATATTCTTCACGTATCTGATATGTCATTATACCATAAAAATTTTGTAACCAGTAAATTATTAAAATAGATTTATAATGATTTCAAATAGTATATGAGTTTCTTAAGTAATTATAACAGTAAACTATAATGCATTAAAAATTTCGGAATGATTTATGATCCTCCCCCCAGTGTCACAAAATGTCACAGTTCACCATACCCCCTCCGCCCCCCCCCCCTTGTTACATGTCACGCTATATTAAATAAACATATACTTGCAGTTCAGAAACAAAATACTACGTTATAGGTCATATTTCAAATCTTATTTTTAAACTTATTTTTCAATTCCTACTATTAGTTCACACTCTCCCTATATTTATTTATTTACTAGGGGGCTCTGCCCCCTGCAAGCTACGCTCGCCAACTCCCGTTCAGACACCGCAGAATCTAAGAATCAAAAAACATGCTAATCTGATAGGTTTTAAAAATATTAGAGACGATTAAATTATACTGAGAAAAGCTGTGCAGATCTCTCTGTAAACGGGTTTCCATTCAATTTCCTTTGATTGCAAAAATTTAAGGGCGAATTAGTTGCTGTTAAGACATCCAATCGTTGTTTTCGTTTTTGATTAAAGAGGATCAGTTAAACATTTGAAAAGAAGCTAAAATAAAATGAATTAAGTATTCAGAGTCTTTGTCTCCCGATATTTTAAAACAATCTCTATAACAATAGCCTAAATCATGTGACTATCATCAACAGTTCCCGGCGGAACACTTCGTTTTTTATGCTCTAGGTGCCATTTTGATACTTTAATGTTATCCAGGCACAGGTGAAAAGTCGCCAAATATTATTCTTTCCCCATCATTTCATCTATATTATAATAGTTCAAGTCATCAAATGCCATAAATAAATACGGTCTGATCCCTTCGCTTTCCATATGAAGGTTTGGCACAAATGTCATATTGGCGCGATTTTTTTTCCAACGCCAATTCGGGGAACGCATCAACAGCATAAACAACAACATCCGGCTTACCATATCAAGCAAAATAACGATACTTTGGCGCCAGTTATGTACCCGTTGCGTATATGACATTGGCGTCAGAAAAAAATCGCGCCAATATGGGACCGTATATGACATCTGTGCTGAAAGTTAAAAAAGCCAGGTGCAAATCTCGCCAATATCTTTTTTGCAACTCGCCAGTTAGAATTTTTTTATTCTTCGAATGGTAAATTAAAACATTGATTTGAAGTTGAAATTAAATGTCATGGTTTGTTACATAATTTAATCTTTCGCCAGATGTCATATACGCACCGCATGTTTGGCATGATTTTTTTTTTTACGAAAATTTGGCGAAAACCTCGTTTTCGAATACCAGTTACACATGTATTTTTGGTACTACTTAGTTATCCTGTTGACCAAAAATCTATCGCGAACTATAAGATTAAATGCCAATAACGGTTGATCGAAAATGTCACATTCACTTGACTTTTAGCAAGTTACACATGTTTACGTCAACAAGTGATTTTTATTTCGACGTTTTATATAAATATATTTATATAAAACGTTATATTTTTATATTTATTAATGTTATAGTAATTTATTTGTTCTTTCGTTATTTAAAATAAAAATTTTGTCAATCTGTACAATTTGGCGAGTGGTTTGGCGATTTATATAATTTGCGAAATTGGTTGACGGAATAACTACGTTGCACCGCATTTTTTAATTATTTTCTATTATTTTCAAAAGGAAATAGCAAAAAAATAATTAATAACTATAGGACAAAATAATTTATATAAATTAAAAAAAAATAAAAGTTATAAACATTTATTATTAAATAAACGACAATAGCCATATCAATCAAAATAATGCCATTTTTGCGCCAATTAGGTACCCCAGCGCGTATATGACATCTGTGCCTAATATTTTTCTTTTCGTTTTTTTTTTTTTTTTTTTAAAGAAAGAAGTGAAAGCCATCAATTTAAATGTTTCATTTTTAAATTAAAGTTTTGTATTAAATAAAATGATAACGAAATACAAAAAAAAAGCATTATTCTTAGCATAGATTTAAAGGAGGCCAAACTGGTCGCCAAATTAATTTAAAATAGTAAACTTTTCTAAATTATGAAAAAAAAAATATCTGTTATGATTAAAATTTGAGTTGCCATCATTAGAAAAATGTATTTAAAATTAAAAATAATTAATATTTCGAAAACTAATTCGAATTTAAAAATTCTAATACCAGTTTTGAGATCTGTGGATCAATACGGATTTTTGGTGTTAATTTCATCGCAAAGTATTCCATATTTTAGGAGAAATTACCGTGAAACATAATCAGTTGTTTAATGAGTCGATTCAAAGAATCGATACACGTTTCAGCCGTTTCATATATTCGTTTCATAAATTCGTTTCATTAGGATTTTATATATATAGGGTAGATATTCCATATTTTAGGAGAAATCGCCGGGAAACATAATCAGTTGTTTAATCAGTCGATTCTAAGAATCGATACACGTTTCAGCCGTTTCATATATTCGTTTCATAAATTCGTATCATTAGGATTCTATATAGGGTAGATATATTTATCTTGTTCACATTTTCAATCGTTAATAAAATACTCATTATTCATCCTGTCAAGTTGAAATAAAGTTTTTTTAACTTGTACTGTATGGCAATTGATGTTAATACAGTTTTTTCAAATATTAATTAATTAATTAAATTTTAATTAATTAATTTTAGTTTTGCATGGGAAACAAAATGACGGCCATTGGTTATTGAAGATCAATGAAAGTATTTTCAATAAGTTGTTACCATAGGGGGGGGGGAGGGGGGGGGGACCCTGTTCTGTCGCCAAATACGCGAAGTTTGTCTCCAACTTGGTGATATATCGCCAAGTTGGCGGCCAAAATGAGTCGCTAAAAGTGACGCCAACTTGGCGATATCTCTAATATTTCGCCAAATTCCCATAGAGTTCCATTGTAAACCTACTTGCTTATAGAAAATCAACAAATTGAGATATTTTAATGTAACAAAAACTAATATAAGCTTAAGGGATTATATTAAATTTTTCTTTGATGACCTAAATAGGAATTGACTTTAAAAACAAAATTTTTATATTACTTGTTAGCTATGTGTTTTAATGACATTTGTGAGCATAACAATAATGATTCGTTTACTTATTTTGCATGAAATAAGATTAAGGTTTACAGCAAAAAAGCATAATTAATATACGATAGTAATAAAAT
This sequence comes from Maratus speciosus, assembly GCA_963932465.1. Classification (NCBI taxonomy): domain Eukaryota; kingdom Metazoa; phylum Arthropoda; class Arachnida; order Araneae; family Salticidae; genus Maratus; species Maratus speciosus. The sequence continues at coordinate 467,515,319 of OZ010789.1, forward strand.
ATTGATATGAAGAGCAATTGAAAACAGTAGTATTTTGGAATTTGAAATGGAATTTGATATATTTGGCTTTATATCTTATCTTTAATTTATGAAGACAAATTACTTTAATTTCAAAATAACTTCAAAATTTAATTTCCTGATTATGCTTTTATTTTAATCAAAATGTGTGATGTGACATTTCTTTTTACCCCCTCCCACCCTTTGTCACAAACCGTCACAATTTCACAAACCCCCTCCCCCCTCTAGGCGTGACATCATTTGTGGACGTCCGGTACGTCGGACCTACTATCCGAAGGTACACTGTAAAAAAAATTCCGCAACGTTCCTGGGAAAAAATGGGCAGCTGAGTTGCCCATTATTTCCAAGAAACATTTCTTGAAAATGACTGGAACTTTACTGTATATGTTAAAAACTTTCTACAGAAATGCCAGTAAGTTTCCTGCGAAATACCAGGAATATTTCTGTTGACAGCAAAACGTTACTGACATTTCACAGCATGCGGGATCCGCAGACGATTTTTGCATTTCCAGTTGACAATTTTCGTTTTATTATCATTATTTGTTAGAACGAAAAAATATTTTGAAATTGACATCAAAATTATTATTTATAATTTACACGAAAAAATAAATTTTCAGTTAAAATTCAATAAAGTAAATATATATATGATATATTGTTTCTGAACGTTGCTTAAAATATAAAAATATATAAATGTAAATAATAATTAGAAAAAAAATCTAGACATAAAATATTTTGGATTTTCGTCAGTAATTATGTTAGTTTACAAGTTAGATAAAATACATATAAATTTTCATGAAAAAAAAACCTAAACGTAATTGCATATTTTTTCCGAAAAAAAAAAAAATTCAAATTTGCAGCAATTCAAAGTGTCAAATATATATCAAATTTAAATCAAATTGTAATAAAGTGTTAAAATATAAAATTAATTAAAAAAGAAAAAAAAGTCAAGAGGTAGCATCGAACTCGGGCCGTACGGGTGGCGTGCGAGCCTTCTGCGTCCACACCACGAAAGACACGTTGAGAGCTGCAAACTAATGGGTATTTGAAACGTATGCTAAACCCCGGCATCTAATTTCTGAAAATCTAAGGCCCATTTGAAGAAATCCTTTCACAAGAATAATTAGAGATAAGAACTCTAAAACATACTTTAAATTAACCAAAATCGGTGAGAATCATGTTTGATGGTCCCCTGGTTAATGGAGATCCAAATAATAGGTGTATTATTTTTACATAGTCTGCTCGTTAAACATTCCACAGAAAAGTACGAGAGATAATCTCTTAGCGATGTCACAGAGGTATTGTATTTTCATCTGAATTGTCTTGACAATAGAGACGTAAAAGATTATGTCGTCTATTGATTTATTTGCATTCCATATTGATTTTTTTACATTCATTTAAGGAATTCGTTTTCGACACTCGCGCGCGAGCAACGGATTATAGCAAAAAAATAATAAATGGCGGCCGCAGCGTTTTGCTGTTTCTAACTTTTGTTCAGGAACGTTTCAGATAAGAAAACCAGAATTTCACAGGAAAGAGCTAAATTATTCTGAAAACCTGAGAAAAGGCGAAACGTTCCTGGATTTTACATGGAACGTTACCATTTTTTTTTACAGTGTATTGGCTGGCGGTATAGGTAGTACTGATTGTATTGCAATATTGGTAGACCGGACAAGTAGACCAACAGATATAAATGATCTTATACATTAATTTGATAAGATTTGACAAAAACACCGGTATAAAAAGTCTTCCAAACTCTCTAAACAACAGCAGCAACAACAAAAACAACAAGTCAATGCTGCTCGAAACTTATATACTACATTAAAAATGGTATAGTGGAATTAAGTTTTCCTTTCTAACCCAATAGCTTAAAGAATGTAAAGAAAAATCAATTTACATAAACATAGTATTATATTTTATTGTACACCATTTTGTTTCAGTACTGTCAATTAAACTTAAGAAAGGTAAAATTATATCATTTTAGTGAACATATAATAATAATTTTAAAATCCAAGTGATAGTTTTACTCGCGCACAAAGGGCACCGTACCGATTATTTAAGTGATTTGTAATGGAAAAGTTTTTTTTTATTTAAAATTAATTACATATTCAGTTATAAGCTATTGTTGTCTCAACACTACTGAATTTTAATGGAATTGAAGAGCTTATTAGAAGAATATGTTATGTTACATTTCCACAAAATATCTTTTATTTTTTTCGATGCAGGTTTAATGAGATAGTATATAAAAACTATGGGACCTAGTACAGCCGCTATGGTTTTCCTCAAAGATTTAAATAAACTCCTACTACCTCTAATGTTTTCACAATTTTAGTTTCAGTAGATTAGGAAATTAGGGGGGGGGGGGCATATTTTTGCAGTCCGTTTTCGACAATATCTCTGAAAATATATTATCTAAAATTAAAAAAATATATATTTTATTGAGTTCAATGATATGAGATTTTTCGAACAATACCCCCACTCGTTATACGAAGAAAAAACAAAACACAAAACTTAACTAACTTAATTATCCCCGCTTAATTTTTAATAAAAATATTTGTGAATGTCTAATAAATCTATGAATACGTGGGTCAATAGCCTTTATAACTCTGCCAAGTTTGAACTTTCCACGTCCCACAGTTTTCGAGAAAAACGGCTGTGACAGACTGACAGACAGACAAACGAATAATCTTATAATTATTCCGTTTTTAATTTTTAAGTACAGAACCCTAAAAAATGAAGATAATTGAATAAAAGCAATTTCTTGTTTTACATAAATCTTTATAACGAAGAATCTTTTATAAAATCAACTGATTTAATAATGATATGTCAAATGTTTTAAAACACGTCATAGCAAACAGCAAAAATTGTAAAGGACCTTGACTTAAAATAAATAATGTGAACATTAAAAATGCCTACAATCTTACTTAAAAGGCGACTAATGTAAGGAAAAAGATTTTACAAGTTTAAAATATACATTTTATTTAAAACTTCTTAGTACTTTCAAACCTTCTAGGCTCATCATCAGAGAATATCTTAATAACTAAATGTTATTTATTTATACAAATACGTCGCTTTGTTTTGAAAATGACAGAGCCAATAATTACTAGAGTTGAAAGTAGAAGTAGCAGTAGCAATTTCTTGGATTGAATTTAATTAGAGGAAATATATATTATTATTGTTAACTGCAGTTCCATTTATTTTATGACATCATACATTCACTGCAATTAATAATGATGTCATAAAATAAATGGAACTGCAGTTAACAATAATAATATATATTTTCTCTAATTAAATTCAATCCAAGAAATTGCTACTGCTACTTCTACTTTCAACTCTAGTAATTATTGGCTCTGTCATTTTCAAAACAAAGCGACGTATTTGTATAAATAAATAACATTTAGTTATTAAGATATTCTCTGGTGATGAGCCTGGAAGGTTTGAAAGTACTAAGAAGTTTTAAATAAAATGTATATTTTAAACATGTAACATCTTTTTCATTACATTAATCGCCTTTTAAGCAAGATTATGGACTTTTTTTTAATGTTCACATTATTTATTTTATGTTGAATCAAGGTGAAAAATTGCGCTTCGTCTTATGATATTATTTGGACCTTGACTTGTTTCAAATTTATAATTTGTTTACATCAAACAACGCATGCACACCATTTCCAAAAGGTAGGAAGCTGCGTAGATTTGCTTTGTTTGATAGCGAGAACTTCTAAATTTCGCTTCGAAAATCGTAGCTTTCTTAAACATTTAAGGTGTTAAAATACTGTGCATTTACATTTATTTTCAAACTTTAGTATCCTTCTTCAGTTAATAGTTTTATTTTAAACAAGAATAAAAAATAATACGTACGGCATAGATTAGGAAACACTTTCCAACATATTCAGAATACTATAATAAAACTTCCCAGTTTACGAAGGTGAAAGATGATATCTAAATGAACGATTAGGAAAATGCATAATGCATTTGGAGACCCAATTTCTACTACTACCATGAACTAGGGTATCGTACCCGGGCTTCCCGTGTTACAGAATATAGGTGAAAACCAATTTTTTTAATTGAAAAGTAATATATTATTTTTTTACATGCAATATATTTTTTAGATTGCCCACTGAAAATTAAAAAAAAAAAAAAAAAAAAAAAAAAATCATTTTTCATATGAAAAATAGGAATTATACAATCAATTATAATAGCTCCATGTTTTATCAGTAGTCATACATTTATATTTTTTTCAAAATTCCGAAAATGTAATTACACATGGATTTATAAAACTGTATTCTTTCAGATTTTTGATACGAATTAAATAAATGCGGAGAAAATAAGTGACACAAATATTCTTTAAAATACATTTTTGTAAAGAGAAAGTATTGTATCGTTTGTAAAGTTAAATTGCAATAAACTAAAAATCATTTAAATGATAAATAAAAACGAAATAAAGCCAAAACTCACCGGGTTTTATAAAACAGATGATATTATTGACATAGCACGTATTTTAATTTCCATTTTTTCAGTTTTTATGAGAAAATGGCAACAAAAAGATAGAGCAATCTACTATTTTCCTTTTTTTTAGGGTTTCGTTCATCTGACGAAACCCTATTCGTCTCGCTCCTATGTCTGTCAGTCTGTCTGTCCGTCACAGAGCCCGTTCTCAGAAACTTTATATGATGGAGACTTAAAATGTTGCATACTTATAGCTGAACACCTCTCATCAAACGACAAATCATAAAATTTTGAAAAAGTCTTATATTTAACCGTCTGGCCTCTAACTTGCGTATTTTAAGCTTTTTTTCCCTATCTGAGCCCCTAATTAAGTTGAAGACTTGAAATTTTGCATACTTATAGCTGAACACCTCACATCAAACTAAAAATAATAAAATTTTGAAAAAGTCTTATAATTAACCCCCTGGGCTCTAACTTGTGTATTTTAAGCTTTTTTTTTTCTAACTGAGCCCCTAATTAAGTTGAAGACTTGAAATTTTGCATGCTTATAGCTGAAGACTTCACATCAAACGACGAATCATAAAATTTGGAAAAAGTCTTATATTTAACCGTCTGGGCTCTAACTTGTATATTTTAAGTTCTTTTTTCTAACAGATCCCCAAATTAAGTTGAAGACTTGAAAGTTTACATACTTATAGCTGAACACGAACACCTCACTTCAAACGACGAATCATAAAATTTGGAAAAAAGTCTTATATTTAACCCTCTGGGCTCTAACTTGTGTATTTTAAGCTTTTTTCCCTATCTGAGCCCCTAATTAAGTTGAAGACTTGAAATTTTGCATAATTATAGCTGAACACTTGCGATCACACGACTAGTCATAAGAATTTCCAAAACTCTTATAGTTACACCTCCGGTCTCTAACTTGTGTATTTTAACCACTTTTTCTAACATCCCCCCTCCCCCCATTGCACCCGGTGGGTACTTTTCTAACTTTTGCCGACACCACTTTGACCACTCTTTCATATTATGCACATAGCCTTGCATCTTTCAGTTCCACTTTTTACCGCCAGGGGGCGCCTACCTATCTCGGGTGCTGTGGGCTCGATCCCCTCGACTAATATATCTACGGATAGGTTTTAAAACGGAGTTTCGTTCCGATAGAAGTTTGTTTAGAACAGAGTGCGCCCCTTGATTGCGATATGTGGAACTAACAGATTTTGAAAAAGAATAAAGTGTTTTGAAAGGAATATTAAACGAAACCCTCTGTGCGATCTATAGCTTTCAAACAAATTGCATTTAAAAGAGCATTTTTTCTCCCTTATACGACGATGTAAAAATTTAAATGAGCGATGTTTAGAAGTTTAAAAATTTGCAGTAGCATAAATTGTAAAACCGAAATTTTATTTCAAATTTCAAAGTGTTGCCAATCGCAAAATGACGTATGCTTTACGTACAGATATGTTTGTCCTTTATAATATAGATAGTCGGGAATATATGCGTTTTTTTTTGCAGCCCTGTATATGAGCTACAGATACGTATGTATGCTATATAGTATAGTAAAAGTTAGATCAGTTAACGCATAACGCACGCAGTTGAAAATTTCCATTTAGCAATTTCTGTCAATAAACGGATGTTGTTGAAAACTTTTGTGGAATCCTGTATATGCTCTATAGAATTTTTTACACACCAAGTAGTATTTAAAAGAAAAATAGTTCAATTTACAAAACGCATACCGCAACTAAAAACGCATTTCCAGCAGTTATTTTTGACAGACTTCAATAGTTCAAGTTCTTCTGTCGTGAAAGTCTTTTGGATGCTCCTGTAAATGAAAGATAAATTCTAATCACACTTAATTCTACAGTTAGTGCCGTGTAGTACATCTCAGTAATATATATAAGCTTCAGTATGTTTAAAATAGTGTAATTCATTAAGACATACGTCAACGATTTTCCCCCGTAAACTGTAATGTAACGGCATTCTTTTGAGTGACCCTGTAAATGAGCCGTAAATGCTACACACTTTATTTTCAATATAGAACATTTCGTAGTAATACCCAATTATATCTAGGAATTTCGTGGAAATCGGGCTATATTTACGCGAGTTAGAGTGCGGACAGACAGATGGACAGACAAACCCAATTCATAAACACTTTTCAACTATTTTGGAGAGTGTTAAAATGAAAATTTATTGAAAATACCGTTATTTCTGAAAGATTATTTTAAAAATTTTTACGATCTTGAAGTAAATTAAGATGGTATAATTTGAACTTTCAGTAACATGTAAAAAAGGGGTGCTTTTTTAATGAGTTTTAAATAAGGAAACGTTTAGGAACATTTTCTTAATACTTTGTATGTGGTTAAGTTTTAGCACAAATGTGAAAAGTTGCAAAAAAAAAAAAAAAAAAAAGAATAAAGTAAGATTTTCAATTAACTAACTATAAGAACAAATTAAAACTTTCATTAATAAGTGAAAACTTTTTCCATTACTTTTCAATTTTGAAAAAAAAAAGAAAAAAGAAAAAACTTAATCTCGAAAAAGTTTTAGAGAAGTTTTGGAGGAAATAATCAAAATTAACTAAAAAGTTAACATATACTATACCAAAACAGAAAAAATGACGATTCCATTCTTTACAATTATTTATTTATTTTGGGTGTATTAAATAGATTTCCGAAATCGGAGTAAACTTTTTTTTTTTTTTTTTTTTTTTTTTTTTTAATAAATAACTGCGATTGAAAACAAATAGTATAACATTTCGAATTATTGAAAATCAATGATAATTTTTTTTTCTGTTAGCGAATGATCGTGGAAAGTAATAATTTCAGAAAATGTATCGATATTGATACCGTATAGTTTTATATCAATACTGACACCGTGAATTTTCTAAAATTAAAATATAAATGAAAGACGTTTGGCATGTCAACAAATAAATTTACACTAATAAAAATAACTGCGACTGAAAACAAATAATAACATTTTGAATTATTGCAAATCAATGATAATTTTGTTTTTCTTGTTAGCAAATAATCGTGGAAAGTAATAATTTCAGAAAATGTATCGATATTGATACCGTATAGTTTGATATCAATATTGACACCGTGAATTTTCTAAAATTAAAATATGAATGAAAGACGTTTGGTATGTCAACAAATAAATTTACACTAATAAAAATAACTGCGACTGAAAACAAATAATAACATTTTGAATTATTGAAAATCAATGATAATTTTGTTTTTTCTGTTAGCGAATAATCGTAGAAAGTAATAATTTCGGAAAATGTATCGATATTGATACCGTATATTGACACCGTGAATTTTCTAAAATTAAAATATAAATGAAAGATACTAGCATGTCACTCAGTAAATTTACGCTGATAAAAATTTGGTTCAATATGTTACCAAAACATGGTGCAAAAAGCTGACACCATAAGATGCTGAAGCCTTGTTCCAACATTTGGTGCTCCTTTTCTTGCTGAAGAATAAAGTTGTTGAACCATGATCTGATAAAAAGCTGAACCATTACTTGGTAAAATATTGAATGATAAATAGGAAAAAGAGCACAAATTGGCTACTTTCACCTTAAGGTCCAATCAGACAGGGATCTCTGCATATAACAGAACCCGAAAAATTACGAACAGGCAAGCCTGAATCGAGTTTTGGACCTGACCCATCTTGATTTCTAGCCAGCATTTCGCTGTCGCGACAGCTGACGTCTGTTTTCGTGATTGATTAAATAAGATCAGATACATATTTTAAAATAAGATTGTATAAAATGGTTAAATAAAAACTGCCGCTGGTCCCCAGGTGTCTATAACATTTTGAAGAAAAGTTTTCATTTAGACGCTATAAGAAAATTGCTTTAAATGTATCATTTTAAATATGACGTAATTTTCACCATTAAATGCTATTTCACTCATCTTAAAGTTTTCTTCTTTGTCAATATTAATAAGAAAATTATTTTTCAATCGAAAGTAGTTTGGAAATATTGTTATCTGTGCTTTTTAAAATATTCCAATAGTATTACAAATGATTTTTTCAAATTATGAATTGAATCTCTATTCAGATAATGAAATTTTGAATAAAAAATGAAAAAAAAACCCTTATAAAATTAGGTAATTAAAAAAAATCCCTGCCGGCTCGGGCCTACAGGCGGAGGTAGATTTCGAAGTTAAGTACTAAATTAACCAACAAAATTTAAATCAAGATTAGAGATAAACCCAGTTCCTCCACTAAGAATGAGCTCTAGGGAGCTAAACATTTTGTGAAAATTCTAATATACACGAATACACACACGCATGCATATGGAATAGGTTTAAAAAATAGCTAAAGCAAATTCAGAGAACCTCAAAGTGATAAATAAGTTAATATTTCCATAGTCGGTTTTTTATCATGTTTTAATACGTTTCTTCAAACTCACATGACGTTACATATTCACCTGCTGAGGTCCATTTTACTTCCAATATGACGCAATATTTTGTTGTTGTTTTTTAATTCGTCAAACTATTTATTTCATTTTGAGTTTGTCTCTTGTAGTTTATCTAGGTAGTGGATTATGACAGCTATACAGAAATAGAAAGCTGCTCACCGGGCCCAGAGGGTCAATAAACAAACAAACAAACAAACATTTTGAGTTTTCATGCGGAAATCTTGCTCTAGGAAACTTATGACGTAATATTCAATTTGTTTTCAATTCGTCAAACTATTTATTTTATTTAATTTTCCACGTGAAATTCTCGCAAGAGAAAAGCAATTGTTGTGGTGAGAATTTTATTGTTTTTTTTTTAATTGTTGGCAACTGCAATAACGAAAAATATTTATTTTTTTCTGTTATTGTTGTGTAAGATTTTATCGCTGATTTTATGTGCTGATTTTATCGGAATCATGTTAAGATGGTATTCAAATTTTTGAACCCTCCTCATTTCCATTCCCTTGGTCCGATTTTACCCATTTTCAATCCCCGCCGAGATATTAGCCATCTCAAAGTTGTTGGCGAGTTTGAAAACGATCCGTGCATAATTGCGACTTTTATCGTGCGGACAAAATTTAGTACATACATACATATATATATATATATATATATATATATAAACTTTTTAGGTGGGGGTGGTTTTGGGTTCCTGGGGTCCTATAATGAAAAGTTATGAAGGAATTTTTCAACAGTCGCACCATGGTAACGACTGCAATAGGTAGTATTTCTTACGAAATCTACCTAAAAAATGATTGTACAAGACACACGGCAATCTAGTCAAGTATAAGCATACAACAGATTGTTAAATTGCTATGCATAATTTTTGATCCTATAAAACTTATGGAAATAAACTATCTTGACCGATTTAAACATTAAATAGCGTTTAAAATAATTATTTGTTTTTAAAATTGTGTACTTCGGCTGGGCTTGAAAGTTTTGAAAGATTTTTTTAAAGCGAAAATCTGCCGCAAGATAAAAGATTCCCTGAAAAAAAAAATGCATGGATAAAACAAAAAAAAAAAAAAATACTACTTTATTCGGGAAAAACTCCCTCGTTCTAATGCCGACGATTCCCTACGGTAGAAATTAATAAATTACATGTTTTCCCCCCCCTACTATTTTTACCATTTAAATACTAAAACGGCAAAACATATTTTTAGTAATAAATATTTGCTTTATCTATATCTATACTCATATCATATCATATCATCATATTATAAAGAGGTAAAAATTGTTTATTTGTAGGAGGTAAGCTCTGGAACTACCGAACCGATTCCAAAAGTAATGCTATCAAAATGATGGTGTTAGTCCAACTTAGAACATAGGCTATATTTTATGTCGGTGCCACTACCCCAAAGGGGGTGAAGGAGCAAAAAACGTTCTAAAATTGCAATTTTTGTGTTATGGAAGGGCCTAGAATCATGAAATTTGGAATGGTAGTTACTTATAAGTTATAAATAATATCTAAGAACATTTTCTAAACAATTCGAAATTTAAAAGGGGTGAAAATGCGCAAAAAGCGTTCTAAAAAACGTTCTAAATGGTGGTTTCTACACAATCTCAGGAAATACCAAACCGATTTAAAAAATAATGGTGTCAAAATGATGGTGACAACCCTTGCTCCAAGATAGGCTATATTTTATGTCGATGCCACTACCCCAAAGGGGTTGCAGGAGCAAAAAACATTCTAAATTACGGTTTTTGCGTTACTGAAGGGCCTAGAAATATGAAATTTGAAATATTAGTTACTTATTAGATATAAAGGTTTTCTAAGTACAGTTCTTCAAAAATTCGAAATGTAAAAGGGGTGAAAATGTGCGAAAAGCGTTCTAAAAAACGTTCTAAATGGAGGCTTCTACACAATCTCAGGAAATACCGAACCGATATAAAAAATAATGGTGTCAAATGATGGTGACAACACTTGTTTTAACATACGCTATGTTTTATGTCGGGGCCACTACCCCAAAGTGGGTGCAGAAGCAAAAAACGTTCTAAATTACGGTTTTTACTTTACTGAAAGGCGTAGTAATATGAAATTTGAAATATTAGTTGTTTCTTAGATATAAAGGATTTCTAGGAACAGTTCATAAAAAATTCGAAATTTAAAAGGGATGAAAATGCACAAAAAGCGTTCTAAAAAACGTTCTAAATGGTGGTTTCTACACAATCTTTGGAAATACCAAACTGATTTAAAAAATAATGGTGTCAAAATGATGGTAACAACCCTTGCTCCAAGATAGGCCATATTTCATGTCGGTGCCACTACCCCAAAGGGGTGAAGGAGCAAAAAACGTTCTAAAAATGCAATTTTTGTATTACTGAAGGGCTTAGATATATGAAATTTGAAATATTAGTTACTTATTAGATATAAAGGATTTCTAAGAACAGTTCATAAAACATTAGAAATTTAAAAGGGGTGATAATACGCGAAGTGGGTTCTAAAAAATATTCTAAATGGTGATTTCTACTCTATTCTGGGAAGTATCAAATCGATTTCAAAAGAAATTGTTGTAAATTGATGGTGACAGATTTTGCTCTAACATGGCTCTGTTTTATTTTTGCATCACTACCACATTGGGGTTTCAGGAGAAAAAAAATGCGGTTTTGTGCTATGGAAGGGCCTAGAATCATGAAATTTGGAATGGTAGTTACTTATAAGATACCAATGATCTCTAAGAACATTACCTAAAAAAATCGAAATTTAAAGTCGGTGAAAATGCGCTAAAAGCGTTGTAAAAAATATTCTAAATTGCGATTTCTATGCAACGTCAGGAAGTACTGAACCGATTTCAAATATAATGGTGTAAAAATGATGGTGACAGCTCTTGTTCCAAGATAGGCTATATGTTATGTCTTTTTCCACTACCTCAGAGAAGATGCAGGAACTAAAAACGTTCTAAAAATGCGGTTTTTGAATTATGGAAGGAACTAGATTCATGAAATTTTGCATGGTATATATTTATTAGATATAAATGATCTCTAAGAACATTTCTTTAAAAATTTGAAATTTAAAAAGGGATGAAAATGCGCGAAAAGCATTCTAAAAACGTACATTTAGAACGATTTATGAGCGAAAGAATCAAACTCATTTCAAAAGTAATGGTAGGCAAATTGATGCTAACATAGACGCTATTTCATGTCGGTTTCATTATCATCTGGAGGTTGCAGGAGCAAAAAACGTTCTAAATTTCGATTTTTGTGATCGGCAGGGGCTAGCAACTTTAAATTAGGCAAGATAAATATTTATTAGATATAAATGATCTTTAAGTACAGTTTCGAAAAAATTTGAAACTTAAAAGGGGTGAAAATGAACGAAAAGCATTCTAAAAACGTTGTAAAAACGTTCTAAATTGAGATTTCTATTCAATCTCATGAAATACCAAACCTACTTCAAAAGTAATGGTTGGAAATTGATGGTGACAGTCCTTGCTCCAACATAGGCTATATTTTATGTTGCTGTCACTACCATCTGGGGGTGCAAGAGCAAAACATGCTCTAATTATCGTTTTTTGCACAACTGAGGGGTCTAACATTTTGAAATATGGCATGGTATTTACTTACAAGATGCAACTGCTTTCTAAGAACAGTCGAAAGAAAATTCAAAATTTAAAAGGATAAAGTGAGCGAAAAGCGTTCTGAAAACGTTCTAAATTACAATTTTTATGCAATTACTTATCAAATACCAAACCGATTTAAAAAATAATCGTGACAAATTGTTGGTGATAGAACCTGCTCAAACATAAGTTATATTTTCTGTCTGTGCCACTACCACCAGAGGGTTGCAGCAGAAAAAACTTTCTAAATTGCGATTTCTGTGACACTGAAGAGGTTAGAAACTTTTTAGCATGGTAGTTACTTATAAAATATAAATGCCCTCGAAGGACATTCGCAAATAAATTCGAATTAAAAAGGGATGAAGTGAAGGGGAGGTGCGAAAAGCGTTCTAAAGAACTCTTAAATTACGATTTCTATGCAATTTCAGGGAATATAAACCGATTATAAAAGTAATAATAGCGAATCAATGATAACAATCTCTGATCCTTAGCAGGCTATTGTTTATGCGGATGATTCTATCACCTGGGGTTCACAGAAACAATAGAGTTCTAAAAAAGGCCTTTAAAAGCTTTCTAAATTACGTTTCTGTGGAATATTAGGAAATAACAAACCGATTTCAAAATTAATATTAGCAAATTAATGGTGACAGTTCCTATTTCAACATAGCCCTTTATGTTGAGAGAGGAGGTAGGACTTAGAATTTGACATGATGGTTAATTTTAAGATGTAAGAAGATGGTTTCTAAAAAATTCCAAACTTCAAATGAATACTGAAGTAAGCGTATTAATTGAGCATAAAAGTTTCAAAATATTTTCTAAATTATCATTTATTTTATTTATTTTTATTAAGTCTAATTTCTGCCTAATGCAGTGTAATAAGGAAGTTTAGTCAAACTATGTTTTAAATAGCAATTTTTGAATTATTTCTAAAAGTATAATTTATTTTAATAAAAATTAGACATAAATATCACGTGGCATATTTCAAATATGACGCGAGCAAAGCCGCGGGGTTAGCTAGTAATATTAATAAGTGAACAAATAATATTGTCAAAAGCCCTAATCACATTTTTTCTTAGTCACAAATCATTTAAATTGATACGGAGCGAAAATAGATCTAATTAACTAAGTAGTTCGATGTCAATAAAGTGGAAGATGCGGGCTATAAAGTCCATTTACTTAAAAGGCTATTTTTTCGAGGATTAATTACTGAGATCTTCTTTACTTAAAGAATTCAAGAGATTAAATTTCGTTTAGAGTCTCAGAATTCTACTTTGAATATCTGGATTTTACTACTTTAGATGAAAAAATTGACATATTCAGTAACATTTTAATTTTAGTCTGAACAGCATAAAGGTTTGAAAATTACGCCCTAAAAATTAATGAGACATTGAACTTTTGAAGATTGTATAAAACACTTGAACGATAATAGCTTAAATTCACTCACATTTATTATTAAAATTATTGATTTAATTTTAAAAGTAGCCTTTTATTAGACTTTTGTTTTGAGAAAAATTGAAACTTCATGAGAACATTTTCACGGCTACATAAGCTGATAAATTTAATTAAATTACTGGAAATACAATGAAATGAAAACAATGGCTTTTGCATAAACTTAGTATTCATTCTCAATGATCATAATATTTTTCAGACATGATTTAATTAAAACTTTTATTTGTTATACTTTCATCAAAATTCTGATCTTAAAAGTTAATACTCTACAGTTAAAACATATTACTTCTGATTACGTAATTTTAGATATTTTATTGCCCGATTAAATTAATAGTATTTTTATGCTGTTTATAAATGTTAATTTTATATTACCCAAATATTTTTATTACATTTTTTTTTTTTTTTTTTTTTTTTTTTTAAGCATTGTACAGTGTCAACTTGATTATATTAAAATTTCAAGTTGCATCAAGAATGATTTGAAGAATAACTTGAAATAAATAAAGAAGTCAATTTGAAGAATATATCTTAACTCTCTAATTCTCAGCATACCTTTCAGATGTGCCTAATTTTTGCTCCTTTTTTTTTTTTTTTTTTTTTTTTTTTTTTTGAAATAAATTGCAAATTCAGACCTAGCTATTGGTTTCTGGGGGTACTAATGGAGGCTTTAGTATCTAATCAGCACTTGCTGTTATAAACAGATGCTTTTTTAATAATTTTTCCAAACTTTCTTGAGCCATATTGACTCACACATTCGGACGTTGCCTACGTTTTTTGTTTTCCGTGTAATTATTTTACCTTGCAGGCCCAAAATTTTTGACTTTGAAGAAATATTAAGTACATAACCACCAACTGTCTTCTATGTCTTCTATAACCATTTTATTGAAGAACGAAAAATTTATTTTAGAAATGTTTCAACCTATATCAAGTGCCTAATAAAATTCATCACCAGCTCTCGGTCTAATGGATAACGCATGGATCCGATACATTTGTCTTAACATTTCAGTTTCCGCATATTATCTATCGGAGCAATTCTATTTTTTTTGTTAATACTTTTAGTTATTTAGACTCTAAATACTGCGCATACATGCAATTTTAAAGTTTTTGTTTGTATATTTGATTGCTGTAGTACCGTACTTTTCAGTTAGCACAGGGCAGTGTGTAATAATTCCTCGACAACTTTTACACACAAGACTGCTGAAGATGTTATAGTACAGAGAGACCCTCGGAGTTTAGTTCACAAGTAAGCTTGGTACTCATTTTATCGACCCCGAAGGCATGAAAGGTTGAATGGACCTTGCCCAGCCGGGAGCCGAACTCGCAACCTATAGCGTGGCAGACAGGCGTGCTGACCACTACTGGGTCCACTACTGACCACTACGCTACTCGGCTTTACTATAAAGCTACCTTACCAAAATTGTAATTTCTGAGATTGCAGTGTTAAAAATATTAAAAATCTCTAATAAAAGTAAATGAAAGTATAAAAATATGAAGATGTACCATCTATTAAAATTTTAAGGAGAGTACATGAAAAAAATGAGATAAACAAATACTATACAAACTTGATAGACTGGCGACCACAAGGTAAATATAAATACCAAGCACTGAAGATAAACACTTTCACAAAATTATCTCCGGCGGCCTTAAAGCAATCAAGTGAAAGGATTTCATAGCATTGTAGATATATTATGGATGAAGTAACAATACGACTCTTATTTTTTTGTAAAACAGTGTATCTGAATTCTTAAAAAAATATATGAGTAATAACAATAGATGAATTGTGTGTGAATGATAGTAAACAATTGTACAGTGTGATGAAAGAATGAAAGGAAATGAGCGATGAAATATGTATTAAGTCCTGTACTGATATAATATTGAACAACCCTCAAAAGTATCATATAGTCTTTTTTTTTTTATTAAAAAGGTTACCCTGTATACTCGGAAGAAACCGAAAAAGGCATATGGTCAAATAATATCTTTTTTTAGGGTTTCGTTCATCTGACGAAACCCTATTCGTCTCGCTCCTCTGTCTGTCTGTCCGTCACAGAGCCTGTTCTCAGAAAATATACATGTTGGAGACTTGAAATTTTGCATACTTATAGCTGAACACCACACATCATACGACAAATCATAAAATTTTGAAAAAGTCGTACATTTAACCCTTTGGGCTCCCCCATGTGTATTTCAAACAATTCTTTCAAAGTGAGCCCTAATTAGGTTGGAGGCGTGAAATTTTGCATACTTACAGCTGAACAGCTCATATCAAACGATAAATCATAAAATTTTGAAAAAATCGTACATTTAACCCTTTGGGCTCCCCCATGTGTATTTTAAACAATTCTTTCTATGTGAGCCTCTAATTAGGTTGGAGGCGTGAAATTTTGCATACTTATAGCTGAACACCTCACATCAAATGACAAACCATAAAATTTTGAAAAAGTCGTATATTTAACCCTTTGGTTCCCCACATGTGTATTTTAAACAATCCTTTCTAAGTGAGCCCCTAATTAGGTTGGAGGTGTGAAATTTTGCATACTTATAGCTGAACACCTCACATCAAATGACAAACCATAAAATTTTGGAAAAGTTGTACATTTAACCCTTTGGGCTACCACATGTGTATTTTAAACAATTCTTTCTAAGTGAGCCCCTAATTAGGTTGGAGGCGTGAAATTTTGCATATTTACAGTTGAGCACCTCACATTAAACGACAAATAATAAAATTTTGAAAAAGTCGTATATTTAACCCTTTGGTCTCCCACATGTGTATTTTAAACAATCCTTTCTAAGTGAGCCCCTAATTAGGTTGGAGGTGTGAAATTTTGCATACTTATAGCTGAACACCTCACATCAAATGACAAACCATAAAATTTTGGAAAAGTTGTACATTTAACCTTTTGGGCTCCTACATGTGTATTTTAAACAATTCTTTCTAAGTGAGACCCTATTTAGGTTGTAGGCATGAAATTTTGCATACTTATAGCTGAACACCATCATGCGACAAATCATAAAATTTTGGAAAAGTCGTACATTTAACCCTTTGGGCTCCCACATGCGTATTTTAAGCAATTCTTTCTAACTGAGCCCCTTATTAAATTAGAGATTTGAAATTTTGCATACTTATAGCAGAACACCTGAGGTCAGGCGACAAATCATAAAATCTTGAAAAAGCGTTTAACGCTTTGAGCTACCACATATGTATTTTAAGCAATTCTTTCTAAGAGAGCTCCTAATTAAGTTAAAGACTTTATTTTTTGCATATAGCTGAATACCTCAGACTACACGTCAAATTATAAATTTTTCAAAAAGTCTTATATTATTTACTCCTCCGGGATCTAACTTGTGTATTTTAAGCATTTTTTCTAACCTTCGCACTTTTTACCTGGGGAGCACTTTTCTAACTTTTGCCGACACCCCTTTGACCATTTTTTCATATTATGCACCATCGCCTTACATACTTTAGTTCCACTTTTTACCGCCAGGGGCGCCTACTTATCTCGGGTGCTATGGGCCCAATCCCCTCGGCTAATATATCTACGGATAGTATGTAAAACGGAGTTTCGTTCGGATAGAGGTTTGTTTAGAATAGAGTGCGCCCTTGGTTGCGAAATGTGGAACTAACAGATTTTTAAAAAGGATAAAGTGTTTTGAAAGGAATATTAAACGAAACCCTCTGTGCGATCTGTGATCACATTTACCCACTTGTTATTCGTTAACGGAAAGGAAAGTATGCACGCACGGCGATCAGCTAATGATTTTAGGATGAGAAAAATACTTGTTTTGATTTATTTTATTAACGGTTTGACTGAACTTGTGAGCGTTAAAGTGAATGATATTTGTTAAGCGCAAAAGAGAAAAAGCGATAGATATATATTTTTTAGAAAGGAAAGGAAGTTTTAATTAAATTTATAATTGTGAAAGAGAAATTGAATTTCGAAATAGGGGATGAAAAATGATATGTGATGATATGCTAATTTCATCATCACAACACCTATGTATGATTTTTGAAATTTTTATAATTTTCAATATTTTCGTCTTGTAAAGTTTAGATCCCGCTATATTCCACAACATCGTTAACACTTTCCCCTTCTGTAGGCATTTGAGGCAGTGTTGCCAGTGGGCTACTTTTTTTTAATTCAAATTTCTTGATTGCCACCACTTTTCTGAAACGGTAAAATTACCTTTGTTTTCGCCTTAATTAGTATGTCATTAAATAAGGTGCATTCTACCATTTCGAAAAAGTGGTGCCAATCAAGAATATGAATTAAAAAAAAGTAGCCCATCTGGCAACACTGATTTGAGGTGTTAGAAACGTTGGGATTACCTGCGCCCAGGTGCGACTTTAGCATGTTATGGTGTTTGTTTGTTAAAATGAAAAAACACGTAAAAAAAAGATAAAAAAAGAAACATGTTTTGCAAGATGTGATCCATACAGATAGACAGACAGATAATAAATATAAGTTAATAAAAGCGTGTAAATAAGAGAATAAAGTGAGCCTTTTATTTTCGTGTAGATTTTTTAATTGCATATACAGTTGAGTAGTCAAAAATTAATTCAGAAATGTTTTTTAGATAATTTTTAAACTGCTGCTGTTTCCGTTATAAAATTACGAAAAAAAAAAAAAAGAGAATGCGCAAAGCATGCAAAAGTGTAGAAACGAATAGAATAATGAGCCTTTATTTTGTTAATGGGTGTTTGGAAATTATTACACTGGTCAACAAATTTGAATTTTTGCTCTGTACTAAAACAGAAATTTGTTGTTTTTTATGCTGATTCCGAATCTAGTTTTGGATTTACTCCAGCACGTCAAGTTTGAGCGATATTTGCATATTTCAAATTATGCAAATTTAGTAAACTTTATACAATTATTTGCAAATTTAAGGTATAAAGCAATATAAGACAGGGTTTTTTGTTTTATGTTATAATTACTACCTAATTCACTTCACAAAAACGTTGTTTCTGAGATTATACTGACATGTGACTGTGAAATATTGTACCTAATTTGCATATTTTTCATGTTTTTCTAATAATGTTTATTGACGTTCAAATATTTCTGTCGCACGAGTACGCTAATATGTTTCTAATCCAGTTTTTTGAGCTGATTTCAAATCCTGTATCTGTTTTCTTCTATCACGTTTAGTTTTTGAAAAAAGTGAAATTTTAGTTTTTGGTCAAAAAAGCCAGGAATAGCTTTTTCTGATACTTTGTATGATAAACTTCAACTAGTTAGGATAGATTCTACTACTTTTTTTTTTTTCGATTATATAAATTTTAATTTATGTCTCTGATATGAATCTGACCCTGTTCACCTTCTTGTCAATGAATTACATACCCCTAAAAAGCATATTATATCAAACCTGTGTTAATGCCGTGCAAAAGTTGAAATTCACCTTACT
The DNA here is from genome assembly GCA_963932465.1 of Maratus speciosus. Taxonomy (NCBI): domain Eukaryota; kingdom Metazoa; phylum Arthropoda; class Arachnida; order Araneae; family Salticidae; genus Maratus; species Maratus speciosus. The sequence goes on from OZ010789.1 coordinate 467,534,644, forward strand.
CAAAAACTAGACATGACATAAGTAAACAGACTGCAGATTTGAAATCAGCATAAAAATCTAGTCTAGAAAAACATTACGTCAATTCTGTGGCAACTATTTTAAAGTTGATAGAGATCTAAACATTACACCATTGAAAAATAGGCAAATTAGGTTTAGTAACTGATAAATAAATGTTAAGAATTTGCAAATTGTGACATTTATCTGAAGAAAATAGTCAACTAGTCATTATCTAGAAAACGTAATTAGATGTGACACATATTGTATCTAAAATTTGCATAAAATAGCACAAAAAAGCTTAAATTTGCATAAATTTAAATATGCAAATTTCTCAAAACCTGGACCACCTAGAGATAAACGGAAAGCATATTCGTAATCAGCGCCAAAAACTGATCTAGTATCAATTTAGTTTCTAGGATTTTCTAAGTTTTAGTTCTAGGACAAAACCACTGTTGTACAGACTGTTGTACAGTGTTATTGGAATAGAACAAATACTTATTCTGGAAATTTGAATTACCTGTCAAACTGTGAATGAAACAGCGATGTTTCTTATTCTGTTTTCCGTTTGCACTCTTTTATTTAACTTAACTTGGTTTTGTATGTAAAGATGGAATTTCGTAATCGGATTTTCACTCACTTCCTAATATGCCAGAATTATAAAAATTATGTACACAGATGTGTGTTCGATGACAATACAAAATTTTAATATTTTTAGAGCTACATTATAATTTAATATATTTATTGTAATCTGTTATTCTGTTATAAAATAAGACAACATTACGTCTGAATACAATATTAAAGGATAACTATATTTAAATTTCAGCCATCTTCTTTCGAAACATCTACTTTATTGTTTTTAATATATAATATGTTCACTTTTTAATTTAAAATGTCTGAAATTTAAATATAGTTATTCTATTTCTGTTAGACGGGCGCAGGTGATAAATTGCCGAATAACACTGATTGGCAACAAAATCCTCTCTGTAAAAATAATACTTGATTCTTATAGATTTCACTCTACTAAGTAAAAGTATGGTAACGAAATTACTTTATCACGAACCATTTTTTTGCTAGGAGGCTTTGCTTTTAAAATTAGGGTACTTTATATCTTCCTAAAACACAAGTGGAAATTTTGTAAACTCCATGAAATATAAATAGTAATATGTAAATTTCCTGTAAATAAATGTATAAATCTGATTACCCGAGTTACAGCGGTATAAGGAATGAAAATATATTAGTGGATAGCAAATAGTAAATTAGGACACGAAAAAAGGGGAGGGGGGCATAAAAAAGGCTATACAAGTATCAAAAAATTAAATTTCCATGCGATATTTTATCAATTTGATATCTGAGACAGTGAAAACACTTCTTTCATGATTTCAATTTTATCTAGCATTGCAAATTAATGTAATAATCCTTCACTATCTGTTATTATTATAAAATTGCTTCTCGGGAAAACGGTACGTGCTGGAGCAATTAGGATTACGTATTTAGAATTAGGAATATCAGATCTGTACACTTTACATATTTAGTTTGCAGGGAGGAAACATTTTAATTTTTTTGCCGACCAGTGTAATCTTTAAGACTATAACTATTTACTAGTTACAAAAAGAATAGAGTTTTAATGCGCCAAAACAGGTGAACTGTCTGTCAAACTGTAATAACGAAATTTTTTAAATACTAAAAAGTAGAAAATATAAATAAAAAATAAAAAGTTTGAAAATTGTTTAAAATAAAATGTATATATGAAATCTTACATGTCACTGGAATGTCTTATTCACGTTCGATTAAATCAAATTAAAATTAAGTAATCTTACTAAAAAGTTGCATTTAATTCTACCCAATATTAATTAACCAAGGAAAAGGACAGAGGAGTTCAGTATGTAATCAAAGCCGTCCGGAAGATGATCACGTTGTGATCGAAAGTACTCGGCGTGTGGTATTGAAGTTTTAAGCTCTTAAAACTATTTCTTACATTTAGTAAGAACTTTTAAATATTATCGTTAAAGAATTAAATGCACCTTTTTAGAAAGATTACTTAATTTTAATTTGGTTGTTTAAAAAAGGAATTTTTTATTATTTACTACTTTAAAATGAATTAAATTATGATAATATGTTGAGAAAACAATTTAGAAATCCCGAATAGATAGTTTAAATAATGCTATTTTTTGTGTTGTTATATCTCATAAAAGAAAGAAGGAAAAAATTATATACTTTTAGATAAATTAATTTGTTATCTGTCTATCAAGTGTAATTTAAAACTGCGAAATTTCAATAATCGGGACCCACGCCATATTCACGTACTGCAACGAAAATTTTTGGAACTATTGGAATTGCAGTTACAAAATTAGGCGTAGTTTTTAAATAAAAAATTGAATGCTTATAAAATAGTGATTTAAAGAACAAACAAACTTTTTTGTACTTCTATTTTATTTTTTAGATGTTGTATTAAGCACAAATACTTATCCTCTTTCTCGTATTTCTGACATAAGCACCTGCTGTCTTCCTAGAAGTCTTAAACTTAGATATCAGGGCATTTAATAAATCCCCGTGTAGCGTTGTTAATCCTTCCAAATGTTTCTTTTTCCTTTTTTTTTACAAATTTTGTGTTGTGATTGGCCTTAGAAATTACAATTTCAGTAAAGATTCGAAGTTTGATAATTAATCAAGATGGAACCATTTTCAACAATTCCGATCACTTAATATATATATATATAAATATATGTATATACATGTATATCACAGACATACACGCACGCACAAAAAGTAATAAATATCTAATAACAAAGCAAAGGTTTATTCTTCTACTCAATATTATATTTCTATGTAATTAATTTGCACAATTTGAATTTCATTTTATGAATATAAGGTATTTGTTTTAAAACTATTTATTGAATTGGTTTTGGACCACTCTGTATTTTTAAAATTTGCCACATTTTACAATATGGAAATTAATAATAATAATAATAAATTTTTTCCTTTAAAGTCCTCAAGGAAAATTTAAATACTAAAATCGTTCTATTTATGCAATGCTTTAATAAGTAACTTTTTTAGAAACAATTTTGAAGTAAAAAAAAAGTCTCTTAAAATAATTTTTTAGCTTTCCATTATCATAAGATGGAGTGAGTTGGAAGAAAATTTTCATTAAACGAGTAAGAATTCTAGGCGAATTTCCCTTTAACTTCATAATGAAATCCTCCAGCCATTTAACTGTTTATCAGTATGCCTGAAACATTGTAACAATTTGGAGACATAAAGTAAGAGGAAAAAGTAATATCTTAATCATTAAGTAAGATGAAAGAGAAAAAAAAAGTGGAATTAGTAAAGTGGATTCCCATCAACGTTGATTAAGACTTTAGTGCTCTCAGGAGGACCGCGATGTAGAAGATTCGATTAGGTGAAAGATTATATCGAACGAAAAAAATAGAGAGTTTCCAGCCTTAATTTATTTAAGTTGAAAAAGTAAGAAAATTCAAAAATTGAAAACGATAATTAACGCAATTAATGAGAATATTAATAAAAAAAATTAAAAAACTGCTTCATGGAAGCACTTTCAGAAAGGAAATTTCTCAGTTTACTAATAAGGTGAAGGATGGCGTCTAAATGAACAATTTTAAAAGCACATAACGTATTTGAAAACCCGATTTCTCCTATTACCACTAATAGTCGTTAAAATATACGACTTTCAACTTTCAGAACAGCATATCATATAAGATAATATATACCATGAAGCAAATTGCTTCAACAATAATGGTTGCAGTTTATAATTTTGACCGTTCTTTTTCTTATAGGTTCAAGTTGTTGCTTTGGAGTTTCGAATATAAACAGTTTATCTTTTCCCAGAACGCAGAAAAAATGACTACCATATGAAATGGCCAACGTTATCGCCACATATTGGAAGCCGTTTTGAGATCATTATTGGATGCGAAACTTAATGATATATGCTTTGAATAATGTAGAAAAGCTTATCATGGAGAAAGGCAAATGGGCATTTTTTCAGGAAATGCTACCAAGTCATATGATTTCTTAGAATGGAAACATTTGTTGCCTCCACGACTGTCAGATCAGATTAACAAGAGTTTCTCAACATTAATATCTTCAAGAATAAACCCATAATTATACCAAGAATGATTGCTGCTCTCAAAGATGATATTGACACAAGAAGAGGGACATGCCGAGGATTGCTAAAAGCAATACCTTATGGAATGAATATTTTGCTGTGGCGAAACAAGCCTAACACCACTTCAAAATCCTGGCAAGGCACAGGGTGCAGTGAAAATTAGCTGTGAGAAGGCTTCTCAATTTTAACAAACAAAATGATGGTTACATAAAGAATGCGCTGCCCTGCAGCTTTAAAACAGCGATTTCAAAGGGGACATAGTTTAAAACGTTGTCGATTTTTGACTTAGTTAATTTTTTTTGTTTAGTTTTGAAATCTTGACACGTTGGAGTTTTATATGCAGCAGAACCATATGAGATTGAATAAAAAGTAGCACTGGCTGAAATATTACACTCATGTCCAAAATTAAGGTCACAAACATAAAATCTGTCAAAAATGATGAACTATTCACTGAGTTGTTACGAAATTTGGCATATAGGTTTGTTATAATGGCAAAAAGAATATAGCAACATAACAGTATGGAAAAGATTTTAATAGCTAATTAAGATACAGGGTATATCAAAAAGTGCTAAATCATGAATCAGAGATAAAGCATTTATCTCGGGAAAAGCCTGTCTAATATGGAGTGTGACCACCGTGCACTGCTATACAAGCCTCATTACGAACTCTCATATTGTTTATGAGGGTGTCAATAAATGTTTGTGGCAACAAAGCTCATTCTTCCAAAAGCGCAGATTTTAACTCCTGGCGGGACCTGGGAGGGGGATTATGCCGTGCAATGGCTCTTCCTAGACCATCCCAAACATGTGCAATAGGATTGACGTCCGGGGACCCCGAGGTCTAATTCATACGGCGAATATCCTCTTCTTCAAAAAAAGTGATCAGCAATGTGAGCTCTGTGTGGCTTCACATTATCGTCCATAAACATGCAGTCCGGGACTACAGCACCCGGAACAATCTCGCATATGCTTCTAGGACCTCATCCGTATTGCGTGGTGTCCAGCCGTATGTGTCCCTTTCACTGCATCCAACATGAGAGCCCCGTTGTTGTGGAGCCGAAGACATCGGTCTTAGACACATCAAGAATGGGGCGTGTTCTTTTCATTGATGTGTCGAGATTCACCAAGAAAAGTGATTCTCGTCAAATCTTCATCTGGAGAGAACGTGGAGCTCGTTATCATTCTTCCTCCGCAAAAGAAATTGACAGATTTGGTGGCAAAGAAATCCTTGTCTAGGGTGGCATAATGTGAGAAGTCATACATCCTTGCACGTCTTCGATGCGGGTACTGTCAACCCACATCCGTTTAGGGATGAGGTCCTTAAAGCCTATGTGAGGTTGTTTGGGGTGCTGTCGGCCCGGGCTTCATATTTATGGACGATATTGCAAAGCTACACAGAGCTCACATTGTTCTCGTGATTTTTTTGAAGAAGAGGATATTCGCCGTATAAATTGACCCTCGAGGTCCCCGGACCTCAATCCTATTGAAGATGTTTGGGATGGTCTAGGAAGAGCCGTAACCCCCCTCCCAGGACCTACCATGAGTTAAAAGCTGCGCTTTTGGAAGAATTGTCTTTGTTGCCAAAATTTTTTGACACCCTCATAAACAGTATGAGAGCTCGTTGTGAGGCCTGTATAGCAGGGCACGGTAGTCACACTCCATATTAGACAGACTTTTCCAGAGATAAATGCTTTATCTCTGATTCAGGATTTTACATTTTTTGATATACCCTGTATCTTAATTCATAATTAAAATATTTTCCATATTGTTACGTTGCCATATTATTTCTCTTATTGTAATATACTTCTGTGCCAAATTTCGTGGCAACACAGTGAATAGTTCATCAGTTTTCACAGATTTTATGTTTGTGACCTTAATTTTGGACATGAGTGTATTTTCAAAATCAATGCTCATCTATCCTGAACTTATTTTTTTTTATAATTCAATGGTGGAACAACGTTTACCGATGTCCACTACAAACCTTTGTTATAGACAATATAATTGAATTATTACAATTGCCATATCTACGGATTTTTTTTAAACCCATAGCCCTAATAATTTTAGTGTTGATTTTGAAAATAACTTTTTTGTCTGATCATTTGTATTTGTATGATGAAACTCCAATGTTTTCAGATTCTAAATTTGAAAAGAAAGGAAAAAAACAGTTAAAAGATATTAACTTTGATGTATTTTTAAATTAAAATATCAAGCAATTTTTAGGCTACTCCCTAGATTTTATAATATATTTAGAATCGTATTATTTTGTAAAATTCGGAAAATTTATCTATAAGTAACTATAGCAAAACTATTGAAACAAGAAATCTGTCTATAACTGAGTGCTGCCTTAATCTGAAAAACCTCTTGGTCCCTTCGAAAAAAAAAATACAATACAGTTACATTAAGAGGAGATTACTTCTTTGATAAAACCAATGAAAAAGAAATCTGTCCATAGCAGAATGCTGCATTAATAGAAAAAAATCTTGGTCCCAACGAAATACAATTACATTAAGAGGAGACTCTACTTCTTTCGTAAAACCAGTGTAAAAAAAAAAACCTGTCTATAACAGAATGCTGCCTTCAAATGGAAAACTTCTTGGTTCCTACGAAAAAAATTACAATACAGTTACATTAAGAGGAGCTTCTACTTCTTTGGGAAAACCAGTGAAAAAGTAATCTGTCTATCAATGAGTGCTGCCTTAATCTGAAAAACCTCTTGGTCAATACGAAAAAAAATACAGTACAGTTACATTAAGAGGAGACTACGTCTTTGGTAAGACCAGTGAAAAAAGGAACCTGTCCGTAACAGAATACTGCCTTAACCCTTTCGAGGGCAGTGTCCTTAAAAGGGACACCTACTTTTATTTCCAAAACAAAAGAACGGCACCAAGAATATTTAATTATAATTCTCCTTTTACAATGTACGTGAAAATAAGCAAGTTCGTATTTTCTAATAATTTCGTTTATAAATTCTGGTCTTAGTCCATTATTTCATCAGTTTATAAACAGAATTACTCCGCGCCGGAAAGGGTTAATCGAAAAAATCTCTTGGTCCCTACGAAAAAAGTACAATACAGTTACATTAAGAGGAGACTATATTTTGGTAAAACCAGTGAAAAAAGAAATCTGTCCATAACAGAATGCTACATTAATCTGAAAAACCTCTTGGTCCGTACGAAAAAAAGTACAGTACAGTTACATTAAGAGGGGACTACGTCTTTGGTAAGACCAGTGAAAAAAGAAACCTGTCCATAACAGAATGCTGCCTTAATCGAAAAAAACCTCTTGGTTCCTACGAAAAAAATACAATACAGTTACATTACGAGGAGACTACTTCTTTCGTAAAATCAGTGAAAAATGAAACCTGCCTATAACAGAATGCTGTCTTAATATGAAAAACTTCTTGGTTCCTACGAAAAAAATTACAATACAATTATATTAATAGGAGCATCTGCTTCTTTGGTAAAACCAGTGAAAAAAGAAACCTGCCTATAACAGAATGCCGCCTTAATATGAAAAACTTCTTGGTTCCTACGAAAAAATTACAATACAGTTATATTAAGAGGAGCTTAAAAGAAACTTGTCTATAACAGAATGCTGCCTTAATCGGAAAAACCTCTTAGTCCCTACGGAAAAAGTACAGCACAGCTACATTAAGTGGAGATTCTACTTCTTTGGTAAAACTAGTGAAAAACGAAACCTGTCTATAACAGAATGCTGTCTTAATCTGAAAAACCTCTAGGTCAATACGAAAAAAAATACATTACAGTTAAATTAAGAGGAGATTCTACTTTTTTGATAAAACCAGTGGAAAACGAAACCTGTCTGTAACAGATGCTACCTTAACCTGAAAAACCTCTAGGTCAGGGACGGCGAACCTTTCACACCCACGTGCCAGATTTTTCCAAAAATATATTTTACGTGATCTTGACGTGCCAACAATAATAATAAAAAATTAATGGTTCAAATAATAATGAATCAAAATTACTTAAAAATTTGTTTTTAGCATTAAAAACTTTAGAAATTTATTTTTTAAATGTTATTGCTGTTGAATCATCTTAGATGCCAAATAATTTATATCAGCTTCGTAATTTAGTTATTTTTAAGAGAGTGCAAATTGAATTGTACCCAATTTTAACTAGATTTTTTACTTGAATTTTCATATTATTTATTTCCAAAAAGAATGTCTAGCAGAAAAAAATTGTCAAAATAGCAGGCGCCAGAATCTACAGCTTTTAGTGTCCGGAATTGAATTCCAAGTTTGTAGAGCTTTACCACAGTCAGTTTTGCTTATAATACATTTTAATCTTCCTTTTGCAATGATATTCTAATTCTCTCTTATTTGGAAAATTTTGTAAGCCAATGCAGACTAGATTGGGATACATTAAGTTATATTTCAGCTTCTTCAATTTGTATGAGAATGGCAACCAACCGAACGAATCGAATTCAGATAAACAGAGACAATATCTAAATTAATTAATGCATTTTGTGAAATTCTACTATATTTTGATGTAGCACCTAACCTATTCATGCCAAAAATAATTTGTAGCGTGCCATACGTTCTCCGTCCCTGCTCTACGCAATACGAAAAAACTACAATACAGTTTAAAACATACATTATTGCAGTTAATATCTATATATATATATTTCTCTTACGTAGCGCTTAAAAAGGGCTCTATTTGTAGCTTGCTATTTGGCAACAGCCAAAGCGACATTTCTCAGTGGTAGTTACGGTCACATGTCCCAAAACACTCAGCAAATCAAAATCCAGACAGGATCTCTCTTTTAACGCAAGCCCCACCAGTGGCCGAGAGGTTCTGCTCTCGAAGTTGGTAGACGGGAGGTGCTGGTTTCGATCCCAATCGCGCCCGTCGGCCTAATCGTTCGGAGTTTTCGTGGTTTTCTTCGAACCTTGGTTCTCCAAGCGTTAATACGGGTTAGGTTCCCTTAGGAAGACCTCCACGGAAGGCACTCCCACCCCCTTAGGGCCTATATCCCACGTGCTGATAATTGGCCCACATAAATACAACCAACCAACCAACCAACCTCTTTTAACGCAAACCGTTTGTGCAATACATGAATGACAATTGCTATTGGTCCGTTTTACGGTGACGTAGCTTTTTTATCCAAGGTTGTATTTAGACACAGGCGAAAACGTTTTGTTTACATTTCGATAGCGTGATACGTAACATGTTTTATAGCGTCTTATTATAGTTTTAAATTAATTTAAGCCGTGGTTTTCAATACTATAGGCGAAATGAAAGGAGAAGGACCCCATCTGACACTAACATGCCATTTAAATTTAAACGGCGTCAATTTCCTGTTCGCTTAGCTTTCTCCATGATGATCAACAAGTCATAGTGCCAAACTTTTGATAAATGCATTTTTATTTACATTTTCAACAAAATTTTCAATTACTTTTTTATGAATTAAAATATTTTTAAATTTCATATGTTGCTTGCTCGGATCTCATAGCGGCCCAACTAAAAATATTTTTTATTTTGTTTTCACTAAATTTTTTAATTAATTCTGTTTCCAAGGTACATTTTTATTTATATTTTCAACAGTTTTCCATTACTTTTTTATACATTAAAAATATTTGTAAATTTAATATGTTGTAATGATTTATGATAGCACTCATTCTGGCTAGAGTTGACATAAATAGTGGCGAGCGAGCGAAGCGAGCTGGGATCGCGTAGCGATCCCAATATGAATTGCATAGCAATTCGTGGGGGTTGGTGAGCGTTAGCGAGCAGGGGGCTGAGCCCCCTAGTATACATTAAGAGGAAATTGTACTCCTTAGGCCTAAAATTTATGTAATTTTTACGACTTTTTTTCGTTTACAAAGAAAAGAGATATAATTTTCGAACTTTTTGCATTATATTTACCGACATTTTAATTATGTATTTAAAATTTTTTATGTAAAAGAAATGAATATTATGTTTTGTGCGACTGCAGATGTGCGCCATCGCCATGGACTTCCAATCATATGATCATTTTTCTCAGGTAACAAGCATCTCAAAGAAATTTGCTCAGCATAATATGAAAGATTTTCAATTCTGTAAAGCTAATATCAATATTTAGTTTAAAAAGTTTGTTTTTGACAAAATATCGATCATTTGAAGAAAAAGGGTCGCTTTTCCGCCCTTTTTGACACTTTATAATATAGTTGAAAATTGTTTAGGAATTCGGTTTGTCTGTCTATCTGTCCGTCTGTCCGTGCTCTAACTCACGAATATATAGTCCGATTTCCATGAAATTCCTAGATTAATTGGGTAATGATGTGTATAAAATGGTCTGTGAAATGTTCGGTTTGAAAATAAAGTGTGTAGAATTTTCGGTTCATTTACAGGGCCACTCAAAAGCATTCCGTTACATCAGGACTATGAGGAAAAAATCGTTTGCCATGTATTTAAATGTTGTTAAAGTATTTAAAACACATTGAAATTCATACACATCACTAAGGTGTACTAAAAGGTTCTTACTGTAGAATATGGGGTGCATAGAATGTATCGCTTATTTACAGGGACATACAAAAGAATTTGGCTGAAGAAGAAAATGAGCAGTAATTGAACTATTGAAGCCTACGAACAATAACTGCTGGAAGTGCATTTTCAGCTGTGGTACGCGTTTTAAAATTTATCTATTATTTAAATATTACTCGGTGTGTATAAATTCTGTAGTCATATACAGGGTCGCACGTAAGTTCTCAACAACACCCGTTTACTGACGGAAATTGCTGAGTGAAAATTTTCAAATGTGCTATGCGTTTAACTGAACTAACTTTTAGCATGTTGTGTAGTATGCATCTATATCTGTAGATCATATACAGGGCTGCAAAAAAAATCGTATATTTTAACGACTATGTATGGTAATAGCAGAAATGGGGTTTTCAAATGCATTATGCGCTTTTAAATTGTTCATTTAGACGTCATATTTCACCTTAGTAAACTGTGAAATTTTGTTATAGTATTCTGAATGTGTTCAAAAGTGTGTCATAATCTATGTTGTAAGCATGTTTTTTCGTTTTTTGTTTTTCTTTATGTTTTGCGAACTTAAAAAAAATATTTAATCAATGAAAAGTATACTTTTCGGTGTTATAAGCTTTAGCAATAACGATTAGATTTCTTTGGTGTCGCGTCAATTCGTCGTGCACAATTCATCGCGGAACAACTCATCGCGCACAATTCATCGCGGCGACAATTCATCGCAGCGACATTTCGTCGTGGGGTCAATTCGTCGCGGCGTCAATTCGTTGACGTCGCAACAAAAATGTTTTTTAAAGTTATTTTGTTTGAAAATGATTTTAATAGATAATAACATAGCGATTAATAAATTTTCTTGAAATTTTATCATTTTCTTAGGGAAGGATACGAAATAAATTTTTTAAAACGTGTAATTATCGATATTAATTATTTTGCTTGTTAAAAGTTTTTTAATTAAAATTTTTTTTTTATAATTTCTGGATAATTAATGAATATTAAATTAGTATTTAAATTAATATCTTTTATTTTTTAATGTATATTTTGATAAATAATAATAATTTGTATGTAATAAATTTTTCTGAAATGATATTTTTCATACGGATGGATATGAATGATAGTTACATGAATTAATTTATTTTTTAAACGTGTAGGTATCGATATTAATTTTTTTGTGTGAATATTTTATAATTTAAAAATAGTAATATAATAATATAGTAATATAGTATAACTTTTACTTTTCACAAAATGGGCCCCAAGAAAAAAATCCCTGCATCGACCCCTGGTCCTGCTTCCGTACGCACATGCCACTATACATACATATATTCTTTTTGTTACAATTTTTCTAGAGTTTTATTCATTATTTACTCTGGCCATCGAAACTATATCGCTTTTATCCCTAATTTAAGTTAGAAATGAGTAGCATCATTCATTAAACTTATATATTCGCGATTGGGAATTTCACAAAAATCACATATAAAAAAAATTCCGCTCCATTTTAACGATTGATATTTTTGGAGAAAAGCAATTAAAAAAAATCACTCTATGTAATAAATAATTAAACAAAAACATAATTTGAAGAACAAATTAAAAAAACAAAATTTATTTCCTACTTTGTTTAAGGCCGAGAAGGGACAGATATTAAGATATTTCATTCAATTAGTTTTACATTTAATGTTAAATGTTTGTAACAAATAAGCTAAACCAATTGAGGATTAAAAAATAAAAATAAAATTCATACAATATGATACTTAAAACACCCTAAAAAATTATATTCCCTTCAAATGAAATCGAAATAAATCTTAGACTTGCAGATTTGTATTGCAGATTTTGTGTTATGTTTATGACGATTGTACATAAATTGATAAGATGCATGCAAAATACAAAACTTTTTAAAAAGTCTAAGATTTATTTCGATTTAATTTGAAGGGAATCTAATTTTTTTAGGGTGTTTTAAGTATCACATTGTATGAATTTTATTTTTATTTTTTAATCTTCAATTGGTTTAGCTTATTTGTTACAAACATTTAACATTAAATGTAGAACTAATTGAATGAAATATCTCAATATATGTCCCTTCTCAGGCTTAAAAATTGTAGGAAATAAATTTTATTTTTTTAATTTGTTCTTCGAATTATGTTTTTGTTTAATATGTCAAGTTTTTAAATAACTACTGCTTTCAGACGAACTCATTTCAAAATTAATGGAGGGTATCATCATCAGGCTTTCATGTATGCGGTATTGCATCACAATGTGTGATGCAGTTTACCAATGTATAATTCAAAATGTTTCACCACTGCAGTAATGCAGGTTCCTATAGTTTGGCAAAAAGTCCAATCGGAACGTAAAATATCTATAATCAAAGCATAAAAAATTAATTTCACTTAAATTTAGATACCCTATTTCCCACCCAGGAACGCTATGAATGCAAAAATAAATTGGGCTGAATCCTTACTGCTAATATTTCACAATATTATAGCTGTGATACAAAAAAAAGTTTTACTTAAATTTTGTTATCTTATTCGCTCTCAAGAGGAAGGGGTGATGTAAAAACAAGAGAAAATTATTACCCAAGTTTAACTTGGAATATAAATTGTTCCCATCTTGAAAAAAAAAAATACATTTTAAAATTTAAATTATGTAATTCCCCACTAAGTCCGCAACCTGCGTAAAAATAGCTATCCTTTTGAAACTTTTTACTAAAACATAAAGTTCGCCAAATAAAAGAAAAATATAAATAAATCACAAAGTTAACAGCTATTTAATCGGCCGTCGCTTATCTGTATGTAAATGATATTCGTGTTTTAAAATCAGTATGGGTAAAATGCATTTTAATTTTTTGTTTAAAATCTGACGTCATTTTTACCTGCTTTCTGTATTTACTAATATTAATACTCTTTGTATTATTTACAAATGGTTGAAAATGTCCTTTTTATTTCCACTATGACGACATATTCATCTGTTTAATTCTTAAAGAAAAAAAAAAAAACTATTTTCCACGTGGAAATCTTTTACCTAAAAATAAATAAATTGTTATTACGTCTTTTGAATTATTTGCAATAATGAAGAAAAAATGTTATATTTTCTATGAAAAATGTCCGTTGATTCTTAATGAAAAAAACGAAATTTGGAATTATTAAGAAAAATATTTGAATAATGTAAAAACAAATTGGCCCATGTTACTTTCTGGGTTATAATTTACCCATATGCAAAGGCATTTTACCATTTGTCTTGACCCTGACATCAAGCAAACGTTTTAGGTAGCTTTCATTACAAAAAGCTACCCATTGCAGCTTTTCGGAGGAAAGCGATTTCAAAAAATTTTGGTATATTTTCATCGATCATGACCCCCAGACCCTCCGTTCAAAAGTTGATATATATATATATATACAGGGTGATTCATAAATATCGAAACAATAGGCTATCTCCTTAAATATTGCCCCTAGGTACATACTTCCAATTGCAAAGTTTCACAAAAAAAGGTGCAAAATTTGATGAAATAAGTTTCAACTCCATGGGGGGGGGGGTCTATATGAGAAAATACAAAAAATAAATTTTTATACGTCCCCCGTAGAGTAAAACTCCCAATCAGGAAAATTTTCCTCATCCATTCCTTAATTAAACACCAAAAAATTCATCTCGATATCTTCAAAATTCGCAGAGATATCAAAATCCGAAATTCGTGACTTACACCATTTATCCATGCCTCTGAGCGACGAGATTTTGACTCATTTTGAATGCAAGATAGGGATCATCCACAAATTGTACATTATTAAAAGTCGATATAAGACAGTGCCTCTCCTTTGGACATAAAATAGGCAGCGTATAGATTTTACTTTAAACCTGCTTTCAAAGTATGATGGTGGTCTGTCTGCACTAGAGGTATGAACGGTTCGAAATATCTAGGTCCGGTCCCAAACCGACCCACAGGGAAAAAAGTTCGGCCCTGCTTGGAAAAAGTTCAAATCGTAGCCTGGCCCGGTCTGACTGAATTTCTACATAGTTTTTTTTACATCGATATGGTTAAAAGTTGTTTCGTATGAAGGAGTTCTGACCGAAAATACTTACTATATTATTTGTTTTTTCATGTTTATAATTATTAATTTTAAAGAAGCGTCAAAAGCTGTGATTATTTGCTTTATTAATGAATCTCTATTTATATGTAAACGATTCACTTCTCCTTTAATATCGTTAATCCATATTCCATGTGTTGGAGACGATGAAAAATGATATAAAGTAAAATCTTATAAGATGGAATCACATAGGAAAGAAAAAAAAACGTTACAGACAAGTTCCCTTCTTAGGAGATGTAAATGTACTAGTCTATTTTTTCTCAGGTATTATTATATTCAATTTCCATGGATCAACAGATTTTTCCGTTTAAGAAAGGATTCCGTGATAGGCAGATTTTTTTCACTAGTTTTACTGTATGTTAAGTTGTTTGCCTTAAAATCTACTATCCTTTAAAAATGTGAATTTTAAAGTTTTATTGTAAAATAATGGCCTTTTAAAAATATATGCATTTCTTGCAAAAGTTTTTGGGCTGAGCCAAATTTTAGTTATTTTTGCACTGATTAGGTCAGTCAGAGATAATGATTTTAATACGGGTTGTATCGAGACCGGGACTGAAAATTTCGCCCAGAGGAGACCTAGGAATAAGGAATCCAGCGCCGGTTCGGTATAACCTGTGGCCAAGGGGTTTTGCTCTCAAAGCTGGAAGACGGGAGGTGCTGAGTTCGAACCCAATCGCGCCCTTCGGCCCAATCTTTCGGAATTTTCAATGGTTTTCTTCGAATCTTGGATATCCTTCGCAAATACGGGTTAGGTTCTCTTAGAAAGACCTCTATGGAAGGCACCCCACCCCCTTCTGGCCCATATCCCTCGTGTAGATAATTGGCCGTCATAAATTGCACCAACACCTGGTTCGGTATGAAAAAAATACGTTAGGCCCGTCCTGACCGAGTCTTCAGAAAAAAGTCGCCCGGCCCGGCCCCGAATATAGACATTTATAACGGCCTCGCCGGGACGATAAAAAGCCTGAATTTGTGAGGACTAAAATTATGAAAAACTCTTAATCGGCATGTTAGAAAATGCATTGTTTCAAATTATACCTTTAACATTTATTTATGGACATTTAATAGTACAAAAAGGAGGTGGAGACGGCAAAAGTTAAACTGAATCGGAAGTTTAAGCTACAGAAAGAAGTTACTTTTCCACGTGCAATTTTTAAAAAAGCATTTAAACATTTTATTAGAATCCAATTAATGTTTAAAACTTTAAATGCGTTTTTTTGCATGAAGTTTTATTTTCTCTTTTTCTTTTTACCATTTTTTGTCATTAAATTATTATAAGTCAAGAATTGTAAATAAAAAAGGAGCAAACTTGGAACATGTCTTTTTTGATTATATTACATTAATTTTGTTTCGGCAAATTTGAAAAAAAAAATTTCTTTTGAAATTATAATTAAAAAAAAATAAATTACATAATTTTTTAAATAAATGTTTTTAATATTTTTAAAATTAATATTTAAAAAAATCCTGAAACAAAACTAAAATTAAACTTTCCTCTTTAATTAGATGAAAAAAAATCTGAAATCCGATGAATAATTTTTCGAGTAAAGATTTTAAATTAAATCCGCTTAAAAAAATACTAATCATTTAATTTTTTTAAAAACTTTATGAGAAATATTAGGATGTGATTTTGTTTGCAAATTATATGGTTAACCATCACAAAAAAAGAAAGAAAAATCAAAATTCTAACTCACCAAATATATTTTTTACATGTTTCCCAGAACTCTTAAAGTAACATTGTTTCTTGAATTGCACGCATTTCAATTTGCGTCTAATCCCTTAAAACCTGATGAATTATTTAAACGGCCATAACTCTGCGAGTTTTTCAGATATGAAGATGCAATTTTTTGTGTTTAATTCAAGAATGGATAAGGAAAGTTTTACTGATTGGAATTTTTACACTACGGGGGCCGTATAAAAATTTAATTTTCGTATTTTTTCAAATAGACCCCCCATGGAGTTGCAACTTATGACATTAAATTTTGCCCCCTTTTTTATGAAACTTTGCAATTGGAAGTATGGGTCTAGGGGTAATATTTAAGGAAATAGCCTATTGTTTCGATGTTTATGAATCACTCTGTTATATATCCATATATATATATATATATATATATATATCTGATCTTTGTCACACTGTAACTCTCGTATTTATGAACCGATTTGGATGAAATTTCGTGTATACATAGTGCATACCAATGTCTCGACCGAGTTCGTTGGCCAGCTTCATCCGCCATCATGTTACAAAATGGCGGCCATTTAAATTAAAAAAAAAATTAAAATTTGAAATGTGGCACCAAAAAATTGAAAATTGAAAAATATTTTTTTCTTATATATTTCACCTTGATACGAAGATTCCGGAGCAGTTTTTGTTTCGTCTATATCTTAAAAAATGGCTGAGTTATAGCACTTTGAATTTCTAGCGTGGCTGACATTTTGAAACGACCTGATTTTGTCACGCGATAACAGGCGTATTTATGAACCAATTTCGATGTACCTTGGTGTATACATAATACTTACCAATGTATCGATCGAGTTCGTTTGCCAGCTTCATCCGCCGTCTTGTTTGAAAATGGCGGCCATTTAAAAATTTTTAAAAATTTTAAATTTAAAATGAGGTACCAAAAAATTGGAAAATAATTTTTTTTTTAATCTGTGTTTGACCTTAATGCAAAGATTCCGGAACAGTTTTTGTTTCGTCTATATCTAAAAAAATGGCTGAGTTATAGCATTTTGAATTTCTATTGTGGCTGACATTTTGAAACGACCTGATTTTTGTCACGCGATAACAGGCGTATTTATGAACCGATTTAGATGTAACTTGTTGTGTACATAGTACATACCAATGTCTCGACCGAGTTCATTGGCCAGCTTGATTCGCCATCCTGTTTCAAAAGGGCTGCCATTAAAAAAAAATAAATTTAAAATAAGTTATCAAAAAATTGAAAGAGGAAAAAGATTTTTTTAATGTGTTTGACCTTGATACAAGGATTCCGGAGCAGTTTTTGTTTCGTATATATATTAGAAAATGGTTGAATTATAGCACTTTGAATTTCTAGCATGGCTGACATTTTGAAACGATCTGATATTTGTCACGTGATAACACGCGTATTTATTAACCTATTTCGACGTAAGAAGGCATGTGGATAGTATATCGTAATGTCTGGACCAAGTTCGCTGGCCAGCTTCATCAGCCATCTTGTTTCAAAATGGAGGCCATTAAATTAAAAAAATATATATATATTTAAAGTGATTTACAAAAAAATTAGAAATTGAAAAATATTTCTTTCTTAAGTATTTGACCATGATATAAGGATTACGGAGCATTTTTTTTGTCTTTATCTTAAAAAATGGCTCAGATATAGCAGTTTGAGCTTCATCCGCCGTCTTGTTTGAAAATGGCGGCCATTTAAAATTTTTTAAAAATTTTAAATTTAAAATGAGTTACCAAAAAATTGGAAAATAAATTTTTTTTATCTGTGTTTGACCTTAATGCAAAGATTCCGGAACAGTTTTTGTTTCGTCTATATCTAAAAAAATGGCTGAGTTATAGCATTTTGAATTTCTATTGTGGCTGACATTTTGAAACGACCTGATTTTTGTCACGCGATAACAGGCGTATTTATGAACCGATTTAGATGTAACTTGGTGTGTACATAGTACATACCAATGTCTCGACCGAGTTCATTGGCCAGCTTGATTCGCCATCCTGTTTCAAAAGGGCTGCCTTTAAAAAAAAATAAATTTAAAATAAGTTATCAAAAAATTGAAAGAGGAAAAAGATTTTTTTTAATGTGTTTGACCTTGATACAAGGATTCCGGAGCAGTTTTTGTTTCGTATATATATTAGAAAATGGTTGAATTATAGCACTTTGAATTTCTAGCATGGCTGACATTTTGAAACGATCTGATATTTGTCACGTGATAACACGCGTATTTATTAACCTATTTCGACGTAAGAAGGCATGTGGATAATATATCGTAATGTCTGGACCAAGTTCGCTGGCCAGCTTCATCAGCCATCTTGTTTCAAAATGGAGGCCATTAAATTAAAAAAATATATATATATTTAAAGTGATTTACAAAAAAATTAGAAATTGAAAAATATTTCTTTCTTAAGTATTTGACCATGATATAAGGATTACGGAGCATTTTTTTTGTCTTTATCTTAAAAAATGGCTCAGATATAGCAGTTTGAATTTCTAATGTGGTTGACTATTTAAAAAATCTGATTTTTTGCCTGCGACAGCACTTATATATATCAACCGATTCCGATGTGAGTGAGCATGTGCACAGGAATTACTAAGGTCTCGACCAAGTTCACTCGTTAGACTCATGCACCATGTTGTCTTAAAATGGCAGTAACTTCAAGATATCGCCGAATTTGGCAACCAAATATAAGTTACTTTAAATAAAAGCAGCCTGCTTAAAGTTGACTAATTTCGCGAAATTCTCATTCATAATGATTTAGTATTGATAAAAATTAGTATTGAATCTCCTATAAACGGTTTCCACTAAATTGAGCTTCGTATGTTTGAATAATATAAGCTTGCTTTTTAAAAATAAGGAATATGAAAGCTACCTCTTCCTCCCTGAACTGGCCGGAAGGACTTTTTACACTTAAAATTTAGAATATCATTAGAATTAACAAAGAATAAAAAATGAGTGGCATCAAGGACAAAAAGGTGGGGAGAAAAAATCAAAAAGTTATGATCTCCATAGGCTTTTCTATGTTAAATTGACATTGAGAAGTGACACTGGAAATAAATAAGTATTGCGCTACCGCGCAATACTTAAATGATTATAAAAATTATACTTGTATTTAAAAACAGTCTGTAACATATTAGTTATAATTTGCTATGTTTGAAAAAAAAATCATGATCGCCTTTAAAAAAATTTCGCTACGACGAATTGACGCTGCGACGAATTGATACCACGACGAATTGACGCTGCGATGAATTGACGCTGCGATGAATTGTGCGCGATGAATTGTTCCGCGATTGATTGGGCGCGACGAATTGACGCAGAACCGATTTCTTTTTAATAAAAATGAAGGAAATCGGTACAATAGTTCTCGAAGAAAATGGTCGCCGAGTTTGATAAACAAGGATTAGAGTAAAACAAGTTTAAAATTTTACAATAGCATTACGTTCAACGAACGGTCATTCAATAAGCAAACACTACTGTAAAGAATTGAAATACTACAAACAACTTTAGGGCAACAATCTATACACTTGAGGAATGCTACAATCTCTCTATTCTAAAAAAAGTAACTACCGCTGTCACCGCCGCCGCCCCCGCCGCCGCCGGTTTTGATTTTTTTGTGACCGGAGGCCTTTCTTCGTTAATATTAACAAAAATAATGCATACAAAAATATGAAAATCGGTGGTTTTATACAGAAACGTTTGATAAACACGCTGATGCAGACAGTTTTCAAATCGAAGAATTATTTTAAGAGTTATTTAATGCTAAAGTTGGACAAAATCGTTCCACTAAAAAAGTTTTATAGCAGCAAAAACTATACATGGCAGTGTAATCATTTTTAGATCATTTTATGCGTTAGAATTTGCGGAGTGCAGATTGCATTAATTTTTTTTATTTTGACTCATTTTTTCAGGTTTTATTTCTATTTTAAATTCAAATTTTCAGCATTTCTAGAGATATTTTTTACAGATTTCAGAAAATTGTACTAATTTAAACTGTTGCCAACTGTATAAAAAACGCAAGCAATAATGCTTGCTTCAAATAAAAAATTTATTTACACGTGACGATTATAAACAGGAAAAAACTTTCAAATTAGAATTAAATAATTACGTATAAAAAGCAGGAACTTATTAAAAATTACGTCATAAAAAGTATACAAGTGAATTTTAAAAGAGAAAGGATATTGTAAAATAATAAATTCATTACCATGCGTTAGAAGTCTTAGGAGAAATTACGTCATATTTACGTCACATTATAGTTATTACATAAAATGAACACAAAATAATATTGCAAAAAAGTTTAAATTTAGAAATTGCGCTAGATATTTATTTGATATTTTGAGAATTAATTTAAAATGTCTCATTTAAAAGAACTTTCTTTTCGCTTTGTTAGAAAATACCAGGAGACAAAGACTCTCTTTACTTAATTCCTTTTATATTAGCTTATTTTGAAATGTTGTTACACGTGTATATACGTCATCAAGTTATTTTTATTTCGACGTTTTATTTGTGTTTTTATTAATGGTGTACGAATTTATTTCTTTCGTTATTTAAAATAAAAATTATATCAATTTGTATAATTTGGCGAGTGGTTTGGCGATTTATATAATTTAGCGAAATTGGTCGACAGGATAATCAAGTAGTACCGCAGCGGATTTGGCGTTAAAATTCCCCAATCAAAGAGGAATGAATAGAAATTCGTTTATAGGGAGATCGCCACTGTTTTTTAAATTATAATTCAATCTTTCTAAATCTTTTTTAAAGCCGATCAAATTAGCGTGCATTTAGAGTCTGCGGTGTCTGGACGGGGGTTGGCGAGCGTAGCTCGTAGGCGGCCGAGCCCCCTAGTAATAATAAAAAAAAAAAAATGAAAATTTTGACCAAAAGAATTAGAAACTATCTTTAAATGGTATAGAGCTCAGACAGAAGTCTGTCTAAAACAGATATTTTCTCTAGTACCTTGCGTTTCGATTTTAGCAGATTTCACTGTGATTTATATGAGTTATCTCATTACCTGGCAAATATGCAAGTGATTTCTTTTCCGACAACTTAAAGCCGAGAATTAAATGATATAGACTGTAAAAAAAAAAAAAAAAAAAAAAAAAAAAAAAAAAAAAAAAATCCAATTTGGTTTATCTGTAAAAAAGAATGCATTTATTTTCTCATTTCTAAATACTATTTCTCTGATTATATAAAAAAAATTACACACACATATAAAGTATATAAAGTATATTTAAGAACTGAAAATAAAATATATCACATTAATTATATAATTATTTAACTATTTTTTTCTTTACAAATACATGCGATTAGTGTTTCATTTTTTTTTTTTAAAGGAATAGTGTTTAAAGACATTCTAATTAGCCAAAGAACTTTCTCCAAAGCGTAATTAAAGTATTTTTTTTTCATTTATTGGCAGTGTAATTACCATTTTTTTGCGAAAAATAAATTTTTGGATCGGAATATATTTTGGACTATAATATTTGTCATTTTTTTGTTACTTTTTGCGAAATTAGGAAATTAGTAAATTCCAAGAAACTAAGTTAATATTTATTTTGAAAATTTTCATAAGCTGGGTAGTACAGACAATTATCGCTAATGTAACTAATTATACATTATTTCAGCTAATTGCTTAAATTATTCATTGCACTAGATTTTTCAGTTTAACTGCTGTTTTTAACTAGTTTTAATTAGACAGTTAACGAAGATAATTTTACAATAGTTACTGATATTTCTGAAAACGATGATGCACCAATTCTTTATTAAAATTTTTGAATATTTTTATCTCAATTTTCGATCTTCTTTAATACTGAATTCGCTTGATTAACGCAACCAATCATTAATACATTAGTAAATTATACCTTTATTTTTAAATAATGCTACCCACTTACTCATCATCTTTGGAAAGGGTCTAGCCGGATAAGCATAACGAAATGCCCCCCCCCCCCCACGGCCGATGTTTGAAATAACATGTGTGGTAATAAGGTTCGCCATAAGAATACAATATAGAGTGTTTTTAGCCTCTGACCTTGAAGTGACCTTGAGATAATCGGGGAAGTATGGGCCGGCGCTACTATTTCTATTGAAAAGTGGTATGTTCATTCTCTTATTTTGGCGCACTGCGCGTCCTGCCCGAGCGGAAATGTCACGAATCGACCAATGTATTGGCAAAAACGTATTTATGCAAATACAAACAGGAAAAGTTACGAATATTTTAACAAGTTGCTAGAAAATATTTTTTTTATAACTGAAAAAGCGCATCTTCGATTTTAACGATTTTTTTTTTTTTTTTTAAGTACATACTTTGAGCATTATTCTGTAATTTTTGGTTGGTGTAAACATAAAATTACTACATTAATCATTAAAAAAAATATTTTGTTTATTTTTCTATGTTAAAATTTGTGTAGAAATGTGAAAAGAAATAATACATTCTTCAATAATTGGCATTGGTTTTATTTTTTAAACTTTCGTACGTTTTGAGAAAAACGTATTTGAAAAATAGTAGCATCGACGCATACTTCCTCGATTATCTCAAGGTCACTTCAAGATCATGGCTAAAAACAATCTATATTTTATTCTTTTGGTGAGCCTTGTTACTACACATTTTATTTCAAATGTCGGTCCAGGGGGCCATTTTGCAATGCTTATTCGGCTAGACCCTATTATTCGATAGCTATACGAGAGTTATTTGGAGAGTAAGTTCCGAAACGTTATATTTCTGGCATGCAAAGGAAGGTATATATTGATCACACCTTATTACACCCATAATGGCTGATGATTACTTCATAACAACCCAGTTCTTATGGTAAAAGCTTGACACATATAATAGTGTAGGGGAATAAAGTGGCCAGTGAGAGGAAAGTGCCATTTGAGTTTTTCCCTCCGCTGTAGGGTGCCCCCGCCATGCTAGAACCGGGCGAAACAGCCATCCCAGATGCTGATAATATTGTCTGCGATTCTGAAGCGGAAGGCTACATTTTACTAATTTTTAACTCATTCTATTGTTTTTTCGCATTTTTGACTTCAGGCAAGTGGTACAATTTCTTGAATATAGCTAAATAATATATAGTGTTATAATTATTTGCTGTTATGCTGTTTGATCTGTATCACATAACCTTTTAAATGATCCGTGTTTGAAAACACCAAGTCATTAGGTTAGATGATAGGCTAAAGTTTTTGTAATGGCGTCATCCTGGTCAAAGTGGCCACAAAGAGAGTGGGAAAAACGGCCATATGGCTACTTTGCCCTAACGATTTTTTATTCATTGTTTATAACAAAATACTACTCAAAAGTATTTTCTGTGAAAGGAAGAAGACAGGTCGGGGTAATAACTTCTTCAGAGAAAGGCTTATACTCTCGATAATTGTATGTCTACTGAGGGAACTTGAATTCCTCCATTCGTCATATTCATATACTCATTGCTGTTTACTTTATTTTGTAACGATTTAATATTTAAAACATTACAAAACATAATACTTATTCTTAATGTGTGTTAAATTTAGCTTGTGTTGATTAAATATGCATCCTGAATTAATGTGATTTTTTTTCATTTACCTAATGCTGTGTGGTCGCCCTCCGGGTGGTCCGAAAGCGGTCCCTTGAGTGCGAAAGGAGACTTGGAGCCCGGCAGTGCTTGTAGTGTCAAGCCAAAGGGGCAGGACAGGGACGAATCACAGCGTCCTCGAGTGGCTCGCGGTCGAAAGGCCTCGAGTCCGGCGGCCACGGGTAAGCGGACGTTGTGTATGGGCGAGAGTTCTTCGGACCCGCGGGCCGACTCGGCCCCGGCGCCTTGGTTTTAGAGGTTACCGGATAGCAACGCTCCATAGCCTGATCCTAAAGCGGGTCTCCGACCGGATGGTGACTTTGGAAAAAGGGTAAGCAAATGTGGTAGGACCTTGTCCACAAATTGACTAAGAGGGAGTCTGAGAGGAGATTGCGGATCTTGAAGAACTAGGTCTCTGTGCTCGTTTGTGGTCTCTTGAGAACGCCATGCAGGAACTCCCGGAGCCATCGGGGGGCGAGGTTCGAACAGCGCCTGGCATACTTTTTGCGTCAGGTAGCTCATTCCGCGGAGATTGTAGTAGCTGAGGTAGTTGTGAGCCGATCCAAGGTAGACGATGAAAGGAGAAGCCTGTTCGTACATAAGGGCGACCGTAGAGGGAAGCCGACGCGTCCCGAAGCTATGTCGCCTTGTCTTGGGAGGGGTTCATCCCGCAGTCGCTGAATGACGCTGCGGTACCTTCTCTCGGATCCGTCTCCGCAGGGAACCCGGCCGGAGGCTTGCCGACTAATGCGGCGGCGTGTCGAATCTCGGATGAACTCTTGGTCCGACTCATGACCAGCGTGTCTAGACACTTTCAGAGTTTGCGCTCCCGAAGGTGGGGTCATAGTGGTTTCTAATCATAACTTTCGAAAGCAAGCCCCGGGGTTCCGGGGTGGACCTGGTTTTGGTCGGAAGGTAGATGCCGATCGAGCGGGTCGCGTGTGGTTCGTCCGCCTACTTGCGTTTTCGGCCTATCGCCTCCTGGCCTTTCCTGGGTGTCTTGGGGCCTCGGAACACAATGAACGTCGTTGGCTAGGTCCGCGAGACGTGAGTCAGCTTCGTCGGCCTGTTCGTGTTAGTAGCCCTCGACTGAAGTTGTGTTTTGGCGAACTAACATGTAAGTAAGTAAGTAAGTAAGCACCCACCCTGGGAACCCGCTTTTGGCTTATGGTTAGGTGTAACCCCCAAGCCCAGGGCAGGGAAAAGTTTTACTACCTGCGGAACTCCTTCAATGATTTTTTTTTTACAGTTTAGGAGAAATAACAATGTTAGATATATGACAATTATTGACAGTGTGTGCCATAAATATTTACAGATGAGAGATTAAATGGAACTGGTGATTTTGAAAAGAATAATTAAGGGATATGTGATTACGGGATACAACACAATAAAGCACAATGCAGAAATATACAGTCCTCCCCACTCGAGTACCAAGGTAACAGATAAACAAAGTTAAAAATTAATCCAAGTAAAGTAAATAAAGTAATAATAAATCTTAATAAGAGATAGAGAAATTTAACGACTAGAGTGGGGAGGACCGTGCTAAATAAACATTTCAAAAGTTTACCATGATAGATCTTACTAACCAGGTACACTAGATCCACAATGCACTTCAATTATGCATTTCGATGGTAGAACTCTATTATGTGCAAAAGACATTACAGGACTAATTTCGAGCCGCCCGTGATGGCCCCACTGCCCATAACTGGAGGCCAGCACAGCAGTAGCTAAAATTTCTATTACAAACACATATAATTTATAATATTAATAATTATATTGCCACATAAAAATTATTTTAAAAGTACTTTAAGATAATTTATGAATATGATAGGTAAATTATATGAATTTTGAGTAGTAGTGGAAGTAAAATAATTTGCAGCAAAACACATTTATACACTTGAAGATAATTCACTTATATTCTTAAACACAGTAAATTCAGTAAGTTTCAATTTGATAAGATAATGCTTTCAAAGATATAATGCAGAGCTATAAAGTGAATTAATATAAATTTTAAGTAAAAATGATGAATATCGCTAGATACACACTAAACATATATTTGTACTTGAAAATGAGTAAGTTCACTAAAGTTTAAAGTTTAAGTTTGATAAGTGTCTATTTACATAAATGGGGGTTTCGAAGTTAACCCGCAACTTTTGTGGAGTTCTTTAGACTTATTTAATATTTAACATTTTGTCCATAATGTGGTCCTATATGACGTTCCTTCTATCTGCCAAGTATGACTGATAAACTGGACACATAGTTGAATCCGCTGAATGTTTCCTATAGTTAGGTAAGTGGTAACAATTTGTGCATCTGTATTGCGATGGAACGCCCGCAAACGGGCACTCCGAAGTGCAGTGACCTCTCGAGCATTTGGCGCAAATTGGCTGTCTTCTGCAGTAAGATGTTTGGTGTCCATATAGCTGGCAATTACCGCATCTAATGATTGGGCGAAAAGAACGAATGGAGCACATATTGAGACCCACCTGTATAAATTTTTTATCCAGAAGTTCCTGTGATGCTTTTGTTTCTAATTGCAATATAATGTGATATAGAGTTGAGTTATCCTTCTTTAAAATTTTCAATATGGTGATGTTTTTATCCGACAAATTTTCTTCAAGGTATGCTATTATTTAATTTTTAGGTACTGAGGATGGAATACCAGTTATTATTATTCTTTTATAATTAGTCAGTTTATATGTTATTTCTGTGAGCTTTGTAATATCAGGAATGTTTTCTATTATTTTTAACAGATGTTCTGTATTGTCATCCGTATTGGATTGTATAATAATTGTATCTGGATTTCTGCAGTAAATTGCTGGGACATCTTTCTCTTTATTAAAGTTTTCATTAAGTAGTGCTTTTAGTTTTGGTATCTTTATATGTTTTGCAATAGTTCTAATTATTATTGCAGAGTTAGACTTCGCTGAGGCAGGGAGGTCGCCTGTCCATGTTTCACCACCGCACTTTTCTCCTTGACGGCCCCTACTTCAGTATTCCAGGTTTCGTGTCACCAACTCCTCAATTTTTTGTAGTCTGTTTGATAGTTGAATAAACCCTCCTTCATCGTTATCTTCTATGCTGACATTATCGTTGTTTTCCATTATTGTTTGAGTTGTTATTGTTTTTGATTTGACTTCTGTTTGTATAATTTTTTCTTTAGTATGTGGTTTTAATTGTTTCTGTTGTCTTTTTAATTTATTAATTTCTTCTTTAAGGCTTTCATTAATTTGTTCTTTACTTTGTTCCTCCTTGACCAAATAGTCTTTTAATTGTTTATTTTCTTGTTTCAATTCTTCCAGATATTTTTCTAGCTTTATTTCTGCATTCGATCTTTCTTCCATTATTGTTTGAGTTGTTGTTGTTTTTTATTTAGTTTCTGTTTGTGTAAATTTTTCTTTAATATGTTTTTAAGTTGCTTCTGTTGACTTTTTAATTTATTAATTTCTTCTTTAAAACTTTCATTAATTTGTTCTTTGCTTTGTTCTACCTCAGTCAAGGAGTCTTTTAATTGTTTATTCTCTTGTTTCCGTTCTTCCAGATGTTTCTCAAGCTTAATTTCTACTTTTGTACTTTCTTTAAGCTTTAATGGCAATTCGTCATTCTGTCTTAGCAGGACATCCATCTTTTGTTGTATTTTTCCCATTCTGTCAGGAGAATTAGTATTTATTTCAATACATTGTTGTATTAGAAGTTTCTCATCTCTTCTTGCTTTGGAAAAGATGATTTCTAGGTATTTTCTAGCTTCTTCTGAGCTACCATTAGATCTATTATTTGATAATATATCATACTCTTGAAGGAGCTGTCGGATGGATAATGACTCTAACGGGTTTATTGATGATGGTATTTTTAATGGAGGTGGTGATCCTCCTAATATTTTTTGAAGTGAAAACTTCTTTAGGCGCGTTGAGCTTTTTTTAAGATGGGGAAAAACCACTGATTTCGAGACACTGTAACGTAACCGACATGCTAGCATTTTGACACATAGACACTAGCGCGCCAAGCGGTGAATGACAGGAGCTTTTCCCTCTTCAGCTCAATCCGCAAAAGAAGAAGGAAGCTAAAACTCACTTTTTCTTCCGGCGTATTGCTAAAACAAATTATTATTTTGTTTTTCGTCAGTTAAAATGAATTATACCGTATTCGTGACCTACCTATTTCGTGTAACTAAAAACCGATAACGCTGTATTTTATCGTGTTGATG
Source organism: Maratus speciosus (assembly GCA_963932465.1). Taxonomy (NCBI): domain Eukaryota; kingdom Metazoa; phylum Arthropoda; class Arachnida; order Araneae; family Salticidae; genus Maratus; species Maratus speciosus. Next base: position 467,562,758 of record OZ010789.1, read on the forward strand.
GTCTGGTCAATGACCAACAGTATTGGCGGGAATTTCGATTACGGAAGATAAAATACGGGGCACAGATGTCAGATACGCACTTGGGTACCTAATTGACAGCAAAATGGCGTTACTTTATTTTACAAGGTAACCCGGCTACTGTTGCTTATTTATTAATAAATTGTTCATTTACTTTTATTTTATTTTTTTAAATAGTACAATTGTTTTGTTCTATAGTTATTAATAAAATTACCGTTTATTTATTGTTGTTTACTTTTTAAAACAATAGAAAATAATTAAAAAATATATATTGTAACTGGTATTGGAAAGCGGGTTTTCGCCAAATTGACGTTAAAAAATCGCGCCAAACCTGGTTCGTATATCACATCTCTGCCAAATTCTCGGTTTTTTTATTTTTCCACTTTTTATCCAAATTTTCCAGATTTTTAAAATTTCCCTTTCATTGTATCCCAAACACTACCTTCATACCAAATTTCAAGATTCTAGGGATACAGGACGTACCTCTGAGTTTTGATGATCGGTGAATCAGTGTCGAAAAGGCGAAAGTTTAAGTTCATATATCTTCTGAAATAAAAAAGATAGAAACGTGAAATTTCAGCATTTAGTTCCATTTCCACATTACTTTAGATTTACGAAGTTTCAAGTTTCTGGGAATCACCAACACAAAGATATTGGGGTGTCAAAAGTACCCTGAGTTGCTTCCAGAAAAAGATGCTTACGGCTGTGCTTTCAAGACTTGGCAGGGGCACTGCCGTGTCCCCAGATGCTTTCATTAGTGCTGCTACACAATGCAACGCATAAAACATTTCCTGACGATTAAAAAAACACACACGTAATTGTTGAAGTTTTCACTTCTATTGGCACTCCCGGAGTGCCACTGTTTTTTTTTTTTTTTGTATAGCTTTTTCTTTATTTTTTAATCGAGTCTCCTTAAGTTCTTCTGCTAATAATATTGCTGTTTCCATATTGGATTGTCTTCTTTGTTGAGTATTCTTTTTACTGGTATTTTGTGACTTTAATTTTTCTGTTTGTTGTATGGGTTCATTCGCACCCTTTAATAAAATCAGAAGCTGTAGATGATTGAAGAAAGGACAATTAACCACACTTTCTCTTCTGTTTTCTTTGTTATTTTGTTCTATGATTCTATTTCGTATTCTAATTATTTCTTCACTATTCATTTTCCGATGCAAACTTTTTAGTTCAGTGTTATTTTCTTGATAATATGGAATTTTGTTGTATTCTCTATTAAGTAATGCTCTTATGTGTTGTAACTCGAATTCCAAAAGTAATACATTTTTTCTTAATTGGACAGCACTGTCACCCTTTGCTTTCGCCAGGCGAAATTTTTCTGGTTGATATATGTTATTTACGACACTATAACTTTGTAAGTTATGTGATCTATAATATGGGCTCTTTGTAAATTCTCCCTTTTCTACAGCTTTGATATGTTCTAGTTGGTTTGTTAATAGAACCTTGAACTCATCGTATCGCTGTGAATAGACCACTTTCACTTTATTTATCATCTGTTCAACATCATGGCTCGTAATAAGGGCTGTTCCATTGCCGGGTTAACTTTGGATGATTGGGCGTCAACAAGATTATTAGGTGCAGCTTTATTTACATTACTTGTTTTTACTACTGTGTCCACATTTAATCTTGTTAAGTTTACAGTTGGATTAAATCCTTTTTGATTCATTACGTGTCTTGACGTCACCCTAGGTCCACTTCAACCAGACTGCTTGTCAATATTTGAGATTGTTATAGCTAAACACTCTTAACTGAATTCAGTTGGTAATTATGCAGAAATTTTTCAGAGAGATATTATTGAAATTACTCAAAGCTACTAGTATGTTATTATTAGATACTTAGTTCCATCATCAGACGCCAGCTAAATATGTAAAAGATATAATATGTTGAATTTATTAAATGGTAGAAGATAACAGTGAAAAATAGGGTCCGCTAGGCCCACACCATACATCTTTGAAGGAAAGGAATATAGAAAGAGATAACAAAGACCGGTGGTCGTGACCACCGAAAATGACAAAGAGAAAAATTTAAGTGCCTAATAGGGGAAAAATTTTGAATAATAAATGAAAATAATAAAAACAAAGATAGCAAAATAAGTTAACCAAAAATAAAAAAGGGGGAAAAGTATGTGCCTTTGCTTCCCGTGCCACCGAGATCATACAATTTTGAAAGTCTTTGTTACATTACTGGTATGATTATCAACGTTGCTATTGAAACCCTGCCAACAGTACATTTTTTGCAAATAAAACTTTAAAATTTTTCTAATGTGCTTTGCAATGTCTTTAAAATTTAACAGTATTTAACAGTATGATTCAAAATATTATGATAGTTAATAAGATAAAAATTTAATGAAAGATAATAAGAATGTTAAGTATATTCACATATGTACATCTAAGTAAGAGTCAAAATACGTGGTACTAGAAGCAGCTCTTCTGCAGAATATTGTTCACAATCCCTGTTCGGATCTGCCATAGATTAAGAGAAAAATTTATAAGACAATCAAAATTAAGGGTAGTCTGGTGGTCGCTCTTGCACGGGGTCAAGAGCATTCGTGTTCAGGTACCCTCGGCGGCCGTGAAATAACGTAGTAGGGGACCGGGCTTTTGCCGGTCTCTCCCGTCGCCCCCGTCCCCGATGGGGGAGGCGGGTGGACCCTGCGGACTCCGGGCCTTCCGACCCCCTAGCGAGGCTGGGTCTATCCCGTCTAGGAGGATCTTTCCGTGACCTCCTGGGGACGCTAATGGCACTTAATTCGATTCCCGGACTTCCGACGCCGAGCCGTGAGGGGCTCTGTCGTGAGGTGTGGGAGCCGGCGAAAACCCTGATTGGGGAGTTTCTTTACGCCAGGAGGGAAATTTCCCCATCCCTCCGAGGGTCGGTAGGGGCAGTCGTCGGTTGTTTCTCTCTTTGCCAGCTAATGGTAGTTCATCTTGAGTAACCTCCGTTAAGTAACCCCCTGTAAGGACCTTCGGCAGTGGCTCGTAGCCGCTACTCCTTTATAGGAGTTCGTACCCTGCGGGTCGTCGGGGTGAACTGCGGAGGGACCAAAAGAAGGAACCATCTGGCTCTTTTGGTTGGGTGGGATTTCTGTCGTTTCGACCGGTCTTCTAATTCTTGGGCGCAGGGTTTTGTAGCGCGCGTTGGGCGGTGCGAAACCCTTGGGCGACCGCGCGCTAGTGGCGGGTATACGACGAGGAAACTTCTCTAAGGAGGGCTCGTTCCGTGCCAGTTGCACGCAAGTCTGAACCCCCAGTGGTCTATGTCGTCGGACGAAGGCTCGCGGCTTCGCCGCGAGAGCTAGTTTTGCTTAGTGCTGTCTACTTTGCCCAGCCTAGTCGAGCAGCCTGGCCATTTCGTAATCTTTCTTTTAAAGTAACATGTACATCTTAAAATAAATTTAATAAAAAGTAAAAAAGCAATTGAAACTACCGTTATTATAATTACTATTGCAATTTGTTTCTAGAACTTTACTAAATAAAAAAGTATCAGAAAAATCATCAAAACTTAGAGTGGCCACTTTATCCTTCCTTCTACTACGTTAAATATGTTAAAACGGCAGAAAATCAATCCGATTGTGAAAATCCGTTCTGTAATTGGCTTTTTTGAAAGTATAAGATCTATGCTGCCGACATAATGCCATAGGTATATCTGTGATATGTGCAGTAATACAATTATGAGTGATGGAATTATTAGAAGATGTGCTTATTTTTTTCAATTCAAGCAAAAAGAATGTGCAAAATAAATCGGAAAGCCACCGATCATTTGTGGTGAATTATGAACTGGGTAGCCTTGTTGATCAGGATAGTGATATTAATCTTTCCTTGTATTTGAAGAAATTTTTGAGTGGCCAGCGTTTTGACGACTAGATGAAAGATGCCGTAAGATCATGGTTAACCTCACAAATGGGTAATATCTCTGATACTGACAAGCAAACACTCATATTTAATTACAATAAATGCAAAAGCGACGCTTCACTGACAGATCTTTTTCCCTCGTCGAACGCTAAAAAATTCGACGTTAACCCATGCGAAAATTTAATTTACCTATTATTTAAAATAACAATAATCGAAATTAACATAATAACACTTAGCAAAAAATGACATAGGATTTTTTATGGAAACATATGGTTTTATATGGAAAATCATAAAAATTTTATGGCATTATATGGAAACATACTGTATCCATATGGTAAACATTCTTCATTCTATGGTATTCCATAGCAAAGTGTATGGTAAAATTATAGGGTAATGAAATTTACCATATATTCAATGGTGTTCCATAGCATGATGTATGGCAAAATTATAGGGTAATGAAATTTACCATATATTCAATGGTGTTCCATAGCATGATGTGTGGTAAAATCTTGTAATAATTGCTTGTACCATAAACTGTATGGTATGCCATAGCATGATGTATGATAAAATCATGTGATAATTGCTTGTACCATAAACTGTATGGTATACCATAGCATGATGTATGGTATACCATAGCATGATGTATGGTATACCATAGCATGATGAATGGTAAAATCATATGGTAATTGCTTGTACCAAAATTATATGGTATTCCATAGCATGTATGGTAAAATCATATGGTAATTACTTGTACCATAAATTGTATGGTATTTCAAAGCATGGTGCATGGTAGAATCTTAAAATTAGGGATGCACCGAATATTCGGTATCCCGCCTATTGGGCCATGTTAGAAAATATTCGGTTAGGCAGAATATCAAACTATTTAGTATCCGAATATTTGGCTTGGCCGAATATAAGAGATTTCGGTATACCGAATATTCGGCCAGACCGAATATTTAAAAAGCCTTAAAAAATTTTTTTTAAAACCGTAAAGCAACTTCTATTTTTAACTATCAGTTAATAATGATATTTAGAATAATTAGAAATAAAATTATATTTAAATAAAACAGAATGCTTTTACATTTTTTACTTGCTATTTAAAAAGTATCACGTAAGAAAATTAACCAATAATGACGATTTATTTAACTTTTTAATACTTTGAAACTCTGAAATTTAAACTTATTCGGCAAGCCGAATATTCGGAATTCGGTTTAAATGTTGGCCGAATATTCGGCATTTGGCCAAAATCACTATTCGGTGCATCCCTACTTAAAATATACAATACCTATATTAATACATGGAAATTATTCCAGAGGGAAACATTCGCCTTGGATACAATATTTCAAATGAAAATCACATTTCAAAGTAATTGCTTAATAGGCGAAAGGCCAACATAGTGAAAAAGATTCCAAGCCAGGACTCGAACCCGGGCCATCAGTATAGCACACTGACGTTCTACCGACTAAACCACTTGGAACGATACCCAGCAACGAAAATTTTTCACTATTATATGTTGGCAAGTCTACAAACGCAGCACAAGATGGAATATTTACCGTGAGCCACCAACCTGGGGCAAACACGGAATATAATTAAATCCAGCATCGATAGAATCTATATTAATACATGGAAATTATTCCAGAGGGAAACATTCGCCTTGGATACAATATTTCAAATGAAAATCACATTTCAAAGTAATTGCTTAATAGGCGAAAGGCCAACATAGTGAAAAAGATTCCAAGCCAGGACTCAAACCCGGGCCATCAGTATAGCGCACTGACGTTCTATCGACTAAACCACTTGGAACGATACCCAGCAACGAAAATTTCTCACTATTATATGTTGGCAAGTCTACAAACGCAGCACAAGATGGAATATTTACCGTGAGCCACCAACCTGGGGCAAACAGGGAATATAATTAAATCCAGCATCGATAGAATCTATATTAATACATGGAAATTATTCCAGAGGGAAACATTCGCCTTGGATACAATATTTCAAATGACAATCACATTTCAAAGTAATTGCTTAATAGGCGAAAGGCCAACATAGTGAAAAAGATTCCAAGCCAGGACTCGAACCCGGGCCATCAGTGTAGCGCACTGACGTTCTACCGACTAAACCACTTCGAACGATACCCAGCAACGAAAATTTCTCACTATTATATGTTGGCAAGTCTACAAACGCAGCACAAGATGGAATATTTACCGTGAGCCACCAACCTGGGGCAAACACGGAATATAATTAAATCCAGCATCGATAGAATCTATATTAATACATGGAAATTATTCCAGAGGGAAACATTCGCCTTGGATACAATATTTCAAATGACAATCACATTTCAAAGTAATTGCTTAATAGGCGAAAGGCCAACAAAGTGAAAAAGATTCCAAACCAGGACTCGATTCCGGGCCATCAGTATAGCGCACTGACGTTCTACCGACTAAACCACTTCGAACGATACCCAGCAACGAAAATTTTTCACTATTATATGTTGGCAAGTCTACAAACGCAGCACAAGATGGAATATTTACCGTGAGCCACCAACCTGGGGCAAACACGGAATATAATTAAATCCAGCATCGATAGAATCTATATTAATACATGGAAATTATTCCAGAGGGAAACATTCGCCTTGGATACAATATTTCAAATGAAAATCACATTTCAAAGTAATTGCTTAATAGGCGAAAGGCCAAGATAGTGAAAAAGATTCAAGCCAGGACTCGAACCCGGGCCATCAGTATAGCACACTGACGTTCTACCGACTAAACCACTTGGAACGATACCCAGCAACGAAATTTTTTCACTATTATATGTTGGCAAGTCTACAAACGCAGCACAAGATGGAATATTTACCGTGAACCACCAACCTGGGGCAAACACGGAATATAATTAAATCCAGCATCGATAGAATCTATATTAATACATGGAAATTATTCCAGAGGGAAACATTCGCCTTGGATACAATATTTCAAATGAAAATCACATTTCAAAGTAATTGCTTAATAGGCGAAAGGCCAACATAGTGAAAAAGATTCCAAGCCAGGACTCAAACCCGGGCCATCAGTATAGCGCACTGACGTTCTATCGACTAAACCACTTGGAACGATACCCAGCAACGAAAATTTCTCACTATTATATGTTGGAAAGTCTACAAACGCAGCACAAGATGGAATATTTACCGTGAGCCACCAACCTGGGGCAAACAGGGAATATAATTAAATCCAGCATCGATAGAATCTATATTAATACATGGAAATTATTCCAGAGGGAAACATTCGCCTTGGATACAATATTTCAAATGAAAATCACATTTCAAAGTAATTGCTTAATAGGCGAAAGGCCAACATAGTAAAAAAGATTCCAAGCCAGGACTCGAACCCGGGCCATCAGTGTAGCGCACTGACGTTCTACCGACTAAACCACTTCGAACGATACCCAGCAACGAAAATTTCTCACTATTATATGTTGGCAAGTCTACAAACGCAGCACAAGATGGAATATTTACTGTGAGCCACCAACCTGGGGCAAACACGGAATATAATTAAATCCAGCATCGATAGAATCTATATTAATACATGGAAATTATTCCAGAGGGAAACATTCGCCTTGGATACAATATTTCAAATGACAATCACATTTCAAAGTAATTGCTTAATAGGCGAAAGGCCAACAAAGTGAAAAAGATTCCAAACCAGGACTCGAATCCGGGCCATCAGTATAGCGCACTGACGTTCTACCGACTAAACCACTTCGAACGATACCCAGCAACGAAAATTTTTCACTATTATATGTTGGCAAGTCTACAAACGCAGCACAAGATGGAATATTTACCGTGAGCCACCAACCTGGGGCAAACACGGAATATAATTAAATCCAGCATCGATAGAATCTATATTAATACATGGAAATTATTCCAGAGGGAAACATTCGCCTTGGATACAATATTTCAAATGAAAATCACATTTCAAAGTAATTGCTTAATAGGCGAAAGGCCAACATAGTGAAAAAGATTCCAAGCCAGGACTCAAACCCGGGCCATCAGTATAGCACACTGACGTTCTACCGACTAAACCACTTGGAACGATACCCAGCAACGAAAATTTTTCACTATTATATGTTGGCAAGTCTAGAAACGCAGCACAAGATGGAATATTTACCGTGAACCACCAACCTGGGGCAAACACGGAATATAATTAAATCCAGCATCGATAGAATCTATATTAATACATGGAAATTATTCCAGAGGGAAACATTCGCCTTGGATACAATATTTCAAATGAAAATCACATTTCAAAGTAATTGCTTAATAGGCGAAAGGCCAACATAGTGAAAAAGATTCCAAGCCAGGACTCAAACCCGGGCCATCAGTATAGCGCACTGACGTTCTATCGACTAAACCACTTGGAACGATACCCAGCAACGAAAATTTCTCACTATTATATGTTGGCAAGTCTACAAACGCAGCACAAGATGGAATAGTTACCGTGAGCCACCAACCTGGGGCAAACAGGGAACATAATTAAATCCAGCATCGATGGAATCTATATTAATACATGGAAATTATTCCAGAGGGAAACATTCGCCTTGGATACAATATTTCAAATGACAATCACATTTCAAAGTAATTGCTTAATAGGCGAAAGGCCAACATAGTGAAAAAGATTCCAAGCCAGGACTCGAACCCGGGCCATCAGTGTAGCGCACTGACGTTCTACCGACTAAACCACTTCGAACGATACCCAGCAACGAAAATTTCTCACTATTATATGTTGGCAAGTCTACAAACGCAGCACAAGATGGAATATTTACCGTGAGCCACCAACCTGGGGCAAACACGGAATATAATTAAATCCAGCATCGATAGAATCTATATTAATACATGGAAATTATTCCAGAGGGAAACATTCGCCTTGGATACAATATTTCAAATGACAATCACATTTCAAAGTAATTGCTTAATAGGCGAAAGGCCAACAAAGTGAAAAAGATTCCAAACCAGGACTCGAATCCGGGCCATCAGTATAGCGCACTGACGTTCTACCGACTAAACCACTTCGAACGATACCCAGCAACGAAAATTTCTCACTATTATATGTTGGCAAGTCTACAAATGCAGCACAAGATGGATAAATATATCATATAAATAAATACATATAAATAAATATTCCATCTTGTGCTGCGTTTGTAGACTTGCCAACTTATAATAGTGAGAAATTTTCGTTGCTGGGTATCGTTCCAAGTGGTTTAGTCGGTAGAACGTCAGTGCGCTATACTGATGGCCCGGGTTCGAGTCCTGGCTTGGAATCTTTTTCACTATGTTGGCCTTTCGCCTATTAGCAATTACTTTGAAATGTGATTTTCATTTGAAATATTGTATCCAGGGCGAATGTTTCCCTCTGGAATAATTTCCATGTATTAATATAGATTCTATCGATGCTGGATTTAATAATATTCCGTGTTTGCCCCAGGTTGGTGGCTCACGGTAAATATTCCATCTTGTGCTGCGTTTGTAGACTTGCCAACATATAATAGTGAGAAATTTTCGTTGCTGGGTATCGTTCGAAGTGGTTTAGTCGGTAGAACGTCAGTGCGCTACACTGATGGCCCGGGTTCGAGTCCTGGCTTGGAATCTTTTTCACTATGTTGGCCTTTCGCCTATTAAGCAATTACTTTGAAATGTGATTGTCATTTGAAATATTGTATCCAAGGCGAATGTTTCCCTCTGGAATAATTTCCATGTATTAATATAGATTCCATCGATGCTGGATTTAATTATATTCCCTGTTTGCCCCAGGTTGGTGGCTCACGGTAAATATTCCATATTGTGCTGCGTTTGTAGACTTGCCAACATATAATAGTGAGAAATTTTCGTTGCTGGGTATCGTTCCAAGTGGTTTAGTCGATAGAACGTCAGTGCGCTATACTGATGGCCCGGGTTTGAGTCCTGGCTTGGAATCTTTTTCACTATGTTGGCCTTTCGCCTATTAAGCAATTACTTTGAAATGTGATTTTCATTTGAAATATTGTATCCAAGGCGAATGTTTCCCTCTGGAATAATTTCCATGTATTAATATAGATTCTATCGATGCTGGATTTAATTATATTCCGTGTTTGCCCCAGGTTGGTGGTTCACGGTAAATATTCCATCTTGTGCTGCGTTTCTAGACTTGCCAACATATAATAGTGAAAAATTTTCGTTGCTGGGTATCGTTCCAAGTGGTTTAGTCGGTAGAACGTCAGTGTGCTATACTGATGGCCCGGGTTCGAGTCCTGGCTTGGAATCTTTTTCACTATCTTGGCCTTTCGCCTATTAAGCAATTACTTTGAAATGTGATTTTCATTTGAAATATTGTATCCAAGGCGAATGTTTCCCTCTGGAATAATTTCCATGTATTAATATAGATTCTATCGATGCTGGATTTAATTATATTCCGTGTTTGCCCCAGGTTGGTGGCTCACGGTAAATATTCCATCTTGTGCTGCGTTGTAGACTTGCCAACATATAATAGTGAAAAATTTTCGTTGCTGGGTATCGTTCGAAGTGGTTTAGTCGGTAGAACGTCAGTGCGCTATACTGATGGCCCGGATTCGAGTCCTGGTTTGGAATCTTTTTCACTTTGTTGGCCTTTCGCCTATTAAGCAATTACTTTGAAATGTGATTGTCATTTGAAATATTGTATCCAAGGCGAATGTTTCCCTCTGGAACAATTTCCATGTATTAATATAGATTCTATCGATGCTGGATTTAATTATATTCCGTGTTTGCCCGAGGTTGGTGGCTCACGGTAAATATTCCATCTTGTGCTGCGTTTGTAGACTTGCCAACATATAATAGTGAGAAATTTTCGTTGCTGGGTATCGTTCGAAGTGGTTTAGTCGGTAGAACGTCAGTGCGCTACACTGATGGCCCGGGTTCGAGTCCTGGCTTGGAATCTTTTTCACTATGTTGGCCTTTCGCCTATTAAGCAATTACTTTGAAATGTGATTGTCATTTGAAATATTGTATCCAAGGCGAATGTTTCCCTCTGGAATAATTTCCATGTATTAGTATAGATTCTATCGATGCTGGATTTAATTATATTCCGTATTTGCCCCAGGTTGGTGGCTCACGGTAAATATTCCATCTTGTGCTGCGTTTGTAGACTTGCCAACATATAATAGTGAGCAATTTTCGTTGCTGGGTATCGTTCCAAGTGGTTTAGTCGGTAGAACGTCAGTGCGCTATACTGATGGCCCGTATTCGAGTCCTGGCTTGGAATCTTTTTCACTATGTTGGCCTTTCGCCTATTAAGCAATTACTTTGAAATGTGATTGTCATTTGAAATATTGTATCCAAGGCGAATGTTTCCCTCTGGAATAATTTCCATGTATTAATATAGATTCTATCGATGCTGGATTTAATTATATTCCGTGTTTGCCCCAGGTTGGTGGCTCACGGTAAATATTCCATCTTGTGCTGCATTTGTAGACTTGCCAACATATAATAGTGAGAAATTTTCGTTGCTGGGTATCGTTCCAAGTGGTTTAGTCGGTAGAACGTCAGTGTGCTATACTGATGGCCCGGGTTCGAGTACTGGCTTGGAATCTTTTTCACTATGTTGGCCTTTCGCCTATTAAGCAATTACTTTGAAATGTGATTTTCATTTGAAATATTGTATCCAAGGCGAATGTTTCCCTCTGGAATAATTTCCATGTATTAATATAGATTCTATCGATGCTGGATTTAATTATATTCCGTGTTTGCCCCAGGTTGGTGGCTCACGGTAAATATTCCATCTTGTGCTGCGTTTGTAGACTTGCAACATATAATAGTGAGAAATTTTCGTTGCTGGGTATCGTTCCAAGTGGTTTAGTCGGTAGAACGTCAGTGCGCTATACTGATGGCCCGGGTTCGAGTCATGGCTTGGAATCTTTTTCACTATGTTGGCCTTTCGCCTATTAAGCAATTACTTTGAAATGTGATTTTCATTTGAAATATACAATACCTTTTGAAAGTTGATAATATATTGATTTTTTATAACTATAGTACAAAAAAAGTTGTGTTAAAAAGCCGTATGCTAATTCTGGACCTTGTATCTGATTTGGATAAACACCAGTGTTGAATTCAGGGGGTGGCCGGGGAGGACCCCACCCCCCCACCCCCGGACCCCCGGAGCAATGAGATGTCCGCTCCCACTCCCGGGAGATTTGAGATTTTGTGTTTTCAATCCAAAACACAAAATGAAATTCAATTTCAAAAAATGAAATTTCCCCCTGGAACTGTATAATGCCCCCTCCCCCGGAACCACAAAAATCCCTCCCGGAGAAAAGTGCCTGAATTCAACACTGATAAAGACCGCTACTCATACATTTAGATTTGGAGAATGGCAACGCCTGCCATCGCCATACTTGTTTTGTTTACCTCTCACTCCGTAGCGTCGCTTGTGCCGCGACATGTTTACCAAGAGCGAATACGCAGTAATTCCATCAAAGCATCCTGGCTACATAATTACTGGACATATTCAGGTATTTATTTATCTGTTTTTTACCTTATTTGATCTTAATTTTACTTATATAACGTTTGTCATAACAATATTCTTATGTTTGTTAGATTGTTATACATTTTCTTACACGTGATACGCTGAAATGAAAGTGGATTTTAAGTTTGTCACTGCAACATTATTAATTGCCCGAACAATTTTAAAATTTTTAATGTACTGTATATTTACAAGCATAAAGATATTCAAAATGTTTGTAAACAACCTTCTATGCCATAAATCTGCAATAAAACTTTTTACATAAGCTTATCTAAAAAGTTTTATTTTTATTGCAGAACCGCTTTATATGCCGAAACGCTAATCTTTATGTATGTACATATAGTGTATATATGAAGATCAGCGTTTCTGTAAAGTTCTGAAACTCTTAATTAATAGTATCAATTTTATTAATCCAATCTAATTTCATAAAAAATTTTTATTATCGAAGTTTATAAAAATAATTACAGAGAAACCACGATTTGAGCTGGAGTAACAGTTTTTTTCAGTTTTGAATTAGATGATCTTCAATTTTGTCATATTGAAAAAAAAAAAAAAAAAAAAAAACATTCAGAATAGTGTTTTACCTATTAAGTTTTCATGTTATCTGCATTATGTTTTAGTTTCTAATTCATATAAAATATAATATATATCATCAAAACATATTCTTTATATTTTAAAAAATATAATATTTACAAACCCTGAAACCTAAACTATATTTGGCAATTTATCGATTTATTACCTGTTACCGGCTAATGGAAACATGCCTTAAAAATGTATTAATTTAAAATGAAGTTCTAAGAATATTAAAATGATGTTGTGGACATGTTACTAATGTGTCGGAATTGTGTACATATTTTGTGTTATTCTAGCACGCAAGAAAGTGCAAAATTGATTGCAAAATTTCATCGTTACATACATAAGCCAAGTTAAATTAGAATGCAATTAAAATGTACTTATAATATTATATTTACTTTGGTGAAGGTAGTTTAATTACACTCAGTAAATGGTTGTACTATAATTCCTTTTCCAATTCTGAATGTCTACTCAAGGTTTTCTTTAGCATTTTTGCTAAATGACTACTCACAGGTATTTTAGCCTTTTCTTTGGTGAAGAGGGAGGGGTGGGGGGTATTCTTATGAATTTTGATAATTTAAATTTAAAGCTGCAAATTCATGTTAGTGTAGGTATTACTTAACTACTAACATTTACATAGAAATTCAAAATTTACTTTTTCAGATTTTCTTTTCTGTTTGGATTTTTCGTTAAGTTTTATTGACATATTTTTAAAAACCTTTTGCAGTGTAAAAAAAAAAGAAAGAAAGAAACACAGCTTAAAACCTGTATCAACTGTCAGTATCGGATATCTGATCATGTGTCAGTGAGGTTTGAAAAACGTCATTGCATTATGAATCAATTGTAATAGTATTAAATATGGGGAAAAAAGGGCTGCCTGGCGGGAATTTAATAAAATAGGGGCACATTGCTTTCCAAAATGGCACTCTTTTGCCCTGTTCATAAAGCGTATATTGAGATGGTTTATTTAGTGTTCCCTTTTAGTAGAATTTTATAATATTTTTCTGAACGACTGGTGAATTTTGCGACATATTCGTGCATACAATCGAAGAATTTCACGATATTTTCCTGTGACCATTCAACGAATTTTGCAATTTTTTTTTTCACAGTTGACAACACTTAAAATTTTGCTGGATTTGTCCCTGCGACTTACTGGTGAAATTTGCAGGATGCAATTGAAAATTGTGTGCATTTTTTAAACAATATATGGACAGATAGATTTTTCATTTTATTTTTTTTTTACGACAATTTGATCTAAGAATTTCTTTTTTTTTCCCTTGTGTTTGATTGACAAATTATTTTATTTTTCCCCCTCTTGCGACCAATTGGCAAATTTCAGATCCCCCCCCCCCCTCTTCCTTAGCCGATTAGCAGATTTCATTATTTTTTTTTTGCCTCGCCCGATTGATGAAATTCATACTTTTTTTTTTACATCCGAGATCGATGTATTTTGCTAGGAAATTAACAGAAAAGGTACATCAAAAAGAGCAGTAAGGATCAACGGGCACATATGTCGTTTGAATAGGGCTACAGGACATATAAAGTGGACAAGTCAAAGAAGGTCCACTATGCACTGTGCTTGGCCATAGTGTTAACTCTAGGTAAAGGAAATTTTCTTCTGGTGAATCGATAAATGTCATGTAGATAACTGATTTCTTCATTAGTGCAATATAATTGTAGGCTTTAAAGTATAAATTTTATTTTAAGGAAAGCAATTAGAACTTTTAAATGAAGCATTTTGTTTCAATAGAATGCAAAAGCAAAATAAGGTTAATTAAATATAACTTTTATATTGTGTGTTGAGTAAATTTATGTTTTTTGATAAATATGTGTTTTAGAAAAAAATTGTGAAAGTAAATTTGTTTTTTATAATGTTTGTCATGTTTTACATTTTTTGTTTGTAGCTGATGTCTGCTTTGGATATTCAGAAAATTAGTAAATGCCCCCCGAAGAAACATTGATTAAGAAATGGAAAGCTGATGCTGTTGATTGTATGAGAGATTATTTAAAGAGGACTGAGCGTTTTAGCCCCAATGAAAAAATCATATGCTATGAGATTCTTATTTAATTTTTTCATTTGCATGTTGATTTATTTATGACAATATAATATATTAAGCTAAGTGATCCTGCTATATTTATCAAATCATTGGGACTCTAATAGCTCATAATTTGATTTTGGGGGGAGAAAAAGGAGGGGAGGGATGTGAACTTTTTTTGTAAGGTACTTTCAATTTGAATGAATAAAAACTTCAATTAGATGTACTTACAAAAATGTTTATTTAAGGGAAATAATGCCCTTTTAAAATACTTTACACTGCTCCTTTTGGCAACAAATTATTTCAGTCGTACAATGCATTTTTCCCCCCTTTACATTTTTTTTCCGCATTTTTACCTTAGATTAAATAATGATACAGATGTGAAAACACGAGAAAATTTGAAAAAACCCACGGTAGTTTTTTTTAAGTGGGCCCGTGATTTAAATCAATATGAGTTTTTTTTTTATCTTTGATTTAAATCAACTTAAAAAAACATATTTCAAATTTACGTCAAGATATTTTGTGATAAATATTAAGTTTTGCCATATGAATGCATTGTAAATTTAAACGGTGGGAAAGGCTGAGAACTAAAAATCTATATGTTTTTTTTTTAATTTCACTTAAATGAAATATCACATTTAAAAATAAAAATTCTAAATTAAAAATAATCTCAGCTAACACGTTCTATTGTACACACTGAATACATTGTGAAAAATATTAAACAATTAATGCATATAATGTATATTTACCTATTGGAAAACATTTAAACCTTATGCGATTTTTTTTAATACAAAAAAAAAAAAAAAAAAAAAAAAAAAAAAATGGAGATTTTTTGCAAGGATATGGAAAACTTTGGAATAATTAAATATATGTCCTTCAAAAGTATTTTTATTCATATTAATGTAGAGATTTCATTTTGTCCTTGTGAACATACAATTTGTTAAAATAATTTATTTATGGGCAGATTTGGAAAATAAAAATAAGGATTTTACGGTTAGTAATCTGAAATATGTTTATATATTTTTTAAATATAAGTATAATTTTAAGTACTTATAAATGCAAACTAATTAATAACTAACTTCTTAAGTTTTTAAAATGTATATCTGATTTAAAATGTTTTAAATTAAAATCAAATAAATCCAATGTTGATATTCACACTAAATTCTGTAATCGCTTAGAAACTCATGAAACTGAAAAATTAGTGTGTGTGTGTGTTTTTTTTTTCGAACATTTTAATAACAAATATAATAATTTTTCAGACCCATTGAAATTTATAATACACTATATGGCCGAAGGTGAACGGTCACTTGCAATTTTAGACGTTTTGTTAAATATCTAGAAAAATACATACAAGAATTAACCTGAAACTGCAGATGTGTAAATAGTATAGTATAGGTCATATATTTCCATGAAGATTTTTTCCCAAAACCCTATAGGGGACCGTCAACAAATTGAAAAAGAACGAATATCTTTTGGATAACCCTGTAAAATATAATGTAGCAAAAGCGTTCAAACTCGAGATTATTAATAAGTGGCTTATTGTAATATACTGTGTTCATTTTTATGAGGATAGCATTTATACTCATAGAGAAATTAAGGTTTTTATAAAAACAGCCCCAAATTTCGCCAAGTTTTTTGCTTATAATTTGCAGAGTTCTTAATATAAAAAAAAGTTCTTTTTCAGAAAATATGACAAACAACATTGTACACAATACCCTGCAATCAGAATGAAAAAAAAAATAATTGTATGAAAAATGAGCAGGTTTACTAAATAATGCTTCACTGCGCATGCTCGAACGTTATAAAAATATAATTTGCATAATGTGTTAGCTAAATGTATAGAGCAACTTTTGTGAAAGTCTTAAAAACATAGTTTGAAAAGATTGATAATAATCGTTTATAGAATGAGCTCAAAATCCATTATTCTTAAAAGGAAGCAAAAAGATGAGGGGCTGTATCCAAATACAATAATACATACAATATTGTGTATGCTGTATTGGCACTAATCAATGAATATATGGATACAACCCCTCATCTTTTTGCTTCATTTTGGGAACAACAGATTTTGAGCTTATTCTATAAACGATTATTATCAGACTTTTCAAACTATGTTTTTGACACTTTTACAAAAGTTTATACATTTAGCTAACACAATATGCACATTATATTTTGATTCCAGTCGCGCAAGCGCAGTGAAACATTTTTTAGTAAACCTGTTCATTTTTCATCCAATTTCTATTATTTTTTAAATTCTGATTGCTGGTTATTGTGTACAATATCGTTCGTTATATTTTCTGAAACGAATTTCTTTTTATATTAAGAACTCTGCAAATTATAAGCAAAAAACTTGGCGAAATTTGGGACTGTTTTTATAAAAACCTTAATTTCTCTATGAGTATACATGCTATCCTCATAAAAATGAACACAGTATATTACAATAAGTCACTTATTAATAATCTCGAGTTTAAACGCTTTTGTTCCATTAGTTTTTACAGGGTTATCCAAAATATATTCGTTCTTTTTCAATTTGTTGACGGTCCCCCATGGTGTTTCGGGAAAAAATCTTCGCGGAAATATATGACCTATACTATACTGTTTATACACCTGCAGTTTCAGGTTAATTCCTCATGTATTTTTCTAGATATATAACAAAACGTCTGAAATCACAAGTGACCGGTCACTTTTGGCCAAATAGTGTATATAAATGATCATCTTTATGTGTGTGTGTAATACATGCTCCAGTTTCATTAAATAAATATTGTGGTATGTATTCCAGAATGTTGCATATAATCTAGAATAGATATGTTTAAAAGAATAAGTAGTACAAAAGTCCAAAATCCCCTGCCCCACCCTGACTGAAAAACATTGTTTTTTCCATTTTCCTCCCCCCCCCCCTTTGGGTAACTGAAAGCTAAAAGAAAAAATAATCAAGTAATTTTCAGTTTTTTTCTTCTTTTTTTTTACAATAATGTTGGCTAATTTGGCTGGGCACAGTGCCCAGCAGTCCTTTAAAAATATTTTATTTTAAAAGGATTAAATTAAAATCAAAATAAATCCAACGTTGATATTCATACTAAATTCTGTAATTGCTTAGAAACTCATAAAACTGAAAAATTAGTGTGTGTGTGTGTGTTTTCGAACATTTTAATAACAAACATAATAGTTTTTCAGACCCATTGAAATTTATAATATATAAATGATCATCTTTATGTGTGTGTAATACATGCTCCAGTTTCATCAAATAAATATTGTAGTATGTATTCCAAAATGTTGTATAGTATATAATCTAGAATAGATATGTTTAAAAGAATACTTAAGTAGTACAAAATTCCTGTATACTGTACAAGAGTCCCAAATCCCCTGCCTCCCCCCCCCCTTTGGGTAACTGAAAGCTAAAAGAAAAAAAAACAAGTAATTTTCAGTTTTTTTCTTCTTATTTTTTTTTTACAATAATATTGACTGTTGGCTAATTTGGCTGGGCACAGTGCCCGGCAGCCCTTTAAAAATATTTTGTTTTAAAAGGATTAAATTAAAATCAAATAAATCCAACATTGATATTCACACTAAATTCTGTAATCGCTTAGAAACTCATAAAACTGAAAAATTAGTGTGTGTGTTTATTTTTTCGAACATTTTAATAACAAACATAATAATTTTTCAGACCCATTGAAATTTATAATATATAAATGATCATCTTTATGTGTGTGTAATACATGCTCCAGTTTCATTAAATAAATATTGTAGTATGTATTCCAGAATGTTGTATATAATCTAGAATAGATATGTTTAAAAGAATACTTTAGTACAAAATTCCTCTATACTGTACAAAAGTCCCAAATCCCCTGCCTCACCCTGACTGAAAAACATTGTTTTTTCCATTCTCCTTCTCCCCCCCCCCCCTTTGTGTAACTCAAAGCTAAAAAAAAAAAAAAAAAAAAAAAATACAAGCAATTTTCAGTTTTTTTTACAATAATGTTGGCTAATTTGGCTGGGCACAGTGCCCAGCAGCCCTTTAAAAATATTTTATTTTGAAAGGAACCCCCATCTCCCGTTTCTTGTACAATTGAAAGCTAAGAATTTTTTTCTTCAAACTTTCAAACGATTTTCAGTGCTTTTTAAAAATAGTGACTGTTTCTAAAAATAGTTGACTGTAGACTGTTTTGGCAAGGCTTAGCGCCTGGCAACCCTTATTAAATATTTTGCACATCCAACAACCCTTACTGCTCTTTTTGGCAACAAATTTTTTCAGTCGCACAAGGTAGGCTTTTTTTTTTTTTTGTGACCGACTGATAAATTTTGAGATTTTTCTTTGCAACCGATTAATGAATTTCATGGTTTTATCCTGTGACAGATAGATAAAATTCAGATTCACCATTCCTCCCCCTACCCATTCGGCTAAAAAGTTTTATTGTCTTTTCCTTTGCCCCTCAGCCTCCCTTGTGCAGCTGAAATCTATTTTTTTTTTTTTTTTCAAAATTTCAAGCGATTTTCAATGTTTTTTTTTAAACAAATACTGACTGTAACCAATTTGAACAGTTTTTTGTACTTTTCAGTTAACCACGTGCCAGTGTTATATATACATATAAAGCAGAGTCGAGTGTCAGTATTGTTGTTCCTGCATCTCTTAAGCCTGGCTGTTCGACCAGGAGGTTCCAAGTTCGCTCCCTGATGTGGACAGCGAGGACAATTTCGAGCTTAGCCCAAAGCATCTGAAATGGGCCTGGAGTTAGTGATGCGCCCAGTCCCTGCACGTAAATATATCAGTTATTTGCCGCCTGTTTTTTTTTCTAGAAAAAACCTATGTTTATACACCACTATTTCCTCTTAATAATTAATTTTTTTCTTATTTTTATTCATTTCATTCCAATGTTTATTTATATATATCTCTGTGAATTTTATTTTTAAATAAATGTGTGCAGTAGCACTTTGAAAACTTAAAATTTGTTTGTTTATTTATTAATTAACAAATTTTTAATTTTCAGATTTTAATTGAGTTTTAGCTTGTAAAATATATTTAGTCTCCCTTAATGTATGTATCATGCTACTTTTATTCAAGAACTGTTTTTTTATGTTAGCCAAATGCAGGTAATAAATTGCCAAACATTTTTACCATCGCATTTTTTCGTATTTCATTAGTATAATTTAAAATATAATCCTTTCACTAATTTTATTTGAAATACATAACTTAAAGGGTGAAATATTTAAAATTCATGACTTTCACTTATTTCTTTAAAAAAAAAAAAAAAAACAGAGAAAAAGTAATAAATTTCATAAACCATGATATTTAATTTCAATATCAAAAGCATTGGTTTAATTTACCACACGAAAAATCTGGCAAGTTATAAAATGCTATTGGCGAGATTTTCGCCTGCCTAACATAAAAGTACTAAGAATTCATTGCGATCATGGCAACTTTTATGTACTTTTATTAAAAAAAATATTTTTTATTATAGAAATAATCGCCTTGCACATGGAAAGCAAAAGGGTCAGCCCACTCCCGCTGGAGTCATGCGATGTTCGAATACACCAATGCAAGTGTATGAAAAGAGCATTACGTCACTCTAGCAGTCTGTAAAAAAAAAGACACTTGGGATGCACTGTGGTAGCCTGTCTTTTTCATTTGCCTCGGATAAAGGGCAGGGGGTCAATCCTGCTTTGACTGTAAATAGATCTCACACTTGAAAGCTGTAAATTGTGCATGTTTCGAGTGTTTCTGTAATCAAGTTCTGCTTAGTCAGACGTAATCGAACCTCTAATCATAGTATGTTTGTCATACGAATTGAATATTTCCAACTGAGTGAAAAAATGCCCAGGCCGGGAATCGAACCCAGATCCTTAGCTTACAAGACCAATGCTTTACCTTTTAAGCTAACTGGGATAACAACCAGCCAGCATATTTCGCTCAGAAAACTTTATTGGTAGTAACATCTGGTCTGTCATGTAGCTCAACAGAATAAACCGCAGGTATGGAACTCCATATAAACAATGGATATGTAGATGAACTATTATTTTAACACAATCAAACTGATTTGTAAAGTTATCATATGAATTGAATATTTCCAATTGAGCGAAACAATGCGCAAGCCGTAAATTGAACCCAGATCTTTGACTTGCAAACAAATGCCGGCCTGTGCATTTTTTCGCTCGGTTGGAAATATTCAATTTGTATGATAATTTTACTAATCAGTTTGATTGTGTAAAAATAATAGTTCATAGTATGTTTGCTTTGCATGCATAAAAACTGCTGAGCGGCTGCATAATGTCGCACAAGGCAGGCTTTTTTTTTCTTTGTGACCAACTGATAAATTTGGAGATTTTTCTTTGCAACCGAGTAATGAATTTCATGGCTTTATCCTGTGGCAGATAGATACTTCCCCTTCCCATTCAACTGAATTTTTTTTTCCTTTGCCCTTTTGCGACTGAAAGCTAAGATTCTTTTTTTCAAAATTTCAAAAATATATATATATATATATATATATATATTTTTTTTTTTTATTAACAATACTGTTGACTGTAGTCCAATTTGGCAGAGCGGATGGTACTTTTCTGTTATACGGAATCCATTGTCGCCAAGCATAATAGTTGGTGCAAAATGAAAATCACGTGAAGCATTGTCGATAGTAAAGTGAACCTGGCAGAGATGTCATATATGCACCGGGTACTTAACTGGCGCCAAAGTGTCGTTATTTTGCTTGATATGGTAACCGGATATAGATGATATGGTAACAAGTTTTTTCGCCGAAAACAAATCGTGCCAGTATGGGGCATATATGATATCTGTGGCGTGAGCCTTTTAATTATATAACATTTGAAAATTAGACTTTTACGAACTATGGCATGTCTATATGTATATGGTGTATGGTATATGATGTCTATATATGTTTACGGTATATGATGGCATATACTACAAACTAGGGCAATACGTCACATGGTTTACAATAAAAATCCTTTTCGCGATCAAGGTTGAAATAATTGGTGCATCCGTATACCGGAAAAGTTCCGAGCGGAGCGCTAGGCAGCTGTTTTTAAATATTTTACACATCTGATAACCGTTACCGCCCCTTTTTGGCAACAATTTTTGGTACTTTTCAGTTAACCAGGTGCCAGTGTTATATATACTCATATACATGTGTATATATATATATAATGTATATATATATATGTACTTATATGTTTATGTGGTCGTTGTCGTCAATGAAGGATTTCTTATGCTGCTCAAAACATAAATTTAAATTAATAAACACATTTATTTGATGAAATTATTTAATAAAGTTATTGAAGCTATGGCATATTGGAATTTAGTTGATTACAAGTTGTATTTTAATGTTTGTGCATGTACTAAATTTTAAAATTCATTTTTTTAATAAATTTCAACGGTATCGATTATTTCAAAATGCTCAATGTGCATAATTTTTTCTCTGATTCCTTTGAAAATTTCTATGGCTGTTTGTCCTTATATATTTCATAAAACTGTGCGTGATTTTTTAAAACTAAATATAATTTCAAAAGTTAAAAGCAACTAATTGCAGCAATACGATGCAAAAATCCTGAAAATTTCATAAAACTAAGATTTTTTTTAAAACTTGTCTATTAAAAATAGATAAAATTTGATGCACAGTTTCATTTATATGCATAAATCAATCTTGCATTAAAAATATTGGTGATTTTAATTGCTGTGAAATGTGCATAGAACAGTTCGAAAAATTCTTCGTAACACTACGAATTTTTTCATCAACGAATGATTTCTTATGTTCTTTATTTTTCTCAAAACAAATTTAAATTGTATAAACGAATTAATTTGATGAAATTATTGAATAAACTTATTGAAACTGTGGTGATATGTGAATTTAGTCAATTAGAAGGCATATTTTAATATTTCTGTCTTCATTAAGCCTTAAAATTAATTTTTCTCAGTATAAAAATTTAGTCGATATTATTAATTCAAAATGTTCCATGAGCATAATTTTTCCTCCAATTGCTTTGAAATTTTTTATAGCTATTTGTCATTATATATGTCATAAAACAGTGCATGATTTTTTGAAAATAAATATAATTGTAAAAGTTAAAGGTAGTTAATTATAGAAATATGGTGCAAAAATGCTCCAAATTAAAAAAAAAAATTCAGAAAATATTTTTTTCTAACCTTTATATTCAAATATATAAAGTTTGATGCACAGTTTTATTTATGTGTATAAACCAAACTTGTATAAAACATATTGGGGATTTTCATTGATATGGAATGGGCATGGGACATTTTGAAAAGTTCTCCATAACATGTAAAATATTCCAAAAAATTCCTTTTTTTTTAAATAAAATTGTTTTTTAATTTATTTTTTTTGTGATAAATGTATCCCATAATGCATATAATGTACCCTTGAATAATATTTAAAGGGAAATTTACAAAAAATAAAAAAAGGATTTAAAAGAATTAGCTTCAAAAGTTCCTGGCTGTTTTTTACCGTTTTCTTGAGTGTCACTCTCTTAATTTTACTTGGAATTTCTTAAATGAGACATTATTTTAAAGCATTAATTGCGTACTAACTAATTACTTCCGCACTCCCTCCTATATTGCTCCCTTTTTATTTGATAATTATCAATACCATATGATTTTATTCTAAAACACCATAGATTATGCTATATAAATGCCATAAGATTTCACTTTAAAAACACCATAGATTGTGACCCAATTCCATAAAATTTCATTAAATGCCATAGGATTTCATCCCTAAAACTCCTTAGACGTTTGCCGTACAGTGCCATAAAAATTACCATACAAATGCCATCCCACTAACTCCTTAGACATTTACCATACAGTGTCATAAAATTACCATACAAATGCCATCCCAAAAACTCCTTAGACATTTACCATACAGTGCCATAAAAATTACCATACGTACCATTTCCATGCCATTGTTTCTATGGTTTTCCATAGGATATTTTTTACCTTAGGCAAAAAGCCATAAGATTTCACTTATGGTTTTTTGTATGCTTTTTTTTATGGTAATTCTATGTCATTTTTTGCTAAGGGAATAATCTTTTTCACCATCAGAAAGCAGATTCTCATGTCGACGTAATGCGTTTTAAAAATTTTCCCTGCAGTTAAAAAAAAATTCTGTATGAAATTTCTGCTTGCTGAATTTTTTCAACTTTTATCTTTTTTCAAAATACTTAAATCTAAAGGAAGCAATTTTAAACTAATCACCACTTCATCATTGGGCGTCTACTTTCTGATAGTCAAAACCTTATTTCAATAATTATGTTAGGCAATTAGTAATCACCTGTTTAAAATTTCCCGTACGTTAACATCAGATTTTGCGATCGGTGTGTGGATGTATGAGGATACAGATGTATACATACAAGTGCATAAAATATATATCAGCAAAGCGCCATCATAATGTGCTGTGTGATTACGAAGAAAATTAATTTAACGTGTTTCAAGAGTTAATAAATATGTATTTTTACCCACATCTGAATCCTAATATTTTAACGCAGAACTTACTTTCCGAATAACCTTCGTATATCGACTGATCACCATTCGATATCTTTCTGATCAACATCACACATTATAAAAGGTCGTTTGTTTGACATAAAAGAGATTTATTTATATATTTTTTCAATCGAAACATATTGCATAGAATATATTTTTCGTAAATGCTCAATCTATTTCATAAATGTATTATTGTATGTCTTACTGATGGTCATGAATAATACATTTTTAGGATAACGAAAGATATGTTTTATGAATACAAAACATGACTCTCTGAAGTTGATTTATACATATTTTATATTGCAAATAATGGGTATATTCAAGTTCTTCTTTGTGCTTGTTTTATTTAATAGTACCTGGTAGACCGAGAGTCGCTTGGTTGTTTTTTTAACGTTCATACTATATTTGAGTAATGACAAAATTTTATTACTTATTTCTATCTAATTCACTAGGGGACTCTGCCCCCTACGAGCTACGCTCGCCAACCCCCGTTCAGATACCACAGATTATAAAAATATACTAATTTGGTCTGCTTTAAAAATATTGCAGAAGATTGATTTATAATTAAAGGACCCGTAGCAATCTCCTGTATTCGGGTTTCCATTCATTTAATTGTGATTGATGGATTTTAAGATCGAATCAACTACTGTCCAGACAGCTAACAGCTGTTTTCGTTATTGATTAAATAAGATTAATTAAATATTTGAAAATCAGATTGTATAAAAGGCTAAGTAAACAATACCGCTGCCTCACTGAATTTTATAACAACGTTATAAGAAAATTGTTTTAAAAAAGGCGTAATTTTCACCAAAATTTTGTTTCTGTTTTTAATATTTACGTGAAAATACATTTTTTTTATTTGAAAGGATATGCAGTAGACTCCATCAAATCTGCAACACTAAAATACAGAAAAAGCCTAAAATCTGCACATCATCACAGATGTAAACAATGAAACTTTCAATTCAGATGTAAGTACAAAATTACAGATTTTTTTAGTTTTATATTATTTTGTATGTATTTTAACATGTAAGTCTTGATAATATGACTGAACTCGTGGTTTCCCATGAAGGAAGTATAAATTTATTTCTGAAAAAAAAATCAAGATATTACTGATATCACTGGTGATCATCATCTTTTTACCAAATATATTTATGTATTAATCAAGCTTCTTTGGTTATTAAGACTGGCTAAATCTGAAATAAAACTCCCTTACTTTATGATTTTTATGTGAATTAATAGGGCACCTCTAAGAGGAAAGTTTAACTGAATAATTCAAGAAAAATGTATTTTATCTTTATTATGCATATTTAATTATACATTATTTAATTACTTGTCCTTTACTTTTAGGTAGATTTCGTATGAAATACTACCTATTGGGATCGTTCCTATGTTGGAATTTCTGAAAAATTTTTGCAGATCTACACCGATAATGACCCCTAGAACCCAAAACAACCCTCAGTAAAAAACTTTATATCTATCTATCTATCTATCTATCTATCTATCTATCTATCTATATATATATATCACTTTCTTCTGGACACGATAACTTTCGTAATTCTGCACCAATCTCTTCCAAACTGATACATAAAATCAATGGGCATAAAATCTCGGTCAAGTTCGTTAATGGGCAAAATCGGACCAAGGGGAGGGAAATAGGGAGGGGTTTTGTGAAAACAGAAAAAACCCCATAACTTCTTAATTTTTGTACATATCAAATCAGTTTAAAGTTTTTATTACTTCTAAAAATAGGGCCAAAAATTTATGTATCACAGATTTTTGATAAAGTTAAAAATGGGCTCAAGGGGCGCAAAAAATAGGGTTTTTGGGAGAAAAAAATTCATAACTTCGTCAATTCTCAATATATCAAATTCAATTAATTTTATTATAAATCTCCTTAACATTATCTAAAACTTTTATATTCACAAGTTTTTGATAGGAGCAATTCGTACCGCAAAAAAAAATTAAAAACGAAAACAAAAAGGGCGTTTGAAGAAGAAAAAAATCCATAACTTCGTCAATTCTCAAGATATCAAATCCAATTAATTTTATCATGAATTTCCTTAACATTATCTATAACTTTTATATTCACAAGTTTTTGATAGGAACAATTCGTACCGCAAAAAAAATTAAAAACGAAAACAAAAAGGGGGTTTGAAGAAGAAAAAAATCCATAACTCCGTCAATTCAAAAGATATAAAATCCCCATGAATTTATCATATATCTTCTTAATATTGTCTACAACATCTATATAGACAAGTTTTGGATAGGACCAATTCTTAGAGCAAAAACAAATTAAAAATACATACCGGTTGAAGTAAAAAATGATCTTAGTAAGGGTGTATTCAAATCCAAACTGCTTATTTTCTGACTAATTTTACAATTCGTTTTTGCTCTCAAAGGCTTCCAATTGGTACGTTTTCTTACTCAGAAACTATATAATGTACCGTAATGGTCGATTTTCTGATAGGGGCAGAATATATTTTTTTAAATGCTGTTAAAAAGGGCATTTTGAACCGAATTTACCGAAGCGGATTGTGTTGGAAAAATTATTGTATTAAGGATGCGCTTAAATCCAAACTGCTTATTTTCTGACTGGTTTTTAAATTCATTTTTGCTCTCAAACGCATTTAATTGGTAGATTCGCTTATTCAGAAACTATATAATGTACAGTAATAATCGATTTTTAGATAGAGGCAGAATATATTTCAAAAAATGATGTTAAAGTGGGCATTTTGAACGGAATTTCCCGAAGCGATTGTGTTAGAAACGAAAAATATTGTCCTTCTGAGAAAATAATTGTTTATATATCAAGTTTTAATTAATTGAACAAAAAATAAAAACACAGGACGCTTATAAATCTCTTCAAAAATCACGTCAGCAAGTTTCATATTTTTTTTTAATTAAAAATGAATCTGGAATTATGCCAGAAAATTTCGAGTTGTTGAGCATGGAAAAGTATTTTTTTGAATACCGCCCTAACATGATTCTGATAAAACTAGTTATTACATAAAAATGAAATAAAAACTCGTCAAGAGCGGCCAGATAAAATTGTTAAAGTGGATTTATCTATAATCATGATTTAGTTTTTGTTTGTGAAATTAGTATATTTGACTTCGAAATCTACCTCTGCCTGTAGGCCGGGCCGGCAGGGATTTTTAATAATATAATCATTTTAAAAATTATCTTACTTTTATTATTTTAGTTTATTGCTCTACTTACTACATTTAACTATATTGCTAGCATTTATTATAATTTTGATTGCATTATTACATTTAAATTACTGTTTAAAATATGCAAACAACGCAATGACCAGAAATCCTCAAAATTATAAAATCTGCACAACCTCTGGTCCCAAGCTGTGCGGATTTGAGGGAGTCTACAGTATTATTTTTTGCGATGTTTTGGAATTGGCAACAATAGTTAAAAAGACCATCTCGAATTATGAAATAAATACCTCGTATAAATATATTTTTTTAATTGAAACAGAAGCAAATCCTGCTCTTCATCATCATCTTCATCGATATCAGAACTATTCGATTCGGAGTCTATAAAATCACGGAACTTCTGATGCAAAACGCGATATTTTAATCGCAAGCTAGGTAATCCTCGCGATTTGTACCTGAACAAGAAAATAACTCAACCATTTCATTAGGATTTTTTGTTTCTTGTCTTCAAATTCACCACCTCTGTTCTCTGCAGAACCACCTTTTGGAAAAAACTTGAGATGCATTTCCTCATTTTTTTCTCATGCTGAAGAAATTATACGAAGACCTTCTAGAATGTTTATCTATATTTTCCTGCCTCGAGATTCTATACAAAGAAGAGATTTTTTTTTTTTCAAATGTTGGTTTCTGTAGTTTAATGTGACCGATCATTGATCACGGAAGATTACAAAACTATCCTGTCTCGTCACCATTGAAAATGTCTTTACTAGAATACTGTTGTACCAAAGACGCGATCTGTCACGGACAGCCCCAGAATCTACTTCTGCAAACTCTCCACAAATAAATTTGTGGGATAAGCTGTGTTCCTTTTTAAAGACATCTAACCATTTGAAGCTGTGAATCTTTAAATTCCCGGGTTATAAGCAATTTTTATCGCTTACTCTTTCACAACGGGGTCATTTATAGGAGTGCTTGTTTCACTAACTTCGTTAAATCACTAGAAAATGTAACTTTCCAATTCCTCAAACGGTGACGATTTTTCATTTTATTTTATTTTTTAGTCAGTTTTCCCAAATTTCCCTCCGTCAAAACTATTGAGTTTAAAATTGTTTGCAAAGCTTAATATGAAATTCTAATTAAACTAGAAGAACTAGCTTTATTGCCATTGTAATCGTTGTTTTTCCTCGTGATTGCCGCTTTTCCAGCAAAGAAAATCGCTATATTTTTGACGCCTTATTTTAAAGTCTAAAGCTAACGAAAATTCTCTAACGAATTTTACCAGCTCCGTTCTATTAGAGAAAGCGTAATCCAATTAGATAAATGGGAATTAATGCGAATGGAACAGAGGAAGCATTTCGAATATAGTACCTGAAGTTCTGCAGTTGATAAGATGGGACAAACAGAAGGGAGATTCCGAGTTTTGCAAGTTTCGATACTTTTTTTCATCCTAATTTCTGACAATTTTAGGAAAATGTCACCACTAAAAAACGTTAAATGTGGTATTTTTTAACATTATAAGTATAGGAAAATAATTAGGACTAATGAAAAATGACGTTATATGCGGGAAATCGTTAAATTCGGGTTACATTAAGTCGGGGTTTCACTGTATTATTATTTGGACATTTTAAATATAGCATGCTTTTCCGCATTTATTGCTCTTAACGCATAATAATGTAATTATTAATTTAAAGTTTTCTTTCTTTTTTAAAAATCACGTGTAAATACATTTTTAATGACGTAATTTTCTCAATTTGTTGCTTTTATTACGTAATCATTTAAACATTATATTAAAGTTTCCATTCTGTTTTTAATATTAACTTGTAAACACATTTTTAAAATTGAAAATCAACATTATTCTTTGCGCTTTTCCGCAATTTGGCAACAATTTAAAATGATGAGATTTTCTTAATGCTAAATAAATCTTTACTGAAATGAGGAAAATTTGAATAAAATATTGCGAGAAGCCCCTCAAAAAATTTTCAAATTAAAAATATAATTACACATTGCACGCTTCAACGCTACCAAGTATGTCCCTGCAAAAGATGGTTAAGTTCTTATGCATAGTTTTTGTTCCTATGAAACATCTTTAGTGGAAATATTTTGACAGAGTTCAACATTAAATATATCTTAAAATAATTCTTAGATTTAAAATATGTTTACTTCAGCGTATTTGTCGAATAATTCTTCATAATACTACCAATTTTCATATTTTTACATGCAATAGTTTTCTTAATATTAGCCGAGAAAGATCCCCGGTCACAAAAAATTCAATTACGTCGGTGATTTTTAGATAGATTTCGTAAGAAACACTTGCTATTTCATTCTCCACTATGTTGGAATTTCTCGAAAGTTTTGCAGATCTACGCTGATCATGACTCCTAGAATCGAAAATCACCTCCAGTTAAAAATTTTATCTACCTACCTATCTGTCTATCTATCTATCAGTCAATCTATCTATGTATCTACACACTTTTTTATGGACACGATAACTTAATTCTGCACGTAATCTCTTTCAAACTGATACATAAAATAAAGGGCAGAACGTATCTGTCAAGTTTGTTAATGGTCAAAATCGGATCAAGGGTGTAGAAATGGCTAGGGTTTTTGAGAAAACATAAAAAAAACACCATAAGTTCTTAATTATGATACATTATTACTTCTAGGAAAAGGGCCAAAAATTTATGTATGGCAGATTTTTGATATCATTATAAATGATCTCAAGGGGCGAAAAAAATACGGTTTTAAGAAGAAAAAAATTCATAATTTCGTCGACTCACAAGATATCAAATGTCCTTAAATTTATTATTAATCTACTTTATATTATTTACAACTTTTATATTGACAAGTTTTTGATAGGACCAACTCTTACAGAAAAAAAGGTGGGGACAGGGGGTTGAAGAAGAAAGAAATTCATAACTTTGTCAATTTACAAGATATCAAATCCGCTTGAATTTATTATAAATATTCTTAATATGATCTATAACTTTTGTATTGGTAAGGTTTTCATAAAATAAACTCTTAGAGGGAAAAAAGGGAAGGGGGCGTGGGTTCTACAAGAAAAAAATGTCACACATGCATTAATCCGCCACTAAGGCAATAAAAAAGTATCATTGGTGTGATGAAAATTTTGACAATCCTCAGAGATGCTGTATATAGGGTTGCATTATTAAACGGACGCGTGTCACAGTAAAAAGAACGTCAAATGAAGCAAAAAGATGAGGGGTTGTATCCAAATACAGTAGTATGTGCAATATTGTGTATGCTAAATTGGCACTAATCAATGGATATATGGATACAAACCCTCATGTTTTTGCTTCATTTTGGGAACAACGGATTTTGAGCTTATACCATAAACGATTATTATCAGACTTTTCAAACTATGTTTTTGAGACTTTTACAAAAGTTGCTCTATATATTTAGCTAACACATCATGCACTTTATATTTTGATTACATTCGCGCATGCGCAGTGAAACATTTTTTAGTAAACCGGCTCATTTTTCATCCAATTTTTATTATTTTTTAATTCTGACTGCAGAGTATTGTGTACAATAAAAGTAGCAAATAAAGCCTTTGTGCAACAATATTAAAAAGCAGAAAAATCAATGTTTAAAAATGTACAAAAAATACATGAAAAGCAGCAAACAGCTGTTTCGAATCTACTAGCGAGATTCTTCTTCAGTGCAAGAAGCACTGAAGAAGAATCTCGCTAGTAGATTCGAAACAACTGTTTGCTGCTTTTCATGTATTTTTGTGCATTTTTAAACGTTGGTTTTTCTGCTTTTTAATATTGTGTACAATGTTGTTCGTCATATTTTCTGAAAAGAACTTTTTTTATATTAAGAACTCTGCAAATTATAAGCAAAAAACTTGGCGAAATTTGGGACTGTTTTTATAAAAACCTTAATTTCTCTACGAGTATACATGCTATCCTCATAAAAATGAACACAATATATTATAATAAGCCACTTATTAATAATCTCGAGTTTAAACGCTTTTGCTTCATTAGTTTTTAGAGGGTTATCCAAAAGATATTTGTTCTTTTTAAAATTTTTTACGGTCCCCAATGGGGTTTCGGGAACAAATCTTCGCGGAAATATATGACTTATACTATACTGTTTACACACCTGCAGTTTCAGGTTAATTCCTCATGTATTTTTCTAGATATTTAACAAAACGTTAAAAATCGCAAGTGATCGGTCACCTTTGGCCATATAGTGTATGTATGAAATACTACATATTGCATTATCCCCTATGTTGGAATTTCTGAAAAGATTTTGCAGATCTACGCCGATCATGATGATTCTGTGAGTCATTCATAGTTTCTTATTTTACATACTGTTTTCATATGTTCATTTCTAAATCATCTTTTGAACTTTATAAATTTCTTCATATATTTGTGATTTCAAATTTATTATACACATATATATATATATATACATATATATATACATAACGTTTTTTATCGAGGGTGGTTTTGGGTTCTAGGGGTCATGATCGGTGTAGATCTGCAAATTTTTTTTTCAGAAATTCCAACATAGGAGAGAATGTAATATGTAGTATTTCATACGAAATCTATCTAAAAGAGAGATAGAGAATAATAACACATTTGAATATTTTAAAATAAGTTTTAAGTTTTCTTTTCTTTAAATTTGGATCATTATATCTGTTTTGTGTGACATAACGTTTAACAAGAAAAACATTTCATATTGTTTCATAAACATTTCAGAATGCCTTCTAAAGGTTACAGTAAATTTAAAGAACTCAAACTGTTGACAAACGCTTGTAAAACAGATGCGGTTTGTATTCTATAATAAGGAATATAGATTACTTACTATAAGAACCTGAAATGTTGTTAAAAATATTGTTTTAGTACGTGTACTATTTCATATATTATTATAGTATATTAATAACATTTTAGTATACATAATCGTTCTTATTTGTTTGAATAATAAGTTTTAAATACTTTTATCTTTGAATACACTGCTCAAAACAATCAAAGGATATTGAGTTTGTGGATGCGGTTGGGGAATTATTTAGATGATTGATTCATGGTCGATAGACGCTATATGAGAAAAAAAAATTACACATATTTTGCAGAAAAAAATGCATTGTATTTGGGCACAAATGGAAAAAACACAATTTGTGCATATAAGAAAAAACGAATAAAAAAAGTGTTTCTTTCAAAGAAAAATGATTTAGTAGAGCGTATGGTTTCCCCAGACAGCCAGCAACGTTGAACACCTTTGAGGCATGGAGTCAATGAGGCTATTAATGAGGAGCTGGTGTATTCTCTCTCAGTTCTCCAGAGGAGCTCTTTCCAGTTCTTGGAGAATTTATGGGGGTGGTAGGCAGTCAGCAACTCGTCTGCCTAGAATGTCCCAAGCATGTCCTATTGAGTTCTTGTTCGGAGGACTTTCTGGCCATTCCAGTCGTATGATTCCTTCCTCGAAAAAGAAATCATCCACCAAGTGAGCACGATGGGGCCTGCAATTGTCGTCCATTAACATGAAGTCATTTGCAATTTCTGCAGCGTAATTGTCTACAATAGGTCTGAGGATCTCGTCCCTATATCGCTGACCGTTCAGAGCTCCATTTTGAACGATGTGGAGGTCGGTGCGCTCATCAATGGAGATGCAATCATAGACCATCACTCTCCGACTGCCAAACTTGATACTTCCTTGCACGAACGGAGGTTGTTTTTAGTGCCAAGTTAGGCCTATTATCAAGATGAACAGAAAAAGGGATTTGTAAGAGGAAAGAATATTGCGCTATTCATGTCTTTTCCATTTCACATGCTATGTTGCTCTCTCCCCGCGAGTGTTATGATGCCTTGCCTTGCTGTTAACGTATTACATACCATTGGTCTACGAGCATACAGACCTACAGCATGGAGCCGGTTTAGGACAGTTTGAGTCGAAACTGTGGTACCAGTAGCCAAGCGAAAGTGTTGTTGAAGAAGAGTGGAATTCCCGTTTTGGCGTCTCCGAGCCGTTAGCGTTAAATATCAGTATTCATTGGGCGTTATGTCACGTCTAAAACCTTGCCCTGGTCTTCGGCTTGCATTTCCAGTCTCCAAAAAACGGTTCCAGAACCTGGAAGTCATACTTTGTGAAACTGCAGTGTCTTCTGCTACTTCGGCTTGTATTTTCCCCCACCTCTCTAACCAACCAAGAACTCTCCAATCTTCTGATTAGGTTAAATGACTTCGTTGAGACATCGCACTTATTGAAACAAAGCACTTATTGAATGTCGATCATTGTTTTCTGCTTTGTCTTTCAGTAAGTTGAAAGCCAAATTTCATTTGATGCCGCTAAAGAGTCATTTTTCACGCCAAACTCAAAATTTGCATATTCAGAAGTTTGAAAATGAGAAAAATGTAGAAGAGAGTAATCCTTTTATACATGTTTTTGCAAAAACATTTTGCTTGTATCGTTATTTTATATAAGACTAATAATATCCTTTAATTGATAAAATAAAATATCATTCATAAAATTACCCATTGATCAAATTCATAAAATTTTGTCGTCAATCCACAGCTCTCTGTCATTTAAGTTTTAATCAGAATATCGCAACAGATTTTGATCAGGCAAAAATCATATTCCCAACATCAAATTATTACGCATCTATAAGAGAATCAATAGAAATCCTGTCTAAAAGCAATTAAGTATGTAACGACACCCTATCGTACAATATCCCCAGTTTGTGGTTCAATATCCTGAAAATACTGAAAACCTAAGCAAAGTGACGTATTAAAATTTAAAGTACAGAAGTTAAATATTTTCTTCTACCCATGGAAAGTGACATATGAGAAACAAAGTGATATCATAAACTAAAAGGAACTGCAAATAACAATAATAATATATATTTCCTCGAATTAAATTCAATCCAAGAAATTGCTACTGATACTTTCAATTTCAACTCCAGTAATTATTGGCTTTGTCATTTTCAAAACAAAGTGACGTATTTGTATAAATAAACAGCATTTAGTTATTAAGATATTCTCTGATGATGAACCTGGAAGGTTTGAAAGTACTAAGAAGTTTTAAATAAAATGTATATTTTAAACTTGCAACATCTTTTTCATTACATTTGTGGCCTTTTAAGTAAGACTGAGGACCTTTTTAATGTTCATATTATTTATTTTATATTTATTTTATCCTTTAATTGTTTTGCGCATTGTAGAAAATTTGGATGTTCCCGCAGTTTTTGATTTAAAACATTCATTATATTTTAACAAGAACGAAAAATCATGCTTAAGGCGTAGATTATAAATCACTTTCCAACAGATTCAGAATACTATAACGAAACTTCGCCGTTTACAAAGGTGAAAGATGATGTCTAAATGAACAGTTTGGAAAACGCATAACACATAAAAACCCGATTTTTGATATTATCATGAATAGTCATTATAATATATATATATTTTCAAATACCCTGTATATGATCTACATATATATATATATATATTCATACTACATAGTATGCTAAAATCAGCTCAGTTAAACGTATAGCACATTTGAAAATTTCCACTCAGAAATTTCCGCCAATAAACGTATGTTGTTGAGATATTTTGTACGACCCTGTACATGATCCATAAAATTTTACACACAAAGTGAAATTTAAAAAAATAGTTAAATTTAAAAACGCATACTACAACTGAAAATGAGCTTTCAGTAATTATTCTTCGTATACTTCAATAGTTAAATTATTCTCACTTTTGGCCTATTTTTTAATTTTTTGTGTGTCCCTGTAAATGAACGACAGGTTCTTTGCACACCATATTTTATAATAAGAACCTTGTAGTACACCTCAGTGATGTATGTCGATTTCAATATGGTTAAAATACTGTAATGTCATTAAAATACACCGCAAACGATTTTTTTACCATAGAGCGTAATGTAACGGAATTCTGTTGAGTGGCCTTGTAAATGAACCAAAAATGCTACACACTTCATTTTCAATGCCGAACATTCCATAATAAACCCCAATAACGTATATCATTTTCATGGCAATCTGACAATATTTTCGCGAGTGCGAATTAGAACACGGATAGACGTACAGACAAACCGAATTCATAAACACTTTTCAACTATGTTGGAAAGTGTTAAAAAGGTGATTAATTTAAAGGAAAGAAGTATAAACCTTAAAAAAATATATAAATTTTAAAGTTGTAAAATTTAGTTATCTTCTTTACATAACAAAACTATGTTGTGAACTGTCCTAAATAGCATATTGGACATACTAAACTGTATATTTCTTGAAGTAAATGGTCAAGAAGAAATGAGTTTAGTTGGGCAATATTTTAGTATGTTATTAGAAAACAGAGCAAGTAATGATGATTTTGGATGGACAAATTTGATGTTATTGACTGAAATAATCTATACATTACAGAAAATATTTATTTTTGCTTTTTATGCATTTAATAAATTTAGCTGCATATTTTCTAATTACTATTCTATTCTAAATACTATGTATGGCTAAAACTTTTTTCAAAGATAATAAAGGAATACATTTTTAAAAATGACGAATTTAATGAGGATAAAAGCACTGTTACCGTGTTCCACAATGAATTGATAACGAAGTAATAAATGTGATGTTGTCACCTGTCCCATAGTTATAACATTCAGTATGCACCAAAGAAAAGCAAATACTAAATCTTAGTAATCTATAATGCACATAAATAATTCGCCCGAACGAACGTGACAAAATACTCTAATGTGTCAAGCCTCATTAATATATGAAACTCTGATAAACATGATCATATCGTACTGTGCATGGAAGCCCTGAAGTAATATGTCTTCATACGTTTATTTTGAAACCTAATTCTTGCAGATGGGCTTATCAATAAACTCAACTAATGGTTTTCTCCCTAAAATGTCAAGATTTTCCCATTTGGTATATTATAACTTAATGCACTGTCCTGGAAACGTTAAAGGATTTGCTACTCAAGTGTGCATAATGAAAATCTGAAACTATTTTTGCAAATTGTTTTGACGTTTGATTTAAAGAAAATAATTCAAAAGTGCATTCAAAGAAATACTTGAAATTCTTTACAAAATGTGCAATAAAAGACCTTAAGTAATAAATTAATTTTTCTGGAACGTTTTATCGTGCTTTAAGCTATGCAATATGTTGTTCCTGAAATTTGAGTATGTTTGGTTTTGTCTACAAGCTATGTTTAAACATAGAGTTTTTGGTAAATCGGTTAAAGATATCAAAAATAAATTAAATGCATGCATGCAAGCATAAATAATTACATACATGGCGATGGAAAGAGGACAAAATGTCCTGCACGTGTCATATAAAAAACCTATATCTATTAACTTATAAGTTATCAGTAAAGCTATAAATTAAAAATAACAAAAAATCTTTGATTTTCATATTAGCATAGTTGTTTTAATTTGATGAAACAATAGTATTGTTAAAACATCAGTAATAAGTAGAAAAACTGACCCACATGTGGCATAGAATGGCCTTTTTATAGGTTAAAAAATATCCACGTTTTAAACCCTAGAGCTAAGTAAGCTGCCCGTTTTTAATAGGTTTAAAAATCTCGCCATTTTAAGTTCTACACCTAAGTAATCTGTCCGTTTCAGAGACATTCCATGAAAAACGAACAAAATATCCTGCGAGTGACAAATACCTATATCAATTAACTTATAAGTTGTTAAAATATAAACTATACATTAATAAACGGTCAAGTGCGAGTATTACTCGCGCACAGAGGGTTCCGTACAATAATATATGAATTAGTAAGTGTATTATTAAAAAAATACCGTTGCTAAAAGAATTCTAAGACTTTGTAAAAACTATACAACGTAGAGTTGGGTATTGCTGTATAGTATACAGGGTGCAAAGGAAAGTCCCTTTAATCGGAGAGAGCTACAGCTATACAAATGAGGTAACGGTACAGTAAAGTGACTACACCCGACCTAATGCAAACGACAGCAGTACTCCTAGTGGCGAAATTTGGAAGATAGCCATTGCAAATCGAAAACGAAAAGAGGTAGAACAAATTTTCCAATTAGAAAGTTTCAGAGCATCAATTAATTAGTACGAAAAGATATTTGGTTCACACGAATAAGATAAATCTTCACCTGCATACCCAAAAATGTCCTAAATTGATGAGCGACGAGTCTACATTGCCTATTCACATTCCGGAAATGTAGCAGTGAACAATTGCTGATTGGGACGCTGTACTGTGCTGTAATGTCCGTAAAGATTTAATTTCCAAAGCAATTAAAATTTTAGAATAACCCTTTCAGGCCCAGAAGAATTCTTTTCGTAAACTGATGAAATAATTGACTGACACCATAATATTCAAAGGAATTACTCAGAAAACAAAACCCCGCCAATTTGCACTTTCATTACAAAAGCAAAATTTTATTAAAATATTCTTGGTGCCATTTGTCAGTTTTGGAATTAAAATTAGGTGGCTAGACCGTCTAACCACCGCCCTTGCAAGTGTTAAATATATGTCGTCGTATTGAACAGGCTTGCAATAGACATTCCATGCTGAGAAATGTGCATGCAGAATTACTCTCACGAATACAACCGTGTATCGTGAGCAATGGCGAACTTTTCGAACATACTGAATATTAACTTTTTATCACTGTGAGACAGTTTGTCTTTTTTTTTTGTGTGTGTGATGTTATCAAAATGTATTGAGATAAGTACGTATTTATCGCATAAATTGTACGTATGTCTTCATACTTCTGACTATTCCATTCAAACGTTTACACAAAATGGAGTGCATCGATTTCGAACATTTTTAGGTAAACATGCGAAGATTTATCTTATCCATGTAAACAAAATGTCGTATTCTATTAATTAATTGATGCTCTAAAACTTTCTAACTGGAAATTTTGCTCTATCTTTTTTTATTTTCGATTTCCAGTGGCTATCATCCAAATTTAGCCACTAGGGGGCGCTGGTGTCGTTTTCATTAAATCAAGCGCAGTCGCTTTACTATACCGTTACCTCACTTGCATAGCTGTAGCTCTCTCCGTTCACAAGTATTCTCAGGTTAAAGCGATTTTCCTTTGCAACCTGTATACTAGAAAAGTATAAATGGATATACCATGAAAGTTCAAAGATATATGGAACCTAAATAATAGCAAATATAGTTATTTTGTATATTTGATATTCCATATAGGTTTTTAGTTAACCATTAAAGACATAGTAGGTGTATTGAGAGAGCCACTCAATGGAAACTAGTCACGAATCCCATAGTATTTATCAAATTAGTTATCATTAAATTAGTCTGTTTTTAACAATTTGACGTTTATTTATTTTATACTGCCACTGGGCATTGCATTACATAAATATATCCTTAAAATTTGCTATCTAGGCTTTAAAAGCCGATGGAGCGTAGTGTACGCCGTCCCTGCCATTATGTATGTCCAAACCGTCCGTGTCTTTAAGGGTTAATATCTCGGCTAATTACCGACGATTTTTTCCGAAATTCATGATCAACAATGCTTTTATACTTCTTCTACGATAGGTACCCCCAGCTCTGCTCAACACTTTTGCTGAAGCTTGTAAATCGAAATTTGAGTGTAACGGAAAATTGCGATTTTCTCAAAAACTATGTGACCTAGGGTAATCACTATAATTTTCCTGCAAGGTTTAAATTAATGTCTACTTCCTCTAATTTTTTCGTAATTTTAGTTTCAATAGATTCGGAATTACATGGGGGGGGACATATTTTTGCATTGCATTTTCCACCATAACTTTGAATATGTAATACCTAAAATTAAATGAAATATATTTTTGATTTCAGCGTTACGAAAGCTTTCACACGATACTCACACGATATACAAAGAAAATATTTTTTTTTTCAAGTAACTTAATTAGCCGCTCTACATTTTTCCTAAATATATTTATGAATATTTATTAATTTGTAAATATGTGTGTCAATAGTCTTTATTACTTCCCCCAATTTGAACTTTCCACTTTGCATAGTTTACGAGTAAAAGGGCTGTGACAGACAGACAGACAGGCACAAGAGTGATCTTATAATGGTTCCGTTTTTACTTTTTAAGTACGGAACCCTAAAAATAACGAAAAAACCCCTAGATTTTCATATTAGTCTAGTTTTAATTTCAGGGTATAATAGCATTGTTAAAATAGCGGTAATATGTAGGAAGCGGGTCTCACACGCAACATGGAATGGCCCACATACATATATTATTACATGCCTAATGGCACACTTACAAACGTGGGCTATTCTACAAATAGTGACCGATTTGGCATTTGTGCAAGGGGAAAAAAAACTACGAGTATACCTGAAACCCATGGTTGTTTTGGATAGGGAAATATCTCTATTTTCGGGAATCAGGCCTTGTAAGATTCTTTAAGAACCTACGAAAAGGATATTAGGAGTTTTCTACAAGCTTGGTCAGTACATTTTGTAAAGACTTACTTGCATTATCAAGGTGAAAAAATTCAATCAATATGTAACATTGGGTTTATTTTGGCTTCTCATTTTCAAGGACGATCAACGTGTTGGAAAAACAAAGATTTAGTTCACATAATTTGTTTCTCGGTGGAAAACGGTTTTTATTAAATTCCTCCAGATCTCATTATGATTTTCTCCAACAATTAAACACACTCATGGTTACAGAAAGATTCCCCTCCCCCTCCCCAAAGAAACAAAATCCGTTTGTGGAACAAAAACTTTTTGACATATTTTGTTATGAATTGTTGAATTTATTGGCCACTAACCAGTTTGAAAATTGTGTGACGGTTGTTATCTTTCTCTAACGACCATGTGGCGGTCTTTACATTTTCTGTTATGGTCATTACATTCTCTGTGGTCTTTATTTTTCACACTAGCCGCCTCTGGAGATCAGTTTGGCCGCCATTAAATGTATGCTAAACATTGAAACATGTTACTCTTATTTATAATTTTTGCTTAATCCTTCACCAAATTGGAAGATTCTGACCGAGAAATGAAAAAATTCTTTAAAATCGTGGCAGCAATTCTTATATTTATTTTATGTTATGTATTTCATTTTTCTTCTCAAAAACCACTTAACTCACTTAGGCATTTTGCTTCGTGCTCGTCTGCGTATGAGTTGTAACACGTTCGGTAACGTGTAGCCGTTAGTAATAACGGTAACGTTAAGTAATCTGCCATAATTAGGTCCTCTGCCTATTGGCTCATTTTAGCTAATTCGACACCCAAGAGATCCAGTGTCAGGGTCAACAAAATTATTTTGACTTTAACATTTAAATTACAAAAATTTATTGTTCGTATTGTTCGTAGCCTGTATCTCACAAAAAAAGAAAGAAAAAGAAGAAAAAAACTATGTATAATTCCATATTATAATTCTGATACTGCTCTTTCATCATCAAATAAGTGCTAAATGGTAATATCCACTTCAGCATCAATGAAAAATGTAAGTTTTAGTGTAAACAATAGTATCTTTTCGAAATATACCGCAAGTTGTTTTGATACAATTAAATAATAATAGTAATAAAAAAATCATTCACGTTCAATGAATACCGAGCTCAATTTTAAAACTAAAATTTATTTCGTTGGTTCATAGGCAAATGACGTCACGAACAAAGTTTCATTTTGCCTCGTGGTTTGACAGATATAAAAATCACAATCAGGTTAATTATTTTTAATTGCTATCTGGAGAACTCGCTTTACAAATGATTACCTTTACGGCTTAATATTTTTAAACGCCAAACTGGACGAATCGCTATTGTTTGTTTACTTTGACGGGATGAGATATTGAGTTGTGAGCCTAATTTCAACCGAAGTTGTCTCAGAATATATCCATATTTGAATGTAATTTATCACTTAAATATGAATTATTTTTGAACGATCTTTCAAAAAATTTAACTTCTATGTAGTTTTATTGGAAAAATAATTTTTATTAAAAATGGCCGCTTAACATATGAAAAGTGAAGCTGTCAGCCCGTATTTGGTTATAACAGTCACATGAATATAGGCTTCTATTATTAGAGATGGAAGAAGTGTATTTTAAATAATCTGATATATTTATTTTAAATTTATGTGTTTTAAATGAAAGTTGTGTATTTTAAATGAAATGATGGCGATGTATCACCTGCGCCCTGTTAATATAAAAGTACCGAAATGGCCGCTTGGCATTTGTAAAGTGAAGCGGTCAGCCCGGAACTGTTGATGACAGTCAAATGCTTTGCGCTTTTATTATATAGATTATATAGATGTTTTGATTAAAAATTGGCACCTACCTCCGCTTCGTGAACAGGTATTTATCAGT
Organism: Maratus speciosus; assembly: GCA_963932465.1. Classification (NCBI taxonomy): domain Eukaryota; kingdom Metazoa; phylum Arthropoda; class Arachnida; order Araneae; family Salticidae; genus Maratus; species Maratus speciosus. The sequence continues at coordinate 467,604,677 of OZ010789.1, forward strand.
TAGTGATCTCAACATGGTTCAATTAAGTTCAATAACGAAATATGTTAATCAGAACTCTTTTATTAAAAATTCAAACTACTTATAAATCAGTCATATATTCTAAATGAGTGCTGAAAGTTATACATTTAAATAAAAAAAAAGTAAGGCACTACTGCCGAATACTAGGAACGTAGGTAAATGAAAACTAAACATAAGTGATTGAAAAATAATTTCTCTCATTTAAAGATACAAGTGTCGTAAATCGCAGTGCAGCTAGGTATATTACTTCTGAACTAATATCAAGTTTTCAGAAAACACAATTTTCAGGTAAACAGATCTTAACACTAATAAGATCTTATGACTAATACAGAGTGTCCGGTCTCAACGGTGTCCAATGGCTAATTCCTAAACCATTAATCATAGACATATAGTTCCAATTAGAAAAACGTTTTAAATCAGGTAAAGAAATATTTTAAAAGCGATTTGGGTCAATAAAAACATTTCTTAAAAAATTACGAAATTAAAATTTTTATACGGTCCCTCCGTCCTATAAGTTATATTTAGTAAAATTTTCCTATTACACTGACAAGTAAGACAAAAAAAAGTCCCGTTCATATAACACTAAAATTGAGCGAGTTATGAAACTTTAAAAATGCATGACTTATGCCACTTTTCTGCTCTGAAAACAAATGAGTTCGGCTTGGCTTTGAAGGGTCACATACCAAGTGCTTAAAGTATCCGAAGATCTTATTTCATGTGTATCTGCGCATTGAAAAAAAATCGTACAAGTATTACGATTAAGTTAACATTTATTAAGTTTCAGATTGACTAAGATAACATATGTTTTATTTTGTCAGGATTTGAGACTGTTTCTTTTATGATTTCTTTTAACAAAAATTATGTTATTTTTAAAAGCTTTTATGTTACTTCAACGATCGTATGTATGTTTTTCCTGTTCAAAATTTGTACTCGAACTTTAACTCACTTTTAAATATTCGATCGAGATTACATTTTACATACTGCCGCAAATCCAATAACAATCTAATATTATGTATGATTTTCGGTGGTTACCATTTATACTTATTTTACAGGATAACACAAAAAATTTCGGAAAAGTTACCGCCAAGAAGTTTAAGAAAAAGTTTTAGATTAGATATTACAAGACTGCGATTGTTGTTGTTTTTTTTTTTACTTTTATGTATTTTTTAGCACTGAATCTGAAAATTACATTAATTTTTAAATATTATGTCAGGATATTTCGCAAATGATAAATTATCAAATTTAAAGAATAACAAAAATCGGATACTATAAAGTAGAGGAGATGGATGTGTTTTTTAACTTTTGATAATTGATTTTTACGTACTTTTTAGCACTGAATCTGAAAATGACCTTCATTTTTAACCATCACGTTAGAATTTTTTTACAAATCGTAAATATGTAAGTTAAAATATAGCGAATATCTCGTACTATAAAACATATGTAAAACTTTTTTGTTTTATTTTATTTTATTTTATTTTATTTAATAATTTATTCGATATTTTTGGGTATCCTGGGATTCTTACAGCTAAATAGCTGAGTGGTGCGATGAGATGAGGGAGGAGATTCAATTTTAACTTTGAACTTTTGAACTTTGAAAATTTACGAAAAATCCTGATGTGATGGTTAAAAATGAAGGTCAATTTCAGATTCAGCAGTACAGAATACATAAGAATCAATTATCAAAAGCTAAAAAACATGACATAACCAAACTTTTGCAGACTAGTGTAATAATATTTTAAAATACCTATCCTTTTGTAAAGAATTGAGACTGCTAATTTAGCATCATTTTATTTAACAAAAATTCTGTTTTTTTTTTCTTTTTAAATGTTTATTACAAATTGTATATTTTACATTAATATGTCAGAATGATTAAGGATTTTAAATTTATATTGCAATGTTAATTTTACTCTCAACCATTTTTTAATATATCTGACGAAATTATATTTCGACTAAATTTATGAATGACCACTTTGCAGCAAAAAATATGCTCCAACTTTAAACAACTATTACTCGGTCAATTTTAATCATAGAATAACGGGACTTTTTGTGTATTACTTGTTAGTGTAAAAGGAAAAAATTACTAAATATAACGTATAAGACTGGGGGACCGTATAAAAATTTAAATTTCTTAATTTTTTTAAGAAATGTTTTTATTGACCCAAATCGCTTTTAAAATATTTCTTTACCTGATTTTAAACATTTTTGTAATTGGAGCTGTATGTCTATGACTAACGGTTTAGGAATTAGCCATTGAACACCGTTGAGACCACCCTGTATAATGCTTTCAGCAATCACAATGTTTAAGTATACATGACTTTAAGAATCTTACATGCATTATCTATCAGCCTCTTCCATTGGTTTCAAGATCTTTTGCTTAAAAGACTTAGAAATCTAGATCAGAAAAATAAAAATAGAAAAAAGGAGCGAAAATAAATTACTTTTCTTAGTCTAATAAAATTACATTTCTAATAAAATTTTTGATACGAAAAATGAAATAAAAGATGGTTGCTACTCTGAATTAAGAGCTGTCGTATTTAAGATATTTTTTTTAATCTTAACTTCTTTAATCTTTTCTTTCGACCCATAATAAACCTCAGGGTAGAGAATTCATTCGTATATTTAAAATATTTCCTCAGGAAATCAATATTTTTAACTTTTTTTTTTCCTGTGTGCTGTTCTTAAAGCATGTCTCTTTTTTCTTAATTGTCAAAATATTTCTAAAATATATACAGGGTGAATATAAAAAAAAACTATCCTGATACATGAACTCCTAGCTATAATACCGTTCACAGAAACTGAATGAAAGTTTAGTTTAAAGTATTTTGAGGTATGCGCTCAAGAATCATATGAAAAACAACAGTTAAACTCAAACAGTTACGGTTACAGGGACAAATTTCGAAAATTTCAAATAGGACCTACTTTTTTTATTGAAATGTGATCTCCTTAGTGAAAAATCAATCATATATAGTGTAGGAACAGTACCTGTTGCAAGAAAATTGCCGGCGCTAGGCAGACTAAAAAGAAAAGTGAAAACAATCAATAAGGACAGAGAAGCAACAAAAATCAAAACATTTTATCGTGTTTCACAAATTTTCTACGTGACCTCCTACACACGCGATGACATTTTGTTTGTGGATGATGGTGGATAGCACTGAAGCACGTACCATGGCAAGAGGAATCTGTTAAACTTAACCTATGATGGCATCTTTCAGATCAGATGCAGTTTGCGGATTAAATGCATGCACTTTGGATTTCAGGTATCCCCATAGACAGAAGCCTATTGTAGTGAGATCGGGAGACGCTGGCTGCCACGGAAACGTAAAATGGTGGGAGATAACTCTGTCACCAAACTGTTGTGTTAAGAAAAGTTTGACAGAGGACCCCCGCATGTGAGGAAGCGTCATATTCCATCCAAATGACGTCAGATAGAGAATTCGCTGTTGCAACTTGGAAATTACATAATAAGTCAACATTTCTCGAAAGCGAGCACTGGTTACCGTCTGCCTTTGTAGACCTGCAGCAATAACCTCTTCAAAAAAGTAAGGGCTGAGACTGAAGGTGCTTGTTTTACTGCTCCACACAGCCAGTTTTTTTCTTGTAACGGAGGTACAGCCACATCATGGGGACTATTGTCTGCACAGAGCACGTAGTTCTTCGAATTAACGTTACCAATCAACGAGAAATGGGCCTCTTACGTCCACAGAATGCGCAAAGGTAAGCTGTAATCCTCGTCATAACGAATAAGGAATTCATTCGCAAAATCTAGCCGTTGTTGCTTATCACCAGCTTGGAACACCTGAACACCCTTGAACCGATACAGATACATGTAGAGAACAGAGCGCAGGATCTTCCGGACCGTAGCTTTCGGCGACTGCGTGAAACACCATGTAAACTTGCAAGAGGAACTTCGTTTATCCTCTCATGGGCTTCTGCAACAATCCTTAGAGAAATGGAAGGCAGTCCAGGCCGAGATCGATCACATATCCAACCAGTTTCTTCAAATTTGCGTATCAAGCCCCTTACAGCTCTTACAGTACATGAGCCTCGCCGTAGCCTATGGTTTCTGCGGTGGACACGCAATGCCTCTGCGGCATTTTGTCCGTTCAGATAACAAATCTTTACAACTTCCCTACGTTCTTTCTTGTAAGTAGCATATTGTTCAGAGTACAAGAAAGTAGGATACAGGGCGCGCATTTCCCAGTGCCTTTTCTTTTACTTAGTGTGTCGACGTCAGCCATGACAATGTCTTACGACGAAAAAGGAATTCTGCATACCTTGGTTTCTAGTTCTTGTTTTGAAGGAGATTCAGTAGGCTGGGATTAGAGTGTGAAATATGACGTCATTAGAAAAGAAAGTCGTTCTCTGGCGAGCGCCACAGTTGTTTTCTCCTTTCTTCTTAGCCTGTCTAGCGACGGAGATTTCCGTGCTGCAGGTACCGGTACAATGCTTTTTACGATTTTTCACTAAGATCACATTCAATGTAGGTATTTACATTTGAAATTTTCGAAATTTTGCCACTGTAACCGTAACTGTTAGAGTTTAAGTGTTGTTTTCATTTCTTAAGCGCATACCTCTTTAAATCACAATTTCATCCAGTTTCTGTGAACGGTATGATAGCTAGGGGCTCATATATCCTGATTGCTTTTTTATAATCATCCTGAACATAATTTTATGCGAAGTGTTGAGATCTTACTCGCAATTCGTCAGCTTTTAACACATAAATGCTAAAGTAAGCATACATTTTAGAAATATTTTGAGAACTAAGAAAAAAAGAGACATCTTTTAAGAAGAGTGCACAAAAAAGAAGTTAAAAAATATTAGGTTAAACGTTAGCGAGGGGAATTCAGAAGTTGACTGACTAACAGCCTTAAGCAATATTGTAAATTTCCTCAAAAAAAAGTTGCAAAACCCTACCCGTAATGACAAAGTTATTGGCAAACCGCATGTCAGGTAAGCTGCCTATCAGGTTACTTACAGCCCAATTCAGGATTCCATATTTATTTTAAATCTCACTATTGTCAATATTGCTTATTTTGATTTGCAGTAGACGATAATATATTATTATTTTTAAAACTTTCCAAAGAAGTTGAAAAATGTTTATGCATTCGGTTTGTCTGGCCGTTTGGCCGTCTGTCCACGCTCTAACTCCCGTAAATATACTCCTGTTTTCATGCAATTGATAAATGTTATTTAGGATCACCAAAGCATGTTTGGTATTGTATGTAGGATTAATAGTTCATTTATAGAGCCGCTGAAAAGAATTCCATTACATTATGGTATATTGGGGAAAATCGTTTGCAGAGTATTTTAATGATATTACGGTATTTCAAATGTATTGAAACTGAAATAAATTACTGAATTTTACTAGGATTACGTTAGAACAGGGCATTCATCGAATTTTTAATTTTTAGATAACATAGAATAAAAATTTTCATGCTGCGACGATTTTTTTTAAAAACGTAAAGTAGAACTGTGTTTCTTAACACTACGCTCAAAATTTGTGGCGACTGATCCATTTTTACGAAAAATGGGACCTATATATTTAAAAAATACAACATGAAAACAGTCAGACAAACATAATATTTTTAGATCCTAAAGATATTGAAACGGGACCTGTTGCAGAAATAGACCGTTAAAAATGAAATAAATAAATAAATAATTCAAATTAGAGGATCCGTTCAAAACTTATGCGCGAACATACATAAAAAATATTATGTAAATAAACGAACTGTATAACGCCAACGGAAAACGGTTAAAAATCAGTATGAATCATGTTTTAGCCCACTTCAAACCTGTACGTCAATTTAGTGGTAGTTGAATATGATTACATATGTTAGTGACTGGTAAGAATGTGTCATTTTTTGAAGTACATCTACGGATATAATCATTTGATGTAGAAATTCCGTCAAAAGAATTTCACCATGAAACGAAATTCTTAAAGCTTTAACTTCTTGTAAAGTACATTAAGTAGGAAAAATTCTCAATTCAATTTCAGTTGAAAAGATATGTAGATCAACAAAAGTATTCGTGCACCGATAAAAAATAAATCCCATTCAATTCTATATAAGCTTGGACTTTGGAAAGAAAAATAATAGAACTACCGCGACATTTCGGTTAGATATAAGAAATGATGGATATTTCTGACACACATCTTATTTCGAATTCTAGATCTGAAAAGTGTTCTACTTTTAAAACAATCCAATGAAAAATGTTCTCTTTGTTGTTTATTTTACTGCAAATTTAAAAAAAGTCGAACATTTTATTTTTTTATCGAAGTTTTACTTTTTATATTATATTTACTGAAGATATTTTAAGATAAAGTTAGTGACATTTTCTTTTTGTTATAATTTCCTTTGGCTTAAACGAGTCTGCAAAATGACATACAAAAATTCTTTATACCTAAAACTAACGAAGATTTAGAAAAGCTTTGTAGTACTGCATTATGATTTGGAAATATTTTATGAGGAAGAAAACTTATATTCGTTCTTTATTTTTTAAAGGAAATGTATATTTTGAGAGAAAAAAATTCTTTACTTGATATTATAAAAAAATAGATTTTGAACTGTTTTCTGCGCAGTTGTATGTCGAAATATAACAAAGTATCGAATAGGATTTCATTTTTAATTTCTTAATTGAAGCAATTAATAATGTAATACACTGTTAAAAATTTGCAACATTCTGCCCAGTCATTTGACAGATTTTTCCAAAAAACGGTTGCACAACTGTAATTTAACACTATTCTGACCATATTATTGGCCATTTTATGGTCAGAATACAGTTAAATTAAGGTTATGAAACCGTTTTTTCAAAAAACGGTCGAATGACTGGGCAGAATGCTGCAAATTTTTAACAGTGTAGAATGAAAATTATCGTAATTAAGTGGTTTATACCGGATAGTTCACTGTAATCCATTAACTGATACACAATCATTAATAGCAACGACTGAGAAAATATATTAAAGATAGAAGGAAAGTAGTAGATGATGAGAAAATATTTGTGCAGTTGAGTTATACAATAATAATATGTGCAGATATTAAACAGTCAAATAATTTTGAAGCAAAACATATCTTACAAGATACAGTTAATTCAATTTGATATGACTTTTACTGAAGTAAGAGACGAAATGAGACGATATGCATAGCTACCAAGTTTTAGCTTTTCTCCTACAACTACTTTTTAACAGAGAAATTTGTCTTATATAATAGTCGAAAAATTAAGATTAAATAAGGCAAATTTTTCAGATCAAAAATAGTATTAGGATAAAAGTAAAAGTTGGTAACTATGCGATAAGGCGTCGTTATTTCTTGAAATATAATCTACAATTTAATATCCACTTCTATAACAGATTAAATATTAGCTGTAAGGCAAACTATATTGCAGAGATAGTGTTTTTAAACAGAAACATAGGAATGAATATTCCTATAATATTTTTCTTTAAAAAATACATATTTTGTTGCATAATTAAAATGAGCAATGGACCGATAATAGGATGGAGAATTAGATTTGCCCAACATATTTTGTAGTTGAGTCGGTACATATTCTTACAAGCTCCTTTCTCGTTTCGATTGAACTCTATGTCGCCATACTAAGAGCTCAAAGTACTCAACATACGTTTTGACTTCTTTTTTTAATGGTTAGCTGAATTATGTAGTAATTTTATTTTTAAAGAATCTGAGAAATCTAAACTCGTACTTGGATATACAGTGTATGAACATTCTGTGTAATATGTTCATATTTCTCAAATATTTATGGATTTAAAAACTTCCAATAAAACTTGTTTCAAAATTAATTAAATAAATAATTTCTTTCTCCATATTGCTCAGTGAAAATTTGAATTCAATCTCTTTTAGACTCATTTCCACAAGTGCGTAGGTTTATTTCAAAACAATCTGAAACTCACAGAATAATACAGTAATCACAGAATAATACAGTAATTAGACGGTAATGTACACGTGAATGTGCTATCTAGTCATAGAACAATTCGTTCTGTTATATAGTCTATATTAGCAATCATGGTTTATAATGCCATTAGGGAACGTTGATAAATGTACTCCTATCACGCTTTTCATTGCGAATGTAGACCAGGGGCTCTACTACGAAACCATCGGAATGTCCTCTTTCTCCGAAAATCTTCCAAATTTTCCGACGTGACGTTGCATTCCGATGACTCTGGGATAAATGCTACTACGATGCTATCGAGAACGCCTTCCCCTGGATAACTGTTACCGAAATACCGTGAAAATCTTCCGACCGCATAGAAGGCAGTGAGAATGAAACCGATATCGGAAGTGAGTCTTTAGAAAGAGATTTTAAAACGAAATATATTGCTTTCGCTTTTTATTTAAAATGCCATCGACACACGCCTAATTAACATGTTTGGATAATTTTTTTTTAAACGATTGTAAAATGTTTAGATTTGCAGCTGTCAAAAGCTTAAAATGATATGAGCGGTAATTTTTTAGAAAATGAAAAATAAAAATAAGTTTTCCATTTTTAACCACTTAAAAAATAAAAATAATAAAATATTAACACCTTTCCCAAGAAATATTTAATAGCTATCATAAGAAATGTATCATTCTAGACTTTTAAAAGTTATTAAAATACAATTCTTATAAATCCTTGTTAAATAAATATAAGTATAAATACCCGAAACATTCAGGGAATTCTGCTTAAATATAACCGGGGAAATATTATAAGCTTTGAAACTAATTTTAAACACTAATAATAAACGCCCTTTGAAAATGCTGCAAAGTTCGGTATAAGTATCAAATTCCCATTAGCTTGGAGTTTTACATGTAGTCTTCTTGGCGTCCAGTTTACGTGCACGTTCGCTATTACGCAGGCGGTGGGTTCAAATCCACATGATTCCTTTTAAATTAATTTTGTATTTTTGACACGTTACAAGTTTTATGCTGGAATTTTAATTCGGCAGCTTTGAATGTTTTTATATTTTCGTTTTCGATTTTTTTTATGAATATTTATATTTTTTTCTAATTTTTAAACTAATATTTCTATTGACCAAAATCTAAACTAATTTATGTCGAGAATTTTTTTTATAATTTATTATTATTACGTTTTTATATTTTAAGCGCAGATCTAAAATAACACTTTTCCTTTTTTTTATTTTATGGAATTTTAAATGGAAATTCCCAATTTTTTTGTATATCTTATACAAAATGTTTTTAATATTGAATCTGCCAAGCGTATTTATGGTTAGATAATTCCAATACATAAATTTGGCAGATTCGACTTGAATTTTTTTTTTTTTTTATAAGTTGTATTTAAAAGAGAAAAAAGATAAATTTCCATTTAAAATTACATAAAGAAAAATAAATTATATCCGTGCTTAAAATATAAAAAGCTGAATAATAAATTAAAAAAAATCTAGACATAAATTAGTTTAGATTTCCATCAATAGAAATATTAATTTAGAAATTGCGTAAAAAATATAAATATTCATTTTTTTTTTTTAAATTTTAAGTGTAATTTATTTGGAAAATATCAAAAAGTTCAAAGCTGCTGAATTTATAATTCAACGTAAAATTTGTAACGTATCAAAAATCTAAAATTTATTTTAAAAAGAAAAAAGGTACAAACAGGGATCGAAACAGCCGCCTGAGGTACAGCTGACGGGCAGGTTACCTCCACGCCGCAAACATTACATGTAAAATGCTAAAGCAATGGGTATTTGAAACGTATGGTGAAATTCGACCCCCAATTTCTCAAAAACTAAGGTCTATTTGAAAAAAAAAAACATTTTCTACAGAATAATAGGGTTTTACTCTAACAACATACTTTAAAATCCTCAAATCATCATACGCATGTACAACAAGAGGTGAGGAAATCAGAACATGCAATAACTTATGATGAAATAGCAGAATTTCAGCGCTAGCGAAAATTTGCTCGTCTGTGATTGGTCAATCAGAATCCGATTCCGGTAGGTGTTTAATCACTCAGCTTCAAATCCGATACGTTTTGCTGTTGATATCATGGTAGCACATAAAGTGAATGTCGAATTTATTTTGTCGGAAACGGGCTATTCCGAAATCAAAATTTTTACGATTCGGATACAGTTCGATTTCTTCCTGGTAGGGCTCCAGATGTATTGGCGGTTCGTATGAGTTCTATGGAACCTCCTCTCTTTTGTCCTTCCTCTTTTGACAACGTACAAACAAATCCAAAAAGCATAATTTATAGTAATACAGGACCGATCAATACAGTAACAAAAGTGATAAAATAAATAGCGATGAAGTCATGACAGCCAAGGTACTAGTCAAATAGATCTCCACCATGAGGCGAGCAGGCGAATTTCGCCCCACGACAAGTCATCGTTGTTTTACATTATCTGAATATGGTTTAGGTTTTACTACAAATTAGTTTTCCAATAACATTATAAAAGTTCGTTTACGGAGGAAATAATTGTTTAAATATCGTTTCTGTCTTGAGAAAATTGTAGTGTCGCATTAAAAAATATGTATACATGATTAATACAGTATTGTAATTTTTTATAAAGAATATACTTCATTAAAACCCTTTCTTGGTGTTCCATCTATTTTGGAAAAGCATAATTTTTTTATATGAGTTACTGTTGTTTTCCTTTTATTCCTTGGTCTTTATTGAAGCAATGAAGCGCTGCAGGGCACTTTATGATTATGGAGATAATTCTTTTTGCTACATAATATCTAGTAAATGATTGCTGAATTTATTTATATGGTCTATTTTTACTAACAAGGATTCTAATATGAATGAAAAATAGAAGATGAAATTAACAAATAGCAAGTAAATAACTTTATTTCACAAACGACTGAGCTGAAGAGAGGAGGCTGGAGGAAAAGATTTTAAACGGGACCAAATTTCTTTCAGAGAAGTTGGTGAATAGAGAGGGTGAATAAGAACTAATGAGCAAAACTGTAAGAAGTGACTTAATAGATGATTTCAGTGTGACGTCAGTCATGACGTTTTGCAAGGAAACTGACTCCAAACAAACGGTTGCTATGTTTCATTTTTTATTAAATATAAATCAGAGAAAATGTTACCACTGCATATAAAGTATTAAAACATATATCTGTGAGATATAGCTGTAAGATATAGCTATAATATATAATAAAAATAGAAAATACAGCATAGAAACGGTCTGTTTGGAGTCAGTATCCAAGCAAAACATCATATCTGACGTCACGATTGAAAGCGTCTATACTAGCCTTTAAATACACAATGTGCTGGTTTTTCACACGCATTTTATGCATTATCAATTATTTCCACTGTGAACTGCAAAAAGTGGTAGCTGGTTTTACAAATCAATAAAAGATAGAGATGCAAAACCAGGTCATGTATGGTCCTGCAGATATAGGATTGCTCTTGAAGCCCAATCTGTTTAGTAAATAGGGTTAGCTCTACAATCAAAAATTGTTTGAGTTACGACCATGTTATGATGTGTGCTTTTTGAACATGTTTAGTTGTGTTATATCTCTACTTAAAATTTTTTCCATGAGTTTAGATTCACCCTGTATAATGTCTCATAAACCAAATCTTTATTGAAGTTTATTTTCTATCATATAGGTCTTTCATCGATCTTTTAATGCACTCTATGATATTATAACTTTTCTATCATAATATTTTTACTTAAACTATATTAATATTTTTATTAGTTTTATAAATATTCAGATCTTGGTGCAATACCCATTGCACTCTTATGCAAAAATGCATGAATACAAAATTTATTACATATATGACATATATATATATTAAATTCAGGAATATGGAAATAATATGACTCCATCTTAAATGGGACGAATCACCATGGCAACCTAGATTCATCACCAAATGACTCGAGGAAATTATGCAATGATTATGTGTATTATATTTCAAACCATTCGGTAGAGTAGTTTTTGCGTTGTTATATGTGGGCAGACAGAGACACGGACGACTATAGATTTTGCGTATTTATATAATTACGAACGCACGTAAAAATAACACTGTAACTGAAAATACGTGCGAATTCTTTATGCATCCGTGATAATTATTTTAAAACAATCAAAATTACATAGCTGTCTTCCAAAACAATGTACTCAAATTTTGTAGTTTTTAAAGTAATTAAATAAAATGTAGAACTCGAGAAGGAAAGTAAATAGACATTCAAATAAACATTCCGTTTTTCGATCCTAATAAAACTTTAAATAGGCTCTTTTAAAACAGAATAATCTATGTCGAAGTATATGGATGTTCTTGTGTAGCAGACAATATCTTTTAAAAAGTTAAATGGCGATGAAACCCTGATAGATGCACTCTTAACAAATCCGTCAATTGAAGGCATTTCACAATTGATTTTTTTTTTTTTTTTTTTTTTTGTTAAAACACGAAGTTTTCTGTTTTATTTGTCTGTCTGCTCTCAAAACACTGAAACTTCAACGATCTAGCGAACGAAATATGTGAAATTCTCCTATCTAAATTAAATTTTTGTTAAATTACAGGGTTGTTCCAACAACTCTTTTTCGTTTCAGAAAAGAAATTTCCATGTACGTGTTTTTCTCCTGAAATTCCTGAAATCTCCCGAATCCAAGTTGAAAAATTTCTGAAATCCCCCAATCAAAAGACGAAAACTTAATGAAGTAATAGAAAAATTCCTTCATATCGCGGGATTGTTCCGGCAACTGTGCTGCTAGTACTTGTTACGTTTTTAACGATTTATTTTTTAATTTATTTTATTATATTTTAATTTTTTTAAGAGTGAAGGCATTTAAATTTTAGTAAAAAATCGGAAGTAATTTCGGCTGGTAAAACGGAGATGGCGAGAATATGTGTGTCATTTGACAACTGACTATTACGTATTTCCAACCGTACAGTGGATCATACTTAATTGAATATGCAACTTCGCATCTGACGAGTGTGAACACAATTTTTGCTGTTGAATATCATCGGATCTTATTACTTACCACTGAATACGAACCTCGTGACTGTCAAAACAATGGAAGAGTGAAATATAGTCTTATGAATCCCGAACCTTTTTGCATCATTGTTAGTCGAGTAAGAACAAAACATTTTCTAGGAGAACAGATTCTGACCATATGCACAGCTGATCGAAGAAGGAATAATGTCTTGAAACATATTTTCGTGGGCAGAATTGGGTCCGATGTTTTTTCTTGTTAGCATTCATGGAGATGTAAGTGTCTTTATTGAGAAATTGTATTAATTCGTGATTTCGATCTTTCTCAAAGTACGCGAAAATTTCCAACAGGGCAATGCTCTATTTCACTACTCAGGCCGCTGATAAAATTGCCTTCATTAAATAAATGATTTAAAATAAAACTCTTTTGGAAGCATGGTAATACATACGCGATAAGTTTTTGGAATGATTTTTGGAATGGTCATGGTTTGGAAGTAATACATTAGACGCTGTGTGTTCACGAAAAACCTCTAAGTAATTTAGAGAAATTAAGTGAATTCTGTTCAGTATTTGATACAATCTACTTTTTGGATAAGCCGAATACTACCTAAATATATTGAATACTTATGAAGGACTTCTACATGCATTTCCGAGAGTTGACAGAGTTCTTTCGTATGCCAAAGCTGGCCTAACTAGATGCATGATAGGCAACCATGTTTTGACTGTAAGCAACTATATAAACACTAATGTCTAATTAGTAATTGATGTTCTATATTTTCTTAGTACGTCAAAAAAAATAAAAAAAAGAAATGGTACTTTTTCAGTATGCCTTGGCGAGATAAAGAAAACGACCTTGGCGAGAGAAGGAAATATAGCAATAAATCTTCAGGCAACCAATTCACTGTTTCATATACACAAGGAATTTTTTTTTCAATACTTATACAATTTATTTAATTAAAAAAACCATTTATCCATTTTTATATAAAAATAGAAGTAAATTTCATACAAAAAAAGAATAATATATATATATATCTATGTAATATGTAAATTCATATATAAAGAAGCCTAAAAGTTTATCAAGTTTATTTTCATAGCTGCTTAAACCATTTTGCAACAAATCTCCCTTTTTGAAGCCCTAATTGCGCCATGAGACTCTTTGCAAAAATGCCAAGTCCCCTATACGGGAAAAGTACCCAAAAACTATTTTTATAACTAATTTAATGTTTAAATTTAAGGACTTTGAATTCCAGTTTCATTTAGATTACACATAAAATGTATTAAAACTATATGGAATCGTTCCAATTCAAATGTCTTGGATTTTAATTATTGAAAAGGGCCGAAATATTATTCGAAAAAGGTTACAAAAGCTTGTTACTAATCTTTATTTTACCAACTATAATCTGTATCAACAGAGTATTATAACTATTACATATCGTGACAGATGAGATGACACAGCTCTTATGATGTTGAAAAAGACTAATTGCTTTTGTGTCGAAGAAGTTTTGAGACTATCTTTCTTATGTAACCTTTCTTAGTACCTTTCGTGTAAGATATTACGTTAACTTAGTAGAAAGAATATTATTTTATAAAAAAAAAAAAGGATGACGATGACATAATATTTGAGATCAAGAATAGAAAACATAAATGTCAAAACAGAAGCTGAACAGAATTTTTTTCCTTAACCAGTAACATCACTTTCAAACAGAGTAAAGTTATTTTTAGAATCCCTGTTCTTAGAAGCTGAAAAACACCAGTATAGTACAGTATTTGTATTAGCTATACTAATATTATAAAGAAGTAAAAATTATGTGCTTGTTAGAGGTAATCTGTGGAGCTACCGAACCGATTTCCAAAGTAATGGTATCAAAATGATGGTGTTAGTCCAACTTAGAACATAGGCTATATTTTATGTCTGTGCGACTACCCCAAAGGGGGTGCAGGAGCAAAAAACGTTCTAAAAATTAAATTTTTGTGTTATGGAAGGGCCTAGAATCATGAAATATGGGAGGATAGTTACTTATAAGATATAAATGATATCTAAGAACATTTTCTAAACAATTCGAAATTTAAAAAGGGGTGAAAATGCACAAAAAGCAATCTAAAAAACGTTCTAAATGGTGGTTTCTACACAATCTCAGGAAATACCAAACCAATTAAAAAAATTATGGTGTCAAAATGATGGTGACAACCCTTGCTCTAAGATAGGCTATATTTCATGTCGGTGCCACCACCCCAAAGGGGTGCAGGAGCAAAGAAAGTTCTAAAAATGCAATTTTTGCTTTCTAAAGGGCCTAGAAATATGAAATTTGAAATATTAGTTACTTATTAGAAATAAAGGATTTATAAGAACAGTTCTTAAAAAATTCGAAATTTAAAAGGTCTGATAATGCGCGAAGAGTGTTATAAAAAACATTCTGAATGGTGATTTCTACTCAATGTTGGGAAGTATCAAATCGATTTCAAAAGTAATGGTTGTAAATCGATGGTGACAGACCTTGCTCTAACATGGCTCTGTTTTATGTTTGTATCACTACCACTTTGGGGTTACAGGAGAAAAAACGTTCTAAATTGCGGTTTTGTGTTATTGAAGGGCGTAGAATCATGAAATTTGGAATGATAGTTACTTATAAGATGTCAATGACCTCTAAGAACATTTCCTAAAAAAAAAAAAAAAATCGAAATTTAAAAAGGGTGAAAATGTGGGAAAAGCGTTGTAAAAAACATTCTAAATTGAGATTTTTATGTAACCTCAGGAAGTACTGAACCGATTTCGAATATAATGGTGTAAAAATGATGGTGCTCTTGCTCCATGATAGGCTATATTATATGTCTGTTTCTCAGGGTTCATGCAAAGTTGGGAAGAAAAAATCCAAGGAGTACCGAAAAAATCCAAGGAGTCCAAAAAATTTTAAGGATTTGACCTTTTTTTCTTTTTGTTGTTGTTGTTTTTATGTGCTGTATCGTTGTGTGGTATGCACACGCCAATTTTTAAAGCTCAATTTGGAGAGAAAAAAATTTCAAAAACAAATTTTACTCTATTAGAATCTAATTGTTAGTGCTGAAATTGCACAGTATTCACAATATATTGCTTACAGATTTCTTAAGTTTAAATACAAAATAGACAATCAACTTTTTATGCAGCGACCAATGGTCATATAATATAAACAGAGATTAGTCAAACCCCAAACACTTATTATGTATATCACATACATGATACATCTTAAAGAAAATTTTAAAAGGTTAAAAAAAAAGAATGTTAAACGCAACATACAAGAAAAAATATAACAAGTTTTGAATTTATTCTTTTAGAACAGCGGTAATCGATTTCTTTGAAGGTGAAACTTTAACGAAATTCGCATTTTTTTTTTTCGCGATCATATGATGAAATTCGCGCGTTTTTCGCAATCTTCTGGGGGAAATTTGCGTTTTTTTCCGCGATCTCCTGGGCGAAATTTGCTTTTTTGTGATCTTTTAATGGAATTCGCGTTTTATTTCGATCGATTGACGAAGCTGACGTTTTTTTCGCGTTCCTTTAGCGAAATTAGCGTGTTTTTCGCAATCTTTCTAAGAAATTCGCGTTTTTTCGCGATCTTCTGGGAGAAATTCGGGTTTTTTTCGCGATATTCTGGGAGAAATTCGCGTGTTTTCACTATCTTCTGGGAGAAATTCGCGACTCTTCGCGATCTTCTGGGTGAAATTCGCGACTCTTCGTGATCTTCTGGGTGAAATTCGCGACTCTTCGCGATCTTCTGGGTGAAATTCGCGACTCTTCGCGATCTTCTGAAAGAAATTCGCGACTCTTCGCGATCTTCTGAAAGAAATTTGCGACCATGGGTGCAAGTTTGAAATTTGGCCAAGCCTGAAAATATTTTCAATCCCCCC
This sequence comes from Maratus speciosus, assembly GCA_963932465.1. Lineage (NCBI taxonomy): Eukaryota > Metazoa > Arthropoda > Arachnida > Araneae > Salticidae > Maratus > Maratus speciosus. The sequence goes on from OZ010789.1 coordinate 467,621,460, forward strand.
CCCCCCCCTTCCCCACTGAATGAGCACGTACGCACGCACCGAAGCACCACTTAGACAAAACCCAACACGTCAAACATTATACGCAGTAATATTGAATTATTTTGAAACGAATTAAAAAAAATAAGTGCATATGCATGCAAAACATTCATATTCATGGAAACAGTATTTGAAAAGTTTAATTCACAGAGGCTAGAGCTAAAACCATGAAGTTGACATGCTATGACACATAAAATTGGGAAATACTCAAGAATGTGCATGGGCATACTTATACACAATGTTTTTGTAATTTTAAAAATATCTACCCATAGATGGCATGAAAAAAAAAATTCTTGCAGATCAATCTTGTTAATTTCTAAGGTAGTTGTCTTTTTCTTTCTTTTTTTTAAATGTTTGATTACATTACACAGTTTGAAAAATATCCTATTCATATCCACTTTTAGATTATAGTAAAACTAAGTTCACTACCTTAACAACTAGTAATTAACAATATGCAGTTTAACATATAAATTGCAGAAAAATGGGTATGAAGCAAAAATTTTACAGTTTACTACATGTGGAAGCAACACTTTAAGAAAAAGTGCTCAATCATTTCAGGAATAAATATCAAAATAAATAAAAGTACCTTAAGAGAAAGTTTAAAAAAAACTCAAAGAACACTAAAATACAAATTACATTGATGGTAGAAGTATAAATTACAGCAAATGAAATTATTCAAGTTCTATCATATTTTCATTTTATTTCTTCTAGCATTAACAATTTTTTTTTTTTTTTTTTGCATGTTAAATTACCATCAATTTAACAAAATTCACCAGAGTTATAAAAGAAGAAAGTCAATTGGATATCTTCTCTTTATAAAAATAGGAAACATTCATTTGTTTTTCCTCGACCATTTGACGAAATTCACATTTGTATGCGATCCTTTTAATGAAATTCGCGTTTTTTCCACGGTCCTTCGACGAAATTCACGTTTTTTCCTTGATCCTTTGACGAAATTTGTGTTTTTTCCTCGATCTTTAGCCGAAATTTGCGTTTTTTCAACGATCTTAAGCCGAAATTTGCGTTTTTTCAACGATCTTTGTCCGAAATTTGCGTTTTCTGAACGATCTTTGTCCGAAATTTACGTTTTTTCTACGAAATTCGCGTATTTTTTACGATCTATCGACGAAATCCGCATATTTTCCCACGATCTTTTGACGAAATCCACGTATTTTACACGATCTTCTGACATAATTCGCATTTTTACACGATCTTCTGACATAATTCGCATTTTTCCGCCATCTTTTGACGAAATTCGCGTTTTTTCCGCGATCATTTGACGAAAATCGTGTTTAATCGCGTCTTTTTCGCGATCCTTCCGACGAAAATAGCGTCTTTTTTGCGATCTTTCGGCGAAAATTGCGTCTTTTTCGCGATCGTTTGACGGAGATCGCGTCTATTTCGCGATTTTTTGAAGGAGACCGCGTCATTTTCGCGATCCTTTGAAGGAAATAGCATCTTTCCCGCGATGCTTTGAAGGAAATTGCGTCTTTTTCGCGATCCTTTGACAGAAATAGCATTTTTTCTAGAATCATTTGACGAAAATAGTGGGGTTTTTTGCGATCCTTTGACGAAAATCGAGTCTTTTTAGCGATCCTTTAACGGAGATAGCGTCTTTTTTGCTATTCTTTGATGGAGACCGTGTCATTTTCGCGATTCTTTGACGGAGACCGTGTCATTTTTGCGATTCTTTGATGGAGATCGCGTCCTTTTCGCGATCCTTTGACAGAGCGTTTTTTTTCTGAGATCATTTGAGGAAAATAGTGGGTTTTTTTTGCGATCCTGTAACGAAAATCGCGTCTTTTTTGTGATCTTTTGACGAAAACCGCGTCTTTTTGCGACCCTTGGACGAAAACCGCGTCTTTTTAGCGATCCTTTGATGGAGATAGCGTCTTTTTCGCTATTTTTTGACGGAGACCGTATCATTTTCGCGATTTTTTGACGGAGATCGTGTTATTTTCGCGAGTCTTTGACGGAGATAGTCTTTTTCGCGATCCTTTGACAGAAAGCGTTTTTTTCCGCGATCCTTAAACTTACCGCGTTGTTTCCGCGGAAAAGTAGATTGTCTGAAATAATATATATATAAGCTAGGATTTTCAGATTGTAATCAAAATTTTAAATGGGTTGGTCAAAAAGTGGAGTTATTTTAAGCTGGAATCTTAAACATTTTGCGCAAATCCTGAAAAATCTAAAAACGGATTTTTTTTTTTTTTTTTTTTTTTGTCTGTTTTCGGAGATTTTTCCGTCCTGCTTCCGTCCTCGGGAATTTTCAAAAGCCGGAATTCCGTCCTGTGGGCGGAAAACTTGCACCCATGTTCGCGACTCTTCGCGATCTTCTGAAAGAAATTCGCGGCTTTTCGCGATCTTCTGAAAGAAATTCGCGGCTTTTCGCGATCTTCTGGGAGAAATTCGCGACTGTTCGCGATCTTCTGGGAGAAATTCGCAACTTTTCACGATCTTTTAATGGAATTCGCGTTTTATTTCGATCGTTTGACGAAACTGACGTTTTTCTAGCAATCTTCTGAGGAAATTCGCGTTTTTTTCGCGATCTTCTGGGGGAGATTTGCGTTTTTTCGCGATCTTTTAATGGAATTCGCGTTTTATTTCGATCGTTTGACGAATGACTTTTTTCTCGCGATCCTTTGAGGAAATTCGAGTGTTTTTCGCGATCATTCGAGGAAATTCGCGTTTTTTTCACGATTTTTTACGGAAATTCGCGTGTGTTTCGCGATCTTTTGAGGAAATTCGCATTTTTCACGATCTTATGGGGGAAATTCGCGTTTTTTCGCAATTTTTTTAATGGAATTCGCGTTTTATTTCTATCGTTTGACAAAATTGACTTTTTTCGCGATCTTTTGACGGAAACCGCGTGTTTTTCGTGAAAATTTGACGAAATTTGCGTGTTTTTCGCGATGCTTTGAGGAAACTCGCGTTTCTTCGCGATCTTCTGGGCGAAATTCGCGTGTGTTTCGCGATCTTTTGAGGAAATTCGCATTTTTTCGCGATCTTCCGGGGGAAATTCGTTTTTTTCGCGATCTTATGGGGGAAATTCCATTTTTTCGCGATCTTATGGGGGAGATTCGTATTTTTTCGCAATTTTTTTTAATGGAATTCGTGTTTTATTTCTATCGTTTGACGGAATTGTCTTTTTTTCGCGATTTTTTGACGGAAACCCCGTGTTCTTCGCAATCCTTTGACGAAATTTGTGTGTTTTTCGCGATCCTTTGAGGAAACTCGCGTTTTTTCTGGATCTTCTGGCAAAATTCACGATCTTTTAATGGAGTTCGCGTGTTTTTCGCGATCTTCTGGGGGAAGTTCACGTTTTTTTCACGATTTTCTGGGGAAATTCGCGTTATTTTCGCGATCTTACGGGAAATTCGCGTTTTTTTTCGCGATCTTATGGGGGAAATTCGTGTTTTTCGCGATTTTTTAATGGAATTCGCGTTTTATTTCTATCGTTTGACGAAATTGACTTTTTTTTCGATTTTTTTAGGAAATTCGCGTGTTTTTCCCGATCGTTCTTGGAAATTCGCGTTTTTTAGTGATTCTTTGAGTAAATTCTCGTTTTTTTGCTGTCTTTTAAGAAATTCGCGTCTTTTCCGCGATCTTTGGAAGAAATTCGATTTTTTCCTGGATCTGTTGGAGAAATTCGCTTTTTTTCACAATCCTTTGACAAAATTTACGAATTTTTTCCGCGATCGATTGCCGAAATTTGACGGCATATTTTGGGGAAAACTTGATTTTTCCGAGATTCTTGGTTAAATACCAAACATCGATAAAATTTAAAATAAAGATCGGTTAACAGCGCCGAAAAACGGACTTTACGGACCTAGCAATTGCTAAACGGACCTAGTGGAAGCCCTGCTATAAGATTATCCTAACTAATCAATGCTGTACTTCAGATAAATGACGTGCAAAAAGAGTTTACCGTGCGTTTTACAATCTCGATTTTTTTTCCTCGGCGGCAATATCGCTTGCGTCCGAACCCGCAATACAATTTAAGTAGTTTCTAAGGAGTGGTTTGCTTATCTAAGTAGTTCTAAGTACTACTTGGGAATGTTTTCATTTCTAAGGAGTTTCCAAGGAGTCTAAGGAGTCTGTGCGAACCCTGGTTTCAACTACCCCAGAGGTGATGCAGGAACTAAAAACGTTCTAAAAATGCGATTTTTGAACTAGGGAAGGACCTAGATTCATGTAATTTTGCATGGTATATATTTATTAGATATAAATGATCTCTAAGAACATTTCTTTAAAAATTTGAAATTTAAAAGGGGTGAAAATGCGCGAAAAGAGTTCTAAAAACGTTCTAAATGCCGATTTGTGAGCAATCTCAGGAAGAATCAAACGGATTTCAAAAGTAATGGTAGGTAAAATGATGCTGACAGCCTCTGGTCCACCATACACGCTATTTCACGTCGGTGTCACTATCACCTGTAGGTTGCAGGAGCAAAAAACGTTCTAAATTTCGATTTTTGTGATCGGTAGGGGCTAGCAACTTGAAATTAGGCAAGGTACATATTTATTAGATATAAATGATCTTTAAGAACAATTTCGAAAAAATTGGAAATTTAAAAGGGGTGAAAGTGCGCGAAATGCGTTGTAAAAACGTTCTAAATTGCAATTTCTACTCAATCTCAGGAAATACCAAACCTATTTCAAAAGTAATGGTTGCAAATTGATGGTGACAGTCCCTGCTCCAACATAGGCTATATTTTATGTTGCTGTCACTACCATCTGGGGGTGCAAGAGCAACACATGTTCTAATTAGCGTTTTTTGCATAACTGAGGGGTCTAACATTTTGAAATATGGCATGGTGTTCACTTACAAGATGCAACTGCTTCCTACGAACAGTCGAAAGAAAATTCCAAATTTAAAATAATGAAGTGAGTGAAAAGCGTTCTAAAAACGTTCTAAATTACAATTTTTATACAATCTTATCGAATACGAAACCGATTTAAAAAATAATAGTGTCAAATTGTTGGTGAAAGGACCTGCTCAAACATAAGCTATATTTTATGTATGTGTCACTACCACCAGAGGGTTGCAGGAGCAAAGAACTTTGTAAATTGCGATTTCCGTGATACTGAAGAGGCTAGAAACTTTTTAGCATGGTAGTTACTTATAAAATATAAATGCCCTCGAAGGACATTCGAAAATAAATTCGAATTAAAAAGGGATGAAGCGAAGGAGAGGTGCGAAAAGCGTTCTAAAAAAAGTCCTAAATTACGATTTTTATGCAATTTCAGGGAATATAAACAGATTATGAACGTAATAATTGCGAATCAATGGTAACAGTCTCTGATCCTACACAGGCTATATTTTATGCGGATGATTCTACACCTGGGGTTCATAGGAACAACAAACGTTCTAAAATAGGCCTTTAAAAGCTTTCTACGTTACGTTTCTGTGGAATATTAGGAAATAACAAACCGATTTCAAAAGTAATGTTGGCAAATTAATGGTGACAGTTCCCATTTCAACATAGCCCTTTATGTTGAGAGAGGTGGTAGAACATGGAATTTGACATGATGGTTAATTTTAAGATGTATGAAGATGATTTCTAAAAAATTCAAAACTTCAAATGAATACTGAAATAAGCGTATTAATTAAGCATAAAAGTTTCAAAATATTTTCTAAATTATCATTTATTTAGTTTTATTTCTTTTTATTAATTTAAGTCTAATTTCTGCCTAATGCAGTGTAATAATGAAGTTTAGTCAAGCTGTGTTTTAAATAGTAATTTTTGAATTATTCCTAAAAGTATAATTTCTTTTAATAAAAATTAGACTTATAAATATCACTTTGCATATTTCAAATATTACGCAAGCAAAGCCGCAGGTTTGCTTATATTGTAATATATTAGTGTAGTATTATAATTATAGATTGTAACATCTTATATTTTGAAAAGCACTATTTTGAAAAATAACCTTTGGAGTATATTTCTTCAACTTTTGTAATAGAAATATAACACGGAAGCTATTATTTGAAAGTAATGGTAGTCAAAATGAAAGAGGCTGCGGCTCCTATATAATGCATTACAATAATTTAAAAACAAAATGGTATACTGATAAAAAGAAAAACGGTGAAAACTACAGCAAAAGCTACTGAGAATTTAATTGACATTGCTTCCTGCTGCGAATTAACATCAAACTGTACATAAAAAACAAAACGAAATGTATAAATTTACAGTAAAAATGGCTGTATTTATGAAGACTTCTAATACACAAAAAGTTGTTTAGTAAACTGCCAGTAAGATTTGCTGCGTTTCTTCGTTTTTTCTTAATGTGTACTTTCAAACATAATCTTTGAGAGTTAGTTTGATTTAGTTTTGTATAGCATTACTTTGATTTAGTTTTATATAGTAAACTACATATGTAGTGGTTTACAAAAAATAAATATTTAAAAATGGTTTTTAAAAAGTTCATAAAAATTCAACATTTAAAAGAATTTCCCAACATTGAACATGCTGGAAACTTTTTTTTTTAAGTTCAGAAAATTTATATGAAAATTGCCTTATTTTTAAGAAAACACCCACACATTCCTTCAGATAACTAGGTAAAAATATCCTGGCATTTTAAGGAAAATTGATTTGAAATTATAAAATTATAATTCTATTTATTGTACTAGACCAAACACACCACACTTTTGAAATCATGGAAGCCTAAAAGTTATATTTAAGTAACGTTCAAAATTACTCACGTAAGTACTCACTTACTAAAATGCTAATTTAATTTTGTTTGCAATATAAAAACTGGAAATGCACTTTTAACTTTTCTGGACGGCGCAACTTATAAGACTAAATACGTTTAGTAATAAAAAAAAAAAAAAAAAAAATCAAGATCTATAGCACGTTTAAATATTAAAGCAACATTATAAAGCAGCAAACACTGAAAATAATCCTATAAAACTGACTTTTTTATTCAGATGGATTTTTATCCTAAAGCGATTATTTTATTATCTTAAAAGTGTACTTAAAGACGATTTTATAACTTAGTAATTTTAATTACTCATGTTTTAATTTTACCAGAAAAATGCCACGAAGGAGAATAAAGCTTATGCTAAATTTATGATGTTTTATTGATTTTACTAGCAGACCCGTCCGGCGTTGCTCGGGGTCCGTAAATAATAACCTTAAACAAAACTCAAGTTTGTATGATTTCGTATCTTTTGAAATTCTTTTAAATGAACCTAATTTCGGAGGCACCATTGCCTTCCACATCGTCTAGTGCGTTCCCAAAAAACTTCTTTCCGAACGAACCTGTAACCTGGGTCCACGCTACATAAGGCAGCATGTACCGGAAGTGCGCCGCACGTGCCGGAGACAATCGAAAACCAATTTGAGTAAGCCAAACTTCGTAGTAATCAAGGTCATAGAGTCGAAAATAAAGAATGTATCATGAATGTTAGAAAATGTTGGTAACTGTAGTCTCAGATAAAATTTCATAATACAGAAAGTAGTCGTAGTTGTAATCTAAGTTGAATGAACCAAATCCCTTTGAAATTAGGTCCTTAAAATTGGAGGAAAGAATGCGCCCCCAAGCGGTAGAAGATGACCTCTCCTCTTGTAAATTTCATGAATTTCTTTTAACATTAACACGATATTTATTAAACTGATGAAATCCATTTTCTAGAGTTACCTTTAAATTAACTCGATTTTTAATGTATGGCTGTAGTGAGTAAACGTAAGTTGATGCTAAAAAAGGAGATTAATGTTCGAAAACAGTGGTAACTGAGGTATAAAAAAAGACCGGGCCCTGGGGGCCAGAGTGGTGCAAAAACTTCAAGGAGGGCCAGGGACATAACTGGCATGTAGTTGGGCATAAAGATATTGTTAGTAGCTTTTAAAGTAATCGGAAGACGCTACAACTATGTTAAAGAAAATTGCAAGCAATTCGGAAAATTTTTAAAGAAGCTGCACCAAGGGCCCCAAGAAGGCGATTAATATTCAAAATTGGTGGTAGCTGAAGCCTGAGAAATTTTTTTTGTCTCTCATATAGTGTCTGGAGGACCTAAGAAGTTGTTAGATAAAAAAGCTTCTGAATTGGACCATTTTTAAAGGAGCTGTAAAAGGGGGCCCAAATGGGGCCAATTGATAATTAAAAACAGGGCCCTAACATGAAACATGTTAAAATGTCTTAGTACTTAGCGCTTTAGATCTTCAATTAGTTAAATTTAAGCATAGGGAATAATATGAATTATTCCTTAAAATAATATTTTAAAGAAATCCACAAAAAGGGGGTAAATGTTATTTTTTTAAAAAAAAAGACCCTGGGGACTCAATAAAAATATGAGGGTATTGGTCTGGGAAGAAGACTCTAAGACTCAACTTTAAAATTATGCACTGAGAAGCCCATAATAATATTCTTAAATAAACCGGAAATTTGTACCGCCGGTCGGTACAGAATGGGGCGTTGGAGGAGGTAGAGACTTTGCAAATTACCAGGGCCGACTCATGTTCAGTTGGAAAGTTGTGTAAAGTCAGTGGTTAAGGTTTTGAATTTTTATTTATCTCACGTTTTAAACTCTTTTAATCAAAATTAATTGGTGAACTCAATTAAAATTTAATTATGTTTTTAATATTTTAAATTTTTATTTAAAATCTTTAGATGAAAAAGTAATTACAAATGCATCCGAAACTGTAATACTGAAAAAGAAATAATAAAACTGCAAGCAAATATGCTATATAAATTTTTAAAAAAGGTACTATGCAGCAAATTTATTTTCGAATAAGCCTGTTTAAAACGGAATCGTCGGAACATTTTTTCACTTTAGATACACTTAAAAGAAAAATAAAATCCTTAAAACAGAAAAATTCTACTAATTCAAATTTTCCCTATCTAGTTTCGAACCTGGTCTGTTCGCACAGAAAACCAAGGGATTAAGCCACTACACCACAACTACTACGAACAGTTTAGTAAATTAACGTTCCATATCGGATGCGTAAATAGTTTCTGCCTTTATTTTTTTTTCCGCGTCGTGTCGGTTTCATTAGCATAATAAAATAAATGATGATTGTTGTCCGAATTCTCTGAAATTTTAATGGATCGTAAATATTACTAAAACCAAACTCTTTTTAAAATTTCATAATGCATATTTTAGAGGATAAACATTTAACCGAAATGTAAATCATCTTTATGAGGCGAAAAGTGACCTGCAATTGGCGGTGTAGTTGAAACAGTTAAAATTCAAATTTTTAAAAACCAATTACACCATCGTTTTGAAGAAGGATTCACCTTTAGAATCATAGATTTGACTTGTCAGTACCTTTAAAATTGCATCCTGGGGAGGTGTTGTAATAAGGGAGAAAAACGTTTTTCAGAAAAACGATCCTTTTTTAACTTTTTTTTTTTTCAAGGGATTAATTGCGATATATTTTTTAATTGATCGCAGCATTTGAGACGTAAGAGTACAATCTTTCAGAACATGTCTTCCGTTTTAAACTTTACTAAGCTGTTTGGACGATGTTAGTTAATAAATAATGACAAAATATCCCCGAAATATTTTTTTTCCGTTCTTCATTTGCGTATCAGCGCCTTCAGCGCATGCGTCAGTGGTTTTCCCTTCCGGAATGGAAATTTAATCAAAGTGAGTGACGGTTGATAATTAATAACTCAGCTGTTAATTAGAATTTTTTTAATTCTGAGAGCCAGGTATATCAGGAGAGACTTTGGGCTATTCTCAGAAAATTTTTGAACCTCATACGTGCAGTAGATTTTCCTAGCCATCGCACACAGACAGACAAACACACAGAGCGATTTGTTCTTTTATTAGTACGAGTTGGAATCCGTCGAAATTCGACGAACTAAAATGTTAGAAAGGAACTGACAGATCGAATTTATAATAAACCTACAAAAATAATTACAATAAAAAAATTCATATTACATTGGTTGTCTAACTCTAAAACAAATAGTATTTTAACCTAAAATTACCAAAATATTATTTCCACAAACTTTAACTGCTGAAATTATTGAAAAATTAAACTGTATTAGAATACGTAATCAAGATTGTTAATTATGATGAAGTTATCGATTGAGGCTCTTATACGTTGTTTTTACGGCATGAAAAATCAGTAAAAAGGATTTCGCTTTGTCACATCATAAAATTCCCCCCCCCCCCCCATAAAATCTAAACTGTACGTTATTTTCAAATTCTCATAATTTACATACGCACCACTCAAATTTACAATTTGAAAGTATTTTAACGCGCAATAGATTATTAATGAATGTATTTCCAAACTTAAAGTCACGCTTGTCCGATACAACTTTTCATGTGCACATTCGCACAAACTTTAAGTTCTAATCTCAGTACCCGAGAAAAAAAAATTCAGAAATTTGCCTTTAGTTGTCATAGAATTGGCCATTTAGTTTTGTTCAAATGTTTAGTTTTATATAAAAAAAAAAGTAAAAAATGATCGTTTTGTTTTAAATATGACATCATTTTTACTCACTAAATCATTTTATGCCTAGCGTCTCAAACTCGGTATCAGCGTAATGTAAAAATATTGAAATGTAACTGATTTATGAAGAAGAATGCGTGCTTTGTTTAACGTCTGACGTCATTTTCTGTTCAAAAATTATAAAAAAGTTACTTTTATTTGTAATGTGAAAATGGCATCAATAAGGATATAATCAGTAAAAATAATAAACCATGACTATTTCTCCTTTACTTTCAATATAAATGGAGTACAGTTGCCACAATTACACAATTTGTATTAAAAACTACAAAAAAATTAATATCTCAAAAATAAATTGAGATACAGTTTTCAAATAAATTGCATTTAAAAGCACATTTTTTTTCCTTGTGCGAAGGTATAAAAATTGGAAATGTGCGGTGTTTAGAAATTTAAAAATTTGCAATAGCGAAAATTGCAAAACCGAAATTTCATTTCAAATTTCGAAGTGTTGCCATTCGCAAAATGACGTATGCGTTACGCACAGATATGTTTGTCCTTTATAATATAGATAGATAACAAGCCAGGTAATATTAATTAATCAAAGCCTTACCAGATTGCATTGGTTTTTAAAACAAATATTTAGTAATTTTTAAATTGTATGATTACTTTTAAAATGAACAAATTGAGTTTTATTTAATACTTGATTTTGTTGTTTAAAATATAACTAATAGCTAAAAATAAATATTAGCTAATCACGTTTATTTATAAACTTTTTACTCTGAAAACAATGGGTACTCAAATTGGAGTAAAAAGTACTCAATTTTAAATAGACCAAATACTCAAAATAGCTCCGAACCAAATGTACTCAAAATTGAGAAACACATCTACTCACTATTGATTCCATGGTTGTGTTCAAGTATGACTCGTTATGTACTGCCCCCCTCAACCTAAAAATCAAAGTAAAAATGTACTGACATTTATTTCCCGTTCAAAGTAACAAGAAACATTTAATTCATTATTTATTAAAAAGAATAGCAAAATTATTAACAAGATACCCAAATCGAATATTTTTAGGCGAGAACATTATTTCAAAGCACTTTAAAATTATTTTAAAATAATGTGCATAATTTAATATTTAATTAATGAATATCATTTATGCCGCCATAAATGAAATAAACCATTACAGAGTACAAAATTATCGCTTTGTTTGGGTTTGATAATATGTGATGTTTCAAAATTGAGAAAGCATAGGTTCATTTTTGATCCAAAAATACTCAAATCGATATGAGTACGTCGATTTACTCATTTTTGAGTACTTCATTTTTACTTTCTTCTATCTTTACAAGAATTGGATTGATTGATTGATTGGATTGGATTGGATTGGATTGATTACAAGTATTGGATTCGTGAAAAATTTTGACTTCCGGTTTTCGACGGATTTATACGTTTTAGAATGTCCTGAACACGATTTGATGGTTTTTAGAAAATGTTTGTCTGTGAGTCTGTCTGTCACTCTGTGAGTCTGCATGTGATAAAAATTTTGTGGGCGCTCTATCTCAAGAACTAATGCACAGAATTTCATAAAACTTCAGATTCAGTTACACCATGATATAAACTGGACCTGATTAGTTTTTGGTGTAAATCGCTCAACAGGTGGCGCTGCTATGCAGCATTTTGTATGATTTCCGAAATAACTCTATCTCAAGAACTAATGCACGAATTTTCATCAAACTTCAGATTCAGTTATTCCTTGACATCAATTGAAGTTTTATACATTTTAGTGTAAATCGCTCAACAAGTGGCGCTGCTATACTGCATTATTTACGATTTCCGCAATAGCTCTATCTCAAGGACTAATGCACGAATTTTCATCAAACTTCAGATTCAGGTATACCTTGATATGTATTAGTACTGTTTCTGTTTTGGTGCAAATCGCTGAACAGGTGGCGCTGCTATGCTGCATTTTTCAGAATTTCCACTATAGCTGTATCTCAAGAACTAATGCACGAATTTTCATGAAACTTCAGAATTAGTTAGTCCTTGGCATGAATTGACATTTTCTAGATTTAGGTGTAAATCTCTCAATAGGTGGCGCTGCTATGCTGCATTTTTTAGAATTTCCACTATATCTGTATCTCAAGAACTAAGGCATGAATTTTCATCAAACTTCAGAATCAGTTAGTCCTTGACATGAATTGCATTTTATACATTTTGGTGTAAATCTCTCACCAGGTGGCACTTTTATGCTGTTTTTTGCGATTTCCGCAATAGCTCTATCTCAATAACTAATGCTTGGATTTTCAACGAACTTCAGATTCAGGTATATCTTGATATCAATTAGTGCTGTTTATGTTTTGGTGTAAATCGCTCAACAGGTAGCACTGCTATGCTATATTTTTCAGAATTTCCGCTGTAGCTCCATCTCAAGCACTAATGCACGAATTTTCATCAAACTTCAAATTCAGATATACTTTGATATGAATGGGTGCTAAATGGATGTAATTTCTTGTACTATTTAAATGATTTAATTGATGTGACTTATATAGAAGAAAGTTTTGTGATGGCCACAACATACTTTTTTTCTGTGTAGTAACCATGGAATTTTTTGTTGAATTTAGAAACGTTGAGCTTTCAAAAATGTAAACAAAATTTGTTCTTATAAAACTGCAAATCATAGTTTTAAAAATTAAATTCAATAACATTTTTTGTACGGATGTAATTTTTAGATTTTGTGTTATTTAAAAAGCGATGGATACTTCTTGTATGTGATTTTCTTTCAAGAACAATATATTGGAACGATTTACTTGATGACTGTATTAATTACTGCAGCACTTTCCTGGGATTTGCGAATTTTTAAGGAAGTTGCTTTGAAAAAGTTGCTACTTTTAAACTTTATTTCGAATAAGCGAATTTAAAATTTGTGTGGGAGATTGTTTTTCTAATGCCTCTGGCCATCCTATTAAATTCATAACATTTTTTGTACGGATGTAATTTTTAAATTTTGTGTTATTTAAAAAGCGATGGATACTTCTTTTATGTGATTTTCTTTCAAGAACAATATATTGGAGCGATTTACTTGATGACTGTATTAATTACTGCAACACTTTCCTGCGATTTGCGAATTTTAAAGGAAGTTGCTTCGAAAAATTTGCTACTTTTAAACTTTATTTCGAATAAGCGAATTTAAAATTTGTGTGGAAGATTCTTTTTCTAATGCCTCTGGCCATCCTTTTCGTTCATATAGTACTAAGTCTTTTCTACAAATTTCAGTCGTTTAGAAATAAGTCTGTCATAAATGATGTGTAAGACAAAGTTTCATCTCATAAATAAAATATGTAAGAGAGATTTAAGGTTAAATGATGATGCAAGCATACTTCTGCATTGTCTATTTCGGGCGAAATTTTGTCACATGTAAGTCCATTTTTTGAGATGATTTTTCAATCAAAATTTAATACAAAATTGTCTAATCACATTGCTGTAAGCGAGAACATAGTTAGGTTTTAAAAAGGTTTTTCAATCTAAGTACAAGTTTAAAACTATATGTTTATTTATACCTCTATTTTTTTTTTAAGTAACCATAATTGAAGTTATTGTGACCTTTTCAGTTTCTCGAGTTCTCTGAAAAAAACTATTGCACACAAGAATATGAAAACTGCTGGTTTTATAGAGAGATGTATGAAAAACACGTTAAAACAGACAGTTTTTAAATCGAACCCTTATTTCAACTACTATTTAAAGTTGAAATCGCTCAAGATAGTTCAGTTATAAAAGCTTTATAGAATCAAAGTATATGCAAAGTAATTTAATGATCTTTTACAGGCACGTACTTGAGAAGATTGTGGTGTGCGGTGTCGGTTTTTTTTTTAATTTGCCACATTTTTCCAATTTTCTTTAACTGTTTCACTACTAGAATAGAAATTTAATTCGTAGTTTGAAAAAACCATTTTTAATATTGTTGCGAGATTTAAAAAAAAGCCTAAATAATAATATTGCCAAACACTTTTTAACTGAAATATATATTATTTGCTCGTGAATATTAAAAAAGAACGAAAACTTTAAAGTATTTAAATTATTGCGGGCGAATAGCTTTTAATGGTGAAAATTGCGTTAGTATATTTAAAGCGATAAATTCCAAGTATCGCATTTAACCCTTTATATACTGACATTAATTATAAGTACCATTAAAATAACTTGTTATAAAATTCATTTAATACGTAGATTACTAGTAATACAGTTTAGAATGAGTTATAGATGCATTACTTTATCTTGTTGCAAAAGCATTATTGGTTACACAAAACAAAAATATTTTTAAAAGGATGATTTCTTTTGCATTTGCATCTTTTCAGCTTTCTTGGCGTTGGGGTGGGGGGGAGGGGGGATTTTTCAGTTCGGAAATATTTCTATTGTAAGAACATTATATTTGTACCATTCCTAATTCTACAAAATACTAAGAAAAATATTTAATATAAAAGATTTGAGTGGGTTTATAAATATTGCACAAAATCCCCATAAATTCAAATTTAATTAATCCTTCTAAATTCTTCAGTCTTTCTAAAATACTTCTAAAATTTGTTAAATAATTATGTATATCTTTTAATGTAGTTTCAAAAATTCACGAAAAATGCTTTAGAAGATAAACTTTTCATGAATTCATAATTCAGTACACAAAGGGTTTAAACAATTTTTTTTAAATAGCGTTTTAAAGAAAACTTTTCTCTGGACGTTCTAAAAGTCCAGCAGCCGGCAATATCTTTCATTTAACCATTTTATACAAGCTTATTTTCAAATGTGTAACTGGTCTTACTTAATCAATCAGGAAAACGGCCGCCAGTTGTCGCAACAGCGGCGGATGAGGTTCTGGAAACCAAAAAATCTCTCAGTAGAAAAGAAATAAAAAGCAACCCGATTACAGAAGATTGCCACTGATCGTGATTACATTCAAATGTTTTGTAGTCAAGTAATCGTTTCAAAACAGAAAAAAGTAGCGTGTTTTTAGAACCTGTGTGATCTGGAAGGGGGTAAGTGAGTGTAACTCGTGGAAGGAAGAGTGCTCTAGTGTAGAAAATAAAAGGAACAAGAGACAGTCCAATCTAGGAAAATAATTAAGACTAATAAACTATTTTCTTACCTGGTGTTTACCTTAAGTATTTTAACACAACAGGTTGAATCGCCAAGTTAAAATCTTTAAAATAATTCTAGATTTTTATAAGTAATAAATACATATTTCTAAGATGCAAAGCCAATCAAAATTATATTAATTTGAATAGATAATGTAAGATTTGAAGGGATAGATGCAAATCCTGTTTTCATATTCTTTATACTACCCATTCTTACTAATAAGCAGATAAAATGCATCGTACTCTAGAAAAATAATTTAAAAAGAACTTACTTAAACTATTTTTTAAAAAGTTGACAGAAAAGAAGATTATTTATTCATGGCTACGACACTTATACAACAATTTACATATTTTAGAAAATAAAAAATTATTATCTGGGAGAAAGATTAGAACATTTCTGAACAGCTAAATTACAAAATTCTTAAATAACTAAAAGGTGCATAAATGAAAACAACAAGAGTATATATATATATATATATATATATATATATATGTATATGTATATATATAAAAAACAAGACAAGTCGAGAAAGATCAATACTCCCTAGATAAGCGTGATCTCCATTATCCAGGGGGAGTTGATAGAACTCTCTCACTGAGTATTACGTACTGTTATGTCTTATTATCATAAAGCTTTGTAAGTACCTAGTTTCTTTACAAATATACAAAAATAACAATTGTGTACTTATATTTTATTATTACTAAGTGGGCTCTGCCTCCTACGAGCTACGCTCGTTAACCCTCTTTCAGGAACCCCAGATTCTAAAAGCACGCTAATTTAATCGGCTTTAAAAAGATCGAATTATAATTAAAAGAAAAAAAAAACAGTGCGATGTCTCTGTAAACGGGTTTAAGATACTGTATTAAGATACTGTTAAGAGATACAATGGCTGTTTTCGTCTTTGATTAAAATTAAATAGTTAAAAATTTGAAAATAAGCTAATGTAAAATGAATTAAGTAAACAGTGTCATTGTCTCCCGGTATTTTTTAACAATGCTATAAGAAAGTTCTTTTAAATGTATCATTTTAAATCTGAACGTAATTTTCGCTAAAGTTTTCTTTCCCTTATTAATATTCACATTAAAATACTTTTGATGTTAGAAAGGAATTATTATTTGCCCTGTCTTAGAATTTACAACAATAGTTGAAAAGATTATCTCAAAATGTGAAATAAGTGTCTCGCGCAAATATATTTTTTAATTTAAACTGCTTTGCATTATTGTTTGACCATTTTAAATATGTCGCAATTTCCTCCATTTACGATTTTTAATGCATAATAATGAATTTTTTATTTTAACATTTTCTTTATCTTTCAAAATTCAAGTGTAAATATAGTTCTTATGACGTAATTTTCAATATTTTCCTGCTTTTAACATGTAATCATTTAATTCTCATTTGTAAGTTTTTTTTATGTTAATAATATCCACGTGTAAATACATGTTTAATTTGAAGGAAATATTATTCTTTGAACTGTTTTAAAAATTGGCAACAATTTAAAATAATGCCTTTTTCTAAATTATGTAGAAAATCTCTCTCGAAATGCTGAAAATTTGAATTTAAAATGGAAATAAATCCTCAAAGAAGTAATCAAATTAAAAAAATTAATGCAGTCTGCACACCTTTAACTTCTAATGTTTAAAATGATCTAAAAATGATTAAATTCCTATGTATAGTTTTTTATCCTACGAAACTTTTTTAATGGAACGATTTTAATCAACTTTAACATAAATAATTATTCGATTTAAAAAATTTCTGCATCATCGTATTTATCAGACATTTCTCTATTAGACTACCGATTTTCATATTTTTGTGTGCAACAGTTTTTTTAATATTAACAAAGATTGACCATGATTAAGCATTCAAGAATGGATGCCGATCTACCGGGAATATCTACGCAGATTTTCATTGGTCCGCTTCCAAATCGTTACTTTTTTTTATATACTAGGGGGCTCTGCCCCCTACGAGCTACGCTCGTCTACCCCCGGTCAGACACCACAGACTCTAACAGCACGCTAATTTGATCGGCTTTAAAAATATTTCGGAAGATTGAATTATAATTTGAATCTGACGATTATAATCTGACGTAATTTTTCACCAAACTTTAATTTCTCTTTTTAATATTCACGTAAAAATACTTTAGCTAGAAATGAAATATTATGATCATCTTAAAATATCAAATTAATGTCTCGCTCAATTTTTAAATTTAAACTGTTTTGCAATATTATTTTTTGTTCATTTTACATAATAAGTGTAATGTGAAGTAAATGTGACGTAAATTCTCCTATTTGAGACTTGTAACGCATTAAGGACTTTATTATTTTCCAAATTCTTTCTCTTTTAAAATTCACGTGTAATTATAGTTTTTATGACGCAATTTTCAATGAGTTCTTGCTTTTTATATTTTCTGTTTATAATAGTCACGTGTAAATAAATTTTTAATTTGAAGCAAACATTATTGTATGCGCTGTTTATACAGTTGGCAACAGTTTAAATTAACACAATTTTCTAAAATATCTAAAAAATATCTCTCGAAATGCTGAAAATTTGAATTTAAAATAGAAATAAAACCTCAAAAAATGAGTCAATTTAAAAAACTAAATGCAATCTGCACACCGGGAAATTCTGACGCATAAAATGATCTAAAAATGATTAAATTCCTATGTACATTTTTTGCTCCTATAAAACTTTTTTAATGGAACGACTTTGTCCAACTTTGGCATTAAATATCTCTTAAAATAATTCTTCGATTTGAAAACTGTCTGCATCAGCGTATTTATCAAACATTTCTCTATAATACTACTGATTTTCATATTTTTGTATGCAACAGTTTTTTTAATGTTAACGAAGAAAGGCCATGCTTAAGCATTCAAATTGGATGCCGATCTACCCGGAATATCTACGCAGATTTTCATTGGTCCATTTCCAAATCAAAACTTTTTACTTTCTTCTATCTTTACAAGAAGAAAGTATTGGATTCGTGAAAATTTTCGACTTCCGGTTTTCGACGGATTTATATGTTTTAGAATGCCAAGAACACGATTTGATGGTTTTTAGAAAATGTCTGTCTGTGAGTCTGTCTGTCACTCTGTCACTCTGTCACTCTGTCTGTGAGTCTGTATGTGACAAAAATTTTGTGGGCGCTCTATCTCAAGAACTAATGCACGGAATTTTACAAAACTTCATATTTAGTTAGACCTTGATATAAACTGGACCTGATTAGTTTTTGGTGAAAATCGCCCAACAGGTGGCGCTGCTATGCGGCATTTTTCACGATTTCTGCAATAGCTATATCTCAAGAACTACTGCACGGATTTTCATAAAACTTCAGATTCAGTTAGTCCAAGATATAGTTTGGTGCGGATTACTTTTTTGTGAAAATCGCCCAACAGGTGGCGCTGGTATGCTGCATTGTTCACGATTATCGCAATAGCTCTAACTCAAGAAAAAATGCACGAATTTTCATCAAACTTCAGATTCAGTTAGTCCCTGATATAAATTAGTGCTGTTTAATGTTTGGTGTAAATCGCCCAACAGGTGGCGCTGCTGTGCTGCATTTTTCAAGATTTCCACAAGAGCTGTATCTCAAGGACTATTGCACGAATTTTCATCAAACTTCAGATTTAGTTAGTCCTTGACATGATTTGACGTATAAATTAGTGCTGTTTAATTTTTGGTGTAAATCACTCAACAGGTGGCGCTGCTATGCTGTATTTTTTGCGATTTCCGTAATAGCTTATCTCAAGAACTAATGCTTGGATTTTCAAAAAACTTCAGATTCAGGTATACCTTGATATCGTTTAGTGCTGTTTACTTTTGGTGTAAATCGCTCAACAGGTGGCGCTGCTGTTTCACATTTTTTCAGAATTTCCGCTATAGCTCTATATCAAGAACTAATGCACGAATTTTCATCCAACTTCAAATTCAGATATACTTTGATATGAATTGGTGCTAAATCGTTGTTATTTCTTGTACTATTTAAACGATTTAATTGACGTGATTTATATAAAAGAAAGTTTTGTGATGGCCACAACATACTAGTTTTTTTTATATATAGAAGGATAGAAGGATATATTGCACTTAGATGTTGCTTGTAAATTTGAATCGTAATCTGTAATTTATTTAATTATCTATTAAATATTAACTAAATTTGTTTGTGACCACTGAAGAAAGATTAGATTACACCCCATTGTACGCCAAAGTTCGAAAAAAAAAGTTACATTTAACGGTATTGCTCTTAGTAATACTTTCGCTCAGTAATGGATGAATGCCTGTCGTTTAGAAATATAAACAAATTTCGGAACAAATGCCGTATTCGCCCGGAGTCCGCCATCTTGTTTCTTTGTTGGTCATTATACTCACTTTATGCTTGTTTTTTAAAAATTTAGAGATTAAACATAAACAACAACAAACATTAACAACAACAAAAATAAATAAATAAATCCAAATTAAGAAATTTAAAATCGGCAATGACCAACGAAGGAACAAGATGGCGGACTCCGGGCATTTGTTATCAAATTTTGTTTACCATACATTAATTTGACATGGATCCCGAGCATAGAAAATTCAAATATTGAAAAACGTGGTTTTAAGACAGCAACTTTCTTATTGCTTTGAGTTAGAAGCCCAAAATTTTTGCATAACAATGGGACCGTGTACCTTATTATTTGAATTTAATTTCAACTTCATCTATATTTTCAGTCGTTCTTGAAAAATAAAACGCTCTTGACAGACAGAAGGACGGCATACAAAATCACTCTAAAAATCTATAGGATACTTTCCCTTGACCCAGGACATTGAAATTTGGCATGAAGGGAGATCATGTAGAACATTTAAAGCACATTACACCAAAAAATCATTCTGTCGTTTTATTGCGTGACGAACTCACCTGACTCTTTCCTTATGAAGTTGTTTTAAGGCCACATCTTTTTATTGTATTTAGTTAGAAGCTCGATAGTTTTACACAACAATGGGAACATACATCTTATTATTTGGTGACACCTTACAATTTCAACTTGGTACCTTTACCCTCTCAACAAAATCCATGAATAAAAGTTTTTTTCCCATTCCTCTTTTTTCGTTAAAATACAAAATGTTTCATATAGACTGACACACATTTCCTCAAAATACTGAGGCTTCACTGATCTAAGATAAAAATGAAATACTCCAATTTTAACTGCATTTTCAATAAATATCCGCCAACTGTGCGCCGAACATTTTTTCGTTTTAGAAACGAAAGTTTCATGTATGCCAATTTTTCCTCAAATCACCGAAACCTCGCGAATTTAAGCTCAAAGTATCCTGAAATCCTCCAGTCAAAAGACTGAAATTTTGTCAAACAACTGAAAAATTTCTTCGAATCACTGGGGTGTTCCGGCAACTGTATTGCTTGTACTTTTTGCGTTTTTTCACGAAATTTTTTTTGCGAGTGTAGCCATTCCTGAAAATAAAAACCTTCACGGACTTAAAAGCGAACCTATAAGGGTTCCGTTATTTTTCTTTTGAGGTATGGAAGTCTAATTATTACAGTTATTCTTTCACTGTTTAATATAGAAAAATATGCACACATCTATCAAATCAAAATTACTTAGTCTATATATTATTGCGTATGGAATTTAGTAAGAAGATAGCTCTAGAAAAAATTACGCAGAAGAGAAATTTCTGGAAAAATAAATCTCTATCTGACGGTGTCTACCTCTTTCTAAAAGGAAAATAATCCAAAATTTAAATCTTTAGAAGGAAATGTTTTAAATTATAAATGCATAAAATTTGATTTCATGATGTTGATTTAATTTTCTCTGCTTTTTCATATTTCCTGTATTAATAATCTTCTACCAATGATTTTTCTTTTTCAACTTTATTAGAATACGATATTTTGCATATTATAATGGAAATTGATAGATAAAAGTGTTTTCCATAAAGATGAACACAAACGACTGCTTTTATAATTTTTGTTAGCATTTTAATAAAGATTTAAGATGCCTATATATTTGGCAACAGTATATTCTGATGAAGTGCTATTTATTATTGAAGAAATTGAATAAAGGATATCTAAAATATAAAAATGAAAATTTGTCTGTCTGTAATTCTATACAAATCCACAGTTTGGAAGCTAGCACGGTCGAAGAAACTAAAGTAATAAATTATATTTAATTTTTAATTAATAAAAAAGCACCAATTTAAGAGCAATTTCATATCAGATTTAAAATCGACAATAAAATTATTACCACAACAATTACTTTTCTATTCTAAGATTTCCACGTGCGATTTCACGTGGAAATCTTACAATTTCCACGTGAAAAATGAAAATACGAATTAAAAAAAAAGTTAATATTACGTCATATTAGAAATATTATGGACGTCAGCAGGTGAATATATAATGTCATATGAGTTTGAAAAAATGCACTGAAACATGATAAAAACCCGATTGTGGAAATATTGGCATATTTTAACATTCTGAAGTTCTCTGAATTTATTTTCGCCATTTTTAAATCTATTCCATATATAGGGTGTTTCACAAAGGACCCTAACTTTAAAAATCAATAACTCGGAAACGGTGATAGATAGAAACACGAAACCAGTGTTTTTTAAAAAAATCGTAAGAATCTTATACATAAATTTCAAAATTTAGTTAAAAATAGCACCGATAGATGGCGCTGCGATTAATAGTCTGTATCACGTTAAAAGTGATTCACAATGTGCACCTTTTACACAACAGACATGTCGCAAACGCAGCATGAATTATTGTTCGTGACTCTCAGTAGTGTGTCACCGGAAATTGATACACAAGCTTGACAAATTGCCTCTTCGAACTCGCCGAGTGTTAAAGGATTGTTCCGGTAAACAATGTCTTTTAGTATGCCCCACAAAAAGTAATCGCAGGGAGTGAGGTCGGGTGAATACGGAGGCCACTCCATTTCCTTTTACTGTCGAATAATTCAACGCAATAAACTCTATCAAAATATTCATCTAGAAAGTCAAAAACGTCTTGTGTACGATGCGGCCGAGCCCCATCTTGCATGAACCACGCCGTGCCTGGTCCAGGGCCGAAACTAAGGGGGGGTGGGCAGAGGGGCATGTGCCCCGGGCGCCAGAGCCAAGGGGCGCCAAGTGAAAGATTATACCTTTGGAATCGATCATTTTCTTCTGATGGACTGATGGCTTTCATTATTATGAAATAACCATTATAAATGAAGTGTTAGATGAAGATGAAAGAGCAGTCGTAAAAAGTTAGGACTATGATTTTCTGGTCAGAATGGGTAAAATTATGGCCATTTTTTTCCCCATTCTGACCAGAAAATTAGAGTTCAAACTTTTTACGACTGCTCTTTCATCTTCATCTAACACTTCATTTATAATGGTTGTTTCATAATAATGAAAGCCATCAGTCCATCAGAAGAAAATAACTCGGTTAAGCGGGACTCGGATAATCGGAACTCTACTGTATGAACAAACACTGTAAATAGCCGGTAATACATGCGAATTCTTTTATGTGAACGAACTATAATTGCAACAAACATCACATTCAATTTACGTAGTTCATTATTACATATTTTAAATTTTAAAATAAGTCGGCCATTAGAAAATTAGTAAAATTCTCTCTGTAAATATACTTTGAGGAAGAAAGGGAGGGGGCGCCAAAATTCATGTTTGCCCCGGGCGCAAAAAGGGCTAGTTTCGGCCCTGGCCTGGTCGATTGTTTAACGCTTGTTGAGTGGCAACATATTGTTTCAAAAGCGCAATATACCACCCAGTCGTCACCATTTCTCTCAATAAAGAAGGCCCAATAATATCTTTGCGACAGATTGCATCCCAAACTGTAAGTTTTTGGTTATAGAGTTGTCGTGTGTGAGTCAAATGTGGATTTTCCTTACCCCAAAATCGCCAGTTGTGTGTCTTAACGATACCATCCGTAAACCGTATTCGGCCGACATCGAAACCAGAACCATCGATCTTGACGATCATCTCTTTAGCTAAATCCTCTCGTTGTCGTTCAGCTCGAACTGGTATGGCGTTCCGGCATTGGATCATGTAAGGAAACCTGTGTAATGTTTTTCGCAGAATTCTGTATGTGCTGGATGGCTTGATTCTGCATTCAGCTGCAAGTCTGCGAACACATTTATTCGGATTATGTTCAATAACTGCAGCAAGTGTCGTTGAATTTTCAGGAGTAACAACGGAGTGCGTCCGACTAACATTTCTGACTAACGTATCGGCCACGTTGCCTGTCTCTTGAAATTTTTTGAAAAGCTCCCGAATTGTTTTCCCATCTGGGCCTTTTGTGACTTGAAATAGCGTTTGAAAACTTCTCCTTGTGGCAGTAGGACTTTGATTTAATCGGTGGTACTCCAACACAATAAATACACTTTCCTCCTAGGAATACATAATTTTCGGAATTATTTTCACTATACGCTAATAGCGGTCAGATTTCGACGGCTAGTCGTTCTATGCTTCTGAATCCTCTTTAGAAGGATTTTCAAGGCTCTCAGCGCCATATATCGGAGCTATTGTAACTAAGTTTTGAGATTTATGTATAAGATTCTTACGATTTTTTTTTATTATACATACCACTGCTTTCATGTTTCTATCTATCACCGTTTCCGAGTTATTGATTTTTAAAATTAGGGTCCTTTGTGAAACACCCCTGTATATACGTGTGTGTCTGGGTGTATATTAGAATTTCCAAAAAGGTTTAGGTCCCTAGAGTTCATTCTTAGTGAAGAACTGAAATAAAGATTTCAACATTAAAAAAAAATAAAATTCATAGAATTTTTGTATTTGCCATTTTTCTTTAATCATGAAAAAATTATTTAAATAACAAAATACTCGGAAACAACTTTTCACCAAAAGGTTTTAATCTCGGTCTCAATCCTAATCAACGATTATATTTACTAAGTGCTGGGCAACATATAACAATAATATGTTCCCGCACCAATGTTGGTTAAGTCAAAATACAGTTGCGTAATTTGTTATTTCTGTTTGTACAAATTCTTTTTATAAAACATAATTATGAGTGTAAAATTATAATAATTATATTTTCGAGTAAAATAGGAGTGTAAGTTCATACAAAAATTATTAAGTTGATTTTAAATATTAAATATATATTTTAAAAAAATTGTTGTATTGTAAAATGAATGTATAATGCTGAATATAGTTCGGATCTCAGATAACAACAATAGCCAGACGCCATGGTGTCGTTTTATGACAAGCCAGTGGAAAGTGGTGTGTAATTAGAAATCGTAAAATAATAAAAATGTTGGAATAAATTTATGGCCTTAATAAAAGTGTTGGAATAAATTTATGGCCTTTCAGACCACCCAAACTTTAAGGCATATAATAATATTAAAGTATATGTAAGGGGCCATTTGCAGACTGTTAGCTAATAGGTCTATCGAAGGATAATGCAAAATCTTCTCACATCCAATAAGGGAGGACTAGAAAAATAGTTCCCCCCACTG
Source organism: Maratus speciosus (assembly GCA_963932465.1). Classification (NCBI taxonomy): domain Eukaryota; kingdom Metazoa; phylum Arthropoda; class Arachnida; order Araneae; family Salticidae; genus Maratus; species Maratus speciosus. Next base: position 467,646,463 of record OZ010789.1, read on the forward strand.
CAAGAGTTGGTGTGCCAGAAGAAAAAGATTTGAAAGAGGGAGTCTGAAAAAAGATGTCGAAGACGCAGGAGCTATCCTGAAAGCCCATGCAATGAATCCGGAGAGCCCTAGTAATGCCCAGGCGAGATGGACATATCGAAGTGAGCCTAAGCAAGCCTAATTGATGATGTCTTCCTGGTGTTGAAATAAAATGGATTGTTCTACTGCGGTCCGTAGCTATGCATCCTGCCATCCCGATTTCGCCGCTCTGATAAGAAGATGAATCCGGATGACATTTGGATATGATCCTTAGCAACGCGACAGCTCTGAATTTGATGAATAAAGGCCACCATCCCGTATATGATTCAAGGTATTACCTTAATCTTTTTCTTTACCACTCTAAATTATATGAGAAATTATAAATATCCTTTTATGATATTTTATGGTAGAGAGCAATCTGAGATCCAACAAAACCAATAATTAAATATAATTAAGGTATTTTAAAAATGAAAGAGAATTATATTTTTTTGCAAAAAGAAAAATATATAATAATAAGAGTAAATGAAAACATTTTCTTTTTTTTTAAAGATTAAATATACATGTAATAATGAGTAGCAAACAAAAGTGTTGCTTTCCTTTTTTTGAATTAATATAATGTGTGTATGTATATAGTTGTGTTCAATGTAAATAAAAATATTTAATCAAGTTTCAAAAAAAGTTTCTGTAATTATTTAATTGGTAAATGTTTAAGGTGTGTCAACTTATTTTTACAGCTTAAATTTAGTTTAATTCATAAGTGGAAGAGTTCGTCTAAATAAATCACAACGCAAACTCTTAATTTTATTCGTAATTAATTAAATTTAATAATTACAGTTTATTATAATTTACGAATTTACGAATTTACGAATAAATTACGAAAGTTACGAATTATAATTTAATTTTATTAATTATTCGCTTTGCTCTTCTACTAGAATTACGTCATTACGATCACTTATGTTATTTTGAATTTGTTTAAGGTATATAAAATTATATACCGATTTACTATGAGGTTGCTAGGATGATTTGGACAAATTAACAATTTTGGGTGTAAATTAAATAGGAAATAGACAAGTGTAATTATCTGTCCAGCACTAAGTAAGTAAGTAATCTGACATCCGGATTAAATGAAAATAAAAAAGAGTGAAAATTACGTAAATCAACATGCAATGGTTGTTTTTTCAAAATTGATTTTTCAAAACAAACATTCATGAAATTCCGTGCAACGCCGGGTACTTTAGCTAGTTTATAATAATAATAAGTAAGTAAAGATGTAAAAATAGTGATTTAAAAAAACATTTTTTATAAGCATTCAATGTTCATCTTGAAAATCACACTTAATTTTTGGAGTGGATTTCATGTTTTTCCCAAAAAATTCCGTTAAAATACACGTGGGCACCGAACTCAGTTATGAAAAATTTACTGATTTTTTTTACGTTTGGAAGAAAGCGCTTGCAAGTAAATTTATTAAAAAAATATAATTTTTACTCTGTTTTTTTTCTTTAAGATAGGGCAGCAGGAAAAAGGATAGGAACATTATTTTAACTGTCTTTTTAGGATTTTCATATTGATTTCTCAACATATAGACGCAAATTAACACTAGAACGCCTGGAAGGAGTTGATTAGACTCCGACCATATGATTAAATGTCAATTGGAACCAGAAATTCTTTCACAAAATAAGTTAAATTAAAAAAAAAAAAAAAAAAAAAACAGATTAACGTTAAATAAATTGGTCAAATAATTTTAAATAAAAATTTTGGTGTCAAATATTTTTATGAAATTTCCGGACGTTCTAGTGTTAATTTATATTAAACTACTAGCCGGTGAAAGTCTATTTAAAAAATATTACACTCTTCATTTTTATTCATAATTTATTTTCTACTTTTTAGTCTTTAAAATGTTTCATTGTTGCAGTTTCATAGAGATTTGACATATTTTGGTGAGCGTTTATTGGAGTATAATTAAATCTGTTGTCTTTTTTTCAACCTCTGTACAGGGTGTTTCAAAATTATATGTCAGAAATGTAAAAGCAGGTAGAGGGGACTTTAGTAAGCAGATTGCGTAAGGGAATGTGGGTGCGGAAATGCAGCATTGAGGCAGTAGATGGCAGTGTTGAGTTCGAAAGATGAAAGCGCTTCGATGGCTTGAATCGTCACTCCCCGCATGGATTTCGGGCAAAATGCATCGTTTCATACCGACATGCATTTCATGTATTTGGTTGCGCAAGGAAATGGGTCATACATAATGCATGTCCAACAGTTCTCGAGCTTTTCGAAGGACATTCCTTTACTGCGCATAATACAGCAGAACCTCGATTATCCTAAGTAATTGGGACCGACCACCTTTCGAAAAATCGAAATTTTCGGATAATCGAGAATGCTTCAATTTTAAGATTAAAGGCAAATATGTGTCCCATTTCTTACTAGGTTGAGCAAAACGTTCTGGGAAATTTGTGAAAGTTGCGTTGTTATGTGCAAATTAGCAGCAAAAGTAACAAGGACTATTCTTTAAAGTAGAGACCATCATAGCTCACGACTTTCTGCCAGATTCCGGATTTGCTGGCAAAGTTTCTAGCCGTTACCAGCACATTCATCTTCATTAATCTCATCGACGGCTTTCAGAATCGTTAGGCCTTTTCTCTAATAATCCCGGGTCAACACACGCAAATCATACTGTTCAATAGACATTTTGGAGCCAAAGTTCCTGAACTCCTATAAATAAACCACTAGTACTCCTATATTAGATACAAATTCTGGTAACTATTAAATTAAAAATTTCCCAGAACTTTTTGCTCAACCTAATATTATCGTAATAAGTGTTTAATAAAAATAAATCAATAGCAAAATAGAAACAAGAATAAACTACCTGAATTTTAATTTTGAAAATAAATACTTTTTACATATTTCGCAAGGGTTTGAAACAAAGTTATGTTTGTGGAAGTTTCGATTGCCTTTGCTTTGCAGCTGTATCATGAAGTTTTTTAATACTATTGGTTCACCAGTATCATAGTCATTCTGCTGCTTTCTGTATAAAACTTAAAAGAAGCTTTAAAAATGGATTTTGGTTAACCGAGAGTTTTGATTGAAAGAGTTTCGGATAAAAGAGGTTTCTACTGTATTGCTTTTTCCACTGCAGGTATTCTTGGATATCTTCCAGTGCCCGTATCACACCTCAAGTCTTATAATGATCCACTCGCACACAACTCTCGATAAAGACACCCCAAATGTTCGGCAACCCGGCAGACTATTGCTTGGAAATCGTTCCATGTACATCCTTTTAACAGCCACTCCATTTTCTTGCTCAGCCTCATGCATGAAATACATGTCAGAAAGCTCCGCATTGATTTAACGACGCATGTTGCTCGAAATCCGTGAGGACATTGACGATTCAAGCCAGCGAAATGCTTTTATCTACTGAACTTAACAGTGCCCTCTACTGCCTCAACGCTGAATTTCCGCACCCACATTCCTATACGAAATCTGCTTACTAAGGTCCTCTCTACCTGCTTTCACATTTCTGACACATAATTTTGAAATTCCCTGTATAATTGTACAAATTACAAAGATTATTTTTCGATTTATCACCTGTGGCGAACAAATGGAAAAATGCCTTCAAATTAATATATTAATTTATAATTAAATTGTAAAATTATTAAAATTCTTTATTGTTATCGGACGCATACCTTTGTACATAAAGTGGTTTAAAAATCCATTTCAAAAATTCCATCTTTACATACAAAACCAGGGTGAGTTAAATAAAAGAGTGTAAAAACTGCACAATAGTTTTTTTCTATTTTAATTTAAAATTATTTTTCCAATGAGTTCTTTATTTTTAGTTATCTAATATATAAAAATGAAAATTTGTCTATCTGTAATTCTATACAAATGCACAGTTTGGAAGGCAGGATTGTGAAATGTTACGTTTATGTGTATTAAAACACGGTCGAGGCAACTAAAGTAATCCGGAATTGAACTAATTTACAATTAATTTTTAATTAAAAAAACTCCACCAATTTAATAGCAATTTCCTGTCAAATTTAAACATTTTTCGTTGTAACAGTTACCAGCAATTAAAAATCCACAATACAATTTTGACCACAACAATTACTTTTCTATTGCAAGCTTTCCACGTGAAAAATGAAAATAAGATATTTAGTTTGACGAATTAAAAAAAAAAATAAAATAAGTGAATATTACGGCATAACTTTTCTATTGAAAGATTTCCACGTGAAAAATGAAAATAAAATAATTAGTTTGACGAATTAAAAAAAAGAAGTGAATATTACGTCATAACTTTTCTATTGAAAGATCCACGTGAAATCTGAAAATGAAATAAATAGTTTGATGAATAAAAAAAAAGTGGAAGTATAATGGACATCAACAAGTGAATATATAACGTTATATGAGTTTGAAAAAACGTATTGAAACATGATAAAAATCAGATTATGAAAATATTGGCATATTTTAACATTTTGAGGTTCTCTGAATTTGTTTTTGCCATTTTAAAATCTATTCCATATATATACGTGTGTGTATGCGTGTATATTAGAATTTTCACAAAGGTTTAGGTCCTTAGAGCTCATACTTAGTGAAGAACTGAAATAAAGATTTCAGATTTAAAAAAACATAAAATTTTAGAATAGAATTTTACTTTCTTTAATCATGAAAAAATTATTTAAATGACAAAATACTCGGAAAAAACTTTTCACCAAAAGGCTTGAATCTCGACCTCAATACACATCACACATTATATTTATAGTTGTATTCTTTTGCGTCTGTTATATAAATTTTGACATTTTTATATTGGGTTTTCATTTAATTCATGTGTATAACACTTCGACTCTTTTTTACCTGACTGCCAAGAAGGGTTATGTGTTTCACGCGTATCTGGATATGTGGATTTCTTTATACCCTCGAAACATTCCAACGGCTGGATGGATTTTAATGAATGAGGTCTCTATCGATTCGACTTAACTGTCCGATGGTTATAGGCTCGGTTTTATTTTTATAAATTAAAAATGGCGGCCGTAAAATACAAAATGGAGGTAGAGAAGAAACAAAAATTTTACGCACCCTATTGAGTGGCATATCATTGGATAGCTCTTTCAAAATGAAGACGATGTTTCTTTGACTATTTTACAGTGAAAAGTTCTGTTTAAATATTACACAACCTGGAAGTTGTGTAGATAGCATCTCTAGCTTTACTGCAACTCTAACCATCATAGACATCTATAGGCCTCATCAAAACAGTGTTTATAGATAAGAACTAACAATTAAACACAACTTAAAAGTCATCAATAAATGTAAATAAAAAAAATAGGTAAATAATATAAAACTAGTTGGATGTGCCAATCCTAAAATTTTCTTCTATCTTATACATCTTAATATTTAAAAAACTAGTTACACATGTTAATACTTCAATATTATTACTTCAATACTATACCAACTTTGATTTTCATCTTAAATTTCTGCTTCAGTCAATTAAACGAACTAAAAACAAGTTAATCTATATCATGATATTTGTTAAAATTAATAGTTTTTCCTTATTCTGTTGTTATCAAATGTTTGCGAATAGTCGGCTTAGCAGGAAGCGAGTTCCCGTCTTTACACAAGCCGCCGATGGACAATAAAACTACGAAAAATCAATAAAATTATACAAAAATCGCTGTCACAGAGCCCCTTTACCGTGCAATATTTCCAAATTCAAGAGGACCTGTTGTCCAAAGCCAAAAACATGCACAAAAAATTTGGTTCAATTGTATGCATAATGTATACACTTTTCGATTGTACAATAAAGAAAATGGCACAAACATTTTTATTACAGCGCCCCCCTTTCTGGCAGATTTTTTTTCAAATTCAGGGAGGACTTGTTTGCCATAGCCAGAAACATACACAAAAAAATTTTGTTCAATTCTATGCATAAATTCATACACTTTTCGATGATAAAATAATGAAAATGGCACAGAGATCCAATTATAGCGCTCCCTTCTGGCGGAATTTTTCAAGTTCAGGGAAGACTTGCTTGCCATAGCCAGAAACATACACAAAACATTTGGTTCAATTATATACATAACTTCATACACTTTTCGATGATGCAATAATGAAAATGGTACAGACATCGCAATTATAGCGCACCCTTCCGGTGGAATTTTTCAAAATTCAGGGAGAACCTTCGTGCCATGACCAAAAAAAAAAAAAAAAAAAAAAAAAAAAATCCACAAAAAATTTGTTTCAATTCTATGCATAACTTCATACACTTTTAGATGGTATAATATTCAAAATGGCAGGAAAATCGCTATTACAGTGCCCCCTATCGGCGAATGTTTTCCAAATTAAGGAAGGACCTGCTTGCCATAGCCAAGAACTTAAAATAAAAATTTGGTTCAATACTATGCATAACTTCATACACTTTTGGATGGTACAATATTCAAAATCGCACAAAAATCGCTATTACAGCGACCCCTACCGGCTTATGTTTTCCAAATTCAGGTAGGATCTGCTTGCCATAGCAAAAAAACTTAAAATAAAAATTTGGTTCAATTCTATGTATAACTTCACACGCTTTTGGATGGCACAATATTCAAAATCGCACAAAAATCGCTGCTACAGCGCCCCCTACCGGCAAATTTTTCCAAATTCTGGGAGGACCTACTTGCCATACCCAAAAACTTAAAAAAAAATTTGGTTCAATTCTATGCATAACCTCATACAGTTTTGGATGGTACAATATTCAAAATCGCACAAAAATCGCAATTACAGCGCTCCCTACCGGCGAATTTTTTCCAAACTCAGGGAGGATCTGCTTGCCATAGTCAAAAACTTAAAATAAAAAGTTGGTTTAATTCCATGCATAACTTCATACACTTTTTGATAGTACAATGGCGACATACACACGGCCACACGGACAGACAGACATTTTTTATAAACATGTTTTTTGGGATCTCTGACCCCTAAAACGTGTAAATCCGTCGAAAACCGGAAGTCGAAAAAAATTTTGATTACAATACTTTCTTCTATTTTAGGTAGAAGAAAGTAAAAAAAACAGTTTCACATTGATGAGAAATAATTAATTAATTCGCTTTTTACGCAGTCGCTTTTTTTTTATTTTTAAATTTAACTTTTACTTGTTTATTATTTGTTTTATACTGTATGTTTAATTTTTAAATTGATTTTTAAAAATAAATATTCTTAAAATTTCGAGCAACGCCGAGTACTTTAGCAGGTTAATAAATAAAAAAGTCTAATTTTATTATAAGTACTTTTGCACCAGAAAATTTTGAAATCTTTGAATATCAACAAATCCGTCAGAGAGTGCTCAGTATTATCATAATTCATTAATTATTTATTAATTACTAGCTGTTACCCATGACATCGCTCACTTATCATTAAAAGAAAAAATAAATGGATTAATAATGCAAAACATTTCACTGCCGATAATTAAAACATATATAATTAACCAACTCTTTACCAGATTTTATCGAAAACAATACGGTACTTCTTACTTATAGGGACCTTGACATAACCGAGTCATAAAAAAGTGAAATTTTGTGCCAAATAATATAAACAATCGCGAAAATAAAACTGCAGCCAAAAAAGGAGGGCAAAGTAAAATCGTGGAGTTCAACGAATCTTTCTTCGTAAAACGAAAAATCAACGCTAGAATAATTCTACTACTACAGTGTATTTTATTTTAGGTGGTATCTGATGTGAAATTTGTATATGTGTGCATTGCATCCTATAAGACTTACAGAAATCTATTAAAGAAAAAAAAATAATAATAAAGCAATTTATCAAATTACAACGACCATTTGGAAAACGATTTTTTTGAAGACTAAAATTTAAGACATAAAAAATCGCACGGAGTTGATCATACATTACGTACGCCATGAATTAAACATTAATAGTGTTATTACACGTAAAAATTGCAAGCCAAAAATATCTCCTGCGACCCGTCAGATTTCATGAAACTTAAGTATTATCCACCTGAAACTTACGTAAATATTCAAGCATTTCATTGGCTGTTCGGGAAAAGGCTTTTCCATCGTCAGATTTCCAAGAAATCTGACGGCCAATTTTAAATGAAATTTCATTCTTTAACTTCTAAACATCCGACAATATTACTTTTTACACCGTCGGATAGAGAAAAAAATGCACTTTTAAACGCAATTTGTTTGAAAGCTGTATCTCAATTTGTTTCTGAGTTATTAATTTTTTTTTGTAGTTTTTATTACTTTTTTGTCAGTGGCAACAAAAAGTATCCATCGTTGTTGAAATTAAAGGGAAATACAGATTACTGTATAGACCAATCAGAAAACGAATAAATTGCGGATTAAACCAATGAAAACTTTCAGATTTACTTTTCATTTCCCATCCTGACGAGAACAATAACCATTTTTCCAAATGGTTAATAATCTCTCTATTCTAAAAAAAAGTAACTACCGCTGTCACCGCCGCCGCCGCCGCCGCCGCCGGTTTTGAATTTTTTGTGACCGGAGGTCTTTCTTCGTTAATATTAAGAAAAATAATGCATACAAAAATATGAAAATCGGTAGTATTATACAGAAATGTTTGATAAACACGCTGATGCAGACAGTTTTCAGATCGAAGAATTATTTTAAGAGATATTTAATGCTAAAGTTAGACAAAATCGTTCCACTAAAAAAGTTTTATAGGAGCAAAAACTGTTCATAGGAATTTAATCATTTTTAGATCATTTTATGCGTTAGAATTTGCCGGAGTGCAGATTGCATTAATTTTTTTATTTTGACTCATTTTTTGAGGTTTTATTTCTATTTTAAATTCAGATTTTCAGCATTTCTAGAGATATTTTTAACAGATTTTAGAAAGTGATATTAATTTAAACTGTTGCCAACTGTATAAACAGCGGAAGCAATAATGTTTGCTTCAAAAAAAAAAAAAATATTTATACGTGTAAATAAATTAAAAATTTATTTACACGTGACTATTATAAACAGAAAAAAACATTTGGAATTAGAATTAAATAATTATGTACAAAAAGCAGGAACTTATTAAAAATTATGTCATAAAAACTATAATTACACGTGAATTTTAAGAGAGAAAGGAATTTGTAAAGCAATAAATTTATTAACATGCGTTAGAAGTCTTAAATAGAAGAAATTACGTCATATTTACGTCACATTACAGTTATTACATAAAATGAACACAAAATAATATTGCAAAACGGTTTAAATTTAGAAATTGCGCTAGACATTTATTTGATATTTTAAGAGGATACTTTTCAACTATTTTTGTTAAGAAAGCGCAAATAATATTTAATTTCTAACACAAGTATTTTCACGTGAATATTAAAAAGAGAAAGAATAGTTTGGTCAAAATTACGTCAGATTAAAAACGATTAATTTAAAATGTCTCGTTTAAAAGAACTTTCTTTTCACTTTGTTAAAAAATACCAGGAGACAAAGACTCTGTTTACTTAATTCCTTTTATATTAGCTTATTTTGAAATGTTGTTACACGTGTCTACGTCATCAAGTTATTTTTATTTCGACGTTTTATTTGTATTTTTATTAATGTTGTACTAATTTATTTGTTTTTTCGTTATTTAAAATAAAAATTATGTCAATTTGTATAATTTGGCGAGTGGTTTGGCGATTTATATAATTTGGCGAAATGGGTCGACGGGATAATCAAGTAGTACCACAACGGATTTGGCGTTAAAATTCCCCAATCAAAGAGAAATGAATAGAAATACGCTTATAGAGAGATCGCCAGTGTTTTTTAAATTATAATTCAATCTTTCGAAATCTTTTTAAAGCCTATCAAATTAGCGTGCATTTAGAGTCTACGGTGTCTGGACGGGGGTTGGCGAGCGTAGCTCGTAGGGGGCCGAGCCCCCTAGTAATAATAAAAAAAATAAACAAGTAAAAGTTAAATTAAAAAAAATCAAAAGACCCCGACTGCGTAAAAAGCTAACTAAATAATTATTTCTCATCAATGTGAAACTATTTTTTATATTACTTACCTATTTCTTTTATTTACTTGTACTGATGACTTTTAAGTTGTGTTTAATTGTTAGTTCCTATCTTTAAACACTGTTTCGATGAGGCCTATAGATGTCTATGAAGGTTAGAGTTGCAGTAAAGCTAGAGATCCTATCTACACAACTTCCAGGTTATGTAATATTTAAACGGAGCTTCTGACTGTAAAATAGTCAATGAAACATCGCCTTCATTTTGAAAGACCTATCCAATGATATGCCACTCAATATAGTGCGTAAATTCTTTTTCGTCTCTACCACCATTTTGTATTTTACGACCGCCATTTTGAATTTATAAAAACAAAACCTAATCTATAACCATCGGGCGGTTAAGACGAATCGATAGAGACCCAATTCATTAAAATCTATCCAGCCTTTGGGATGTTTCGAGGGTATAAAGAAATCCACATACCCAGATACGCGTGAAACACATAACCCTTCTTGGCAGTCGGTAAAAAAGCTATTTTTAAAAATAACAACATATTTTTACTCTTTAAAAGTAAAAAAAAAAAAAAAAAAAAAAAAAAAAAAAAATGTGGAATCAAAATCTAGTTGCCGAACCACGATTTATAAACGTGTCTCAACGATTTATAAACGTCTATCAAAGCCTGAGAGCTAATGTGCCCGCCCGTTCTGTATGTACGTACGTATGTATGTATGTACGTAACGCGATAACTCTTGATAGAAACATCTGATTTGCTTCAAATTTTTTTTCTAGGTTCATTGTGATAAGGCGCTTCCCTGATTAGTTTTGGGAGTTCATTGGTTAAGGATAAAGGGGGAAAAACGGGGTTAGTCCAACCCCTTAATTCAGATAAATGGGTTTTTCATGCAGAATCATTCGATTTGCTCCGAATTTGGTATACCGGTTTATTATGTTAAGGAACTTCCCTGGTTAGTTTTGGAGGTTCATTGGTTAAGGATAAAGTGGGAAAAACGGGGTTAGTCCACCCCCTTAATTCAGATAAATGGGTTTTTCATGCAGAATCATTCGATTTGCTCCGAATTTGGTATACCGGTTTATTATGTTAAGGAACTTCCCTGATTAGTTTTGGGGGTTCATTGGTTAAGGATAAAGGGGGAAAAAGGGGGTTAGTCCACCCCCCTTAATTCAGATAAATGGGTTTTTCATGCAGAATCATTCGATTTGCTCCGAATTTGGTATACCGGTTTATTATGTTAAGGAACTTCCCTGATTAGTTTTGGGGGTTCATTGGTTAAGGATAAAGGGGGAAAAGGGGGGTTAGTCCACCCCCTTAATTCAGATAAATGGGTTTTCATGCAGAATGATTCGATTTGCTCCGAAGTTGGTATACCGGTTTATTATATTAAGGAACTTCCCTGATTAGTTTTGGGGGTTCATTGGTTAAGGATAAAGGGGGAAGGGGGCTAGTCCACCCCCTTAATTTATATAAACGGGTTTTTCATGCAGAATTATTCGCTTTGCTCCAAATTTGGTATACCGGTTTATTATGTTAAGGAGCTTCCCTGATTCGTTTTGGGGATTCATTGGTTAAGGATAAAGGGGGGCTAGTCCACCCCCTTAATTTAGATAAATGGTTTTTTTGCAGGATTATTGGATTTGCTCCAAATTTGGTATACCGGTTTATTATGATAAGAAGCTTCCCTGATTAGATTTGGAGGTTCACTGGTTAAGTATAAAGGGGGAAACGGGGGCTAATTCCCCTTCACTTATTTTTTTGAGGGGCATTATTCTTTAAAATCTGAGTATAATATACAATTAATGTGGATAGCCTGTGAGCTCAATGCCATCAGTTTAGCTGGGCACTTTTCTTTTTTATTATTAATATTTTCAGGAATGGCTTTAGGAATTACCTCTCGTCGAAAATTGTTTCTTCCAGGCAGTAAAGTTAATTTTTTAGTTTTTAAGAATAAAATCAACTATTTCCCGCTAATCATTACGACATTTTCGACATGAATAATTTTGAGATGCATATTATTGACATATACATTTTCTTTTCAAACTTTTTTCAACTAAAAATTAAAAATTAAATCCTTATGATAGCCGTGCGCAGACGATTAACCATCAAGTATTGATAATAATTTTCTTTAAATAATAAGAAATAATACCATAACCCTAGAACAACATCAAAGCATTACAAGATCAAAACATTTCCGTTTTATTTTCTACGATTTTAGGCTGCCACACTACCTTTCGCATTAGACAACTACAGACACGTGATGATATTTTCGTCCACCTGTATTCGTGCATTTCACTATCACGGCATTAAAGCGGTCTGAAAAAAGGGACACGTGTAACGCAGCGCGGCATTTTCCATATATTTCTAGGCAGATATGTGCCGCAAATTGGAGAAGCGGACATAAATGGTAACGTTGATATATCATCAATACATATAAGGTATGTGTGTTTTCAACTGGAACAAAAACGAGCTTGTAAATTATTCACTGCAAGCATCGAACATTTATTTTGGTTTAATTGAACTATGACAGTAGAAACAAATAAACTACATATATCTTAAGATTGGTATCAGACAAAATATGATTTTTTTGCTGATGAATAATTTAATCAATTGTTTTTATTAACTTTCTTTTAATGTTTTTGGACTACCCAATACCTATTTTTGTTGCATTATTTGAAAAGAATACTACATCGAAGATATCATATTATTTTTTTACATCTAAGTCGGTATTTATATTCAGTACATGACTGTTTGTTTTGGGGTATTTCATGTTATGTTTTACTTTTGTAAGCACTTTACTTTTAATAGTTCCATATACTAACCGCTATGACTTATTTAATCGTAGAATATTCTACGAATAAATAAGTTGAAGATTAGCATTCAGAACAAGGGGTACAAAAGTACTTATAAATGTGAGGGAGCTCTTTTGAATAGAGCTTTCAGTGCTCCCAAAGAGTGAGTCATGAGCCCCGACTCTTTATATTAAAACTTTCCAGGCAAAACTTTCTAGATATTCCATATGACAACCAAATCTACACATCTTCACAACCAACCCATAATTAGCGTGAGTTATCACATTTTTCTTAAAATTTGAAACATTATAAAAAGTAAATTTCTATCAAAAAGTTTGCCAATCTAAAAGACAAAAAATGTTCATGACAGTCAATCCCAGCTCTCCTAACACTTTTAAGGGGCTACTTCACTCATGCGTAAACACCCATTCGCTAATATTAATTTCATGAGACACATTTCATGGGTCTAAAGCTTTTAAAATATCTCGTTTGTATTTCAATATTTAAAAAAAAACAAACAAATTAATTGAATAACTAAGACCGATCTATACAATCGCCGTTTTTACTTTTTCGATACTTTCACTTTCGGAACTGGTTTCAAAAGTGAAAGTATTCTCTTAAAAAAAACCTACAAACAAAATCGAAAAAGTAAAAGAGGGCGATTGCAGTGATCAACAATTGTAGATTGTAGAGCTATAGAATAAACAGCTCTCTAGAAATAAAGATTGTAGAGCTATATATTGAAAAAAAAAAAGAAATTTAAAAATATTGAAATGCAAACGAAATACTTTAAAAGAACTATCCCATAGGATCACTTTAGCAAGCGTGTAATTTTTCATATGTGAAGTAAATAGCTTCACTTCTACCATAGTAATAGCTTCAGTTCTACAGAGAAATTAAATTAGTGTTTCTCGCCTTTTTTATGAATTATCTAAAGATTTATTCAAAAAATATTGTATTCGAACATGCAAAACAATTTCCATATTTATTTGTATTCTCCGAATTATTTTCCGTGCATCGTCGATTTTTATCCTTGACTGAGTTATTTTATGTCATATACTCTTTTACTCCAGATGATAGTGGATTTATTTAAATAAAAATTAAAATATACATTGATATTGTTCTTTAAAGATTGCTGAAAACTTTGTATATGAGATGTAAATTTGTATTTGAAATAAAAGTTATTGCAAAAAATTTTATGAATATTTTTGCTAGGATTTTAATTTAACTCTCTTCTAGTTGAATTTTTGCTGTAGAAAAAAAAAAAAATCCATTTTGGCAAAAACTTTTCATCAAATATTTTTATTAAAGGAAGAGTTGATTTTACTTTGAAAAGTGACAAAGATTTTTAGTTTGATGTTGTAAAAGCATGGATGATTTTAAAGTAAAACCTTGTTTCTATCCTAATCCTAATCCTAATCTATATAAATAAAAATGTAAATGTTCGTTTGTACAAAATGTACGATCTCCGAAAGTTCTTCACCGATTGCTTTGAAATTCACGATTGCGTTGCATTCATTTATGCGTGTGTTTTTATATACCTATTATGAACCTCGCTCCCCCCTCTCCAAATTTTCTCCATCCCCACTAGGGGACACTTTTTTAATTTTTTCCGTCACCCATTATGTGATGTATCATTAGAAAGTCTTTTGATCACTCTTTCATATTATGCACCTCCCCTCCTGCTTTCCCCCCTTTCTCCCACAGACGCCACATTTCTACATAAATAAAAATATAAAAGTTCGTTTGTATAAAAACTTAAGACTCCGAAAGTTCCGATTGCTTTGCATTCGAACACGCGCATTTTTCTATACACCTATTGTGAAACTCGCTTCCCCCTCCCTCTAACTTCTCACCCCCCCTCCCCCGAGGGGAACTTTCTTAGTTTTTTCCGATACCCATTATGTGGTATAACATAAGAAAGCTCTTTGACCACTGTTTCATATTATACAACTCCCGGTCCCCCTCCCCTCACTTTGTCCCAGGGGGGAGAGGCTTTACTGAAATATTTCGTTAGCATTTTTTATTTCTTTTTTGTTTTTTCTTTGTTTTTTTAGTTCGTGTTTTTTTTCTTTTTTAATTTTTTGCAATTTTATATACTTTTGTTACGACATTCTTTCTTTTTACTTTCTTCTATCTTTACAAGAAGAAAGTATTGGTTTCATGAAAATTTTCGAATTCCAGTTTTCGACAGGTTTACACGTTTTATGATCAGAGATTCCAAAAAACATGTTTTTACAAAATGTCTGTCTGTGAGTCTGTCAGTATGTCTGTCTGTATGTGACACAAATTTTGTGGTCGCTCTATCTCAAGAACTAATGCACGGAATTTAATAGAAATTTGTATTCAGGTAGTCCCTGATATAGATTGGTGCTGATTAGCTTTTGGTGCAAATCGCCCTGCAGGTGGCGCTGCTATGTAGCATTTTGCAGGATTTCCGCAAAAGCTCTATCTCAAGAACTAATGCACGGATTTTTTATAAAACTTCAGATTCCGTTAGTCCTTGAGATGAATGGATGCTGTTTACGTTTTGGTGTGAATCGCCCAACAGGTGGTGCTGCTATGCTGCATTTTGCAGGATTTACACTATTTTCGCAGTAGCTGTATCTCAAGAACTAATGCACACATTTTCATAAAACTTCGGATTTAGTTAGTCCTTCATATGAAATGATGCTGACTACGTATTGGTGTAAATCGCCCAATAGGTGGTGCTGCTGTGCTGCATTTTGAACTATTTCCTCAATAGCTCTATCTCAAGAACTAATGCACGAAGTTTCATCAAACTTCAGATTTAAGTATAACTTGATTAATATTGTTGCTGATTATGTGTTGTTGCAAATCGCTCAACAGGTGGCGCTTGTATGCTGCATTTGTCATGATTTGCGCAATACCTCTATCTCAAGAACTAATGCACGAATTTTCCTCAAACTTCATATTCAGTTAGACGTTGGCATAAGTTGGTGATAATTAGGTTCTGGTGTAAATAACCCAATAGGTGGCGTTGCTATGCTGCATTTTGCTAGATTTACACGATTTCAGCGACAGTCATACCTCGAGATCTAATGCACGGAATTTCATATTTTCAGAATTCTCATGATGAACACAGATTGCCATTTAATTTGGCACTAAAATAGTGAATTTTGAAGTATTAACATGTATGAGATAGAAGAAAGTTTTGTGATGGCCACAACATACTAGTTTTTCGTTGCAATCGATCAACTTTAGTTCATCCAAATAATGCATCTCAGAAGATCAAACTTGGGTCGTCGTACTCGTGGAGGGGAGAGGAAGCAGTGCGATGAGTAATTGCAAATCAAACTGAGAAAGAACGGCATCAGGGAATGAGCAAAACAGACAAAGAATGGCTCAATTACGTGCCGAGGAATCAGCCGAGCGACGTGCAGCCAGTTTTGAGGATGCACGGTTGCGAGCACAGCGAGCGCGCTCTGCAGCTTCAGATCTGCTTCGTTCTCAACAGAATGAAAGCGACAGTTTCACACCAAATACAATCTAAAATACACTGTTGTAGCAGAATTTTCTCAGCTCTGTTTTTTCGTTTTACGAAGAGAGATTTGCCGATTTCCACGATTTTACTTGGCCCTCCTTTTTTCACTGGCTGCAGTTTTACTTTCGGGATTGTTTGTATTATTTGGTACAATTTTCACATTTTTATGATTGAGTTATGTCAGCACCCTCTATATCCAAAGCCGTCACACTGATTCAAGACGAACGGTTACGAAGTACTATTTCACACTTCAATAATATGAGTTTATGCAAGCTCACACATCAAAGTTGCATATCCTGTAACTTTTAAAATTTTTAATATTAGTGTTTATTTTCTCATTTAATTAAAATAATAGAATAAAATCTGATTTCTCTAATATTCATTGAAAATGTTTTTTATAATAATCAAGTAAATAATTGTCATTTCCAATACATAAATGTTGCAATTCAAATATTAAAAACCATTAAAACTATTAAATATTAAAAATTTAATATTAAAATATTTTAATTAAAAAAACTAAAAACTAAAAACTAATTTTATCAAATTTATTTATTTATTTTATTTGTCTAATTTATTTATTTTATTTATTTATAATTTTTTTTGCGTTAGATTTGCATTTATTCCCTTTAAACCTGATTATTTTTATTGTAATAAGTCCTTTATTTTATTTTTATGTTTTCATTTAAATCACATTTTTGTTAAATTAAGTTCTTTTTTATCCCTCTTTAATTTTTTACACAACCATTTACAATATAAAGGTTTGTCAATATAGAGTTAAATAATTTTCCTGATTTAAAAAAAGGAGGCTTTTGACAAAAAAAAAAAAAAAAAAAAAAAAAAAAAAAAGTTATTAAGAAGGTACTTATTGCTTAAAAAATATACTAAAAGAGACTTAAAATACAAAAATTTATAAAAGACAAAACAAAATTATATTTAGACCTTTGGATTTCTAAATAGATGAGATTTAATTTAGAAATCGAAAACTTCCTTTATCTTATCAATACCATATCTATATTATAAAGGACAAACATATCTGTGCGTAACGCATACGTCATTTTGCGAATGGCAACACTTTGAAATTTGAAATAAAATTTTGATTTTGCATTTTCTCTACTGCAAATTTTTAAACTTCTATGCATCACACATTTTAACTTTTTACACCGTCGTATAAGGAAAAAAATTCTCTTTTAAATACTATTTGTTTGAAAGCTGTATCTCAATTTGTTTTTGAGATATTAATTTTTTTGTAGTTTTTAATACAAATTTTGTAATTGTGGCAACTGAAGTACTCCATTTATATTGAAAGTAAAGGGAAAATATTCATGGTTTATTATTTTTATTCATTATATCCTTATTGATGCCATTTTCACATTACAAATAAAAGTAACTTTTTTATAATTTTTGAACAGAAAATGATGTCAGACATTAAATAAAACACGCATTCTTCTTCATAAATCAGCTACATTTTAATATTTTTACATTACGCTGATAAATGAGTTTGAGGCGCTCGGCAAAATTATTCATTGAGTAAAAATGATATATTTAAAACAAAACGATCTTTTTTTTTTTTTTTTTTTTTTTTTTTTTTTTTTTTTTTTTTTATAAAACTAAATATTTGACCAATACTATAAATAGCGAATACTATCACAACTAAAGTCAAATTTCTGAATTTTTTTTTCGCGGGTCTAAGATTAGAACTTAAGGTTTGTGCGAATGTTCACATGAAAAGTTGTATCGGACAAACGTGACTTTAACTTTGGAAATGTATTCATTAATAATCTATTCTTTTGCGCGTTAAAATACTTTCAAATTGTGAATTTGAGTGGTGCGTATGTAAATTACGAGAATGTGAAAATAACGTACAGTTTAGATTTTATGGGGGAAAATTTTATGATGTGACAAAGCGAAATCCTTTTTACTGATTTTTCATCCCGTAAAAACAAACGTAAGAGCTCCATCGATAACTCCATCATAATTACTCATCTAGATTACGTAATCTAATACAGTTTAATTTTCAATAATTTAAGCAGTTGAAGTTTGTAGAAAGAATATTTTGGTAATTTTGGGTTTAAAATATTATTTGTTTTAAGAGTTAGACAACCAATGTAAGATGATTTTTTTGTTGTAATTATTTTTGTAGGTTTATTATAATTTCGATCTGACAGTTCCTTTCAAACATTTTAGTACGTCGAATTTCGACGGGTTGCAACTCGTTATTTTAAAAGAGTAAGCATAAAAATAATTTGTATTAAAGAATTAAATAAACTTATATATTTAAAAAAATTCAGTAAAAATCTTGAGCTTAGTTATAACAGTATATCAATTTAAATTCTTTTATATGACTGGAACTTGATGATTGACTTAAAAACAAAAATACAGAAAAAAAATGTACTAAAGTAATATGTTGTGTGACAGACTATGAAAGAAGAAAGAGAAGGTATTTTTTTTTGCACTTCAAGTACTAACCTCCTCCCCATCACCCCCGTGTATTTTATTTATTCACTTTTTTTCTATTTACTAATGAGGTATATTTGAAAGACAAGGCGGTAATAGACCGGTAGCTGGCAGCACAGACGACAACCACCTCATAGAGTTGGAGGCTGAAATTCCAGAATTACCTAAAACTTGATTCCCATATTAAAACGCAATCGGTCTGCCAAGTCATATCTTGGTGGAAAACACCTAAAAACCCGATTTTACCGGTTGACTCGTAGGTTTACCATTGTGTTTTCCTGCTCCCAGTCCGCCATGTTTTCATACCTTTGGTTGCAGGAAAACGCAATGGACGAGTCGACTACTGAAATCGGGTTTTTTGTTTCCAACCAAGATATGGCTTGGCAGACCGATTGCGTTTTAATATGGGAATCGAGTTTTAGCTAATTCTGGAATTTCGCTCTCCAGCTCGATGAGGTGGTTGTCTGTGCTGCCGGCTCCCGGTCTATAAGTGTTGTCTCTTATTTACTTATCTCTTTGTTTTAATATCATATGTAATCATTTCTATGATACATATGTAACATATAAAATGTTTTTCAGTAAATCAAAGCCAAATATATATATATATATATATATCACAACAATTTTAAGCTTATTTTCTGTAACTATTTAAAGATTTTGTTAATTCATTATAGCCATTATCCCCCCCCCCCCCCGCACAGATGTAAAAGCTTTCTGGCATTTAAACCATCAAATATAAATAAATAATAATAATACATTATTGTGCACAATTTGCTCTACGGAAAATTTTATAAGTTATTGACTTTGCTAAAATAATTCTATAAATCAATATTAAATATCATCAGGTGCCATTTGGCAGAAGAAGAAAAAAAAAAAAAAAAAAAAAAAAAAAAAAAAAACAAGGTAAAACAATCTTTATAAATCTATAAATTGTTTTTAAAGTACTATTATTATTAGAAGTTATTATTATTATTTGAGAAAAAAAAAATCTGTTTCTATATAAAAAAAAACCTTTAAAATTAAGAGTATATATAAAAAGAAAAAAAAAAGATAATTGTCAAAATGTCTAAAACAATAGAAGAGCTGCTGCTAATTAATGTGGTAATGAATGATGTGATAGCAGTAAACAAAGTCTTGGAATATTTTATGAATTAATTTAAACAGCGCATCTCGATTATTAACAGTAAATGATTTTAAACTGGTAGAGAGTAAAATTATATAATTTAATAAGTGTATTGGGATACAAACTAATAAACTGGAGTTTAGAAAAATACTTAATAAACAAAGAAATAAACCATAGCTAAACGGCACGGATTTTCTTATAGATATATATTATCCATGAATAATAGCAAAGTCCTGTGAGGAAATACAAAGTAAAAAAAAAAAAAAAAGAAAAAAGAAAAAAAAAAGAAACAGATGAGAAGCAAAATTATCTTTTTTATTATTTTTTAATGCAAAATACTAATTCTAGGTATAGGTAAATGGCTTGAAAGCTATTGGCGTAATATACACGTGGCTTGAAAACCAAACAGATAATCTTACAAGTGTATATAACTGAAATTATATTAAAACATTAGTATTAAAACAATGATAGAATGAAACAAAGATAAAGCTTTTATTCTGTAAAATATTCAAATTATGTACTGTACTAAGGCGCAACACAACCTAGATCTCAAAATGGCGAGACGCAAGACAGAAACATGCACTACTAGCACTAGTTATTAACGTGAAGGTCAACGGTAAAGGGGAAATTACTTCGGACTACAGGGTCAGCCATATTGGCACTTCTGGAAATTTACTGTGAAGGCTTTGAATATAGGGGTTGTTGATGTTGGTTATGTCATGTTGTCATGGTCCCTATAAATAAGAAATACCGTATAGTCTCCTATAAAATGTGATAAAGAGTTGACTAATTATATTTGTATTAGATGTAAATTTATAACTGGGCGAAAAATGTCCGGACCAGGATTCGAACCCGGGACCTCCCTGGCTGAAGCCGCCAGTGCTCTGCCATCTGAGCTATCCCGGACGATTCTGGTCGAACCTTTTTCACCCAGCTAACCTTGATGATTTCAGCATCTGGTCTGAAACCTGGTTCAGCTCAACAGAATAAATCTCAGGTTATGGAACTCCAGAAATCGCTGGATACGAAATTACACTAGATTAATATTGACACAATTATTCTAATTGGTAAACAAATCATATTAGATGTAAATTTCCAACTGGGCGAAAAATGTCCGGACCAGGATTCGAACCCGGGACCTCCCTGGCTGAAGCCGCCTGTGCTCTGCCATCTGAGCTATCCCGGACGATTCTGGTCGAACCTTTTTCACCCAGCTAACCTTGATGATTTCAGCATCTGGTCTGAAACCTGGTTCAGCTCAACAGAATAAATCTCAGGTTATGGAACTCCAGAAATCGCTGGATACGAAATTCCACTAGATTAATATTGACACAATTATTCTAATTGGTAAACAAATCATATTAGATGTAAATTTCCAACTGGGCGAAAAATGTCCGGACCAGGATTCGAACCCGGGACCTCCCTGGCTGAAGCCGCCAGTGCTCAAAGCCGCCAGTGCTCAGCCAGGGAGGTCCCGGGTTCGAATCCTGGTCCGGACATTTTTCGCCCAGTTGGAAATTTACATCTAATATGATTTGTTTACCAATTAGAATAATTGTGTCAATATTAATCTAGTGTAATTTCGTATCCAGCGATTTCTGGAGTTCCATAACCTGAGATTTATTCTGTTGAGCTGAACCAGGTTTCAGACCAGATGCTGAAATCATCAAGGTTAGCTGGGTGAAAAAGGTTCGACCAGAATCGTCCGGGATAGCTCAGATGGCAGAGCACTGGCGGCTTTGAGCACTGGCGGCTTCAGCCAGGGAGGTCCCGGGTTCGAATCCTGGTCCGGACATTTTTCGCCCAGTTGGAAATTTACATCTAATATGATTTGTTTACCAATTAGAATAATTGTGTCAATATTAATCTAGTGTAATTTCGTATCCAGCGATTTCTGGAGTTCCATAACCTGAGATTTATTCTGTTGAGCTGAACCAGGTTTCAGACCAGATGCTGAAATCATCAAGGTTAGCTGGGTGAAAAAGGTTCGACCAGAATCGTCCGGGATAGCTCAGATGGCAGAGCACTGGCGGCTTCAGCCAGGGAGGTCCCGGGTTCGAATCCTGGTCCGGACATTTTTCGCCCAGTTGGAAATTTACATCTAATATGATTTGTTTACCAATTAGAATAATTGTGTCAATATTAATCTAGTGTAATTTCGTATCCAGCGATTTCTGGAGTTCCATAACCTGAGATTTATTCTGTTGAGCTGAACCAGGTTTCAGACCAGATGCTGAAATCATCAAGGTTAGCTGGGTGAAAAAGGTTCGACCAGAATCGTCCGGGATAGCTCAGATGGCAGAGCACTGGCGGCTTCAGCCAGGGAGGTCCCGGGTTCGAATCCTGGTCCGGACATTTTTCGCCCAGTTGGAAATTTACATCTAATATGATTTGTTTACCAATTAGAATAATTGTGTCAATATTAATCTAGTGTAATTTCGTATCCAGCGATTTCTGGAGTTCCATAACCTGAGATTTATTCTGTTGAGCTGAACCAGGTTTCAGACCAGATGCTGAAATCATCAAGGTTAGCTGGGTGAAAAAGGTTCGACCAGAATCGTCCGGGATAGCTCAGATGGCAGAGCACTGGCGGCTTCAGCCAGGGAGGTCCCGGGTTCGAATCCTGGTCCGGACATTTTTCGCCCAGTTGCAAATTTACATCTAATATGATTTGTTTACCAATTAGAATAATTGTGCCAGTATTAATCTAGTGTAATTTCGTATCCAGCGATTTCTGGAGTTCCATAACCTGAGATTTATTCTGTTGAGCTGAACCAGGTTTCAGACCAGATGCTGAAATCATCAAGGTTAGCTGGGTGAAAAAGGTTCGACCAGAATCGTCCGGGATAGCTCAGATGGCAGAGCACTGGCGGCTTCAGCCAGGGAGGTCCCGGGTTCGAATCCTGGTCCGGACATTTTTCGCCCAGTTGGAAATTTACATCTAATATGATTTGTTTACCAATTAGAATAATTGTGTCAATATTAATCTAGTGTAATTATATTTGTTTTTAATTATCGAGAATGAAATGTTTTCCTTAATAAATGTATTTATCTGTCTTTTAATGTTAAGTGAACGCCGTCACGAGTAAAAGCTAGTAATGATTTAAAAATTGTATACGACTGAATATAACTATAAACAAATTTTCAGGCAAATCGCTTTGGAAATGCATTAAAATACAAAAGAATGCTATCTAAAAAAGAAAAAAAAAATCATAAAATTATCAACAATATATATGTAAGTATAACGTAGATACTGAACTCTATTTTTTGCAACAACGTATGATAACAATGTGTGATAACAATGTATGACAACAACATAGTCATTTTCCGTTATTAAACAATTAGTCCTTGTTCATAAAATTCATAATTCTGAATTTTCGACAGTGAAAAATCAAACAAAATTACTCGAGGAATTGATTTTCTTCTATTAGGGTCCACTTTTTTCTTATGATGCAATCAAAATTGGGAATAAAGTAGTTCAAGTTATTTTTATTAAATATTGATAATTAAAGACTAAGAAAAATCCTTATCAAACAGCAAACTAGGTGAAGAAAATTTAACAGAACATTAGTAATGAATATTAGAAAGCGGGTGAGTATTTTGTATGAACTTTTGTATAAATTTATTATATGTTAACTAAACGAAGTAATATTAAACAAACTTAAGATGAAAATGAGATTTTTCGGAGAATTTAAGCTTCAACCTTCTATGTAAGTTTAACCTTTTCTGAGTTCACGCAATTCTTCGATAGAGAAAACGTACTAGTACGAATAATTAAGGGGCTAGCTACACTTCTATGCTAAGATTTATATTGAAGGAAAATGCTGATAAAGGTGACAGTGGAAATAATTGTACATAAATGCAACAAAAGTTGACCAAAATACAGGATATCACCATCTAAATGTCTCACATAAGGTACGAATTTTATGATGCAGTATCTGAAACTAGTAATCGATACAACAATCCAATAGTTTTATTGATGGTTAAGACTATTCGTGTTATTACTCCATCCCATTTGTACTAGTCAACTTCAATATTTCCCCCTGTCATAAGCAAACGACGGTCATGTCAGATGTATCGCCATATTGAATGACTACAAATGAAACCTAGAAGAGAATTGCAGTATTTTTTTAATCAATCCAACTTCAATGACCTAAACAGAATGGATAACATCTTACTTTGTGCTCTGAGGTCAAAGGGTAGTACTAATTTAAACATCTGAGACAACTTCGTACCATACTGTCTCTTCTAAAATAAAGAACATTTTATAATTGAACTTCACAACGTCTTAACCACTTCCCTGATTATCCCGAGTTATCTCAGGTTCGTATATATTACAATCAATTATTATTCCAAGAAAACTCGGGCGTGGCATAATTTGTCACTACGATTTGTTTTATCACGTTTTTATTCGGCCTGAAACTTAAAAAGAAAGAAAATATTCTTATATAATGTAATAAATTATATATAATATTTGATTGGCAATTAATGGCAATAAATGGTAATGAATCGGCAATCAAAATTATTGACAGTGCAACATTAATGCTCTTTTACACATTTCTATATCTTTTCGTTGGAAATATGTATGTATTTTACCTGCTTGTATTAGATTAGTGCTATGAATAATTTGCGACTCAACTTGTTAAGTATTTTATTAATTAATCCATCAACGTTTTTATTAAATAGATTTTGAACCAATACCTATCTACCCTATATATATAAAATCCTAATGAAACGAATTTATGAAACGAAATTATGAAACGACTTTATGAAACGATTTTATGAAACGACGAATTAACCGACTGATTCAGTTTCACGGTATTTCTCCTAAATTATGGCATATTATGCTGTGAAATTAACACCAAAAATTCGTATTGTTCAACAGGTTTCAAAAATGGTATCATAATTTTAAAATTTGAATTAGTTTTCGAAATATTATTTTTTTTCTCATTTTAATTACATTTCTGTAGTGAAAATCTATAATGGCAACAAAATTACTCCCCCTTTTTTTAAGGGGAGAACAAGGAAAAACTATAGAGATTATTATATTTCTTCTTTTTCATCAATTTCAGATTGATAATTGAATTTATATCTTTCGTTTCAACTGATAGTGAAACAATATCAAGATTAAATTATATTTTTCAGGAAAATTAAAAAAAAAAATCACATTTCGATCATCCGGTAACAATTTATTAAAAATAAAACAAAAATCGTCTGTCAATTTCAAATTCCATAGACTGAAAAAAGGTTTCCTTTACAACTTTAAAGAGAAAATGACATCAGTAATCTTAAAAACAGAAAGAAAATTTTAAAATAAGAATTTAATCATCACATGTTAAAAACAGAAAATAAGGACAGTTACGTTAAAATCTTTACGCATAAATCTTAAAAAACACAAAGAAATTTTTAAAATAAGGATTTAATCATCACATATTAAAAGCAGAAAATAAGGAATATTAAAAAAGTACGAGAACATTAAAATAATAAAATTATCACACGCGAAACGCTTTAAAGGCGATAATTATGTCATTTGTAAAAAGCCCAAACATTAAATATTGTAAGATTAACGTGCCTAAAATAATTAAATTGCTACACGTGAAAAACTTTTAATGGTGAATATTAGGTCATCATATTTAAAAAGCTCAAGTGATATTTCCAAATGCTTTTAAGTTAAATAATGTATGTACCCGTGAATCTTAAAGCAGAAAAAAAAAATTATTACATGAGACATGCATTTAATAGGGAAAATTACGTCATGTGTTAAAACGATACATCTAAAACGATTTTTATTCCGGAGACTTTTAATCTAACGTCACATGGTATAAAATTAGTGCGGCAAGCAAATTTGTTTATATATTAAATCACATGATGCAGCATAAATACAGGTAAATGTATGCGTAAAATACTTTCGATTTATTTTGTACGAATAACTATTTAATAAATACATATTAGAAAATTCGGATATTTTTATTAATTAATACAAACGGTACTACTTGATTATCCCCTGGAGCAATTTCGCCAAATTATACAAACTTACATAATTAAAAAAAAAAGTTTAAATACGGGAAAAGATTCTTTTTAAACATGCTTTCATTAAAATTCACAAAAATGTAGATTTTTTTTTTTTTTTTTAATGCACGAAAAAGGAGAATTTGGAAATTCGTGAAACTAACTAGCTATCGCCAAGATATCTTCATACATGGCAATTTGTTTTTGTCGCCAAATTTGACTAAATACCGCCAAATTTTACGACATTGTGTCAAGTGGGTCAAAACTTGGCGCTATTGTGGCAGCCCTGCCATTAGCAATTTTCAACAAATACTCATTGTTGAAACTGGTACTGATTTCTCCATAGGAAATAAACCATTGCCTATAGGGATTGAATAATAATAAAAAACAATGTCCAATCCATGTTTTGCTACTCATATACAATAGAACCTCTTTTATCCGAACCTCTTTTAACCGAAATCCATTTTTAAAGCTATTATTTTCACTATCACATTCCTTGTGTGCAAAATCCATCTTGAAAGCTTTTTTTTAAAACCATCATATTCTTTCTGTGCAAGCGGTCCTTTCCGAACTAGGAGTACATATAAATATTTTTTATCACCTTTCTTAGAATTCCTTTGAATTTAACTTGAGCTCCCGTAAGCTGCGGAGTGGAATGAAGAAAACGAATAAATTAGCCATTCTGAAGTTTTTGAATGTTTTGCAAAAGGTTTGGCATGGCTGGAGCAGCAGAAAAAATGCGATACTGGTGAACTAATAAAAGTAAAAAAGAAAAAAAAAACCGTGGCAGAGCCTCAAAGCAAAGGCAATTGAAACTACGACTAGCAAAACATTCTTTCAAACCCTTCTGATATATGTAAAAGGTACTTAATTTCAAAATTAAAATTCAGGTAATTTATTCTTGTTTCTATTTTGTTATTGCTTTATTTTTATGAAGCACTTGTTACCATAATAAGAAATATTGCATATGTTTCTTGAAAATTGAAGCATTCTCGATTATCCGAAATTTCGATTTTCCGAAAGAGGGTCTGTCCCAATTACTTCGGATAATCGAGGTTCTACTGTATTCCAAATTTCAAAGCTCTATGTCAACAAGAAGTGGATGAAAAATGAGTCACAGGATTTGACTGCCACACACAAACATAATTGAAGAGCTGAGTGGATGAACATGTTATGCTACATTTTCTAAAATTTTTTTTTATCTTTTGGATGAAAGCGTTATGAGGTATCCTATCACATGGTGAAGCTAAAATACTAAGATTCTATTTAGTCTTGAAGATTTAAGAGATTATTCATTAATATTTAATATTTTAATATTTAATAATGTCAATAATATTAATAAACTTTAATATTTGAAAATTAAATATGAATAAGCTTTTCTGAGAGAGTTTAGTACCATACCTGTTAATATTGTAAACACATGGTATCAAACAGAAAATAAATCATTAAAATTTACAGCAAAAACTTTCACTTCAAATTTCTTCAAATGTAATTTTTGTTACTTAACATGTCCTTCCACTTAGCTCTTCAATTGTAAGTGAAAAGAAAGCACGTAATAATAACGAAAGACGAAATAAATTAGCAAAACATTAATAAAAATACAAATTAAAAGTCGAATTAAAAATCACTTGATGATGTAACAAACACGTGTATCGTGTTTAACATCAAGTGAATGCGACATTTACGATCATCCATTATTGGCATATAATCATATAGTTTGGCAATAGTTTTTTGGTCGACAGGATATGAACTATTATTAACGTATTTTATTAACGATTGAAAATTGAACAAGATAAATATATCTACCCTATATAAAATCCTAATGAAACGAATTTATGAAACGAATATATGAAACGCCTGAAACGTGTATCGATTCTTAGAATCGACTGATTAAACAACTGATTATGTTTCACGGCGATTTCTCCTAAAATATGGAATATCTACCCTATCTATATTATAAAGGACAAACATATCTGCGCGCAACGCATACGTCATTTTGCGAATGGCAACACTTTGAAATTTGAAATAAAATTTTGGTTTTACGATTTTCTGTACTGCAAATTTTTAAACTTCTAAACATCGCACATTTTAAATTTTTACACCGTCATATAAGGAAAAAAAATGCTCTTTTAAATGCAATTTCTTTGAAAGCTGTATCTCAGTTTATTTTTGAGATATTAATTTTTTTTGTGGTTTTTAATATCATTTTTCTTATCGTGGCAACAAAAGTACCCCATTTCTTTTGAAAGTCATTGAAAGTAAACGGAAAATAGTCGAAAATAGGAAATACTGTATCTTTTTGTTGCCATTTTCTCATAAAACCTGAAAAAAAAGTTGAAATTAAAATATGGGCTATGTCAAGAATATTGTGTTATTTCGTGATATGCATACTTTTCTATAGAGGAAGTTTAAGTTTGGATTGTAAAAGTGGATTGCTTTAACGGACGCAAATGATGTCATTTTATAAAAAAGAGTGCATCTTAATTCTTAAACATGAATTATGTTTTGTAGAAGTGCGTCATTTTCACAGTCCTGCTGCTTTGAAATTCTTCACAGGTGAAAATGCTTCATTTTTGAAAATAATGTAATCGAAATCACACACTGATAAAACGCAATGTTTTCCTAAAATTTAGAGTGTCTTTATAAAAGAGAGATGACATGCAAATAATAGCGATTTATATTACAGAAATTGATGATTCTCGCCTGGATGGATTTGCTTCGCCGAGTTGGACAAGCAAACAAATAATTCGTGGTTAAAAAAATATGATGTTCCTGAAATTTTTGTCCAAAATTCTCTCAAATAATTAAATTTAAAAGTATTTTATGAAATTTCTTCAAAATGGTGAAAATTAGATATCTTTCACTATTGCAGGCAAGACAGATATAATGAGGTATTTATATCTTTATTCATGCTATTTTCTGATAAAAATTCAAATTTGTTGATAAAAATTGTTGTATAGGGTTTAGTGTCGCAAAATCCATTTGGAGCAGAATATTATATTAGGGGCATAATAACGGAAAATGACATACTGCTTTTGAAAATACGCATTTTCCCTCATAAATTTTCTATATTGTTTTTCCTTCTGCATGTGTACTGATACTAGGTTTCAGACACTAGGCGAAATGCTTATTTAAGTGAAAATGAAGTCATATTTAAAAGAAAATGATCATTTTCTTAGATAAAACTAAACATTTTAACACAAATGCGTCTAAAAAACATAAATTACGGAAATTTGTACTCTCCGGAATTGAGATTAGAATCTCAAGTAAAGAGTGCGTCTGTTCACATAAAAGATGTTGCTGACAATCGTGACTTCAAGTTTTGAGTTAAAATGATTTTTAAATGATCAAACAAAATACAATTTAAAAAAAAATGATGAATATGGATATGAGAAGTGCGTATGAAAATTTTGAGAAGGTGAAAATTGCTGTTTTTCATTCCGGAATACCAAGCATAAGGGCCTCAATTGATAACCACATCCTAATAGCTGATATTTATTATATTTGACTGATTAAGGATCTATATTATAAAGAATAAACGTATTTGTGCGTAACGCTGACGTCATTTCGCGAATGGCAACACTTCACATTGAAATTTTGGTCTTGAAATTTTCGCTACTGCAATTTTTTAATCTTCTGACCATCGTACATTTTCAATTTTAGTCGCATAGGGAAAAAAATTTACTTTAAAATGCAATTTGTTTCAAAACTGTATCTGAATTGGCTGAATTTTCTAAAATAATTTTTAAGGATGATTTTTTTAAGTTTATCTTATGGCGTACCGGTTCCAACACATAATAATAATAAACATTTTGCATATAAAGCAACAAACATTTTTCAGCATTTGTTTCTGACTATTTTTGCATAACGAAATTAATACTTCCTTTATAAACAAATAAAAGAACAATATTAAAAAAACCACCAATCTAACATATTTGTGAAAGACAAATTAACGAAATTAATACTTCTTTTATAAACAAATAAAAGAATAATATTGAAAAAACACAAATCCAACATATTTGTAATCGTACAATTTAAATTTTTAGATCACCAAATAGGATTTTTTTTTTCAAATGGAATTTGTTTGCAAAGTTCATCTAAGTTTACTGATTGTCTATGGTTTAAAAAAAAATTTTAAGCATAAAATATTTTTTAATTTATCTATATAGCGCGGAGCTCGATTACGAAAGATTAATCCGTTTGCCCTTAAAACAAAATAAAGAGTTCATAATTTTCTTACGGCTAATATCCATTTAAAAAAAAAACTTTCCTATGAATAAATAAATAAAATTATTTAAATAAAACACAAATGTAGCAGACATGTATAAGCTCTGAAATTATCAGAACATAAAAGGATGACATTAGTAGCAAAATCTTGGTCAAATAACTCTTAGCATGCAGCTAATAAGAAAATATAGCTTTTAATAAATTTCAAAAATTTATTTGATTGTATAATTCTTATTTTCCATATGAAAAATGCTTTTTTAATGTATGCGGGCAATCTAAAAAATATATTGCATATAAAAAAAATTATTAGTTTTCAATTAAAGAAAATGTTTTCACCTATATTCTTTAACCCGGGAAGCCCGGGTACGATCCCCTAGTTTTTATAAAAGTTTGGTTTATATATATATAAATAAAACTGTGCATCGAATTTTATATATTTGAATATAAAGGTTTAAAAAAAAATTGAAAAATTTTGAAATTTTTTCGAAAAAATGTCAAGAAATTTTGAATTTTTTTTTTCTCTTACATTTATATTCAAATATATAAAATTCGATGCACAGTTTTATTTATATATATAAACCGAACTTTTATAAAAAAAATATTGGGGATTTTCATAGATATGGAAAGCGCAGTAGGCATTTTGAAAATTTCTAAAATAACGCGTAAATTTTTTTTTTCGATTTTTTTTTTGGGATAAATGCATGCCATTATGCATATAATGTACACTTGAGTAATAAAAAAAAATTCCATTTTTTGGAGAATTTTTAGCCCTGGACCCCCTTAACATTAAGTGAATGCGACATTTTCGATCATCCAATATTGGCAGATAATCTTATAGTTTGGCGATAGTTTTTTAGTCGACGGGATAACCAAGTAGTATCATACAAATAACATAAATTGTTAAATTAACTTGAAAACAATTATGATGGCGTATTAAAATAGAGAAAACAATTCATGAATAAGCTATACCTGTCCTTTAAATATGTAAAACTCGATCAAGATATAAAATAGAAGCGTAAAATTTCAAAACACAACACACTTCAATACATGGATCTCAAAGCTATTCCCAAGCTGATGTTGTTTTTTAACCCCAAACCTAAAGGAAGAATATTGTCCACAGCGTCGCTATAAAACTCAGAAAGATAGCGTCATTTTTAACCTAATCATTTTATACAAGCTACTTTTCAAATTTGCAATTCATCTTACTTATAAATACGAAAACAGACGTCAAATTATTGCAACATCGATGAATGAGGCCATGGTAACCGAAAAAAGCCCATTCAAATGAAAAAGAATGGCAACGTGATTGCAGAAGATAGCTGCTTTTATACTGAAAATATCATCAATCTTCCTTAATCTGATAATATTTTTATTTAAACAGGGCACGTTAGTATATTTTTAGAGGCTGCGAAGCCTGATCAGGGGTTGGCGGGCGTAGCTCGCAGGGGGCTGAGCCCCTAGTATATTTATATACTTTACATCAAAATCTGCGAAATGTCTAAAACTATAATAATGAATAAAATAATAGGCTTTTGTTTTACAATAGTGTGTTTAAAAAATTTGTGTAGTTTTAAAAATTTTCTATTTGGCTTCCGTTAAAAAATATTAATAACGAGAATGAAAAACAAATCCCCTGCATTATCTTGAAAACTGTAATTAAAAAGTTTTACAATAGTTAAATTTTACTCCGTTTTTAATTTTTAATATTGCTAAATAAATATTAGAAATATGACCAAGATTAGTGAAAATGGCTTCACTATAATTAGTTATTAAAGAAATTGTAATGAATCATAATTTACATGGTCTTTCAGAATTCGAATTGCGTAAACTTTATAGAAAAGGACTTTGTAAGACGCAACACAGAATTTCAAAAAAAAAAAAAAAAAGAGTTAGGATTAGCCAAATTTAAAACCACTGGGATTGCAGCATATGCTTATACAGAAAATGTTTGAGCTACAGAAAACTTTCCTGATGTAAAAAGAAAATAAAACCAAAATTACCACGTTTCAGTTATGATTACTGCAAGAACTACATAAAAAAAGTCTGTTATATTTTATATAAAAGCATACGAAATTTTCCAATACACAATTCAAAAAAGCTTATTATTTAATTTTATATTTATACATAATTTTCACAATTTCAATTTTAATTCGATACAGTATTTGTATAAATCACTGGATCAAATATTATTAAGTAAACATCCTTGATATGTTAATTATGGACCAACCTGTATGTCACATTCCGCGTGAAAAGTCAGAATGCTTTATGTTAATTTTGTGAGGATCTCCAAACCCCTATCATACATCAACAACATGCATTTGAAAAATAGTGATAGAGGTGTAGGAAATATAGGAGGGGTGGGAGACTTTGTTATTCGTTGCCCCGTGGTCTAAAAGGCTTTAGTTACGGCACTGGAACTTCAATTATACAATTATTCTGCTTGTTAATACCACCAAAAGAAACAATCTTCTTTTGCGATAGTTACGCTAGGTCGGTCACTATTATATTGTTTAGTAGTTAACCTATCTATACTAACATTATAAAGAAGTAAAGTTTGCTTGTTTATTTGTTTGAAGGAGGTAATCTCTGGAACCACCGAACCGATTTCAAAAGTAATGGTATCAAAATGATTGTGTTAGTCCCTGTTTGAACATAGGCTATATTGTTTGTTCATGCCACTAATCCAAAGAGAATGCAGGAGCAAAAGACGTTCTAAAAATGCGATTTTTGTGTTACTGAAGGGGCTTGAGACATGAGATTTGGCATGGTGGTTAATATAAATGATCTCTAAGGGCATTTCTTTAAAAATTCGAAATTTAAAAGGGGTGATAATGCGCTAAAAGCGTTATAAAAAGCATTCTAAATGGTGATTTCTATGCAATCTCAGAAAGTATCAAACTAATTTCAAAAGTAATGGTTGGAAATTGATGGTGATAGCCCTTGCTCTAACATAGGCTGTATTTTATGCCGGTGTCACTACCACCTTTGGGTTGCGGAACAAAAAACGTTCTAAATTGCGCTTTTTATAATACTGAAGTGCCTAGAAACATGAAATTTGGCATGGTAGTAACTTATAACATATACCTAAATGATCTTTAAAAACATTTCCTAAAAAAAAAATAGAAATTTAAAAGGTGTGAAAATGCGCGAAAAGCGTTCTAAAAAGCGTTCTAAATTTAGATTTCTGTGCAATTTTAGGGAGTATCAAACCGATTTCAAAAGTAATGCTTGGAAATTGATGGTAACAGCCATTGCTTTAACATAGGCTCTATTTTATGTAGGTGTTGCTACCACCAGGGGGTTGCAGGAGCAAAAAAAACATTCTAAATTGTGATTTCTGTGATACTGTTAGTGGCTAGAAACATGAAATCAGGCGTGGTACTTACTTATAAGATGTAAATGCTCTCTAAGAGCAGTTTCTAAAGAATTCAATATTTAAAAGTTGTGAAAATGCGCGTAAAACCTTCTAGAAACGTTTTACATTGCGATTTCTACGCAATCTCATTAAATACCAAACGGATTTTTTAAAAAAAAATGGTTGCAAATTGATGGTGACAGTACCTGCTCAAACATAGGCTATATTTTATGTTGTTGTAACTACCATTTGGGGGTTGCATGAGCAAAAAATGTTCTAAATTGCGTTTTTTGTGTTACTGAGGGTCTAACATTTTGAAATTTGGCATGGTAATTACTTAAAAGATGCAAATGCTTTCTGCGAACCGTCGGAAGAAAATTCCAAATTTAACAGGATGAAGTCAGCGAAAAGCCTTCTAAAAACGTTCTAAATAACGATTTTTATTCAATCTTTTTAAATACCAAACCGATTTAAAAAAATAATGGTTGAAAATTTTTGGTGATATAACTGGCTCAAAGATAAGCTATATTTTATGTCGGTGCCACTACCACCAGAGGGTTGCAGGAGTAAATAACGTTCTAAATTGCGATTTCTGTGATACGGAAGTGGATAGAAACTTTAAATATGGCATGTTAGTTATAAAATATAAATGCCATCTAAGAACAGTCGAAAATAAATGCGAAATATAAAAGTCGTGAAGCGAAGGCAAGGAGCGAAAAGCGTTCTAAAACGTCCTAAATTACGATTTCTATGCAATTTCAGTGAAATAAATCGATTACCAAAGTAATGGTTGCGAATCAATGGTGACAGTCTCTGATCTTAGACAGGCTATACTTTATGCCAGTGCCACTACCACCTGCACTGCAAATAGAAGCGTCTTAAATTTAGACACATATGTGACTGAAAAAGAATTTTAGACACTTAAGTGTCTTAATCTGAAAATTAAGACACTATAGATGTCTTAATTTAAGATACATAAGCGTCTTACTATGACCATGGTGTAAACGAACTGAGAATAATGTCTAAAATATCCGCAAACGTCTTATTTTAAGACACTTCATTGCTTTAAACGTGTCTTAATTTAAGATGTTTTGATTCTTCCGACGCAATAACCACCAGGGGGCACTAGCACTCCCAGTTGCGCATGCGTTTTAGATGTCTTCGTTCGAAGTGGTATACGTTGTAATTCAAACAAAGTTTGTTTTTATGTACGCGTGTATTTTAATTCGTTTTTTGCGAAATGTGAAGTACTGTGATTTTAATTCGTATTAACTTGGAGTATTTATTTATTGAATACATACATCTGACGTGTGTGCTCGACATCAAATGTCTCTTAGAAGCTGTCGTCGATACAAGGGCGGGATAGACACAGAACAGAAGTAGACGGCGGTTGAAGATTACACCCGGAAATTCTACAAAGCGTGTGCAATGGGCTTAGTGTTAACTCGTATCAATTTATATCAATAATATTGTGTTATTCATCTTCGTCCTGTCGAAACTGGCAAAAAAAAAGGAAACTTTTGTCTGGCGGGTCCTGTTTTTAGGATGAAACATCTCATCCTTTAAATATGGCTAGTCGGATGTATTATGGATTACCTTTTAAACTGATGAAAGTCTTTCTCCCTCACTGTGGTTGTGGTAGTTTTTAAAATTTCAAATCGAGAAATATTTCTTACCTCTTGCAGCAACTCAAGTAAGTTCCTTTATAGTAGTAAAATTAGTGTATTTTATGATTTTATTTGTTGTACTAAACAAAATCCTGCATGAAATTTAATTAGTTTTGAATCTGTTCGCAAAAAACCCCACTAATTCTAGAAGTATATATTTTTAAACTTATGACGTTCTTTTTTATTACGAATTATATATTCAATGTCAGTTCTTAGTTTCAAATGGATAATTTTTATCTCGCAGTAAATGACGGCCACAAGGAAGTAAAGAAAAAAAAAACTTTGAAAGTTGACCTAATGCTTTCTTACTTCCTGGCATAAAACCGCAGATTAAAAAAAGATAAATAAAGTAAATGAGACTGGTCTATTATATGAACCTGCCTGTAAAAATATACATATGTATTTGATTTGCAATCAACTCTAATACTGATTTTTTTATTATTTTTAATAAAAAAGTAATTTGAAATTTATAATGGGAAAAAGTAAAAACCTCTAACTAGATTTCGTATTTAAAATTGTGGTAACTTTATTTATATGCACTTATACGAAAAATACAAAAATGACAGATGTTACTGTATATATTTAAGACGAAAGAAGTTTGGAAATCATAAGTTATTTTTTCCTCATGTTTTTAATATAGAATATGTACTTATTTGTTTTTATTGATAGTTGAATAGCTTTTGTGAGTACCCTCTGATCTACATAAAAACTTGTCCATGTGGTAATATAAATTTTTTAAAAACATAATTTTTAAATAAGTATTTTCATTTTTTTTTTTTGGGGGGGGGAGAGGGGGGGATTTTGCATGAATTTTTGTAAAGCTGATATCTTAAATCTTGCACTGATTATAATGAAAGTTTTGAACTTTTAGAGTAGGACAAGTTTAAAAACGCAAATATATTTAACAAAATACCAAAGTCATTTTTTCCCCAATGTTATTAAAGTAGAATATTTATTTATTTATTTTCATTATTCATAGTTAAATGGCTGTTGTGATTATCAAGTGATGTATATGTAAAATTGCCTATGTGGCAATATATTTTTTTATATTTTAATTTTTTTTGGGGGGGTGGGGGGTGGGATTTTTGCAATTTTCGTACATCTGATATTTTAAATCTTTTTCCACATTCAACCGAGTATAATAAATATTTTGAACTTTTAGAGTAGGACAAGATTATAAAATATATATATATATTTATCTATGTACCTTAAAAGCCCTTAATAGCGAACACTTCGGGACCGCGGAATTTGTCCGATAATTGGAGATGTCTACTTTTTTGAGGTAAAAATATACAAATATGTATGTCTGCTGATTAAAAAAGTATTCGTTAAATAGAGGTGTTCGCTATTCGAGAATCTCCATTAACCTCCACAACGGATACTCCCGAATACCGGACATCTCAATTTAGACAACTATAATGCAGGGTTGCGTTTTTTGCAAAAGTACTTCTTGATTAAAGGAAGGGCAAACTGGGAAGTGCCCCGTCCCCCTACGACTGTAGTGCCCCCAAATTTGATGTGCAATATTTGTAAAGCTTATATTTTAAATCTGTTTCGAAATTGTACTGATTATAATCAATATTTTGAACTTTTAAAGTAAAATAAGGTTAAAAACAAAATAAATTTTAAAAAATCTAATATTTAGATAAATATTTTTTGTTTTTTAATCTTGTTCTACTCCTGAAGTTCACGATATTGATTATAATCAGTACAATGTCGTAAAAGATTTAAATTATCAACGTAACGAAAATTGTATACCAAAACTGAGAGCACCAAAAAAATCAGGCTGTATTGGGGGGGGGGGGGCAGGACCACAGCCAAATATTTTTCCAGGATTCAACGTGGTCAAACATGGCTACGTATGATGCTTACAAAAAAATGGATGCGATTCAGACGTTTGAAGTGTCTGAAATTCAGACGCAAAAAGTGTCTGAAAAAATTCAGACATTTTAAAATGTCTGAAAATTGAACACTCCATTTCAGACACTTAAGTGTCTGAATTTCAGACATTTTAATTTAGAGTGTGAAGCAGGCAGGAACAACAAACGTTCTAAAAAAGCTTTTAAAATCTTTCTAAATTACGTTTTCTATGGAATATTGGGAGATACCAAACATATTTCGAAATTAATTTTGGAAAATTAATGATGATAGTCTCTGTTTCAACATAGACATTTTATGTTATTGCCACAACAATCAGATAGGTGGTAGACCGTTAGACAAGAAGCTTGGAATTTGACATGATGGTTAATTTTAAGATGTAAATGCGTACTAAGAACGGTTTCTAAAAAATTCAAAACTTCAAATGAATACTGAAATGAGCATAAAAGCTTTAAAATACTTTGTAAATTATCATTTATTTAGAATTAGTTTTAGTTCTTTTTATTAATTTAAGTCTTATTTCTGCCTAATGCAGTGTAACAATGGAGTCGAACTCTGTCTTTATTAGTAATTTTTGAATTATTCATCAAAGTATAATATTTTGCAATAAAAATTAGACATACAAATACCACTTAGCATATTTCAACTATTACGCGAGCAAAGCCGCGGGTTTTGCTAGTCCTTTGTAATTGTCTTCCGACCTTTGTGACTTCACTTTAATGCTACTTTTCCAAACACCTCCGCAGCATTTACTTTTCATTTCCCTTCTTCCAATTCAGCAAGAATTCTGCAGAAC
The DNA here is from genome assembly GCA_963932465.1 of Maratus speciosus. Taxonomy (NCBI): domain Eukaryota; kingdom Metazoa; phylum Arthropoda; class Arachnida; order Araneae; family Salticidae; genus Maratus; species Maratus speciosus. The sequence continues at coordinate 467,684,243 of OZ010789.1, forward strand.
ATAATACATATTACACAAAAGCTTTGTCTTATTTTGGAACTCAGTGTGACGCAAAACTCAGAAATTTATTCTTCTTATTAAAGGAAATTTTATTTAAAATCTATATAATAAAATCACAAGACTTTTTTTTCGTCATCTGCCTTGGGCTTTTTACTCAATCAATTTTAATAACTATTTTTTTTAATTGAAAACTATTAATTTGCAGAGGCGGCCGCACTAGCTTTAAAAAAAAAAAAAAATCTATTTTTCTATTTTATTTTCAACTTTAAATGTTTTTAATAAATTTCTCCAAAATGGTGGCAACCGGTTTATTCTAAATTGTACTAATAAAAATATTAAAGTATTTTATTATCATGGGAAACATAAAATTGTACCCGATGTACATTCAAATAAATATATTCATTGTTACAACATCCCCATTTTTATTGTTCTATTTTTCCATTGTTGAAGTTAAATTGATGTTGCATTGTATATATATATATATATGTTACATTGTTAAAATAAACACATTCATTCTTACGTTATAACGTTTTTTCTTTTTCTTTTTTCATTGTTGAATTGAATTTGTTCGATTATGTAATCAAAATTTAATCCAAACTAATCCATTAATTGATAATTAAGTTTTAAAAATGTTACAATATTTAGAGTGTTATCAGGAACGTACAACTGTACATAAATTCAGAAGTCTAGCATATCAGTAAAGTGAACGAAATTTTTATTAATTTTTTTTATTACAAACACAATCCAAATTAAATTAAATAAAAGCGTGTAAAAGAGACAGACTAAATTGTCGGAATAATCAGACGTAACTTTGTAAAAAATTGATTAGGATTTAAGTGCATTTTGTGAAAACGAAATTAACTTTTTACCTAGCAGCTCATACGTAACACTTTATTTTAAAACATCTTATTACAGAATGAATTTGTTAACTATAGGTAAGCACCAAACGAAAAAAAATGTTCTTAAATAAAAATGTAAGAAATCTCTTAATTTTTACAGATATTAACAGGACTGTTGAGATAGAAATGTCTTCAAATATCGAAAGTTAGTAATAAACAACAACAACAACAACAAAAATGTATTTAAATGCATTAGTTAATAAATATGACAATTATTTTTATAACTGCATGACTCAACATTTTAGTTCAGAGATAGATATTGTAAAATGCATTTTTAAAATATATTTCCCTCAGAAGAACAGATGTCACAAAAGAAATGAATAGTTCTTTTTTAATAAACAAGCGTAGTATGATATGAGGATTTAGAAGCAAGTCAGCGGAAAAAGAAACGCGCTGAAATATCGGAGCTAAGTTTATATAAAATTATATCCAATCTAAATGTATTTATTAATTAATGAAAATATTTTTTATTACTCAAGGAATTCCTTGCCCTTTATTTCAGGCACAAATATTATAAAGGGAATTTTTTAAATGTATGTCCCTCAAAGCCCAGAATTCAGTGATAAAAATTAATTCTTTTTCAAGAAACAATAGACAGATGCAATAAATACAGAAGCATTGAGAAGTACAAGGCAACAGAGAAAGAAATTCGTTAAAATATCGAAGGTAACATTATATAAAATTACTTCAAATTCAAATATGTCACTATTAATTAATATTTTTTAAATAAATGATTGCACTTATAATTCTTTATTTCTGGAACAGATTTTTTAAATATGTCTCTCCGTAGTGCAGAATTCAGAGAAGAAAGCATTTCGTTTTCAAGAAACCAGAGGAAGATGCAATAAAGACAGAAGCATTCAGAATCACAACCAACGGGGTAAGAAATTCATTAAAATATAGAAGGTAAGTAAGTTTGTATGAAAGTACTTCAAATTCAAATGCGTCATTATTAATTTAAGTATTTTCTTAATAACAATTGTAAATTAAAAATGTTTGTAAATTAAATAATTGATATCTTATAAATGAATAATGATAATTAATAAATTAAGTGATAATTGATATATTAAGAATTGACAAATGGTAAATTAATAATTTACTTATTAAAGATTGTAAATGTATGTATTATTAATATTATATATAGAAGTTCAGTTTGTATAACATTTTTTTAATTAAAAAATATCATTATTAATTTAGATATTATTTAATAATTTTACTTATAATTCTTTATTTCAGGGAAAGATATTATCATTTAAAAAAATATATATATGTCCTTCCAAAGTGCAGAAACCAAAGAAGAAAGTATTTTCTTTTCAAGAAATAAGAGACATTTGTAATAAATACTGAGGAATTGAGAAACATAAGCCAGCAGAGAAAGAAATTCGTTAAAGTATGGGAGGTAAGTTTGTATAAAATGATTTCAAATTCAAATATTTTATTAATAATATTTATTTTGATTAATGATTGTAATTATAATTTCTTATTTCAGGGACAGATATTTTAAAACGAATGTTTAAAACACATGTCCCTCCGAAGCGCAGAATCCAGAGAAGAAAGTGCTTCCTTTTCAAGAAACAAGAGGCAGATACAATAAGGACAGAAACATCGATAAAAACAAGTCAGCACAGAAATAAATTCGATAAAATATAGAAGGTAAATGTGTTTAAAATTATTTCAAATTCAAATATGTCATTATTAAGTATTTTTTAATCAATGTTTATAATTAGAATTCTTTATTTCAGGGATAGATATGATAAAACGAATTTTAAAATATATCTCCCTTCGAAGTTCAGAATTTAGAGAAGAAAGTATTTCCTTTTCAAGAAACAAGAGGCAGGTACAATAAGGACGGAAACATTGAGAAGCATAATCCAGTACAGAAAAATATTTGAGGAAATATGAAGGTAAGTTTGTATAAAATTATTTTAAATACAAATATGTCTTTATTGATTAAAAATATTTTTTAATCAATGATTATAAGTATAATTCTTTATTTCAGGTACGGATATTATAAAACAAATTTTAAAATATATCTCCTTCGAAGCTCAGAATCCAGAGAATATTTCTTTTTTCAAGAACCAAGAGGCAGGTACAATAAGGACGGAAGTATTGAGAGGCACAAGCCAGTACAGACAGATATTTGATAAAATATCGAAGGTAAGTTTGTATAAAATTATTTCAAATTCAAATATGTCATTAATAATGAAAAATACTTCTTTAAACGATTGCAATCATAATTATTTATTTCAGGGACAGATATATAAAATGAAATTTAAAATATATCTCCCTTCGAAGATCAGAATCCAGAGAAGAAATTATTTACTTTTTCAAGAACCAAGAGGCAGGTACAATAGTACAATAAGGACGGAAACATTGAGAGGCACAAGGCAGTATAGAAAGGCATTTGATAAAATATCGAAGGCAAGTTTGTTTAAAATTGTTTCAAATTCAAATATTTTATTAATAATATATATTTTGATTAATTATTGCAATTATTATATATTCCTTATTTTAGGGACAGATATTTTAAAATGAATTTTTAAAACACATGTCCCTCTGAAGCGCAGAATCTAGAGAAGAAAGTGCTTCCTTTTCAAGAAACAAGAGGCAGATACAATAAGGACAAACATCGAGAAGTACAACTCAGCACAGAAATAAATTCAATAAAATATAGAAGGTAAGTTTGTTTAAAATTATTTCAAATTCAAATATACCAGTATAAATTTAAGTATTTTTTAATCAATGTTTATAATTGGAATTCTCTATTTCAGGGACAGATATTATAAAACAAATTTTAAAATATATCTGCCTTCGAAGCTCAGAATCCAGAGAAGAAAGTATTTCTCTTTGAAGAACCAAGAGGCAGGTACAATAAGGACGGGAACATTGAGAAGCATAATCCAGTACAGAAAAATATTTGATAAAATATTGAAGATAAGTTTGTATAAAATTATTTCAAATATGTCATTATTAATTTAAAATATTTTTTAAATGATTGTAATCATAATTCTTTATTTCAGGGACAGATATTATAAAACGGATTTTTAGAACACATGCCCCTCCTAAGCGCAGAATCCAGAAAAGAATTCATATCCATTTTAAGAAACAAGAGCCAGATACAATAAGGGCAGAAATACTGAGAATCCCAATTCATCACAGAAAAAAGCTTTGCATTTCAGGGATTTTAGAAATTAAGCCAGAAAGAGGGGTTAAATAGGGGTCTAAAGTTTAAGGTCATTTTACCATACCTTACCAGCATAATCTTTTCCAAGTTACCCACGATCCCGAAAAGCATTTTTTAGGGTTTCGTCAGATGAACGAACCCCTATTCAAATTCAATCTTATCTCAGTCATCTGCCGGTCTGTCACAGAGTTCGTACTCGGTTACAGTGTAAGTTAGAGACTTGAAATTTTGCATACTTATAGCTGAATACTCCCGATCACACGACAAATCATAAAATTTTGAAAAATATGTTATTTTATTTTAATTATACGAATTAATTTGATGAGATACTATCATTTCTGCGATTTAGATTTTAAAACAGAACCTTAATTTCAGTCTGTTTCCCTTGGGCTAGATGGCTCCGTGGTAACGTATTTGCCTGAAGGTTCCAGGTTCAAATCTCGACGTTGGATTTTGAATTTTTTTCTCCGGAATAGATACTATTATTTAATACATTCAATTTTACAGAATTTTTCTAACTTTCTTTTGTCATTTTAAGGTTAAAAGTTGTTGAAAAATATTTTAAAAATATTCAAAAATTCATTTTTGAGAAATTGCGAAATTCTAAATTTTGGTTAAACTTCCTCTAAATTTTTGAAATTTAGGAATTTTAAATTTCGTTTAAACAATTTGTTTTGTTTCAAGAAAATTCGTAATTTTAAACTTTGATTGAACATCTATTAAATTCTTGAGAAATTTCAGCATTTTAAACTTCGTTTAAACATTTTTCTGGTTTTTAGAAATAGTAAATTTATTTAAATCTCTGGTAAAATTTTAAAATTTCGGAATTAAACATTTTTTTTGAATTTTGAATTTTATTAAAATAATTTGACTTGAATATTTTTTTGTTTGATTAAAAATAAAATAGCTTTATTTTGTAATCATTTTAAAATAAATTAATGGCGCTGCCATCTATGAAAGGGTTTAACAATTATAAATTAATGATTTGGGTTTATTAATTAAAGGATAAAGTATTTTGAAAGAAATGGGAACGTCCACTGTTATTCTTGTGACCACCAGAGCAAATTTCCATATATATTTCCAATTCTTTTATTACAAAATATATTTAAGATAAATTTGATGCAACTTCTTAAAAATATATGTACTCTACTTTCATAAACTATATACAATTTGTACCAAAAAGCATTTTACTTGGCTAGATAATAAATGAAAATTTTGTCACTCTTGTGACCACAAAAAATGCAATTTTCAAAAATTGCGTTTGACGCAGAAATTCTGTGAATTAAATGAGACTATAAAAATAAAATTTACAGAATATAGCAGAGTAATTATATCTTTTTGAAAAGCATTAATCATTGAACTCATCTGATAACACATGAATTAGTTACATTTGATTTTGCAAAATGCTAAGTGTTACTCTTGTGACATTTTGTCCATAATGTAATTTTAGCAAAAAGTCAGTTTAAATAACTAAACAAAACAATTAAAATAAGTTTAAAAATATTATTTTCCATATAGAACAACTTTTAATGATGGTTTAATTTAAAAATAACATAAAATAATGTGAAAAATTCTAAAATTAACAAACACTATAAACACATAGCAACCTCTCAGTTTCTGCTACTTAACAGAATAAGTCATTGCCTTCATTATCAATAATATCACTTGCAACTTCTCCTGTACCATGATATACTTAATGAGACACAAATGCTTTGTACGAATCATATTAGTGTAAGGTTTGTAGTAGAGAGTGTCATTTTTAATGGTTTTAACAAATTGTATTTGTTGAATGCCCTTCGCTGTTGGTATTTTCTCGCAAAGTAATGAAACTTTATTGCTTTATTTCTTTTGACAAAATAAGCAGTATATCTTAGAATTGCTTTTTTAGCACGCGCTTCATTCCATATATAGCACTATACAACAATACAAAATAAATCTACAGCATCTATACCAGGAGTATTTGAAAAAAAAATGCCCAATTAAGTTAATTGAGAAAGGAGTCTGATTCATTGCAGGCATATTTGCATAGTTATATTTTTGTTTAAATTGGAAAGCACAACCATCATATATAAAAGTAAAACAGGTACATTTTAGGAAAATACAAATTCCTTTAAAGATGCAATGTTGAAATTTTACATACGAAAGCATTTACAAAAAATTGATTATGAGTTACATTGCCTAAAATAATAGCATAAGATATTACTTTATTGGGATCATACTAAATAAAAAGCTGAAAATACAGTCGTTTGTGGATTTTACCAGTAATGCAGTATTTCATACCAAAATTTCGTCTTGCCATGAAAATAAAACAGTTTCCAGAAAATCCACTGACATAACTATTCTTTGAGAAATAGTTATTTTTTTTTTTGGCATTACGAAAATAATCCCTTGTACAAGTTTCAATGAATGTGTGCTACAGAAATGGATTTAGTTGCTTTCGAAAATTTTTAAACAATCAGAAATGGTTTCTTTAACTGTTACTTTTCAAAACGTTTATAAATGTTTTGAAAAAGTAAAAGTATTGAGATGATGTTGATAAACGTTTTGTCAATAGCAAAACGTGTATCAACGTTTTGCTATTTACAATAACTTATAAGAAGTTCTGTATCATGGACTTCCGTTTCAAATAATTCCTCGATGTTATCTCCGCAAATTAGACATTCTGGATTCCTAAATTCTAATTATCATGTATCTCGGCAGACAAAGTCATTAAATCCATCACAGGAATGTTTAATGCAGGAAATACACCAGTTACTACATTATGAATTGCTTGAATGTTTTCGTGACAGCAACAAATGGAGGTATTCTGATGAGATGAATTTCTAAGACTTTTCTTCACCTTATCATAATATATTTTGTTTTGTTTCTTTCTCACAACAACATATTCAGTTTCATTCTTATTTTTTCTCTACAATTTTTGGCGCTTAGCAGAATTTTTCCTGCTCTTTAAAACAATGTCGTGTATAAGAAGCAATATTAAAGTCTTTCCTTTAAAATATACTATCAGAATCCTTTCCATAGGAGTTACTATAAGAACCTCTGTAGGTTATACAGCAGACTTTAGTAAACGAAGCTTTACAAAGCCTATAAAATATCTAATCAAAGATCATGTGCTTCACAGAAAAGAATGCACACAAAAATGACACGAGTTGAGTTGTTTTATTATATCTTTAATTACTTATCATGATTATTTTATAATCTTAAGTAATACCAAAAATGAATAAAAATAAATCCACCCATTAAAAATACGCTAATAAAGATAATTTATCTTCCTTAAAATTTACAAAATAAACCTAGTTATACCTAAAACTATTTCAAGAACTGCTCTAATAACAGAGAAAAAACTACAAAACTTTAAGCATTCTGTTTGTTTTGGTTGTAACGCAGTTTTATATCAAACTATCGACAAAAGTATTATGTGTTACTCTTGTGACACAGACGTTTGTTACTCTTGTGACAACTCCCCACAGCCTATTCCATGCATAGCATAAACAAAATATTTAATGTAAAATATGTCTTATACCTCGAAATCAGAAGATTAGAAGTTTTGGGTAAAAATTTTAAGTCTTTTTTTTTTTTTTTTTTTAATTAAAACTTTTGTATGTTTTCCGTTACTCTTGTGACATTTAAGTATTAACGTTTAAATACAGCCAAAAATATATTAAAGACATTGCCTAAAAGATTTTATCTATGTAGATCTTAAAGATATGATAATAGTTTGTTGATTTGAACGCATAGTAATTTTATTGAATTCTAAAAAGTAAAAAAATCATACATTTCAATAAGTTATATTTTAAGCTCAAATGTAAATGTAGTTTTATACTGTTAGTATCCACCTCATTTTCAGTAAACACTTGCTCTTATGAAATTAAAACTTACAAATTCATATACTCCAACTCTTTAGCTTTAAATGGGTGTATCACACTTATATTTCTGTTTTAAAAAAATTTTCAGCAAAAATTTTTTTTCTGCCGTGGACGTTCCCAAATATTAAACAAAATCCTTTGTGAGATCTTCGATTACATTTACCCACCTATTTTTCTTTGCTCCAGAAACCAATATGTCTTCAAGATTTAAAGAAGAATTTATATAAAAACAACAACAAAGTTTCCTTTGCTGCCATTGACTTTCAAACATGTCCAAAATTTTTTTACAGTATATTAATAAGTTTTCTCAATACGGGATATCGGTTTTTAGGATGCTAGCAATTCTCTGTTAAACATTTTCAGCTGCGTAACTCAATTTCTACATACAGAAATAACAAAATGATATTAATTTTAACTATCTGATGTTAATGCTGTTAATTTATCATATTTGTCTGTAAAATATGTTCGTTGAACATGAAAATGTTTACTTGAGAATGGATAGCAGGCGAAAAACCTACGAAAAAAACTGATTAATACACTATAAAAACTACTCGGAAAATATTCTGAAAATCAGAGGCAGCGAAAGAAACTTTGACCATAGGAGAGGTTATCGTATAATTTCGCTCGTCGTTGTACAGGGTGTCCCAAAAGTCCTTGACACATTTTAAAATAGGAGTGCGGTTTGGAATAAAATGCTTCTCAGGAGGGAAAGTTTTTTTTTTTTTTTTTTTTTTTTTTTCTTTTTTTCAAGCGAATGAAATTCCAAATTTCGATCTTCACTTTTCCGTTTGTTTCGTTTTAGGGTTTTCAAACATGCGTTTTTTCTGATTTTCAGATTAAATTTGACGCTGTAATACATAAATAACTACTCCCAACGAAAAATCCCCCCCCCCCCCCCAAAGTGTATGCTTTTGCTGTGGCTGAAATTGAAGTTCTGAAGAGGAGAATCAAGCATGTGATCCAGTCAATTCTACAAGCAATTTTAGCGAACACGTGGATTGAACTAGAGCTAGAGGTCTGCACGGGCCCGCACCCGGCAGAATTAGAACAATTTTCTTCAACGGGCTCGGCAGGCCGATAGACAAAGTAAACGGGCCGGGCCGATAAAAAAAATTGTCGGGACGGAACGGATAAAATATGAGCTAATTTCAACGAACATGACTTTCACGAGAATAAGTACAAATGTATGTCACGAGCCGATACTAATTTGACAAGATCAATACAGAAATATAACATGTCCAGCTTAGAGATCGGCATCGGACTGTTACATGGTGTCTGACTCGGGTTTCATATATTTTCAGCCGACTCGTGCCCGGCTGCATATTCACAAAAACTCAACGTCCCAACGCTCTTAACGCCAACCTCTGTTGCCAAGCACTTTGGCAAGAAAATGAGCTTCGGAGCTTCGACGCGCATGCGTGAGTTCTCATACAAATATGTTTGCAAAAATCTGAAGCTACTTTAATTTATCCATTCAACTGCGTATTTCTTGTTTGTGAAATACTTGCAAGAATGCGAGTGCGAAATACTAAATTATTACTTTACCTTCTGAATAAGTAATAGATATGCATGCATTATATATTGTGAACAAGTCAAATATTTGATTTTATAGATCTGCTTTATATTTTTTTTCCTCCTAAGCTAAAATATTTATTTCTGTAGTGTACGTAGTATGTGCTGCCATCTAGTGTAAACATAAGTACTAAATACATTACAATAACAAGTCCTTATTTCATCCTCTGAATAATTATGATATGTATATGCATATGCATCTATATGTATATTGTGAATAAGTGAAATGTTTATTCTTATAGATCCGTTCTATAATATAAATAAGTAATATAAATATAAGTTATATTTATATAAGTATAAATGTATATATATATTCCGCTCTATAATATAAGTGATATAAATAATACATAATTCGCTCATTTTAAATGATCATCATAAATTAATGAAAATTTACCATAATTATCTTAGTTACTTGTTGCGTCAATGCTCAGATAAGTGCTTTGTTGATGATTGATAAGTTAAAAATAGCTATCAGGGGGCGATCCAGGCAAAATTTGAAGCCTATTGTGGGCACTTTCGAAAAAAACCAATTTAATAAAACAGGCCCCTACACCAAATTATTTTTAATAAAAATGGCCCTTTCACAAAATTCTTCTTAATAAAATAGGCCCCTTCACAAAACTCATTTCATAAAAATATACCCTTCATTAATTATTTTTTATTTTGTCAGATTTTAAATTGTGCATTTTGTAAACAAAACAAGTTCACTAGAAAACAAATCTTGACAGGATGACTTAAAGCCGTTATTAATAATTAATACTTTGTTCAAATTTGAGTAACTGGATTTAATCTTTTGTTGCAAAAATTATTTTTCACAAAAATACAAATAATATTCACATAAATAACATTTGCTTTTCACAAAATGCCCTCCCCCCCGAAACAAAAACCTGCATAGTCTCCTGACGAGCAATGGAACCCCCCCCCCCCCCCCACACACACACACATAGTTTTTGATTGGTAAATAAATAGTAAATAATAATTTTTTTTTTCGGAACTTTTCCATGCATGCTTCATAATTAAACCACTTAGGAAGCAGAAAATTTGCATTTTTTTTTTAAAGTAACAGAAAACTTTGAATTTTAAATATTAATGACCCTTTACAAAATTGCATTTATTTCAAAGATTTTAGGATATTTTATCCATTTCTCCTTTTTATTAATTTTTTCCATATTTATGCATTAATGGAACGCTCAATTAATTTTCTTCTCTGTACGACTATCAAATTTATTTAAAACAAATAAAAAATTTTACTTAATTAGGATGAATTTCAAAAAGTTAAAACCTAAACATGATCAGTACTTTATTATTGAATTTGTGGGATTATCGCAGTGCTGTATGCATTTAGAATGTGCATCCTTACTTTGTAGCGACAATCTTATTCTAACAGCATCAATATTCGACTTGGTATAATCGACAATATAACTTGTGTAGACTGAATTAATCTGCAAAAGCTAAAAAAAAAAAAAAAAAAAAATTGAATTTTATAAACATATCTAAAATATTCATATAAAGCGGATATAATTTCGCTAATCGGGCACAGAAAGATCGCGAATCTTGTCGATGAGGCGCGGAAAATTGCGAATTTCGGTGATCGGCCGCGGAAAAATCGTGAGTTTCGTCAGTTTATCGCAAGGAAAAAATTGTTGATTTCGTCAATTTTCCGAGGGAAAAAATTACAAATTTCGTCAGTCAGTTAAGAATCACGAATTTCGCTGATCGGGGCGAAAAAATCGCGAAATTTGCCAATCAGGCGCGGAAAAATCTCAAATTTCTGTAATCGGCTGCGGAAAAATCGCGAGTTTCGTCAATTTATCGCGAGAAAAATCGCGAATTTTGTCACTCTGTCCGGGTAAAAAAAATCACGTATTTCGACAACTGAAGGAAACTTTTGTCAATTGATCACAAAAATATCGCGAAATTCTTCAATCGCTCGTGGGAAAAAAAATTGTGAATTTTGTCTAATTTTTCCATTTATCAAGAAAGAACAGTTAGTCTTCATAAAGTGTTGTGTGGTTACAGATGGATATGAATACAGATGTGAAGAAGCCCTGCGTTACTTATTTCTATTTGTTTATTTTTTATATACAAAAAATCATTATTCAACAATAAAGAGTTATTAACCTCCCGCCCCCCCCCCCTCAACCTCCCGATATAGAATTCTGTCTGTGTTACTGATGTGGCCCTCGACAACCCAAACATTTTTGTAAGTGGCCCTTTCCTCAAAAAAGTTGTGCACCCCTACATTAATGTTTTTGTTCGCTTGAAAAAACTTTTCATCTTGAGAATCATTTTAGTCCAAAGAGCACTCCTGTACGACAATTACTTGATTTTTTATGGAATTTTAAAATGTGTCAAGGACTTTTGGGACATCCTGTATTATATTTTCCTAAGAAACATTTGTCTTTTCTTACAGTGTATAAAATTATTAATTAAAACGAATATTTTTTAACCATTTGGAAAAATGGTTATTGTTCTCGTCAGGATGGGAAATCAAAAGCATATCTGAAGGTTTTTATTGGTTTAATCCGCATTTTATTCGTTTTCTGATTGGGTCTGGTTGGGTCTATACAGTAATCTGTATTTCCCTTTACTTTCAACAGAGATGGATATACTTTCTATTGTCACTATGACAAAAAAGTAATAAAAACTACAAAAAAAAAATAGTATCTAATAAATAATATCTAATAAATAATACAGCTTTCAAACAAATTGCATTTAAAAGTACATTTTTTCCTCTATACGACGGTGTAAAAAGTAATAGTGTGGGATGTTTAGAAGTTTAAGAATGAAATTTCATTTAAAATGGGTCGTCAGATTTCTTGGATATCTGACAATGGAAAAGCTTTTTCCCGAACAGCCAATGAAATGCTTGGATAATACATAAGTTTCAGGTGGAGAATACGTACGTGTCGCAGGCGATTTTTGTCGCTTGGAATTTTTACGTGTAATAACACTATTAATGTTTAATTCATGGGGTACGTAATGCATGATCAACTCCGTGCGATTTTTTATGTCTTATATTTTAGTCTTCGAAAAAATCATTTTCCAAATGATCGTTGTAATTTGATAAATTGCTTTTTAGCTCACAGGCTATCAAAGCCTGAGAGCTAATGTGCCCGCCCGCTCTGTATGTATGTATGTATGTATGTATGTACGTACGTACGTATGTGTGTATGTATGTACGTAACGCGATAACTCTTGATAGAAACATCCGATTTGCTTCAAAAATTTTTCCTAGGTTCATTGTGATAAAGCGCTTCCCTGATTAGTTTTGGGAGTTCATTGGTTAAGGATAAAGGGGGAAAAACGGGGTTAGTCCAACCCTTTAATTCAGATAGATGGGTTTTTCATGCAGAATCATTCTATTTGCTCCGTATTTGGTATACCGGTTTATTATGTTAAGGAACTTCCCTGATTAGTTTTGGGAGTTCATTGGTTAAGGATAAAGGGGGAAAAACGGGTTTAGTCCACCCCCCTTAATTCAGATAAATGGGTTTTTCATGCAGAATCATTCGATTTGCTCCGTATTTGGTATACCGGTTCATTATGTTAAGGAACTTCTCTGATTTGTTTTGGGGGTTCATTGGTTAAGGATAAAGGGGGAAAAGGGGGGTTAGTCCACCCCTTTTTATTCAGATAAATGGGTTTTTCATGCAGAATGATTCGATTTGCTCCGAATTTGGTATACCAGTTTATTAGGTTAAGGCGCTTCCCTGATTAGTTTTGAGAGTTCATTGGTTAAGGATAAAGGGGGAAAAACGGGGTTAGTCCAACCCCTTAATTCAGATAAATGGGTTTTTCATGCAGAATGATTCGATTTTCCCCGAATTTGCTATACCGGTTTATTATGTTAAGGAACTTCCCTGATTAGTTTTGGAGGTTCATTGGTTAAGGATAAAGGGGGGGTTAGTCCACCCCCTTAATTCAGATAATTGGGTTTTTCATGCAGAATCATTCGATTTGCCCCGAATTTGGTATACCGGTTTATTATGTTAAGGAACTTCCCTGATTAGTTTTGGGAGTTCATTGGTTAAGGATAAAAGGGGAAAAACGGGCTTAGTCCACCCCCCTTAATTCAGATAAATGGGTTTTTCACGCAGAATCATTCGATTTGCTCCGTATTTGGTATACCGGTTTATTATGTTAAGGAACTTCCCTGATTTGTTTTGGGGTTCATTGGTTAAGGATAAAGGGGGAAAAGGGGGGTTAGTCCAACCCTTTTTATTCAGATAAATGGGTTTTTCATGCAGAATGATTCGATTTGCTCCGAATTTGGTATACCAGTTTATTAATTAAGGCGCTTCCCTGATTAGTTTTGGGAGTTCATTGGTTAAGGATAAAGGGGGAAAACGGGGTTAGTCCAACCCCTTAATTCAGATAAATGGGTTTTTCATGCAGAATGATTCGATTTTCTCCGAATTTGGTATACCGGTTTATTATGTTAAGGAACTTCCCTGATTAGTTTTGGGGGTTCATTGGTAAAGGGTAAAGGTGGAAAAGGGGTGTTAGTCCACCCCTTTTTATTCAGATAAATGGGCTTTTCATGCAGAATGATTCGATTTGCTCCGAATTTGGTATACCGGTTAATTAGGTTAAGGAACTTCGCTGATTAGTTTTGGGGGTTCATTGTTTAAGAATAAAGGGGGAAAAGGGGGGCTAGCCCACCCCCTTAATTCAGATAAATGGGGTTTTCATGCAGAATGATTCGATTTGCTTCGAATTTGTTATACTGGTTTATTAGGTTAAGGAACTTCCCTGATTAGTTTTGGGGGTTCATTGGTTAAGGATAAAGGGGGGAAAAGGGAGGTTAGCCCGCCCCTCTTAACGTGTTTAGCCCCCCCCCCCTTAATTCAGATAAATGGGTTTTTCACGCAGAATCATTCGATTTGCTCCGTATTTGGTATACCGGTTTATTATGTTAAGGAACTTCCCTGATTTGTTTTGGGGGTTCATTGGTTAAGGATAAAGGGGGAAAAGGGGGGTTAGTCCACCCCTTTTTATTGAGATAAATGGGTTTTTCATGCAGAATGATTCGATTTGCTCCGAATTTGGTATACCAGTTTATTAGGTTAAGGCGCTTCCCTGATTAGTTTTGGGAGTTCATTGGTTAAGGATAAAGGGGGAAAACGGGGTTAGTCCAACCCCTTAATTCAGATAAATGGGTTTCATGCAGAATGATTCGATTTTCTCCGAATTTGGTATACCGGCTTATTATGTTAAGGAACTTCCCTGATTAGTTTTGGGGGTTCATTGGTTAAGGATAAAGGGGGGGGGAAGGGAGGTTAGCCCGCCCCTCTTAAATTAGATAAATGGGTTTTTCATGCAGAATGATTCGATTTGCTTCGAAGTTGGTATACCGGTTTATTATGTTAAGGAACTTCCCTGATTAGTTTTGGGAGTTCATTGGTTAAGGATAAAAGGGGAAAAACGGGCTTAGTCCACCCCCCTTAATTCAGATAAATGGGTTTTTCACGCAGAATCATTCGATTTGCTCCGTATTTGGTATACCGGTTTATTATGTTAAGGAACTTCCCTGATTTGTTTTGGGGTTCATTGGTTAAGGATAAAGGGGGAAAAGGGGGGTTAGTCCAACCCTTTTTATTCAGATAAATGGGTTTTTCATGCAGAATGATTCGATTTGCTCCGAATTTGGTATACCAGTTTATTAATTAAGGCGCTTCCCTGATTAGTTTTGGGAGTTCATTGGTTAAGGATAAAGGGGGAAAACGGGGTTAGTCCAACCCCTTAATTCAGATAAATGGGTTTTTCATGCAGAATGATTCGATTTTCTCCGAATTTGGTATACCGGTTTATTATGTTAAGGAACTTCCCTGATTAGTTTTGGGGGTTCATTGGTAAAGGGTAAAGGTGGAAAAGGGGTGTTAGTCCACCCCTTTTTATTCAGATAAATGGGCTTTTCATGCAGAATGATTCGATTTGCTCCGAATTTGGTATACCGGTTAATTAGGTTAAGGAACTTCGCTGATTAGTTTTGGGGGTTCATTGTTTAAGAATAAAGGGGGAAAAGGGGGGCTAGTCCACCCCCTTAATTCAGATAAATGGGGTTTTCATGCAGAATGATTCGATTTGCTTCGAATTTGTTATACTGGTTTATTAGGTTAAGGAACTTCCCTGATTAGTTTTGGGGGTTCATTGGTTAAGGATAAAGGGGGGAAAAGGGAGGTTAGCCCGCCCCTCTTAACGTGTTTAGCCCCCCCCCCTTAATTCAGATAAATGGGTTTTTCGCGCAGAATCATTCGATTTGCTCCGTATTTGGTATACCGGTTTATTATGTTAAGGAACTTCCCTGATTTGTTTTGGGGGTTCATTGGTTAAGGATAAAGGGGGAAAAGGGGGGTTAGTCCACCCCTTTTTATTGAGATAAATGGGTTTTTCATGCAGAATGATTCGATTTGCTCCGAATTTGGTATACCAGTTTATTAGGTTAAGGCGCTTCCCTGATTAGTTTTGGGAGTTCATTGGTTAAGGATAAAGGGGGAAAACGGGGTTAGTCCAACCCCTTAATTCAGATAAATGGGTTTCATGCAGAATGATTCGATTTTCTCCGAATTTGGTATACCGGCTTATTATGTTAAGGAACTTCCCTGATTAGTTTTGGGGGTTCATTGGTTAAGGATAAAGGGGGGGGAAGGGAGGTTAGCCCGCCCCTCTTAAATTAGATAAATGGGTTTTTCATGCAGAATGATTCGATTTGCTTCGAAGTTGGTATACCGGTTTATTATGTTAAGGAACTTCCCTGATTACTTTTGTGGGTTCATTGGTTAAGGATAAAGGGAGAAGGGTGGCTAGTACCCCCCTTTAATTTATATAAACGGTTTTTTCATGCAGAATTATTCGCTGTGCTCCAAATTTGGTATACCTGTTTATTATGTTAAGGAGCTTCCCTGATTCGTTTTGGGGATTCATTGGTTAAGGATAAAGTGGGGGGGGGGGGCTAGTCCACCCTCTTAATTTAGATAAATGGGTTTTTTTTTGCAGGATTATTCGATTTGCTCCAAATTTGGTATACCAGTTTATTATGATAAGGAGCTTCCCTGATTAGATTTGGAGGTTCACTGGTTAAGTATAAAGGGTGAAACTTGGGCTAATTCCCCTTTACTTATTTTTTTGAGGGGCATTATTCTTTAAAATAAGAGTATGATATACAATTAGTGTGAATAGCCTGTGAGCTCAATGCCATCAGTTTTGCTGGGCATTTTTCTTTTTTTTTTATTATTTAACGCTTTTCTATTCCTTTATTTCAGTGACGGATATTGTAGAATGAATGTTTTAAATATGTTTGCAACCGAAATTGAGAACCGAAAGTCAGTAATTCCTTTTTAACATTTTCCAACATAGTTGAAAAATGTTTATGAATTGGGTATCTCTGTCCGCCTGTCCGTCTGTACTCTAATTCTCGTAAATATACTTCGATTTCTCTGTAAATCTAATATATTATAGACATTTGTTATAGCATGATCCAAATAAAAAAGGAAGCGTATAGTATATATAGTTCATTTACAGGGGCTGACAAAAGCATCCCTTTACATTACGGTGAGTGGGAAAAAATCGTTTAAAGTGCATTTTTATGCTGTTGCACCATTTCAAACATGACGAAATTGATGTGAATTTATGAAATGTACTAAAACATACATCCTGTGGAATATGAAGTGCAAAACATTTATTATTTATTTATAAGGCCACACCAAAGAATTCCATTGCTGAACTTACTACTGAGAAATAATGTTTACTGCGTTTGTTAATGATGTTACAGTATTTCAAATATAATGAAATTAATACACATTACTGGGGTTTATTACAAGATACTTGCTGTAGAATATGATGTGAATTAGAGGTCTTCACGGGCCGCCATTTCCAGGCCCAAGCCCGGCCCGACTCAGAGAAAAAAAAATTCGGCACGGCCCGTAAAAAAAAATATTGGCCCGGCCCGGCCCGATAAAATTTAAAAGTTTGGCCCGAGCCCGGCCCGGCCCGAGTGAATTTCTACAAAACATTGATTTTTACGTCGATTTGGTTAAAAGTTTGTCTCGTACGAGGAGTTCAAGCCAAAAATATTTATCTTAACTTTTCTTTTCATGTTTATAATCTTCATTTTTATAGAAGTGCCGCAGGGTGCGATATTTATTTTTTTAATGAATCTCTATTTCTTGTATGTAAATGTTTCAGCTATCATTAATATTGTTAATCCATATTCCATGTATTGAAGTGTTCTGAAAAATGCTATAGAGTAAAATCTAAGACTGAATTGCATAGAAAAGAAAAAAAAATGGGTTATAGACAAGTTCCCTTCTTAGCAAGTGTAAATGTATTATATATCATTTTATTACGTAATAGTATATTAATTTTGCATGGATCAACACGTTTTTCAGTTTAAAACAAGATACCGTCATAGACAGGTTATTTTCACACGTTTTACTATATTTTAATTTAACTATATTTTAATAAGTGTAGAATTCTATTACTCTTATTTTGGGTCATGAAGATTATGAATGAAACCAGTACCCGGGTGTGTGCAGAAAAAATAAATTTGGCCCGGCCCAGCCCGAGTGCCGTGAATGAAAATAGGCCCGAGCCCGGCCCACGGGCCGGCCCGTGCAGATCTCTAATGTGAATATCATTTATCGTTCATTTACAGGGATACACAAAAGATTTCGGATACAGTACTGCAACAGAAGTAGTGTCTATTAGCAACAATTGACGGAAGTTCGTTTTCTGTAATGATATGCGTTTTTAAATTTAATTAAATTTTGCTTACTACCCGGTTGGTATAAATGCTATAGAACATATACAGGGCTACACAAAAGATATCGTAATCATTACTGAATATGAGCATGAATTGCTTAAAGGTGGATTTTAATTGGGTTACGCATATTGAACCTAAACTATATTATGTATACTGAGATATATTTGCAGAATATGAATAAAATCATATACGGGGCCACACAAAGAACTGGATAAATCCCCGCTTATGTATGATAATTTCTAAAAGGGTGATTTTAGTAGTTTTAAACGTGTTTTTTTTTCCATGAATTAAATGTCAGCTGAATACTGGCGTGTATAAAAATCTATAGGTAGTATACAAGGCTGTATAAAAGAATTCAAGCATTTTTTTGCCTATTGATAAAAATTGCTGACGGTGAGTTTTCACCCTGTAATGCGTTTTGTTGCTAAACTAGAACCATGTAATGCGTTTTGTTGCTAAACTAAATTTTAGCATACCATGTAGAATTTATGTGAATTTATAGATCAAATACAGAGCTACGCAAAATAATTGAAGTCCTTTTTCTGCTATGGACAGTAATTGCTCAATCCTGTTTTACAAATATGGTATGCTCTTTTTTAAACAGTTACTTAAGTATGTTAAGCATTATTAAACACCGAAGTATTGTTAAAGTATTCTGTGAGCGTTGGAAAGAGTTCCATAATCTATGCTTAATGCATGATTTTCCTTTCTTGTTTAGAAAACATTTGTGTAGAAAGTAGAGAAATAAATGATTTTAAAGATAGGAGTTAATTCTGTATAGTATAATTTCAGGTTATAATGCTTGTTGAAATTAATTTAATTAATTAACTTCTGGAAGTAAGACTTTTCTTTGCAATATACATATATTAAACGTCTGAATTTAAAACTTTTAAAAGGCTAAATAAAATAAATAAAATAAGACAGACTTGAATACAGTTTTACTAAAAACATTAAAAATACATTCAATAAACGTTTCGCCAAACAACCGCAAGGCCTCATCAGTACAACTTAAGCATTGAAAAAACAAACAACAGAACAAATCAAGTACAGTTAAAGTTAAAGTTTTTCTTAAAAAAACAAATTGTCTGGTTTACTCAATTACATTCGCCAACATTGAATGAAGCCTGTTCCATTCCTAGTGAATATTGTTTGTTTAAAAAAAATACCGTATTCCTCCGCATTAGCCGGCATGCCGGAAAAAACCGAGGTACACCACCATGCCGAAAAAACTCGTATTTACCGGAATGCCGGAAAATATGAGGTTACGATACTGAAAGGACAAACGGCTGATTTATTTTGGTTTTTCTAACAACATTTTTCATTTTAAGAAAAAAAATCAATACTTATTTTTCTCTCTGTCTCTCTCTCTTTATATATTCCTTTGTATTTAAGTGATTATTAGATTCTATTTATCTTACTAGCTGAGACGCCCGGCGTTGCCCGGTCCCATAATAATGTTTTAAAATGAACCTGAAATTTGTATTGCAAAATCTCATAAAAAGACTCAATCTCGAACAGAACGAGCCTCGAACCGGATTCCCACTACCTACAGTACCGTACAAAATCTTGCAAAAAAGAAAAAAAAAAATAATAATAAATCTCGAATTTTTTAGTTCTACATTCCACCACCAGGAGGCGAACTATATTCTTAACAAAACTGTTTTTGAACGAAACTCCGTTAAACAACCTACCTGTAGATATAATATTCAAGGGGGTGGCGCACTTAAGCAAGAATTTAAAATATTTGTTGAAATTACTATTCGAAAATAGTTGTAAGTACACTTTTGAAATTCTATATTAAATAAGTAATACTTATCCCAGGGCCTGTCAAAAATCCGCTTCTAAAACGGTACATTTTTAAATATTTGGTCGAGCCCACTAAAAAAAAAATTGTTAGCAAGTATTTAAGATAGATGTTGAAATTACTATCCTCGCTTTTTCCGGCATACCGGGAAAGACCAGGGACTAATATTCGAAAATCTGGACTCCCTCGAATTTTGCAGCATGCCGGCTAATGCGGGGGAATACGGTAACTTTAACTGTACTTGAATTGTTCTGTTGTTTGTTTTAAAATCGATTAAGTTGTACTGATGGGGCCTTGCGGTTGTTTGGCGAAGCGTTTACTGACTGTATTTTTAATCTTTTTAGTAAAACTGTATTCAAGTCTGTCTTATTTTATTTAGTCTTCAAAGACTTTTCTTATTATTATTATTTAACATACTTTAAACTTTTTTTAAATTCCACGGATAGATGAAACTAATTTCTAAAATTTATGCCCTTCCAAAATAGAGTAGCTGAAACAAGAAGGGATTCTTTTAAAAGAAACATTTGATGGATTCGAATAGTATTGAGTATCAGAGCTGGGTTGAATATCGGAATGAAATGTAAAAGAGAAAAGTTTTAGCAATCGATAAGGATGCTTTTATTATTGCTTGTCTTTAAAAGTCTTATTCTGTTTCTGATAACAGAAAGTCAGAATCAAATAATAAAATGACTTTTTTAAATATATAACTTTTCGAAGTTCAGAAACGAAAGAAGAATGTAGCATTTTTTCGCAACAAACAAAAGACAGATGCAATGCAAAGACGGATTATTATAAAAATTTAAGTTTTACATTTTTTAATTTAAAAAAATCACTTAAAAGTGGAAGTGTTTCATTGTGTTTTATTCTGTATTATTTGTAAGCTTAAATTATGGTTTTTCAACGTATTAGTAGACTTTGTCACTTTTTATTTGGAGAAAAAAGTATCTTCATAGGTGCAGTAAACAAAAAAGAAAACAACGACATAATTTTTGCCAAAACATACTTTGAGCTTGGCTAGAAAGTGTATAGTTTATACGAGTAGTAATTTTCCCAACTGAGTGAAAGAGCGTCTAGGCTGGGACTCGAACACAGGACTTCTGGCTTCAACTGCCGATGCTCTTCCAATAGAGCTGTCTGGATGACATCGCAGCGAACACAATTCGCCCAGACAACCTTTTTTAAATGACATCTGGTTTGTTATTTGAAAGAGCTCGATAGAATAAACAGCAGTTAACTTCACTAAACTATGGATTCACAACTATATAATTACATATGAAAATCGCTTAAAATAATAAAACTTAGTACTTTCTAAAAGGGATAAAAATGGATTTATACGGCAAATAAATACTTTTATTTAGATAGACATGTTTCATCGTTCAGGCGGCGATATTTTCAAGATCTATAATAGTACAAATATTTTCGCAAAAAACTTTTTAAATTGAAAACTGGTAAACAAAAATCACGCGATCTCATATATAATGAAATTAAGAATAATAATGAAAATGGATATTTGTGAACGTGGAGAATTTTATACTATTGTTTCTTATTCTGCAGAGCACCACTTTTCAAATTTTAGGTAGCTCCATGATGGCTGGATCATTGCATATATTCTCACTGCGTAAAAAGATCTCTATTGATCCTCGAATAATGGATGGCAAATAAAATCTTGATGGATAGATATTCTACTATTTTTAAAATCAATCTGTAAAGGTTCTTTGTTATATAGTCTGTAGTGCAGTCAAATTAGGCAGATTTTGGGCCATTTTGGGACATAATTTCGAAAGTTTAGAAACTTGGTAATATTGTTTGGAAGGTTCTGCTAATAAACACACTAAAAGTCCTGATGAATGTGGGGGGGGGGGGGGTGAGCGCGAGAGATGGGAGGCAAAAGAAGGTATCTTTTTTCGGATTTTTGTTACTATCTCGTAATCTATAAGTCCTATTGAAAAATTGCTAGTACAAAAAATAAAGACAATTAAATTCAAAAAATAAAGACAATTAAATTCTCTACAAAAAAAGGTTCTAAACATTTTCCTTTAGAGGCCATAGTTAACGAGATAATCGCATTCAAAAATGAAAAAATTTGCCAAAAGTCACACCAGTGCCAGAGAGCGGGTCAACGGCACTTATATTGCATCTATTCAATCTAAGCTTCCTTAAACGAACGTTAATAAATTTGTTGTGAGGAGAATGGAACCCTGAACAATAACTTCAAAAAATTACATTTTTTGTTAACATAAAACATACAAAAATGAAAAATGCGTAAAATACTATGATATAGGAATAAACAATATACTCAAGTCCGTGATCATTTTGATTAACCCAGATTCAATGTGAAATTTCAAAAGATGTTGATTTGTGTTCCATTTCCATTAGGACATCCTCCTCAACAGGTGGTGGACTGTTTGAGCTGTCTCCATGACAGTAGTGGCAGGCGGCAGTGCATGTGATTCCTGTTTTTCTACATCTACATTTTTGCCAACAGCCAGTTGTATACTGGATGAGGTTTAGTACTGCCTCAGGGGCAACAGGATTGGTGGTTGTGACAGGCACTAACGTATGAACGAGCTTACGTTTCCAAGCCCAAATCTCAGGAGACGGTTCATTTCCCTGCTACAGCTGTATCTGTAATCATATATTTTTATATGAAGGGGTTAAGGCTGTGAGAAGAACAAGTATATCCACATCCTGTCCAACAACAGTAACGTTGTCACTTTCACTCAGTGCATCTATAGCAATCTGAACTGTCAGAGTGTCGGCATAATTAGGACTTTGCTGACATGAGACTCCTTTGTCATTTAAATTAGAGGAAAGAATGGGAATCAACATTGTCTTATTGTTCTTATTTGAGATGAACTGATTTTGGGGAACACTGGTGACAGTATGTTCTTCCAAATGTATGTTAGCTGACCTTTTCAAAAAAACATTCTATTTTATTCAGCTACATTGGTACTGTTTACAATGTCAGTGTATTCATCGAAACAATTCTGCGTCCCTTTCCACAATAGTGTTTCTTAACGTACTTTATTTAGGTGTTGCAAATATCCTGTATTGTTGATCCCTTCTTCCACACCACCTCATGTAACAGGAAGCACTCATCCACAACTATTGTTTGTTGTTGGTCTATTATCTCATCTGATTGTTTAAATGTTTGACATAAAGCACTTTTCTTTGTCTTGCGCATTCCGCAATCATTGAAAAGAGAGAGATGATAAGGAGCCAATTCATATTGTAGGTAATTTATAAATCATCATTACTACATTTGCACAAAGAAATCCGTTGGAATATAACTAGAGGATCTACAATTTTAATAGTATCATGAAATTTTTTTGAATTGTGCATACGGTTGAGTGATTGTGCTATACTTTTCCGAGTTAGTTTCACATCTGAGTAACATTTGCTAGACAACTGAATCATCTTTTTACTCCCGATTTCCAAAGTTTTGAAGCAGGTGATAGTTTCATCTCCAGTAACCCCAGAAGATATTGATATAATTATATCTATCTGAGGAAAGGGCGCGTGATTTCCAAACAAATTTGAAAGTTTGGAGATATCCGCAGCATCTCTATTAATCCGGGCTTCACGAAAATCCTTATGTTGTTCACCAGAAGAAAGAGTTAAACCATAGAATTCTTACAGGCCGATACAAATATGAAAGGTAGCTGTGACGTTCAAAACCCACTTATTCCTCGTCCATGTGTGAGCCCTACAGAGCATTTCGTAGATAGCATTAGTGTTTGCTCAATGGTTATGTCAGACCAATCCCCTGCCCAAAACTTGTCGCTGCGTCGAATAATCGTGAAATATGTCCTGATAATATGTAGAATCGTGAAATAGCTCTATCGAACAAACTTGTCGTATTCTTCTTTGGTCCTGACCCTGACAGAATGAAGGCTTAACATGTCTATAATCTATGTAAAAAAAGTATACCAAACAAAAGTTACAGAAGGAAATTAAATTGGAGTTAAGCCATGCATTTTAAAATGACTTCAAACCAGATTACGGAACATATAATCTATATAACATAATCTATAGTTAAGAAAAATGTCGTTTGTTGAAGTTATTGTTCAGACTTCCATTCACCTGATCACAACATTTATTAACGCTCGTTTAAATTTAAGTTAAATAGATGCAATCTAAGTGCCATTGACCCGCTCTTTGGCAGTGTGACTTTTGGCAAATTTCTTCATTTTTCAATGCGATTACTCGTTAACTGTGGCCTCTAGAGAAAAATGTTTATAACCTTTTTTGTAGCGAATTTAATTGTCTTTATTTTTTGTACTAGCAATTTTTCAATAGGACTTATAGATTATGAGATATTAACAAAAAACCGAAAAAAGGTACCTTCTTTTGCCTTCCCCCTCTAGCGCTCACCCCCATTCATCAGGACTTTTAGTATGTTTATTAGTAGAGAACCTTCCAAACAATATTACCAAGTTTCAAAACTTTCGTAATTATGTCCAGAAAAAAACCTAATTTGACCGGACTATTGGCCAAAGCTGTAGTTTTTTTTTATATCTGCTATATGTTCTTTGTTCTTAGTTTTAATATTTCTGTTTGTTATCCCTATATAAAATTGCACTGTTCCATCGTCTTTGATCAAAGATAGTTCATATACCCCTATTAATTGATTTGGTTCTTTTGGATCTATTTTCTTACAGACTATGTTTTTTTAATTTTACGGAAGGTTTTGAAATAAGGGAGATGCTGTATTCATTAAGTTTATATTTCAGTCTTTCGAAGAAACCAGAAAAATATTGTTAAGTATTTTTATCACTAGTACTCATTTATATCCATGTGATTTATACACATGCATTAGTGAAATATTGTTATTAAATATTATAATTTTATAAGTATATTTTTATCACTTTTAGCATGTATTAACTTAGTTTAGATAGCTATACTTAAAAAAATTATAACACAATCAAACTGACTGGTAAATAAATCATATGAGTATAGTAATTTTTCCAATTGAGTGAAAATGTGTCGAGGCTAGGATTCAAACCCACAACCTTTGTCTTCAATTGCCAATGCTCTTCCAGTTCAGTTATCTGGACGACTAACTTGATGAACCCTGGCAATTGAAGCCAAAGGTTCAGAGCTCGATCTCCAAACTGGACACATTTTCACTCAGTTGGAAAAATGACTATTCATATGATTTATTTACCAATCAGTTTGATACTGTTAGGCGCGCCACACACCAGGGAGACATGCGGCAGAAAAGCGTGAGGCATGCGACAATTTCGCCCTGTTAACAAAGAAAAAACCGGTTTGAACAGCAGAATTTGCCTCATGTCTCACGATTATTGTCGCATGTCTCTCTGGTGTGTGGCGCCCCTTAAAATAATAAAAAGCCCTTCCATCCGAGAGGAAGAAGTAGCTTCCCTATTTCTTAGTTTTAAGATTACTCGAATTACTAATTTTACTCGTTACTTACTCTTTACTAATACTTACTAATTTTACTCGAAAACGTGAAGTTAAAATGCGAAGAAACCGATTACAGAAGATTCGTTAATACTGATTTTGAAAGAGAATTTCGTCAAATTATCAGTTATAGCCAAGCTGGCTTCATTTAGGCAATTTATTTTTAATCGTAAAATTTTGCGATATTTCACAATGTGTCACCAAACTTGGCGAGAATCAAACGCTAAGAAATATGAATACATAGTTTTATTCGTATGACTGGAAAAATGGTTACAACAATGAAAGATAATTTCTGAGAAATGAACGTTCATTAAAACTCATAAATTAATCCTTGATGTTTTTATTCTGTTTGTCTTGTTATAAGATGTCAGCCACCCTACAATTTCAAACTGTTGTATCTCAAGAACTAAAATGACTTCTTAAAACACCATCAAAAACTTTTAAATGCGCAAAAGTTTTGTGCATTTAAAAGTTTTTGATGGTGTTTTAAGAAGTTATTTTAGTTCTTATATATTCACACTAGTTTCATCTTATTTTCTTTGCTATATCTGAGCCCTTTTTAAGGTAGAGGCAAAATAAAAAATTCTTCGGAATCCTTTTAACAAGGTCAAACCCCTTAATCAGAAAATAAATTTGGATGTTTAATGTTTTGTACATCTTTTAAAATTTGAAATCTTTAAGGGGCCACCATTTTGAAACAAGAAGGTGGGCGAATTGTTAAACGAACAGGTTCGAGACATTGGTATGTTCTGTACACATTCTCAGTTATATCCAAATCGGTTTATAAATACGAGAGTTATAGCATGACAAAACCAGATGTGTGTATATATATATATACTGTATATATACATATATATGGATATATATGTATATATATGTGTGATGAGACTCTATTTATAAATCATAAC
Source organism: Maratus speciosus (assembly GCA_963932465.1). Lineage (NCBI taxonomy): Eukaryota > Metazoa > Arthropoda > Arachnida > Araneae > Salticidae > Maratus > Maratus speciosus. The sequence goes on from OZ010789.1 coordinate 467,710,664, forward strand.
TCACTTCTAAGACGATCACTGACATTTATTAAGACGAAGACAAAACAAAAATACAGTTAAAAGCACTCTTCTCAATCAATATTTAGCTTAAAAGCAACAACTTTGGCTTCATTTACTTATTACCGTCGAATATTTCGAAGATTTTCATACGTCATTTAAATCTTCTATTTTATATCGTCGAGAATATTCTGTTCCTTTTAACAAAACCGCCGTCGTCCGGTTTTTTCTGCATTTTCACTTCACGCAGCTTCGTTACTTTTTAATCTCGAAGCGGAATACAGAGTCGGGGACATTCAGTCTGGTGCAAGTGTTACTTACGAAATTCCCCACATGCAGCCTTCCTGACATCTTGAGCTGCCGCAGCGACATGAGCTAAAATAGAATCTGAAAAAGAAACAAAAACAAAAACCAGTAACTATTCTTAGGAAGAAAAGAAAAAAAAATAATCTGCACGTCAGAAAGATCACTCAGTCTATTTGAAGTGGCGTAACATTATATGGAAATTTCTTTAAAAACATTGACTTATAAAATTTTCTCAGACACATAAGAAGAAAAGATTTAAAAAAATGTTTTTTTTTTTTAAGCTTCAGTGTTCGTCAGGCCAAGGTTTCATGTATTCAGCACACTAGCTAGTATTTATCGGTCCTTCGGTTGATGAGATTTTCGCTACGTCGTAGGTGTCGTTAGACTTCACTTTAGTTACTTTATACGGACCTAAGAATTTAGATTTCAACTTTAAATCTGGTCCTTGGTGGGTTCTCTTATTTGCTACGAGGTCACAAGCTTGTACTTCCGGGGTTTCTTACGTCGTAAATTATAGTGCTTGCGATTTTCTTGTTGAATTTCCAGAATATTTTTCTTGGCTTCTTTACGGAGCTCTTCTCTGTCTTTCATGAATTGTTCTTCGACTGCACTGTTTAAGAGGTCAATAATTTGTACATCTTCTTTCTATTTCATTTTTGTACCAAATAATATTTCGAACGGTGTTTTCTTAATGCTTCGTTGGTAAGTTGAATTAATGAGTTGTTGAACTTTAGAAACATGTTTAAACCATTTGGTCAGTTCGTCTTTTGACATTTTAGAGATTACAGAAATTATGGTGGAATTAAGTCGCTCTACTTGACCATTGGCACGGGGAAGGCCAGTTGTAACTGTTTCGTGCTCTATATTTTCATCTTGACAATAATCAGCAAATTCTTTACTTGTGAAGGCAGGACCTTTATCGCTAATAATGGTGGAAGGATTGCCAAAAGTATAAATTTATTGTCGTAGTTTTGATATAACTTCGGTAGCAGAAGTGGTTTTACAGGGATACAACCAGACGAATTTAGTAAATGCATCTATTAAAGACAAAATGTGTTTGTAATTTTTGTTAGTTGTTTCAAGAGGGCCTAAATGATCAATGTGGTAGGTTTGGAGAGGAGTCTCTTCTTTAGGTAAGGGATGTAATTCACCTTCTTGTTTTCCACGTTTGCGATTATACAAAAGGCATGTTACACAATTTGCTATAATTTTATTAATTTTATTTGACATATTAGGGATGAGAAATTCTTCATTAAGGAGTTCTTTACAACGTTTACGGCTAAAATGTCCTTTGTCATGAACGTGTTTAATGACATTTAGCTCCATTTCATCCGGCACAACTATCAGATCGATACTTTTATGATTGTTATCGAGAACGTTATTCTTAAGGAAATAGTTGTCATATGGCTTTGTTTTCAAAATTTCTTTGATGGCCTGTATATGTTCGTCAGTGTTCTGGGATTGTATGATTTTGGAAGTAAAACTATCTTGAATGATCTTACATATTGGATTTCTACAGCGTCGACATCGACATGGCGCATGCGTGTACCTTGTCTGTGTTCGATTGTATAGTTATAGTCAGCTAACATTAAAGCCCATCGAACAAAGCCCATTGGTGCAAAGATCTTTTTTATTCATAGTAAGGGCGAATGCGTTGCAATCTGTGACTATCTTGAAAGGAATACCTAGAATGTAAACGCGAAATTTTTTAAGGGCTTCTATGACAGCTAAAACTTCTAATTCATAACTCGAATATTTGCGTTCGATATCTGTGGTTTCTTTGCTCATAAAGTAGACAGGGTGAAATTGATTGTCAATAGAAGACTTTTGAAGGACTGCTCCGTAACCGTCAATAGATGCATCACTGTGAACTTCTGTTTCATTACTAGGGTTATAAATGCTTAAAACAGGACCTAAAGAAAGGATGTATTTCAGCTGATTAAATGCATTTCGTTGCTGGTCACCACAGTGAAATTTAGTGTCCTTTCTAAGGAGATCTGTTAAAGGCTTAGCTATTAAAGAGTAATCTTGAATGAATTTACGAAAATATGAAGTTAGTGCGACAAATGAATGTGCATCTTTTATACTTTTAGGTTCTGAGAAATTGAGGACTGCTTTAGTTTTTAAGGGAGATGGATGCAGTTGACCATTTTTAATGTAGTAACCCAAAAAATCAATTTCTGTAAAAAGTGGCATTTTTTAAGATTAAATTCTAAACCATATTCGGATGCAGTTGTAAGGACGCGCTGTAATTTCTGGAGTCCTTCGACTTCGTTTTCAGTGGGTATTATGAAGTCATCCATATAGACAATAAGTACTTTTTCATTAATGAGGTCTCGAAAAACGTTATAAATATATCTTTGAAACACTAAGGGCGCATTGCTAAGGCCATAATTCATATATAAGAATTCAAATTGACCAGAATGTGTTACGAAAGAAGTATATTTTCTACTATTTTCTTCTACTTCGACATGAAAAAATGCATTTTTAAGGTCAAGAGTAGTAAATACTTTTGCAGAATGCAACTGATCAATAATGTCATCAATTACTGGGAGGGAAAAACGTTATTTATGTGTTTTAGAATTTAATTTCCTATAGTCAACATACAATCTATATGAGCCATCTTTCTTTTTTACTAGGACAATAGGTGATGAAAAATTACTAGTGCTTTTACGAATAATGCCTTTTAGAGCCACTCAGAAATTTGTTTTTCTACGAAGTTTTTCTCTATTGGCGCCAAGCGTCTGGGAGGACAAGTGACAGGTGTTTCGTTTTCCAGATGAATTGATAATTTAACATCAGTTGTCTTTATTTTTCTGGGAGAATAATTTTGAATAAGTTCTGAAAATTTTGAACGTATTGTTTCATCGGTAATATGAGATAAATCAAAATTAAGATCGTCTAATACATGAACAACATTAATCAAAACTTATTGGACGTATCGTCATTTTTCTCGATTTTTTGCATCGAAATATTATTTCCAGAAATTGTTAAAATACTTTGTTGTATAACATCTATACCAATAATAAGATCAAAAGATATGGAATAATCTGGGACTACATAAACATTAGTTGTATAATTAAAATTATCATAATGTCCGTAGAGAAAAAACCCAGGGGTTTGATTATAGTATTTCCTAATCCAGTTAATGTGATGATTGAATGTTCAAGGTTCGAGATTGTAGGGAGTTTGCTGTAAATACTTTCCTTTAGCAAACTTCTTTCACTGCCTGTGTCTATCAATGATGTAACATTTACACACGAAATAAAGACTTGTTTGGTCATGAAAGTGTTCGACGTGACCGTGGAAACATTGGAGGGTTCAGGCTTAGCTCTAGACCTCCTAGGTTAATAACATTGAGCCGATTTGTGGCCGAAATTCGAGAGATTGAAACAACGAGGGCCTTTGTCTTTATGTCTGCATTGGCTACTTTTATGATTTGAATAACCGCAATTAAAGCAAAAAAGATCAGATTTTGGTCGAAAGGATTTCTCTTCCACTGGCATTTCAGGTTTGACTTTATGAAGTTTAGTGTTCTCATAGTCATGTCGAATTTTGTCATAAATTTTGAGCTTTTGTTTGAATTCTACAATGGATTGGCATCCATATAATATTGATTTTCTAAAAACAGGGTCGGGTATACTATTTATGACACATTGCATTAATGCGGAATCCCCGATGTTATCACGCGAGCATAATTGTTTCATTACAAGAAAATATTCTTCTGTTGATTCATTTTCTTGCAATTTTCGTTTATTTAATATATCATGTAACTCGGCAGAATTATAAGTGGTACTAAATCCTTAAATTAAGAGTTGTTTAAGTTTGTCATATGAATTGGTATGAAATTCTGTCTGTACTAACAACTGGGCTTTTCCTCGTAAGGATCTTTTACAAAATATGAATTTATGAAAGTCAGATAGTTATACAGACTAGTGACATCGTCAAAATTACTGAGCCAGGCATTTATATCACTAAAAGAACTTCCGTCAAAAGGAGGTACAATACTTTCAACATCAGTAAAACTAATACATGATGGCACAAAACTTTGAACTGGAAGTTGCTTGTTTTTGTCAACATTTGATAATTTGGTCTTATTACTTGAAGTCATATTATTTGAAGGCAATTCGGGTTCCGAGTCAGTGTCACTTTCATTTTGTATAATATTAGTTTGTAGTAAATTCAAGTCTGAAAGGTATGTAACTAATCGAGTTGCAAGATCATTTAAAGCTCCTTGATTAGAAATGCAAAGTAGATTGCACACTGTAATCAGATCATTTAAAGAAAAATCAGTTTGAACTTTAGTTATTTTATTTTTTAACTCGATGCTGTTGGTTTGAAAACCGAAACCAGTAAAATCACGTTTTTTCTTTCTATTAGATCGATCCCCTTCAGCATCAAATACGAATTTATTTAGTAATTTAATTTTATTTGTTCGTTCATTTTTAAATGCAAGTTCCAGTTCTGGTATGTCAACTAACTTCATAATAAAATAATAACAATGGACTCACCGTTAGGATAATATCCGGGTTGAATCTGAAAAATGGATAATATTGGTGGGTTAACTCTCACTTCTGAACAGCACTTTGGGGGATGAGACTCTATTTATCAATCATAACTCACTTCTAAGACGAACATTGACATTTATTAAGACAAAGACAAAACGAAAATACAGTTAAAAGCACTCTTCTCAATCTATATTTAGCTTAAAAGCAACAAGTTTGGCTTCATTTACTTAGTATCATCGAATATTTCTAAGATTTTCATATGTCATTTAAATCTTCTTTTTTATATCGTCAAGAATATTCTGTTCCTTTTAACAAAACCGTCGTCGTCCGATTTTTTCTCGTTCTACTTATTTTTTCTGCATTTCCACTTCACGCAGTTTCGTTACCTTTTTAATCTCGAAGCGGAATACAGAGTCGGGGACATTCAGTCTGATGCAAGTGTTACTTACGAAATTCCCCACATGCATATATACATATATATGGATATATGGCTATATGGATATATACATATAAATCATCATTTGAAAGTAGAGTGGCTTTGGGTTCTAAGGGTCATGATTGATGAAAATTTAACAAAATTTTCTGTAAGTACTTTTCTCCGAACGGCTGCAATGTTTTGCTCTTTACTTTTTGTATTGGAAGTTACCTAAAAAAAGTATAACTTACATATTGTAATCAGTATTTGGCGAAGTAAGACATGCATTTTTTTATGAGAAAACTACGATACGGCTTTTTTATTAACCATAAAATGAATCTTATTAAATAAAAAACCCCATGAGATGCAGAAAGATTTTCTTGTCTACGGAATCAAATTAAGTAATTACAACTCAAGACTTTCAGCGCCTACATAGAAACAAACACCACAAAAATCCTTAGTCTTATCTGGAAAATAGAAATCTTAAGCAAAACATCGTTTAATGAAATCTATTCATGAAAATAAGTATTAGATAAAAAAAGAACACACATCGTTACAAAGCAGGGATAAGCAATACTGTCATTTTCCCAATTACATTCAGTATTATTTTTACATATTCTCAACAGTATACTTTGAAAACTTTTTTTGGTTGGACTATTTTATTGCTCATTTACAACGAGTTTAGGTATAACTTTATTTTGCACACCTTACATTTACATGTTTTTCGATAATTATATGGAAAAATCACTCACTTTAGTAAAATATAAAGTTAATTTAATATTTGTGTTTAGATTATTCTAATTCAATGATACATTATTTTATGCGCTAGTCATTAATTAATGTACGTTATTTTAAACCATGGATATTTCAAATTATATTAACGTATTTTTTATTTTGTTTCTTTCAAATAACACCGTTAAAAACCTTTGTAGAAAAAAAAGTCTGATTTGAATATTTTGTTTCTCATCTAGTTAAAAAGCTATTTCAAAAGTTTCATATTAATAATGAAATTAAAAATATTAACAGAATAACAAACAGGAAGCAAGAATTCTGCTTTTTCAGAATTTAGTGTCGCCCCTAAAGAGAAAAAAAAATTATTGTTATTACGAGGGGGAACCTGTCGAATTTCGACGAAAGAAAATGTTTAGGAAGGAACTGTTTCATTAATTTATAATAAACCTACAAAATTAGTTATAATAAAAAAGGCTTCTTATATTGGTTAGTCTAACTCCAAACAAATATTAATAACCTAAAGGTCACTGCTCTTCTATAAAGGCACTCAATTTTTTTTTGTAAAACATTGCGTTTTATCAGTGTTCAATTGCGTTATTTTCAAAAGTGAAGCATTTCCACGCTTGAACAATTTCAAAGCCTCTGGAGTGAAAATAATGCACTTCTTCAAAACATATTTCAGTTTTAAGACAAGTACACGTTTTTATTTTATATAAAATGCAGTTATTTGCATCCGCTGCCAGAAATCCACATCTACGATCCAGTCTTAAACAACATCTATAGAAAGGTATGCATATGACGTCACCATCGCGGAATGATACGCAAACACAGCAAAAAGAGATGTCGTAAACTCTAAAAAAAGAAAAAAAAACCCATCGGATATCTAATTATCATATGCCTTCATTTGTTTGTAACATTAATATGAATACTGAAAATAAATATAGTTAATAAAATCTCCCTGTTTTATCAGAAATCATTCATTTATATTTTTTCAGAATAGTACGTATTTTAATTGCATTTTTTTGCAGCTGATATGAAAAAAATGGCAACAAAAAGATATAGTAATCTACTATTTTGTCTTTACTTTCTATAGAAAAGGAGTACTTCAGCTGCCACCATTACAGAAATAGCATTAAAAACTACCAAAAAATTAATATCTCAAAAATAAATTAGGATGCAGTTTTCAAACAAATTGCAGTTTAAAGTACTTCCCCTCCCCCTTTATGAAAGTGTAAAAATTGAAGATGTGCGATGTCTAGAATTTTAAAAAGTTGCAGTAGAGATTATCAATATTTAACCGAAAAATGATACATTTGCTTCGTTTTACGGCTGGCTTATGTAACGTAACGTTATTTTTTAGTGGCCACACTCTAATTGTTGCCTGAAAGAAATAGCATATCGGAGCTAAAAATAGAAGACATAATTTATAATAAACATGCTATATTTTAATGTGAAGAAAATTTTTCATTAAGTCAAATTTTATCGGAATAGCTCATAAAAAATATACAGAAATAACATCTTCCAAACTAAGCATTTTACCGACTTCTTTTCCGAAATACGTCTCTGAAAGAGAATTCTAAATACTGTTTGTTTTACGATCTTTGTGTTATATTCTTTTAGTACATAAAAATAAAGAATTTCAAACAAGTAGCATTTGAATAAAAAATAGAGGTCGTTTAAAAGTTCAAAGTATACCGTTAGATTTTGTTTTCGAGCAAGTAGTCTGAATTATCAATTAAATATACTACATTGAATTTGATATGTTTGTATATTTATCAGTAATGAAGAATAATGAACGATTTATGAAATGCTTTTTAGTTTTTAATTTTAAATTACATTTTAATTTTTCTTGAAGGAATATTATATATAATATTAGGGAGCTCTGCCCCCTGCAAACTACGCTCGCCAACCCTCGTTCAGACACTGCAGAATCTAAAAGCACACTAATCTGATCGCTTTTAAAAAGATTAGAGAAGATTGAATTATACTGAAAAAACCTTAGCGATCTCCCTTTAAACGGGTTTCGGCACTTACGTACCTTACGTACGGTACTTTCCATTCAATTCCCTTTGATTGCAAAAATTGGAGGCAAAATCAGTTGCTGTTAAGACATCCAATGGTTGTTTTCGTGCTTGTTTCACAATCTGTTGCCTGTTATATCTAAAATCTGTCACCAAACTATAAGATTAAATGCCAATAATGGTTGATCGTAAATGTTACAATCACTTGACTTTAAGGAAGTTACACGTGTTTACGCCATTAAATGATTTTTATTTCGACGTTTTATTTGTATTCTTGGTACTTTTCCGTTATACGGACACCATGCCAAAATGTATGCTAATGGGCCAATTATTTCAACCCTGATCGTTGATCAATGAAATGTTTACTGCAATGCTAAAAGATATTTTTAATTTTGTACCAGTAGTTTAATATGAGTTTTATTTCCTTACTTTATTGTATAACAATTATGTTTTCATTTATTTTAAGTATGTATTTGTGATTTAATAAAATAGTTCGTAAAAGTCTGTAATTTTCAAATGTTATATTTTTAAAATGCTTACTTTGCTATGGGCAATGTTTCTTCTTTTATTTTTCAAATGTTTCAATTTACGTGATTTTTTTTTTTTTTTTTTTTTTTTTTTTTTTTGCGCCAACTATTACGCTTGCCGACAATGGTGTCCGTATAACGGAAAAGTACCGTATTTTTATTAATATTATTCTAATTTGTTTGTTCTTTCGTTATTTAAAATAAAAAATTATGTCAATTTGTATAATTTGGCGAATGGTTTGGCAATTTATATATTTTGGCGAAATTGGTCGACGGGAGAAATAGTACTATTAAAACATTGCTTTGAAGTTGAAATTAAATGTCATGATTTGTTGTATTGTCAGATACGCACCGGGTTTGGCGTGCATTTTTTTACGATAATTTGGCGAAAGCCTCATTTTCGAATACCAGTTACATATGCATTTTTTAATTATTATCTGTTATTTTAAAAATGAAATAACAAAAAATAAAAATAAGTTTAATTAATAACTATAGAACAAAACAATTTATAACATTTTTTTGTAAATAAAAAGAAAATAAATTCAATTAATCATTTATTAGTAAATAGGCAACAATAGCCGTGCAAAATAACGCCATTTCGGCGCCAATTAGGTAGAGCATATGACATCTGTGCCTAATATTTTTCTTTTCGTTTCGTTAAAAAAGAAAAAAAGGAAGAAGTGAAAGCCATTTATTTTAAAAGTTTCAGTTTTAAATGAAAGTTTTGTATTAAATAAAATGATAATGAAATACAAATTGAATTATGATGATATGATTATGATGATGATAACATGATACATTTCTCAGCATACATTTAAGGGAGGCCAAAGTGGTCGCTAAATTAATTTAAAATAATAACCTTTTTTAAAATATGAAAAAAAAATCTATTATGATTAAAATTTGAGTTGCCATTATTAGAGAAAAGTATATAAAATTAGAAAAAAAATAATATTTTGAAAACTAATTCGAACTTAAAAATTCTAATACCAGTTTTGACATCTGTGGATCAATACGGATTTTTGGTGTTAATTTCATCGCAAAGTATTCGGTAGTTTAGGATAAATCGCCGTGAAACATAATCAGTTGTTTAATCAGTCGTTTCATAGAATCGTTTCATAAATTCGTTACAATTCTGTCGTTTCGTAATATCCGTTTCATAAATTCGTTTCATTAGGATTTTATATATATAGGGTGGATTTATCTATGCTTTTATCTATCCTACATTTTAATGTGAAATATAATTTTTATTGAGTCAAATTTTATCGCAATAGTCCATAAAAAATATACAGAAAAAACATCTTCCAAACTAAGCATTTTACTGACTTCTTTTCCGAAATACGTCTATGAAAAGGAATTCTAAATATAGTTTGTTTTACGATGCTTGTGTCACATTCTTGTGATACATAAAAATAAAGCTCTTCAAACAAGTACCATTTGAATAACAAATAGAGATAGTTTAAAACTTTAAAATATATGCTAGATATTTGTTTTTGAACAACCAGTCTGAATGTGTAAATTAAATTTCCTGTATTGAATTTTATATGTTTGTCTATCTATCAATAATGAAGAATCATAAACGATTTATAAAATGCTTTTTATTTTTTAATTTTACATTACATTTTATTTCTTTATGAAGGAATGTTCCATATAATATATATATGTATGTTACAAGGTTTTCTTTTTAAATTCTATTGCATAATCCAATAAAATTTTTTAATATAGAATTTGTATAAATTTGATTTTACTTTTGAATTTTTTTTTCAGTGAAAACCCTATGTATAAGTTAAAAAAATTAAGTTATTGGCTGTACTAAGTTTGAATTTAGTATTATAATCGAAGAAGATTATATATTAAAAATATAATATATTGCACATGTATGTACATTTTAAGGAATTTACTCATCCCAAATCATATTATTTGAAATACGACAGGATTCAGAATAAAGAAATTTAAGCGAGTTAGCTTGTGCAGAGTTGCCAATTTTTAGGCTAAAATTAAACGTCACAAGATCGAACTGATTTTTCGATTTGTAAAATAAATCGTTCAAGTTCACACGCGTAATTTTTTTTTCGTTTTGGTGTGTGCATACCGGAAATGTAAGTATGCACAAATGATATCGTAAAGCAAAATCTTCAAAAAAGATATCAAGAGACAATATTACTGCTGAACTCTTCTGAATTTTAAACGAAATCCTTCCCATACAGATATAAATGGGAAAGAAGCTTTTCAACTGTTATTCTCAAAAGATGTATTTCTTCTACTTTTTATTGTGAAATGAGTTTTGAGATCCTTCTATTGAAATAATTTGAGAGAGATTCGGTAGGAGTCTCTTTTTTTAATGTCTTTTTTCTTCTATCTATAAATTATAGTAATGATGTGACACTTATACGTGTATTTTAATTAAAAATTGAGATAATTATTTCAGAATACGTACCACTGTTTTAAGCAAAAACAAACAATTTATTGGGAAACCAAACTAGCAATGAAAAAAAACACATATGTAAAATATATTGCAAAACATCTCGTATCTAATCTTCGATGATCATTTTAAATTTAAAAAAAATCTCATGGAGTAATGAAATTATATCTCTTGCCCAAGTGTTCATATGTTAATAAAATAATTATTTATTTTCAGGAGGTTTTACTTTCATCCTTTCCTTTCGCAGGACAATAATCTTCAATCATCCACAGACGTGTAATTTGTTTACTGATGATTGTCATAACCTAAATTCTTAGTCATTATATCTGCAACCGATTCAGATTTAATTATTTATCCGGTTTCAATATCTCTTCTTTTGATCTTTTATAAAATGATATTTACTAGAAATATGTTTATTCCGATTTATTAACCCTTGATTATTGACTACCAGTGCTAATTTTTATTGCCACTTTACTATTTTTTCTTGGCTAATTTGTAAGAAACACATTAACCATTTTCCGTCAAAAACGGCATCACGTAAACTTAAAATTCAGATTAAATTGTCCAGAGCGCAACCAATTTCTGCTTATTATTTTTTCATCTGATTAGTAATTCGCCTAGTTTACTGATAAATCCAATAAATGATTTTGAATCATCTGCTGTACACCAGCTAGAATCAGAGCAAAGTGACAATTGGTTCTTTTTCTTTTTAATTCAAATTTTGTAGTTTTTAGTGTTTTCAGTGTACCATAAAATTCTCTTCACTTCTTATAAATGGATTTCTCTAGGATCTTTTGCATACTGAGACAAGTTATTTATAGTGACTGCTATATTTAGTATTACTAATTTTACCATATTTCCTAATCTTCCAAGCGTTTCTTGATATAATGTGACATGAATTTTCTTTGAGTTTTCATACTCACAAACACATAAAAATTCCAAAATTATTGCACAGTCAGTAGATAAGATCCACCAATTTTTCTTAAAGATTTGATAGACTAGCATCTAAAATCCACAACGGCTGCGAATGAAACGTTAAACTTGAAATGTATGAATTTATTACTTTTTAAACTTAACTTTTATTCAGATGGAAGTTTAAGCAGACTAAGAACTCAATGATTTATTCGAAACTAAAAAAACTGACTGAAAAAATTAAAAATAATAAATTAGTACGAAGATCCTTTGATCCTTTATTCTTAGAAAAATGTACTTTTTTCCGTTAATATTGTTAGCTCATCAAAAATTTTAGTTCGTTAAAATTTGTAGTTCATTATATAATTAATTTGTTTCTGCATAATTTCTACACTATGCTTCTATACACAAAAATGTAAAACATTTTCGACATTTTAAGAATAATACACGGCTTATAATTTTAATTGTAGAATATGTTGAAATATATACAGTAGCGTGTAAAAGTTTTTGATCTAATGTATAAATTAACAATAAAGATTAAAGTATAGCAAAATATTAACAGATTCAATATAGAACGATATTATACAGGATGTAATAACAAAATATAGGTGAACATTTTAAATATTAAACATAAAAAATAGAATTGAACTCATATTTTGCCTTCGTTGATTTGACCTTCTTTAGCTCGAATTACAGTCTTGCACAATTTTGGCAATCGAGACGCCGATTTTTTCAGTTTTTCTTCTCTTATGTTTCTCCAGGTATCATGCAAACATTCCCAAAGACTTCAAAGATTTGTTGGAGCCATCGTACAAACTTTCCTGCCCATTTCATTCCACAATGGCTTAATAGAATTGAGGTCAGGCAGTTGTGAGAGCCATATCATAATTTTGAGAGCTTTTTGCTTCTCCTTTGTTTTGAAATAATTTAAACATAATTTAGGTAAGTGTTTTGGGTTGCTATCTTACTGAAAAGTGAATAATCTTCCAATACTTCGAGTAGCAGATGGAACAACATGACGTGCCAAGATACTGTGATACATTTTCTTATCCCTTTCTGACTGAACTTTTACCGAATCTCCAACTTTTACCCCTCCAAAACCATCGCAAATCATCATTTTACCGCTTCCATGATTTAAACAATTTTTGCGTACTCGCTCTTTGACCATTCTTTATACATACTGACGTCTTTTGGTTCCGAAAAATTCAAACTCGGTTTCAACAGTTAAAAACACCTTTTCCCTTTCATTTATTACCCAAGATTGCTATTCTTTAGACCACTGAAGATATTTTGTTTTATTTATGAGACTTAGCAAAGGTTTTCGATAAGCTATGCGACCATCCAGACGCTTCTTATTTGTCGCAACGGATATTGGAGATTGTCTACTTTTATTCAACTTTTCTTTAATTTAAGTAGCAGGAAGTCCTCTCTTTTGTTTACTCATGATCACAATATGTTTGTGTTCCTATTTGATATACATTCAACCGTCCATAACATTTTCTAGTTGAATGTGTTCCTGTTTCTTTTAGTTTAGCTAATGTGTATGTTACGCTTGATTTGGGAATTATTAATTTTTTTTTGCAATTTTATCATAAGTATAACCTTTTTGAGACAGAATTTCAATTTTACCACGCAACTCAATTGAATAGTCACGTTTATTTGCATTTTTTTTTTCAGTTTTATAATAAGTATAACCTTTTTGAGACAAAATTTCAATTTTACCACGCAACTCAATTGAATAGTCACGTTTATTTGCATTTTTTTTCAGTTTTATAATAAGTATAACCTTTTTGAGACAAAATTTCAATTTTACCACGCAACTCAATTGAATAGTCACGTTTATTTGCAATTCTTTTTTGCAATTTTATAATAAGTATAACCTTTTTTAAACAGAATTTCAATTTTACCACGCAACTCAATTGAATAGTCACGTTTATTTGCAATTTTATAATAAGTATAACCTTTTTGAGACAGAATTTCAATTTTACCACGCAACCCAATTGAATAGTTATGTTTTTTCTTAATTTTTTAAAAAGTTATTTACAAGCAATCAATATTACATGCAGTAGAGAGTAATATTAATTAATCGCTAAATATATTAAATATTTGAATTGCAAAACATAAATTATAATATTAAGTAATAATTATAAAATTAGTATACTTACTTAACTAAATTTATCCATATAAACACTAAATTTGATATGAAGAAGCAAAAAATTCAAATTTCTATACGTAAATAATGCTCCAATATACGGTTGCTATAAGATGTGTGATGTTTTCAATCATTGTAATAATTTGAATGCACTAAAGTAGAACTTTTGCTTTGTGAATTCGTTCATAAACACAAAATTAAATTTAAGAAATAAATTAAATCAATACTTACACGTATTATGTAATCAAAATTGGTTTATTGTACTTGTCCAAAGACATTTGCACGCTAAAATATGCTTAATATGAAATATGATTAATATATGTTTAAAATAATTCAAATTCTATCAAAAAAGTTTTTTTCTGATGTTAGAGAAGTACTATTTCCCCCTTAACAATAGAATAAAAAGTTATTTTCTTTTTTTATGTCAGGCAATTTGAACTTTTTCTGTGTTTCTGGAAGTTTAAATTAACGAGTAGTAGACTGCACTTATAGTTCACAAAAGGCTATTTTTAAATTTATGTACTTACTCACAGATATTATAGGTTTTATTGTTTGTAAGCAAAATTTAAAAAAAAATTAAAAAAATTATTCCGTTTTAAATACTAGATATAAACAATTATATTCACAATTTTTTATTAGCATACTGTCGAATAAGAAAATTTACTCTTATACTTAGAAAACTTACTCTTTCCACTCTTATAAAAATCTATAAGTACCACTTGGTTCTTTTTCATAAATTTAATATCGAACACAGACAAAATTAATTTGCAATGTTTTTTTAGCAAATAGTTTTCATTTCCTGGGTAGTTTATTCTAAGAAATGTTTCAATTACTTTATCGCATTTGGAATTTTCGCAATTGCACTTTTACTTTTCGATTCAACATTTCAATATTTGTCCTTTAAAAATTATTATATTTATCTTTCTACTGTATATATCTGTCAAGTAATTGGGATTGAAATGAATTTTGATAGTAACGATAAAAATAAACATCCATTTTTTTCAATTTCCTGAGGTAAAATTTAATTTATAAAGAGTGACGCTTAGTAGCTTGTTTATGTATTTTCAAATTCAATCAATATTTCGATATAATAATTTCTTTTTGTCAATTTATCATCAGTTGAGCTATGGCAGTTGTATAAATATTATGGACTATTGAGGTGTTTTACATGTTAACTACAGTGTACTCTCGTTAATGCGTCTCCGTTTAAGATGTACCGCTGTTTAATGCGGATAATTTCGTTTTTCTCATCATATGATAATTATTTAAAGAACATCGCATAACACGGACTTCGGCTAGTGCGAACGTTAAATGGCCTTCCTGGGAAGTCTGCACTAATGGAAGTTCACTGTAAATGTACTTTTTCTCCTAAAAAACTCATCCAATCACAGCAAATTTTTTGTATAACTTTATTGAATGTATATTTATCAAATGAATTACGAATTTTTTAAAAGAATAAATACTTACATTTTATTGAGGTTAAAAAAAAGCACTTGTGCTTTTTCCGAAACCCCGTTTACGATTTTTGCATGAAATTTTTACACAGGTTTGAAAACCTTAATATTTATAATTGATAAAAATTTCAAAACGTTCGGTGTTAAGACCTTTTTTTTTATGTTAAAAGATCCGACACAAAAAGAAAAAAAGAAAAAAAATCTGGAACAAAACACAACTTTTTTCACAATTTTAATATCAATATTTTTTCGCGATGTTTTTACACAGGCATCAAAGCCGTTATATTTATAACGGATAAAAATTTCAAAGTGCTTGGACAATAAGAACTAGTTTGTTTAAGTACTAAATGACCAAAGAAAAAAAAATAAAAAGGTGTTCTGATTAGCACCCTCGCCACTAAATATCAAAATTTTTCCACGAATTTTTTACACAGGCTACAGAAATATTATATTTTTTACTCCTAAAAATTTGAAAGAGATTTAGGCGATAATAATTTTAAAAAATGTAATGTGTCCAACGACCTTCCTTTCATCCATTTTACGGCATACTTCAAAATTACGTACCGGTTCGGGAAATCGAAATGCGAAAAATAAAAAATCCAAACCGCTTGCACGTTCATTTTCCTTTCCAACAATACAATCCGTTAAAAAATACGAATATTAACCCTGTGAAAGAGAAATCCCTTTTCAAAAATCACTTTTGATTTTTTTTTCACAAATTTCTTTTTTTACCATAGGATTTCGATGCAGAAAAAGTGGGAAGAAAAACAGAGTATTTTACAAAAAACATAAGCATTTTAGCCCGAAAATTATACACAAAATTCAGAAAAATTGTATTTATAACTCATTAAAATTTCAAAGAGTTTGGACAGTAAGAAATAGATATTTTTAATTGTAACTATAATCAACGGTAGTCGATTAAAAACGAAAAAAAATTAGAAGAATGCTTCTTGCGAGCATTTTTTACTTCGATTTTTCTTTAAAAATATAAACGAGTTTTACGACTACCCAGAAGACTACTTGACAAATAGCTGTTGAACTCCGTGTATGTATAGAAGCAATTTAACATTCCACATTTTAGTAAAGATTTGGTTATGAGAGCAACTAAGAAACCAAAATTAAGAGGAACGTAAAACATAATCTTTTCAATCACCTTGTAACATAAAATTGTAGAAATGAGCTGTCGCTGTATCAAATGATTGGGAGCCCCATTCAACGTTTTTATGTATTTATCTATGAATAGCGCGATATTCACGAATATATAAAGGCTTCTTTAAAAAAAAAAAAAATCCATATTTTTTTGGTTTATAGAATGCAAGGATTTTAACCAAATTTAATGCCATTTTAAAAAACTTGGCAAAGTGTACTAATAACATTATACTGCAAAGAAAAAAAATATATTTAATATTTGATGAGATTTGAGCATTAACTATACAGGGAAGCTTATATAAAAATAGGCCAGTCAAATACCGAGAAAATTCAGAAAGATATAGGCGACAGAGTAAGTTAATTTCAGTAGCTTTCTAAAAGTAGCTGGAATAGAAGGGATTTTTCCCCATTTGTCATTTTTGAAAAACAAACATAACTGTTTTGGCGCCTGATTTAATGCATATGGGCGGATCATCAGACACTCCTCCTCCCACTCACACGCAATAAACAAATTAATAAATAATCGATTATCAAAAATGCGAATTGAATATTTTCAACTGAGCGAAAAAATGCCCAGGTTGGGAATCGAGCACACATCCTTGGCTTACAAGGCCAATGCTTTACCGTTTAAGCTAACTGGGCCGACAACCAGCCAGTATATTTCGCTCAGATAACCTTATTGATTTCAACATCTGGTCTGTCATGTAGACAGATCAAGAATAAACCGCAGGTAAAGGAACTCCATATAAACGATGGATACGTAGATGAACTATTATTTTAACACAATCAAACTGATTGGTAAAGTTATCATACGAATTGAATATTTCCAACTGAGCGAAAAAATGCTCCAGGTATCAAAAGATGCCCTACCAATTCGTATGATAACTTTACCAATCACGTTTGATTCTGTTAAAATAATACACTGTTAAAAATTTTGTAGTAGGTTGAACCAACTTTTGGTGTTCCAGTAGCTGCCACCATAAGATGGTGAAATCTCACTCCAAGATTTGGAACTCCGATTCAACCTTAGCTCCAAATGTTGGTTCAAGATTTCACCATCTTATGGTGGCAGCTACTGGAGCACCAAAAATTGGTTCAACATACCACAAAATTTTTAACAGTGTAGTTCATCTACGTATCCATCGTTTATATGGAGTTCCTTTACCTGCGGTTTATTCTGTTGAGCTGTCTACATGACAGATCAGATGTTGCTATCAATAAGGTTATCTGAGCGAAATATGCTGGCTGGTTGTCGGCCCAGTTAGCTTAAACGGTAAAGCATTGGCCTTGTAAGCCAATGATCTAAGTTCGATTCCCAGCCTGGGCATTTTTTCGCCCAGTTAGAAATATTCAATTCGTATAATAACTTTAACAATCAGTTTTTGTGTTAAAATAATAGTTTATCAAAAATGCTCCGTTCAAAAAATGACAATTTGTGGAATAACCCTTATCACCTGGCTACGTTCTAAAAGTAACTGAAATTTAGCTTATCGATATCTTTTTGAATTTTCACGATATTTGATTGATCTTTTTATATAAGTTGCATTATATGTAGCTGACTACTAAATTATGAAAATAACTTATAACTTATATAATTTTAACTTATAACAATAATAACCTTTTTCATATCGTTCACGCATGCGTTATTGAAGCAACACATGATATAACTTTATCTGACTGCTATTTCACAAGGTTTCAACTGCGGAATAAGATTTTAGCAAGATGTATATTTCAGAATAACAGCATTTTAGTAATGTAAAAGTAAATAAATTACAGATGGATGGAATAAGTCTTTCAGAATATTTATAGATACTTTTTATTGTTTAATTTAGCATCTTTTCTTGAAAATTTTTTAATCGGCATCAAAGAAAGAATTTTATATAATAGAACCTGTATTAAATACCCCACGAATAACTTTCGAACGATTTTATCTGAATACATAAAGAATACAGAAAGAAAGCGAGGCGTCGTCGCCATGCCTTTATCTGTAAAGTAGTTTTTTGTAAACCGTATAGTAATAATAACTTTTAATAATAACATATCTTAAAATAAGATCGAAATAGTAGCTCATAATTGTTAATTGAAGTAGGTTCTAAATAGAAACTCAAAATATTTCTCAATAGATCTTTCAATTAGTGTATATTCTCAAGCGAAATTTTTCTTTGTTATGATAATTTCGGGAATTGTTATAAAAGTATTCTAATACACATTTACTTTCATATTAAATTAAGTTGATACATGTAGATTAATACTTTTTCCTAGCAGAGCAAATTAGAATGAAAATATTACATTTAAAGGAACAAATGAATTCCAGATCTATCTCTTATATCACAAACATTCTGTTATTTCGTTCAAGGTTAAGAAAAAAGGTCGCACTTAAGAGGCATATTATTTCTGATGGGATCTAAAATAAATGCAATTGTGCACGCTATCGTGAAGCCGTTAGAGAACAAGAATCAACAATATAAAATTGACAGTACAAAAATTACGTCTACTAATGCATTTTTGGTTTTTATTATTAACCGTACAAAAATTGTGTTTAATGCATCAATAATAATAATAATAATAATAATAAAATACCCCATGATTTTAATTCGCTAAATTGTTTCTTCTCGACAATTCGCAAATCACAAAAAGTTTCATTAAACTAAGAATTGTGCCTCCTTTAAAATTTATATATAAAATAAATTTGAAGGGTTGTCTTCATATTAAAAGACGTAATAGAGTAAACATTTCAAAATTAAGTTCCTTTGAATAGCTCCAGATATATCTACCCTATATATATAAAATCATATACCGGGTGTCCCAAAAAGGACTGACTGATTTTAAAATTCAATAACTTGCAAACGGTGACAGATATTTAGAAAATTCTTGCAGGAGGGTTATGCATAAGGTCAAAAGTTTTTTTACAGTGATTTTCAATTTTAGTTCGAATTACAAACAATAGATGGCGCTGCGATCAATAGACGCTTAATTCAGGCTCGATTTTTGGTACTTCGTGGCCCGGATAATACATTTCCATCTCCTTTTTCAGCATGGAACAAGAGAAAGGACCAGAAATCGAGCCTGTATTTAGCGACTATTGCTTACAGCGCCATCTATTGTTTGTAATTCGAACTAAAATCGAAAATCACTGTAATAAAACTTTTGACCTTATACATAACCCTCCTGCAAGAATTTTTTTAATATCTGTCACCGTTTGCAAGTTATTGAATTTTAAAATCAGTCAGTCCTTTTTGGGACACCCGGTAGAAACGAATTTATGAAACGATTTTATGAAACGACTGATTCAACGACCGATTATGTTTCACAGCTATTGCTCCTAAAATATGGAACGTTTGGCGGTGAAATTAACTCCAATTATCTGTATTAATTCACAGGTTTCAAAAGTGGCATTATAATTTTAAAATTTGAATTAGTTTTCGAGATATTAATTTTTTTTCTAATTTTAATAGCTTTTTTATAATGATGGAATTAAATTACTCCATTTTTGTGAAAAAACTCGAGAAACGCAGGGATTATTAGACATCTTTTTTTTTTTTTTTTTTTTTCGTCAATTTCGAATTGAAATTGAAATTATCTTTTATTTCAATCGACAGTGAACACAATATTGTGATTAAATTGTTTTTCAGGACAAACAAATAAAAAAATAAATAAAAAATAAATAAAAAATAATAAATAAATAAAAATAAATTAAAAAATAAAAACATTTTTTTTTTTACATTTTGATCATCAGCAATCAGTTTATTTTAGAAACCAAAAATCGTTTATCACTTTTAAATTACATAGACGTAAAATAAGGATTTTTTTTTCAATTTTAAAGTGAAAATGGCATCAATAATCTTGAAAACAGAGAGAAATTTTAAAATAAGAATAAAATGATCACGTGTTAAAAGCAGAAAATAAGGAAAGTTAAGTCAAAATCTTTACACGTAAATATTAAAAAAATACGAGAACTTTAAAATAATAAAATTATCACATGCGAAACGCATTTAAAGATGATAATTTCGTCATATGTAAAATGTCCAAACATTAAATATCGTAATATTTAAAGTGCTAAAATAATTAAATTATTACACGTGAAGACCTTTTAATGGTGAATATTAGGTCATATTTAAAAAGCTCAAATAATAATATTTTGCAAATACTTTTAAGTTAAATAATTTATTTACCCGTAAATTTTAAAAGAGAATTTTTTTTTAAATAAATAAATTACAACATAAGAAATGCATTTAATAGGGAAAATTACGTCATATATTAAAATGATTCATTTAAAACGATTTTCATTCCGGATAATTTTAATCTGACCTCACATGGTGTAAAAGTAGTGCGATAAGCAAATTTGTTTATATATTTTATAACTTGATGCAGCATAAATACAGGTAAATGTATGCGCAAAATACTTTTGATATATTTTTTAAGAATTACTATTCAATAAATACATATTATTAAATTCGGATATTGTTATTAATTAATACAAACAATATACATTGTAAAAAATAACTTGAAAATATGCATGATGGCGTATTAAAATAGAGAAAAGAATTCATAAATAATCTATACCTGTTCCTGAAATATCTAAAACTTGATCAAGACATAAAATAAAAGCGTAAAATTTCAAAACACAATGCTTTACAATACGTGGGTCTGAAAGATATTCCCAAGCAGACAAAATTTCTTAACATCACATCTAAAGAAAGAATATTGTCCATAGCTTCGTTATAAAAACTACAACGTCTAGAATACATAGTGTGGAAATATGATATCCAAACAATGCTAATTAGTAAATCTGCAGATCAGGAGCTTCAACGTCAGCTCTGCAAGTCATTATTTTTAATCACACTTTTGGGAATATTCAACTCCCTGCAAACCGCAATTTAAAGTTTTCAAATTACGCAATTATTTATAAGAATAACAAATACGAAGTTTTCAGGCATTAGAGGCGTTAATTTAAAAACGTTATGTAAGGATATTCTGAAATTTTCATGAGCTGCTAATTCTGGTATTTTTTTCGGTAAAAAAGTTGATTTCTTCAGTAGATTTCTTTCAGGGGGGCTCTACCCCCCTGAACCCCCCGTGGTCTCATTAAATTTCTATATGTAACTTTTTTTTTCATTGTGCTAGTGGTTATCGTAAATCTTAAATTGATTTTTACACTTCCGAGCCTTATTTTTTAATACCGGTGAACAGAAGATAATTTACATTGACGCAAATATATTAAAAGTTTAGATTTTATGAACGAAAAAGTAATTCTTTTTAAAAATAAAATAATTTTCATTCATATTTTCTGGAATGAGGCTGCATTAGGAAGTAACACTCGTCGAAAAATATTTTATCAGACAATCTAGTTAATGTTTTGGCTTTTAAGAATGAAAATACTTATTTCCCGATACAATGACGTCATTTTCGACAGAGATAATTTTTCGGTGCATAATTTTGACATTTGCTATCTATTTTCTTTTCAAAAGTTTTTTTCTTATTGAAATTTTCGATTAAAAATTAAACATTTCTGTTATTCGTGTACAGACGATAAACCGTGAGATATTGGTAATTTTTTTTTAAATTAAGAATTAATATCATAACACAAGGCCCTTTTATTTCAACCTGAAAGCATATTCGTTTTGTTTTTGATATATGAGGTTAAATTCATCTTCTTTTCGTATTTTCGTTTTATTTCCAATATGGAGACGTATATTCATATCTATTGTTTATTAGCCCCGGTACGGTATGCTATTTCTTTCTCCCAGCTTATTTTGTGTCCCCAAAAATAACGTTACCTTACAGAAGGCAGCAATAAAAAAACCAGATGTATTATTGTACGATTAAATGCTCTATAGCAATTTTTTAAATTTCTGAGCATCGCATATTTTCAATTTTTATACCGTCGTATTGGAAAAAAAAGTACTTTTAAATACAATTTGTTTGAAAACTGTATCTTCATTTATTTTTGAAACATTAATTTTTTTTGTAGTTTTTAGCACCATTTGTTTAATTTTGGCAACTCAAGTACTCCATTTATATGGGAAGTAAAGGGACAATAGTTGAAAAATAGCAATTATATCTTTTTGTTGCCATTTTCTCATAACAGCTGAAAGAAAATGTAATTAAAATACTGCTATTTTGAAAAAATATAAACGAATAATTTCTGTTAAAACATCGAACTATTATAAACTATATTTAATTTTAAGTATCCATATTAATGTTACAAACAAATGAAGGCCTATGAATCATTAAATAGCCGTTTTTTTGTCGAGTTTCTTTAATGATGGCATTTTTTTTTTGCTGCATTTGTGTATTATTTTGCGTTAGTGACATCCTATGCATGCTTTACTGTAGATGTTTAAGAGTGGATCGTAAATGTGGAATTCTGAAGCGGATGCGAATGACGTCATTTTACGTAAAACAAAAGTGAGTAATTGAAGTCTTAAAATTGAAATATGTTTTGTACCATTTATATATGCGTATATTTTCTTTCATCGGGGGCGACACTAAATTATGAAAAAGCAGAATTCCTGTTTTCTAGTTTCATTTTCCTCTTGCACATGAAAATATTTCAAATCTAAATAATTTTTTGGGTTAAATTATTATTTCGGGATCAGATTTTCTTGGCAACGGTAAAAAAAAAAGATTGTTAAATTTTATATTAAAATGTCAATTTATTCCTTATGAAAATAATAAACTTTTTAATTTATAAGAAATATATTTGAACAAAATAAATAGAGCATAGCCTGACTTTATTTCTGGGATAAAATCCACCTATATTTTGTAAAGACAAAAAGGCATTAATTCATCCCTTTTTGACATTCATTTGACTTCAAACAAGTACACATACTTTCACATCTACGATATTTTTAGGTGTAATTCCGCTGCTAGGCAACAGTTAAAAGAAAATTAAAACAATGACATGTGTACATTCTAAAGAAGTAAATTTATAAAAGAAAATATTTTATATTATTGGAACGCATATATAAAATCCCTCCATAAGTTATACACCGAATTTAAAAACTCTGACAAATGTATAGAGAAAATTTCAAACTAATATGAATAATGTATGATTCCAATTAGGAAATTTAATCATTTATAATTTACCATTTAAATCCTTCAATCTTATGAGCCATTTCCTTTCAACAAATAAAAATGGAAAAATCGTCTGAATTGCCATAGAAAAGCATTATTGTGAAAAATAAAATATTGTATATTTTCCGAACGAATGAACCAAATATAACGAAAAACTATACAGCTAATTCCGGGTACCTCACCTACATACCCACTTAATTTCAAGTTAATCGGATGCTTTTTGCGGCAGTTATACCGGAACAGACAGACAGACTAACAGACTAACGGAAACCAAAACTTTTCGTGTCTCCACAGTAAGCCTTCACTGACGTTTCGGCAAAAATTTGTATCCCTTAAATGCGTGACGATACTGCTGAAATCCAAAGCGTTGATTGCAGCTACATCTGCGGGATTTTCGTATTACATTGTATAGACTAGTAAATCTGCAGATCTGGAGCCTCAACATCAAGTCATTGTTTTTAAACACACTTTGGTAATATTCAATTTCCTGCAAACCGCAGATTAAAGTTTTCAAATTACGTAATTATTTATAAGAATAAGAAAAATACGAAGTTTTCAGACATTGAAAGCGCTAAATTAAAAACGTTGTTACGTAAGAATATTTTGAAATTTTCATGAGCTACTAATTCTGGTATTTTTTTAGATAATAAAGTAGATTTCTTCTGGGGTCTCCGTCCCCCCCCCCCCCCCGTGGTCTCATTAAATTTACATATGTAATTTTTCATTGATTGCGCTAATGGTTATTGTAAATCTTAGATTTCTTTTTACATTTCCGAGCTTTATTTTTTAATATCGGTGGGCAGAAAATGATTTACATTGAGGCAATTATATTAAAAGTTTAAGTTTTATGAACGAAAATGTAATTTCCTTTTAAAATAAAATAATTTTCATTCATATTTTCTAAAATGAGGCAGCATTAAGGGGTCTCAGGACTCTCAAAGCTTTAAAATTTTCGGAATTTTAATTTTTTTTAGATGTTAAACTCCTATCTTTTCTGAACATTTCGATATAAATGTTTCCTTGAAATTCCTATTAGAACTGAAGTTATGGCTTTTACATTTATACACGTTCAATAGCTGAAGCGTCGTTTCGGAAACTTTGAATCCATTTTTCTCCGAATGACGTTTTTGGGCATAACGCGAACGATATCTCAAAAACTTATGAATATTTTTTCTTGAAATTTTCAAAACATATGTTACATGTTAGTTGTATGAACTGAACCTAAAATTTCCTTTTTATTGTTCAAAACAATATTTTTTTAGATGATTATACTGTTGAAATTTTCTTAATTTTGCATTAGCTAAATACAACTTTCTATTAAAAATATAAAAAAGCTTTAAATACAAATTTATTTAAGTTCAGGGTAATTATTACAATTTGAAGTATAAGTAGGTACCAAAATTTTCATTCTACTTGCAACACTTATTTTGTAATCGTGTGCGTAAGCTGTTATGCCGATTTTTTGTTCGAAAAATGTCTAACAGTTTGGAGCCCCCTGTAAATGCTAATTTTGCATCTTATAATTTTTTAAATACATCAAATGAAAGAACATACTTATATATTTTATTCCAATTAAAATTGTGTCTTAAAATCAAATACATTTTAAGATATTAAATGTTGAAAGGGTCTTTTTTTTTTCATTTTTTCCAATTTTAAGAGTCCCGAGACCCCTTAAGAAGTAACAGTCGTATAAAAGTATTTTTTCAGGTAATCTAGGTAATGTTTGGTTTTTAAGAATGAAAATATTTATTTCTCGATAAAATGACGTTAATTTCGACAATCATAATTTTGCGGTGCATAATTTTGACATTTACTATCTATTTGCTTTTCAAAAGTTTTTTTTTTCTCATTGAAATTTTCGGTTAAAAATTAAACATTTTTGTTAGCCGTGTGCAGACGATAAACCGTGATATATTGGTAACTTTTCTTTAATAATCAGAATTAATATCATAAGACAAGGCCCTTTTATTTTAACCTCAAAGCGTATTTGTTTTGTTTTTGATATATGAGGTGAAATTTACCTTCTTTTCGTATTTTCGTTTTATTTCCAATGTGAAGACTTATTCATGTCTATTTTTTAATTTCCTTTTCCTCTTGCAATGAAATTCTTTCAAATCAAAATTAACTGTTTAGGATAAATTATTATTCCGAGATCTGATTTCCTTGGCAACGGTAAGAAAAAGATTGTTAAATTTTATATCAAAATGTTTATTTATTCCTAATAAAAATAATGAACTTTTTAATTCAAAAGAAAAATATTTGAAATAAATAAATAGAACACAGCCTTTCTTTATTTCTGGGGTAAATTCCATCATATGTAAAGACACAAAGGCATTAATTAATCCCTTTTAACGATGATTTGACATCAAACAATTACACATACTTTCACATTTACGATATTTTTAGGCGTAGTTCCGTTGCTAGGTAACAGTTAAAAAAAATTAAAACAATGAAATATGTGCATTTAAAATAAGTAAATTTGAAAAAGAAAATAATTTGTATTATTGGAACACATATATAAATTCCTTCGTTATACACCGAATTTAAAAACTCTGACAAATGTATACACAAAATTTCAAACTAATATGAATAAGGTATGGTTCTAATTAGAAAATTTCATCATCCATAATTTACCATTTAAATTCTTCAATCATATGAGCCATTTCCTTTCAACAAATAAAAACATAAAAATCGTCTGAATTGCTATAGAAAAGCATTTTTGCGCAAAGTAAAATATTCTATATTTTCCGAACGAATGAACCAAATATAACAAAACACTGTACAGCTGAATCTGGATACTTCATCAACACACCCACTTAATTTCAAGCTAATCGGATGCTTTTTTTGGCAGTTGTCGCGGAACAGACAGACTAACGGAAACCAAAACTTTTCGTTTCTCCACAGTAAGCCTTCACAGACGTTTCGGCAACTAGCAATATCTGGCAGTTTTAAAAATACCCTGCAGATGTCGCTCCGATCTGCATATTTCAGCAGCATCGTAGCACATTTAAGGGATGCAATAGTTTAACGCTTTTTTAAGTATTACAGAGATAGCCGATTTCCACACTATATATTCTAGTCGCTATAACCTAACCCTTTTATACAAACTGATTTTCAAATGCATAATTGATCTTACTTCTTAGTTCCGAAAACAGACGTCATTTATTGCGACAGCGATGGATGAATCCATTGTAACCGAAAAATGCATATTCAAGCGGAAAATCATGGCAACGCGATTGCAGAAGATAGTCTCTTTTATACTGATAATGGCCGGAATTCATATAGGTTTCGTGCAGTTAGTGAAACGAGATTGACCAATCAGAAAATTTTTTACTCAAAACAGCGAAAAGTTCGC
The DNA here is from genome assembly GCA_963932465.1 of Maratus speciosus. NCBI lineage: Eukaryota > Metazoa > Arthropoda > Arachnida > Araneae > Salticidae > Maratus > Maratus speciosus. Next base: position 467,737,688 of record OZ010789.1, read on the forward strand.
AAAAATTCAGGCTTCTGATTGGTCAATCTCGTTTAGCTAACAGCGGAAAATCTATCTGGATCCCGGCCAAAATCATTCAGTCTTCCGTAACCTGGTAATATTTTTAAACAGAGCACATTAGTATGTTTTTAGAGGCTGCAAAGCGTGAGCGGGGAGTGTCGGGTGTAGCTAGCAGGGGGCTGACCCTTAGTTTAAATTTTAAAAAAAAAATGGTGTAATTTTTGCAAGCGGTTTCAACAGTTCCATTAATGTTACCTATATGATACATTGTTCATTGATGGATATTTTGTGAAACACGACATCTGAAAAATGAGAAACTTTTAAAATTTAAAATCCTTTAAATTTGTTAAGTTAAAATGTTTATGTATTTGTGAATTTGATTTTAAAGGTTTATTGGATGTTTATTATCAAAATAAGAATTTTCATTGTAAAATATTAATTGCCTTGGACTGAAGCCATCCTGGAATCATTATGTGTATATTGCGTATGTTGAAATCTTTTGGTATAAAATTTGATTGGTTGAGACTTTTTGGACAAAAGCATATTGTCAAGCATTTTGGTGAGCCTGCCATTATCGCCAAGCTAATGTTTGTCCTTTTGTCTCATATGACTAATTAGACCCGTCCAGGCGAGTATCTCCAAGTTTTGTAATTTCGACTTGCCATCATTTGGACAAAAACGTTTCTCTGAGCGCGACCAAACACGGACGGTTCCGCAACCAACGTCAAACAAGACCAGTTCATGACGTTTAAAACGTCACACGGAGTGACTCGTACTTACACGGTGATTGGTACAAAGTGACGCGCCCCTCGTTTTGTGCAAATCGCCGTGTACAGATGATCCACTCCGTGTAACGTTTTAAAAGTCATGAACTGGCCTTGTATGTGGTTGGTCGCGCCAATTTATGTTGATTAAAACGTCTCACGGAGTGGATAATCTTTAGATGGTGATTGATACAAAACGATGGGCGAACCGTTTTGTATCTACCGCCGTGTAAAGAAAATCCACTCCGTGTGACGTTCTAAACGTCATGAATCGGCCGTGTATTTCTTTGGTCGTGGTTTAAGCATGCATCCTGTGCGTATTTTGTCACTCTCACATAGATGTACCCTAATGAGCCGTCTTTTGGAGTGAAGAGACGCATTGCCAAATAAACACAGTTCTCGTATTTAGACTTTTGAGAATACCCATGTGATTCAGGAGATTGTTTTACATTATCTAAAAGTTACTGTTTCGTGTGGATTTATCACATCCTTCATAGAAAGTCCGTACTTTTGTGAAAAGAATATGAAATGTGATCCAAAAACGACATCTGCCATTGCTGAATAATATTGAACAGCACTGCAAAAATTTACTATTCTTTGGGGCTGTTCAAATATTACGAAAGCACGTTTTTGGCAATTTTTGACTCCCCCCCCCCCTTGTCAGCAAAAATAAGGTAATCGTAACACCCCCTTAATAATTACGTAAGCAAATTGAAACCCCCCTCCCCCCCGCCACTTTTTTTTAACAGTGATAATTTAATTTTTAAAAAAGGACTTATTTCAAATAAAAAAACTCTACTCGACTTTTAAAAAAATAATACAACATGTTTGTTTTATTTCCTCACAATTCTATTTGAGAAAATTTCTTAGATCACAATTTTAAAAGAACTTAGTCATTTGTAAAATTTAAATTTGAACATGCCCATAACTATTTCGATGCTGACCAAGACTGCTGAAGCCATTTTTGCCGTATCTGTTATATTGGTTTCCAGTTTTACTTATCTTTAGCGCTTTCTTTTCGGATGCAATCTTGTTCAACTTCTTCTTCATTGATCCACTCAACATCTTCCATATCTTCCATGAATTTTACGGCGCACATAAGTTCATTTGTTCTACGAGCAGCAATTTTCAATGATCGTATAAGGCAGACCTTCTCGCTTTTTTCACTGTGTTGAATTTTTTTGTGTCTGTTTGCTGACTTCTGATATGCATGATATTGACCACAACTTACACAAGTTCTTGCGGATATTTGCGACTTTATGGAAGGGCAAAAATAGTCATAAGGCATCTTTAAAATCCCTTTGCTGTAATATTTAGATTTAATTCCAGACGGAGACTTCAATCTATAAATTCCCCCTCCTCACTTGTAATGATGTCATTTGACGATTGTATGATTTTAATTGGAAGAGGAATGAATCGCCTTTTAATATACGAAATAATCCCCTACGTTTAGGAGAGCAACAATTCTTTTCTTCGCATTTTGCAATTTGCAGCAAGTATTGACTTTCTTGTACGTGCTTCGAATACAAATCCAAGAGAGTCTGGTTCGCCTGAATCAACATATGTGGCAGTAACAGGATAACCGTCAATGTTTAATGAGTTCCAGATTTCTGCGAGAATTTTAGCAGCATATGCAAAGTTATTTTGCTCTATTTCTTCATTAATAGTGCGACCGTTCTCATCGAGATGCGAACCACAATGGTCATGAGGGAATATAAGACCAGACAGTTCTCGACTGAATGGTGCCATTCGTTTTTCTACTCGATTACATGCACTTCTTCCAGGAGCATTGCACGCGCTATGAAAATTCCATCTAAATCATGCTTTTTGAAATGGTTAATAGCAAACGATATAACTTTCTGGTAGTGGGGATTCTCGCCTGGACCTCCATCAACCATAACTATGATTAAAGGTTTGATGAAACCTTTTGTGATTTCACTAATTTTTCAAAGTCTTTGAGTGTTAATAGAGTTTCAAAATCCTGAGCATGAGTATTTGCGGCGGAAGAACTGTGTTTCCCACTTCTTATTGCTATAAACGTTGGACCAGAATAAGTTATGGCTTTACTTTGACCTGCTATTTTGGGAGCAATCACAATACCAGCGTAAACAGATAGGATAAGTTTGTGGCGTTCAGCAATGACCCAGTCGTGGTCGGGTAAGGATACACAATACTCCATATGCATCAATATCGGAGCCTGTTTATTGGCTGCTGTAATTCCCAAAGGTACACGTGCTTTGTCATCCTTTGAAAGAAAAAACACTTGCATGGGTCCAAGAATTGAAACTAAAGTTTCTAAATAGCGGATGGATGTTACTGCAAATTGGGTATCAATGTGAGATCGGTGATAGTCAGCCTGAGCCCAAGAACGTTTTACCGGCACTGTGGAGACATGTCTTCGACCCTGGATGGTTGAGGAATTTTTTGGAAGCAAACGAAGATATGTTCCACTCCTGCGTATTGCAAAACTAACCTTTTTCAGTTCTGCAATGAAGTCATCGAGAGTTTGACACTTCGTCTTGACTCGCTCCTTCTTTTTGCATCTGCAGCGTTTCCAATAATAGCTATGTCTGCTATTGCCTTAAGCACTAATGGTTGATCCACATTTAAACTTGGTCTTCCTACTGATTTCCTCAAAACTATTTTTTTTAATGTCTGGATTATCATGGCAGATTTTTTCAAGCTTTCTTCGTTTGGTGGTGCGATGTTTTCTTTGGTATTCAGCATTTTGTCGTTTCCTTTTTAAGGATTGTTTTTCTTTTTTTAGATCACTGGAAACCTTATTTATATGTTTTTGAATTTGAGAACTTGACATGGAGTCCTTGCAGTATGCAAAGCATTTAAACTTTTTTTCAGCTCTGAATTTTTTTTTCAGAAGACATCTGAGATGATATTTTATGTTTAGTACCAATTTGAGAATCCTGTTCCTTCTCTTTATTTTCTTCCTCTTGTCCATCAGTAGAAATTTCTTTTGATTTTGGTTTAACGCTATCAACTTTAGTAGACACAGCAACCTTTTTTAAGAAACTTGTCTGAAATGTAAAACAAAATTTATTTAGCTTCATGTTTAAGATGCTTTAAGTTTTATCTCATGATATAAATAATATAAATATGTTAAAAAGTTAAGAACACTTTTCTATGTTAAGATTTTATATTATGATTTTTCTTTCTGTGCTTGTAATTTTTTCTCTGTAATTTCTTTTAAATCTTAAAAACAGGATTGAATCATGTTTATATATATTTTTAAAAATTATATAAAAAATAATCTTCATACTATAAACCTCTGCTTTTCTTTTTTTTTTCATTTGAATGAAATTGAATTTTTATAGATATCTGAATAATAAGTGTATCACAAGAAAAATTGCATTTCAGCGGACTAATATCTCAGTTACCGGCGGTCAAGGGGTAAAAAATAAATGTTTAACGTACAAAATTAAAAAAAAAATTTATCCAAATTAATACTAAATGCTCACTGGATATTTAATTTACCAATCTATGGACAAAACTCAATCTATTTTAAAATAATATTTTAAAATTGCCTACTAAATTAAATAAACTAATGGTCGTCCAGTGGTCGAAATTCGACCGTAATTCAATATTTTTTAAGTTTGAACGTTATTGAGGTTCTTTGTCAAAGAGTATGCCCCTGTAATCAATGCATATATATATATATATATATATATATATATATATATATATATATATTCTATTTGCGAATGTAATGAACGACAGATGGCGCTATTTCAGAGGGGTTAGACCTGCTATTCTGCCCAATTTTGCGACGTGGTCGTGACTAAGGTCAATATTTCAATGCTGCAGAAGCAAGAAAGCGAAGCTATTATTGTTTCTCGACATTTCCATAAGAGGGCGAGCATTTCATTACAATCGCCAATTCAGCTGCGAGCATGTTCAAATACGTCATTAGCGTGTGTTGTTTGCCTTAATTCTCTACATTACCAATGAAATTTCAAATCTAATGTTAGTAACAGATAAAAAAAATTACAGCTTTTATTTGTATTTGTTTTTTGATATAATTCATTGTCAGTTTTAATTTAATCGTGTAAAGACTTTTCATTACAAATCTTGGAAAATATTGTGATTTGCTATTTATTGAACGTGACGTTAATCAATTTTTTTTAAAGTCGTTATTTAATCGTAATCTCATAATACAACTTAATTTATCATTCTAATTGAATTTTCTTATTGCAAAGTTATGACATAAAAATAAATATTTATAATAAAAGAGTTCATAAAAATGTGTATTTTCAAATATTATTTTTAAATGCTCACTTTTCCTTAATCCTTTATTTTCATTCAAATATTTCACGTTTACGTGAATTTAGCTTCACGCCAACTAACACGCTCGGCGACAATTGAGTCCATCCAACGGAAAAGTACTTAAAAATGAGACTTGACATTTATAGAAGTATAAGATACATTGTTTTGAATTCAATTGGATTATATTTCATTTTTAGTAATGTACAAAATTTGAAAACAGAAGATTATCTGCTACAAAACTTGCATATTTTTAATTTTTCCCCCATCGATGTATTAATTATCGAGCTATTTGAAAAGAAAAAAATAAGGTTTAGCTTGGCTACGCCATATTAAAAAAGTAATAACTCGTTTTTTGGTCTTTATTTATTGCCTACATTATTACATTTCCTTGGTCTTTATTTATTGCAATACTGACCATGTTTCACCAAGGCTACACGGTCATTTTATCTTATCTATCTTTTTCCAATTTTTACAAGTAATTATGTAAACTTAAAGTTATGATAAAATATATTTAAAATTTTAAGAATAAATTGATTATAATTACCTTTATAAAATAATCAAGAAAGACTGATTTCTTTTTGACTGCCTTATGCAGTTCGTCCTCAATTATTTTTAGCACCAATACCTTTACTCTTTGTCAGTTTTAGAAGACTTTTTGCACTGCCACCACACATCATTAGTTTTACAGTGGATATCCTTCAAAGGTTAATCTGATGCAGACTTTTTGAAACTTTCGAAAAGTTTTTTATACAAGATTTCTCACAATGAAGAAATATTTCCGATTTCATTTATTTTAAACACCTCTACACTACAGTACTGAGAGGTTTTCAAAACTCACGAGACAGCAGACAGTAGAGTAGTCGGTCACTATGGTTATGGGGTTCAACCACTTGACAGGGGAGGGGTGGAAACAAAGAAGATGGAATTTTACTTACGCTATGAAAACTTTCCCAGAAAACTCGTATTGTCACAATACGACATATCGCATCGATCCATTCAATTCTATTCTATTCTATTCTCACAATTGGAAATAGCAGTAAGTTCTCAGAGGTAATAAGCCCTCATGCATCAAACATGAACAGTCACCTCTAGATAAAAGATATCGTTTATGTTTTCCTTGTGCGGTTAAAATAGCTGGCATCAGAACTTCAAGTTTAATATTCTTTTGCTATTTGTTTTTTTCAATTTGAAATTTTTAATGGTTTTTTTCTTACAAGTTAAGAGATTTTAAAAATGTCTTACGTAAGCATCTTCAAACACTCCCCTCCCCCTTGTCAGCAAAATTAAGCAAATCGGTAGCCCCCTCCCATCCCCCACCCCCTAGGTGCTTACATAATATTTCAATGGCCTCTTTATCTTTAATTGCTTCCCTGATTACCCTGAGTTATATCGGGTTCGTATATATTACAGTTAATTATTGTCTCGAGAAAACTCGGGCATGGCATAATTTGTCACTACGATTTGTTTTATTACTTGGCCTGAAGCTTAAAAAGAGAGGAAATATTCTTATGTAATACAATAAATTATATATTATAATAAATATATATTTGATTGGCAGTTTTGCAGGTTTTGTGATATGAAATATAAAGATGGAATGCAGTGATGTAACTACAAAAAATGTGATGATTTTTTGCAATTTTTTCCAAAGAAAAATTGATAAGGGAAGCGGTTAACATATTCCATGTCTGGTATCTATCATCTTTATGCGGGAGGGAGCATTTCCCCTTTTTGGATTTCGTGTTCATGAAGTTCATGTTCGTATTTCACAGCTGCATTTTGACAACAACATTACAGTTTTTAGGGTCAGCCGTTGGTCAGCCGTTCGCGTGGCCTCCCTCCTAGTAGTGGTTATTCATTCTTAGATAATTTAAAATGACTGGCGTAAGTAGGAAATATCGATAATTTAGCCATTTTGAAGAATCATATCACATTCCATATCCAACAAATCAATAGAAAAATATACCAATATGCAGTAAGCAATCTTATTTTGAGAAAGTACACGCTTGAACAAGTTTAAGAAAAAATATTATTAGTAAGTGAAATTATGATAGATAAGAAAGAAAGCTGTAAATATATCAAAATATATGTAGTGAGTTATAAATGTTAACAAGTCAATTGAAAATGGAAATAATAATTTAAATGTTACAAAATGAAATGTAAATGTAGTTCAGTGCCCATAAAATATTAGGCAATTGCAAGAAAATGAGATTTTTTTTGTCTGTTTTACTGTCTAAATACAGCCTAAAGTGCTTTTTTGTCCGTGGAGGCCAAAATGATATATCTATTCCCACATGGTCTAAGTAGTAGTTATACCAAATTTTGTTGCATTTGACTTTTTTTTAATAGTTCTACTCTAAATAGCTCTACTTTAATTATACAGGAATACAATTTTTTAAATATATCTTTGATATACTATTTTGATTTATATAAGTATATATATATTAAAATTTACCAGTTGTTACAATCTGAATTAAGATTAAATTTGGTGTACAGGGGGTGATAAAAATATGACATCAATGAAATATTATTTTAGATGAAATGCATATTTCGGAAATAGTGAGGTACATCGAGGCAAGAAATTTTAAATATTGTATGAATTTCCTACATCTACTCAGTTTACGCAAACATATTTAAATGTAGGCAAAGTTATTTGAGTTCATTATATATTGTAGGAATATAATTTAACTAAAACGACATTGTCGTAATGTAACATTTTATTCACCGTCCTTTTTGTGCAGGAAACTAGACCGGCACTAGAAACGAAACTATCCGGAAACTAGATCGGCGCCAAAATTCCATCCATCTAAATCGAATTTTTCAGTGGAAAAAAAAATCTTTTTTAAAATTTGCAATGCAAATGTCTGTATTTTACAAAACACTGAATATTGTCCTTAATAACTAGTTTATAAATATAATACATTTAAATTCTCTGTATAACGCACAGAATACATTACATGGTGAATTGCCGTCTATAAGTGCTAGAGAAATGTTTTTTACATTCTTAGGGTGTTTATATTTTTCAATTGAGAAAATATATTTCAGAGAATCGCAGTAAACAAAAGTAGTTGGAATTATTTTCCAAACAGTATATTGTACTAAACCTCTGGATAACATTTTACTTTATCATAGTTTCATAATATCTCCATCAGCATAGACATTTCCCCCTCTTTTTCCCGAAAGGATCCAATATATGATAAACGCAGATGTTAGTGGATTACTTTATTTTTAGATTCTAAATAAGTGCTACAAAAAGAAAAGATAAAGGTGACTGAAGAACGTGTCTGAAATATCTGATGACGATCACGATTATTTTTATGATGTTTTATAAGAATTATCTGATTATAGTCACAGTGCAGAGATAGATAGAGCTATATTATATTACTAATAAATGGTACTAATATTGGTATATAATAACTCTAGCTAACCCGCTCGGCGTTGCCAGGGCAGACTGTCATTGAAAAATGTAACAGTGGAGTGGACTTCATAAAAACAAAGACTGAATAATATTAATTTATACTAAAAACTTGTAAAAAATTTAAATAAGAGCTACAATTTCAAAAGTATAACAATTACGTTTAACAAATAAAATAGTCAGGGAAAATTATTGCACTTACTTTTAAAGAATGAAAATGTCAGGGAAGTTCTTACGGTTGAACCTAAATGGCATATCTGTATAAGATCCAGGCCTGATATATGGCAAATTAAGATTTGTAAAATGCTAATGTGATGCATTTTATGAAACTTCATTATAAACACAATTTAATATACCCACAGTTGTGCTCAGGAACGTTTAAATTTGTAATTTGGATTTCAGAAGCAACGCGTTTGTGCATGCGACGGTTAATAAGCCTATTTTGGCGATCGCCTATGCTCTGTGTTTGACTACGTTCTCGATCCAATCTATTTCGATTTTCTCTTCTTAATTCAGCTTCTTCTCCACTTTTAAGCATTCGCCGAGATCTTATACGGTCCATAATTCCAGCGAAAGAGCGAAACGTAAATAAAGCCCATTTATCTCGGCCTAAACCCTGCCAAAGGCCTTTTATACAATAACCAATAAGATGCGTTTCATTCTGGCGTTTCCATTAAACAAATAATGAATAATCGCGATTTCTGTGTCACGTACGGTAACGTAACATATATATAGACTTTTGTATTACTAATAAATGGTATTGCAACATACACCAAAAAAATTAGATAGTTCTTCATTATAGAAAACTCAAATTTAAAAATAAATACAAACATTCATGTTAACTTCTGAACTTTCAGTACTTTCTCATTTTTTTTTCTTTAGTTAGTTGCACGGTCCTTACCTCTTGAGAGGCGGTGGGATATATTATATCCCACTTAATTTTAATCAAGATTTGCACCAAAATCATTTAATTACATTTTACTTTCTAACGATCGTGAAAAAAAGTAAAAAAATTACATTTTCTTATTTTCAAAGAACATTTTTCAAAAATTCCAATGTGAGATCAACATTACAGAAACACAATTAGTTACCACTAAAAAGGTTAAAACAAGTTTTGTTACAACGCTAAGAAAACCATGGCTTTGCTCAAGTGGATCTTGAAATAGGCGAAGTAATGTGTGTGCACCTATTTACAGTAGGGGAAATTATACTGCTACGGATAGTGTAAATATTATTAACAAGCGTGTCTGCCCGGTGTTACCCGGTCCCGTCAAAAAACAGCACGAGACCTTAAAAGACTTTAAAATATCGAAAATAACCAAACTTTGTGTAGAGTGCAAAAATGTTGCAACCGTAATTCTTTCACGGAAGTCAAAACATCGCCGTTTGTAATCGAACAACTCTTTGCAAATATAGGGCATTATTCTTCTCAAATCCAAAAGAGCAACTTTATGACATATGTTTTAATTTACTTTTATTCGGAAATGCATTAAACTAGCAGATGTTGTTGTTCAGAAATTATGTAATCGAACTGGGATTTCCGTTTTTCTGCAAACGCTATAGATCTTTCAGAAAATAGCTAAAGTGGACGTTTTGAACCGAATTTCCGCGCGAAGGAAGAAAAACACCTCAAAGAAGGGTGGACAAAAAAGTCTTTATCACGTAATAAAAATCGCTTATAACTCAATAGATAATTTATTTTAAAAAAATGGAAAACACAGTTCCATTCCAAATCGCTTCGAAAGTCAAGACTTCCAGTTTCATATCTTTTCACTAAGAAATGAATTTGTAAATGTGTCAAAACGTTTTGCGCTTGTTGAGCAGAGCAGTTGACAGCAGCCTTAAGCATCATATTACATCACGTCACTTTCCATGAGCAACTGGATAAATTGAAAGGACAGTGCAGATAATAAGTAATTCTCGTTCAAAAGCTGCAGAAGAAGATAAAGTTCTATATGTTGTATTGTTGGATTACAGAATCAATAAATTACTAATGTGTTGAAAGTTATATTACACCCCGAGCAGTTGAAGCCTAAATTTATTGTTCAAGTTGCATGAATAGCTTTGAAGAAGAGACTAATATCTAAAAATAGGTATGCTAATAAGCATGCAACTGTTTTTTCAGAATTGTATTATAATAAAAAAGTGTGGTTTAAATAGAAAATGAAAGATTCTTGGAAACAAGATATCATATATCAAGTATGTTATCTGTATGTTCGCATGTAATAAAAGGATAAGATGAAGGTCTCTACAGAAGAAATAGTTAACATATTCAACCAGACAATCTGAAGATCGAGGGCATGTACGGAAAGAACAATTTTGTTAAAACAACAAAAAATAGTTGTGCCAACCAAATTTTGCCCCATCCAAATATTTTTTGTTGAACTGACAAAATCATTTTGTTAGTTCATAAAAATTTTATTGAACGAACAAAATCATTTGATTAGTTGAACCAACATTTGTTCAGTCAAACCAAACATTTTAGCTGGGGCTATATTAACTAAATCTTTTTTTCCGTGTGAGTGCTCAAGAACAGTTGAAGATCCTTACACGGGTGATTCCTGTGACTCTACCGAAGTTCTGAGAGATTTTAACCAACTGTTAAACTGTTAGGTGTTACAGCCAGTCAAGTTACCATAGTGTGTCGGAACAACAAAATCATCGGGGAAAATAATCAAACCTCGTCTATAGGGCTATAATTACACTCTAAGAAATAAATGCGTAAATTTACACATTAAAACAGGTATACTGATGATACAAAAGCGATTTGTCAATATGTGTAAAAACACGTGTAAATTGCCAAATACATGCCCTGGTGTTTCAATTTCAGAATACACATTTTCCTGTGTAGGGCATTAAGCGCCTTAAGTGTGTAAAATGTTATCAGATAATTCAGAAATACACAGTTTAACGTGAAAATTTCACATGAGTACACATATATCTGAGTAATATGCAAAAAAGATGGATTTTGTGTACATAGAACAGAACCTTGTACTTTGGGATGTAAAGTTTGTGCTAAATATTCTTATGGTCGCAGAAAAAAAAAACATGACGAACAAACACATGTTCTTGTTTTTTTTTTTTTCAAAAGATTTGTTTTTAGGCCACAAAATAGTGTGACCTTAATTTACCAAAAACGGATCGTCTGAAATTATATATTTATTGAAAGTCATTCTTTGTTAAAGTTGTTTTGAAGCCCTGAAATAATATAGTCATTGTGTATGAATATAATCTATATAATTTGAATAAAGACACTGTAAAATAAAATTTTGAAAAATACGGAAATCGTGATGCTGGTATTATTTTTGCATTTTATCAGATTTTTTTTCTTCTCAATTTCAGTCACAAGATTTAAATTTTCATATACCTCAAGAGGAGAAATTCACTATTTTATTCAATCTACAGTAAGCAAGCAATACTTACAGAAATGGAATTTGAACTCACGATCTGCGAGATTCTAAGCCATTAACTTGACCAATCAGCTAAGATTTCGCAAGCCAAGTTTTCAAGTATCGCTATTTATTGTGTTCACATAAGTACACCTATTTCTGCGTAATGTTCTGTTCTGACACGTATTTCTGCGTAATATTATTACACATAGACCTGTGTAATATTCTGTTCTTACAAATAAAGCTCTGTAAAATGTTTACACATACTTCTGTGTAATAGTCTCTTCTGACACGTATTTCTGCGTAATATTATTACACATAGACCTGTGTAATATTCTGTTCTTACAAATATAGCTCTGTAAAATGTTTACACATACTTCTGTGTAATAGTCTGTTCTTACTCATATATCTGTGTAATATTCTTACACATATTTAAAAAATACACAGATATTTGTGTAATATTGAAAATTTGTAAATTACGTTAATACACCAATTTAGGTAAACCCGTACCATTTTCTACCATTTACACACTTGGTTGATTTTATGAAGGGATAACAAATTACATTCTCTCATTAATCCAAAAAACACACTTAAATAGAGGTAAATTTTAACGACAAGTGCGTAAATTTTATGACGAAGGCGTAATTTTTCGAATGTTCACATATACGTATGTAAAAGTGACTAATTTACACATTTATGTTTTAGAGAGTAAAATAAATAAAATTCCAAAATTTTTATGTTTGGTCACAGTTGAAAACATTTTATTTGGAACGTTTCTCTGTGTAAATTGTTGAAGCTAACATTTAAATAGTCATAGACTTTTTGCCATCTTGTAAAGAGGCACGTTAGTATTGTTTGTTTTAGATATTATTTGTTCTGTTTGCTCACAGGATGCCAATAACTATCGTGTTTACATTTCATTTATATATGAAACTACTAACTACAATCTATAACTGTTGTACTTCTATTTTCTATTTTAAAAACATGAAGTATTATGCTATTTGATTTTAAATCTTATTATTAATTGTTTAAATGATAAAGTACCACAATTTTTGAATTCGTAATTGTAATTAGATTTTAAAATTTTACCCTAATATAGTAGATTTTGTTCTTCGTAGATTTTGAAGTTTTTGCGATTTTAATTCTATTTCGACATTTCTGTATGATCCGCTGCGATTTTTTGATATTTCATTTTTTCACGTAATATAATAAATTTTATCCTCTTTTCAATAAAGTTTATTCGGATTTCGTGCAGAAATTTTCGAATTTGTTTGAATTTTATATGCGATTTTTAGAGTTTCTTTGAGTTTTGCAAAGCTTTTTTGACATTCGCAGAAGAAATGAAGTTTAAATCTTTTAGCCTTATATTAGTGATTTTTGTTATCTGCTATTTTTAATATTTCACTGCTTTTCCGCAATTTGTGGTGATTTTTCCACATTAGTATAAGGAAATGTGTTTCAATTTTCTAACCCAATATAGTAAATTCTTTTCTCTTCTCAATGAAGATTGTTCGTAATTTGTGTAGCGAGTTTTTAATTTTTTGCGATTTTTTAAAATTTGATTTTAGAGTTTTATCGTGTTTTGGGCTATTTTTTCAAAGTTACCGTCAGGCGGATCAGCTAGTTTATAATAAAAAAGCAAAATTATTAAAATGTTTTATTGTCATCGGAAACAAGCCTTTGTTCTGAAATTTTTTATTATTGTAGTCTATCAGAAAGTGGGTGAAGAATCGATCGAAAATTACATCTTTACATACAAAAACAAGGTTGACTTAAATAAAAGTCCTTCCGGCCAGTGCCGGGAGGAAGAGGTAGCTTTCATATACCTTATTTTAAAAAAGCCAACTTATATTATTCAAACACACGAAGCTTAATTAAGTGGAAACCGAATGTAGGAGATTCAATACTATTTTTTATCAATACTAAATCATTATGAATGAGAATTTCGCGAAATTAGTCAGCTTTATCCAAGCTGCTTTTATTTAAAGTAACTTATATTTGGCTGCCAAATTCGGCCATTTCTTAAAGTGCCTGCCATTTTAAGACAACATGGTGGATGAGGCTAACCACTGAACTTGATCGAGACCTTAGTAATTGCTGTGCACATGCTCACTCACATCGGAATCGGTTGATATATACGAGTGCTGTCGCAGCAAAAAATCAGATTTTTCAAAATGTCACCCACGTTAGAAATTGAAACTGCTATATCTGAGCCATTTTTTAAGATAAAGACAAACAAAAAATGCTCCTGAATCCTTATATCAAGGTCAAATACTTAAGAAAGAAACCTTTTTCAATTTCTAATTTTTTTGCACCTCACTTTAAATATATACATTTTTTAATTTAATGGCCGCCATTTTGAAACAAGATGGCTGATGAAGCTGGCCAGCGAACTTGGTCGCGATATTGATGTATACTATCCACATGCCTTCTTCCATCGAAATAAGCGAATACGTGTGGTATCGCGAGACAAATACAAGATCGTTTCAAAGTGTTAGCCATGATAGAAATTCAAAGTGCTATAATTCAACCACTTTTTAAGATATAAACAAAAGAACAAATTTTCAGAAACAAAAACTGCTCCAGAATCTTTGTGTCAAGGCCAAACACATAAAAAAAATTTTTCTCATTTTCCAATTTTTTAATACCTCATTTTAAATTTTAAATTACATTTTTTTTTTTAAATGGCAACCCTTTTGAAACAAGATGGCGAATGAAGCTGGCCAACGAACTCGGTCGAGACATTGGTATGTACTATGTACAGACCAAGTTACATTCAAATCGGTTCATAAATACGCCTGTTATCGCGTGACAAAAATCAGGTCGTTTTAAAATGTCAGCCACAATAGAAATTCAAAATGTTATAACTCAGCCATTTTTTTAGATATAGACGAAACAAAACCTGTTCCGGAATCTTTGTATTAAGGTCAAACTCATACGAAAAAACTCTTTTTCATTTTCCAATTTTTTGGTATTTCATTTTAAATTTAATTTTTTTAAATTTTTTTTAAATGGCCGCCATTTTGAAACAAGGTGGCGGATGAAGCTGGTCAACGAACTCGGTTGAGTTATTTGTATGTACTCTGTACACACCAAGGTACATCCAAATCGGTTCATAAACACGTCTGTTATCACGTGGCAAAAATCAGGGCGTTTCAAAGTGTCAGCCACACTAGAAATTCAAAATGCTATAACTCAGCCATTTTTTAAGGTATAGACGAAACAAAAACTGCTCCCGAATCTTTTTATCGAGGGCAAAGACATAAGAAAAAAATATTTTTTCAATTTTCAATTTTTTGGTACCACATTTCAAATTTAAATTTTTCTTAAAATTTTAAATGGCCGCCATTTTTAAACAAAATGGCGGATGAAGCTGGCCAGCGAACTTGGTCGAGACATTGGTCTGTACTATGTATAAACGAAGTTACATCCAAATCGGTTCATAAATACGCCTTTTATCGCGTCACAAAATTCAGGACGTTTCAAAATGTCAGCTTCGCTAGAAATTTAAAATGCTATAACTCAGCCATTTTTTAAGATATAGACGAAACAAAAACTGCTACGGAGTCTTTGTATAAAGGTCAAATACATAAGAAAAAAATATTTTTCCATTTTCAATTTTTTGGTACCACATTTCAAATTTTAATTTATTTTTAAATTTTTAAATGGCCGCCATTTTGAAACAAAATGGCGGATGAAGCTGGCCAACAAACTCGGTCGAGACATTGGTATGTACTATGTACACACCGAATTACATCCAAATCGGTTCATAAATACGAGAGTCACAGAGTGATATAGGTCAGATATATATATATATATATATATATATATATATATATATATTGATATATATATATATATATATATATATATATATATATATTGATATATATATATATATATATATATATCAATTTTGAACGGAGAGTGGTTTCGGGGTCTGGGGGTCATGATCGATGAAAATATACCAAAATTTTTTGAAATCGCTTTCCTCCGAACGGCTGCAATAGGTAGCTTTTTGTAAAGAAAGCTACCTAAAAGAGTGTACGAAAGAACTCAAGTTTTAAAACAAAGGTGCACTTTCGTTCATAAAGCTCAAAACGTAATTTTTAACTACGTTTCATTCAGCTTGTGCTGAAATTAAGGTCTGTAAATTAAAATAAATATTGCAATTGAATTTACTTATTTATGCTAGTGGGAGATTTAATTTGTTTTAAATATAGATATATCACCTTTTCCTCTCAACCATCTGCAATATAGAAAATTTCCCTATACTTTTATCTGCTTAATGAAACTCGCTGTATTTTTTTTCCTTTTTAAGAGAAAAAGAATTAATTAAAGTTAAAGGAATTAACTTAAGTCACATTCTAGTTAAACATGATTGTTGTATCAACGTAAGCTGAGCGTGAACAATCAAATTATGATTTAAAAACAAGAGCAATAAATCATGTGTCCAGCACTTTCCAACACATTCAGAATACCGTAACAAAACTTCTCAGTTTATTAAGGTGAAATATGATTTCTAAATAAACAATTTGGAAAACGCATAACGCATTTGAAAACCTAATTTCTGCAATTACACTCAATAGTAGGGAAAATATCCGATTTTGTTTTGTACAACCCTGTACATATAGGATCTATAGGTTTGAAATGATTAAACAAACTTAAGGGGATGATAGTACTCATCAAGCCGAACAAAAAGTGCAATGGAACATGGCGTCGCAAATGACGTTTAAAGGGTGAAAATCGCAAAACTAATAAAAATATCGAAATCTCGCATGCTGCTTTTCTGCAGAACTGGCTATTAGCACGAAGCTGGTTTTCCTTTCACTTTGTGCATATCCGATCAGAAAGAGAACAAAAACTTGGAAGAAAGCCAAACAAGTAAGTAGCGCTTATTGCGACTGCTGCTGGAGAAATTCAGGAAACTCCCGAAGTCTTCCAGCATGTCCGCCAGTCGTTCCTCCGTAGATGTACTCTTTGTAATTATGTCCGTGGTCGACACTTTGAACAATTGTTGTAAAATATTTGTTTTCTCTGGCCATCACGAGTTTTGTTGTACCTATTCTGTGCAATAAATAATTTTCTGGAGTGTTTCTTTCTCGTCTGAGTTTGTCCATTTCAGACGCATTTTCTCGATTTTCATCCTTTAAACGTCCTTTGCGACCCCATGTTCATCCTCATTTTTTGTTCGTTTTCATGAGTACTATCACACCTCTAAGTTTTTTGAAGAATTTCAGATACACCCTGTATACTACATAATATACTAAAAGCTAGTTCAGTTAAGCGAATAGCACATTTGAAAATTTCCATTCAACTATTTCCATGAATAATCGGAAATATACTTGCAAAATTTTGTGCATCCCTGTATATGATCTATAGAATTTATACACACTAAGTAATATTTAAAAAATAGTTCAATTTAAAAACGCGTACAACAACTGAAAAGGCACTTCCAGCACTCATTGTTCATAGGTTTCGATAGATCAATTATTGTTCAATTTCTTCTGTAGCCAAATTTTTTCTTCATAGACCGTAATGTAAAGGAATTCTTTTTAATGTCCCTATAAATGAACCGTAAATGTTACACGCTTCATTTTCTTTACCAAACATGCCATAATGATACCCAATAACATCTATAAATTTCATGGCAATCGCACTATATTTACGGGAGTTAGAGCACACACAGATGACAGACAGACAAACCGAAATTATAAACACTTTTTAACTACTTTAGAAAGCGTTAAAAGAAAGAAACTACTTATCAGTTTTTTTTGGTCATAAAATGGTTTAATTGTTTTTTAAATAACTGTTTATATGTAAAATCCGTTGTCCGATTTGTATCTGAAAATTAGTACTGTTCTTTTGACAGTCGTCTATATTATATTTGCCAAATCAAATGCTCAACCAAAATCATAGTTTTTAACGCTATCATATTCAGCCACACACTTACATACATATCAAGATCATCGAAGATAACCGAAAACAGTCTCTAGCGGTCTGAAACCGTAAAAAAATATTAACATACATGCATAAATCATTTTAAAAGTAACAAAAACGGATTCACGGAATCTCAAAATATATATATCACAATTTCCATAATCTTTTTTTTTTTTTTTTTAATCATGATTAGAATACTTTTATTGCACTATGTGTCGGGAAAGTAAAAATGAAATACAAAACCTGATTTCAAGAGCAGAAAATAAATTGATCATAAAAATAACTTTGATTCTGATGGGAAAAAAATCTGCCGATGCAAATTTCTTGATAATTGAAATTTTATCCTTTTATCTAGAGTAAGATTTTCTTTTCCAATTTTTTTTCTGATATTTTAGACATTTTTCATTAAAATTTGTTTAGTTATGATAATCTTTTAATATTTTTTAAGTATTTTGCAAAAATAGGAGGGAGTTTTAAGAGCTCCAATAAAAGATGGTTAATTTAACTTGTTGCTTTTTTAAAAGCTCTTTTAAATTTTCCAGTTTTTTTCAAAATAATCAGTTTTTTTTATATCGTAAACAAAGAATTTTGAATTATAATACTTTTTATACATTAAATAAGGAAATGATAGTTAACAGACGAGTGTTTTTTTGTTTTACTTATTTGTTTGTTTCTATTTGTTAATCATTTTGGTTCAATAATATTACTTTTCTTCACGATGACATAAAAGGTTTAACTTTCATCCAACTACAGAGAAACTAAAAAAAAAAAAAAATGATAATAACTTTTACATATTTTATATATACATTTGTTGTCAGACCTGCCCTAGCGAAAGCGAAGCCCTGTACAATAACTTTTGTGAGGTCTTGATTTTCAAAATTAATCAATCCCCCCCACACACACACACACGACCCCTGAAATTATCAGAATAAAAAATTCTAGCACTCTTTGGTGATTTCTCCGACTTTTTACTCCTGGTACGAGGGCAATACGAAAGTATCGATTTTAATAAATTTCAAAACTTTATTTGACTACGTAACTGATACTTTTCATATAAATATAATTTTTCCGGAATTAATTCGGAATTTTTCCATAAATAACAAAATAAGCAAGATATCAATCAATAGTTTATTTACAACAAGTAAATTTCTCCAACTCCACTAGTCTAGGAGTATTTATTTCGAGCAGAGCCGTCCTTAGGGGTGTGGGACAGCTGCAGCCGCACAGGGCCTCGCGCCTGGGAAGGCCTCGCATCCGAAAAAAAGCCTAAATACTTATTACTCATTTTTTTGTGAGTAAATCAAAAACATAAAAATTTTCATAATAAAATGTATGTGTAAAAATGTTTATAAAAGGCAAAATGTTTTGTAAATAAAATAGTCAATGCAAGGTGTGGACGCTCGACAAGAGAATAGATTGTTTGTAGCTTATATATTCAATCTATGACTATTGTTATACTTTAGCACAGACAGCAGCACCAGTCTGGACAGGTGCAGCATGAACTGAATGTTACTTGTTAAGAGGTAAGTTGTCCTGATGATTTTGAAAAACTGCTCACTATTATTTTAGCGACTATTTCTAATGTAACAAGCAGATTCTTGTGTAATCAAGTTTCTTCTTTAATTATACGAATATCGGTGTTCTGTCGTCACGTTAGAGGTCTTCATGGGCCCGGACTTGGCCAGAGGCCCGTACCCGGCCAGCCAATCCTAATCCATATTAACGCATGGAAGATCCACGGCTCGAAGAAAACCACGAAAACTCCGAACGATTAGGCCGACGGGCGCGATTGGGATCGAACCCAGCACCTCCCGTCTACCAGCTTCGAGAGCAGAACCTCTCGGCCACCGTAAGAAGAGGAATAATTTAACAACAAAATTTAAATGAAGTACTTATTTTTCAACATTTAATTGTTATAAAGTGTTTTCTTTTGAATTCAGCTTTATCTTTGATCTATTTTAAGCTGTGATACTGTAATAAAAAAAAAAGAGTTTACTAAATTAAGTTGCGTTCTGTTAAAATGCAGTTGTACTAGCCGCCCTTGGCGACACGTTTGGGAAAACATGCTAAGCATTGTATCATATTACTTTTATTCATAATTTAATTTACTTGGGCTCCCTTAAACATAATTAATAGAATCTCTTAATCTAATATTAGTTTTTGTTGCATTAAAATATCTCAGTTTGTTGATTTTCTGTAAGCAAGTAAACCCTATTGGTTTACAATGGAAGTCTAAGGGAATTAGGCGGGATATTAGAGATATCGCCTTGTTGGCGTCACTTTTGATGACTCAGTTTGGTCACCAAATTTGGTGATATATCGCCAAGTTGACGGCATTTGGCGACGGAACAGGGTCCCCACCATGGCAAAAAAGGCAGTAGAGGACACTAATGCCACATCGTACTTTCTTCCACATCCGG
Source organism: Maratus speciosus (assembly GCA_963932465.1). Classification (NCBI taxonomy): domain Eukaryota; kingdom Metazoa; phylum Arthropoda; class Arachnida; order Araneae; family Salticidae; genus Maratus; species Maratus speciosus. Next base: position 467,757,891 of record OZ010789.1, read on the forward strand.
CTTCTCATATAAAATATAAATTAAAACAGAAAATAAAAAAATTGAATGGCAATAAAGATGGGACAATGAAGACACAGGCCACTACACACATAACTGATTACCAAGTGTTCCCATTCAATTTACCGTAAATAATCGTTACCTTTTTCTTTTCTTCACAAATCACAGCCTTTTCCAGAAATATCTTTACGATATAGATAAACGTGACCCCCCTCTTTGTGTATGTGGTCTCCAGTCCACCTCACTTCACTACGTACTGGATTATCCTCTAACAACATATTACCACGTTAAAAAATACAGAACTATGGCGATTCCGGATTGGATTAATTAAATTAGTGAAAGTCCTGTTTTCATGAACAGAATATCAACACTAATGAGATTTATAGACAAAAATGAAGTTATTTTTAGAAAAAAAATATTATTTATACCTCTCGGGTACTTCTTCAGACGATTATTTATGATTTTTTTTGTTATCTTCTTTGTTTCCATTGTAAATAGTTTTCATATATATTAATTAATTATTATTATAATTAATTTTATTAGTTTTGCTATTATAGTTATTACAAGTAGTGTTTTTGTTACTAATATTTTGTATTTATTGTAATTCGTCATATTTTGATCCAGGCAACTATATTGAGAATCTTACCTTTTTTTGATTTACTAAAGCATAAATATAAACATTGAACATTTTTTTAACTGCTGCCAAAAGCATGGACTAACAAACGGGTTTCGGCCGTCCGTAGGAAAACATTCCATCACGCTTGAAGCTTGGAGCTACGGTTCGGATTTCCCTTTCCTACCTTTTCCCTACGGTAACCCCCTTATAGGTATAGCGATGCATTAAATGCTGTTCAATAACCAATGAGATGCGTTTAAGTCGGGCGTTGCCATTAAACAATTAAAAAATAATCGCGATTTCTGTGCCACGTACGATAGCGTAATATATATGTATAGATTGTCATGAATAATATGAACGTGAGCAATACAAATAATTAATACAAATAATTTAATTGACCTTTAAAAAATTTTTCATGAGTTATCGTCACAGATGATTAAAAAAAAAGTTGAAAAAAGATTGAGATACCAAACCCGCTCCGTGGCTGATTTCTTCGAAACTGTATACAGCTCTTGCGACTGTGGCCTCCCTCATAGCATGCATGGTCACAGTGACGTCGTTAGTAGATAATAAATGGGGGTTCTACATCAGCGGTGGGAGCGGTGTGACCTCTGTGCACCTGTGAAGGTCATGCGGCGGAGGAGGTCATGGGGTCAAGGTCATGCATCGTGCTCTTGGAGGAGGGGTCAAGGTGATGCGTCATCTTATAGTATGAGGGGTAATTTTGAGTTTGATTTTTTTTTAATGATAATTAATTTTAATTGGGGGACTTTAACTTTTTTCGGGGTAATTTTTGAAGATAGAAATTTTTGTGAGATTGATTTTTTTTTCTGACCGTACTACAGTACGAGGGGTTATTTTAAGTTTGATCTTTTTTTATGATAATTAATTTTAATTGGAGGACTTTAACTTTTTTCGGGGTAATTTTTGAAGATAGAAATTTTTGGGAGATTGATTTTTTTCCTTTCCGTACTACAGTACAAGTAGTAATTTTAAGTTTGATTTTTTTTTTTTTTTTTTTTTTTTTTTTTTTTTACTAATGATAATTAATTTTAATTGGAGGACTTTAACTTTTTTCGGGGTAATTTTTGAAGATTGAATTTTTGGGACATTGATTTTTCTTTTAATCGTACTGCAGTATAAGGGGGTATTTTTTCATTTGAAAAATATATTAATGATAATTAATTAAGAAATTTTAATTGGGGGACTTTAACTTTTTCGGGTAATTTTTGAAGATTGAAATTTTAAGAGACTCATTTTTTTTTTCTCATCGTACTACAGTAGTAAGGGATAATTTTACATTTGAAAATTCATTAATGATAATTAATTAAGAAATTTTAATTGGGGAACTTTAACTTTTTTCGGGAATTTTTTTTTTTGGGGGGGAGAACATTGATTATTTTTTTAGCACACTTCAGTTTTCGGCGTTATTTTTACTGTAATGGGAAAAAATAATTTAGAATTTTTAATGAGGAAGCTTAAAATTTTTGGGGTGCAATTTTTGTGTAAGAGTTATTACTAGTGGTGATTTTTAATTTGAGAACTTTCAAATATTTTTTTCGCTAATTTTTATTTGGCAATGGAATTTTAAACATTTATTTAGAAGTTTTAATTGGGAGACTTTATCTTTTTACGCAAATTTTTAGATAAAAATGGAATTTTAAACATAAATTGGATGAGAGGACTTTACGCGTTTCAATTTAGTGACGTATGCGCTCGAATATTTGAGTATTAATTAAAATTTTGAGTTATGTCACATGTGAATTTTTGTCATTTAGTGTTAGAATTTATTTCTGCGAATTTTTTAATAGTATTGTGGCTGGGAGGTTTTGCTATCGAAGCTGCTAGACGGGAAGTGCTGGGTTCGATCTCCATCGCGCCCGTCGGCCTAATCGTTCGGAGTTTTCTTTGAGTTTTGGATTTTCATGTGTTAATACGGGTTAGGTTCCCTTAGAAAGACCTTCACGAAGGGTACTCCCCCCTATATCCCTAGTGTAGATAAGCGGCCGTCAAAATCAACCAACCTTTTTTAGGTAAGATATTTATAAGGATGTTGGTACACGATTTGTTATGGAATTTTTAGGTATGCATGTATTGCTTTTTTCATGTGAAATAATATTTAAAAAAACATGAAATGTCCTTCATAAAGATATTAGGAAATCCCCCCCCCCTTTCCCCCTTAATGAATATATTTATTTGTAAAATACAGGGTTGCCTATTAAAGGGTACGTTTGAATTTGTCCCTTAAAATTTTTATGACGCATGTGTTTGAAAATGTATCTATTTTTTAACAGTGGCATTATAAATTATCTAGATCTATTTTTTAAAACTAGAAAATCGATTTTTTAAACGTTTATATTAAAACACTTTGAATTTTTAATAAGATTTTGGAAAAAAAAAAACGCATTTTTTACAAATTTACACTAATATTACACTTTTTAGAATAAAACTTTTAAATACATAAATTAAACACACTTACTTTACTTCAAATGACTTTCAGAGCCTAAAAAAACGCGTGTTTCTGTATGAAAATGTCTACTATACTGAACCGTGGTCATCGTGCGTTATCTTTGGGAACACTTAGAAGTGAATCACTTTATCTAGATAAGGAGATAAGGGGTTTTCCTTTATATCGTGATAGGATATTAGATTTTAATTTCGATTGACTAATGGTGGGGTACAAATTAAGATTTTCAAATAATTAATTTAAGATTTTTATTATCTCACTGATAGCGAATTTAATGAATGAATAATTAATATTACGTCACACAAAACGAATTTTTTGAATAATTAAGATTTAATATTGCGTCACAATTTTTGAATGATTTTAATATAGAATTTATATCCAATTGGGGGTCATTTTTTCTTATCGATTTATTTTAAATAAAATTGGAATACTATATTAACAATTTAATGCATGTGCGACATTTCTTTTGGATAAAATTAAAACTATTTTCTAATAAGACCTTTTTCAAACGGATACTTTTTTAATTGATTCATTAACCGCGGGATTACTCGTCACGACACGAATGAGTCATCACACTCGTCAACATGAAGGTTTTAATACATAGTAACACTCTTTGAAAAAAATCATTACGCACAGGGGTACTTTAGACATACATTTTGAAATAGAGATCAAGTTCAAATTTTACTAAGTTATGAAATGGTAGTCACATGATATCCCCACCAATCACAGTTCATTCGTTATCATTAATGCACATGCGCGCCCTCTATGAGTGTATAAATTTGCGTGCAACGAGACGTTATCATTATTCTGTGTGCTGAGGTAGCTGTGTGAAGACGCTTTCGACTGTTCGGTAATTTTAGTTAGTATTAAAATGGAACACGTCCAGCATTTTTCTGATTTCAACATGATGAGTCATCCCCGTTCACCAGAATTGAAGGACCCCCACATGGAAGTTTCATCGCATCCTGTTTCGAATACTGAAGTGTCGCAAGCCCTGCATTCTCCTCAATACAACCAAGACATGGAAGTTTCATCACAATCTGTTTCGAATAATGAAGTGTCAGCCTCTTCATCAGATCTGCAGAAGTTTACTTTTGTGTGTAATGTGTGCAACCAAGCATTCTCTCGAAAATTTGTGTTAAAAAGACATATGAATTCTCACCTGCAGAAAAAACCATTTTCTTGTGATTTGTGCGAAAAATCATTTGTTCAAAACAGTGATTTACAACAACATAGGAAGATTCATTCAAAGACCCCAGTAATTTATAATTGTGAATTTTGCAGTGAAGTGTTTTCGATTAAACGTGATTTGTTTAAACATAAGATTATCCATAAACCTATTAAGCAATTTAAGTGCAATGAATGTGAGGAAGTATTTTCAAAAAAGCGGGACTTAATGAAACACAAAAAGATTCATAAGCCTCCCAAGGAATATAAATGTGTGCATTGTGCCGAACTGTTCAACCGAAAGTCTGATTTATTACGTCATATAGCTGCTTCACATCAGGTTTTATGCAAACCCGTTAAACCACCCTCTTTAAAAGATATGTTATATGAAAAGGTTAAGCATTTTGAAAGATTTAATGCACTCGGAATTTTTACTAAAACTATGATCGAATCGAATGAGGAGAACGACAAAGACTTTATCACATTTTTTGATAGTGTTCGATCAGATGTTTCGAGCGAATTACATTATCAAATTGAAGTAAAAAAGTCTATAAAATGGTATGCAACTGTACAAGCTATTGTTAGTCGTGTAACTAATGAGGGGGACATAGAGACTGCTACTCCCTTTTTTCATTCTAAAACTGTGCTCGAATTGACAAACCAAAATTTATCTGTGCATATTGAGGAAGCCTTTTCAAAAATAATAAATTCCTTTGAGAAGTTCTGTCAACGTGGTTCTAATTGGACATTAGACCAAATTTTAAACATTGAATTGTCGACAGCTAAATATTGTTGGAAATAAAATATTTGTACCCTGATTTGTATGATTTTTCAATTTTGTAACTGCTATTTAAAACGATCAATAAATATTATGTGATTTTAAAAGCTTAGCGTTTTTATTTAAAAATAATTTTCATATTAACTATTTTGTAAAATTTTCTAAAGTCAAAACTTTGTTTTGAATGTGACTGAACATATCTATCTCACATACTTAAACTACTTTTGAAATTCTTGATTAAGTTTCAAAAATGCTTGACAAAAACAAATATTTTTAAATGTTTAAGAGAATTCACATATAAATTGTACTTACCTTTTACGAGCACATCTACTTGATACACTTACTTGAATAATGGAGAAGACAAGTTCTTATATATTGATACTTCAAATCACTGGCAAGTTTAGACAAGTCACTTATGAGTCATTTATGGGTTTTCCCACATAGGTAACGTCGCTGATTTAGAGTAGATAAAAAATATTTTGACTGTGAAGCTCTAATTAACAAAACTCCTTTAATTGATTTTTTAATCAATAAAATAATTATTTAGTTAATCTTTTAAAAATAAATTATTTTTAATTCAATGAAAATAATTAAGTCGTTTAGTAAATTCTTCTCAAATCTGCTATATTTAACTTGCGCGAAATAAAATCGAACCTTCCACTTTGCTAGCCACGAGGGGAATGACTGATAACGTCGCTCCTTATCTACTAACCCAAGATCGCATTATATCTCAGAGCATGCGCTCTGGTGACTAGTGACGTCACTGATTGCTGATAAGATTAGACGATTAGATAAGACGATTAGAACTTGTATTCATTTCTTCCCAAGCAAGTGTACTAGGTGGACGTGTTTAGGTAAGTAGCATTTTCAGTTATTTTTATAATAAGTTTTTAATATGTAGTGTAGACAAAAAGGAATACACAGTTTATGACAATTCATTTTTATTAATATAAACTTGTCCAAGTAGGATTTAGTAATACATTGTTAGATCTCTTCTTGAGTTTTACAAAGTTTCTTCTTGGGGACAAAACTTTCGTTATTTTCTTCATTGATGCAGGAGATAAATATTTATTTTTTATAATACTTGAAGGTACTCCAATTTCATGAAGCGCATTAAGAAATTCTGTCGGTGTTTTCACAGGTTTTTTATTCACATTAAAAATGAGATGAAAGAGTTCCGCTAAATTCGTATCTTGCAAGGTGTTTCCATTATAAGTGATTCTTCCAGTTTGATCCCAGGCCATGTTGCTTGATTTCGATTTCAATAACCTGAGTAAAGATCCAGCTTGTTTTCTCATATGTGAAGGTGTTGAGGCTATCACCAACGTGTCGTAATCATCTTCTTGAGATATTTCAGAGGATTTTTCTGACAGTGTAGGTTCGGTCTTGGTAGATTCCGTTTGCATAGGTTCCGTTTTAACAGGTTCTGTTTTGTCAGGTTCCGTCTTGAGAGGTTTGGACTTTCTTTTCTCGCCGTCATCGTCAAAAGGTCTTGATCTCCAAGGGACATTAAATTCTTGCAAATTCATTTTCCTTTTTAAAAGTTCATAGTACTGCTGAACTTTCTCATGATCGGGAAGTGAACTATTGAGTATATTGGACATTGCCACATCAAACTCACTCATTTGCTTTTTTGTGGGCACATGTCTAGTCAACTCTTCTTCCGGTATTAGAGCATATTTAGTAGCGAGCTCCATTGATAAGACCCGTTAACACACTCAGGGCCGCAGGAATTAAAATATTTAAAAATCCTCCGTGTTGCACAATCAGTTTCTTTTTTGAAAAGAGAGTTCCTTTTTTCGTACCGATTTTTCGAAGAGGGTTTTTATACTTCTTCAAAGACTTCTTTTGATTGGTTGAGAGAGGTACGTTTCCTTTTAATACGTTGTGGGTACACTCACAAATGGCTTTCACCGAGCGAGAAGGTAATTTTTTCAAAAGTTGCTTGCGTAAGGTTTTAGGACATGTCTTAATGAGCTCTAAATCACGCAGTTGTTTCTCGGTCAACATCATGATCGCAACTGAATTAAGAAGAAAATGTCTTTCTTTTTAAACCTTTTTTCAAAGTGTACACGTATTGTCTTTGTCCCGGTAACACCAGTGTTCTTAACCGCAGTTCTTCTGGGGTTTCATTTCTTAAATCGACTAATAAATAAGAAAACGGTTTTTGAGTGGCATCAGTAAAGACTTCTTGAAAAAATTTAGTGTTCGTTGGATATAATTGTCGAGCCAAATGACTGATTTGACTCATGTCACGTCGATTTTTAAATAGGACCAAATATTGACTGTTTAGGGAAACGCTTCTCATTTCTTTCCCTTTATGAAAGAGATTTTGTGTAATAAATATCACACTCACGTTTAAATGATGACTTGCCTTTGTAAAGAGAAAGGTCAGACGTTCGTCTGATCCACATTCCACCATGAGATCGTCTAAGATCATTAAAGAATTTGTTCCTAAATATTCGGTGTAATTCGAAGGAAGACCTTCCACAAAGGTAACATCCGGTATTTCGTTATACAGTTTTTGGTATATACCGTAAAACCAAATCACTTTATCAGGAGGAGGGTCAAACATAACGTTTCTTTCCCTTAGCAAATCACGTAGAAACCAACTTTTGCCCACTCTTGTGGGACCTGCAAGGAGCATCGTACAGGGGTGTTGAAAGCGTGGAAACTCCATCGTTAATAAATGTACACAAGTAAAACACACCCTTTAAATAATCACAGACGCATGGTTCACAGTTAAATTCATATTTATTGATAAAAATGTGCACGAATGCCAAATCGTTTGGCTACAAAATTATAGACTCGTCGATCGTTCGACAACTCTTCAGTGACAAAATGAGATAAAAAATCCTTTAGGGTTTTACCTTGACATCGAGAATAAAGATAAAATATACAATACTGCCCGCAAACGGCAGTCACGTGAGTTTGTAATACGAGTGGATTAAACAAAACTCGTGAAAAACGTGATACATAGTTCGATAGGGATCCTTTAAAAAAGGAAGGCTTGTTTCCATAGTAGTCGAAGAATTCCACTTCATCAGGTGAAGATAGATAGAAAGCCACCCAGTGACTTCCAGGTTCTGTAGACTTGTCCACGTTGCAGATAAAACAGACAGGATACCGCTCGATTCTTCTTGGTAGCTGATCACTTGGAAAAACACCCAAAAAATAGTTTCGGGTCACGGCTTCATGAGATAAAATGGACTCGATTTGTAATGAATCCATTTAGTTGGGAAAGTCGCAAATCACATGACGTGATTTACTTATTTCAATAATGTTTTCAAATTCCGCATAAATGAATACGGTCGTTGTTTTTTCTAACGCTTCAGCGAATTTGATTTCAATTCGTAAATTTCCTTGATGTTGTAAATTCAGATGAGGTCCGTCACACAAGTCAGGGCTTAAGTCGAAATTATATAAGGTGTGTCCATCAGCAAATTCTTCACGTGTTAAATAAATGCCGGCATCATGATTAAAACCAGAGAACAGTCGATGATAGGCTCTTATATAGTTGTTTTCGTCGAAATCCAATTCCAAAGGTTTACTGGGCACAGGTTGACCATCCACATAGACACTTAAAAGTTGACTTTGTGATGATAAAAGTAAAAGGGATTCAGATCGTATTGTCCTGCATAAGCACTGTTGTCCCAAAGTCCAATAATGATACGTTTCGGCATCGCTCCTAAAAACACATTATCTTGCATAAAAGATTTACTTCCAGTGGAGATTGAGTAAGTCTTGCATAACACTCGATCAATAGGATATTTTGCAGAGTTTTTTTCCAGGGCTTTGGCATGTCCCAATAACACGCCGGGACTCACTTTCACTTTGCGAACAAACACAGAGGCATGTTCTAAAATCACTTTATAGTCGTGAAAAGTTTTAGGCGGTTCTTTCTTAGCCATCAAACAAAAGTCTGATTTGCTGCGAGTCATTTTAATTTTCAGATCGATCATATTCCAGAGTAGTCGATTTTGTTGGAAAATATCACAATGTAGGGGATCAATCATATCCAATGTTTTGCTAGTTTTAGTCAGTTCATAGCGTTTCTTCAATCCAGGGTTTCCATTGGTGGTGGGGTCTGTTTCAGTCAAATTCGTGTCTTTGTAAAAACATTCACATCTTAATAAAGATTTCTTAGCATCTGCTCCGTAGTTCAGCAGGGTTTCAATATAAGCACGATAAGGATATGTGTTACTCGAAGAAGAGATGGCTCTTTCATTCAAACTGATATCCACTTGCGAAAACAAAGCTTGTAAAAACAAATTGACAGGAGCCACAGGTTCGCTTGCCGGTAAATCCGTTCCGTCTGACTTGGTGATTTTCACTTTGACGTAGAGGTAGGAAGCCGACAAATCAATATAATCTTCACCATTCCCAGAAATGTTAAATTCCACAGGTCCTCCATCTCGGATATTAGCAAGGGGATGATATTCGATGAAATATCCTTTTTCAATAGCCGTCTGAGTAGGTGGAATTAAAAACAGATCCAATTCGGATTTGGCACAAGCAGCAGAATCTTTATGAATGAGTCCAAACATCTTTAAGAGAAAATATCGTGTACTTTCACTCTCTTGGCTTTGCGAGGAATGACGACATTGTGAGAACGTTTCCTCTTTTTATACTGATGACCCGATCCAATCATGGTCTTCATTTTAGTAGCTGCTTTATCAGTCAAGTTTTGTCCGGCTTCTTTTAACAGGCGCTTGGCCGCTATTTTAATATCTTCTCCTCGTGATAGATCACTGAGAACGTTCACACCGGAATGAAACAATTGTTTTCCCACGGCTTTCGCTCCAGACTTGAAAAGGGGTACTGCTGCACGAAACAGCGATCGAAACAGTCCACCGAATCCATATCCTCTTTGTAAAGTAGTTCCTTGATAATAGTTTAAACCGCTACCCGACTGATGAGTATAATAATCTTCAAAAGATTTCGCACAACACTGGTAGGGAACAAACATCACGAGAGGTATTTTTGACGAAAATGAAGTTTCACGTACGAGCGTCCACGTTTAAATGGCGTTAATTCACCCAAGTGGTTCCTTATAACGATTTCTAGTGAGTCGAATGATTTTCGACTGATGGGTAAGTAATGGGGTCGATCAAATTTCACACAAATCACTTCTCCGTCTTTTCCGGTGACATTTACAATTCGTAACAGGGGCGCCAACACATCACCGATAATTTGAGGTTCTACTATGTCCGAATAAATCATCAATACTCTATAATGAGCACATGGATCTGCCACATACGAACTATCGACAGTTTGTTCAATATTATTATCTAAGGAAGCAATCTCGCACGGTTCGAACCCCAGCATTTCAGATAATCCAGCTTCTAAAATCACTTTAGCTTTATCTCGCACGTTGATGGTGACTCTTTTCGTGATGGGATTGTAGGAAAACAAAATTTTTTGTTCCATGTCTTTGATAGCAATAGCTTTCAAAATATCAGGTACCGTCTCATAAAATCCAGGAGGGATTCGTCTGCCAATGATCCTTCCATCGTTTAAGTCGAATCCAATTAAGTTCGTGTGTTGATTCACATTATACCAGGTGTGTGGGTAAATAAATTCCACGAGTCCCACTTCCCATTCCCCTTTCAATTCGATAGGGGCTGGCAATCGTGTAATGAAATGAGAAATTTTATTCTCAGGAAAATAATTCCTGGAACTATCCGAAGGTAACGTCAGGTAGAAGGACATGTTAGCAAATGATCTTGGATCATTCTTGCATTGACTTATAAAGAAGATAAATCTGAGGAGGGAATCCATTGATTAAATTTGTTGGGATATCCCTTATACTTCACAAAATATTCCACTTGACTTTTTCTCGTGCGCTTCTTTAAAATTTTTTCAATCGCATAAGTTTCTTTCATTTGCACTTTTTGAAGTTCTTGTGGGTAAAAGGTTCCTTTAATGGGTTCGTCTAACAAGTCCTTTATTCGATACACGGGAGGGTCTCTCGGTACACACTCCGTCACCACAAACAATTCTTCCGTCCAATTGGTTTCATACCCTTTTTCAAAGGTCATTTTCTGTTTCGACACACGCACCACATCTCCCGCTTGAAACACACAGGGTTTTCTTCTCACATTTTCCATGTCTCCGTATAAAGTAAACCACACATCGCTTTCATTTTCCTTTGTCACTTCCACTGGGGGTCTCTTGATACTTGAGTGATAGGTCTGGTTATAACTTTGTAATAACTGATCCAATACATCAGTATAACGATATGTATGATTATGTGTGAAATATTTCCACATTTTCGTTTTAAGAGTACGGTTAAATCGTTCGACCACCGACGCCTTTGTATTATTATTCGTTGTGAAAAATCGAACACCTTCTTGTTTTAAAAACCTTTGAAACAGTCGGTTCTTAAATTCTTTTCCGGCATCAGATTGAAGGGACTTGGGCTTTCTGGTTGAAAAAATAGAACGAAAGGCATTCACAATTTCTTCTCCTCGTTTCGTTTTTAAGGGAATCGCCCACGCATATTTAGACAGAATGTCTATACACGTCAGGAGGTATCGAAACCCTTGATTGTGCTTTTGTAAACTGATGAGGTCCACCAGATCGGCCTGCCATTGCTGATCGATCGAATACACGACCACTCGGTTTGTCGGGAAATTTCTCCGAGCCGGTTTGTGAAGCGTATAGGAATCGACTCTGCTCAACCATTTCTGAATCGTCTTCTTCTTTACTTTGCCTTTGGCAGCACGATACAAAGCATTTACACCACCAAAACTTGCTGCGTGACTTGGAACCGGATAAATCGCCTTCATTACAACATAAAATTTGATTATTTGTCACATTAACTCGAAAACGCATCATCTTCATTCTAGTCTTTCTCGCATGACGTCATATCATAAAATGAACCCCTACCCGACCTACCTCTTGATTAAATACTCTTATGAAGAGATTCAATGACGTGGTAACACGAAACAAACAGAGTGTGATTGTATTAACAAAACCTCACTTAAACTTTTAATATCAAACATTTTCCGAATACATTTTCAAAAAAAGGATACCTACACTGCTGTTTTAGAAAACTGATAACGAATGAACTGTGATTGGTGATGATATCACGTGACCTCCAAAACGAAACTTAGTAAAATTTGAACTTCATCTCTATTTCAAAATGTATGTCTAAAGTACCCCTGTGCTTAATGATTTTTTCAAAAAGTCTTACAATTTATAAACCACGATATATTTATTAAAACTTTCATGTTTACGAGTGTTATGAGTGATGACTCATTCATGACATGTTTGAAGTAGTTTCGCGGTTAATGAATCAGTTAAAAAAGTATCCGTTTGAAAAAGGTCTTATTAGAAAATAGTTTTAATTTTATCCAAAAGAAATGTCGCACATGCATTAAATTACTAAATAATATTCCAATTTTATTTAAAATAAATCGATAAGAAAAAATGACCCCCAATTGGATATAAATTCTAGATTAATAAATTCATTCAAAAATTGTGACGCAATATTTAATCTTAATTATTCAAAAAATTCGTTTTGTGTGACGTAATATTAATTATTCATTCATTAAATTCGCTATCAGTGAGATAATAAAAATCTTAAATTAATTATTTGAAAATCTTAATTTGTACCCCACCATTAGTCAATCGAAATTAAAATCTAATATCCTATCACGATATAAAGGAAAACCCCTTATCTCCTTATCTAGATAAAGTGATTCACTTCTGAGTGTTCCCAAAGATAACGCACGATGACCACGGTTCAGTATAGTAGACATTTTCATACAGAAACACGCGTTTTTTTAGGCTCTGAAAGTCATTTGAAGTAAAGTAAGTGTGTTTAATTTATGTATTTAAAAGTTTTATTCTAAAAAGTGTAATATTAGTGTAAATTTGTAAAAAATTCGTTTTTTTTTTTCCAAAATCTTATTAAAAATTCAAAGTGTTTTAATATAAACGTTTAAAAAATCGATTTTCTAGTTTTAAAAAATAGATCTAGATAATTTATAATGCCACTGTTAAAAAATAGATACATTTTCAAACACATGCGTCATAAAAATTTTAAGGGACAAATTCAAACGTACCCTTTAATAGGCAACCCTGTATTTTACAAATAAATATATTCATTAAGGGGGAAAGGGGGGGGATTTCCTAATATCTTTATGAAGGACATTTCATGTTTTTTTAAATATTATTTCACATGAAAAAAGCAATACATACATACCTAAAAATTCCATAACAAATCGTGTACCAACATCCTTATAAATATCTTACCTAAAAAAGGTTGGTTGATTTTGACGGCCGCTTATCTACACTAGGGATATAGGGGGGAGTACCCTTCGTGAAGGTCTTTCTAAGGGAACCTAACCCGTATTAACACATGAAAATCCAAAACTCAAAGAAAACTCCGAACGATTAGGCCGACGGGCGCGATGGAGATCGAACCCAGCACTTCCCGTCTACCAGCTTCGATAGCAAAACCTCCCAGCCACAGTACTATTAAAAAATTCGCAGAAATAAATTCTAACACTAAATGACAAAAATTCACATGTGACATAACTCAAAATTTTAATTAATACTCCAATATTCGAGCGCATACGTCACTAAATTGAAACGCGTAAAGTCCTCTCATCCAATTTATGTTTAAAATTCCATTTTTATCTAAAAATTTGCGTAAAAAGATAAAGTCTCCCAATTAAAACTTCTAAATAAATGTTTAAAATTCCATTGCCAAATAAAAATTAGCGAAAAAAATATTTGAAAGTTCTCAAATTAAAAATCACCACTAGTAATAACTCTTACACAAAAATTGCACCCCAAAAATTTTAAGCTTCCTCATTAAAAATTCTAAATTATTTTTTCCCATTACAGTAAAAATAACGCCGAAAACTGAAGTGTGCTAAAAAAATAATCAATGTTCTCCCCCCCCCAAAAAAAATTTCCCGAAAAAAGTTAAAGTTCCCTAATTAAAATTTCTTAATTAATTATCATTAATGAATTTTTCAAATGTAAAATTATCCCTTACTACTGTAGTACGATGAGAAAAAAAAATGAATCTCTTAAAATTTCAATCTTCAAAAATTACCCCAAAAAGTTAAAGTCCCCCAATTAAAATTTCTTAATTAATTATCATTAATATATTTTTCAAATGAAAAAATACCCCCTTATACTGCAGTACGATTAAAAGAAAAATCAATGTCCCAAAAATTCAATCTTCAAAAATTACCCCGAAAAAAGTTAATGTCCTCCAATTAAAATTAATTATCATTAGTAAAAAAAAAAAAAAAATCAAACTTAAAATTACCCCTTGTACTGTAGTACGGAAAGGAAAAAAATCAATCTCCCAAAAATTTCTATCTTCAAAAATTACCCCGAAAAAAGTTAAAGTCCTCCAATTAAAATTAATTATCATTAAAAAAAAATCAAACTTAAAATAACCCCTCGTACTGTAGTACGGTCAGAAAAAAAAAATCAATCTCACAAAAATTTCTATCTTCAAAAATTACCCCGAAAAAAGTTAAAGTCCCCCAATTAAAATTAATTATCATTAAAAAAAAATCAAACTCAAAATTACCCCTCATACTATAAGATGACGCATCACCTTGACCCCTCCTCCAAGAGCACGACGCATGACCTTGACCCCATGACCTCCGCCGCCGCATGACCTTCACAGGTGCACAGAGGTCACACCGCTCCCACCGCTGATGTAGAACCCCCAATTATTATCTACTGTCGTTGTGACGTCACTGTGAGTCACTGTGGTCACGTCACATCTGTGACCGAAATGCCACCACTCAGTGATGTCACATTGTGACTGAGATGTGAACTTCTTAGAAAACTTTAAAAAATTTCAAAAATTCTTCAAAACATGTTGTCAATATTTTAAACAATAAAACTTCAAAAAAACTAATAAAAAGGAAAGGGGGCATAAAAGGGGGCATAAAAAGGAAAATGCACGGTACAAGTATCAACAAACTAGATTTTCATGCTATATTTTATCAATTTGATAACTAAGAGCAGGCATGTCAAACTCATTTACCGCCGAGGGCCAAATTAAACATTATATACTAAGCCGCGGGCCATATTAAAAAACTGATAATAATAATACAAATGCACAGAATAAAATTTGTACAAGAGACACGAAAAAATACTCACAATTGCTTTTATCAACCCCCCCCCCCCCCAAAAAAGAAAAAAAAAAAAAAATTGAATATTATAAATTACGTTTGTTTTAAAAATTGCTTGTACACGCTAATCTAGATTTAGCATATGCATAGTTGTCAATCTTCCGTGTTTTCTCAAAGTGAAAAATAAAAATAAATATATTTTGAATCAGAAAAGCTGTTTAATAAAACATGTCATATATAATCGCTCCTTTTTTTATTTCATTTATTAAATACATTTTCTGGTTCAAATTATTTTATTTGATTTGAAAAATAACAAAAGGTACTATATTTTATTTCAAAAAATTAGTCGATTGATGAATAATTACAGAAATTTGGAAATTCCGTATCCATGGCGCTTATATGGAATCGTGCTGATTTTTGATTAGTTGCAGTAATAAATTCTGAACAATAATTTGAACATAAATTATTAGAGATGAGGGAAACAGATTAAACTGTTTCTTGAAATTCAAAAATCTTCTTTCGAAATCATTTTTTAATACTTTTTTTTTTTTTTTCGTAACAATGCAAACCGATACGTCCCTGAAAAAACTCGACTGATGGCAGGCACTAGGCAAAAGATAATTAAATAAATGCAAAATGTCAAAGGCTTCGCGGGCCACAGATCCATTTGTGGCCCGCGGGCCCCGTGTTTGACATGCCTGCCTAAGAGGGTGAAAGTATACTTTTTTTCTGATTTCAATTTTATCTAGTATTGCAATTTAATATAATAATCCTTCTCTCATTCTTATTATTATAAAAGTGTTTCTCGGAAAAATGGTACGTGCTGGAGCAATTTGAATAACATATTTAGAATTAGGAATATTAAATATATACACTTTACATATTTAGTTTGCAGGAAGGAAAATTTTTAATTTATTTTTACCGACCACTGGTATTCGAAACACTTTTGTGGCTTCAAACTAAAAAAATTTCTATTATAGTTAAGTCTGCAGCTTTTAACGAGCACGTAGAAAGAGTCTTCAGAGTTTAGTCATACATACATTTCTTGCTTTATAATTTACATTAGAAGTCATATTTTTTACTGTTAGTGTACCTATTTTAAGTAACTATTTTTTTAAAAAAATTCTACTTCTTTCAGACTTTTAAAATAAAATTAGCATTTTCCGAATAAAAAAAAAAATACAAAATTTATGCAAAACCCATGATATAATTTATTATTCGTATTTCAAATTTGTGTTTTGGAGATATGACTAAAAAAAAAGTTATTTTACGAATTGTTTTATTCTACAGGAAATTAACATGAAAAGAATGACGATTGACAAAAAATATTTTTTATCCTCGATATTTATTTATATCTTATTATTTTTAGGAAGATATTTTGTATTTATTATGTGTGAAACAATCTTTAATTAGAAAAAGGGAGGGGGGGGGGGTTAAAACTGATGAAAAGAAAATGTAAAATACATCGGAAAATTCTTCAAATACAAAAATTTAAATACAGACAGTCTCATAAAATGATTGCAATCCAAATCTGTTTATATAATCCAAATCTGTTTATATAAAAGCAAATAAACTAACACCTGCCCAAAATCGTCTGCCACGATACCGCAGGGTAAACAGAGACCTTTTTGTTCTAACAGATGCGGTAAGTTACTAGTCTAAAATGTAAGCTTTTGCGTGTGCTTTTTTTAATGGAAGAAAAAGACGTCGCCATTTTCGGATACACACGGATATTAATAATTAATTTATGGAGCTTAAAAAGTAGGTCTTATTTAATTTAAATTGTTTATTCCTGTTTTGTATATTTGGTGAGATGAGTTAAATAGTTTTATATTATACCTATAGAAAGAGACTGATCTGGTTTGTTTTTCAGATTAGAAATTAACATTATATTGAATGGGAAATGTCGTTTTACATACTATAGTAGTGAAACTTTTGAAAGACTTTTTTTCATTGCTAATAATATTTTAAATTATTATTTAAAATACTAAATCTTCATATCAATGTTTTCAGATTTAACATTTTCCAAAATTATAAAATAATAGGAATTCCTTGTAACATAAGGAGAGATTTTTGAGAAATTGTTAAATCTAATAATACATTTAATTCATCTATTGTACTTTGTTGTTGTTTAATAGTACAATTATAAATACTAATTATTTAGTGTTTTCAAATTGGTACATTTATTTTTTTAAATTGTATGTAAGCACGTTTTTACTGTTCGTGATTTTAATCAAACATTTAATTGTAGACATTCAGAATCAGTTATTAAATTTTCTTCGATTGTAAACTCATTTTCTACGTTTTCGATACACGTTCGATACTTCGCATTAAAAAATAAAATATGACATTTAAGCATTGAAATAAAGTGTTTTTTATGCCTGATAACAAGTTTATAGATTAAACTGCTTTATTATACTTTTTAAAATTTGATATTTATAATATTTATAAAAAAATATTTATAATTTATGATATTTATAAAAGTTGATATTGTACTGTTCATTAGCGATAATTGCTGGAAATGCATTTTTAATTATAATATGCGCTTTTATGATTCTCTATATTTATGCATAGTATACGGCGTATATAAAAGCTATAATTCATATACAGGGCTACACAAAAGTATACGTAAGTTTTAAGGGGTATGAGCGCAAATTGCTTAAAGGGGTTTTTTAGATGAGTTATGGATTTTTATGTTGAACTGCATTTAATTTACTAAGAAATGTTTGTAGAATATGGATAAAATGATACACAGGGTCACGCAAGGAAATGGATATATGGCCGTAAATTATAATTTTTGGAAATGTGATTTCAGCAGTTTTAAGAGTGTTTTAATTTGAATTAAATTTTAACTAAATAGTGGCGTGTAATAAAGATTCTAGGTAAACTACAGGGTTGTACAAAAGAATTCCAGTATGTTTTCATATATTAGTATAAATTGCTGAATGAGAATTTCAACCTGTTATGCGTTTTCTTGCTAAACTAAATTTTCACATTATATATTATATCAACCTACAGATTAAATACAGGGCTATTCAAAAGAATTGGAAAACATATTTGGCTATGGACGGTAACTGCTGAAATCAGTTTTTCAAATGTTTTATGCGTTTTCTAAAATATTTACGTAGTTATCTTATTTACGTTATTTCCTTAAATTACGATGTCTAGTTAAAGCATTCAGGAAGCGTTGGAAAGTGCTTTATAATCTATGCTTAACGCATGATTTTTCTTACTTGTTTTTTCTATTTCCCAGATCAGTCATTTCCTATAAATCATACCAAATCTATTTAGCTCATATTAACAAAATACAATATACACGGGAATAAAAAATTTAAATAAATATGGCTTATCTTATTCTTCTTTAAATAGGAAATATATTAATATCCGTTAGACTCCATGTTCGTATTTAATAAAATAATAACAAATCACAGCACATAAAAACTTACACATTCTTAATATAAAGCTTGAACTCAAGATCAAGCTTAGAACTTAATAAAAAAGGATGCCAGTTGATAAGCATTGTTTTTTTCAGTGTAAAAATTAAAAGTATTTTAGAAGAATAGGACTCCAAAATAGCGATACTTTGCTAAAAAGTACGGTAAAAAGATAATATTATATATTTCAAACAAAACTTTATTTTAAAATTCATCACAGTGTTTATAACAAGAATCATCACAGTATTAATGCTTGGAAATTTTTCCAGAGAGAAACATTCGCCTTGCAAACGATATTTCAAATGGAAATCAAATTTCAAATTGATTACTTAAAAGGCGCAAAAGCCAACATAGTGAAAAAAAATTTCATAACGTACTTGAATCCGGGCCATCAGTATAGCGCACTGACATTCCACCGCCTAAACCACATGGAACGAGACCCAGCCTGGAAAATGTCTTACTATTACATGTTGGCAAGGCTACAAACTCAGCACAAGATGGAATATTTATCATGAATCACCGACATGGGGCAAACACGAAACCTAATTAAATCCAGCAGCGATTCAAACTATATAAATACTTGGAAATTTTCCAGAGAGAAACGTTCGCCTTGCATATTTCAAATGAAAATCAAATTTCAAATTAAAATTGCATTTTAAGCAATTAATTTGAAATTTGATTTTCATTTGAAATATTGTATGCAAGGCGAATGGTTCTCTATGGAAAAATTTCCATGTATTTATATAGTTTGAATCGATGCTGGATTTAATTAAGTTTCGTGTTTGCCCGATGTTGGCGGCTCACGATAAATATTCCATCTTGTGCTGCGTTTGTAGCCTTGCAAACATGTACTAGTAAGAAATTTTCCAGGCTGGGTCTCGTTCCATGTGGTTTAGTCGGTAGAATGTCAGTGTGCTACACTGATGGCCCGGATTCGAGTCCTGGCTTGGAGTCTTTTTCTCTATGTTGCCCTTTGCCCTTTTAAGCAATTAATTTGAAATTTGATTTTCATTTGAAATCATCACATTGTTTATGACAAGTTCATCACAAATAACACATATTTCACAAATTAGTCACAGTGTGACGTCAAAGCATTGCCGCTGTCGTCACAGGTTCGTCACAAAGTTAATGCCAAAATAGTCACAAATGACACACTTTTCACAAATTTGTCACACCGTGACTTTACAGAGTGGTCACAATGTGACGTCACGAACGACCTCTAAAACGGCCATAACGACCTCGCATTCTAGTCACTATGACGTCGCATCGACGGTCACAAAATCACAGTGTGACTTCACAACGACGTCGCCGTGACGTCACCATGCCTTACGGGCTGTAACGTAGTCATTATATGGAAGCTCAATTGTAAGTATAATATGGGCGTTATCTTATTCACTCACAGGCACACACATATATAGCGACCCCATCACCCACCAAAATCTAAACCATCTCTAGACGCTTGAAAACATGAGAAAATTGATGTATACATTCATACCATAACATGCAAGCTATGCTTTAAACACATTTTTCTGAATTCGTTGAAAAATGAATTCATAAAATGCTTTAAGAAAAAAAAAAATCGTTTTATATACAGAACCGCAAGGACATAAAAAAAAGACTTATCTAAATAGAATGTATTCATTAACTCGATAGTCCTATTTAAAAAAAAAGATGTAACTTATGAATACCTTGTCATCGTTTAATGCTGAATGTATTCATTGCAAAGCGATTAATTTTAATTAAGAATACGAGTATAGTCAAATTAACTACCTTAGATGCTTGTAATTTTATCAACAGAGTAAAAAACTTTCAAATTCCTGTTTGCCGCTGCGATAATTTCCAGAAAGCCAGTTGCAGTCATTTCACGCATAATTCTATGTTGTTATTATTATTATTATTATTATTATTATTATTATTATTACTTTTATTATTTCAGAAACTAATACGCAAAACCGAATTCTGTTGTCCAAAACTTCACTTCCGAAATGAAATCCGTGTTTCATTGGTTCATAGTTTGCAGATCTTTTCTGATTTTATTCATTGCGCGGAATCGAAATGTCTATACCACAGATTGCAAAGTGTTGAAAATCACAATCCATTGAATTCTTTTTGAAGCGTCCTCATTAAGTTACGAATGAAATTTTTACAGCCGATAGCTCCAAATATATAAAACAAACAACATATTAATTTTTTTCCCAAAATGGGTATTTAACAGTGCCCAAAAAAGGGTACACAGTGGTAACCAAAACAGGTATATGGACCCAAATTGGGTAACCTCATACCCAAGAATCTTTCTATTCAATTCGGGTATTTTTCTACCCCTTTTAAGTCTTTTTTTTTTCTGTCCATGTAACTCAAAACTTTTAGTTTTGTGAAACTGGTTTTGAAGACTTTTTAAAAGTTTGTAATTCTAAACAGATGTTTTTAGCATCCATCTAAACTCTTTTCTGACATCGAAATCAGAAGCTTAAAGAAAAGTTGAACGCCCAACATCTGCGAATTTTGAGAGATATAAGTTAAACTGAGACCATTTTTGATTTACCTATTTCTATATATGAAATTATTAAAATCCGCGAATGATGAATTTAAAAAAATTGAGTTCCAAAACTGAAAAAAGTAAATATATATATATATCCTTTTAGATCTAGGAATAAACTATGTTTTCAAAACGAAAATTGAACATTACAAAATACAGGAATTAAAAAATATATATATATTCAGTTCTTTGACATACATAAAAGGATGACATTAAATTTACATATTTTGTTCGTTTTACATAAATATTTAGCTCTTAGATTTGAAAACAAAATTGTAAAGATTCAATCATAACTAAAATATTTAATCTTATTAATCAGTATAAAGCAGTTATTTTACTTAAAAAAATCATTCACGATTAATAAATATTTAACATAATTATTTATAAATCAAGTAGTACTATCTTCATCATCAGAATTAAAAATTTATAAAAATAAAATGTAAATGATTCATTCATCTGTTGTCTGATTTCATGATTTCAGTATTGCTTAGCTTAGCAATAAATTGGATAAAATATATTTAAAGTAGGGTTTTAACAATATATATGTATATATATTTGTATAAATATATATGCATATATAAATTCATTAATAACAATTACAAATTACCTCAAAGATTGTGAAAGTACAAATAACAAAGACTGATCCCTTTAACAATGTGATCATTGATTTTAAAAACATACCAGAAATATAATAAAACGAATATAATGAAAATCTCTAGATCCAAAGCAGATTCATTAAGCCCTAAATGCCCTGGCACCATAAACAAAGTTTGAGGTTTCATCTTTATACTAACCATAAAAAAGCTAAATAATGCGAATTTAGGGCTGTCAACACACAATAAATCCAGAAGAAAAAAATGAAAAAACAATTAAGTTAAAAATAAATATTGATGAAAATGAATAGAAAAAAAACATATTATCACTTTGGAGAGCCTTTGTTACCAGAAACGATGCAGCAACCCCCCTCCCCCCAAACAACAACAACAACAACAACAACAATACAAAACAAAACAAAACAAGTGTAAGATGATATGCAACTGTTGCCAAAAACGCTTTTTAAATGATGATGGACAAAGGAGTAATAGTGCACAGTATAGTCAGGTGCAATCTGCAATATATGCGACCAACTCCCTCTATAGAACATCTAAAAATGAATTCCATTGTGTTGTTCAAGGAATTACTTAAGTGCTGCCATCTGTAGTGTTTATTATTAGTAAAATATATTGTTTTGGATTAAAAACTAATATATATAATTAATTATTTATATCTATTATTGGATGATGCTTTAAAGCATATTCTTTCTAGAAATATATAAGTGATAATTAAAAATATTTTAATAAATTAATAATATTATATAAGAAAAAATATGTAAATGATTTATTAAATAATAATTAAAACGTTTTGACATATTTACAAAATTATTTTTAACGGAAATATATAAAATTGGAAAACTTGGCCATGGAAGCGATTTGGAATTGAACTGTGGTTTCCATTTTTTTTATCAATAAATTACCTATTGAGTTATAAGCGATTTTGATCACGTGACAAATACGCTTTTCGCTCTTCGCTGACTGGATTTTTTGCTTTCTTCGGAAACTTCGGATCAAAATATCCACTTTGACACTATTTTCTGAAAGATCTATTGCGTTTGAAAAAAAAAAAAAAAAAAAAAACGGAAAAAATAGCTCGATTACATAGTTTCTGAACAACAACATCTGTTAGTTTCATGTATTTTCGAACAAAAATAAATTACTTTTGTCATAAAGTTGCCCTTTTGGATTTGAGAACACCTTTAATCTTATCCTAATCTGTTTTTGATGAAATTAATTCGGTACTGGCAATAAAAGTAGTGCATATATATAGTAGTGCCTTCATTTGGTATTTCATAAAACTAAATTTACCGTAGTAATAATCTTTTCTTTTTACAGTGTAGCCAAAACAAAATACATGTTCAAAGTTTAAACTTAGCATCGTGCTAAGTACGCTTCGAAAGGAGGTCGCATGTGCGACGCCACCGTGGTCCGAGCCGAGTTTTTACAAATAAGTTTTTAATAAACTTTTAAAGACACGGGAGGCGTATTGAGAGAGTCACTCAATGCAAACTATTCGTGAATCCATATTAATGTGATTAACTTCAATTAAATTAGTCTGTTTTTAACAATTTGACGTTTATTTCTTTTATACTGCTACTGCATTACACAAATATATCATTAAAAGTTGTTATCTAGGCTTTAAAAGCCGATGGTCGATAGAGTACGCCGCCCCTGTCATTATGTATGTCAAACCGTCCGTGTCTTTAAGGGTTAATATACCAACGATTTATTTCGCAAATCATTATCAACAATACTTTTATACTTCTGCTACGATCGGTACCTCCAGCGCTACTCAACACCTTTGTTGAAAGCCTGCAAATTGAAATTTGTGTGTAATGGAAAAATGCGCTTTTCTCAAAAACTATGTGACCTAGGATGATCACTATAATTTTTCTACAAGGTTTAAATTAACATCTACTACCTTTAATTTTTTTCATAATTTTAGTTTCAGCAGATTCGGAAATAGATGGCGGAGGGGAACATATTTTCGACGATATCTTTGGAAATATAATGCCTAAAATGAAAAGAAATATATTTTTGACGAAAACTTTCACACGATACCCCACACGTTATAGACAGAAAATATTTCTTTTTCTAGTAACTTAATTAGCCCCTATACGATTTTCCTAAATATATTTGAGAATGTTTAATAATCTGTAAATATGTGGGTCAATAGTCTTTATTACTTCCTCCAATTTGAACTTTCCACGTTCCATAGTTTACGAGTAAAATGGCTGTGACAGACAGACACAGGAGTGATCTTACAATGGTTCCGTTTTTACTTTTTAAGTACGGAACCCTAAAAAACGCTAAAAATCGCATAAAAATTAAATAATAAAAAAATCCAAAATCAGGCTTTGAGGTGCAAAATGGATACATAGGATACAATGGATACCTTCCTACCAACTTTTGTAGCACAACGTGCAGTGGTCTCCTCTGAACATCGTTGACACACACACAGAGTGAAACTTTCTTTTATTAGTATAGATAATGTCAAATACAATTGTTGCCACTTAAAATTTTGAAATATTTGCGAATTTCTATACTGACAATTTCCTTAGAAGTTTTAATGCATTCCATTTATTGCATTCCATTAAAACACTCTATTTTCCATTTTGTCTTTACTTTACTAAAAAGGGAAAAAATGAAGAAGAAGAATACGCATTGTCAAACATATCTTGGAAAATCAAATTTTCCCCAATGTGAGTAATTTTATTTTTGAATAAAAGATCCTTGCACGAATGCAACGACATTTTTTTATGAAAGCCTTTCAGCTGAAATTTGATAAGTTTTTTTCAGTTTATAAACAGGAAGGTAAATTTTTAAAACGGGAATGTTTATTATATAAAATTTATTCTATCCTCGTCCTTACTCTACTCAATGATGCACGAAGAATAAGAATTTACAGAAGTGTTGTATACTTCTAAACATGGCATATTTTTGCTAACATTGCACTTAAAATTGTTATATATAGCAAATATATTTCCTTTTGGACACACTTCAAATAATACATCAAAGATTCTAATGTCATCTTCAACAATCTTAAGTAAGCTTTGTGTTTACTTTAAAGTTTTATATAGCTATAGAACTTCTCTTTGTAGCTTTACAACCTTTTCCCTTAATTTTTTTATTTACAATTTAAATTTAAAATTTTACTTAGTAAAGCGTTCCGAGATTATTCCAATTGCAGTAATTCTTTGGAATAGTTATTTTCTTTTTCAGTTTTATTGATATCAAGGATCTTAATTGGCCCGGATTAATATTTTGAAAATTAACTCGAAAAGTTTAATATATTATAGAACGGGAGCCGGCAGCACAGACTAAAACAAAAATATAAAACAGAAACAAAGGGTGTTCATGAATTCGAAAGTAATCTATACTCATCTATACTCATCTATACTCCTATTATAAAGAGGAAAAAATTGTTTATTTGTCGGAGATAAGCTCTGGAACTACCGAACCGATTCCAAAAGTAATGGTATCAAAATGATGGTGTTAGTCCAACTTAGAACATAGGCTATATCTTACTAAAGAGCCTAGAAATATGAAATTTTGAATATTAGTTACTTATAAGATATAAATGATGTCTAAGAACAGTTCTTAAACAATTCGAAATTTAAAAGGGGTGAAAATGCACAAAAAGCGTTCTAAAAAACGTTCTAAATGGTAATTTCTACACAATCTCAGGAAATACCAAACCGATTTAAAAAATATTGGTGTCAAAATGATAGTGACAACGCTTGCTCCAAGACAGGCTATCTTTTATGTCGGTGTCACTACCCCAAAAGGGGTGCAGGATGAAAAAGCGTTCTAAAAATGCGATTTATGTGTTACTGAAGGGCCTAGAAATATGAAATATTAGCTACTTATTAGATATAAAGGATTTCTAAGAACAGTTCTTAAACAATTCGAAATTTGAAAGGGGGGGAAAATGCGCGAAAATCGTTCTAAAAAACGTTCTAAATGGTGGTTTCTACACAATCTCAGGAAATACCAAACCGATTTAAAAAATAATGGTGTCAAAATGACGGTGACAACCCTTGCTCCAACATAGGCTATGTTTTATGTCGGTGTCACTACCCGAAAGGGTGTGCAGGAGCAAAAAACGTTCTAAAAAAGCGATTTTTGCGTTACCGAAGGGCCTAGAAATATGAAATTTGAAATATTAGCTACTTATTAGATATAAAGGATTTCTAAGAACAGTTCTTAAACAATTCGAAATTTAAAGGGGTGAAAATGCGCGAAAAGCGTTCTAACAAACGTTCTAATGGTGGTTTCTACACAATCTCAGGAAATACCAAACCGATCTAAAAAATAATGGCGTCAAAATGATGGTGACAACCCTTGCTCCAACATAGGCGATGTTTTATGTCGGTGCCACTACCCCAAAATGGGTGCAGGAGAAAAACGTTCTAAATTGCGGCTTTTGCATTACGGAAGGGCCTAGAATCGTGAAATTAAAAGGGGGTCAAAATGCGCAAAAAGCGTTGTAAAAACTTTCTAAATTGCGATTTCTATGCAATCTCAGGAAGTACTGAACCGATTTCAAATATAATGGTGTAAATATGATGGTGACAGATCTTGCTCCAAGATAGACTATATTTTATATCTGTTTCCACTACCCCAGAGGAGATGCAGGAGCAAAATGAGCGAAAAGCGTTCTAAAAACGTTCTAAATTCCGATTTATCGGCAATATCTCAGGAAGAATGAATATGATTTCAAACGTAATGGTATGAAATTGATGCTGACAGCCTCTGCTCTAGCATAGACGCTATTTTATGTCGGTATCACTATCACCAAAACGTTGCAGGAGCAAAAAAGCGTCCTAAATTTCGATTTTTGTGATCGGTAGGGGCTAGCAACTTAAAATTAGGCAAGGTACATATTTAATAGATATAAATGATCTTTAAGAACAGTTTCGAAAAAATTGGAAATTTAAAAAGGGGTGAAAATGCGCGAAAAGCGTCCTAAAAACGTTCTAAATTGCGATTTCTACTCAATCTAAGGAAATACCAAAGTTATTTCAAAAGTAATGGTTGCAAGTCAATGGTGACAGTCCCTGCTATAACATAGGTTATATTTTATGTTGCTGTCACTACCATTTGAGGGTTTCAAAAGCAAAACATGTTCTAATTTGCGTTTTTTGCAAAACTGAGAGGTCTAACACTTTGAAGTATGGCATGGTATTTACTTACAAGATGCAACTGCTTTCTAAGAACAGTCGAAAGAAAATTCCAAATATAAAAAAATGAAGTGAGTGAAAAGCTTTATAAATTACAATTTTTAAGCAAACTTAAAAAATACCAAACCAATTAAAAAAATAATGATGACAAATTTTGGTGATAGAATCTGCTCAAACATAAGCTATATTTTATGTCTGTTCCACTACCACCAGAGGGTTGCAGGAGCTAAAAACTTTCTAAATTGCGATTTCTGTGATACTGAAAAGGCTAGAAACTCTAAATATGACATGGTAGTTACTTATAAAATATAAATGCCCTCGAAAGAACGTCGAAAATAAACTCGAATTAAAAAGGGGTGAAGCTAAGGGGAGGTGCGAAAAGCATTCTAAAAAGTTCTAAATTACAATTCTATGCAATTTCAGGGAACATAAACCGATTATAAAAGTAATAGTTGCGAATCAATGGTAACAGTCTCTGATCCTACACAGGCTATATTTTATGGCGGTGATTCTACCACCTGGGGTTCACAGGAACAATAAACGTTCTAATAAAGGGCTTTAAAAGCTTTTTAAATTACGTTTCTGTGGAATATTAGGAAATAACAAACCGATTTCAAAATCAATGTTGGCAAATTAATGGTGACAGTTCCTGTTTGAACATAGCCCTTTATGTTGAGAGAGGTGGTAGGACTTGGAATTTGACATGATGGTTAATTTTAAGATGTAAGAAGATGGTTTCTAAAAAATTCAAAACTTCAAATGAATACTGAAATGGGCGTATTAATTGAGCATAAAAGTTTCAAAATATTTTCTAAATTATCATTTATTTAGTTTTATTTCATTTTATTAATTTAAGTCTCATTTATGCCTAATGCAGTGTAATAATGATGTTTAATCAAACTGTGTTTTAAATAGTAATTTTTGAATTATTCCTAAAAGTAATAAGTACCTTTTAATAAAAAAAAACCTTTTAATAAAATAAAATATTACCTTTTAATAAAATAAAAATTTAGTTAGTACGTTTTAATAAAAATTAGACATATAAATATCACTTGGCACATTTCAAATATTACGCGAGCAAAGCCGGGAGGTTTGCTAGTCATCATATTATAAAGAGGAAAAAATTGTTTATTTGTAGGAGGTAAGCTCAGTAACTACCGAACCGATTCCAAAAGTAATGGTATCAAAATGAAGGTGTTCGCCCAACTTAGAACATAGGCTATATCTTATGTCGTTGCCACTACCCCAAAGGGGGTGCAGGAGCAAAAAACGTTCTAAAAATGCGATTTTTGCGTTACTGAAGGGCCTAGAAATATGAAATTTGGAATATTAGTTACTTACAAGATATAAATGATGTCTAAGAACAGTTCTTAAAAAATTCGAAATTTAAAAGGGGTGAGACTGCACAAAAAGTGTTCTAAAAAACGTTCTAAATGGTAGTTTCTACATAATCTCAGGAAATACCGAACCGAATCCAAAAGTAATGGTATCAAAATGATGGTGTTAGTCCAACTTAGAACATAGGCTATATCTTATGTCGGTGCCACTCCCCCAAAGGGGGTGCAGGAGCAAAAAACGTTCTAAAAATGCGATTTTTGCGTTACTGAAGGGCCTAGAAATATGAAATTTGGAATATTAGTTATTTACAAGATATAAATGATGTCTAAGAACGGTTCTTAAACAATTCGAAATTTAAAAGGGGTGAGACTGCACAAAAAGTGTTTTAAAAAACGTTCTAAATGGTAGTTTCTACATAATCTCAGGAAATACTGAACCAATTCCAAAAGTAATGGTATCAAAATCATGGTGTCATTCCAACTTAGAACATAGGCTATATTTTATGTCGGTGCCACTACCCCAAAGGGGGTGCAGGAGCAAAAAACGTTCTAAAAATGCGATTTTTGCGTTACTGAAGGACCTAGAAATATGAAATTTGGAATATTAGTTACTTATAAGATATAAATGATGTCTAAGAACAGTTCTTAAACAATTCGCAATTTAAAAGGTGTGAAAATGCACAAAAAGCGTTCTAAAAAACATTCTAAATGGTAGTTTCTACATAATCTCAGGAAATACCAAACCGTTTTAAAAAATATTTGTGTCAAAATGATAGTGACAACGTTTGCTCCAAGATAGGCTACGTCTTATGTCGGTGCCACTACCCCAAAGGGGGTGTCGGAGCAAAAAACGTTCTAAAAATGCAATTTATTTGTTACTGATGGGCCTAGAAATATGAAATTTGAAGTATCAGCTACTTATTAGATATAAAGGATTTCTAAGAACAATTCTTAAACAATTCGAAATTTAAAAGGGGTGAAAATGCGTAAAAAGCGTTGTAAAAAACGTTCTAAATTGCCATTTCTATGCAATCTCAGGGAATACTGAACCGATTTCAAATATAATGATGTTAAAATGATGGTGACAGATCTTGCTCTAAGATAGGCTATATTTTATATCTGTTTCCACTACCCCAGAGGAGATGCAGGAGCAAAATGAGCGAAAAGCGTTCTAAATGCCGATTTGTCACCAATATCTCAGGAAAAATCAAACTGATTTCAAAAGTAATGGTAAGAAATTGATGCTGACAGCCTCTGCTCTAACGTCGATGCTATTTCAAGTCGGTATCACTATCACCTAGACGTTGCAGGAGCAAAAAAGCATTCCAAATTTCGATTTTTGTGATCGGTAAGGGCTAGCAACATAAAATTAGGCAAGGTACATATTTATTACATATAAATGATCTTTAAGAACAGTTTCGAAAAAATTGGAAATTTAAAAAGAGGTGAAAATGCGCGAAAAGCTTTCTAAAAACGTTCTAAATTGCGATTTCTACTCAATCTCGAGAAATTCCAAAGCTATTTCAAAAGTAATGGTTGCAAATCAATGGTGACAGTCCCTGCTATAACATAGGTTATATTTTGTGTTGCTGTCACTACCATCTGAGGGTTGCAAAAGCAAAACATGTTCTAATTTGCGTTTTTTGCATAACTGAAGGGTCTAACACTTTGAAGTATGGCATGTTATTTACTTACAAGATGCAACTGCTTTCTATGAACTGTCGAAAGAAAATTTCAAATTTAAAAAGATGAAGTGAGCGAAAAGCGTTATAAATTACAATTTTTATGTAATCTTATCAAATACCAAACCGATTAAAAAAATAATGATAACAAATTGTTTATGATAGAACCTGCTCAAACATAAGCTATAATTTATGTCTGTGCCACTACCACCAGAGGGTTGCAGTAGCTAAAAACTTTCTAAATTGCGATTTCTGTGATACTGAAAAGCTAGAAACTTTAAATATGGCATGATAGTTACTTATAAAATATAAATTCCCTCGAAGGACTGTCGAAAATAAATTCGAATTAAAAAGGGGTGAAGTGAAGGGGAGGTGCGAAAAGCATTCTAAAAAAGTCCTAAATTACGATTTCTACGCAATTTCAGGGAATATAAACCAAATATAAAAATAATAGTTGCGAATCAATGGTAACAGTCTCTGATCCTACGCAGGCTATATTTTATGCCGATGATTCTACCACCTGGGATTTACAGAAAGAACAAACGCTCTAAAAAAGACCTTTAAAAGCTTTCTAAATTACGTTTCTGTGGAATATTAGGAAATAACAAACCAATTTCAAAATTAAAGTTGGCAAATTAATGGTGACAGTTCCTATTTCAACATAGCCCTTTATGTTGAGAGAAGTGGTAGGACTTGGAATGTGACATGATGGTTAATTTTAAGATGTAAGAAGATGGTTTCTAAAAAATTCAAAACTTCAAATGAATACTGAAATGAGCCTATTAATTGAGCATAACATTTTCAAAATATTTTCTAAATTATTACTTATTTAGTTTTATTTCGTTTTATTAATTTAAGTCTCATTTATGCCTTATGCAGTGTAACAATGATGTTTAATCAAACTGTGTTTTAAATAGTAATTTTTTTAATTATTCCTAAAAGTAATAAGTACCTTTTAATAAAATAAAATATTACCTTTTAATAAAATAAAAATTTAGTTAGTAACTTTTCATAAAAATTAGACATATATATATCACTTGGCATATTTCAAATATTACGCGAGCAAAGCCGCGGGGTTTGCTAGTCATCTATACTCCTATTATAAAGAGGAAAAAATTGTTTATTTGTCGGAGATAAGCTCTGGAACTACCGAACCGATTCCAAAAGTAATGGTATCAAAATGATGGTGTTAGTCCAACTTAGAACATAGGCTATATCTTATGTCGGTGCCACTACCCCAAAGGGGGTGTAGGAGCAAAAAACGTTCTAAAAATGCGATTTTAGCGTTACTGAAGGGCTTAGAAATATGAAATTTTGAATATTAGTTACTTATAAGATATAAATGATGTCTAAGAACAGTTAAACAATTCGAAATTTAAAAGGGTTGAAAATGCACAAAAAGTGTTCTAAAAAACGTTCTAAATGGTAGTTTCTACACAATCTCAGGAAATACCAAACCGATTTAAAAAGTATTGGTGTCAAAATGACGGTGACAACGCTTGCTCCAAGATAGGCTATGTTATATGTCGGTGCCACTACCCCAAAGGGGGTGTAGGAGCAAAAAACGTTCTAAAAAGGCGATTTTAGCGTTACTGATGGGCTTAGAAATATGAAATTTTGAATATTAGTTACTTATAAGATATAAATGATGTCTAAGAACAGTTCTTAAACAATTCGAAATGTAAAAGGGTTGAAAATGCACAAAAAGTGTTCTAAAAAACGTTCTAAATGGTAGTTTCTACACAATCTCAGGAAATACCAAACCGATTTAAAACGTATTGGTGTCAAAATGACGGTGACAACGCTTGCTCCAAGATAGGCTATGTCTTATGTCGGTACCACTACCCCAAAGGGGGTGTAGGAGCAAAAAACGTTCTAAAAATGCGATTTTCGCGTTACTGAAGGCCCTAGAAATATGAAATTTTGAATATTAGTTACTTATAAGATATAAATGATATCTAAGAACATTTCTTAAACAATTCGAAATTTAAAAGGGGTGAAAATGCACAAAAAGCGTTCTAAAAGGTAGTTTCTACACAATCTCAGGAAATATAAACCGATTTAAAAAATATTGATGTCAAAATGATGGTGACAACGCTTGCTCCAAGATAGGCTATGTTTTATGTCGGTGTCACTACCCCAAAGGGGGTGCTGGAGCAAAAAAGTTCTAGAAATGCGATTTCTGTGCTACTGAAGGGCCTAGAAATATGAAATTTGAAATATTAGCTACTTATTAGATATAAAGGATTTCTAAGAACAGTTCTTAAGCAATTCGAAATTTGAAAGGGGTGAAAATGCGCGAAAATCGTTCTAAAAAACGTTCTAAATGGTGGTTTCTACACAATCTCAGGAAATACCAAACCGATTAAAAAAATAATGGTGTCAAAATAAGGGTGTCGAAATGACGGTGACAACCCTTGCTCCAACATAGGCTATGTTTCATGTCGGTGTCACTACCCCAAAGGGGGTGCAGGAGCAAAAAACGTTCTAAAAATCCAATTTTTGAGTTACCGAAGGGCCTAGAAATATGAAATTTGAAATATTAGCTACTTATTAGATAAAAAGGATTTCTAAGAACAGTTCTTAAACAATTCGAAATTTAAAAGGAGTGAAAATGCGCGAAAAGCGTTCTAAAAAACGTTCCAATGGTGGTTTCTACACAATCTCGGGAAATATTAAACCGATCTAAAATAATAATGGCGTCAAAATGATGGTGAAACCAAAATGATTTCACCTGGAAATGGTCAAAATGATTCTACCACCTGGGATTCACAGGAACAACAAACGTTCTAAAAAAGGGCTTTAAAAGCTTTTTAAATTACGTTTCTGTGGAATATGAGGAAATAACAAACCGATTTCAAAATTAATGTTGGCAAATCAATGGTGACAGTTCCTGTTTCAACATAGCCCTTTATGTTGAGAGAGGTGGTAGGACTTGGAATTTGACATGGTGGTTAATTTTAAGATGTAAGAAGATGGTTTCTAAAAAATTCAAAACTTTAAATGAATACTGAAATGAGCGTATTAATTGAGCATAAAAGTTTCAAAATATTTTCTAAATTATCATTTATTTAGTTTTATTTCATTTTATTAATTTAAGTCTCATTTCTGCCTAATACAGTGTAATAATGATGTTTAGTCAAACTGTGTTTTAAATAGTAATTTTTGAATTATTCCTAAAAGTAATAAGTACCTTTTAATAAAATAAAATATTACCTTTTAATAAAATAAAAATTTAGTTAGTACCTTTTGATAAAAATTAGACATATAAATATCACTTGGCATATTTCAAATATTACGCGAGCAAAGCCGCGGGGTTTGCTAGTCATCATATTATAAAGAGGTAAAAATTGTTTATTTGTAGGAGGTAAGCTCAGGAACTACCAAACCGATTCCAAAAGTAATGGTATCAAAATGATGGTGTTAGTCCAACTTAGAACATAGGCTATATCTTATGTCCGTGCCACTAGTTAAAGGGGGGTGCAGGAGCAAAAAATGTTCTAAAAATACGATTTTTCTGATAGTGAAGGGCCTACAAACGTGAAATTTGGAATGGTAGTTACTTATTAGATATAAATGATCCCTAAGAACATTTCTTTAAAAAATCGAAATTTAAAAGGGGTGAAAATGCGCAAAAAGCGTTCTAAAAAACGTTCTAAATGTCAATTTTTCCGCAATTTCAGGAGGTTTCAAACCGATTTAAAAAATAATGGTGTCAAAATGATGGTGACAACCCTTGCTCCAACATAGGCTACATTTATGTCGGTGCACTACCCTAAAGTGGGTGCAGTATCAAAAAACGTTCGAAATTGCGATTTTTGTGTTACTAAAGGGTCCAGATACATGGAATTTGGAATAATAGTTACTTATTAGATATAAATGATTTCTAAGAACATTTCTTAAAAAATTCGAAATTTAAAAGGGATGAAAATTCGCAAAAAGCGTTCTAAAAAAACGTTCTAAATGGCGATTTTTACGCAATCTCAAGAAGTACCAAACCCATTTCAAAAGCAACGGTGTCAAAATGATGGTGACAACCCTTGCTCCAATATAGGCTACATTTTATGTTGGTGCCACTACCTCTAAAGGAGGGGCAGGAGCAAAAAAACGTTCGAAATTGCGATTTTTTTTATACTGAAGGGCCCAGACACATGGAATTTGGAATGGTAGTTACTTATAAGATATAAATGATCTCTAAGAACATTTCCTAAATAATTCGAAATTTAAAAGGGGTGAAAATGGACAAAAACGTTCTAAAAAACGTTCTAAATTGCGATTTCTACGCAATCTCAGAAAGTACCCAACCGATTTCAAAAGTAATGGTTGGAAGTTGATGATGACCACCCTTGCTCCAAAATAGGATCTATTTCACGTCGGCGTCACTACCACCTTGCTTTTAAGGGGTTAGCAACTTGAAATTTGCATGGTAATTACTTATGAGATGTTAATACTCTCTGAGAAGAGTTCCTTAAAAATTTGAAATTTAAAGGGGGTTGAAATGAACGAAAAGCGTTCTAAAAACGCTCTAAATAGCAATTTCTATGCAATCTCAGGAAATATAAACCGATTTCAAAAGTAATGCTTTCAAATTGATGGTGACAGTCCTCGCTCCAACATAGCCTATATTTTGCGTTGTTCTCACTACCACCTGAGGGTTACCAAGAGCAAAAAATGTTCAAAATTGAGCTTTTTGTGTTACTGAGAGGGTCTAACATTTTAAATTTGGAATGGTAATTACTTCGAAATGCAAATGCTTTCTAAGAATTGTCGAAAGAAAATTCCAAATTTAAAAGGATTAAGTGAGCGAAAAGCGTTCTATAAGCGTTCTAAATTACGATTTTTATGCAATCGTATGAAATACGAAACCGACTTCAAACATAATGGTTGCAAATTCATGGTGATAGAACCTACTCAAACATAGGCTATATTTTATGTCGATGGTTGCAGGAGCAAAAAACTTTCTAAATTGCGATTTCTGCGGTACTGAAGAGGCTAGAAACTTTAAATGTAGCACGATATTTACTTATAAAATATAAATGTCCTCTAAGAACAGCCGAAAATAAATTCGAAATTAAAAACACGTGAAGCGAAGGGACGGAGCGAAAAACATTATAAAAGAGTTCTAAATTACGATTTCTATGGAATCTCAGGAAATAATAAACCGATTACAGAAGTTATTGGTTGCGAATCAAGACTGATAGTCCCTGATCCTATACGAGCCTATTTATGCCGGTGTCACTAGCACCTGGTTAGCAGGAACGACAAGAAAGCCTTTAAAAACATCTAATTTCCGTTTTCTATACAATATTAGGAAATACCAACAGATTTCAAGGTTAATGTTGGCAAATTAATGGTGACATTCTCTGTTTCAACATTTTTCGAGTAATTCTATTTCAATATTGTTTCGGCATTTTATGTTGGTACCACTAACACCAGAGAGGTGGTAGATTGTTGGACAAGAAGCTTGGAATTTCGCATGATGGTTAATTTCAAGATGTAAATGTGTCAAGACGGTTTCTAAAAAATTCAAAACTGCAAATGAATACTGAAATGAGCATATGAAATGAGCATAAAAGTCTCAAAATACTTTCTAAATTATCATTTAATTGGAATTAGTTTTATTTCTTCTTATTAATTAAAATCTAATTTCTGTCTATTGCACTTTTATGATGAAGTTTAGTCAAACTGTGGCTTAATTTGTAATTTTTGAATTATTTCAAAAAGTTTCTTCTAATAAAAAATAGTCATGCAAATATCACTTGGCATATTTCAACTATAGCGCGAGCAAAGCCGCGGGGTTTGCTAGTATAGAAGAATATTTCTATATTCATGTGCCGTGTTGAGATTATTCAAATTAAAGTCTTGATGCCTTTTCTTCATTTTATTAACAGCAAACTTAAACACAACAAATTAAAATATTTAACTCTTATTTAACTCTTAAATAAGCTTATAATAAATTCCACGGGAGCATATCAAGCATGGCTCCATTTTCGAGATAAATTTATTCCATCTGAAAGAAAAAAAACAATAGTTTTCTCACCAGTTCGGGATTATGACGTAGTCAAAACTCCGCCCTGGGTCACGTGATCCAATAAATTCTCAACACAGACAATCACCTCATCGAGTTCACGGCTGAAATTCCAGAATTAGTTAAAACTCGATACACATATTAAAACGCAATCGGTCTGTCATATCTTGGTGGAAAACACCTTAAAACCTGATTTTAGCGGTTGACTCGTAGGCTTAGCATTGTGTTTTCTGCACCCAAAAGTATGAAAACATGAAGGACTGGGAGCAGGAAAACGCAATATTAAACGTACGAGTCAACCACTAAAATCGGGTTTTCAGGTGTTTTCCACCAAGATATGACTAGGCAGGCCGATTGCGTTTTAATATGCTTATCGAGTTTTCTGGAGTTTATCGAGTAATTCTGGAATTTCAGCCGTGAATTCGATCAGGTGATTGTTTGTGCTACCGGCTCCCGGTCTATTACTAAATTTTAAGAGTATTAAAGATGGTTAATTGAATATTAAATATTATTAATTTCTTCCGCGGCATCGAAAATCGGTCAACAAGCCTTATTAGGGCATCTCCCTTCTTCAGATAAAAAATAAAAAGAGCAAGAAAACAATGGAAAACTCTAATGAAGTTTCTATATCAAATCAACACAAATGCCAGAGATGTGAATTTTGCAGTACAAAGCTCGAACTCTGTGAGACAGATAGTGCCGCTTTATACAGACGCACTATAAAAACTAAATGCGTAAATTAGACTTTTTTACATGCGTATATGTGTAAATTTGTAAAATGACACCTTTGTCATAAAATTTACACTCTTGTCGTTAAAATTTACATGTATTTATGTGCGCTTATTGCCACAAGGGGACTCGGTACCCTTGGAAATTTTTTTTTTAATTTAAACATTTTAAGGAACATTTCTGGCATAATAATAAAGGACCCAATGAAGGAAAATGATTCTAAGCAATTGTTCGATTCTCCTGCAAAATTTGAAAAAAAAAAAATTAAGTAAATTTTAAAATGTATCTTTTCGTACAATTTTGAACATTTTGAGCTAATTTTTTTTAACTACACTTAAAAGTGTGCTGTATAACTTTAAATATAGGATTTACCATAAGTTATTTAATTTGTAAGAAAAAAATAGAATGTGCAAATACATGTAAAATTACAGTAAAAACTGAATTTATTTTACATTTTTATGTGTAAAAAAAACAACTTTATTATACATGCGATACTTATTTTTATCAAATAGAACATAAGGAACAACCAAAAAAAAAATTTTCAAGTCGATTGGAAAACATACATGAATGTTTTATCACTTTGAACATGTTAATTCGTCAAAAAACCACAAACTGAGAAAAATCACTTTTAAGTGAAGTGGGTGTGGCATTTAAAGGGACAGTAATGTAATAAAATCGCTTTTAACTGTGTTTATAATACTCGGATCTTTAACCCCTTGGGGACGAGCGACACACATACGTGCACATATAAATTTGGTAATAGAGTTGTTTCCGAAACTAACTGCTTATTGGTGAAATTTAAGCATAAATTTTCAGTTTTTTTCCAAAATTTGTCCGTTTACAAGACGAAATTTTTCTAGCAAGGAAAACTGTGAACATGGCATAATTTTTTTTACAAATAGGCCGAAAGTACTTGTACTCACACACCAAGTTCCAGATCTGGGACTTGGTTTCTCTTTGCTAAAAAAAAATCCCAGATTTTTCAAAAATGTCAAAAATCGCACTTTTTAGGCTTAGATATCTCTGGTGGGGCACGAGATAAAAATCTGAAGTTCTGGTTCCTGAGAGTATTGTATGGTATTGCTATGCACAAGAAATTTCAGGATGGAGATTTGACTACAAGCTGAGATATGGCAAGGGCAACATGTCAAAAGAATACTGCCAAACTATTGTTTTGCTGTAGTCACAGCTAAGTATTTATCTCAGAGTGTCATTTAAATTTTTTTTTTTTTTTATTATCTTTAAATAATAGTAACAGAAAATAAAGCCTTTTCCAAAGCTTAGCAATTAATTTAAAAATAATTTTGCCTAAGGCGTACATTTTGTATAGTTTCAGTAATGTTTTTTGTAATTTTAGTAACCAAAAGAAACCTCAGCACTTTTATATAAAGAAAAAAAAATATTTTTATACAAGATCTGACACAAAAACAGAATAGGGAAAGAGAAAAGCTGTTAATGTTGGCATACTTGTTGAGACATGATCAAATGTGTCAAAACACATTCCTGCTTGTTGGTTTAAAAACCACAATTTTAATGCTGCTTGCCAATCCCTGAAACTTGTTCCTACCATAAGTATATTCCTGTAAATGAAACATTATACGACGTTATCATGCATCAGTCTCAAGTAATTTTTAGAAAGTAAAAATATCCAAAGCCCTTTCAAAATTTATACTGCAGAAAATGACATTTTTGCATAAGAAGTAAGCTAGGAATTATTAATGAACTGAGATTTGCACATGGTGATTTCAAAGTTTATTTCTATGAGCAAGCAGGTCCAAGGTCTTCAATCAAGTTATCAAGAAATGACAAGACTTGGTTCCTACAAATAAAAGTTTGAGAAAGATCAAAATTGTGGTTTTTAAACCAACAAGTAAGAATGTGTTTTGACATGTTTGATCATGTCTCAACAAGTATGACAACATTAAAAGCTTTTCTTTTTCCCTGTTCTGTTTTTGTTTCAGGTCTTTTATAAAAATATTTTTTTTTTATGTAAAAGTGTTTCTTTTAGTTACTAAAATTACTTACAACAAAAATTACTGAAACCATACAAAATGTATGGCCTTAGGCGTAATTATTTTTTAAATTAATTGCTAAACTTTGCAAAGGGCTTTATTTTCTGTTACTATTATTTAAAGATAATCAAAAACATAAATTTAAGTGGCACTCGGGGATAAATACTTAGCTGTGACTACAACAAAACAATAGTTTGGCAGAATTCTTTTGACATGTTGCCCTTGCCATATCTCAGCTTGTAGCCAAATCTCCATCTTGAAATTTCTTGTGCTTAGCACTACCATACAATACTCTCAGAGACCAGAACTTCAGATTTTTATCTCGTGCCCCACCAGAGATATCAAAGGCTAAAAAGTGCAATTTTTGACATTTTTGAAAAATTTGGGATTTTTTTAGCGAAGAGAAACGAAGTCCCAGGTCTGAAACTTGGCGTGTGAGTACAAGTACTTTCGGCCTATTTGTAAAAAAAATTATGTCATGTTCACAGTTTTCCTTGCTAGAAAAATTTCCTTTTGTAAACGGACAAATTTTTGAAAAAAACTGAAACTTTATGCTTAAATTTCACCAATAAGGATTTATTTTCGGAAACTACTCTATTACCAAATTTTTAGGTCAATGTATTCTGTACAAATTGCTTCAATCCGCACTTGAATTGGATAAATAAACGATGAATTATTTACAATTCCGTAAACTCTTCTTCTGAGAAAATTGCTCCAGACGATGAAACAAAGATGGCCAACATGCACAAACAAAAATTAATAAAATTAAAATAATAGTCATTTTGAACTTCCATCATGTTAGGGTTGTTGTGCAAAAAATTTCAGATTTTTTAAAAATGGTCGAGTAACGAATTAATGATTTTCTGGACCACTTGAAATGGATTGACCCATATACATTTTTCTAATGATGGCAACTCAAATTTTAATCAGATATTTTTTTTTCATATTTCAGAAAAGGTTGGCATGGTAACCCGGCTATTGTTTTTTATTTGATAATAAATGTTTATTTACTTTTATTTCTTTTTATAAATTATATAAATTATTTTGTTCTATAATTATTGATTATTTTTTTATATTTCCTTTAGAAAATAATAGAAAATAATTAAAAAATACGGTACTACTTAGTTATTCCGTCGACCAATTTCGCCAAATTATATAAATCGCCAAAACACTCGACAAATTAAACAAATTGACATAATTTTTATTTTAAATAACGAAAGAACAAATAAATTAATATAACATTAATAAATATACAAATAAAAAGTCGAAATAAAAATCACTTGATGACGTAAACACGTGTAACTTGCTTAAAGTCAAGTGAATGTGACATTTACGATCAACCATTATTGGCATTTAATCTTATAGTTTGGCGATAGATTTTTGGTCGACGGGATAACTAAGTAATACCAAAAATGCATATGTAACTGGTATTTGAAAACGAGGTTTTTGCCAAATTTTCGTTAAAAAAAAATCACGCCAAACCTGCTGTGCGTATATGACATCTGGCCAAATATTACCACTCGAAAAAAAAAAATGCTAACTGGCGAGTTGAAAAAAAGCTATTGGCGAGATTTGCATCCGGCTAGCGTAACAGTACCAAGAATTCTTTGCAGCCATGGCAAATTTTATGTAGTTTTATTCGAAAAAAAAATTTTGATTTTTTAATCAAAATGGAAAACTACGGTCCCATATTGGCGCGATTTTTTCTGACGCCAACGTCATATGCGGAACGGGCACTTAACTGGCGCCAAATGATCGTTATTTTGCTTGATATGGTAAGCCGAATGTTACTGTTTATACTGTTGATGCGTTCCCCAAATTGGCGTCGTTAAAAAATCGCGCCAATATGGGACGTATATGACATCTGTGCCAAACTTTCATATGAACCGTGAAGGGATCGGACCGTATTTGTTTATGGCAGTTGATGACTTGAACTATTATAATATAGATGAAATGATGGCGTTAGAATAATATTTGGCGACTTATCACCTGTGCCTGGCTAACATTAAAGTACCAAAATGGCAGCTAGAGTATAAAAAGCGAAGTGGTCCGCTTGGAACTGTTGATGATAGTCACATGACTTAGGCTATTGTTATAGAGATTGTTTTAAAATACCGGGAGACAAAGACTCTGTATACTTAATTTATTTTATTTTAGCTACTTTTCAAATGTTTAACTGATCCTCTTTAATCAAAAACGAAAAC
Organism: Maratus speciosus; assembly: GCA_963932465.1. Classification (NCBI taxonomy): domain Eukaryota; kingdom Metazoa; phylum Arthropoda; class Arachnida; order Araneae; family Salticidae; genus Maratus; species Maratus speciosus. The sequence continues at coordinate 467,798,769 of OZ010789.1, forward strand.
AACCATTGGATGTCTTAACAGCAACTGATTCGCCCTTAAATTTTTGCAATCAAAGGGAATTGAATGGAAACCCGTTTACAGGGAGATCTGCACAGCTGTTTTCAGTATAATTAAATCTTCTCTAATATTTTTAAAACCCATCAGATTATCGTGTTTTTAGATTCTGCGGTGTCTGAACGGGGGTTGGCGAGTGTAGCTTGCAGGGGGCAGAGCCCCCTAGTATACCCTGAAAAAAAATTACTCATGTCCGAGACCCTAGCGTCCGTATCGTTCAAGGAAGCGGGATGCCATTTGGGATGTGGCTATTTCATGGCATGGTCCGGGAATAAGGTAATGAACAACATTCGTGGACTCACGGTTACAGTGACAAGATTTCGAATATTGAAATTTAAAAAAAAAAAAAAAAAAAAAAAAAAAAAAAAAAAAAAAAAAAAAAACATTTCATTTAGTTTTATCGCAAAATGATATCGACGGTGTAAATTGAAAAATAGCGTTAAACAATTAATTTTATATTTAATAAAAGGACATAACACAAGCGAAAAGTAGACCATTTCGTGGTCCATGTATTCTGCAAGAACAAATTGGTGACGCTCACATCTACCGCGTTTCCACATAGTCAGTAGGGTCACCCAAATACACTTCAATTGGTTTTTGTCTCTTGGGGTATTTAAAATTCTATGTGTAAACGCCACATCCGCTAAGTGAGTCTCACATGACAAAGCCATCATATGTGAGATTCTGTATGATTTTCATGCCCTGATTTATTGGTGTCAATAGTCTGCCAAATGCTATGTATCATTGTCTGTGAAGGCAAATGCTTAAAAATTTTGAAATCAAAGTAAATGTTTTTTTTTTTTTTTTTTGCCTGTGTGGACGCATTTGTTCGTCTTTCACTTTTTTTTTCGTTTGTTTTATGTCGTCATTTCTACATCTAAAATTTGTTTTTTAACGTTATTTATGCTTTTTTTTCGAAGCTTTTTTACTTTGCGAAGAAAAAGAAGTTAGAAGTTATATGTCACATCCGATAAGTGTACCTTACATAATAAACACTAACAAACATGGGATTCTGTGTAGTCTTCATGTCATGATTCATTGGTGTCCATAGTCTTCCGTATGCTATGTGTCATCGTCTGTGAACGTAACCAAAAATTTCGTAATCCAAGTAAAATTATTCGTTTTTTTCTCTTCTGTGATTGCATTTTTTCTTATCACAGCTTTTCTTTGCGTTTGTTTTATGTCACTATTTCTACAGCTAAAATTAGTTTTTTAATGTTATTCATGATTTTTCACCGTGAAGATCATTTTGCGAAAAAATAAGTAAACTGGATGTTGTCGACTTTTCGAAATTTTGTCATTGTAAACCTTACTGTGAGATCTCGATTGTTGTTTTTGACCTTATCCAAGTGAGAAGCCCCTTCTGCTGGTCCTCAATCGACCCTGAAGTGGGGAAGATAACGAGCAGTCAGGCAGCGATTCTGAGCCGTCGACTTTAGCGTGGAAGATGTCCGGGACTGAGGTCTCGATGGGGTCGGGCAATGACGAGGTCCCCTTGGTTATGGCAACCATGTTGGGCTCCGCATGTCGAATCGAGTACGATACATTGTAAATTTGGTTAATAAATCCAGCGAAATTACCCACACAAATTAAAATTTTAAATGGCTTTTTCTCCATGATCATATTTTCTTCACTTTCATGTTTAAAAAATGCTGAGGCTTTTTTCGTATTTGAGATAGAGATTTAAATTTTTTTAGTTAAAATAATATAAAGCACAAATAATTGTACAAAAATTACACAAATAATTGTACAAAAATTACACAAATAATTGTACAAAAATTACTTTTAGGTGCACAAATCTCTACTAATATTATAAAGAAGTAAAAATTCTTTGTTTGTTAGAGGTAATCTCTGGAGCTACCAAACCGATTTCAAAAGTAATGGTATCAAAATGATGGTGTTAGTCCAACTTAGAACATAGGCTATATTTTATGCCGGTGCCACTACCCCAAATGGGGTGCAGGAGCAAAAAACGTTCTAAAAATGCAATTTTTGTGTTATGGAAGGGCCTAGAATCGTGAAATTTGGAATGGTAGTTACTTATAAGATATAAATATTATCTAAGAAAATTTTCTAAACAATTCGAAATTTAAAAGGGGTGAAAATGCACCAAAAGCGTTCTGAAAATGTTCGAAATGATGGTTTCTACACAATCTCAGGAAATACCAAACAGATGTAAAAAATAATGGCGTCATAATGATGGTGACAACCCTTGCTCCAAGATAGGCTATATTTTATGTCGGTGCCACTACCCCAAAGGGGCTGCAGGAGCAAAAAACGTTCTAAATTACGGTTTTGCGTTACTGAAGGGCCTAGAAATATGAAATTTGAAATATTAGTTACTTATTAGATATAAAGGATTTCTAAGAACAGTTCTTAAAAAATTCGAAATTAAAAATGGGTGAAAATACGCGAAAAGCGTTCTAAAAAACGTTCTAAATGGGGGTTTCTACACAATCTTAGAAAATACCAGACCGATTTAAAAAATAATGGTGATAACCCTTGCTCCAAGATAGGCTATATTTCATATCGATACCACTACCCCAAAGGGGGTGCAGGAGCAAAAAACGTTCTAAAAATGTAATTTTTGCGTTACTGAAGGGCCTGGAAATATGAAATTCTAAATGTTAGTTACTTATTAGACATTAAGGATTTGTTCTTAGAAGAACTGTTCTTAAAACATTCGAAATTTAAAAGGGGTGATAATACGTGAAGAGGGTTCTAAAAAACATTTTAAATGGTGATTTCTACTCTATTTTTGGAAGTATATCAAATCGATTTCAAAAGTAATGGTTGCAAACTGATGGTGACAGACCTTGCTCTAACATGGCTCTGTTTTATGTTTGTATCACTACCACCTTGGGATTGCAGGAGAAAAAACAAATGTTCTAAATTGCGGTTTTGTGCTGTGGAAGGGCCTAGAATCATGAAATTTGGAATGGTAGTTTCTTATAAGATATCAGTGATATCTAAGAACATTTCCAAAAAGAAATCGAAATTTAAAAAGGGTGAAAATGCGCGAAAAGCGTTGCAAAACATTCTAAATATCGATTTCTATGCAACCTCAGGAAGTACTGAACCGATTTCAAATTTAACAGTGTAAAATGATTGTGAAAGCTCTTGCTCCAAGATAGGCTATATTTTAAACCTGTTTCCCCAGAGGAGATGCAAGAACTAAAAACGTTCTAAAATTGCGATTTTTGAATTATGGAATGACCTAAATTCATGAAATTTTGCATGGTATATATTTATTACGTATAAATGATCTATCGTATAAAAAGTGTTCTAAAAATGTTCTAAATGCCGATTTGTGAGCAATCTCAGGAAGAATCAAACTGATTTCAAAAGTAATGGTAGGAAAATTGATGTTGACAGCCTCTGCTCTAACATAGACGTTATTTCATGTCGGTGTTACTATCAGCTGGAGATTGCAGGAGCAAAATACGTTCTAAATTTAGATTTTTGTGATCGGTAAGGGCTAGCAACTTGAAATTAGGCAAGGTACATATTTATTAGATGTAAATGATGTTTAAGAACAGTTTTGAAAAAAAATGGAAATTTAAAAGGGGTGAAAATGCGCAAAAAAGCGTTCTTAAAACATTGTAAGAGCGTTCTAAATTGCGATTTCTACTCAATCTCAGGAAATACCAAACCTATTTCAAAAGTAATGGTTGCAAATTGATGGTGACAGTCCCTGCTCCAACATAGGCTATATTTTATGTTGCTGTCACCACCATCTGGGGGTACAAGAGCAAAATACGTTCTAAATTTCGATTTTTGTGATCGGTAAGGTCTAGCAACTTGAAATTAGGCAAGGTACATATTTATTAGATGTAAATGATGTTTAAGAACAGTTTTGAAAAAAATGGAAATTTAAAAGGGGTGAAAATGCGCAAAAAAGCGTTCTTAAAACATTGTAAGAGCGTTCTAAATTGCGATTTCTACTCAATCTCAGGAAATACCAAACCTATTTCAAAAGTAATGGTTGCAAATTGATGGTGACAGTCCCTGCTCCAACATAGGCTATATTTTATGTTGCTGTCACCACCATCTGGGGGTGCAAGGGCAAAACATGTTCTAATTTGCTTTTTTGCACAACTAAAGGGTGTAACATTTTGAAATATGGCATGGAATTCACTTACAAGATGCATCTGCTTTCTACGTACAGTCGAAAGAAAATTCCAAATTTAAAAGGATGAAGTGAGCGAAAAGCGTTCTAAAAAACGTTCTAAATTACAATTTTTATGCAATCTTATCGAATACCAAACCGATTTAAAAAATAATGTTGTCAAATTGATAGTGATAGAACCTGTTCAAATATATGCTATATTTTATGTATGTGCCACTACCACCAGAGGGTTGCATTAGCAAAAAACTTTCTAAATTGCGATTTCTGTGATAATGAAGAGGCTAGAAACTTTAAATATGGCATGTTAGATACTTATAAAATATAAATGCCCTCGAAAGACTGTCGAAAATAAATTCGAATTAAAAAGAGGTGAAGCGAAGGGTAGGTTCCAAAAGCATTCTAAAAAAGTCCTAAATTACGATTTCTATGCAATTTCAGGGAATATAAATCGATTATAAAAGTAATAATTGCGAATCAATAGTAACAATCTCCGATCCTACACAGGACATATTTTACGCTGATGATTCTACCACCTGGGGTTCACAGGACCAACAAACGTTCTATAAAGGCCTTTAAAAGCTTTTTAAATTACGCTTCTGTCGAATATTAGGAAATAATAAACCAATTTCCAAACTAATGTTGGCAAATTAATGGTGACAGTTCCTATTTCAACATAGCGCTTTATGTTGAGGGAGGTGGTAAGACTTGGAATTTGACATGATGGTTAACTTTACGACGTAAGAAGATGGTTTAAAAAAAAATTCAAAACTTCAAACGAATACTGAAATAAGCGTATTAATTGAGCATAAAAGTTTCAAAATATTTTCTAAATTATCATTTATTTAGTTTTATTTCTTTTTATTAATTTAAATCTAATTTTTGCCTAATGCAGTGTAACAATGAAGTTTAGTCAAACTATATTTTAAATAGTAATTTTTGAATTATTCCTAAAAGTATAATTTCTTTTAATATAAATTAGACACATAAATATCACTTGGCATATTTCAAATATTACGCGAGCAAAGCCGCGGGGTTTGCTAGTATAATATAAAGATATTTAAAATGCAAATTAAAAATATTTTAAAATACATCAGAAAAGCCTAGAACGTTTTCTGTGCTTTATGTATTTATATAAAATCCAAGTCTCTGTGTGCCCCTCACAATTCCGGTAGGACCGCCTCATTCTAATGAGTAATTGTTGAAAAGTAATAATGCAGGGTTACACAGTAGCACCAAATGTTGACCAACTTGGCGAAATATCGCCAAATTTGGCGACATTTCGTCAAATTTGGCGACAAAAATAAGTTGTCATGTATGACGCCAACTTGGCGATAGATGACTAATTTAGCGAAATTCCAATTAAAACCATTAATATTTCATATTCGAGGTCACTGCAATGTAATTTAAACTCCGCGCTTTAAACCTTTTTTTTTTTTTTTTTCAAAATCTGTGGGTGAGAATTTAAAGTGTAATATACGAAAATGTACGTATTTACATGTTCATTTCGATGCTACTAATAACGTAACAGCCAATAGACGGCGCTGTACTGTCTGAGCTCTCACCTGCTCAATTTTAATGTGCTTTATGTGCTTTTACAGTATAGGGCCTTGGCGATATAGAGAAAATGAAATGTAGAAACATTTTCTAGCAACTTTTCACTGTTTCATATGCACAAGTAATTTTTTTCCGTTTTATACAATTTACTTAATATAAAGAAGCTATTTAACTATTTTGTACACAAACTGAAGTAAATTGTATATAAAGAAATAACAATAATATAGATATAAATAAAATGTTTATAGATTATATAAATAAACTTAAAAGTTCATTAATTTTGTTTTCATAGCTGTTTGTATCATTTGGCAAAAAATCTCACTTCTGAAGCACAAATTATGACAAACTTTAAAAAGTACGCCAAGGTCCCTATACTGGAAAAGTACCGCGCTTTATTTAGTCGGATACAAAAGTTAAATTCTCTTTACTTTTTCCACTTTTAGGGGCCTTGGAGAAGAAGGAAAATTGGCAACATATTTTCTGGCAACCTATTCGCTGTTTCATTTCATATACAAACGTATTTTTTTTTCAATATTTATACAATTTATTTAGCATAAAAGAACCATATATCTAATTTTATAATATCGACATGACCTGTAATCCGCAAAAAGTCACAAATCCGCACAGCAGCAGTGCGGATTAGTGGTCTTCTATTGCATTACAGTTTTTCATAATTGGGTTTCATTTTTAAAATCTGTTATTTTCATCTATCACTGCGGAATAAGCGAGAAAAACTCATATTCTGGCATATGTGTTGCATATATCTTTATATTTCTCATTCCGTCATTCTTTCTAGTATGTATTTTAATTATTATTTAACTCAAGGTGAATATAGCACTAGAATTTTATTTTTCATTTATTAAATTTTTTTGTACTTCTTCCTTGTTATATATGTGATAAATCTGCGCGTGGAATTAGTCTTCAGGTTTTTTGTTACTTTTTTAAAGATAAAAGTATATGAAGAAGTGTTAGATTTCAGCGTATTACACTATATATATCAGTAAAAAATATATTAAATGTAATATTAGATGTATCTAAAAATCCACACGCAGTCTTGTGTAATACACATTTGAAAATCTTAAAAAAATCTTAGGAATAAATATCAATATTTATAAAAATAGTATGGATTTAAAAGAATTCAAATTTAATTTTTTTTAAATTTTAATTAAATATACAGTTAATCTTTTTTTCAAAATGTACTTTTAGTTGAACATCGAAATACAGTGAGTTCACGATTTGAACCATATTTTAAAAAATAAACAAAATTGTTGAAAAGGTAAACTGTTCCCTTAAACCCTAATAAATGATATTTCCTTTTTTTAGCCTTTGAGAATTATAATTTTTTCAGTTAAATAAATGTATGATTTTCATATAAACACGCAGATAAACACATACACACATACACGCGCTAGCTTGTACGTGTAAAGAATAGGGAAAATAGAATTTGCACTGTTAAATATGAAAATGTGACATAGTAGTAAATGGCAGAACAGATACCGCACATCTTTTAAAGAAGTAAAAAACGATCTTTTATTTGAAAAAGATCAGGTGTCGGAAAAACATACTAATATTAAAGCATTAGAAAAGTACTACATTATATATATACATTAGAAATGTATTAAGGCACTATTTAAGCTTTTGCATTAATTATTTCTTTTAATGACTTATTTCCATATAACATTTATTTAATTTAAACTTGATCACTCACCAATACTTTAACAAATGAATTTATTAACTATTATTGTTGAAAATGTTCTATATATTATTGCAAAAGATATGTTTTAAGCATTTTTATTTCAAATATGAAAAAAATATCACCAAATAACAATAATAAAACATGTTTCTACTGATTAATTATAACAAAATGCAGATTTTATTGTTAGGTCGTTTTCTGACTGCAGATTATGGAAATGAATTTTAACTGACATGTAGTGTGCAGCATTAACTGTTCTTTAATTAAATATTTTGAGTATGTACAAACGCATGGACAAAGTTAACACTGAACGATGTTTGCACATTTCCATTGAATATTGTTAATTTTTTTTTTGTTATAATTAGAACTAGAGTTTGAAGTTTAAGCCGCCAGCTCTAAATTTTTAATCGGCATGATCCGCAGGAGCAAATTTTCACCAGTCTTTCTGCACAGTAACTGTCACCTTATTTAAATGCAGAATTTTGTAATAAATAAGGGGAAAATTACTATTAAAAAAATTGGGTGGAAGTTTGTGCAGGTACAAAATCAGGCTCTAGTCATGGCGACATGGTGACTTGGAGACCGTGTTTTTCAAATTGTAATTTTAGCAAATACCGATCTTTTCAATTGATAAAGACAGTTATGTAAGGTTCTCTCTATCCAGAATTAGCATGTCTCCTTTCTAGGAAAGTAATGAGCTTGAAACCAAGCATTGTTAATTTATTATTTAAACATAATCAAACTGATTGGTAAAGTTGTCAAACGAAATGTCATTAGGTTATCTGAGTGAAATATGCTCACCGGTTGTCGGTACAGTTAGCTTAAACGTTAGAAAATTGGCCCTGTAAGCCAAGGATCTGGGTTCGATTCCCGGCCTGGGCATTTTTTCACTCAATCGGAAATATTCAAACATTGTTAGTTTGACTATCCGCAGTTCGAGCGATGCTTGCATATGAGATTTTCAAAATTTTAATAAAAATAAAAACGAAATATCTCGTCATTTTCCATTACAAAATATCATCACAGAAGCATCTCATTGATGTCGAAAAGTTGCTTTTCAGTATTAAACGATACTTTCTGCTCAAAATTGTTTAAAATGACTTGATGTTTGAGGAATAATGTAAAAGTGTTCTTTGGGAAAATACTTAAATCGCAAACATTACCTTCCTCTATACAGGGTGTCCACTCTCAACGGTGTCCAATGGCTAATTCTTAAACCGTTAGTCATAGACATATAGTTCCAATTACAAAAATGTTTTAAATGAAGTAAAGAAATATTTTAAAAACGATTTGGTTCAATAAAAACATTTCTTAAAAAATTACGAAATTTAAATTTTTATACGGTCCCCCGGTCCTATAAGTTATATTTAGTAAAATTTTCCTATTACACTGACAAGTAATACAAAAAAGCCCCGTTATTCTACGATTAAAAGTGACCAAGCAATAGCTGTTTAAAGTTGGAGCATATTTTTTGCTGCAAATTGGGGGTCATTCACAAATTTAGTCGAAATATAATTTCGTCAGATATATTAAACAAGTTGGAAATTGCTCGTCAAACATGTCAAATGAGGTGCGTTCGTACTATAACTAGTTTTATAATTTTTTTTGCACCCCATATTGTACTGAATGTATATTTTTTTGCACTTCATAAAGCGCATAGTCTGATACATCATTAAAATGCACTTCCAATAATTTTTTCCCATTCCCCGTAATGTAACGGAACACTTTTGACTGTCCCTGTAATTAAACTATACATCCGATTTTCCTAAAATTTGAAATAGCTCAACAAAACTTTGCAACAATTATATCTTTAAAATTTCAGACCATTCGGAAGGCTGTAATATCATTAAAATGCACTTGCAATAATTTTTCCCATTCCCCGTAAAGTAACGGAACACTTTCGACTGTCCCTGTAATTAAACTATACATCCGATTTTCCTAAAATTTGAAATAGCTCAACAAAACTTTGCAACAATTATATCTTTAAAATTTCAGACCATTCGGAAGGCTGTAATATCATTAAAATGCACTTGCAATAATTTTTCCCATTGGCCGTAATGTAAAGAAAAACGTTTGACTGTCCCTGTAATTAAACTATACATCCGATTTTCCTAAAATTTGAAATGGCTCGACAAAATTTTGCAACAGTTATATCTTTAAAATTTCAGATCATTCGGAAGGCTCTAATATCATTAAAATGCACTTGCAATAATTTTTCCCATTGGCCGTAATGTAAAGAAAAACGTTTGACTGTCCCTGTAATTAAACTATACATCCGATTTTCCTAAAATTTGAAATGGCTCGACAAAATTTTGCAACAGTTATATCTTTAAAATTTCAGATCATTCGGAAGGCTCTAATATCATTAAAATGCACTTTCAATAATTTTTCCCATTGGCCGTAATGTAAAGAAAAACTTTTGACTGTCCCTGTAATTAAACTATACATCCGATTTTCATAAAATTTGAAATGGCTCGACAAAATTTTGCAACAATCATATATTTGAAATTTCAGACCATTCGGTTGGGTAGTTTTTGCTCTGTTACATGCGGACAGACGGACGGACGGACGGACTGAACGACGACTATAGGTGCTACGTATTTATATAATTACGAACGCACCTAAAAAATGGTTTAGAGTAAAATTAACATTGCAATATAAATTTGAAATATTTAATGATTCTGACATATTAATGCAAATATACAATTTGTAATAAACATTTAAGAAGAAAGAAAAAACAGAATTTTTGTTAAATAAAATGATGCTAAATTAACAGCCTCAATTCTTTACAAAATGATACGCATTTTAAAATGCTATTAGATTGCACTGGCCCGCAAAAGATGGGTTATGTCATGTTTTTTCAGCTTTTTAATTGATTCTTATGTATTTTGTACCGCTGAATCCGAAATTGACCTTCATTTTTTACCATCATATAAAGATTTTCACGAAAATTTTAAATTTAAAAAAAGAAAAATTCCGAAAATTTAATACTATAAAATAGATGTGATTGTTCTCTTTTTAACTTTTAATGATTAATATTTATGTATTTTTTACTGCTGAATCCGAAAATGATCTTCATTTTTAACCATCACATCAGGATTTTTCGCAAATTGCAAATTTCAAAGTTAAAATTGAACCTTTTCCCCATCTCATCGGACCACTCAGCTGTTTAGCTGTAAGAATCCAAGGATAAGTAAAAATATTGAATAAATTATTGAATAAAATAAAATATAATATAATATTATAAAAAATGTTTTACATATGTTTTATAGTATGAGATTTTCGCTATATTTTAATTTACACTTTTACGATTTGCAAAAAAATTCTAACGTGATGGTTAAAAATGAAGGTCATTTTCAGATTCAGTGATAAAAAGTACGTAAAAATCAATTATCAAAAGTTAAAAAACACACATCTCCTCTACTTTATAGTATCCGATTTTTGCCATTCTTTAACTTTGACAATTTATGATTTGCGAAATATCCTGACATGATGGTTAAAAATTAAGTTAATTTTCGGATTCAGTGCTAAAAAATACATAAAAGTTAAAAAAACAACAACAACAACAACAATCGCAGTCTTGTATTATCTAATACAAAACTTTTTCTTAAACTTCTTGGCAGTAATTTTTCCGAATTTTTTTGTGTTATCCTGTAAAATAAGTATAAATGGTAACCACCGAAAATCACAATAATATTAAATTGTTATGGGATTTGCGCCAGTATGTAAAATGTAATCTCGATCTGATATTTGAAAGTGAGTTAAAGTTCGAGTACAAATTTTGAACTGGAAAAACATACATACGATCGTTGACGTAACATAAAAACTTATAAAAATAATATAATTTTTGTTAAAAGAAATCATAAAAGAAACAATCCTGTCTCTAATCCTGCCAAAATACAGCATATGTTATTTTAGCCAATCTGAAACTTAATAAATATTAACTTAATCGCAATACTTGTAAAATTTTTGTCAAAGCAGATACACATGAAACAGGATCTTCGAATACTTTAAGTACTTGGCATGTGACCCCTCAAAGCCAAGTCGAACTCATTTGTTTTCAGTGCAGAAAAGTGGCATAAGTCATGCATTTTTAAAGTTTCATAACTCACTCAACTTTAGTGTTATATGAATGGGACCTATTTTGTCTTACTTGTCAGTGTAATAGGAAAATTTTACTAAATATAACTTATAGGGCCGGGGAATCGTATAAAAATTTAAATTTTGCAATTTTTTAAGAAACGTTTTTATTGACACAAATATTTTTTAAAATATCTCTTTACCTGATTTAAAACATTTTTGTAATTGGAACTATATGTCTATGACTAACGGTTTAGGGATTAGCCATTTGACACCGTTGAGAGCGGCCATACTGCATATGCAGTAGGTAAAAATTGCATTGTAAAAAAAATCTATAAGGTAACTAAGAACTTTCTAGGAAACTAAACGGCCGAGAACTTTTTATGTAACTACAACAAAAAAAAAAATCATGTAACAGATTCACGCTTACACTGTAAATTTTTTTAAGGTTTCTAAATAATTTTCTAGGAAACCGGGATGCCTAGAATTTTTATGTAAGTGCAACAAAAAAATTTCATTTAATTATCCCGAGTTACTGATAAATATTTAGTAAATATACAGATTTCGGTAGCTTTAAAAAAATAGTTTTGTAGATTTACATCTTTTTTATTTACAGTGTACAGATAAAATTTTAGTAAGCATACAGATTTGTGCAGCTTTTACGAAAGCTAATTTGGTAGACTTACTGTTTTTTTTAAAGTCTGACAACACGATTACTTTTATTTATTCATTTACGATAAATTTCATTAGTTATTACTTAGATAAATTTTTAATTTCATCAAGCTGGTGCAGAATTTCTTAACTTATGGGAACACTTTACTAAATATTCTGTTGATAAGCATTTTATTTTTAATATATCTTTAATTTTTCGTTGTTTAAAATAATTTGCAAATATATACTGAAGATTATCAAATATAAATCCTAAAATTAAGTAAACAATTTCATTTCATATGAACTAAATGTATTTTGTTAGAAGTAGGATATTGATAAGCTTACTAGTATAAAATTCATCATAATTCCTTTCCAAAGCAGAAAAATAAGAGATGCTTATTAAATTATGTTTCCATTTAAAATATTACTAGAAGACTTTAGCTCCAAACTGTTATAAACGGTGTTATAGTCATAATTTATCGCTTACTGATTTGTGGATTTAGAGATTCTCTGTGAAATATTAATGAATGATTTATTATGTAAATTACTTAAAATATTTTCATGTTAATAGAGTAAATGTTCCTTGATAAAATTAAACAATGCACTGATGACTGTTATATATTTTCCTATGTTCATTTATATACATAGTGAATAATTTCGATTAAAATTCTTTTTAAAAATATGATGTAAAACTACTATTGAAAAGTGCACCATTTCCTTGAAACTTCCCGTGACATATTTAAAAGAAAAATACAACAGAAAATATTTTTCCAATATTTAAGAAATTGTATAATTATGACGAAACACCTTATGATTAGGGTAGATTGGTTGATGATGCCGTAGCTTTTGACTTAATTGTTTTAAAAATAGCTTGTTGTTTTTATTTATTATTCATTGATTTCTTATTAAAGTTTGGACTCTTATGTATGATTTAAAAACTTATTTCATTTTACAGATATTATAGAAAGCATTGAAAATTTTGTTTTTTTAAACACTTACATTTCGGCATCTTAACCCAAGGTATGGGTAAGATGACCAACCATTTAGATGTAAGTGTTCTTGAGTTTGAATGTAAACAATAATTTTTGTGAAGCAATATAAAACATAATGGGACGAATAAAAGTAACTTTAATATTTTAGACATACTAAAGTTGTTAACTTACTTAATATTAGGAAATTAAAAAAAATATGAATCTAACAAAGGCTGGCAATTTAATAAAATAATAAACTAATATTTGAAAAAAAGTTATGTTCTACTTAACATTTAAGAGAATTATCGCTCTTAAGTAGGCCTGTTTTTAAACAAGCTGAAATACAGTAAAGCCACTGTGATAAAGTGCTTTAGAATTCAGATTTTTTTGTTGACGTTTTTCATATGTCCCTTTGTTCTTTTCAGTAATATCTCAGATCTGCCATAAACTGCACATTTGTTTGGAATATTGAGCGATTATTATATAACCAACAGTTTTACTGAATGCACTTGATCCAATCACATATTTTCGAGGTTTTATTGCACTTTGCCAGACACTCTGAACACTCATTCCCACTCACTTAAAAATAAAATCCTCATCTTCTGAATCTTGGTAGGAAATTTAATTACCATCCATAGCATTATCTGTTGAAGCTTCTCTCTTCCTAGCATTTCACTTCTCCTTTTCAGTCTTCTCCTTTCACTTCACCTTTTTAGAAAGGCTTAGACACCTGAAAATTCGCAGTTGCTATTGTCACACCGATTTAATTTGGCTTTTATAGGCCTTTAAAATTATTTTTGCGTGAATATTAAAATGAGAAACAAAACTTTTGTGAAAATTACGTCATATTTAAAGCGACACATTTAAATGTTTAATCTATACTAATAAAAGTTTAAAATAAATTTCTTATAGCGTCTTTATAAAATTGTTTACTCAGCCATTTTACACAAGTTAATTGTAAATTGTTGGGTTGATTTTGTTTAATCAATCACGAAAATAGCCGTAAGCTGTCTCAACAGAAATTGATTCGGCCTCTTAGCCAAAGGGAAAAGAATGGAAACCTGATTACAGGTGATCGCCATTAGTCGTCTAATTATGATATAATCTTCCTTAATCTTTTCAAAGCAGATCAAATTAGCGTGTTTTTAAAGTCTGCGGTGTCTGGATAGAGGTTGGCGAGCGTATCTCGTAGGGGTCAGAAACTCCTGGTTATCTAACACTATATTATATACTACCGATATTTACATTTATTAAAATTATTTATAACTATATTTAATATCAAATTTTTAACAACGATTAAAATTAATAATTATTAAAGAATTATTTATACGGCCAATAAAGTTTATTTATAAAGCAGAATACATATAGAAACCTTTCAAATTATGTTCACTTTTAATATTTCAATGTTTCACTTTAAACAGTTAGAACATTTATGATTTTAATCAATGAATTTTATTTAATCACTTGATTAAAATCACGATTTAATCACTAATTTAAATTATTTGTTTAAAATTGTTGACAAGTTCCTTAATAGACAAGAGTAATTTAAACAATGAATAAAAAATCAGTCATTTTACCGCAACGGAAAATAACAGGCATCTTAGCCCAAGAGAAAACAACCGACATCTTACCCCCAAAAATCACCCCCAAACTCACCCCAAAGTATTGAGCAAGACGCCGGTCCACCCCGCTACTAATTTGAAGAAGTGGGACGCCATTTATGCTTTTCAGAAAGGCCAGGTACCAGTACTCTCTAAAAACATCAGATTTATTTCTCTGGTGTTTAAACTAAGACTTGTATAAACAAATAATGAAGTCACGTAAATGATTTTGGACACTTATCAGAAGTGTTAAGACGAAATAGCTACAAAAAAGCGCCACTTAAATATTTTAAAAAAAGAATGCAAACGGAAATTAAGGTATCAATAAGGAACCCTCTTCCTTACAACTGAGCGGCGTTTCCCTACAGCGCCTGCCCATATGAAAACTACTTGATACAGCATCTTGTACAAAACGGCATCTCACCTCAAGTTACCCTATTGTTGCAATGTATTGATATATATATATATATATGTGTGTGTGTGTGTGTGTGTGTGTGTATGTGTGTGTTATGAGAATTAAATTATCGCGCTTCTTTAAATTTATTCCATAAAAATTTCCCTTCTAAAATAATTTTACACTCCTAGTTTATTAAATTATTACGTATCTTAAATAATATTCCATTCATTCCTTTAGTAATATTTGCTTTTACTTTAATCCATTTTTACTTAAAATGCGTATTTTAATATTTATTTTCCTTTCAAAATCTTTTCTAAAAAATATTTCCTGTAATTATTATTTGCTTTCAATGTCTTTCATTTTTCAGTCTTAAAATGCTATCACGAATTCTGTTAAAATTATCTGTTTTCCACCATTTTCTTTATTTTATCTAAAAATCGTTAGGCGCGATCGTCCAGCAAAATCAAATCATTCCAATTTTCTTACGTTGTTAAAATATAGTTCGGCCCAGCTTCGATCTTGTTATTGACCTTTTCCCATATCTGCAATACCGTAAAAACCCTTTCGCCCTGAAGTATAAAACATCAAAACATGAGTTTAGGATTTCAGATTTCGTGGCATTTGCTGTCTTATAAAACTACGTTTGCTGTCTGGAAAAGAGACATTGGAGTAATAGAAGTTTTTATATCATCTTATCCTAAAAGCAGTTTCAGCTGAAGTAACTATCAAGGTAGATGTTGTGGAATATTGGAACAAGCTGTGATTTGTGGTGGATGCTTTACAACTGTATTCTACGAGAAGGCAACTAACTCTTCAACAAAGAATTGTAGAAGAAAGTTACTGGTATCAAACGATTGGAAATAAAGTCCATTTTTAAATAACGTATATAAAATTTGCTTAAGAGACCATCTACATATCAAAACGAACCTTAACTTTGTTTTTTTATTATTTTAAAATGAGCATATTTTAGGGGCTGTATCCAAATTGAAGTTCGGTAATCGATTGTTGAAATGCTACAGAATGACTGTGTCACTTCTATTAATGTATTATTTCTTGCAAATATGACCATTTCACTCGCTTAATGTGTGTCGACTATTGTCAGCCCAAATGTTTCAATAAAATGAGTAAAACATGTATTTTTTCAAATTATGCTTTTCTGCACATAATAGACGATCCCTTAAATCATCATTTTGACGTTTTTATACCATAATTCAAAAACTACTTGGAAGAAAAAATTGAAATTGCGAATTCGCATAACGCAGGACATATAAATATAAATATATATATAAAATGTAGGTTAAAATTAATATTTCTTTTTAATATTAATTTCATAATTCTTATTATAAATTTTTTTAAATTACAAATTCAATATATTTATGTTTGGGATTTTTAGTAATATAATCACTCAACAAATTATTTCATTAGGATTAAAATTTCAGGAGACATTAATAAAAACATGAAAATGTTATTTAACACTAAATTTTGAATGGTTATTTCCAATCGTTTGGTACCAGTAACTTTCTTCTATTATAATTAGTTGCAGAGTTAGTAGGAGGTGTTTACTTTTTTTTTCCACGTCTCTACATTTGAAAGGTATATTCAGGCTCTTCTTAGGTGTTAATTTTTCAAAACGAATTAAACTATCTTCCGTATCCGTATCAGTATTTTCAGTTTTTCGTACTGACTCTAGAAAAATGAATTTGTGCACTTTCCGAAGTCTTCATTGATGTACGAGGAACTATGTAACCTATGTAGCCTGTATGGAAGCATATGCTTCATCCTTTTTCCCACTCACACTCATATAATCATCATTCCTTATAATTTTTCATTGTGTTTAAATATTACGGATTACCAAGATTAAAGAAATCTCATAACCTATAAATTTTGTTTTTATATTTAATTACCTGATTACACAGTTATCAAACTTAGAGTGTTGGGGGATAAGTCATGAAGACTACATTTATCATCATAGACTGCAAAATGAACATACGTGCCTAAAATATATTTTGTAACACATAATACATGGAGCTATATCTAAACGACGTTGATATACAAAGTTATCACACGAAGTACGTTAGAAGATCAGTCTAGTCTCGGTTGCCATGCAGTATAAAAATGTTGATTCACCCCTGTCACTTTCCTGATTGTCACCGAAGGATTTTGATTTCATTTCGAAAATACGGAACCAACTTCGTGGAATACGGCTTCGACTTACAGATGTCATCGTGAACGACTTGAAAAAACACCTGAGTGGATTTACACCTAATAAAGTGAATGCTATTCGTCGGCGCCCGCATCGTTAATAGCGTATTGCGAACGATAAAATGTTTATGCGTTTTCTGTTAAGTCTTCCTTTTTCTTCTCGTAATAAACTCAAATCAGACGATGCCAACGTTGATAGAATTTTTTTCCTCATGCACTTGCTTCATGCTTTGCATAAATAAGTGGCCATGCGTCTTCGAAATTCGAAAACATTATCAAATTTGAGGACATTGGCTCATTTAGTTCTCACAGTCTTTAAAAGGTTATTTTGCTCACGTGAAAACATCTGTTTGCCAATGTTGTTCGCCAATTTTAATTCTATGGTAGAACTTTTTAAGACGTCTCGTTTGCATTTCAATATTTTTAAACGATTTCTTTTTTTTTTTTTTTTTTTTTTTTTTTTTTTTTTTTTTGCATTGGCTAGCTGAGATCGATCTGTACAAAAGCCATTTTTTACTTTTTCGATTTTGTTTACAGCTATTTTTTTGTATACTTTTTCGATTTTGTTTACAGCATTTTTTTTATAATTACTTTTTTTTTTTTTATCATTACTTTTGGGAAACGGTTTCGAAAGTGAAAGCATTTCCGTTAAAAACACCTACGGAGAAAATCGAAAAAGTAAAAAATTACCTTTGTACAGATTGACCTCAACTCCTTAAAGAAAAAAGAAATTTAAAAATATTGAAATGTAAGCGAGCTATTTTAAAGAATTTCTTCTGTAATATTAACATTAGCGAGCAGGTGTTTCGTGTGAGTGAAGTAGCCCCTTAATTCCAACACTTATTAAGAATGGGACGGATTAAGAAAGAAAGAAATTCGTGCGACGAAAGCTCAAAAATTTATAAATGTTTGAATTATGTACGTTTCAAAAAGTCTTGTCAAAACCTGTTAAAGTCCTGTAAAAGAAATCGTTATAAAATATGGTAACTATCAGTCTTGCATTATACATTTTGTGGTAACTCTGTATTTTATTGCCTTCCATTTTCATTTTTGAAACTTCTGTGGAACATTCCCATTCCTAAAAACTGCCATTACCATGATTTATTCCAAATTCCTATATTAGTCTGCTTACGATTATATCTGACGCAATAAAAACAATATTATAAAATATAATTACAGTAAAACGATGGAAAAGTAATATTACTTTTCATTTTAATTAATTGTAAGAAACTAGTTTTTTATTTAGTTATTCAATTTTTGTTCATTTTTGTCTTGGTCGAAACTTTCATTTATTGTTCCTTTGATTTCAAATTTATCATAAAACATTTTAATAGATCTGTAGCTCATATTGCACTTCTGAAATAATTTTCGACGCATAGATTTTGATGATAGAATTTCAACTGACATCAAGTTATTTAGATACGTCAATCGAAATTTAATTAATTCTAATATTGAATTTCGTATTTAGTTGTTTACATTTTCACAAATGCTTGACATTAATGGATCTTGTTGCATTAAATGCATCAGAAAAAAAATTAATAATATAATGAAATTCTGTCGCTATTTCGCATACAACCTATTATTATTTTATTGATCAAAGAGGAAATTTGATGTTATTACTGATGTTTAATTTTTTATATTTTCCAAAGGAAGTGGATTTTCTATCAAAAAAATATATATCTTTCGAAAACAAATCATCATTGTAGGTCTCAACAAATTTTATACTGCAGCATGTTCGTGTTGGAAAATAGTGTATACATATAACAAATTAACACGTTGTAATAATATGCTAATTTTAAATTGCTGATAGGTGTAAATTAAAACATTAAAAACGGTAAAAATAGGTTTATTCAACTGTTTACATGTTTCGATTCCATCCGAATCATTTTCAAAACAAATAAATAAAAGCAGTCTAAAATTGCAAGGTGCATGAAATGCCATCATTCAATTTTTCACATACTACTTTTTCATATTATGCACGTTATTTATTTATTTATTTTTTTACTTGGATGTTTGTTTTTGTTTTAGTAACAATTGAGTAACTCGAGCCACAATTTTGGTAAGTTAATTGATGCTGCATCGTTACATATTGAATTTTTGAATGTTACAATCGCTACAGTTTGTTTTATAATGAAGGGATAGTATAGGCTAGAGGGGAAAATTATCTCATTTTCATTGAAATTCATTTGCTAGGGCTGTAGTTTTTCTATTATATTTAATATCAGCTACATTCTTCTTTTCTCTATACTTAAATTTCTTGCTAGGCATACCAATATAGTAATTTTTTGATCCGTCAGCTCTCATAAATGGTCCATAAAAAGTTAACGAGCATAATATGAAAGAGTACGTGAAAAATTCAACGATAGCATTTCTTAGGCCGTGCAATTTTAGAATATTTTTATTTATGCCTTTTGAAAATGACTCGGGTAAACTCGAAACGTGAACTGTCGAATAAATCTATTTTCACTGTTTTTAAAGTTTTAATTTACTCTTTTTAACAATTTAAAATTAGTATATGAAAATAGTGTGTTTAATATTTTGTATGTCTTTAGAGAATCATGCAAATAACACAAGAACAATACAAGAATAAAAAAGGTTGCTGTTTTCCTGCATTTGTTGAACGTAGTATTTTTTTTCTGAAGCTACGGTTTTGCAATTAATAAATTTATATTTATATGGAATCATATATTAATATTTGCCTATAAATTATAATAATTTCATTTGCTTATATAAATAAATTAATAAAATATTACCTATTACCATCTATTAAAATTACACACAGTTAAAAGATGTTTTAGTAAAATATTTTCATCCCATGTTCCGAGACAATTTCAGTAAATAAAAGACATCGAATAAAACTCTTCAATATTTTGACTTTAATCTTTGACTTCTGATTTGATTCCAGTTTTTATACATTTTTACAGTTACAATGAAACTTCATAATGTATTTTAAAAGCGTTTAGTAATTAAAAAAAATATCTGGACATAATTTACAGAGAAAATAGAAAGAATTCTTTTTAAATTATTGGGTGAGTGCAAAAGTTCTACCCGTTTTTTAGTGAAAACGTAAACACGGAGAACACAAAAAGTTAAGCACCTATGAATTCACGCAAGCACCATAATTATGTATGACATCTTGCCATCTTTCTGGCAGTAAGTGAATCCCACGCCGATAAAACTCTTCTGTTTTACAGTCAAAATACTGTTGCAACGCCGTTTTTGTAGTCTCCACATCATTGAAAGTTTGGTGAGCGAAGGCGTTGTGTAAGGATAAAAAAAGTTGTTAAATCACAGGTGCAAGGTCAGGGCTATATGCCTGGTGAGGTAAAACTTTCCAACCAAGGTCCAGTAATTTTTGCCAAGTCCTTAAATCAACATGAGGCCTGGCTTTACCGTGATGAAAGATAAACCCCTCTGAGATTGAAGAGTGCTGGCCGCTTAGACGTGAGTTATTGCTCATAGTCTGTGCAATTGTTGGCAGTAGAGGTCTGCATTGATCGTTCGGTTTGGTGCGAGGACCTCCTACTTGGTTATTCCTTTTGATACCCACCATAAACTGAGCAAAACATTTTTGGAATGAAGTCCTGCTGTTTAGGTCGATGAAGTACCCTCTGCAACATCGGCACAGGGTCCTTCGACGCTAAATATTACGGTACGACATCATCCGTTACAATTTGGTTTAAAAATTGTTCCCTACTGTTCGAGGAAAGCAAGGAAACACAGATGCTGATCCTCTTCTTGTTGCCTTACTGTAAGCTGGTGTGGTACCCACTAATCGAGCTTGACGATGAAGCGAAGCGCATGCATCAGTCTTTCGACTGTTGTTCTGTGTACCGAGAACGTTACCACTAATTTTTCGACTGTTGTGTGTGGGGAATTTGTTATGGATGTGTCCAGATCTTCGTCAGAAACCTCTGACGGGCGTCTTGAACGGGAATTACTTTTATAGCTCCTGTCTCCGTCCCGAAATTTCCTAAACCATCGGCAGCGAGTGCTATCGTCCTTGGCATCCTCCCCATACATTTGACAAATGCTACGGCAAGCTGCGGCTGCTGTAATGGCTTTGTCATACTCGTACAGTAAACAATCTCTGAAGTGGTCTTTCTTGCTTGGCATGTTGTTTCCCGTTCGGCATGAGTTCTTCTGACAAACTTTGTTCCTATGCATACTCTCCCAAACAGCAAATAATCACTGGCCGAACTTCCGCCGAAAGTCCTAACTCGACTATATTTCGTCCTGGAGATCTCATTTTCCGGGGTCGGAAGATATGACTTCCTGTCCGCAAGGCAGATCACCTTTCGAGCATCACCTCCCGACTAAATTTGAATCGATTTTCAAGCCTTTGCGTATTAGTTATCAATAATTTGGTCACTTGGTAATCTTTTACTGAGTACATTTCAATATCATATGATCTTTTGCCGATTACCTTATCATATCTAATGGAAGAATTTGTACGATGCAAAAATAGTATTCAAAACGTAAAAAAATTCGTTTTAATTCAAAAAATAAATACTGTTAATTGGGAATATTTTCACTATAAAATGCAAAAATATTTCACTATCGAGGATGTAACTAATTGAAATGTAATAAATCTTGTCTTGTTTAAAGTCAAAATATTGCTGCTAAATAATTTTACAATTAAAATTACAATTAATTTTCTATTGTAAAATACAAATAAAATTACATTTAATTTAAAAATTATATTCTTGCTTATAAGTAACTCACATGGTTGATATATAAATATTATTGCATCTTGCAAAGAATAATCAAATGTAATTTTCATCCCAAAATCAGCAATATTTAGAATTTAAATTAAACAAAATGTCTTACCATTTAATTAATTACGCCCTCGATATGAAAATTTTTTTGTATTTTATAGCGGAAAATATTTCCGACTAAAAATATTTACTGTTCGAATTAAAACGAACTTTGATACATTTTAATTTGATAATTTTTGCATCTTACATATTCTCATTTAACATTGCGTCCTAGCTGTGAAAATTCTATCATTTAAAGCCTCATTAAATTTTGGTTATGTATGGAAAAAATTTCTTTTTTTCTTTTTTTCAATATCTAAATAATTATTTTAATTAAAAAAAAATTTCAGTCTTTTTTTTTTTTTTTTTTTTTTTTTTTAAGAGCTATAAAATGAAATTTATCAGTATCTGGAGAAAAAAAAAAGAGGATCAACTTCTTTATAATTTATACATTAACATTATCTGATTTTTTTTTCCCAAATAAATTAAATTTTTAATCAGAAATTTCTAATTCGTAACTAAGAAAATATATTTAGAGCAAATATTTTGTTGTTGTAGTAGTCTAAATTTCAGATATTATCCTGATATAATCTAAATTTCAGATCTTATAATTTTCAATTTATTTATCCAATAATTATTTTAATTAAAAAAATTGTTCAGTCATTTTTTTTACATTTAAAACGGTAGAAAATTAAGTTTATCACTATTTGGAAAAAAAAAGATAATAAACTTATTTATAATTTATACAATACATTATCTGAGTTATTTTTAAATAAATTAATTTTTAAATCAGAAATTTCTAATTCACAACTAAGAAAATACATTTAGAGCAAATAGTTTGTTGTTGTAATAGTCTAAATTTCAGATATTATCCTGATATTATCTAAATTTCAGATCTCATAATTTTCAATTTATTCATCTAATAATTATTTTAATTTAAAAGAAATTGTTCAGTAAACTTTTTTTAACTTTTAAAATGTATAAAATTAAATTTATCACTATCTGAGGGAAAAAAGATGATCAACTTCTTTATAATTTATACAATAACATTATCTGAACTATTTCTAAATAAATTAATTTTTAAACCAGAAATTTCTAATTCATAATTTAAAAAATACATTCAGAAGAAAGTGTTGTTGTAATAGTCTAAATTTCTGATGTAATCTAAATTTTAGATCTTATAATTTTCAATTTATTTATCTAATAAGTTTAATTAAAAAAATGTTCAGACATTTTTTTAAAACTTTTTAAAGGTATAAAATTAAATTTATAACTTTTTGGGGAAAGAAAAATATGATCAACTTTATTATAATTTATACAATAAAATTACCTGAAGTATTTCTAAATAAATTAATTTTTAAATCAAAAATTTCTAATTCATAACTAAGAAAATACATTTAGAGCAAATAGTTTGTTGTTGTAATAGTCTAAATTTCAGATATTATCCTGATATAATCCTGAGTCTAAATTTCAGATCTTATAATTTTCAATTTATTTATCTAAATCAACAAAACAGCAAATACCTCTAACCATTTTAATAAGTATAATTTTAAGTATGAATGTCTATACGTAATTATTGAAAAAAAGAAATAAAGAACAAACAAACGCTTTTAAATTGTTAGTTTACTTTTACACTAATTGACTTACTATCTGTAAGATTTTAAGAGATTTAAGTTTACTGATTAATAATAATGTATTCTCATCAAAGAACATTTCTTAGAAAGTATTTTTTCCCCTTATATTCCTTCGACTGTCCATTTACAAATGATGTCCTTGAAACGTGAAAAAGTATTTTGAACGGGAGAGAGATAAGATACTGCAGGACATTGGATAGTTTTATTCACGTGACACACACCCCCCTATCATCACTGCAGGAGGTATCTATACAGCAAAATCAAACAATAACACCTCAGTAAGAAGATTCATTTTTCATTACTTTTCGATTGCCGGCCGATTACATGCATAAGAATATTTTTCCGATTAATTGTCTTGCAATAATAATACAATTTCCATCCGACGTTTTCGCACAACATTATCTAGATAAATCGCTAGATTTTGTTCAGACGACATTATGTCAAGCTCTCCATTCTACTCATCATTTACCGACAATTCTGGTATTAGGCCGAAATTTATCCGATATCTCTTGCTACTAGGGCTACTACTCTACGCGTTATAGGCCACTTTCCTGTCCTCGAAACGTCAGTTGTAATGACCGTATTCCACTGGACTAATATATATCTTCAAAACGGGTAGAACTTTTGCACTCACCCAATATTATTATATTTTAATTTCCTAGTGAGTGTAGAAGCAGCCAGTCCAGGAGTCGAATCCAGGACTTTTGTCCTTACGTGATAGTGCTCTACTTACTGATTGTGAATACTTTTCATATTAAATTGGATTTTTTTTTAAAGCTTCATTCCAATTTTATTCTAGTCATTAGGGTTGAAATACAATAAATATGTACATATGACATCAGAAAAAAGCTTTTGAATAGTTTTATAAAAATATTATACTCTATTTCTAAAGATAGTTCTTATAAAATTATATCTTGGTGTAACAAATTACGAGAAATAACAAGTAAATAAAAGCAAGTGCAAATTGACAGATTTCGTAATAATTAGGCTAGAATAAATGCCAGCTAAACATTTATCGTTGCCAAAGCAACAACAAGTGCTTGCATTAAAAAGATACAATTTACAAAAATAAATGTTGAGTATATGCAATTAATGTATCAATTAAATGTAATTATCATTTTGCTTAGTTAAACATTAAATATTTTCCAGCAATTTTTTAAAAAACATGTTTAAAATAAAAACCATGTGGTGTTTGCTGATATAACTAAATTTTTAGCCTTTAAAATGTTTTGCAGCACTTTTGATATAGAAAGATTTTTTACGTTTTAGAAACATTTTCTTAAATTCCTAATTTACCGTTTTTCACATTTTGCCCCATTAATGTACGTAATGTAATGCAATTGATACGTATAACAAAAAATGCACTTAAAATCATTAGCAACTTGGTGTACAGGAAACCTCTATTATTATTTTTCCAGACGAGTTTTCTTTCATTGATATTGATCATGGATCAGTTTTGATATTGAACATGGATCAGTTTTGATTTTGAACATGGATCAGTTTTGATTTTATTCTGAACTAGCAGAACTACCCGGCTTCGCCCGTGTCAATTATAAGAAGCCTTCCAGGTAAAATAAATTAAAACGAAATAATACGGCAATCACAATAACTGAAATTTGTGCATTCCCAATCACAAATCGTTATAAAGACAATAAAAAAACATGGCGTTATTGTCTTGCAACCATAGTAAAATCCCTGAGCTTTAATAACAGAATGCACGTTTTCTTTGGCGGGTATAAGAGAAAAATATGTGATTTTCCTGACAATACGAAAAAAAGAAATTCCTCCAAATCGCGCAGCACTTAGTGAAATTCTCGTTTGTATGGTATTATCTACATTATAAAGTAAAAACACTATGTCAGCGCCCATACATTGTGCCCCATAAATTGTAATCCATAAAATGTGCCTTTACTGCAATTTTTCTAACTTTTAAACATCACACAATTTCATTTTTTACAATGTCGAATAGAAAAAAGTTCTCTCAAATGGAATTTGTTTGAAAATTGTACCTCAGTTTTCTGATTTTAATGGATTTTAAAGTAATATTTAAGCATGGATTTTTTTAAAGTTGAGCGCAACCCGATTACGAAAGTTGAACCTGTTTACACTTAATGCAATAGTATAAAGAAAAGACATGTCTGTGAGTAACGCTGGTATAATATTTTCGGTGGCAACAACCTAACACAACAAATTTCCCTTTTATTGCAGTTTAACGTCTAAACATTGTACATTCAATTGTTCCAACGTATTATAGAAAACAAAAGTACTTTCAGTGATATTTGTTTGTAATGTTTATCTCAATTTACGAATTTTTTATGGGTTTTAAAATAATTTTTAAGCATGCATATTTTTTAAATATGCTTGCAACCCAAATACAAAAGATTAACTCATTTGTTCAAAAACATTGTAAATAATTCTGAATTTGTTTGCTTTCGCGTAATATTCAATAACTAAATTGGCAAACGAAATTAAAACGCCAAAAATAAAATAAAATAAAACACGAATTTAACAGATATCAAATCAAACTACTCAAAATAACCCGATAAGTATATAAAATTCAAATGGGAATTTCGTTCCGGGTGCATATAACTTGAATTCTTCTGAACGGATTTCCATGCGACTTGCACTATTAGTTTTTTAGGGAAGATTTTAGTGCGTAACATATTGTTTTCCGTTACTTAGTCATATAATTATAGGGGAAAGTTATATAATCATGTGAACCCAATTATGAAGGATTAGTCTTATTAGCTGAATGAAAATTGCAGAACTATTTTTATCTCTAAGTATATTGACGGGTTTATATTCGGTAATGGGGCTGTCCGTTAGGGTATTCTTATTTTAATGAGTGTGCCTGACACTCATGGCATGCTCATGTATGGCATGCACCTTTGTTTAAAACAATATAGAATGAATTATGTTTTAAGCGACTATCTGGCATGCAACTTGATTACAAAATACTAACCTGCAAATGCTTAAGGTGCTTCTGCAGTTTCCTGCTCAACAACGCGAAACTTTCTGACACATTTTCTGACTCATTAAACGTAAAGGCTTAAAATTTGTAGGCCTGACTATTAAAGCGATGTGGAATTGAAATGTGTTTTTCTTTTTTTCATAAATAAATTACTTACCGAGTTATGAGCAATTGTGGTTGCGTGACGGCCGGTTTTTATCCTTTACTGCACTGTTGCGTCCGAAATTCAGTTAAAACACCAACTGAAAGATCTTATACCTTTACCAACAAATGGAGTGGCCGCCCCTCCGGGTGGTTCCGACCCGACCCCTTGAGTGGGGGAGGTGACCGGAAGCTCGGCAGAGTTCGTTGTGTACGAATGCGAGGGGGCCGGATGGGGACGAATCGCCACCTCCTCGAGAGGCTCATCTCCGACAGGCGTTGAGCACGGTGGCCACGGTTAACGGACGTTGTGCATAGGGCCGTTGCCCGCTTCGGTGGGTACCACAGGCTCGGTCCTCCGGCACCCGGGTTCTCTGGGCAAGCCGGGTAGCAACGCTCCATAGGTCGATCGCGGTGCCGGTCTAAGGGCCGGACGGTGTCGCCGGGCAAAGACTAGCGAAGGCGATAGGACACCATCCACCAATTGACTAAGAGGGAGCCTGAAGTATGAGTGAGGGCTTTGTAGTGGAAAGTCCTCGGTGCTCGCTAGTGACGACGGGGCTCGCGGGAACGCCATGCAGGGACTCCCGGAGCAACCGAAGGGCGAGGGTTACGGACAGCGCCCAGGTTACTTTATGACTTGGGTGGCTCATCCCTCCGAGGACCTCAGCTGGAGCAGTTGGGAGCCGACCCTAAGGGTGGTAGGGTTTGGCGGTGCCCCCGTTGACCAAGGAGCGGTCGCGTGGGGAGGCCAGTATGATTCTGGTTGCTCCATGTCGTGCCGTGACCCATGGGAGGGGGTCGGCCGGCAGGTCCACCATCGAACACTATTCCCGCAGGGAAACGGGCCGGAGGCTCGCCGGTAACGCGGCGGCTCATCGTGCCTCAGGTGAACTCTTGGTCCGATCCAGGTCCTCCGTGTCTATGCGGTACCGGAGTTTTCCTCGCCTGGTGATGAGGACCTAGAGGTGTCTCCACCTAACTTTCGAACGCACAAACAAAGGTAGCGGTCGGTCACTGCACGGGTCAGGGGCCTTTGGGCCTGGGTACCCTCGACGGCCGTGAGGTAAGGTAGTGGCGGGCGGGCTTCTGTCGGCCTCCACTGGCTACTCTGTCCTAGGATGGGGTCGAGTCGGTGGGGGCTGGCGGGACTCCGTTCCGTCCGACCCCCTAGCGAAGCGGAGTCTATTCCGTCTAGGTGGAGCTTTCCGTGCCCGCCTGGGGTCGCTAACGGCACCTAGTCTGGGCCAACTGGTTCCCGGCGTGATCCACGAGGGGTTCCATCGGTTGAGCCGGGTGGCTTGGGCGAAAAGCCAGGAGCTGGGTCGCTTTACGGCCGGAGGGACTTTCCCCGTCCTCCCTGGTCTTCAAGTTAGGGGCTCTTCAATAACTTTCTTTTCGGCTGGCCCACAAAAATGTCTCTGCCGGAAAATGGTATCTGATCTTGGGGGCCTTCCGTAAATTAAATTCGGGTCGGGAAGCCTCGGTTCAGTCCGTGGGCCCAGCGTCTCTGTAGGCGTCTGGTTCCTGCGATGGCTTGCGGGGTCTACCGGCTCGAGTAACCAAGTTTAGGGACCACTTGGTTTTTCTAGCTGGGTGGTGAGGACTATCGTAGGGATTGTTCACCAAACTTGGGAATAGCCGGCGTGACGTGCGCTGGGCAGTGCGTCGGCTTGACCGGAGTTCGCGTGGGGTTCCGCTCTGTTGGGGCTTGTCTGGCGGCGACCTTCGGGACGTCCGCGGGGCTCGTTTCACGGGTGGTCCCTTGCGTGGACAAATGGGCCTTTCGAGGGCCTGGGACCGGAAGATGGTAACCCTGTCTTACCAACAAATGGAAACTATCTTTCGATTACATAGTTTCTAAATAAGAACTCCTGTCAATTTCATGCGTTTGCGAACAAAAATTAATTAAAAAATATGTCAGAAAATAGCTCCTTTGGATTTGAGAACAGCCTTAACTTGAAGTTTATGAAAAAACTCACATTTTTAGTTTTAAATTTACGCGAAATTAAATTCAGAAAAAGGATGTTCTTTTGACACATTGTGGTAATTTTTTTAACTTTTAAAATTAAAATACATGTTTTCTTTGGCGCGCGTAACAGAAGTATACAATATCTTCACAATGCGGGATAAAATTAAAAAAAATACATCCAAATGAGATAGTAGTTACTAAAATTTTATTTGGAAAATTTGAAATTTTATTGAAATTAAATCTACAATAATTAGATGAAATGATGTCATTTTCCATAAATTTTAAATCGACATCTGTCAAGAATTTTTTTGCAAATATAAATAACCTCTCTCTTTTTGTTATAAATCACAGAAAATGTTAGCACTGAATCTAAACCAATACAACACTTAGCGATAACGTATAGCTATAAGATATGGGTGTAGTATACAGGCAAAGTAGTAAGCAAAATATAAGAGCCATATGTTTACAATGAGTTTGATTATTCGTTGAAAAGATTTGATAGAATGTGACGCCAACTTCCGTGAATAGCGATTAAATTTCAATTCCCATTGGAACCGCTACGCGTTCCCAGCTCGCTTTGCTTGCTCGACACATTTTTCACTAACTCTAGCCATAATGAGTACTATCATAAATCCTTTTAACTTATGAAAATTTCAAAAAAATGTTATGGTAAAAAAACAGTAATTGAAAATTTCGTTGAAATCACAATTAAAAATGCATTTAGTTGGTGCTACCAATAGGCATAAATCTTTTTAACATTATGAAATTTACCAATTTTTGAAATGTAAATTAACTGAAAAAATTTCTTTGGAACACAATTAATTTAAAACATATTGCGCATAATATTGTAGAGCACGGCTTAAATTTATTTCGATAAACTCTTGGAAAAACACTATCTGATACCAAGATAGTTCAATATAAATCAGCAAACACTATCACACACTAAAGTTCGTTCGACGTGAAAAGTACAATATCTCTCAGACGTTTGCCAAGTTAACAGAACGTAAATAACACGTTTTCTGATCTGTCTAAAAGAAACTTTTGATCAAAAAGCTGATTTTCTGAATGCATCACGTGACCGTATAAAGAACCAATGACCATTGCTATTCTTACATCTCCCAAAAGATCGTACTGTGATTCAAAAGAGCTCCTACTCTGAATTTTAACTTGCAGCATTAGATGTAAGGGCCAGTGAATATGACTCATATTGACAAAATCGTACTAAAATATTTCAGTTTTATATCGACTCCAAAGCTATGACGTAATTGGCAGTTCCTAACAAACCGTTCCCGTGCATTTCCTGGCCTTTTCTACGCTTTTTTCCGGAAGGTAACTCCTTTACACTAATGGGAAACTTTCCCTGAAATCGGTTGTTTGTTTGAAACAATTCTACCGAGTGCTATGATACTTTTGAAGTCCATATGAGAATGAATCCTTTCTTTCAAATATAACATCATTTTCACAATCAGAAACATTCATCCCTTTCGAGATTAAAACGTCATTTAAGCAATTGTTTTAAAATTCCTGAGCTTCATTAAATATTCATTTTAATTGGAAATTATGTATTTTTCAGAAATATTTTATTTTGTGTATAACAAGGAACTTTAAATAAATAGCAAGAATCCACTCTATTTATGTGTAGGAATAATGATCAGGAATATGCCGTCATCACGGACAAAGTTATAGTAAAATATTTTAATTCATAGATGAAAATGCATCTTTTGTTTTCGGAAAGACGTAATTATCTTCATCGAAAACATTTCGTTTTCCATATTTGCTACGAAATGACTAACATTTTCTTTCATCCATACATTAGTCGCCTGCGTAATTATTTAACTGGTTGTAATTGTATTGTTTCAATATCTGGCAACAGTTGGTTTTGTTTTTGTTCTATAGAAAGAAGTTTATCAAATAAAGTAATGTGAAAAATACTTTGGCTCTTCTATCATTAGATTGGGAATTTAAGTTAGAAATATATTTGCTTTAGCAAGAAGAAATGTTATTGAGTGTAGTTTTAATAGCTTATAGATATTTAAATATTTAACTTTTAGGGATTCATTTTAGTTAAGAGATTTATTTACATTGGAATCCAACATCTGGCGTCCGCTGACAAGGCTGGAATCTGTAAGTAGAATTTTATTTGAACTGCTCCAAGTGAAAAGTTACTGTTATTATTGAATAATATGGATGCATTGAAAGCAGCTAGAGGACAACATCGCAGAATTTTCACTAAAGAATGTAACGAATTTGATACAAATGAAAACAATATATCGTGCGCTGATAAAACATATGATAGATGTCGAATATAAAATCAGAGATGTATTTTATAGCGAAGAAGCTTACAAAGAAACAATAGACAAAGATATCGATAAAGCAGAGGTTTACATCGATGGCTGGCGTGGATTACAACAGAAATTAAACGAACTTTTGGTTGTAAAAAATGAAGATATGAAATATGATATTTCAGTAATTAATAAGAATGTATTGCTCCATTATCCGAAGATACAGTTACCTACTTTTAATGCTGAAATTAAAAATTGGTTGCAATTCTGGGGTCAATTTCAAAAAATTGATCAAGATACTAGACTAGATTTTCATGACAAATTTGCGTATTTATCACAAGCCATGGAAAAAGGAAGTGTGCCAGAAGAATTGATTAGAAGTTTTCTACCTGATGGTAATAGTTATATCAAGCTGTAAATCTACTTAAATCTCGCTTTGGATGGGAAGAACTTTTCATAGAATATTATGTTAGAGATTTGTTAGGTCTTGTACTACAGAAGCAAAATCCAGAAAAACATAACTCTTTGCGACGATTATATGATTCATTAGAATTGAAACTGCGAGCATTAGAAACTCTTGGAGTTATTAGAGACAAATATGTTGCGATGTTATATCCGCTTGTTGAATCGTCTCTTCCAGATGATATTCTTAGGGCGTGGGAAAGGTACAGAACGTCTCACAGAAGATCGTCAAATAAATATAACGATATGGAATCTAAACTAGATAAAAATCCTGATACAGATTTAAAGAATGTTGTAATTGGCTCTAAAACTGATCTAGATAATTTATTAGAATTTCTGCAAGACGAAGTTGAGGCAGAAGAAAGAATTTCTTTGGCAAGTAAGAGTTTTGACAAAACCTTCCGATACAGAGATGCACGCAATAATCATGAATTCGAAGAATCTCAAATATCTACGGCATCAGGTTTATTAAACATTCATATGAGAAAATATACTAGAAATAAGAATAATTTTAATCTAGAACTGTTCATTTTTTGTGATGAAAGACATTCATCAGAGAAATGTTTCAAACCAATTTCATTGCCGTATGATGTTAGGAAGATCATAATGCAAAAGAAAAGAGCTTGTTTCGTATGTTTAAAATTAAACCATCTAGTCCGTAATTGAAGAGCAAAAGTAAAATGCGTTGTATTCATAAAAAAACATGTCTAGTATGTCCAAAAGTTCCTGAAAAGTCAAACAAACCTGAAATCCCGGAAGCTGATTCTTTTGATAAGGAAGATAATTTGTTAGCCAGCCAAGCTTCTAATAAAACTGGAGCTGTTCCACAACAAACTTTGGTGGTTCAGTTGAAGAACCAAAATAAAGAGGTTAATGTACGAGCTATCACTGATACAGGATCTGAAAGAACATATATGACTGAAGATGTCATTAAAACTTCGGGTTATAATAGCACGCGTAAAGTTAAACTTATTCATAAACTTTCCGGTGGTGTAGAAACGAAACAAAAGTTACATCATCAATATAAAGTGAAAGATATTAGTATTGATAATAAGCATTAATGTAAAATAATGTGCTTGGATCAAAACGCAATCTGTTCGAACATAAGAAAAGTACCTAATTTTCACTGGATTGGTGAAGTAAGACAACATGAATAACTATATCTGATTTGAAAGACAATGGTTTGAATGTTTCAAGTGAAATCAAATTATTGATTGGATGAGATGTAGCAGGAATGCTTATGACTGGCCGCCAAAAGATTCTTTCTAATGAATTGCTTTGAAGACTGTCTTAGGATGGTGTCTTAGGATGGTGTCTAATGAGGAAAATTCATGAAGATGTGAATCATGAAAATATTGCAATGACAGTAACTTCCTTATTTCTCGAAAACATGAAAATTAAAGATTCGTGGAATTTGGATGTTCTTGGTAAAACTGACC
Source organism: Maratus speciosus (assembly GCA_963932465.1). Taxonomy (NCBI): domain Eukaryota; kingdom Metazoa; phylum Arthropoda; class Arachnida; order Araneae; family Salticidae; genus Maratus; species Maratus speciosus. Next base: position 467,831,759 of record OZ010789.1, read on the forward strand.
CATCGGAGAAGAAAACCGCAATTGAATTACAAGAAGCAGCAAAGCAACATTTCTTTGACAGAGTTAAGGTTGAAAATGATCAATGTTTAGTGAATATGCCTTCGATTCAATGTCACCCTCCTCTTCCTGACAATTTTGATCTGTGTTTGAAGAGACTAAACAAAGTTGTAAACCATCAGAAAACAGAATAACTTTATGAGCCATACGGAAATGTATTTAAAGATTGGTTGAGAGAAACAGTAATAGAGTTAGTGCCGGGGAATGAATTCAAGTTTCCCGAGCACTATTTACCTTACCGACCTGTAATTAAAGAAAATAGTACTCCAAAGATTCAACCCGTTTTCGATGTCTCTACGAAAACGAAAGTCTGTTCTAGCCATCAACTATTGGAATTGAAATGGTGGGAGAGACCCGAAAGGTTGTATTTACCCTGTGATAAATGGCTCTCCACTGAATGTATTGCCGATGAAGACAAAACTCTTAAAGAAAAAAGAAAAGATGTTTCCTCCTCGGATACTGTCCTAATTTCCAGTAGTGAAAATGTGGAAACTGGTTGGCATTATGGCTAAAATTCTAAAGTAACGAATAGTTTTAACTTGTAATTTTAAATTGTTGAGTTGTGCTTTCCCCACAACTTAAGGTGGGACCAGGGCCATCGCTAAGACTTTTTCTTCCGGGGGGAGAGGACCTTAAATTGCCAAGTCAAATTTCAGCATTTGCCAACTAGTTTTATAATTTTGCCAAGTTACCACAATTAAAAAATGTAATGTAGTTCTTATTTGTGAAAAGTTTAATAATATTCCCAATTAGATTTGTAACTTTTACAAAGTCTATCAAAAATAGAAAGTTTATTATAGTTTTTATTAAAAATTTAAACAAATTTGCTAACTAAGTTTGTAAATTTGCCAAGTGTAACGGCATTCGCAAACGTTTGGGTGGGGGAGGCTCCCCCCCATTCCCCCCCCCCCCTTTAGCGAGGCCCCTGGGTGGGAGTATGTTACGAAATGATTAACTTTTCTTTCATCCATATATCAGTCACCTGTATAACTATTTAACTGGTTGTAATTGTATTGTTTCAATATCTGGCAACAGTTGGTTTTGTTTTTGTTCTATAAAGAGAAGTTTATCAAATAAAGTAATGTGAAAAATACTTTGGCTATTCTATCATTAGATTGGGAATTTAAGTTAGAAATATATTTGCTTTAGCAAGAAGAAATATTATTGAGTGCAGTTTTAATAGCTTATAGATATTTAAATACTTAACTTTTAGGGATTCATTTTAGTTAAGACATTTATTTACACTGGAATCCAACAATATTGGACACTTCTTAGTTGTCCCGTCGACCAAAAATCTATCGCCAAACTACAAGATTAAATGCCAATAATAGTTGATAGTAAATGTCACATGCACTTGACTTTAAGCAAGTTACACGTGTTTACGGCAGCAAGTGATTTTTATTTCGACTTTTTATTTGTAATTTTATTAATGTTATACTAATTTATTTGCTTTTTCGTTGTTTAAAAGAAAAATTACGTCAATTTGTATAATTTTGCAAGTGTTTTGGCGATTTATATAATTTGGCAAAATTGGTCGACGGGTTAATTACGTAGTACCCAGTAGTGCTTACTATGAAAGATTATTCACTGTCATTTTATTTACACAGAATACTTAATATTATTTCTCAATAAATAATCTGTGTTCTGCTCGTACACGATTACTGCATAATTAAACGGAATCGTTTTAATATGTTTACATTTTCGAAAAACCATTGAAATGTTTCTTTTAAATATGACGCCAGTTTAAGTGGTAAATAACGCTTCTGATTGGCGGAATGTAATAAGGCCAATTAGTTGCGTTACTGCGGCTGTTGCCAAACGGCAAACTACAAATTCAGCCCTATTTTAGCGCCACGCAAGAGAAATATATTTATATATACACTATATGGCAAAAGGTGACCGGTCACTTGCAATTTTAGACGTTTTGTTAAATATCTAGAAAAATACATGAGGAATTAACCTGAAACTGCACGTGTGTAAACAGTATAGTATAAGTCATATATTTCTGCGACGATTTTTTCCCGAAACCCCATAAGGGACCGTCAACAAATTGAAAAAGAACGAATATCTTTTGGATAACCCTGTAAAAACTAATGTAGCAAAAGCGTTCAACTTCAGATTATTAATAAATGGCTTATTGTAATATACTGTGTTCATTTTTACGAGGATAGCATATATACTCGTAGAGAAATTAAGGTTTTTATAAAAACTCACGAATTTCGCAAAGTTTTTTCCTTATAATTTGCAGAGTTCTTAAAAAAAAAAAAAAAAAAAAAAAATCCTTTTAAAAAAATATGACAAACATCATTGTACACAATACCCTGCAATCAGAATGAAAAAAAATAACAAAAATTGTATGAAAAATGAGCAGGTTCACTAAATAATGATTCACTGCGCATGCTTGAACGTAATCAAAACATAATTTGCATAATGTGTTAGCTAAATGTATAGAGCAACTTTTGTGAAAGCCTCAAAAAACATATTTTGAAGTGTCTGATAATAATCGTTTATAGAATACGTTCAAAATTCGTTATTCCCGAAAGGGGACACTTTGGTCTGTCTCTTGGTCTTTTTTTCACTTTGGTCTGTTAATAAATTTAATCGATATGTAAAATAATTCCATCAATTTAATCAACGGGTTTTATCACTATATTAAATTCCTCATAATATTTTCTTTCGCGGTTAAAACTCTATTTTATTTACCAGAATTTTAATTAAATTGTCTTTTCGCTGAGTAGAACATGTATTTCACTCAACATTTAACATTATAGGAAAATTGTAAAATAATAAAACACTTGTTGTGATTCATTTTTTGTATTTTAGAATAAGATATGTACTTTTATGGAGGGGGGGAGATTATTAAATTAAAAACTTTTCATAACTGATTTTTGTAAAATAAGTTTTCAAACTGAAATAACTTATGTAGTGAAACATTTTTTCCCCCTTAATTCGGAAATGCCAACTTAAAAAAATCTTAGAAGTAATCCACATAACATTATTTGTTTTGAAAGTAATTTTTAATTGTTTTGCATTATCCAATTTATGTCTTCTAAACTATGTGTATGATAGATAAATCAAACAAATTATTGTGACTTTATGATTATAAGTAATAAAATTCAAATGTTCCATTTTTTAATAGTTAATTTTATTAAAAATACTTTTCTATAATAATAATAGCTTAATGATTTACTATAAAATAAGTAAGGAAATAAATCATTATTTACTTTGTTTTATTGCTTAAAATTATATTTAAGTTTTGTATATGCTGTGGACATTTTTGCTTCAGATGGTGGACATAAAACGTCAAAAATAATTATAAAAGCATCAGAATTGAAGTTATGGTGAAATTTTTAATGTTTTATAAATACATTTTAAATTGTTCCTATGTGAAGTAAAGCTTTATTAAAAAGTTCGAAATTTCTGCAATATTTAATTGCACTATGAAATAATTTTTTTAGACTATTAAAACTTGTTCAAAATATAAAAACTACATTTATATGTATTTCCTGTGTTTCATCTGTATAACATATTTAAATTTTAAGACACAGAAATTTTCTGACAACTTTCAACGTCAAAATTTTTCTGATTTTTTTTACAGGATTATTTTTTATTATCATCGATGAATGCATCTATTTTCGCAAAACAATTGATTGTACTGATTATATATCATATTGCAAACTTTTAGTGTAGGATGAAGTTAAAGGCAAAGGATATATTCATCCAAACATATAATTACATGTTCATATATTTATATATATTAAGTCATCAATATGTTTAATTTTTTGTTACTGTATATGTAGTAGGGAGTCAACGATCTTAATCAGTTGATTTAAATCAGCGATTAAACCGTGTAAAAAAAACCCGTAAAAAAAAAATTAAATGTTTAAAATGTCAAAGAAAAAGTTTTTAAATTTAAGATTAACATAATTTGAAAGTTTCTACAGGTATTTTGACTTATGAATAAACAAAAAAAGAGCATTAAATAATTATTTCTAAGCTTAATTCCTGAGTATTGTAAGAAATTAAAAACAGTTAAGTTTGTAAAAAGCATGTTTTTTTATCCAACATAAAACGGTTTCATTTAAAAATGATATTTAAATCTAATATAATTTACAATGTCATAATTTCCTTTAGGTAATCAATTTATCCATTATTTTTATATAAAATAAATGTAGCAAGTGTATTAAATTTCTGCAGATAAAAGAATAAATAGTCAGTGTCTTAGTTTCTTATTCTACTTTTGTAATAATAAATTAATAGCAATCTCGAGTCAAAGAAGAATGGAAGAGTGGCATCTTCTCAACAGCTAAATTGTAAATGAATGCATAAGAGAAAAAGAACTAATTGGTATAAAAATGTTAAGCACAGCAAGAGCTTCTTCAGTATAGGTTGAATAAATGTTTTTTTTTTTTTTTTTTTTTTTTTTTACTTTCAAATTTATATATACTAAATAAAAAAAATAAGAATTGAAAAGGCAGCAAAACTTTTCTTACAAAAAAAAAAAAGAACCATTGAAAGCTAATAATCCCCACTGAGATGTAATAATGCTGCTATATAAATATTTTGGGGATTTCAGATATAACTGGTTATCCTTATATTTATTCTGTATGTGTGTATGAATGGGTTTAGCTCATTTTCGTAATTTTTTTGGTTACCATACACGTACATGTGTGTAAGTTTAGATTTTGGTGATTAGCAGTAATTTTTCTAACTACTACAAATGCAAAACGAACTGCAAATAATATTTTTTACTTTTGTCATTTATTTGTGCTACTAACTAATTAAATTACTTATTTGCAGTTTTTATTAATTCTGTAATTACTTTCTGTTTCTTCTGGGCCATTTTTTAAAATTCACATGTAGTTGTAGCGAGAGATTTCTTGTAAAAAACTTCCCATACAACAGCATTTCTAAATTCATGTGCTCAAGACGTTGCAAAAATAATAGAACTGTATTTCTTTAGAAAAAACACGATATTATTAAAACATATTGTTATTTAATTGTATTTTTTTAATTTATGATTCATAAAATTATTAAAAATTAAGGACACTTTATTTATCACACTAAAAATTAATTCTTTTTTTTTCTTATATCATTACTAAACACATTACTAATATATTTCCTCATGAGTACCTTTTTTCATTCTAAACTGAATACTACATTATTAATTATAATTTTAATAATTAAAGCTTTAAAATGTATAATGTGTTATTAATTAGAGAGCTAATTGTTTAAAAATTATTAATTTGAAGTAGTGTTAACTATTTAATATTAAATTCAGTTATTAATAATCTTAATAAATGTTAAATATCACTCATATTTAATAAAGTTTTACATAATTATTACAATATTAACGTATATAACATTATTGTATGATATTAACTAATGAAACTACTAATTTGCAGTTTTATAATTTCTTTAATTACTAACTAATAGTTATAATTTTATTAATTAAAGTACAAAAACATAGATCATGTTAGCAATTAGTGTTTTAATTATTTTGGAAACCTAAAACTCTTGGTATCTATTCGGTATTTGAATGCTGGGAAAAAAATCATAAAAATCTGATTTAAATAAAAAAAAATCCGATTTTTTTGCACCCTAATATGTAGTAGTGGGGAGGGGCGCCAATGAATGTAAGCCGCTGGTACTGGAACTTATTAGAACCACATTTCCTATACTGTCAACATAAATAAATAAATAAATAAATAAATAGGAAAATATTATACAACAAAGCAGGGATGGGTTTCTTTCTGAAGGAGTGAATCATTTTATATAAATGGGAATGACTTCTTGTAATAAAGCACAGCTGATTGCAGCGTGGACAAACTGGGCTGTTTTCATGGGCCTTTAGCCCCTAAATTTGGTATGAAATTTCCATAAAGCTGATATTTTACATTTGTTTTGATCTTATACTTATTTTAATTATTTTGTACTTTTAGAACATGATTAGGCTAAAGAAAATGATATGTATTTGACGGCATCCAACAGGCTTAATTTTTTTGTAACAGTATATGAAGGCAGTGGGGAGAGGGGAGAATGAATACTAGATCTTTGGACTAGAATTAATTTTAAGTTCTCACTAAAAGTAATAAGCGTTTTTGATGCCCTAGGGGCATATATGATATCACATAAATACATATTTAGGTGAATATATATATATATATATATATATATATATATACATATATTATCCTATTCTAAAACTACAAAATACTGATTACAATCCTCATAAGGTCAAAACTGATTTAAAATTTCAGCTTTATGCAAATTTCATACCCAATTCGGGGTACACTAAAATCAGGGGGCAGAGAAGCATTCCATTTTCCCCACGCTGCAATCAGCTCTGCTTTATGGTAACAAATTATTCCCATTTATAAACTAGTATGTTGTGGCCATCACAAAACTTTCTTCTATATAAATCACGTCAATTAAATCATTTAAATAGTACAAGAAATAACAACGATTTAGCACCAATTCATATCAAAGTATATCTGAATTTGAAGTTGGATGAAAATTCGCGCATTAGTTCTTGAGATAGAGCTATAGCGGAAATTCTGAAAAAATGTAGCAGCGCCACCTGTTGAGCGATTTACACCAAAAGTAAACAGCACTAAACGATATCAAGGTATACCTGAATCTGAAGTTTGTTGAAAATCCAAGCATTAGTTCTTGAGATAAAGCTATTGCGGAAATCGCAAAAAATACAGCATAGCAGCGCCACCTGTTGAGCGATTTACACCAAAAATTAAACAGCACTAATTCATACATCAATTCATGTCAAGGACTAACTAAATCTGAAGTTTGATGAAAATCCGTGCAATATTTCTTGAGATACAGCTCTTGTGGAAATCGTGAAAAATGCAGCACATAAGCGCCACCTGTTGAGCGATTTACACTAAAAATTAAACAGCACTAATTTATACATCAATTCATGTCAAAGACTAACTAAATCTGAAGTTTGATGAAAATCCGTGCAATAGTTCTTGAGATACATACACCTCTTGTGGAAATCGTGAAAAATGCAGCACAGCAGCGTCACCTGTTAGGCGATTTGCACCAAAAATTAAGCAGCACTAATTTATATCAGGGACTAACTGAATCTGAAGTTTGATGAAAATTCGTGCATTTTTTCTTGAGTTAGAGCTATTGCGATAATCATGAACAATGCAGCATACCAGCGCCACCTGTTGGGCGATTTTCACAAAAAAGTAATCAGCACCAAACTATATCCTGGACTAATTGAATCTGAAGTTTTATGAAAATCCGTGCAGTAGGTCTTGAGATACAGCTATTGCAGAAATCGTTAAAAATGCCGCATAGCAGCGCCACCTGTTAGGCGATTTTCACCAAAAACTAATCAGTTCCAGTTTATATCAAGGTCTAACTAAATATGAAGTTTTGTGAAATTTCGTCTATTAGTTCTTGAGATAGAGCGCCCACAAAATTTGTGTCACATACAGACAGACGGACAGACAGACAGACAGACGGACGGACAGACAGACAGACAGACAGACAGACAGACTCACAGACAGACATTTTGTAAAAACATGTTTTTTGTAATCTCTGACTCATAAAACGTGTAAATCCGTCGAAAACTGGAATTCGAAAATTTTCATGAAACCAATACTTTCTTCTTGTAAAGATAGAAGAAAGTAAAAAGGATTCAATATGGTCAAACATGGCTGCATATATGGCTTAGAAATAAAAATGGTCAAAGATGGCTTCATATTGGCCAAAAAAAGGCTCAAAGATGACCGCAATTAAGACATTTGAAATGTCTGAAATTCAGATGTAAGAAGTGTCTGAAAAAATTAAGACATTTTAATTTAAAACGTCTTAAAATTGAACACTCTTGTTTCAGACACAAGAAGTGTCTGAAAATTTTAAGACATTTTAAAACGTCTGAAAATTGAACACTGCGTTTCAGACACTTAAATGTCTGAATTTCAGACATTTCAGTTTACAGTGTATTGCCATGAGCATCTTCAACGAAGGTTATATTTCAGTTTTAAAGATGTGACTTCAATGGGATTAATTATTGGACGTTATAAACATTCATTTGAAAAAGAAAAAAAAAAAAAAAAAAAAAAAATGTGCCACAGACGTATAATCTCGATTGAACGAAATCTGACCCCGGTGGCATGAGTGGCTATTTTGGAGCAACAATCGAAGCAGATACAGTTAAAGTTATTGTTTGAGGAAGAGGGATTTATCCTCAGTGGCTCTGAAATAGCAAACCGAATGTAAGTTGCATTAGATATATTTTCACCATGTTTAAATGTTTGTAAAACTGTGAACGCACTATATGTAAAATGATTTATTTAAAATTGTGCGGGATGAGAACGTAAAGACTAACCAATCTTGCTATGTTTCTTTTTTCTTTTTTTTTTTTTTTTTTAATAATAGGAAAGTAATTTATTGGAGTTTGGACCGCTTTCAGCCATTTTTATAAAAATTGAACATTTTTAGATGCACGCAAAAGTGCGACAAATGGGGTAAAAAAGTATACCTTCTTTTTAAATGGCCGCGGCTTTATTTGTTTTTTACTTTTTGACCTCAAAATGCTTGAAGCTTGCGATAATCTTCTCTACTTTCATTAGTCTTTAGCAAAAATGCATTGCAGACGACTTTGGTGATCTATGAGATTTCGCACGTTTGGAAGAGCACGGCGCGCGCACTAACAAGGAAGGTCTCCTTGCAGGGCATATCCAGAATATGTTGAAAAAAATGCCAGTAAAACTACTCATGGTTGTAATAAAGAATCAGTGAAATTTAGCGGCGGAATTCCAGTAGAAAATCTATAAAAAAAATAAAATACTTTCAAATGTTTGGCTCGAAAATACAAAAGCGATACGCGGTTTGGCGAGCTGGATTTTTACTCGCCAAAAGCAAACGATTTTAATGCATCTGAAAATTTCTTGTTAATTGTTTTTTAGAATTCGCAGTATTTAATGAATTTAAACTTAAACAATGAAAGTGTTTATTATATATATATATATTTTTTTTTTTTTTGTATTACATATACAAAAAACATATGCAAAACATACATGTTGCTTGTTGCTGTAGTTATTTAATTTTATCGCTGAACAAATATTTTCTATGTTTTGCAAGCTGCATATATCTATTTGAAGTTATAGGCAGCTGACGTTTGATTTTTAATTATTTAATTTGTTCGTTTTATATTTATCAAGTTGAAGACATTTACTTATGAGTATCATTATATTTGCAGCAATATTAATTTAAAAATTTCTATAACGTAATAAATAATTCACCTTTTTTTTCTTTTTATTACCGACTTCAATGAAATTTTGCAATCGCTTTATCGTCCAATCCAAGAATTTTTAAATTTAAATGGCTATTTCAAATTAAAATCAAATTTCAAAGTAATTGCTTAAGAGGCGCAAAGGCCAACATAGTGAAAAAGGTCCATGAATTCCAAAGAATTTCCATGTGGTTTAGCCGGTAGAACGTCTGTGCGCTATACTGATGGCGCGGGTTCGAGTCCCGGCATGGAATCTTTTTCACTATGTTTGCCTTTGCGCCTCTTAAGCAATTACTTTGAAATTTGATTTTCATTTGAAATATTGTATGCAAGGCGAGTGTTTCTCTCTGGAATAAATTCCATGTATTAATATAGTTTCTATCGATGCCGGATTTAATTAAATTTCGTGTTTGCCCCATATCGGTGGCTCACGATAAATATTCCATCTTGTGCTGCGTTTGTAGCCTTGCCAACATATAATAGCGAGAAAATTTTCAGGCTGGGTATCTTTCTATGTGGTTTAGTCGGTAGAACGTCAGTCACTATACTGATGGCCCGGGTTCGAGTCCCAGCATGGAATTTTTTTCACTATGTTGGCCTTTGCGCCTCTTAAGCAATTACCTTGAAATTTGATTTTAATTTGAAATATTGTATGCAAGGCGAGTGTTTCTCTCTGGAATAATTTCCATGTATTAATTTAAATGGCTATTCGAAAATAAAGTCCACTTGAAGAATTCTGCTGTGATACATTTCCATATCGAAGAAGCCGTTGTTAACATAGCAAGAAAATCAAATCGACAGCACCAAAACTGCATATATATTAAGCGTTTAATATCAATACAGGAATCTGGAGTATATTGACACAGCTGCGCCATCTGGTGGACGGGGTGAATAATGCAAATACGCGGGTTTTCAGTATGACGTCATATATGACAGAATATTTACTATCTGCCCATATCTTGCGCATATTTTCTGAATCTTTAATAACTTATGGAAGATGAATTTTGTTTACCAGATCTATTGCAAAATACTTTTATTACAGTTTGTTTTGATAAAATTACGTACATTTAAAACAAGTAATATAAAAATTTGGTTTTTAAAGTCAATTCCTACTTAGGTCATGAAAGAAAAAATTAATATAATCCCTTAACCTAATATTAGTTTTTGTTGCATTAAAATATCTCACAGTATCGGACAACGTTCCTGAAGAAGGTCACAGAAGGATGACCGAAACGTTGATATTTTAACTTTATTTTAATGTTTGTATAAGTTTGTTTTTGACTTTGCAACAGTTTTGTACACCGTGTAGTAAACTAAACTAATGATATTTTTTCAAGTTTATATGTAACTTTTTACGGTGTAATTGTCCAGTTCTTTTATTAAAATATCTCAATTTGTTGATTTTCTATAAGCAAGTAGGTTTACAGTGGAAGTCTATGGGAATTTGGCGAAATATTAGAGATATCGCCAAGTTGACTTCACTTTGGCCGCCAAATTTGGCGATATATCGCCAAGTTGGCGACAAACTTGGTGGTATTTGGCGACAGAACAGGATCCCCCCTATGGTTACCCCTTATTGAAAATACTTTCATTGATCTTCAATAACCAATGGCCGCCATTTTGCTTCCCATGTAAAACTAAAATTAATTAATTAAAATTTAATTAATTAATTAATATTTGAAAAAACTGTATTAACATCAATTGTCATCCAGTACAAGTTTAAAAAAATATTTCAACTTGATAGGATGAATAATGAGTATTTTATTAACGATTGAAAATTTGAACAAGATGTATAAATATATAAATAAATATATATATAAATAAATATAGGGAGAGTGTGAACTAATAGTAGGAATTGAAAAAAAATAGTCGCAATATCATTTTAGTTTCGGGAGAAAAGCACTAATGCTACGAAAGCATGACTGCCTTTTGCCCTTAAACTAAAATGACAATGCGACTGTTTTTTTTTTTTTTTTATAATATACATATTTTTATCAAAACAAGCTGTAACAAAAATATTTTGCAATAAATCTGGCAAACAAGATTCATCTTCTGTGAGTAAGCAACAGTCTGAAATTCGTAATTGAATTTTAAACAGGGATTCTCTAAATGGGTCTGTTTCAAAAAAAAAAAAAAAAAAAAAAAAAAAAAAGACAGAAAAGAATCTAATCTGGCGATTTTAGGGAAATTATTGATTGCCTAGACTGCAAGCATTTTAGGTTAAAATGATTCGAAATATAAAATGAAATGAGTTTTAAATTAAATGAATGAAATATTTGTTATTTAAATATGATGATTGCAATGCGATTAAGAGAATATTGGAAATTTATCGATTGCTCTGGATAAGTGAAAAGAAGGACTTAAAATTGAATATTTTATTTGTAATTAAATCCTATACATATTTTAAACATTCATAAACGTTGTATTCTCATCGGGAATACAACCGTTTAAATCATTTTTTATAACTTTAGCACATGAAGAATTGAGTAAAAAATAAAACTACAAAATTCAATCTTTACACATTAACTACTTACTAATTTTTATGAGTCATTTTTCATTTCATTAAAAAGAAATAATTCAAATTGAGCGTATTTAAATCAACAACATTTGATAATATATATTAAATAATATTTTATATTTTTTAATAAAATAAAGTTAAAATACGTAACTAACTTGTTTTACTCTTTGGAAAAGGACAGATATGAATTCTATAGGAAAAAGAATTTTCTTACAATTTCGAAAACTACAGCTATTCGATGGCCAACATTTTGACATTTTAACAAATAATATTAGTTCTATAAAGAACTGTTTTTATTTAAATAATTAACTATAATAAATAAGTCAAAAAACACGAATAAAAATTAATAGAATAGTCTATTACTGTCAGAATGTAAATGCTACAAACAAATGAAAACACAACTTTTGCGCTTGCGCAGTTATTTCATAGATGTTCAATTAATAGATTATCCATAAAGAAGAAAACAGTTCGGCATCTTTCTGTAGTTCACCCCGTTGCCTACGTGGCGTGCGATCTAGATTGATGTGACGCCTTTAATCTTGCGGTTAAATCTCCCATTTAAAATTGGACGCTTACTTATATCGTTTTGGACAGTACTCAATCAGACTCATTTTTGAGCTTGAAGCATTTAAATTAATTTAAATTTTGTTTTAAATAACAAAATATGATAGTTAAATTTCACTATTAATACATATAAGTATATATGACACAAAATAAACTAAAACTGACAAAGCTAAAGTCATTTAAATTAAATTTACTGAAACAAATTCAACATAACACGTTTTTTCCTTTCAGAGTGTTTGACATAGAAGCTTATTTTTGGAAATTTTCTTTCATCGCTAATCGTTGATAAACCGCCAAATCAACTAAATTTCCATTATTTTTTTACGGACGCTCTATCAAAGTTTCGCCGTTTTTTTTTTTTTTTTTTTTTTTTTTTTTTTTTTTTTTTTTTTTTTTTTTACTAAGGGGATTGGCCGCTACGAGCTACGCTCACCAAAAATTCAAAACCGGCGGCGGCGGTGACAGCGGTAGTTACTTTTTTTTAGAATAGAGAGAAACATTTCTGTATAACACTACCGATTTTCATATTTTTGTATGCATTATTTTTGTTAATGTTAACGAAGAAATACCTCCGGTAACAAAAAATTCAAAACCGGCGGCGGCGGCGGTGACAGCGGTAGTTACTTTTTTTTAGAATAGAGATATACTAGGGGGCTCGGCCCCCTACGAGCTATGCTCGCCAACCCCCGTCCAGACACCGCAGACTCTAAATGCACGCTAGTTTGATCGGCTTTAAAAAGATTTCGAAAGATTGAATTATAATTTAAAAACAGTGGCGATCTCCCTATAAACAGATTTCTATTCATTTCTCTTTGATTGCTGAATTTTAACGTCAAATCCGCTGCGGTACTACTTGATTATCCAGTCGACCAATTTCGCCAAATTATATAAATCGCCAAATTATACAAATTGACATAATTTTTATTTTAAATAACAAAAGAACAAATAAATTAGTACAACATTAATAAAAATACAAATAAAACGTCGAAATAAAAATAACTTGATGACGTAGACACGTGTAACAACATTTCAAAACTAGCTAATATAAAAGGAATTAAGTAAACAGAGTCTTTGTCTCCTGGTATTTTTTAACAAAGCGAAAAGAAAGTTCTTTTAAATGAGACATTTTAAATTAATCGTTTTTAATCTGACGTAATTTTGACCAAGCTATTATTTCTTTTTTAAATATTCACATGAAAATACTTTTGTTAGAAATGAAATATTATTTGCGCTTTCCTAACAAAAATAGTTGAAAAGATCTTCTCGAAATATAAGATCTAGCGCAATTTCTAAATTTAAGCTGTTTTGTAATATTATTTTGTGTTCATTTTATGTAATAACTGTAATGTGACGTAAATATGACATAATTTCTCCTATTTAAGACTTCTAACGCATGTTAATGAATTTATTATTTTACAATATCCTTTCTCTTTTAAAATTTACGTGTATACATTTTATGACGCAATTTTTAATAAGTTCCTGCTTTTTGTACATAATTATTTAATTCTAATTCCAAATGATTTTTTCTGTTTATAATAGTCACGTGTAAATAATTTTTTAATTTGAAGCAAACATTATTGTTTCCGTTGTTTATACAGTTGGCAACAGGTTAATTTAGTACAATTTTCTAAAGTAAATAAAAAATATCTCTCGAAATGCTGAAAATTTGAATTTAAAATAGAAATGAAACCTCGAAAAATGACTCAAATTAAAAAAATAAATGAATTCTGCACACCTGGAAATTATAACGTATAAAATGATATAAAAATTATTAAATTCTGATGTATAGTTTTTGCTCCTATAAAACTTTTTTAGTGGAACGATTTTGTCCAAATTTAGCATTAAATATCTTTTAAAATAATTCTTCGATTTGAAAACTGTCTGCATCAGCGTGTTTATCAAATATTTCTGTATAAAACTACCGATTTTCATATTTTTGTATGCATTATTTTTCTTAATATTAACGAAGAAATACCTCCGGTAACAAAAAATTCAAAACCGGCGGCGGTGACAGCGGTAGTTACTTTTTTTTAGAATAGAGAGAAACATTTCTGTATAATACTACTGATTTTCATATTTTTGTATGCATTATTTTTGTTAATGTTAACGAAGAAATACCTCCGGTAACAAAAAATTCAAAACCGGCGGCGGCGGCGGCGGTGACAGCGGTAGTTACTTTTTTTTAGAATGGAGAGAAACATTTCTGTATAACACTACCGATTTTCATATTTTTGTATGCATTATTTTTGTTAATGTTAACGAAGAAATACGTCCAGTAACAAAAAATTCAAAACCGGCGGCGGCGGCGGTGACAGCGGTAGTTACTTTTTTTTAGAATAGAGATATACTAGGGGGCTCGGCCCCCTACGAGCTATGCTCGCCAACCCCCGTTCAGACACCGCAGACTCCAAATGCACGCTAATTTGATCGGCTTTAAAAAGATTTCGAAAGATTGAATTATAATTTAAACACAGTGGCGATCTCCCTATAAACGGATTTCTATTCATTTCTCTTTGATTGGGGAATTTTAACGCCAAATCCGCTGCGGTACTACTTGATTATCCAGTCGACCAATTGCGCCAAATTATATAAATCGCCAAATTATACAAATTGACATAATTTTTATTTTAAATAACAAAAGAACAAATAAATTAGTACAACATTAATAAAGATACAAATAAAACGTCGAAATAAAAATAACTTGATGACGTAGACACGTGTAACAACATTTCAAAACTAGCTAATATAAAAGGAATTAAGTAAACAGAGTCTTTGTCTCCTGGTATTTTTTAACAAAGCGAAAAGAAAATTCTTTTAAATGAGACATTTTAAATTAATCGTTTTTAATCTGACGTAATTTTGACCAAGCTATTATTTCTTTTTTAAATATTCACATGAAAATACTTTTGTTAGAAATGAAATATTATTTGCGCTTTCCTAACAAAAATAGTTGAAAAGATCTTTTCAAAATATCAGATCTAGCGCAATTTCTAAATTTAAGCTGTTTTGTAATATTATTTTGTGTTCATTTTATGTAATAACTGTAATGTGACGTAAATATGACGTAATTTCTCCTATTTAAGACTTCTAACGCATGTTAATGAATTTATTATTTTACAATATCCTTTCTCTTTTAAAATTTACGTGTATACATTTTATGACGCAATTTTTAATAAGTTCTTGCTTTTTGTACATAATTATTTAATTCTAATTCCAAATGATTTTTTCTGTTTATAATAGTCACGTGTAAATAATTTTTAATTTGAAGCAAACATTATTGTTTCCGTTGTTTATACAGTTGGCAACAGGTTAATTTAGTACAATTTTCTAAAGTAAATAAAAAATATCTCTCGAAATGCTGAAAATTTGAATTTAAAATAGAAATGAAACCTCGAAAAATGACTCAAATTAAAAAAATAAATGAATTCTGCACACCTGGAAATTATAACGTATAAAATGATCTAAAAATTATTAAATTCTGATGTATAGTTTTTACTCCTATAAAACTTTTTTAGTGGAACGATTTTGTCCAACTTTATCATTAAATATCTCTTAAAATAATTCTTCGATTTGAAAACTGTCTGCATCAGCGTGTTTATCAAATATTTCTGTATAATACTACCGATTTTCATATTTTTGTATGCATTATTTTTCTTAATATTAACGAAGAAATACCTCCGGTAACAAAAAATTCAAAACCGGCGACGGTGACAGCGGTAGTTACTTTTTTTTAGAATAGAGAGAAACATTTCTGTATAATACTACTGATTTTCATATTTTTGTATGCATTATTTTTGTTAATGTTAACGAAGAAATACCTCCGGTAACAAAAAATTCAAAACCGGCGGCGGCGGCGGTGACAGCGGTAGTTACTTTTTTTTAGAATGGAGAGAAACATTTCTGTATAACACTACCGATTTTCATATTTTTGTATGCATTATTTTTGTTAATGTTAACGAAGAAATACGTCCAGTAACAAAAAATTCAAAACCGGCGGCGGCGGCGATGACAGCGGTAGTTACTTTTTTTTAGAATAGAGATATACTAGGGGGCTCGGCCCCCTACGAGCTATGCTCGCCAACCCCCGTTCAGACACTGCAGACTCCAAATGCACGCTAATTTGATCGGCTTTAAAAAGATTTCGAAAGATTGAATTATAATTTAAACACAGTGGCGATCTCCCTATAAACGGATTTCTATTCATTTCTCTTTGATTGGGGAATTTTAACGCCAAATCCGCTGCGGTACTACTTGATTATCCAGTCGACCAATTGCGCCAAATTATATAAATCGCCAAATTATACAAATTGACATAATTTTTATTTTAAATAACAAAAGAACAAATAAATTAGTACAACATTAATAAAGATACAAATAAAACGTCGAAATAAAAATAACTTGATGACGTAGACACGTGTAACAACATTTCAAAACTAGCTAATATAAAAGGAATTAAGTAAACAGAGTCTTTGTCTCCTGGTATTTTTTAACAAAGCGAAAACAAAATTCTTTTAAATGAGACATTTTAAATTAATCGTTTTTAATCTGACGTAATTTTGACCAAGCTATTATTTCTTTTTTAAATATTCACATGAAAATACTTTTGTTAGAAATGAAATATTATTTGCGCTTTCCTAACAAAAATAGTTGAAAAGATCTTCTCAAAATATCAGATCTAGCGCAATTTCTAAATTTAAGCTGTTTTGTAATATTATTTTGTGTTCATTTTATGTAATAACTGTAATGTGACGTAAATATGACGTAATTTCTCCTATTTAAGACTTCTAACGCATGTTAATGAATTTATTATTTTACAATATCCTTTCTCTTTTAAAATTTACGTGTATACATTTTATGACGCAATTTTTAATAAGTTCTTGCTTTTTGTACATAATTATTTAATTCTAATTCCAAATGATTTTTTCTGTTTATAATAGTCACGTGTAAATAATTTTTTAATTTGAAGCAAACATTATTGTTTCCGTTGTTTATACAGTTGGCAACAGGTTAATTTAGTACAATTTTCTAAAGTAAGTAAAAAATATCTCTCGAAATGCTGAAAATTTGAATTTAAAATAGAAATGAAACCTCGAAAAATGACTCAAATTAAAAAAATAAATGAATTCTGCACACCTGGAAATTATAACGTATAAAATGATCTAAAAATTATTAAATACTGATGTATAGTTTTTGCTCCTATAAAACTTTTTTAGTGGAACGATTTTGTCCAACTTTAGCATTAAATATCTCTTAAAATAAGTCTTCGATTTGAAAACTGTCTGCATCAGCGTGTTTATCAAATATTTCTGTATAATACTGCCGATTTTCATATTTTTGTATGCATTATTTTTCTTAATATTAACGAAGAAATACCTCCGGTAACAAAAAATTCAAAACCGGCGGCGGTGACAGCGGTAGTTACTTTTTTTTAGAATAGAGAGATTAACGAAGAAATACCTCCGGTAACAAAAAATTCAAAACCGGCGGCGGCGGCGGCGGCGGCGGCGGCGGCGGCGGCGGCGGTGACAGCGGTAGTTACTTTTTTTTAGAATAGAGAGAAACATTTCTGTATAATACTACCGATTTTTATATTTTTGTATGCATTATTTTTGTTAATGTTAACGAAGAAATGCCTCCGGTAACAAAAAATTCAAAACCGGCAGCGGCGGTGACAGCGGTAGTTACTTTTTTTTAGAATAGAGATATACTAGGGGGCTCGGCCCCCTACGAGCTATGCTCCCCAACCCCCGTCCAGACACCGCAGACTATAAATGCACGCTAATTTGATCGGCTTTAAAAAGATTTCGAAAGATTGAATTATAATTTAAAAACAGTGGCGATCTCCCTATAAACGGATTTCTATTCATTTCTCTTTGATTGCTGAATTTTAACGCCAAATCCGCTGCGGTACTACTTGATTATCCAGTCGACAAATTTCGCCAAATTATACAAATTGACATAATTTTTATTTTAAATAACAAAAGAACAAATAAATTAGTACAACATTAATAAAAATACAAATAAAACGTCGAAATAAAAATAACTTGATGACGTAGACACGTGTAACAACATTTCAAAACTAGCTAATGTAAAAGGAATTAAGTAAACAGAGTCTTTGTCTCCTGGTATTTTTTAACAAAGCGAAAAGAAAGTTCTTTTAAATGAGACATTTTAAATTAATCGTTTTTAATCTGACGTAATTTTGACCAAGCTATTATTTCTTTTTTAAATATTCACATGAAAATACTTTTGTTAGAAATGAAATATTATTTGCGCTTTCCTAACAAAAATAGTTGAAAAGATCTTCTCAAAATATCAGATCTAGCGCAATTTCTAAATAGCTGTTTTGTAATATTATTTTGTGTTCATTTTATGTAATAACTGTAATGTGACGTAAATATGACGTAATTTCTCCTATTTAAGACTTCTAACGCATGTTAATGAATTTATTATTTTACAATATCCTTTCTCTTTTAAAATTTACGTGTATACATTTTATGACGCAATTTTTAATAAGTTCCTGCTTTTTGTACATAATTATTTAATTCTAATTCCAAATGATTTTTTCTGTTTATAATAGTCACGTGTAAATAATTTTTTAATTTGAAGCAAACATTATTGTTTCCGTTGTTTATACAGTTGGCAACAGGTTAATTTAGTACAATTTAATATAGTAAGTAAAAAATATCTCTCGAAATAATGAAAATTTGAATTTAAAATAGAAATGAAACCTCGAAAAATGACTCAAATAAAAAAAATAAATGAATTCTGCACACCTGGATATTATAACGTATAAAATGACCTAAAAATTATTAAATTCTGATGTATAGTTTTTGCTCCTATAAAACTTTTTTAGTGGAACGATTTTGTCCAACTTTAGCATTGAATATATCTTAAAATAATTCTTCGATTTGAAAACTGTCTGCATCAGCGTGTTTATCAAATATTTCTGTATAATACTACCGATTTTCATATTTTTGTATGCATGATTTTTCTTAATATTAACGAAGAAATACCTCCGGTAACAAAAAATTCAAAACCGGCGGCGGTGACAGCGGTAGTTACTTTTTTTAGAATAGAGATATTAATCAAGAAATACCTCCGGTAACAAAAAATTCAAAACCGGCGGCGGCGGCGGCGTCGTCGGTGACAGCGGTAGTTACTTTTTTTTAGAATAGAGAGAAACATTTCTGTATAATACTACCGATTTTCATATTTTTGTATGCATTATTTTTGTTAATGTTAACGAAGAAATACCTCCGGTAACAAAAAATTCAAAACCGGCGGCGGCGGTAACAGCTTTAGTTACTTTTTTTTAGAATAGAGAGAAACATTTCTGTATAACACTACCGATTTTCATATTTTTCTATGCATTATTTTTGTTAATGTTAACGAAGAAATACCTCCGGTAACAAAAAATTCAAAACCGGCAGCGGCGGTGACAGCGGTAGTTACTTTTTTTTGGAATAGAGATATACTAGGAGGCTCGGCCCCCTACGAGCTATGCTCGCCAACCCCCGTCCAGACACTGCAGACTCCAAGTGCACGCTAATTTGATCGGCTTTAAAAAGATTTCGAAGGATTGAATTATAATTTAAAAACAGTGGCGATCTCCCTATAAACGGATTTCTATTCATTTCTCTTTGATTGGGGAATTTTAACGCCAAATCCGCTGCGGTACTACTTGATTATCCAGTCGACCAATTGCGCCAAATTATATAAATCGCCAAATTATACAAATTGACATAATTTTTATTTTAAATAACAAAAGAACAAATAAATTAGTACAACATTAATAAAAATACAAATAAAACGTCGAAATAAAAATAACTTGATGACGTAGACACGTGTAACAACCTTTCAAAACTAGCTAATATAAAAGGAATTAAGTTAACAGAGTCTTTGTCTCCTGGCATTTTTTAACAAAGCGAAAAGAAAGTTCTTTTAAATGAGACATTTTAAATTAATCCTTTTTAATCTGACATAATTTTGACCAAGCTATTATTTCTTTTTTAAATATTCACATGAAAATACATTTGTTAGAAATGAAATATTATTTGCGCTTTCCTAACAAAAATAGTTGAAAAGATCTTCTCAAAATATCAGATCTAGCGCAATTTCTAAATTTAAGCTGTTTTGTAATATTATTTTGTGTTCATTTTATGTAATAACTGTAATGTGACGTAAATATGACGTAATTTCTCCTATTTAAGACTTCTAACGCATGTTAATGAATTTATTATTTTACAATATCCTTTCTCTTTTAAAATTTACGTGTATATATTTTATGACGTAATTTTTAATAATATCCTGCTTTTTGTACATAATTATTTAATTCTAATTCCAAATGATTTTTTCTGTTTATAATAGTCACGTGTAAATAATTTTTTAATTTGAAGCAAACATTATTGTTTCCGTTGTTTATACAGTTGGCAAAAGGTTAATTTAGTACAATTTTCTAAAGTAAGTAAAATATATCTCTCGAAATGCTGAAAATTTGAATTTAAAATAGAAATAAAACCTCGAAAAATGACTCAAATTAAAAAAATAAATGAATTCTGCACACCGGGAAATTATAACGTATAAAATGATCTAAAAATTATTAAATTCTGATGTATAGTTTTTGCTCCTATAAAACTTTTTTAGTGGAACGATTTTGTCCAACTTTAGCATTAAATATCTCTTTAAATAATTCTTCGATTTGAAAACTGTCTGCATCAGCGTGTTTATCAAATATTTCTGTATAATACTACCGATTTTCATATTTTTGTATGCATTATTTTTCTTAATATTAACGAAGAAATACCTCCGGTAACAAAAAATTCAAAACCGGCGGCGGTGACAGCGGTAGTTACTTTTTTTTTTAGAATAGAGAGATTAACGAAGAAATACCTCCGGTAACAAAAAATTCAAAACCGGCGGCGGCGGCGGCGGCGGCGGCGGCGGTCACAGCGGTAGTTACATTTTTTAGAATAGAGAGAAACATTTCTGTATAATACTACCGATTTTCATATTTTTGTTTGCATTATTTTTCTTAATATTAACGAAGAAATACCTCCGCTAACAAAAAATTCAAAACCGGCGGCAGCGGTGATAGCGGTAGTTACTTTTTTTTAGAATAGAGAGATACTAGGGGGCTCGGCCCCCTACGAGCTATGCTCACCAACCCCCGTCCAGACACCGCAGACTCTAAATGCACGCTAATTTGATTGGCTTTAAAAAGATTTCAAAATATTGAATAAAAACAGTGGCGATCTCCCTATAAACGGATTTCTATTCATTTCTCTTTGATTGGGGAATTTTAACGCCAA
The DNA here is from genome assembly GCA_963932465.1 of Maratus speciosus. Classification (NCBI taxonomy): domain Eukaryota; kingdom Metazoa; phylum Arthropoda; class Arachnida; order Araneae; family Salticidae; genus Maratus; species Maratus speciosus. Next base: position 467,853,474 of record OZ010789.1, read on the forward strand.
ATCCGCTGCGGTACTACTTGATTATCCAGTCGACCAATTTCGCCAAATTATATTAATCCCCAAATTATACAAATTGACATAATTTTTATTTTAAATAACCAAAGAGCAAATAAATTAGTACAATATTAAAAAAAAAAATACAAATAAAACGTCGAAATAAAAATAACTTGATGACGTAGACACGTGTAACAACATTTCAAAACTAGCTAATATAAAAGGAATTAAGTAAACAGAGTCTTTGTCTCCTAGTATTTTTTAACAAAGCGAAAAGAAAGTTCTTTTAAATGAGACATTTTAAATTAATCGTTTTTAATCTGACGTAATTTTGACCAAGCTATTATTTCTTTTTTAAATATTCACATGAAAATACTTTTGTTAGAAATGAAATATTATTTGCGCTTTCCTAACAAAAATAGTTGAAAAATCTTCTCGAAATATAAGATCTAACGCAATTTCTAAATTTAAGCTGTTTTGTAATATTATTTTGTGTTCATTTTATGTAATAATTGTAATGTGACGTAAATATGACGTAATTTCTCCTATTTAATACTTCTAACGCATGTTAATGAATTTATTATTTTACAATATCCTTTCTCTTTTAAAATTTACGTGTATACATTTTATGACGCAATTTTTAATAAGTTCCTGCTTTTTGTACATAATTATTTAATTCTAATTCCAAATGATTTTTTCTGTTTATAATAGTCACGTGTAAATAATTTTTTAATTTGAAGCAAACATTATTGTTTCCGTTGTTTATACAGTTGGCAACAGGTTAATTTAGTACAATTTAATAAAGTAAGTAAAAAATATCTCTCGAAATAATGAAAATTTGAATTTAAAATAGAAATGAAACCTCGAAAAATGACTCAAATTAAAAAAATAAATGAATTCTGCACACCTGGAAATTATAACGTATAAAATGATATAAAAATTATTAAATTCTGATGTATAGTTTTTGCTCCTATAAAACTTTTTTAGTGGAACGATTTTGTCCAAATTTAGCATTAAATATCTTTTAAAATAATTCTTCGATTTGAAAACTGTCTGCATCAGCGTGTTTATCAAATATTTCTGTATAATACTACCGATTTTCATATTTTTGTATGCATTATTTTTCTTAATATTAACGAAGAAATACCTCCGGTAACAAAAAATTCAAAACCGGCGGCGGTGACAGCGGTAGTTACTTTTTTTTAGAATAGAGAGAAACATTTCTGTATAATACTACTGATTTTCATATTTTTGTATGCATTATTTTTGTTAATGTTAACGAAGAAATACCTCCGGTAACAAAAAATTCAAAACCGGCGGCGGCGGCGGCGGTGACAGCGGTAGTTACTTTTTTTTAGAATGGAGAGAAACATTTCTGTATAACACTACCGATTTTCATATTTTTGTATGCATTATTTTTGTTAATGTTAACGAAGAAATACGTCCAGTAACAAAAAATTCAAAACCGGCGGCGGCGGCGGTGACAGCGGTAGTTACTTTTTTTTAGAATAGAGATATACTAGGGGGCTCGGCCCCCTACGAGCTATGCTCGCCAACCCCCGTTCAGACACCGCAGACTCCAAATGCACGCTAATTTGATCGGCTTTAAAAAGATTTCGAAAGATTGAATTATAATTTAAACACAGTGGCGATCTCCCTATAAACGGATTTCTATTCATTTCTCTTTGATTGGGGAATTTTAACGCCAAATCCGCTGCGGTACTACTTGATTATCCAGTCGACCAATTGCGCCAAATTATATAAATCGCCAAATTATACAAATTGACATAATTTTTATTTTAAATAACAAAAGAACAAATAAATTAGTACAACATTAATAAAGATACAAATAAAACGTCGAAATAAAAATAACTTGATGACGTAGACACGTGTAACAACATTTCAAAACTAGCTAATATAAAAGGAATTAAGTAAACAGAGTCTTTGTCTCCTGGTATTTTTTAACAAAGCGAAAAGAAAATTCTTTTAAATGAGACATTTTAAATTAATCGTTTTTAATCTGACGTAATTTTGACCAAGCTATTATTTCTTTTTTAAATATTCACATGAAAATACTTTTGTTAGAAATGAAATATTATTTGCGCTTTCCTAACAAAAATAGTTGAAAAGATCTTCTCAAAATATCAGATCTAGCGCAATTTCTAAATTTAAGCTGTTTTGTAATATTATTTTGTGTTCATTTTATGTAATAACTGTAATGTGACGTAAATATGACGTAATTTCTCCTATTTAAGACTTCTAACGCATGTTAATGAATTTATTATTTTACAATATCCTTTCTCTTTTAAAATTTACGTGTATACATTTTATGACGCAATTTTTAATAAGTTCTTGCTTTTTGTACATAATTATTTAATTCTAATTCCAAATGATTTTTTCTGTTTATAATAGTCACGTGTAAATAATTTTTTAATTTGAAGCAAACATTATTGTTTCCGTTGTTTATACAGTTGGCAACAGGTTAATTTAGTACAATTTTCTAAAGTAAATAAAAAATATCTCTCGAAATGCTGAAAATTTGAATTTAAAATAGAAATGAAACCTCGAAAAATGACTCAAATTAAAAAAATAAATGAATTCTGCACACCTGGAAATTATAACGTATAAAATGATCTAAAAATTATTAAATTCTGATGTATAGTTTTTACTCCTATAAAACTTTTTTAGTGGAACGATTTTGTCCAACTTTATCATTAAATATCTCTTAAAATAATTCTTCGATTTGAAAACTGTCTGCATCAGCGTGTTTATCAAATATTTCTGTATAATACTACCGATTTTCATATTTTTGTATGCATTATTTTTCTTAATATTAACGAAGAAATGCCTCCGGTAACAAAAAATTCAAAACCGGCGACGGTGACAGCGGTAGTTACTTTTTTTTAGAATAGAGAGAAACATTTCTGTATAATACTACTGATTTTCATATTTTTGTATGCATTATTTTTGTTAATGTTAACGAAGAAATACCTCCGGTAACAAAAAATTCAAAACCGGCGGCGGCGGCGGTGACAGCGGTAGTTACTTTTTTTTAGAATGGAGAGAAACATTTCTGTATAACACTACCGATTTTCATATTTTTGTATGCATTATTTTTGTTAATGTTAACGAAGAAATACGTCCAGTAACAAAAAATTCAAAACCGGCGGCGGCGGCGGTGACAGCGGTAGTTACTTTTTTTTAGAATAGAGATATACTAGGGGGCTCGGCCCCCTACGAGCTATGCTCGCCAACCCCCGTTCAGACACCGCAGACTCCAAATGCACGCTAATTTGATCGGCTTTAAAAAGATTTCGAAAGATTGAATTATAATTTAAACACAGTGGCGATCTCCCTATAAACGGATTTCTATTCATTTCTCTTTGATTGGGGAATTTTAACGCCAAATCCGCTGCGGTACTACTTGATTATCCAGTCGACCAATTGCGCCAAATTATATAAATCGCCAAATTATACAAATTGACATAATTTTTATTTTAAATAACAAAAGAACAAATAAATTAGTACAACATTAATAAAGATACAAATAAAACGTCGAAATAAAAATAACTTGATGACGTAGACACGTGTAACAACATTTCAAAACTAGCTAATATAAAAGGAATTAAGTAAACAGAGTCTTTGTCTCCTGGTATTTTTTAACAAAGCGAAAAGAAAATTCTTTTAAATGAGACATTTTAAATTAATCGTTTTTAATCTGACGTAATTTTGACCAAGCTATTATTTCTTTTTTAAATATTCACATGAAAATACTTTTGTTAGAAATGAAATATTATTTGCGCTTTCCTAACAAAAATAGTTGAAAAGATCTTCTCAAAACATCAGATCTAGCGCAATTTCTAAATTTAAGCTGTTTTGTAATATTATTTTGTGTTCATTTTATGTAATAACTGTAATGTGACGTAAATATGACGTAATTTCTCCTATTTAAGACTTCTAACGCATGTTAATGAATTTATTATTTTACAATATCCTTTCTCTTTTAAAATTTACGTGTATACATTTTATGACGCAATTTTTAATAAGTTCCTGCTTTTTGTACATAATTATTTAATTCTAATTCCAAATGATTTTTTCTGTTTATAATAGTCACGTGTAAATAATTTTTTAATTTGAAGCAAACATTATTGTTTCCGTTGTTTATACAGTTGGCAACAGGTTAATTTAGTACAATTTAATAAAGTAAGTAAAAAATATCTCTCGAAATAATGAAAATTTGAATTTAAAATAGAAATGAAACCTCGAAAAATGACTCAAATTAAAAAAATAAATGAATTCTGCACACCTGGAAATTATAACGTATAAAATGATATAAAAATTATTAAATTCTGATGTATAGTTTTTGCTCCTATAAAACTTTTTTAGTGGAACGATTTTGTCCAAATTTAGCATTAAATATCTTTTAAAATAATTCTTCGATTTGAAAACTGTCTGCATCAGCGTGTTTATCAAATATTTCTGTATAATACTACCGATTTTCATATTTTTGTATGCATTATTTTTCTTAATATTAACGAAGAAATACCTCCGGTAACAAAAAATTCAAAACCGGCGGCGGTGACAGCGGTAGTTACTTTTTTTTAGAATAGAGAGAAACATTTCTGTATAATACTACTGATTTTCATATTTTTGTATGCATTATTTTTGTTAATGTTAACGAAGAAATACCTCCGGTAACAAAAAATTCAAAACCGGCGGCGGCGGCGGCGGTGACAGCGGTAGTTACTTTTTTTTAGAATGGAGAGAAACATTTCTGTATAACACTACCGATTTTCATATTTTTGTATGCATTATTTTTGTTAATGTTAACGAAGAAATACGTCCAGTAACAAAAAATTCAAAACCGGCGGCGGCGGCGGTGACAGCGGTAGTTACTTTTTTTTAGAATAGAGATATACTAGGGGGCTCGGCCCCCTACGAGCTATGCTCGCCAACCCCCGTTCAGACACCGCAGACTCCAAATGCACGCTAATTTGATCGGCTTTAAAAAGATTTCGAAAGATTGAATTATAATTTAAACACAGTGGCGATCTCCCTATAAACGGATTTCTATTCATTTCTCTTTGATTGGGGAATTTTAACGCCAAATCCGCTGCGGTACTACTTGATTATCCAGTCGACCAATTGCGCCAAATTATATAAATCGCCAAATTATACAAATTGACATAATTTTTATTTTAAATAACAAAAGAACAAATAAATTAGTACAACATTAATAAAGATACAAATAAAACGTCGAAATAAAAATAACTTGATGACGTAGACACGTGTAACAACATTTCAAAACTAGCTAATATAAAAGGAATTAAGTAAACAGAGTCTTTGTCTCCTGGTATTTTTTAACAAAGCGAAAAGAAAATTCTTTTAAATGAGACATTTTAAATTAATCGTTTTTAATCTGACGTAATTTTGACCAAGCTATTATTTCTTTTTTAAATATTCACATGAAAATACTTTTGTTAGAAATGAAATATTATTTGCGCTTTCCTAACAAAAATAGTTGAAAAGATCTTCTCAAAATATCAGATCTAGCGCAATTTCTAAATTTAAGCTGTTTTGTAATATTATTTTGTGTTCATTTTATGTAATAACTGTAATGTGACGTAAATATGACGTAATTTCTCCTATTTAAGACTTCTAACGCATGTTAATGAATTTATTATTTTACAATATCCTTTCTCTTTTAAAATTTACGTGTATACATTTTATGACGCAATTTTTAATAAGTTCTTGCTTTTTGTACATAATTATTTAATTCTAATTCCAAATGATTTTTTCTGTTTATAATAGTCACGTGTAAATAATTTTTTAATTTGAAGCAAACATTATTGTTTCCGTTGTTTATACAGTTGGCAACAGGTTAATTTAGTACAATTTTCTAAAGTAAATAAAAAATATCTCTCGAAATGCTGAAAATTTGAATTTAAAATAGAAATGAAACCTCGAAAAATGACTCAAATTAAAAAAATAAATGAATTCTGCACACCTGGAAATTATAACGTATAAAATGATCTAAAAATTATTAAATTCTGATGTATAGTTTTTACTCCTATAAAACTTTTTTAGTGGAACGATTTTGTCCAACTTTATCATTAAATATCTCTTAAAATAATTCTTCGATTTGAAAACTGTCTGCATCAGCGTGTTTATCAAATATTTCTGTATAATACTACCGATTTTCATATTTTTGTATGCATTATTTTTCTTAATATTAACGAAGAAATACCTCCGGTAACAAAAAATTCAAAACCGGCGACGGTGACAGCGGTAGTTACCTTTTTTTAGAATAGAGAGAAACATTTCTGTATAATACTACTGATTTTCATATTTTTGTATGCATTATTTTTGTTAATGTTAACGAAGAAATACCTCCGGTAACAAAAAATTCAAAACCGGCGGCGGCGGCGGCGGTGACAGCGGTAGTTACTTTTTTTTTAGAATGGAGAGAAACATTTCTGTATAACACTACCGATTTTCATATTTTTGTATGCATTATTTTTGTTAATGTTAACGAAGAAATACGTCCAGTAACAAAAAATTCAAAACCGGCGGCGGCGGCGGTGACAGCGGTAGTTACTTTTTTTTAGAATAGAGATATACTAGGGGGCTCGGCCCCCTACGAGCTATGCTCGCCAACCCCCGTTCAGACACCGCAGACTCCAAATGCACGCTAATTTGATCGGCTTTAAAAAGATTTCGAAAGATTGAATTATAATTTAAACACAGTGGCGATCTCCCTATAAACGGATTTCTATTCATTTCTCTTTGATTGGGGAATTTTAACGCCAAATCCGCTGCGGTACTACTTGATTATCCAGTCGACCAATTGCGCCAAATTATATAAATCGCCAAATTATACAAATTGACATAATTTTTATTTTAAATAACAAAAGAACAAATAAATTAGTACAACATTAATAAAGATACAAATAAAACGTCGAAATAAAAATAACTTGATGACGTAGACACGTGTAACAACATTTCAAAACTAGCTAATATAAAAGGAATTAAGTAAACAGAGTCTTTGTCTCCTGGTATTTTTTAACAAAGCGAAAAGAAAATTCTTTTAAATGAGACATTTTAAATTAATCGTTTTTAATCTGACGTAATTTTGACCAAGCTATTATTTCTTTTTTAAATATTCACATGAAAATACTTTTGTTAGAAATGAAATATTATTTGCGCTTTCCTAACAAAAATAGTTGAAAAGATCTTCTCAAAATATCAGATCTAGCGCAATTTCTAAATTTAAGCTGTTTTGTAATATTATTTTGTGTTCATTTTATGTAATAACTGTAATGTGACGTAAATATGACGTAATTTCTCCTATTTAAGACTTCTAACGCATGTTAATGAATTTATTATTTTACAATATCCTTTCTCTTTTAAAATTTACGTGTATACATTTTATGACGCAATTTTTAATAAGTTCTTGCTTTTTGTACATAATTATTTAATTCTAATTCCAAATGATTTTTTCTGTTTATAATAGTCACGTGTAAATAATTTTTTAATTTGAAGCAAACATTATTGTTTCCGATGTTTATACAGTTGGCAACAGGTTAATTTAGTACAATTTTCTAAAGTAAGTAAAAAATATCTCTCGAAATGCTGAAAATTTGAATTTAAAATAGAAATGAAACCTCGAAAAATGACTCAAATTAAAAAAATAAATGAATTCTGCACACCTGGAAATTATAACGTATAAAATGATCTAAAAATTATTAAATACTGATGTATAGTTTTTGCTCCTATAAAACTTTTTTAGTGGAACGATTTTGTCCAACTTTAGCATTAAATATCTCTTAAAATAAGTCTTCGATTTGAAAACTGTCTGCATCAGCGTGTTTATCAAATATTTCTGTATAATACTGCCGATTTTCATATTTTTGTATGCATTATTTTTCTTAATATTAACGAAGAAATACCTCCGGTAACAAAAAATTCAAAACCGGCGGCGGTGACAGCGGTAGTTACTTTTTTTTAGAATAGAGAGATTAACGAAGAAATACCTCCGGTAACAAAAAATTCAAAACCGGCGGCGGCGGCGGTCACAGCGGTAGTTACATTTTTTAGAATAGAGAGAAACATTTCTGTATAATACTACCGATTTTCATATTTTTGTTTGCATTATTTTTCTTAATATTAACGAAGAAATACCTCCGCTAACAAAAAATTCAAAACCGGCGGCAGCGGTGATAGCGGTAGTTACTTTTTTTTAGAATAGAGAGATACTAGGGGGCTCGGCCCCCTACGAGCTATGCTCACCAACCCCCGTCCAGACACCGCAGACTCTAAATGCACGCTAATTTGATCGGCTTTAAAAAGATTTCAAAATATTGAATAAAAACAGTGGCGATCTCCCTATAAACGGATTTCTATTCATTTCTCTTTGATTGGGGAATTTTAACGCCAAATCCGCTGCGGTACTACTTGATTATCCAGTCGACCAATTTCGCCAAATTATATTAATCCCCAAATTATACAAATTGACATAATTTTTATTTTAAATAACCAAAGAGCAAATAAATTAGTACAATATTAAAAAAAAAAAATACAAATAAAACGTCGAAATAAAAATAACTTGATGACGTAGACACGTGTAACAACATTTCAAAACTAGCTAATATAAAAGGAATTAAGTAAACAGAGTCTTTGTCTCCTGGTATTTTTTAACAAAGCGAAAAGAAAGTTCTTTTAAATGAGACATTTTAAATTAATCGTTTTTAATCTGACGTAATTTTGACCAAGCTATTATTTCTTTTTTAAATATTCACATGAAAATACTTTTGTTAGAAATGAAATATTATTTGCGCTTTCCTAACAAAAATAGTTGAAACATCTTCTCGAAATATAAGATCTAACGCAATTTCTAAATTTAAGCTGTTTTGTAATATTATTTTGTGTTCATTTTATGTAATAATTGTAATGTGACGTAAATATGACGTAATTTCTCCTATTTAATACTTCTAACGCATGTTAATGAATTTATTATTTTACAATATCCTTTCTCTTTTAAAATTTACGTGTATACATTTTATGACGCAATTTTTAATAAGTTCCTGCTTTTTGTACATAATTATTTAATTCTAATTCCAAATGATTTTTTCTGTTTATAATAGTCACGTGTAAATAATTTTTTAATTTGAAGGAAACATTATTGTTTCCGTTGTTTATACTGTTGGCAACAGGTTAATTTAGTACAATTTAATAAAGTAAGTAAAAAATATCTCTCGAAATAATGAAAATTTGAATTTAAAATAGAAATGAAACCTCGAAAAATGACTCAAATTAAAAAAATAAATGAATTCTGCACACCTGGATATTATAACGTATAAAATGATCTAAAAATTATTAAATTCTGATGTATAGTTTTTACTCCTATAAAACTTTTTTAGTGGAACGATTTTGTCCAACTTTATCATTAAATATCTCTTAAAATAATTCTTCGATTTGAAAACTGTCTGCATCAGCGTGTTTATCAAATATTTCTGTATAATACTACCGATTTTCATATTTTTGTATGCATGATTTTTCTTAATATTAACGAAGAAATACCTCCGGTAACAAAAAATTCAAAACCGGCGGCGGTGACAGCGGTAGTTACTTTTTTTTAGAATAGAGAGATGAATGAAGAAATACCTCCGGTAACAAAAAATTCAAAACCGGCGGCGGCGGCGGCGGCGGTGACAGCGGTAGTTACTTTTTTTTAGAATAGAGAGAAACATTTCTGTATAATACTACCGATTTTCATATTTTTGTATGCATTATTTTTGTTAATGTTAACGAAGAAATACCTCCGGTAACAAAAAATTCAAAACCGGCGGCGGCGGCGGTAACAGCGGTAGTTACTTTTTTTTAGAATAAAGAGAAACATTTCTGTATAACACTACCGATTTTCATATTTTTCTATGCATTATTTTTGTTAATGTTAACGAAGAAATACCTCCGGTAACAAAAAATTCAAAACCGGCGGCGGCGGTGACAGCGGTAGTTACTTTTTTTTAGAATAGAGATATACTAGGGGGCTCGGCCCCCTACGAGCTATGCTCGCCAACCCCCGTCCAGACACTGCAGACTCCAAGTGCACGCTAATTTGATCGGCTTTAAAAAGATTTCGAAGGATTGAATTATAATTTAAAAACAGTGGCGATCTCCCTATAAACGGATTTCTATTCATTTCCCTTTGATTGGGGAATTTTAACGCCAAATCCGCTGCGGTACTACTTGATTATCCAGTCGACCAATTGCGCCAAATTATATAAATCGCCAAATTATACAAATTGACATAATTTTTATTTTAAATAACAAAAGAACAAATAAATTAGTACAACATTAATAAAAATACAAATAAAACGTCGAAATAAAAATAACTTGATGACGTAGACACGTGTAACAACATTTCAAAACTAGCTAATATAAAAGGAATTAAGTTAACAGAGTCTTTGTCTCCTGGCATTTTTTAACAAAGCGAAAAGAAAGTTCTTTTAAATGAGACATTTTAAATTAATCGTTTTTAATCTGACGTAATTTTGACCAAGCTATTATTTCTTTTTTAAATATTCACATGAAAATACATTTGTTAGAAATGAAATATTATTTGCGCTTTCCTAACAAAAATAGTTGAAAAGATCTTCTCAAAATATCAGATCTAGCGCAATTTCTAAATTTAAGCTGTTTTGTAATATTATTTTGTGTTCATTTTATGTAATAACTGTAATGTGACGTAAATATGACGTAATTTCTCCTATTTAAGACTTCTAACGCATGTTAATGAATTTATTATTTTACAATATCCTTTCTCTTTTAAAATTTACGTGTATATATTTTATGACGTAATTTTTAATAAGTTCCTGCTTTTTGTACATAATTATTTAATTCTAATTCCAAATGATTTTTTCTGTTTATAATAGTCACGTGTAAATAATTTTTTAATTTGAAGCAAACATTAGTGTTTCCGTTGTTTATACAGTTGGCAACAGGTTAATTTAGTACAATTTTCTAAAGTAAGTAAAATATATCTCTCGAAATGCTGAAAATTTGAATTTAAAATAGAAATGAAACCTCGAAAAATGACTCAAATTAAAAAAATAAATGAATTCTGCACACCTGGATATTATAACGTATAAAATGATCTAAAAATTATTAAATTCTGATGTATAGTTTTTACTCCTATAAAACTTTTTTAGTGGAACGATTTTGTCCAACTTTATCATTAAATATCTCTTAAAATAATTCTTCGATTTGAAAACTGTCTGCATCAGCGTGTTTATCAAATATTTCTGTATAATACTACCGATTTTCATATTTTTGTATGCATGATTTTTCTTAATATTAACGAAGAAATACCTCCGGTAACAAAAAATTCAAAACCGGCGGCGGTGACAGCGGTAGTTACTTTTTTTTAGAATAGAGAGATGAATGAAGAAATACCTCCGGTAACAAAAAACTCAAAACCGGCGGCGGCGGCGGCGGCGGCGGCGGCGGTGACAGCGGTAGTTACTTTTTTTTAGAATAGAGAGAAACATTTCTGTATAATACTACCGATTTTCATATTTTTGTATGCATTATTTTTGTTAATGTTAACGAAGAAATACCTCCGGTAACAAAAAATTCAAAACCGGCGGCGGCGGCGGTAACAGCTTTAGTTACTTTTTTTTAGAATAGAGAGAAACATTTCTGTATAACACTACCGATTTTCATATTTTTCTATGCATTATTTTTGTTAATGTTAACGAAGAAATACCTCCGGTAACAAAAAATTCAAAACCGGCGGCGGCGGTGACAGCGGTAGTTACTTTTTTTTGGAATAGAGATATACTAGGGGGCTCGGCCCCCTACGAGCTATGCTCGCCAACCCCCGTCCAGACACTGCAGACTCCAAGTGCACGCTAATTTGATCGGCTTTAAAAAGATTTCGAAGGATTGAATTATAATTTAAAAACAGTGGCGATCTCCCTATAAACGGATTTCTATTCATTTCTCTTTGATTGGGGAATTTTAACGCCAAATCCGCTGCGGTACTACTTGATTATCCAGTCGACCAATTGCGCCAAATTATATAAATCGCCAAATTATACAAATTGACATAATTTTTATTTTAAATAACAAAAGAACAAATAAATTAGTACAACATTAATAAAAATACAAATAAAACGTCGAAATAAAAATAACTTGATGACGTAGACACGTGTAACAACCTTTCAAAACTAGCTAATATAAAAGGAATTAAGTTAACAGAGTCTTTGTCTCCTGGCATTTTTTAACAAAGCGAAAAGAAAGTTCTTTTAAATGAGACATTTTAAATTAATCCTTTTTAATCTGACATAATTTTGACCAAGCTATTATTTCTTTTTTAAATATTCACATGAAAATACATTTGTTAGAAATGAAATATTATTTGCGCTTTCCTAACAAAAATAGTTGAAAAGATCTTCTCAAAATATCAGATCTAGCGCAATTTCTAAATTTAAGCTGTTTTGTAATATTATTTTGTGTTCATTTTATGTAATAACTGTAATGTGACGTAAATATGACGTAATTTCTCCTATTTAAGACTTCTAACGCATGTTAATGAATTTATTATTTTACAATATCCTTTCTCTTTCAAAATTTACGTGTATATATTTTATGACGTAATTTTTAATAAGTTCCTGCTTTTTGTACATAATTATTTAATTCTAATTCCAAATGATTTTTTCTGTTTATAATAGTCACGTGTAAATAATTTTTTAATTTGAAGCAAACATTATTGTTTCCGTTGTTTATACAGTTGGCAAAAGGTTAATTTAGTACAATTTTCTAAAGTAAGTAAAATATATCTCTCGAAATGCTGAAAATTTGAATTTAAAATAGAAATAAAACCTCGAAAAATGACTCAAATTAAAAAAATAAATGAATTCTGCACACCGGGAAATTATAACGTATAAAATGATCTAAAAATTATTAAATTCTGATGTATAGTTTTTGCTCCTATAAAACTTTTTTAGTGGAACGATTTTGTCCAACTTTAGCATTAAATATCTCTTTAAATAATTCTTCGATTTGAAAACTGTCTGCATCAGCGTGTTTATCAAATATTTCTGTATAATACTACCGATTTTCATATTTTTGTATGCATTATTTTTCTTAATATTAACGAAGAAATACCTCCGGTAACAAAAAATTCAAAACCGGCGGCGGTGACAGCGGTAGTTACTTTTTTTTTTAGAATAGAGAGATTAACGAAGAAATACCTCCGGTAACAAAAAATTCAAAACCGGCGGCGGCGGCGGCGGCGGCGGCGGCGGTCACAGCGGTAGTTACATTTTTTAGAATAGAGGGAAACATTTCTGTATAATACTACCGATTTTCATATTTTTGTTTGCATTATTTTTCTCAATATTAACGAAGAAATACCTCCGCTAACAAAAAATTCAAAACCGGCGGCAGCGGTGATAGCGGTAGTTACTTTTTTTTAGAATAGAGAGATACTAGGGGGCTCGGCCCCCTACGAGCTATGCTCACCAACCCCCGTCCAGACACCGCAGACTCTAAATGCACGCTAATTTGATCGGCTTTAAAAAGATTTCAAAATATTGAATAAAAACAGTGGCGATCTCCCTATAAACGGATTTCTATTCATTTCTCTTTGATTGGGGAATTTTAACGCCAAATCCGCTGCGGTACTACTTGATTATCCAGTCGACCAATTTCGCCAAATTATATTAATCCCCAAATTATACAAATTGACATAATTTTTATTTTAAATAACCAAAGAGCAAATAAATTAGTACAATATTAAAAAAAAAATACAAATAAAACGTCGAAATAAAAATAACTTGATGACGTAGACACGTGTAACAACATTTCAAAACTAGCTAATATAAAAGGAATTAAGTAAACAGAGTCTTTGTCTCCTGGTATTTTTTAACAAAGCGAAAAGAAAGTTCTTTTAAATGAGACATTTTAAATTAATCGTTTTTAATCTGACGTAATTTTGACCAAGCTATTATTTCTTTTTTAAATATTCACATGAAAATACTTTTGTTAGAAATGAAATATTATTTGCGCTTTCCTAACAAAAATAGTTGAAAAATCTTCTCGAAATATAAGATCTAACGCAATTTCTAAATTTAAGCTGTTTTGTAATATTATTTTGTGTTCATTTTATGTAATAATTATAATGTGACGTAAATATGACGTAATTTCTCCTATTTAATACTTCTAACGCATGTTAATGAATTTATTATTTTACAATATCCTTTCTCTTTTAAAATTTACGTGTATACATTTTATGACGCAATTTTTAATAAGTTCCTGCTTTTTGTACATAATTATTTAATTCTAATTCCAAATGATTTTTTCTGTTTATAATAGTCACGTGTAAATAATTTTTTAATTTGAAGCAAACATTATTGTTTCCGTTGTTTATACAGTTGGCAACAGGTTAATTTAGTACAATTTAATAAAGTAAGTAAAAAATATCTCTCGAAATAATGAAAATTTGAATTTAAAATAGAAATGAAACCTCGAAAAATGACTCAAATTAAAAAAATAAATGAATTCTGCACACCTGGATATTATAACGTATAAAATGATCTAAAAATTATTAAATTCTGATGTATAGTTTTTACTCCTATAAAACTTTTTTAGTGGAACGATTTTGTCCAACTTTATCATTAAATATCTCTTAAAATAATTCTTCGATTTGAAAACTGTCTGCATCAGCGTGTTTATCAAATATTTCTGTATAATACTACCGATTTTCATATTTTTGTATGCATGATTTTTCTTAATATTAACGAAGAAATACCTCCGGTAACAAAAAATTCAAAACCGGCGGCGGTGACAGCGGTAGTTACTTTTTTTTAGAATAGAGAGATGAATGAAGAAATACCTCCGGTAACAAAAAATTCAAAACCGGCGGCGGCGGCGGCGGCGGCGGTGACAGCGGTAGTTACTTTTTTTTAGAATAGAGAGAAACATTTCTGTATAATACTACCGATTTTCATATTTTTGTATGCATTATTTTTGTTAATGTTAACGAAGAAATACCTCCGGTAACAAAAAATTCAAAACCGGCGGCGGCGGCGGTAACAGCGGTAGTTACTTTTTTTTAGAATAAAGAGAAACATTTCTGTATAACACTACCGATTTTCATATTTTTCTATGCATTATTTTTGTTAATGTTAACGAAGAAATACCTCCGGTAACAAAAAATTCAAAACCGGCGGCGGCGGTGACAGCGGTAGTTACTTTTTTTTAGAATAGAGATATACTAGGGGGCTCGGCCCCCTACGAGCTATGCTCGCCAACCCCCGTCCAGACACTGCAAACTCCAAGTGCACGCTAATTTGATCGTCTTTAAAAAGATTTCGAAGGATTGAATTATAATTTAAAAACAGTGGCGATCTCCCTATAAACGGATTTCTATTCATTTCCCTTTGATTGGGGAATTTTAACGCCAAATCCGCTGCGGTACTACTTGATTATCCAGTCGACCAATTGCGCCAAATTATATAAATCGCCAAATTATACAAATTGACATAATTTTTATTTTAAATAACAAAAGAACAAATAAATTAGTACAACATTAATAAAAATACAAATAAAACGTCGAAATAAAAATAACTTGATGACGTAGACACGTGTAACAACATTTCAAAACTAGCTAATATAAAAGGAATTAAGTTAACAGAGTCTTTGTCTCCTGGCATTTTTTAACAAAGCGAAAAGAAAGTTCTTTTAAATGAGACATTTTAAATTAATCGTTTTTAATCTGACGTAATTTTGACCAAGCTATTATTTCTTTTTTAAATATTCACATGAAAATACATTTGTTAGAAATGAAATATTATTTGCGCTTTCCTAACAAAAATAGTTGAAAAGATCTTCTCAAAATATCAGATCTAGCGCAATTTCTAAATTTAAGCTGTTTTGTAATATTATTTTGTGTTCATTTTATGTAATAACTGTAATGTGACGTAAATATGACGTAATTTCTCCTATTTAAGACTTCTAACGCATGTTAATGAATTTATTATTTTACAATATCCTTTCTCTTTCAAAATTTACGTGTATATATTTTATGACGTAATTTTTAATAAGTTCCTGCTTTTTGTACATAATTATTTAATTCTAATTCCAAATGATTTTTTCTGTTTATAATAGTCACGTGTAAATAATTTTTTAATTTGAAGCAAACATTATTGTTTCCGTTGTTTATACAGTTGGCAAAAGGTTAATTTAGTACAATTTTCTAAAGTAAGTAAAATATATCTCTCGAAATGCTGAAAATTTGAATTTAAAATAGAAATAAAACCTCGAAAAATGACTCAAATTAAAAAAATAAATGAATTCTGCACACCGGGAAATTATAACGTATAAAATGATCTAAAAATTATTAAATTCTGATGTATAGTTTTTGCTCCTATAAAACTTTTTTAGTGGAACGATTTTGTCCAACTTTAGCATTAAATATCTCTTTAAATAATTCTTCGATTTGAAAACTGTCTGCATCAGCGTGTTTATCAAATATTTCTGTATAATACTACCGATTTTCATATTTTTGTATGCATTATTTTTCTTAATATTAACGAAGAAATACCTCCGGTAACAAAAAATTCAAAACCGGCGGCGGTGACAGCGGTAGTTACTTTTTTTTTTAGAATAGAGAGATTAACGAAGAAATACCTCCGGTAACAAAAAATTCAAAACCGGCGGCGGCGGTCACAGCGGTAGTTACATTTTTTAGAATAGAGGGAAACATTTCTGTATAATACTACCGATTTTCATATTTTTGTTTGCATTATTTTTCTTAATATTAACGAAGAAATACCTCCGCTAACAAAAAATTCAAAACCGGCGGCAGCGGTGATAGCGGTAGTTACTTTTTTTTAGAATAGAGAGATACTAGGGGGCTCGGCCCCCTACGAGCTATGCTCACCAACCCCCGTCCAGACACCGCAGACTCTAAATGCACGCTAATTTGATCGGCTTTAAAAAGATTTCAAAATATTGAATAAAAACAGTGGCGATCTCCCTATAAACGGATTTCTATTCATTTCTCTTTGATTGGGGAATTTTAACGCCAAATCCGCTGCGGTACTACTTGATTATCCAGTCGACCAATTTCGCCAAATTATATTAATCCCCAAATTATACAAATTGACATAATTTTTATTTTAAATAACCAAAGAGCAAATAAATTAGTACAATATTAAAAAAAAATACAAATAAAACGTCGAAATAAAAATAACTTGATGACGTAGACACGTGTAACAACATTTCAAAACTAGCTAATATAAAAGGAATTAAGTAAACAGAGTCTTTGTCTCCTGGTATTTTTTAACAAAGCGAAAAGAAAGTTCTTTTAAATGAGACATTTTAAATTAATCGTTTTTAATCTGACGTAATTTTGACCAAGCTATTATTTCTTTTTTAAATATTCACATGAAAATACTTTTGTTAGAAATGAAATATTATTTGCGCTTTCCTAACAAAAATAGTTGAAAAATCTTCTCGAAATATAAGATCTAACGCAATTTCTAAATTTAAGCTGTTTTGTAATATTATTTTGTGTTCATTTTATGTAATAATTGTAATGTGACGTAAATATGACGTAATTTCTCCTATTTAATACTTCTAACGCATGTTAATGAATTTATTATTTTACAATATCCTTTCTCTTTTAAAATTTACGTGTATACATTTTATGACGCAATTTTTAATAAGTTCCTGCTTTTTGTACATAATTATTTAATTCTAATTCCAAATGATTTTTTCTGTTTATAATAGTCACGTGTAAATAATTTTTTAATTTGAAGGAAACATTATTGTTTCCGTTGTTTATACAGTTGGCAACAGGTTAATTTAGTACAATTTAATAAAGTAAGTAAAAAATATCTCTCGAAATAATGAAAATTTGAATTTAAAATAGAAATGAAACCTCGAAAAATGACTCAAATTAAAAAAATAAATGAATTCTGCACACCTGGATATTATAACGTATAAAATGATCTAAAAATTATTAAATTCTGATGTATAGTTTTTACTCCTATAAAACTTTTTTAGTGGAACGATTTTGTCCAACTTTATCATTAAATATCTCTTAAAATAATTCTTCGATTTGAAAACTGTCTGCATCAGCGTGTTTATCAAATATTTCTGTATAATACTACCGATTTTCATATTTTTGTATGCATGATTTTTCTTAATATTAACGAAGAAATACCTCCGGTAACAAAAAATTCAAAACCGGCGGCGGTGACAGCGGTAGTTACTTTTTTTTAGAATAGAGAGATGAATGAAGAAATACCTCCGGTAACAAAAAAATCAAAACCGGCGGCGGCGGCGGCGGCGGTGACAGCGGTAGTTACTTTTTTTTAGAATAGAGAGAAACATTTCTGTATAATACTACCGATTTTCATATTTTTGTATGCATTATTTTTGTTAATGTTAACGAAGAAATACCTCCGGTAACAAAAAATTCAAAACCGGCGGCGGCGGCGGTAACAGCGGTAGTTACTTTTTTTTAGAATAAAGAGAAACATTTCTGTATAACACTACCGATTTTCATATTTTTCTATGCATTATTTTTGTTAATGTTAACGAAGAAATACCTCCGGTAACAAAAAATTCAAAACCGGCGGCGGCGGTGACAGCGGTAGTTACTTTTTTTTAGAATAGAGATATACTAGGGGGCTCGGCCCCCTACGAGCTATGCTCGCCAACCCCCGTCCAGACACTGCAGACTCCAAGTGCACGCTAATTTGATCGGCTTTAAAAAGATTTCGAAGGATTGAATTATAATTTAAAAACAGTGGCGATCTCCCTATAAACGGATTTCTATTCATTTCCCTTTGATTGGGGAATTTTAACGCCAAATCCGCTGCGGTACTACTTGATTATCCAGTCGACCAATTGCGCCAAATTATATAAATCGCCAAATTATACAAATTGACATAATTTTTATTTTAAATAACAAAAGAACAAATAAATTAGTACAACATTAATAAAAATACAAATAAAACGTCGAAATAAAAATAACTTGATGACGTAGACACGTGTAACAACATTTCAAAACTAGCTAATATAAAAGGAATTAAGTTAACAGAGTCTTTGTCTCCTGGCATTTTTTAACAAAGCGAAAAGAAAGTTCTTTTAAATGAGACATTTTAAATTAATCGTTTTTAATCTGACGTAATTTTGACCAAGCTATTATTTCTTTTTTAAATATTCACATGAAAATACATTTGTTAGAAATGAAATATTATTTGCGCTTTCCTAACAAAAATAGTTGAAAAGATCTTCTCAAAATATCAGATCTAGCGCAATTTCTAAATTTAAGCTGTTTTGTAATATTATTTTGTGTTCATTTTATGTAATAACTGTAATGTGACGTAAATATGACGTAATTTCTCCTATTTAAGACTTCTAACGCATGTTAATGAATTTATTATTTTACAATATCCTTTCTCTTTTAAAATTTACGTGTATATATTTTATGACGTAATTTTTAATAAGTTCCTGCTTTTTGTACATAATTATTTAATTCTAATTCCAAATGATTTTTTCTGTTTATAATAGTCACGTGTAAATAATTTTTTAATTTGAAGCAAACATTAGTGTTTCCGTTGTTTATACAGTTGGCAACAGGTTAATTTAGTACAATTTTCTAAAGTAAGTAAAATATATCTCTCGAAATGCTGAAAATTTGAATTTAAAATAGAAATAAAACCTCGAAAAATGACTCAAATTAAAAAAATAAATGAATTCTGCACACCGGGAAATTATAACGTATAAAATGATCTAAAAATTATTAAATTCTGATGTATAGTTTTTGCTCCTATAAAACTTTTTTAGTGGAACGATTTTGTCCAACTTTAGCATTAAATATCTCTTTAAATAATTCTTCGATTTGAAAACTGTCTGCATCAGCGTGTTTATCAAATATTTCTGTATAATACTACCGATTTTCATATTTTTGTATGCATTATTTTTCTTAATATTAACGAAGAAATACCTCCGGTAACAAAAAATTCAAAACCGGCGGCGGTGACAGCGGTAGTTACTTTTTTTTTTAGAATAGAGAGATTAACGAAGAAATACCTCCGGTAACAAAAAATTCAAAACCGGCGGCGGCGGTCACAGCGGTAGTTACATTTTTTAGAATAGAGAGAAACATTTCTGTATAATACTACCGATTTTCATATTTTTGTTTGCATTATTTTTCTTAATATTAACGAAGAAATACCTCCGCTAACAAAAAATTCAAAACCGGCGGCAGCGGTGATAGCGGTAGTTACTTTTTTTTAGAATAGAGAGATACTAGGGGGCTCGGCCCCCTACGAGCTATGCTCACCAACCCCCGTCCAGACACCGCAGACTCTAAATGCACGCTAATTTGATCGGCTTTAAAAAGATTTCAAAATATTGAATAAAAACAGTGGCGATCTCCCTATAAACGGATTTCTATTCATTTCTCTTTGATTGGGGAATTTTAACGCCAAATCCGCTGCGGTACTACTTGATTATCCAGTCGACCAATTTCGCCAAATTATATTAATCCCCAAATTATACAAATTGATATAATTTTTATTTTAAATAACCAAAGAGCAAATAAATTAGTACAATATTAAAAAAAAATACAAATAAAACGTCGAAATAAAAATAACTTGATGACGTAGACACGTGTAACAACATTTCAAAACTAGCTAATATAAAAGGAATTAAGTAAACAGAGTCTTTGTCTCCTGGTATTTTTTAACAAAGCGAAAAGAAAGTTCTTTTAAATGAGACATTTTAAATTAATTGTTTTTAATCTGACGTAATTTTGACCAAGCTATTCTTTCTCTTTTAAATATTCACGTGAAAATACTTTTGTTAGAAATGAAATATTATTTACGCTTTCCTAACAAAAATAGTTGAAAAGATCCTCTCGAAATATCAAATAAATGTCTAGCGCAATTTCTAAATTTAAACTGTTTTGCAATATTATTTTCTGTTCATTTTATGTAATAACTGTAATGTGACGTAAATATGACGTAATTTCTCCTATTTAAGACTTCTAACGCATGTTAATGAATTTGCTATTTTACAATATCCTTTCTCTTTTAAAATTCACTTGTATACTTTTTATGACGTAATTTTTAATAAGGTCCTGCTTTTTGTACATAATTATTTAATTCTAATTCCAAATGATTTTTTCTGTTTATAATAGTCACGTGTAAATAAATTTTTTATTTGAAGCAAACATTATTGTTTCCGTTGTTTATACAGTTGGCAACAGGTTAAATTAGTACAATTTTCTAAAATAAGTAAAAAATATCTCTCGAAATGCTGAAAATTTGAATTTAAAATAGAAATAAAACCTCAAAAAATGAGTCAAATTAAAAAAAAAAAAAATGAATTCTGCACATCGGGAAATTATAACGTATAAAATGATCTAAAAATTATTAAATTCCGATGTATAGTTTTTGCTCCTATAAAACTTTTTTAGTGGAACGATTTTGTCCAACTTTAGCATTAAATAACTCTTAAAATAATTCTTCGATTTGAAAACTGTCTGCATCAGCATGTTTATCGAATATTTCTGTATAATACTACCGATTTTCATATTTTTGTATGCATTATTTTTCTTAACATTAACGAAGAAAGACCTCCGGTCACAAAAAATTCAAAACCGGCGGCGGCGGCGGTGACAGCGGTCGTTACTTTTTTTTAGAATAGAGAGAAACACATATATTCACATGTGAGGAACATTCTGTAATATTTTCAGATTTACCTGAGTATGCCCATATGGAGACCTTCGTTGTAAGACCCACGCAATTTGAGTCATGTCATCAATTTTTTACTAAAACAAATTGAAATGTTTTTAAAATGATAAATAATAGCGTAAAAAACATGGAGCTAAAATCTCCATCCCTATTCCTGAAAAAAGAAATGATTAAAAACTTCCTTTCTTCGGACTTCTATAGGCCTATACCTTCCTTAAATGGATGTAATTTTATTTATCTTATATATATGTAATGAATCAGCGCTACTCCCGTTGTTTCGGTGTAGATCGGGCCGACGTAGGATCGCTCCCTCTGAGCTTCTAACATCGTTAGGTAGTCGCCGTGAGTGGTATCCGAGAATTAATAAAAGTTTATGTGAGTCTCTGCTTAAAGAAAGACACAGTGTTTTCGGGGACCTGATTTATTAATCCTTTGTACATCCTTTAGAGAAATGAGGCCCCTTTTGGCTTGAGAGCTGTTCAGTTACTTCTTTATAGACATCTGACTCGGGAGTTAAGGGTATCGCAAAGCGATACTTGGAAAGCAAAGTTGCGTGGAGTTAAGGCAGTCTGTAATTGGTCAAAAAGCTCTGTCCTGTGACCCGTGAAGCGGTATAAATATGCTGTATTTGGCATTATTCCTGCTAGGGGCCGTTGAAGTCAAATGGAGGCGTATTTAAAATTTAATTGGTCCTTAGCTCAATGATTGATTGCCCGGGAAAAGGCGGTGGCTCGAGATCGGCCGATTGAATGCAGCAAGACTTACAAATTGCACTTACTCAGCAAAAGTATCCTTATGAAATGTGCCAAAATGATCTTTAAAAGTTATAAGAAGCGGTGCGGGAAAGTTAATTTAACAGGGGCAGATGCATTCAATCAACTAAGACACAATTACAAAAGCATTTTAAAAGTTTTAATTTTAATTTCTAAATTTAAATTTCTGTTTTTTAAAACGGGGATTTGAAATTTTAAAAAGGGGCTTAGCTTTTATCGTTTCACATATATATATCTGTACATTATAAGAATAATTAGAGGAACAAGGAAAATTACATTTAACACAAAAGCTTTTACATGTAAAGAAGTGAAAACTTTGAAAGATATTCCCTTTTCCATTGAAATTTAATTTAATTATCTTACACGTTAATAAAAAGTATAAAAGCTTTGAAGATTTGGCGAGAATTTTGATAAAAATTTAATATTTCTGGTAATGAAAAGAAAGCATTGCAAAATCGAAAATGTTTACATAGATTCATAAGTGAATTACAATGTCTTTATCATATTAAGAAAAATAATTCGGAGAAGATAAAAAGAATATTTCTGATTGCAGTAATTGCATAACTAGATTGCTACTCATTAAGATGTTGAAAGATGGTGTAAAAACAAACTTAGATTAATATATTTTCGATGTTATGCATTGATAACTAAGCTCTTTTAATTATTGCCTGTGTTGCAAGTCACAAATACAATATAAAGGCAATTTTTCTGATACATAATTACATAGACATTCTTATGATTTCAGTTAGAAGCAGTGTCTTTAAAGTTTCCTTATACTGAAGTTGAGTATAATTATGCATGGTGTGTATTATTTGACAACTTTTTTAAGTTCATGACTTTTCACCTATTATGGCGAATTATGGCGCAGACTAAAGATTCGTGTTTTTTTTAATATTCACATATATAGGGCATATTTAATAAAATTCAGCTCCTTCTAATTATAACAATTTGTGATATTATGGTTATTTTTTAATTATTGCAACCTTTACTTAGGCTTTAATTTTCATCAGTATTTTGCTTTTAATAATTTACAGTAGAATTTCAATTGCGCAGTTGCCACGGAACTTGAAATACATCCATATTAAAAAAGAAGAGCGATTTATCGGATGTAGGTTATAACAGCTACAAATAACGATTTTAACACTTTCCAATATAGTTTAAAAGAGTTTATGACATCGGTTTGTCTGCCGTCAGTCTGTTGTGCCATGGGATATTCGGTATCGAAAATAAAGTGTGTAGAATTCATGGTTCATTTACAGGGGCACTCAAAATATTATGTTACATTATGGTCTATGGGGTAAAATCATTTGCGGCGTATTTATAATTTTTAATTATTTTTATTTTTAATTATACTAGGGGACTCTGCCCCCTACGAGCTACGCTCGCCAACCCCCGTTCGGGCGCACCAAAATCAGAAAAGCACGCTAATTTGATCGGCTTTAAATATACTGAATTAAAAAAAAAAAGAAAAAGAAAAAGAAAAAAAACAGTAGCGATCTCTCTGTAAACGGGTTTCCATTCGTTTTCCCTGGATTGGGGATTTTTAAGGCCAAATCCAATTTTGTTTCTCTTTTAAAATTCAAGTGCAAATATGGTTCGGCACAGATGTCATACACAGATCTCATATTGGCGCAATTTTTTTCTGACGCCAATTTCATATACGCAACGGGTACTTAACTGGTGCTAAAGTGTCATTATTTTGCTTGATATGGTAACCCAGATGTTGTTGTTTATGCTATTAATGTTTTCGCCAAATTGGCGTCGGAAAAAAATTGCGCCAATATGGGGCCTGTATATGACATCTGTGCCTATTTTTCTTATGACGCAATTTTCCCGCTTTTAACACGTAATCATTTAATTCTAATTTTAAAGTTTTTTTCTGCTTGTAATAGTCACGTGTAAATAAATTTTTAATTTGAAGTAAACATTATTGTTTGCGCTGTTTATACAACTGGCAACAGTTTAAATTAATAACATTTTCTAAAATTTGTAAAAAATATCTCTCGAAATGCTGAAAATTTGAATTTAAAATTGAAATAAAACCTCAAAAAATGAGTCAATTAAGAAAAATGCAATCTGCACACCGGGAACTTATAACGTATAAAATGATCAAAAATTGATTAAATTCTCATGTATGGTTTTTGCTCCAATAAAAGTTTTTTAATGGAACGATTTTGTCCAACTTTAGCATTAAATATCTCTTAAAATAATTCTTCGATTTGAAAACTGTCTACATCAGCGTGTTTATCAAACATTTCTCTATAATACCACCGATTTTCATATTTTTGTATGCAACAGTTTTTTTAATATTAACAATGAAAGGCCATGCTTAAGCATTCAAATTGGATGCGATCGACCCGGAATATCTACGCAGATTTTCATTGGTTCATTTCCAAATCAAAACTTTTTTTTTATATATAGAAGGATTACACAATTTTTAATATAATGAAATTTATATATATTATTAAGATGCACTAGAATATGGCTACTATATAATATGTTATGTGTAGCACGTACGGTACGCGTAAAGTGGAACTCCAAAGTATTCCATTATATTATGGAAAAATGAAGAAAAATCATTTGCGGCGTATTTTAATGATGTTACTCTGTTACAAACACAATGAAATTCATATGAATTTCTGAGATACACTAAATCATGCTTTCTGTAGAATATGAGGTACAAAACATTTATCATTCATTTACATTGCCACACAAAAGAGATCGGTAATATAATGGTCTACGGGGAAAACTGTTTGCAGTGTATTTTAATTATGTTGTAGTATTCAAACATGATGAAATTAATATACATTACTGTGGTTTACTACAAGAATCTTGTAGTAGAAAATGATGTGCATCGCATTTATCTTTCATTTATCGGAACACATAAAAGATTTCGGATACAGTAGTGTATCCGCAGTATTTTTTATTAATGGATCTTTAGGAAATAAGTTTTCAGTTATGGTATATTTTTAACTAAATATTTGCACACTACCTGCTATGTAGAAATTCTATAGACCATATTCAGGGCTACACAAAATAATTCGTAAACATTACTGAGAATGAGCGTTAATTGCTTAAAGATGTTTCAGGTAGATTTCATAAGAAGTACTACCTAGTGTAGTAGTTACCATGGTGCGACAAATGAAAAATGAATTCATAACTTTTCATTATATGACCTCAGGAACCCAAAACCACCCCTACCTAAAAAGTTTATATATATGTATGTATGTACTAAATTTTGTCTGCATGATAAAAGTCGCAATTATGCACAATATATTAATTATGTACAATACATAAATAATTGTGCATCTTCAAACTCTCCAAAAACTTTGAGATGGCTAATATCTCGGCGGGGATTGCAAATGGGCAACATCGGCCCAAGGGGGTGGAAATGGGGAGGACTAAAAATTTTGAATACCACCTTAACATGATTCTGATAAAACTAGCTCATGCAGAAAACTGACAGTAAAATGTAAACATTTAAGCGTAAACATTTTTTCATTATAGCAGTTGCCAACAATTAAAAAGCCGCAATAAAATTCCTACCACAGTAAGTACTTTCATATTGCAAGATTTCCACGTGAAAAATGAAAATAAAATAAATAGTTTGACAAAATTTTAAAAAAAGTGAATATCGCGTCATATCTTTTCTGTAGCAAGATTTCCAAGTGAAAAATGAAAATGAAATAAATAGTTTGACGAATTTTTTTTTAAAGGAATATTATGTTATATTGGAAATATAATAGACGTCAGCAGGTGAATATGTAACGACATGTGAGTTTTAAAATACATATTGGAGCACGATGAAAACCCGTTTATGGAAATATTGGCATATTTTAACATTTTGAGGTTCTCTGAATTTGTTTTCGCCTTTTTTTTAAATCTATTCCACACACACACACACACACACACATATATATATATATATGCGTGCACGATAAAAGTCGCAATTATGCACGAGTCGTCTTCAAAAAAAAAAAAAAAAAAACATTGAGATGGTTAATATCTCAGTGGGGATTGCAAATGGATAAAATCGGTCCAAGGCGGCAGAAATAGAAGGGGTTAAAAATTTTGAATACCACCTTAACATGATTTTGATAAAACCAGTTCTTACAGAAAAATTTATTAAAGACTGTCAGATAAAATTGTTAAACTGTGTTTATCTCTAATCCTGATTTAGTTTATGTTGGTGAAATTAGTACTTAACTTCGAAATCTACCCCCACCTGTAGACCAAACCGGCAGGGATTTTTTTTTTTTTTTTTTTTTTTTTTTTTTTTGCATTATAATATGCATTTTCAAGCTCAACTGCATTTAGTATACTAAGAGATGTTATAAAATCATACTTAACACTGTGCAAAAAACTGGATATATGACTAACTATGGATAGTAATTTCTGGAAGTGTGTTTTTAGTAGTTTTAAGGGTGATGCTGCTTGATTTAAATTTCAGCTTAATATGTATAGTGTGTATAAAAAGCTGTTGGTAATATACAGGGCTGTACAAAAGAATTCAAGTACGCTTTCGTCTATTAGTAGAAATTGCTACAGGTGAACTTTCAGTTGGTCATGCGTTTTCTAAATGAACTAAATATTAGCGTAAAATATATAGGCCCTTTTAAAGAAAATATACCAGCTTATTTATCAGAAGACAAGAGAAACTTTGTTACACAACAGATATTTTCATATTAGAGACTTTATTTGGCTATCTTTTTTTAAAGCAATATATCTTGTGTATTATATTTATAAATACATTTTGCTTCAGCAATAAATGTAATTTAATTTTGGGGATTTGTTTTAAGTGATCAAAAAAAAAAAAAGTTGTGAATACCTAAACCAGTTAATTATGAAGATAATAATTTTTTATTTGCTTGGAAATTGAAAAAAAAAATCAAACTAGAAAACAGGAATTCTGCTTTTTCAGAAATTAGTGTCACCCCCGTTGAAAAAAAAATATATGTATATATATGTAGATAGTACAAAACATATTTCAGTTTTAAAACTTTAAATACACGCTTTTATTTTATATAAAATGATGTCATCCGCATTCGCTGAAGAATTCCTTATTTGCGATCCAGTATTAAACAACATCTACAGTAAAGTACACATAAAACGTCACTATCACTGAATAACACGCAAATCCAAATAAGAGATATCGTCATTCAAGAAGCTCGACAGAAAAAAAAAACTCGGCTCCAATGATTTATATGCTTTCATTTGTTTGTAATATTAATATAGATACTTAAAATTAAATTTGTTTTATAATATTCCCATGTTTTATGAGAAATCATTCATTTATATTTTTTTCAAAATAGCACATATTTTAATTACATTTTTTTTCCAGTTTTTATGGGAAAATGGCAACAAAAAGATATAATTGCTATTCCCCAACTATTTTTCCTTTATTTTTTACAGAAATTTTGTACTTGAGTTGCCAATTTTAAACAAATGACGCTAAAAACTACAAAAAAATTAATATCTCAAAAGTAAATGGAGATGCAGCCTTCAAACAAATTACATTTAACAATACCTTTTTTTCCAATACGACGGTATAAAAATTGAAAATGTTCGATACAGAAAATGTGCGATGAAAAGAAGAGAGAAAAAGTGCTGAAAATAAAAAAAATAAAAGTCATTCTGTCTTGTATCGGCAGAAAGGGTAGATTTATTCCTTGTTTTTAAGAATTCAGCTAATTTTCCTTAAACACAGTAAGGTAAAATGCGTGGAACCCGATTATAGAAGGTTCCCAATTTTCGTCAATATTGAATGTAGAAATTTTGAAAAATTTGTCAGCTATCAACAATTTGGCTTCATTTATGGCGACCTATTTTTGTTACCAAATCTTCCGATATTTCTCCAAGTATTTCAAACCTTGGCTAGAATGTCACGATTTTTAAGAATATGAAGTAGCAACAATGATTGCAGTAATTAAAGTACATTTGCGAGAAACCACGTTTTCTAAAGATCATAACATAAATGAAACCTGATTATAGAAAAATCAGCCAATTTAAACTGATGTGTTTCAGCCTTTTTTTAAGACAAAGGCAAAAAAAAAAAAAAAAAAAAAAAAAAAAAAATTGCTCTGGAATCTTTGTTTCAAGGTCGAACACCTACGTGCAAAAACTGTTTAGATTTCTTTTTGAATTAGAAATCTTTAAGCGACTGCTATTTTGAAACAAGATAGCGGGTGAAACTTGAGATCTTGATAAATCCATATGCATGCTCGCTCAGTCACATCCAAATCGTTTCATAAATACGAGTGTTATCGCATGGCTAATATTTTGACATTTGAATTCCACCGAACTGGAGATTGGTTTGTGGCCTATAGCTACAATGGCTGTCGCCTCGATTGATCCTTTATTTTATAAACTAACAAATAATTACACAAAACAGATATACAATTTCGTCAATATACAAGGACGAGATAGCAATTTATTCACCAGAAAATTACAGCCAAAGAGTGTGCAACGGAGCCAGCGGGAGTCGAACCCACAGATCTCCTACGCTCTCAGGCGAATAGCGGCGTGGTGCCTTAACCACTCGGCCCCTGAGGTCACTGCATGTCCAAAAATTGACGTATTTTTATATAGCTACCTAATATGTTATTTAATTAAACTGAAAAAACGGTGTCGCGTTAATTTCTGATTGGTCATTCTCTTAGTGTTCTGATTTTTCCTTTTTCTTCTATTCTTTTTTATAAGATTTATTAGTAATAAAAAAAAAAAAATAGGATTTATTAATTTTTGACACACATTTAGGACATATTTATAGAAACATGATTTTTAATAGTAGTCAAAATATTATTAATTAATTAGGATAATGCTAATTATAGTATGAAATACGTTTTTTGACACCTTTTTAATCAGACATTCTATCACCTATTATAACAGTTTATTACAAAGATAAAAAAATTTAATTTAAAAGCATTCGCATATCCGGGGAATCATTATTAAAATTTATCTATACTAATATTATAAAGAGGTAAAAATTGTTTATTTGTAGGAGGTAAGCTCTGGAACTACCGAACCGATTCCAAAAGTAATGGAATCAAAATGACTGCGTTAGTCATTTAGAACATAGGCTATATCCTATGTCTGTGTCACTGGCCGAAAGGGGATGCAGGAGCAAAAAACGTTCTAAAACTGAGATTTTCGTATTACTCTAGGGCCTAGAAACATGAAATTTGGAATGGTAGTTACTTATAAGATACTAATGATCTCTAAGGACATTTCTTAAAAAAAATCGAAATTAAAAAGGGATGAAAATGCGCGAAAAGCGTTCTAAAAAATGTTCTAAATGGCGATTTTTACGCAATTTCAGGAAGTACCAAACTGATTTAAAAAATAATGGTGTCAAAATGATGGTGACAACCCTTGCTCCAACATAGCCTACATTTTATGTCGGTGCCACTACCCCTAAAGGGGGTGCACGAGCAAAAAAAACATTCGAATTTGAGATTTTTGTGTTACTGAATCGCCCAGATACATGGAATTTGGCGTGGTAGTTACTCATTAGGCATAAATGATCTCCAAGAACATTTCTTAAAAAAATCGAAATTAAAAAGGAGTGAAAATGCGCAAAAGGGCGTTCTAACTGACGATTTTTACGCAGTCTCAAGAAGTATCAAACCGATTTCAAAAATAATAGTGTCAAAATCATGGTGATAACCCTTGCTCCAACATAGGCTACATTTTATGTAGGTGCCACAATCCCTAAAAGGGGTGCAGGAGCAAAAAAACGTTCGAAATTGCGATTTTTGTGTTAATGAAAGGCCTAGAAACATCAAATTTGGAATGGTAGTTACTTAAGAGATATAAATGCTTTCTAAGAATTGTCAAAAGAAAATTCCAAATTTAAAAGGATGAAGTGAGCGAAAAGCGTTCTAAATTACGATTTTTATGCAATCGTATGAAATACGAAACCGATTTCAAACATAATGGTTGCAAATTGACGGTGATAGAACCTGCTCAAACATAAGCTATATTTTATGTCGGTGCCACAACCCCTAGAGAGTTGCGGGAGCAAAAAACTTTCTAAATTGCGATTTCTGCGGTACTGAAGAGGCTAGAAATTTTAAATGTAGCACGGTAGTTACTTATAAAATATAAATGTCCTCTAAGAACAGTCGAAAATAAATTCGAAATTAAAAAGGGGTGAAGCAAATGGAAGGATCGAAAAGCATTCTAAAAGAGTCCTAAATTATGATTTCTATGGAATCTCAGGAAATAATAAACCGATTACAGAAGTTATTGGTTGCGAATCAAGAGTGATAGTTCCTGATCCTATACGGGCTATATTTTATGTCAGTGTCACTACCACCTGGTTGGCAGGAACAACAAGAAAGCCTTTAAAGACATCTAAATTCCGTTTACTATAGAATATTAGGAAATACCAACCGTTTTCAATGTTAATGTTGGCAAATTAATGGTGACAGTCTCTGTTACAACATTTTTCGAGACATTCTATTTCAACTCTGTTTTGGCATTTTATGTTGGTGCCACTAACATCAGATAGGTGGTAGACTGTTAGAGAAGGAGTTTGGAATTTGATATGATGGTTAATTTTAAGATGTAAATGTGTTAAGATGGTTTCTAAAAAATTCAAGACTTCAAATGAATACTGAAATGAGCATAAAAGTCTAAAATTACTTTCTAAATTATCATTTATTTGGAATTGGTTTTAGTTCTTCTTATTAATTAAAATCTCATTTCTGTCTATTGCACTTTTATAATGAAATTTAGTCCAACCGTAGCTCAATTTGTAATTTTTGAATTATTCCTAAAATTGTTCTTTCAATAAAAAATAGTCATGCAAATATCAATTGGCATATTTCAACTATTACGCGAGCAAAGCCGCGGGGTTTGCTAGTAACTATATATATCTATCAATGTTCTTTATAATTGTCACATTATTTGTGATATCACAGTTACTTCTTTAATTTCTATAATTAGTGGGTATGGTTCTCATATCAGCGCGTCTATATTAAATTTTATAATTATTAATATATAAATGATCTTTGTAATCCTCACTGTCCCATTATTTGGTTATATCGCAGTTTTCTTCTTTAATCGTCATACTTTCAAAGTAGCGACGTACCTTTTTGTGTCGGATGAAGAACAGCGATGGCTTTCGCAATGAAATGTGTTTTTTTTTCTTCGATATATTAAGATGTTCTTTGCACTATATTGAGTTTTATACCAGTATATCTAATTCTCGTTTATTGAAAAAATAGAATTTTCCATGTGTGCAAGATACCATGAATATCGACTAGCAATATATTCATTCCGCATCACATCAAATACACCAATTTTTTTTTACGGACGTTAAACCAAAATGAACATGAAACTAATTAGTTTTTGATAAAAACGAAATAATAATATTTCAACCTGTAGTATCCGTAACAGTGAATTATGAAACAGTGAAAATTAATACCTACACAAGCTGTTAGTCTTTTTACCCGACTGAAAAGAACGGTTATGTGTTTCACATTTCTTTATACCCTCGAAACATTCCAACGGCTGGATGGATTTTAATGAATGAAATCTCTATCAATTCGTCTTAACGGCCCGATGGTTATAGGCTAGGTTTTTTTTATAAATTCAAAATGGCGGCCGTAAAATACAAAATGTTGGTAGAGACGAAAAAAAACTTTTACGCACCTTATTGAGTGGCATATCATTGGATAGGTCTTTCAAAATGAAGACGATGTTTCATTGACTGTTTTACAGTCAGAAGCTCCGTTAAAAAATTATACAACCTGGAAGTTGTGTATGTATTGTGGATCTCTAACTTTACTGCAACTCTAACCATCATAGACCTCATCAAAACAATGTTTATAGATAGGAACTAACAATTAAACACAACTTAAAAGTCATCAATACAAGTAAATAAAAAAATAGGTAAGTAATATAAACAAGTAATAAAAAAAAAAAAAAAAAAACATTTTAAGTCAATTCCTACTTAGATCAATAAGAGAATTTTTTTTCTCCCATTCTTCTTTCCTTTTGAGTGGCGCTTAAAATGCCTTGATCAAGAAGAGGGCTCTCTCGTCTTAAAATACCTTGATCAAGAAGAGGGCTCTCTCGATTACTGAAAATTAATGAATTATATTTAATTAATGAATTAATATTTGAAAAAACTGGGTTAATATCAAGTGTTATCCACTACAAGTTAAAAAAATTTATTTGAGGTTGATTGGATGAATAATAAGTATTTTATTAACGATTGAAAATTTGAGCAAGGTATATATAGCGAAAGTGTGAGCTAATAGTAGGAATTGAAAAAAAAATAGTTTCACATTGATGAGAAATAATTAATTAGTTCCCTTTTTACGCAGTGGGGTTTTTTTATTTTTTAAATTTAATTGTTTATTATTAATATTTTCTGTAGCTTCTTAGACAAAAGAAAATGTATCATAAACTAGATTAAAATATTGAAAGAAAAAAGATTAAGAACGCTAAAGTTCATTCTAGAACTTAACAAATCCACCAATTTCAATTACTTTCCTGGAGTTTAAATATGTCATTTTTTGCTTTAATTATTTTAAAATTTACCGATGTTCCAAAAATATCATTGCACTTATATTTTTAATTTAACAAAAGTTCCAGTGCAGTATTTGGTTAGAAAGAGTGGTATTTCTCTTTCAACTTTTTATATTGCAAATTGGAAGAGAAAATGCTGAAAAAATAAAGTTAGGAAGATATGAAACGAAAAAATAAATTAAAAATAGCTTTATCTTTTAATGTCTTTTTCTATCGTTATTGCTTTTTATCTTTGCATAATTTAAATACTTTTGTATAAGTACTTTGTATTTAAAAAGTATTTATAATATCATCTTAACTGTCGAACTACATTAAAACTCTGGAAATTCTCTAACTGTGATAATTTCTTCTTATAGTGTTAAAAAAGATTTAAACGTGTGTTTACTGAAAATTGGCTTTAGATTGCAAAAAGTAATAAAAGGTTAAAATATTTCAAATATATTATCATACGCTAAATCTTGTTGTTTCAAGTGCACTATGAGAAGATTATGTTTTAAAATTAGAGACATATTTAATATATTTCTTTCAAAGTTTATATTTTTTTTAAATCTGAATTCTTTTAAGATATTTGCGAAATGTAGCAACTGAAATACAAATGGTTTTTGCTTAAAAACACAAAAATATTTAAATACATTACTTTTCGTAGGTTATATTTGTCCAAATTGCAGTCTTAAAATTATTTTGACTATTTACAGAAATGTTAACCCTTTATGTACTTAATTATGAATTCATGAAAATTTTAGCTTCTAAAGCATTTTTAAAAATTTTTAAAACTACATTTGAAGATTTAGATAAACATTTAATAAATTTTAGAAAGATTTTAGAAGGATTGAAGGATTTCGAAGGAGTAATTAAATTTGAATTTTTAGGGATTTTGTGCAATAACCCCACTCAAACCTTTTATTTTAAATATTTTTCTTAGTATTTTATAGAATTAAGAAATGTACAAATATAATGTTCTTACAATAGAAATATAGAAATATTTCCGAATTAAAAAATACTCCCCTCCCCTTCCAACGCCAAGAAAGCTGAAAAGATGCAAAGGCAAAAGAAATCATCTTTAAAAAAATTTTTTTGTTTGTGTAATCAATAATGCTTTCGGAACAACATAAAGTTATGCAACTATAACTCATTCTAAACTGTATTACTAGTAATCGATCTGTTAAATGAATCTTATAATAGGTTATTTTAATGGTACTTATAAGTACCATCAGTAGATAAAGGGTTAAAGAGTATTACGTTGCTATTATTACAAAAAGTAATAAGATGCCAATTTTCAGCAGTCCAGAGGTAAGCCATTCCGGGAAATGTCGGTACAATTTCTCGATCATAACTTCCAGACCCCAAACCACTCTCCATTTAAATGTTTATATACATCAACATCATCAACATCATCATCATCAACAACCGTTTTACAATTCACTGCTGGATATAGGTCTCCCCTAGATTTTCTCATTGATTCCTGTTTAGTGATTTAGTCATCGAATTAACACCGGACACTTTTCTAATTTAGTCACTCCATCTGTCTTGAGATAATCTTCTTTGTCGTTTTACATCTCTGTAGGGTGTTTGTGCTCCATCTATTGTCTTGCCTCCTTGCAATGCGCCCGGCCCATTTCCATTTTATTCGTCTCTCTCGATGATGTCAAAAAACTTTCGTCTGACTTCTGATCCAGGTTATTTCCTTTCTATCTCTTCTAGTTATGCCTAGTATATCTCTTTCCATACTTAGCTATGTTGCTTATAATCTTTGTACCATCTGTTTTGTTAGTTTCCATGTTTCCGCTCCATAAGCTAGTGCAGGCAAAAACGCATTGGGTAGACACCATTCTTTTCAAACAAAAAGGCTTGTTATACTTCAGAATAATATTGTTCTTCCCAAAACCACTCCACCTATTTCTTATTCTTTTTTTCGTTCTATTCATGATACAGTTGTTCGATGATATTCCCTGACTAAGGTACACATAGCTGTGCAGTTCTGTAATTTCAGTGTTTTTGTAGGCGATTTTCTTTACTGGTGCAAACAAATTGAACATCACCTTAGTACTTTCGAAATTGATTTTTAATCCCGCGTTTATGCTAGCTTCTGCCAAATCTTTTATCATATTTTCCAAATCTACGGGGCTATTTTGAAGATTAAAATGTCAGCAAACCGGAGATGACTTAGCTATTCCCCATTTATTCTAATCCTTTTGTCTCTAAATCGTATATCTAAATCATTTTCTCCAATTCTATTTATTACCTAATAGAATTTATGCGCATCATCATCCAAACTTAATATTGCACTTTCAAGTTCATTTAACTGGATATAATTTTAAAAACACAAAGGTATTTCAAACTTATATTTAGATGAGCTATTTCAACTATCTTGTTAAACGTAATAACTACAAATTTAGCAAATATGATACGCAATAATAATACTTTGAAAATTCAAATGTATTTCCTTTATGGGTAGTTGTTATTTTGATTGCACGTATAATTTTCGAAACGTATTGGTATAATATTAAATGCATTTTGAGACGTCCCTAACAAAAGTGATAAATAAATTATGAGATTTTTTTAAAATTAACAGCCATATGAGGGAGTATCAATAAGTTTTTGCCCTCATATAAAAATAATTGAGTAAAATTTATGAAATTGCTACAATGTATTAGTCCTTTTCTATATAGTCACCGTGCACAGTAACACATTTCTGCAAACGTTATTCCAAAAAGAGGGGTGAGGATGTATTCCAGGAGGCGCGATAGTAGACCCAAATAGAAAATAGTTCAGGATAATCGAGGTTACTGATATTCAATAGGCTTCTTCCCATTATTACTCCCTAAGTACACACCGAATTTCAAGTCTCTATCTCAATTTGTTCCGGAGATAGAGCGTTTACAGACACACACACACACACACAAACCCAGACATACGGTAAAAAAATTTTTCTAAAAATATGTTTTTCGGAATCTCCAGTGTGTGAAATGTGTAAATCCGTTAAAAAAAAATTCCGATTTTCAAAACGATTACAAGACTTACCCTATACTACGTATGATGGGTAAGTAAATAACGAACGGAAATTTCTCCAATTCTCGGATTTATACCGGTAGCAGTGATACAATGAATATTTCCTTGAATTGAAGAAAATATATTTGAGAGTTTAGGTTTCAAAATATTCTCTATTTCAGCTTCTGCCCCAAGAAAGAAAAATCATGCGCAAAGTATAGATTATGAAACATTTTCCAACACGTTTAGCTTACAGTAACAAAACTTCACCGCTTATTAAGGTGAAAGATGATGTCTAAGTAAAGAGTTTGAAAAACGCGTAACGCATTTTAAAATCCAATTTCATGAATTATGCTGTACAGTGGGTCAAATTTCGAAATTATTTTATGCAGCTCTGTATATGACCTATTAATTTCTATATATACTGCATAGCATGCAAAAATTTATTTCAATTAAGAAATGAATAAGATGAAAATTTCCCTTTAACAATTTCCGCCAAGAAACGGAAATGTACCCAAATTCTTTTGTGCAGATCTGTATATCCAAGAATTTATACACACTAAATAATAAGAAAAAAAATTATTAAATATAAAAACGCATATCATAATTGAACACGAACTTCCAGCAATTATTGTTCATGGACAATAATGTATCTGAATTATTTTGTGTGGAACTGTAAATGAACGATAAATGTTATACACACCCTATTCTACAGTAAGCATCTTCGTGCACCCCAGTGATGTATATCATTTTCAATACAAAGAAAATAAGGATATTACCTTTAAACCTGTCAATAAATTCAAATTCACCTCCACTAAATCTCCTGTTTCTGATCTTTGTAAATGGGGAATTTATAATGTTCCTTGTAATGGCTGTGATTTATGTTATATTGGTCAAACTAAAAGAAATCTCGAAATCCGCTTAAAAGAGCATTCTCGTTTTGTAATTAATCAAGAAATTTCTAAATCTTCTGTTGCCAAGCACTCTTGGGATTCCGGCCATAGTTTTAATTTTCAAAATGCTAAAATTATCTTTAATGCCAAAAATATCTCTGAATCGGAATTTATTGAAAATTTAGCTATTTATCTTAATCGTGAAGTTATTGTTAATGATAAATTTGATTCTACAATGCTCTCTGCAGCTTTTCAGTACTACCATATAATATGTTTTTTTTTTTTGTATTAATTATATATTAGTCTGTTTTTTATGTTTTATTGAATTATTTATTTTTTAATTTCACGTGTTCCTATATTTTAATATATGTGTGTGTTTTCATTTTATTATAATTTATTTTTAATTTAATTTAATTTAATTTTCATGTATTTTTATTTTATTTTATTTTTATTTTCGAATTTTCTTCCTTATTCCCCTTCTACTCTGCGTTCTTTTGTTTTGATCATATACTCTTCTGAAATTGACTGTTGTCTTCTGCTTTCCTACTGACTGTTGATTTCTACTTTCCTATTGGCTATTTCTTCAGCTTCTTTCCTTTTCCTTATCACTAGTTTCAGTATTGCTGTTGCTTTCATAGTAGAAGCACGTCTTCTTTGTGCTTGACGAAGAAAGACTCAGATATTTCGAAAGGCCTAGCTCAATTAGAAGATTTTGATGGTGTTTTAAGAAGATCTTTTACTTCTTATCAATTCAATACATTTGAAGCAGTATAGGATCCTTAAAATACACTGCAAACGGTTTTTCTTCATAGACCATAATGTAATATTTTGAGTGTCCCTATAAATGAACTATAAATAGTACACACTTTATTTTCAATATCAAACAAACCAGTGAAATGCTATAACATGTATGAATTTCATGAAAATCCGAGTATATTTACGCGCGTTAGATAACGGGCTGACAAGTTGTTGTAAATCAAGCGCTCTGTGTAATGTTTGTTATTAAATGTGTAATGTTCTAAAGCGTATTATTTCATATTATATAGCAACCTGCACACCTTTATGGCGATAAAAGTTTCTATTTATGTTCGGCAGTATTTTTAAGATACATAACACTACATGGTGGCAGCGGTGGGGTTCGAACACACATCTCCGAAGAGACTGGTGCCTCAATGAAACCAGTAGAAACACCCACAGATTGGTGTTCACCAGCAGTAGTGGTACGAAAAAAAGATGAAAATGTAAGAATCTGTGTATATTTAAGGTACTTAACAGAAGTATTCGAAAAGAATGACAACCGTTACCAACTACAGAATATAATTTATTTCTGTTGGCAGGAGGCAAAATATTTTCAAAATTAGAAGTCAATTCTAATATACGCAGGTAATTCTACATAGATGAAGAGTCACCTTACATTATCTTACGACTTTCATCACGCCCTTCGGTAGATTCCGTTTCTTACGTTTGTCTTTCGGGATTTCTTCAGCAGCTGAACATTCCGAAGCTTTAGAAGGTCTCTCAGGTTTAATATACAAAATGGATGATATCCTGGTATGGGTATCTAATCAAAACGATATGACTAGTATTTGATATCAACTTTGTAACGTCTAGAAGAAACGGAAATCACTCAAAATAAACAAAAATGCTTTTTCTCGGTTAAGTCTATACAATTCCTCGGTAATGTAATCGATGAGTCTGGAATACGTCATGACCTAGAGAAAATAAAAGCCATACAAAAATTTAAAACTCCAGACAA
This sequence comes from Maratus speciosus, assembly GCA_963932465.1. Lineage (NCBI taxonomy): Eukaryota > Metazoa > Arthropoda > Arachnida > Araneae > Salticidae > Maratus > Maratus speciosus. The sequence continues at coordinate 467,892,196 of OZ010789.1, forward strand.
CAAAACGGAACTTAAACAGCTGGTGTGAATGGCGAGCTATCTAGCAAGATTCAGTCCAAAATTTGCAGATATCACGGCACCTTTGACTTCCTTGCTATCAACAAAAAATCAATTCATTTGGGATACGCCCCAGGAAAGTGTATTGAAAAAGCTAAAGGAAATGCTCTCGTCTGAACCAGTAATTACTGCGTTTGACCCTAACAAACAGTTGACAATAACAGCACACGTTTCATCCTATGGATTAGGAGCTACATTATGTCAGAAACAGGAAGATACTAAGATGAAGATAATAGCGTGTGCTTCCAGAACCTTAACTCCAACGTAAAAACGTTACACCCAGATAAAGAAAAAGGCACTGGCACTCACTTGAGCATGCAAAAAATTTTGTAATTATTTGATAGGTACAAAATTTCTTTTTTTCTTTTGGAGACTGATCCAAACCTCTGATCCCTATATTAACAAGAACAGCTTTAGATGGTGTCACTTCTCGTCTTCAAAGATTAAAAAGAAGATTAATGAGATATTCTTTTGAAATTTTTTATATTCCAGGAAAAAATTTACTGGCAGCAGACACATTATCCAGAGCACCTCTCCATCAAGAGTTCCCGACTTTTGATTTGGAAAAGACATTGAACTATCCGTCAATAAAATCACAAAAACAGTTCCTGTAGTTTCGCAAACACTTTCCCAATTGAAAATGGAAGAAGAAAAAAATTCAACGTGCAGGATGTTAACTACCTATGATTCAGAAGGACAGCCAGAGAAAAGAAGGTAGAATAATCTGACCGGGTCTTTTGGCCTTTAAGATACAAAATTTTAGCTCAGAATAGGCTACTTATGAGAGGAACTGAAATAGTTATACCAGACAAGCTACGACGAGAAATCTTGGAGAAAATCTCCAAGGTCACACGGGAATAAATAAATGTAGAGCTTTGGAAAATTCAGCTGTATTGGCCTGGAATGAGCAAGTAGATAGAGAAACTCTTTCGAGAATGTCCATCTTGCATGCAGGAAGCTAGAAACTGTTTTGAACCACTGAAATCGACTAATTTTCCTCAAAGACCGTGGGAAATTGTAGCCATGGATCTTTTCAAGCTTCACTCAGACTGGTATTTGCCGGTAACTGATTTTTATTTCACTATCCAGAAGTCCCAAAACTGGACAAGCTCACATCGAAAGAAGTAATTCTGCACTGTAAGTCAATATTCGCCAGACATGGAACACCTCATATGTTTAGATCTGACAATGAAAAACAGTTTGAAGTGACTCAAACACTTGAGTTCTAACAATTTTCTACAGCATATTGTTTCAAGCATGTTACGTTTAGTCCCAGATATCTTAAAAGCAATGGTTTTGTGGAAGCAGCAGTCAAGGTAATCAAACTCAGATTCAAAAAGTCAAGAGATCCTTATTTGGTTTTGTTGCGCTACAGAGCTTCGACTTTGAAAAATGGTTATAGCCCTGTAGAGTTACTGAGGGGGCGGCGTTTACAAAATTATGGCCATTTTTATTTTGCCATTCTGACCAGAAAATCAGAGTTCTAACTTTTTACCTCTTTTCTTTTAACTTCTCTCTTTCATCTTTACCTAACACTTCATTTATAAAGGCTGTTTCATAATAATAGAAGCCATCAGTCCACCAGAAGAAAATAAAGTAAGAGAAATGTCGGGGGCGACACTAAATTCTGAAAAAGCAGAATTCCTGTTCTCTAGTTTGCCATTATTTCTTTTAACAATTTAATTAATTTCATAGTTCTATTATATATTTTTAATTCATTGTTGAAAGATTCTTTTAGACGATTCTATTAACTTTGTCTTCTGGTTCCGGACATTACAGTAAATAACCAACGTTAAAAATATCTATAAATAACGAAATGACTTAGCTATATTTGAAAACTTCGGTGTTTCCTTAAAACCACGACAAAACCTTTTACTTCAAAACCTAAACGGCTTATTAAAGGCAGTTTTAATGTACTGAAACATAGAATGAAGAGAATATTAAAGTTTGTCCATGAAACTTTATATTAAATAGAAAATGAACTGCTTTAATAAAATAGTCAAGAACTATCAGATGAATTTCGATATTCCATACAGGATTTCATTACTGAATTAATTTTACGACCAAATCTTGAATATTTTAGCATATAAAGCTTTGCGTAAACACTTGTAACATACATGAGACTTTAGAATTTATTTATGCAGATGAAATTCCCGGAGATTCAAAATATATTGTCTGCCTGATTAATTCTTAAACCGCTGAGGATAAAAACATATTTTCAATTAAAAACTAGTATGTTGTGGCCACCACAAAACTTTCTTCAGTATAAATCAAATCGTCTGAAACCAAAATTAAACTATTCTTGCTTGAGATCTACGAGTAACTATCGTGGAAAACGGGAAAAAGAGAGCATAGTAACGAATTTCGTGTATACGGTAGTATTACCGTATACACGAAACACATAATAAAGTTCTTTTTATGTCATGGTGTAACAGAATATGGAGTTAGGTGAAATTCCGTACATTAGTTCTTCAGATATAGCTATAACGGAAATCATGAAAAATGCAGAATCAGCGCCACCTGCATGACGATTTACACAAAAACTTAATCAGCCTCAATTTAAGTCAATGTTTAACACAATATGAAGTTTGATGAAATTGCGTGTATTAGTTCTTGCGATAGAGCGCCCACAAAATATGTGTCATCTTACAGACAAAAAGACAGACACGCAGGGATTCTCTAAGACAGTCAAATCGTGTTCAAGACCAACGTATAAATTCGCCGATAACCGGAATTCGAAGTTTTTCGTGAATCCAATACCTTCTGGACCCTCGTTCATATAAGTTATATTTAGAAAAAAAATGTATACGTTTAAGAATGACATTAAAAGCAAATATCCTATTCTTTTGCGATCAGAACTTACTGAGTTATGTATGATTTATGTTAATTTACTGAGTTATGTAGGATTTTGTAAAATTTGAAAGCACTATCTCAAAAAAAAAAAAAAAAAAGGAAAAAAAGAAAGTAAAAGAAAAGAAAGAAAGAGAGAAAGAAAAAAAAACAATTGATTCCCCCCCCCCCGGTAAAACAAGTTTACCAATCTATCGCAATTTATTACCCGAAATCCAGCAATATAAAGCTGCCTTTTCTTCAAATCACAGAGGTGTTCCGACAGCAGTGTTGCCAGATACTTTATCGTATTTGTACCGGATATTTTAGGTATGTCCTTTTCCTTCAAAACGCAAAACATTTGTGAATCAAATTTCAAAATTTATTAAAATTGTCCAGTCAAAAGGCGAAAAATTCTTCAAATAAAAGAAAAATAACTTCCAATCATAAGGGTGCTTCTAGAAATTGTTGCCAATATCTTTTTACGTGTTTTTACGAAATTGCTTTTGAAAGTGTGTTTTGTGGCAGTAAAAACGGAAACGCACACTTTATGTGGCAGAAAACTCCGAAAATGCCTAAAATTCAAAGTATCATAACTTGGTAATTTTTGGTCAGAAAAAAACGGGATTATTTTACTCTCTTTGTTAGATGGAAGAAAACCATAGGAAGCTTCGAAATATAATCTAACTTATAGTACCCATGGACAGTATAGAAGAGATAATAAATTACACACTTACATTAAGTTGATAAACACAAATAAATGCACGTAAAGTTTTACGACAATAGTATAAATTTTATGACAAAAGTATAATTTTACAAATTTACACATATATTTATGTAAAAGTGACTAATTTACACATTTATTTTTTAGAGTGTAACTACTAGCAGCTTTCGTATGAAACTCGATCCCATCCCGAAGCTGGGCTTCGCCTGAACCCGTCTCATCTGCGGTTTTTTAGTTTTTATCTTGAGCAGTTTAAGCGATAATGGCATTTATTTTAAACCTACCAGCTTAGTGTTCTGAATAGAGAACTTTAAATGCTTCACTATATTATTGTAGAATATAGAATGAAAGAAAAAAACATGGAATGCAATGGGTATAGTGAAACATCTGTCACTAACATATGAGTGCGCATATGGTGTGCTTTTCATTTCCAGAGGGATGTAGAAAGTTTTCTTGCCTTATAAAATAATGCATTATTTTCAATGACTACTCATAGACGAATGTGTTCTATTTAAATAATAACTTGCATTTCTTCTATTACAAAAATATCTGAAAGAGAAATGAACACAGTAGCAGAAATCTTGGATTTATTTCTTTTATAATCCTTATTATTTTTTAAGACCGTGAATTAAACGAATTGAAGAAACTAAAATGAATAAAAGCATTATAATGAGTAAATACTTGAAGTAAATAATTAAGTATTGTGCGTGCAAGAAAAATTTTGAGTGGTGTATTTAATTATTACCATTGATAATAGTAGTTTCTTTCATACAATAACGTTGTATATGTTTGCTTTCTATTAACGCTTATGGCTTGCTTAAAGCTATCTTTATATACGTATACGCTTAAACCACTCAAAAATCCTCGCACGTGATAAACATTCATTACCGAAAACTTCGCTTAGCAAATCATGAGTTTCAGGAGCGGATTTTCTAAGTTAAAAAAAAAAAAAAAAAAAAAAAAAAAAAAAAAAAAAACACATTAATTCATTGCTCTTTTAAAACACTCAACATTTTTTTCCCGGCTAAACACTAAAACAGGGTCTAGAACAAATGACGGTCACTGCCAGACTAATTGAAATACAGCCAATTTATAGGCGGTAATCCATAGAAGAGGCTTTGCGTTACACAACTATTAGTCGTACGAAATTGGCACATGCACAGTTTGTCTGTAGAAGCATTAGTCTGCTTATTAAATAACACCACCTCGTATATCTCAAATATCCCAAAATATCACAAACATTTCAGTCTATTCGGCTGAATCCTGGACAGTTCTTGTCCTTTTTGGAAATTTATATCTCATATGATTTATTTACCAATTAGAAATGTTGTGTTAAAATTTATCATGTCTTAATAGTTATAAAGAAAAATATCTTTTTAGGCTAAAATTTGTGCCCCACTCTACGCCATGCTGCGGTACAGAGGACGCCACATGTAGCATACAAGAATTACAATATTAATACATATTTAAAGGCCAAAGTACTTTATTTGAAATCTTTAGCCATATTTTTCAGTGCATAGAACAAAACATTTGAACCAACTTACATGTACAAAAACATTTAAAATTATTTTTTTGCATAATGATATTTAAATAAATATACAAAAGTTTTATTTAGATATTTAATTTTAAACGAAAATTTATTTAGCATGTAGTAAAAATTACGTAAATAAGATAATTTTAAGAATAATTTTCTTTGCAACACCCAAGTGACTCCAGTTATAGCAAATTTAAAAAATACACAGTTAGATGTAACCAATTATGGTTTAAGCAAATGTAATTGTTATGTTCTTAAAAAGAAGAAGAAAATACAAAGAAATTAAATAACCTTAAAAATAAATTTTCTCAGTCTAATGTGAATTAATAGCGATATTTTTCAAGATGCTAAATTATTGCATAACACAAAAGTATTTTATTTTAATATTTTACACCGAGATATAGTAGAACCTTTTCTTAGCTGTAGTTTTAATTTTAAATGAAACATTTTTGTACCGGTTTAAGTTTTTTTTCTATTTCACTGCTAAAACCGTATAAAAAAGTGGTCCTATGTGCCTCTTTCTGAGGTGGTCTAGTGTATCCTATGTAGACATGGAATAAGAAAATGTTTCAAAATATTTTACTTGATAAAAAACCGGAAATTTTGCATACATTTACCAATAAATGAGCATTCTTTCTTCAAACTTAAAATGTTTTTCTTTTCTTCTATGCTTCTAATCTTTATTAAACATCTAAATTCTACAGAAGCAAAACTTTAAATTTTGCATCTAAAGACGACGAACATCTTCGAAAATGGATAAATTCTGCTTTGTGCATATGATTTAAGTCTTAAAATATTCGTAAGAAAGACAATTTTTTTTTTAAATCTAGAAAATATAATAAAGTTACGAACGAAAACATTCAATAACCTCCTCTGAATTATCAAACGATTGCAAAAAGTGTTGTTTACATTTAGAAATCCGAGAAACCAATTTTATTTTTGAGATTTAAAAAAGAATTTTTAGAAACAAAATTTCTTTTGCTGCAATTGATTTTTCGAAACGTTAACGAGTAATTTTTATAGTGTATTAATCAGTTTTATCAAACCAGAATATCGGTGTTTCAGATACTAACCATTCTCAAGTAAGATTCATCTATGTTCAACAGACAAACATAATAAATTAACAGCATTAACATTAAAATTAAAATCAATATTACTTTGTTACTCTTGCATGGATAAATTCAGTAACGCAGCTGAAAATATTTAATTGAAAATTGATTTCATCCAAAAAACCGATATTCAGTTTTAAGAAAACTTATTAAGGCACTATAAAACTACTTGACATTTCTTAAGTAAAGTATCAGCAAAAGAAACATTGTTTTTATAAATGCTTCTTAAAAGGGGACAAAAACCTTCAAATTTATTATTTTATTATTTTTTTTATTTCACTTAACTATTCAATGGCACATTATATGCATTACGGCATATATTTATCACACGAAAAATTAAAAAAAAAATTTGGATAAAAATAAGGACTATTCCTGAATATTTTAAACATTATGAAGTATTTTTCAAAATGTCCCATGCGCATTCCATATCAATTAAAAACCCCACAATTTTTTTTATGCCAGTTTGGTTTGTGTATACAAATAAAACTGTGCATAGCTTTTTGAAACTAAATATAATTGGAAACGTTACAGGTAGTTAATTGCAGAAATAGGAAGTAAAAATGCTGAAAATTTCATAAATGTTAGGAAAAAATATATATTTTTTCATTATATTGAAATATAAAAAAATTTGATGCACAGTTTTATTTGTATATATAACAAAAACTGAAATAAAAATATTGGAGATTTTAATTGATACAGAATGCGCATGTGACATTTTAAAAGTTCTTCATAACGCTTAAAATATTCGGGAAAATTCCTTAATTTTGTTAATTTTTTTTTAATTTCCTGTTTGATAAATATATGCCATAATACATATAGAGTGCACTTGAATAGTATTTAAAGTGAAATTTAAAAGAAATAAGAAAATGAGTTTGAAGGTGCTTTGCACCCTTAAATCTTGAAAATATATTGGTTTTTGTGGTTTTTAAAGATGAAGAACGCTTTTCGGAATCGTGGGTAACTTGGGAGAGGTTATTGTAGATTTTCGTTCGTAGTTATATTATATTTTCACAGATTTAAAAATCTTATTTTACAGTGTTTATCGTTATTTATGAATACTAATATGAAGTAAATCAATGTAAAATAAACGCAATTTCAATTGATAGTCCATTGTGTCCCATCTTACCCCGTGGGTTGTATAGGTTATACTACTGCCCAAAATTACATTTATCTGAACTATATTTCTAATGAAATACCTACATTGTATAAATATTCATTTTATAAAAAAAATATGTATAGTGAAGTGCCTTTATTACAGAAATACTGATTTTACATTCGGAGTAAGTTGCAATAAAACATCAATTTTGCAAAATTGTTGATTTACCTCATAAATATTGGAAATGAAATGGCGAAATATTTACTGTCAGTATTGCAGTAATATTAACATACCGTCTTCCTCCCCAGTGTTGGGGCAAAATTTTTATACCAATATTACGAATATTGTACAAGAAATACAAAACTAATACAAAAAATATTGGTTCAATGTTGTTTTGCTAAAACGGATACTTTCAAAGAAATTTGATTTTAAAAAATCCATTGCATTTATAGTCATAAAACATTTTTCAAACTTGTATAAATGGAACATAAGTTCCTCCTAAATAATGTATTATTATAAGAAACATCATTTTACAATGTGAATATATAAATTGTGAATCTAAACTTTAAAATGCGAAATCAGGTAAAGATTCGGCTGTGTTCTCTCGAAAAATGGAAAGTGAAACTTTTTGCAAGTAACTCTCCAATTTTTTTGTAAAAATATCCTTATGAAAGAGTAATTTATGATTTATGTAAGGTTTTGAAAAAATTGTGACGAATAAAATCAACTAATGCTTTTCACTGAAGAAGTTCTATTACTTTAAACACACATTTTATAGATAAAATCATAAAACGAAACGCAATTTTTCGCCTTGATTCAACATAAAATATTTAATGTGAACATTAAAAAGGCCCACAATCTTACTTAAAAGGCGACTAAAGTAATGAAAAAGATGTTACAAGTTTAAAATATACATTTTATTTAAAACTTCTTAGTACTTTCAAGCTTTCCAAGCTCATCATCAGAGAATATCTTAACAACTAAATGTTGTTTATTTATATTTATACAAATACGACACGTATTTGTACGTATAAATAAATAATATTTAGTAATTAAGATATTCTCTGATGATGAGCTTGGCAGTCTTGAAAATACTAAGAAGTTTTAAATAAAATATATGTACGTATAAATAAACAGCATTTAGTTATTAAGATATTCTCTGATGATGAACTTGGAAGGCTTGAAAGTACTAAGAAGTTTTAAATAAAATGTATGTACGTATAAATAAACAACATTTAGTTATTAAGAGATTCTCTGATGATGAGCTTGGGAGGCTTGAAAGTACTAAGAGGTTTTAAATGAAATGTATGTACATATAAATAAACATTTAGTTATTAAGATATTATCTGATGATGAGCTTGGAAGGTTTGAAAGTACTAAGAAGTTTTAAATAAAATGTATTTTTTAAACTTGTAACATCTTTTTTATTCTTTAGTCGGCTTTTAAGTAAGATTGTGGACATTTTTAATGTTCACATATATTTTACATACATTTTATTTTAATAAAAAACCGTCTTATAGGGACCACAAACGTTTCTTTTTCAGCAAAATATTAAGATAAAATGCAAAATAAATGTAAGTGGATCATTTTATTTCTAGATGCTGTGTAAGTGCTAGAAACTGGAAGAAAAAGATTTGAAGAACGTGAAAAGAATATCTGACGATGTTTTTGATTATTCTAACGGCGTTTGTAAGTGTTATCTGATAACTGTTTCTAAAGAGAGATAAAAGTGATTACAGTTCCTCTATATTACTAATAAATGTTAGAAGTTTGTCTATATACAAGGTGCTGATTAAAGTGCGGCTCCCATATTAACTTCAGAACGGAGACATCTATGTCATGAACGTGATATAGATATAGTGAAGTAGCTATGCGCTATGCAATGAGAGCAATTACAGCGTCACCTAGTGGCGTACTGCGGGCATCTCCAAAAGGGTACAATACGTGATAAAATAATCTGATTATAAAGTTGCAGAACGGCCTCGAATTACTAATGGAAGGATCTCTTAAATGTAAAAATAACTTCATTGGAAATCCTGAAATGCAATTTATATATATGTTACATAAAAAATTTTACTTTTACTATTTATTTAAATTATTCTAAATTGCCGCCATATTCATTATTTACTTTTTTTAATACGCTCTATTATTTATTTCTAGTTAAATTCCTATAAATTTAAAACGCGTATCTTAATAATAGATTTATTCCAAAACGTAATCTAAACTTTTAAACCCTTCATTAATTTTTATCGTCTACCAAACTGTAAAGTTCTGAACGCAGTTACTTATTTTTCGAATGTTTATCAAAGTCATTTTTACATTTTTATCCTATTTCATCTCATTTTCCCGCCCGCTAGGCGATAGCCTTTTCACATCGAAATCCTTCCATTAGCGGCGCCGGGATTCTTTTCTGTGACGTTACTAGGTCGCTCTCCATTGGCTGAGTGACGGATCGCAGTTTCACTTCGAGTCTCGTTCGTGATTTGGTTTGGCTAGCCTGAAGTTTTCATTTCAATCGGAATTCCTCCGCGCATTCTAATAAATAGCGAGAGCATGAGCTCAGTAGTAGATTTTTTGTGCTGTTGGATTGTTTACTTGATTTGTTACCCGGTGTCCTAAGCCATGTAGAATATTCATTTCGTGAATTAACATCTATTTCGCATGAGTAACTAGTTCATGCTCGAGTGGAATGCTCTGATTTCTCATCCGGTGGGAATTGTTTAATGTTGGTATGTTCTGATGGAACAAACAGTTTCCTATGACTACGTTTCCATGTTTTTAATTGGGAAAACCCCAGATTTCTTCATACGCCTTTTTTCACCACTCAAGCAGCCTAATCTGCCTTGTCTTCATCATGAATAAGTAAGAGTTTGATTGGACTCTTCCAATATTATCATCGCTCTACAGCTGCTAAATTTTCACAGAGTTGATACCTCCACTAGCGATGCTTGTGCTAAGTGGTATGATTGCTATACAACATCACCAGTGGCTGATTAATATGTGGTACTAATCCAGTAATATGAAATAAAAAACACGACGTGATTGTTCGACTTAACCCATTAAATTGTTTCGCAATAAGAAGCCGGCAATGGATTATGTTTACCTGCTCTACACCACCTTATGAGACCTTCAATAAAAAGTGTTCCTGGGATTGTGAAACCAATAGAAACCTTCGATGACACCTGGTAACCACGATTTGATATTCTACGTTTACCCTGAATGTGCGTCTATATAGATGAAGGTCATTTTGTTTTCTTTTAATAGAAAGTTATAGGAAAGAAAGAAAACTTCGATGTTTGTAAACAACCCAAGGTCGTAAGTTTTGAAAGATTTATTATTTATTTATTTGTTTAATTTATATGTCACCATATTTCCTTATTTACATTTGTTGTATTACTGTTATTATTTATTAGAAAAGAAAATATTTACATTTGTTGTTTTATTTAAAGTTTATTTACATTATTTATTATGATTATACAATGAATCCATGTATAAATGAGTTGTCCCCCTTTCATGTTTATGCGATCGGGATTTGTTAAAAACTCTAGTGATAAAATGAGTGAAAGTGAAGTAAATATCATCTTCTTTGACCCAGGGTCAGAGATGAATATAGAATCCTGGATGAAACATTTTGATAAAGCATGCATTTCTGATAAAAGGATGAAAAAATGGAAAATGCAAAATACTCTAAATGTTTGAAGGGAGAAGCTTTAAAAGTGTTCATTAATGAGTGTCTAGAGTGTACTACTTTCAGTAAGATAGTTGAAATTCTTTCTGAAAAATTTATAAAAGTAGAAGTTCCTAGATTTTCTGATTTTGCTTCTATGAAGCTAAATGATCTTAATGAATTAGAGAGTTATTTCAGAAAAAAGATTGAGAATGGTAGACAACTTCATTTATGTGAAACCATCATAGTCCAAGGTTTGACGGATGGTTTGTGGCCAGAATAACAGAATTATATGATTATTAACCCTCCAGAAAGCACCATAGATTGGTACAGAATGGCTAAACAACTAGTAGTCATTCCCACCTCTCATGTAAACAACCATAATGTTAGGAATAATTCTCAAAGTCATGGATCTTTCCAGTTTAATAACCAGGCTCCAAGACATTGGGTTCGCCAAATCCAGAATTTTCAAAGAACAAATTCCAATTTTCGGCCACAAAACCCTCTTAATGCTCAAAATTCTAGATTTGTTAGCCCTAGAGTACCTACTACTCATTTTCAAAATAAGTATCCTAGTCGACCATGTCGAATGTGTATGAATAGGGATATACAGGATGCTTTCCACTGGGAAAGGACTTGTATTTTTAATGTTGAACCTATGCAATCTTATGTTCCTCCTCCTAGTCAACAACAACAACCTAGTCATAATATATGACATTTATTCGTTAATGGATATGCAAATAACAAGGAGTTACCTTGTGTAATCGACTCTGGTTCTACAATATCAATTTTACCTTTAAAATTTGTTAAGTTGTTAAATGTTAAAGTTGTAAATAGTCCACCTATTATAATTGGCAAAGCCAAAGGAACTGTTGAAATAAACCAATCTCGTAATTTGTTGTTTAAAATAGGTAATGTGCAAAAATGTATTAAATGTTTGTTATGTAAAACTGATTTAAATTATGCCATACTAGGATTGCCAGACTGTTCTAAGTTTAACTTGGTTATAGATTGTAATAAATGTGAAGTATTACAAGGAAACCTTGTATTAAATCGATCTCAAAGCATATCCATTGATAAATTAAAGTTACTTCATTTTAATGTCAATGAAAAGTACCAGAGAGTGCAACCCGATTATGGAAATGTCATGATTCCTCAATGCCTTGATCAAATTAATTCTAATGATTCTAATTTACTTGGGGAGGTAAATGCTATAAAAAATGAAACGTTAAGGGATAATATAAGGGATTATTTAGACATTTTTTCCAAAAAAAAATATGATGTTGGAAAAATTAATATTGAGCCGCAGCGCGTTTTTCTTAATTCTGACCTACCCATATCTATGAGGCCTTATCGCACTTCTGCAGTGGATGAAAAAGAAATTTCAGATCAAGTTCAATCTTTATTAGCTGCTGGTTTAATTAAAGAGAGTTATAGTCCTTATTCTGCCCCTGTTACTTTAGTTATGAAACGCGATGAAGGTAAGAAAACTAGAATGTGTGTATCTAGAATATCGTAAATTAAATGCAATAATGAAAAAATCCCTGCCGGCCCGGCCTACAGGCAGAGGTAGATTTCGAAGTTAAGTATACTAATTTCACCAACGAAAACTAAATCATTATTAGATATAAATCCACTTTAACAGTTTTATCCGTCTGCTTTTGACGAGTTTTTATTTCCTTTTTATAAAATAGATAATTTTATCAGAATCATGTTAAGGCGATATTAAAAAAATATTTTTCCATACTCAACAACTCGAAATTTTCTGGCACATTTTCAGATTAATTTTTAATGAAAAATATATATATATATATATGAAACATGCTGACGTGATTTTTGAAAAGATTTATAAGCGACCTGTGTTTTTATTTTTCTTTCAATTAATTAAAACTCGATTAATAAACAATTATTTTCTCAGTAGGGCAATATTTTTCGTTTCTAACACAATCGGTTTGGGAAATTCTGTTCAAAATGCCCACTTTGACATCATTTTTTGAAATATATTCTACCTCTATCAAAAAATCGATCATTACTGTACATTATATAGTTTCTGAATAAGAGAATCCAGCAATTGGATGCGTTTGAGAGCAAAAATGGATTTAAAAATGTTTGGATTTGAATACACCCTTACTTAGATGATTTCTTTTTTCAACCGCTATGTATTTTTAATTTGTTTTTTCTGTAAGAATTGGTCCTATCCAAAACTTGTCTATCTAGATGTTGTAGACAATATTAAGAAGATATATGATAAATTTATGTTGATTTTATATCTTTTGAATTGACGGAGTTATGAATTTTTTACTTCTTCAATCCCTCTTTTTGTTTTCGTTTTTAATTTTTTTTGCGATACGATTTGGTCCTATCAAAAACTTGTGAATATAAAAGTTGTAGATAATATTAAGGAGATTTATAATAAAATTAATTGGAATTGATATCTTGAGAATTGACGAAGTAAGGCATTTTTTCTCCCAAAAACCCGATTTTTTGCGCCCCTTGAGCCTATTTTAAATTTTATCAAAAATCTGTGATACATGAATTTTTGGCGCTATTTTTAGAAGTAATAAAAACTTTAAACTGGTTTGATATGTACAAAAATTAAGAAGTTATGGGGTTTTTTCAGTTTTCACAAAACCCCTCCCTATTTCCATCCTTTTTGTCCGATTTTGCCCATTAACGAACTTGACCGAGATTTTATGTCCCTTGATTTTATGTATCAGTTTGGAAGAGATTTGTGCAGAATTGCGGAAGTTATCGTGTCCAGAAGAAAGTGATAACACAATTGCTTCGGGAAATTCCGTTCAAAATGCCCACTTTGACATAATTTTTTGAAATATATTCTGCCTCTATCAAAAAATCTATCATTGCGGTACATTATATAGTTTCTGAATAAACGAATCTACCAATTAAATGCGTTTGAGAGCAAAAATGAATTTAAAAATGAGTCAGAAAATAAGCAGTTTGGATTTGAGTGCATCCTTAATGCAATGATTTTTCCAACACAATCCGCTTCGGGAAATTCGGTTCAAAATGCCCACTTTAACAGCATTTTTAAAAATATATTCTGCCTCTATCAAAACATCGACCCTTACGGTACATTATATAGTTTCTGAGTATGAAAACGTACCAATTGGAAGCCTTTGAGAGCAAAAATGAATTGTAAAATGAGTCAGAAAATACGCAGTTTGGATTTGAATACACCCTTACTTAGATGATTTTTTTCTTCAACCGCTATGTCTTTTTAATTTTTTTTTTCTGTAAGAATTGGTCCTATCAAAAACTTGCCTATATAGATGTTGTAGACAATATTAAGAAGATATATGATAAATTCATGGGGATTTTATATCTTTTGAATTGACGGAGTTATGGATTTTTTACTTCTTCAAACCCCCTTTTTGTTTTCGTTTTTAATTTTTTTTTGCGGTACGAATTGGTCCTATCAAAAACTTGCGAATATAAAAGTTGTAGATAATATTGTGGAGATTTATAATAAAATTAATTGGAATTGATATCATGAGAAATGACGAAGTTATGAATTTTTTTCTCCCAAAAACCCTATTTTTTGCGCCCCTTGAGCCCATTTTTAACTTTATCAAAAATCTGTGATACATAAAATTTTGGCCCTATTTTTAGAAGTAATAAAAACTTTAAACCGATTTGATATGTACAAAAATTAAGAAGTTATGAGGGGTTTTCTGTTTTCACAAAACCCCTCCCTATTTCCATCCCCTTGGTCCGATTTTGCCCATTAACGAACTTGACCGAGATTTTATGCCCTTTGATTTTATGTATCAGTTTGGAAGAGATTGGTGCAGAATTACGAAAGTTATCGTGTCCAGAAGAAAGTGATATGTATATATAGATAGATAGATAGGTAGATATATATATATATATATAGTTTTTTACTGAGGGTGGTTTTGGGTTCTAGGAGTCATGATCGGTGTAGATCTGCAAAATGTTTTCAGAAATTCCAACATAGGAACGATCCCAATAGGTAGTATTTCATACGAAATCTACCTAAAAATGATGCTGAACCTTTACCACGTATAGATAGAATTCTTGATAAATTAAGTCGTGTATTTTTCCACTTTGGACTTAGCCTCTGGCTACTGGCACATCCCCATTCACCCAACAGATACTGAAAAATTGGCTTTTGCAACCAATTTTGGACTTTTTGAGTGGAATGTTCTTCCATTCGGTGTCAAAGTTGGTCCCCCAATTTTCAATAGAATTCGTACTAAATATAGAATTAATTTTGCTTGTTATTATTTTGATGACATAATTGTTTTTTCTTCCTCTTTAGAAGAACACCTGCAACATCTAAACCAAATATTTGAATTATGAAGGCTTGAAAATATTAAACTTAAATTATCTAAATGCAATTTTGTTCAAAATAAAATTAATTTCTTAGGATATGAAATCAAAAATGGTACTGTAATTCCAGCTAATGCTAATATTGATGTCATAAAAAATTTTAAACCTCCTTCTAATGTAAAAGAACTCCAAAGATTTTTGGGATCAATTATTGTTTACCATAAATTTATAGATAATTATGCCAAAATCAGACACCCCCTTAACAGATTACTTAGAAAAAATACTTTGTGGGAATGGATTTCAAATTGCCAAAATTCTTTTCAGAAATTAAAGGATGCCTTAATTGTTAAACCTGTCTTAAGAATTTATGACCCTGCATTACCACTTCATATGTTTGTTGATGCCTCACAGGTGGCAGTAGGTGCAGTTATTGAACAACCAGATATTAATGGGTTTTTACATCCAATTGCTTATTATTCTAGAGGATTGAGAAGTTATGAGCAGAATTACTTTATAACTGGATTAGAATGTCTTGCCATCATTGACACCTTAGATAACTTTTATCATTACTTCCATGGTGTAAAATTCACCATTCACACTGATCATGCATCTCTTGTTTGGTTAAAGAATACTAAGCATTTGAGAGGTAGATTATTTAGATGGTCTTTGAAGTTAAGCATGTTTGATTATAATATTGTGTGTGAAAAGGGATCCACAAATGTCGAAGCTGACATGTTGTCAAGAAACCCTGTTTTACATTATTTTAAACCCATAACTTTTCTTCTAGACGTAAAAGAACTTATAGAGATGCAGGAGAAAGATAATGTATGTGCCAAAAACTATCAAAATGAAAATGGGATTATAATAGAAAGAAAGGATTTCGAAAAATAGTAGTCCCCATGTCTTTAAGGAGAAAAATATTAAATGTTGCTCATGAAAAATTTGGCCATCCTGGTATCCAAAAAATGTTAAATTTAATTTCACCTAATTATTATTGGCCTGACATGACTCAGGATATAACTAATTTTGTCAAACATTGTGACATTTGCCAGAAAAATATAAAACCCAGACAGAGAAAATTTGGCTTACTACAAGCTATGCCAACCACAGATCAACCTTTTGAATGTCTTTCTATTGATACTGTGGAAGGATTCAATTACTATAACTCCACCAAAAAATATCTACACATCATAATAGACCACGCGACTTGATATGTCTGGTCTTTTCCATCAAAAAGTGTTACTACTGAAACCTATACTAATTGCTTAAAACAAGTTTTCAATATTCAATGTCCTAAACAATTATTCTGTTTCAACAAGATTTTCAACTTACAGGTTCCCCAAAAAGTGTTGAGTGATAGGAATACAGGTTTCACTTCATCTAGATTTAAAAAAAATTCTTCGAAATCACAATATTAAGCAACGTTTAACATCAACACATCACCCACAAACGAATGGGAAATGCGAAAGAGTGAATCAGTCAATAGTTACTAGATTAAAGTGTAAAGTTAATTCTACTACCTCTAAAATCCCTTGGACAAAACATTTGACAGAAGTAGTCAGTGAATACAATAATACGCCCCATTCCATAACCAAATTCCCCCCTGCTTATTTACTTTTTGGTCAATTACCTTATGATTCCCCCCTCCCCTAAAACAAGATTACTACCCTCCTGTGAATGAAGCCCTTAAAATTGCTAAAGCGCGTACTAATGAATTTCATTTGAAAAGTAAAAAATATTATGACCGAAATTATGTAGAGCCAACGTTTGAGGTATGAGATCTTGTAATTTATGAAGAGTTCAATTACCCCAATACTAGAAAGCTCTCACAAGTTTTTACTGGTCCCTATCAAATTCTTAACAAATTATCTCCTGTAAATGTTCGAATTGATAGACAAAGCCAAAATAGAAATACGGAAGTTGTCCATGTATCTGAATTGCACCCCTACTTTTCACCAGATCAATTAAAATTATCCCATGAGAATTCACAGCAAACGAAAAAGCCCTGACTTAATATTAAATTTAGTATAGTCATAAAATTAATTAAAAAATAACTAAATAAATTAATTAATCAATCAATGCTTTTCTATATAACAGTGTGTTCTCGAAGGTCACGAGAACATTACTGCTGAAATTTTACTTGAATTAGTTGTTTACGGTAAGTGGGTTGATTTGAGTTGAAAATTTCTTATATTGAATTGAATTAGATTAGAATATTAATTAAATTTTTTAATTTATATGTAAACTATGTATAAATGTTAACTGGATTAAAATAACTTAAAAAATATCAATTATTGAACTATAATTATTAATACTAAAACATTATAGAATTTATGCGAATAATTGTTGATTATACAAGTGTCCTGGATTTTAAACCCAACTTTGTTTTTCTCTTGCTTACTTATTTATTTATTTTTTACTGATTGCGTAACCATATAGGAAATGATCGAAAAATTTCGACACATATCGAAAAACACATGTTAAGATTTTGTTTCAATGATATTGCTGGAGAATTTAAGAATTTATTTTTTTTATATTTTTATTTTGACTTGGTATAATTTCATTTCTTATTGAATCTATTATTGATAGGAGATTACTTTTTATGCTATGTAACTTTTACCCAGCCAATATCATTGAGTGCAATAATCTCTTATTATTATTTACTGAAGTGATGAATTAAAATATGACTTTGAAATTATTGATGAGAAATTTGAGTTATTGTTATTATTGAATTAAATTTTCTGTTGCTAGATCTTGTATGATAGAAAGTATAGATAATTTATTATTGAATATTGAGATAAAAGAGAGGTAATAAAGAAAAATAAGTGTTATGAATTAATGATGTTAATATATGAGATATCTGAGAATACTCATAAATTAAATATTGTGATAACATCTGAACATAATGAAAGTAAAATACTTACTAGAGAATTTATGGAAAAGTGGTAATAGTATGGTGCCGCTATTATCATAACAATACAATACTATAGTGTGCATATGGCACTAGCTTTCTTGACAGTTTTTCTTGTGTCAAAAATGAGCAATAATTGAATTTCAATGGATTATAGCATAGTATCAGGACAATATATCATCCCAGTTAAAAAACAGTAGGAGATTGATACTCAGTTCAAATTTTTGTACATAAATTTTAAAATTATTATATTCATGTTTTACCTTTTGTTTATATAACTTGTGAATTGTACGGAAAATTTCTACGTTATGGAGTTTAAGTTATAGAGATTAAACTAATGTTTAATCGTGATGTGGAACGAGTGTAAATTCCTAAGAAAACTCCTAGACAATTCTAATATTGTGAATATCTGTTAATATTGTAAGTAATAAGTTGTTAGTAAAACAAGAGGAGATTATTTAGAATATAATTTACTCATGTTGAAGAAATATTTATATTATCTTTGTAATTTTAAAAAACAATTCCCACAGTTTCGCGTTTAAGCAGTAACTTATTGATTTGGTTTTTGACAGAATTGGAGAAAAATTTCAGACTACCGGGTAACACTATTGTAATCCGAGTTCATGCTTTTCCCCAATGAGCTTGTGGGTCACGAAGCCACCAGATCACCGGTTTTTAGGGAGGGGGATATTGTTATATAAAAATTTTTACTTTTACTATTCATTTAAATTATTCTAAATTGCCGGCATATTCATTATTTCCTTTTTTTAATACGCTCTATTATTTATTTCTAGTTAAATTCCTATAAATTTAAAACGTGTATCTTAATAATAGATTTATTCCAAAACGTAATCTAAACTTTTAATCCCTTCATTAATTTTTATCGTCTACCAAACTGTAAAGTTCTGAACGCAGTTACTTATTTTTCGAATGTTTATCAAAGTCATTTTTACATTTTTATCCTATTTCATCTCATTTTCCCGCCCGCTAGGCGATAGCCTTTTCACATCGAAATCCTTCCATTAGCGGCGCCGGGATTCTTTTCTGTGACGTTACTAGGTCGCTCTCCATTGGCTGAGTGACGGATCGCAGTTTCACTTCGAGTCTCGTTCGTGATTTGGTTTGGCTAGCCTGAAGTTTTCATTTCAATCGGAATTCCTCCGCGCATTCTAATAAATAGCGAGAGCATGAGCTCAGTAGTAGATTTTTTGTGCTGTTGGATTGTTTACTTGATTTGTTACCCGGTGTCCTAAGCCATGTAGAATATTCATTTCGTGAATTAACATCTATTTCGCATGAGTAACTAGTTCATGCTCGAGTGGAATGCTCTGATTTCTCATCCGGTGGGAATTGTGTATTGTTGGTATGTTCTGATGGTATAAACAGTTTCCTATGACTACGTTTCCATGTTTTTAATTGGGAAAACACCAGATTTCTTCATACGCCTTTTTTCACCACTCACGCAGCCTAATCTGCCTTGTCTTCATCTTGAATAAACAAGAGTTTGATTGGACTCTACCAATATTATCACCGCTCTACAGCTGCTAAATTTTCACAGAGTTGATACCTCCACTAGCGATGCTTGTGCTAAGTGGTATGATTGCTATACAACATCACCAGCGGCTGATTAATATGTGGTACTAATCCAGTAATATGAAATAAAAAACACGACGTGATTGTTCTACTTAACCCATTAAACTGTTTTGTAATATATATACTAATCATCAGCATTAAAACATCATTGATTGCATTTAGAAGTATGGCTAAGGCATACACACGTTTACTAATAAAGCTAATAGATGTAAGCAAAGTACGGTTTATTTTAACATAAAATCTATTTATATAAATGCTACATGTGCCCACCATCGGCAGCAATGCATCGTGCATTCTACTGAATGTGTTCCAACACATTCAGCGTACTTAACTTGATGTTCTTGTTAAAATAAAATGTACCTTGTTTACATGTACAATGAACTTCCATTTAACGAAGTCTCGTCGTTACACTTAAACACTTTATTATGAAGAAAATTCTTTAAATAGAAATCAGTTTAAATTCATGAAATTTGTTTAATAAAATATGCACATAACATATATACACATAAAATGGAAATATTGGAAAAATGTATTTTAATTCGGGCAGTAACTTTTTTTTATGCAATGTAGACATATGAGAAAAATTTAATTAGAATAATGTCTAAAAAATATACACAATAAAGAGAGGTAAACAAAAACTGTAGCGTAGCGTACCTTTTCTCTTTTTTATGTAGATTTCGTATGAAATACTACCTATTACATTCTCCCTTATGTTGGAATATCTGAAACATTTTTGCAGATCTACACCGATCATGACCCCTAGAACCCAAAACCACCCCCATAAAAAACTTTATCTATCTATCTATCTATCTGTTTATCTCTCTCTCTCTCTCTCTCTCTCTCTATATATATATATATATATATATATATATATATATTGTACAACATTTAAATGTATTTCTAAGTAAATCTTTCTCTAAACATTTCTTTGATATTTATTTTGACCTCATTATGACTAGGGTTAATCTTTTAAATATTAATTTACAAAAAAAACATAAAATTCAAAACATGAATACTCAAATGATAATTACTTTTTCAAATCACATATTTAATAAAATTAATATCAATTCTATAATTAATGATAAAATTTGATTTTTTCCTATTTATAATCTTCATATATCAAAAACCTTTAAATATCCGAATACAATTGGTAGAAAGATTTTTAACTACAATACATTTTCAAAAAATACATCTGCTGCAAGTAATTTTCCGTGTAAATGCAATGACCCCACTCTAAAAAAATACATAAACAATGATCATGGACATATAATCACTGGAAATCTCGATATTGTTAATGATTTTAAATTGAAACAACTAATGGGTTATGGTACTAAATATAGACTTCCATCTAAATTTAATGTTAAATCTATTATCAAACAGTTTACATATGATATTGATATTTTTATTTATAAAATTTCTATCTCTTATAATAAGCCTATTGAATATTTTAATCAATGGAAAATATTAGTAATTGAAAAATTAACTATGGCTTTAAAAAATAATATTGCTGATTTGGTTTCTATTAATACAAAGCATTTTTTCCAACAAATTACTAAATTACAAAAAAAACTACGTTATTACATATGTAGACAAATCTCCTAATAATTATGCTATTATATGTAAATCTTATTATCACCAACTTCTTACAAATTGTATTTCTTCTAATAAGTCATTTAAAAAAACTAATGAAAATGTAATTGTAAATAATCGTAAAATTCGAAGTTATTATGAACTATTAAATATTTTATCTACTAACTTTTATTATCCATATTTAGTTCTTATTCCCAAATTTCATAAAACTCCAATTAAATTTAGGACTGTAACTATTGGTTGCAATACACATAATAATAAAGCCAATAAACTTCTCTTAAAAATTCTTAATCAATTATATGTACTTACTACAAACAATGATAATACACATTGTATAAAAAATAGCTATCAACTTCTCAATATTTTAAAAAATCTTCATTGTGTATATAATATAACGACATATGACTTCAAAGATCTTTTTAATAATATAGACCTATTAGATTTACATAAAATTATAAATGCATTATTTAAAAAGTGTTATAAAAAACTGGAATTACCATCTAATATAGATACTGCATATTTTAAATCTTTAACAAACTTCATTATCTATAATAATTATATATTGCAAGATAACACTTTATATTTACAGCATGTCGGTATACTACAAGGCGGTTGTACTTCCAGTTTACTATCAGACTTATACTTATATCATTATGAACGTACTTTTACTGATAATAATCTACATTTATATCGTTATATTGATGACATAATTTTAATTGAAACTGATCAATCTGTAATTACTCAATTTCCAGTAGATTATCCCACTAATTTGGAATTAACGGAAAACCTTTTATCTAACAATACAATTAACTTCTTAGATCTTAAAATTACAATAAAAGACAACAAAACAATCACAGATTTATATGACAAACGTAAAGAATTTAAATTCAAAGTTAATACATTTACAAATTTTAAATCTTGTCTACATCATTCTGTATTTCGAAATATAATACTTAATCATTTATATAGAATAAAATGTTTATGTTCTTCTCCTCTAATTAACAATAATATTAAAAAGCTAATTTATGATGCATTAAATCATGGTTTTCCAAAAGAATTCATATATTCATTAATATACAATTAGTACTTTACTTACATGATCTTTTAAAACAAATTAACACATGCGTAAACAAAATTACAAAAAAATTTATAAAATAAAAAAATATCTATAAAAAATTAAAAATTGTAAAATAATATAAAAAAATTATTATAGGTTGGATGGGTGGGTAGATGTTAGAGTACGGAGGAGGGTGGTGTTGTCTGGATAATACGCAATGGTTAATAAAAAAAGGGTCTTTTGTATTATTACTATATTTTTGATACGTATTTCATAAGGATGTTGATTTGATATTTTATATGTAATTGGTGACTTTCATTAATATTATATTTAGCTTAATTATTGTTTTATCTTATTTACAATCATTTGTTATTAAATTTTAATTTACTAAGGACAATATCATATTAATTACTAATAGTATGCCATTTTTATAGTGATTAATATACATATAAGTATATTTAATATAAATAAAGTTATACTGTATGTATTAAAATTGGGTAATTATTTTTATTATTATTCCTCTATTCTTTTTAATATTAATCTATTTTCACTTTGTGTTATAAAATTTATTATCGGTTTAATGTGTTTGAATGTCCCACATTCATGCTTTTAGGATTTTTATGGCTGTATGAAAATAATCCACACACTATATTTGAGATTTTTAGGTAATGGGAATTTAAGTATCTGATAATCTTCTATATACTTCCATATGTTTTTTATTTCCTGTTCATTTTATAATTATCTTATACATAATAGTTTTTATTAAAGATTTTTATATTATTTTATATATAGATTTATATTAATTATTATTGAATTTATTTTATTTTATAGCATATAGCTATATGCTATATATTATCAATGTTATAGAATTATTTAAATTCTTAGTGTAGTTTAAATGAGTAAGACAATAGAATATTTTGTATGCTTTTTTTAAAAATGTTATTAACAATAGTTTTTAAAAAAATATATAGTGTGGTTTATATTAGGTTTATAATTATTTATATATAAGGATATGTTTGGTTTTGCTGTTTAAAAAAATTTTTACATTCAATGGCTTTCAATTGTTTATCTTGTGACATTTAAATAATAAAAGAGAATTAAATATAATAAATGTGACATTTAAATAATAAAATAAAACTAGATGGCTGCACCAAAATTTGTCTTTTGACGATAAGTTATAAATTTTGTTTTTTACAGCTCCTATTCAGTTATAATTTACTACACCAGGTGGATTTTTTAGCTAAATTTTGACGGTATTGTTAAATAGTAATTAATTAATTTAATAATGCATTTTAGTTATTTTAAATAGTGTAATTACTTTCTATTTATTTTATTTTATTTTATATTAATTGTATTTATCATGGTATTTCAAAATGTATTAACTGCATCCTTTGGTATCAATTACTGTGATTTCTTAACTGTTTTATTCACCTTAATCTTTACGATATTTTGGTAGCCATGTGCGAGTGGATATATTGAAAAATACTGAATTATTAATCGGTATGTTGTGTATTATTTCTATTTTATATCCTATAAATATTTAATCAGGTTTTATTGATTTTTCCATTTCATATTATTTGTTTCTATTCTGTTTTCATTTTTAATCTATTCACTTGATTATAATGGTTGTTTGGGCACAGAGAAAAATAATTTTTAGCTTTAGCTTATTTTTCTCACAGAAAACAACCATATTGCTTATATCATTGAATTCTGTGCCCTGCTTGATAACGTAATTCAATATATAAGCTTTTCCATTATTTGTCGGTGTCCACTTTCTTCTTTTCTCTTCCTTAATAATTCTTATAATAAATTATTTGGCACTTTTTTTATGCTTACAGCTTTAAATCTTAATATTACGGTTTTTGATGGTGGTAGGTCATGTTTAATTAATGGTTATATATATATATATATACCACTTTCTTCTGCACACGATAACTTCCACAATTCTGCACCAATCTCTTCCAAACTCATACATAAAATCAAGGGGCATAAAATCTTGGTCAAGTTCGTTAATGTGCAAAATCGGACCCAGGAAATGGAATTAGGGAAGGGTTTTGTGAAAACCGAAAAACCTCCTTACTCCATAATTTTTTTACATATCAAATCAATTTAAAGTTTTTATTACTTCTAAAAATAGGGCCAAAATTGTATGTATCACAGATTTTTGATAAAGTTAAAAATGGGCTCAAGGGGCGCAAAAATAGGGTTTTTGGGAGAAAAAAATTCATAATTTCGTCAATTCTCAAGATATCAAACCCAATTAATTTTATTATAAATCACCTTAATATTATCTACAACTTTTATTTCACAAGTTTTTGATAGGACCAATTCATACCGCAACAAAAAATTAAAAACGAAAACAAAAAGGGGGGGGGGGGGGTTGAAGAAGAAAAGAATCCATATCTCCATGAATTCACAAGATATAAAATCCCCATGAATTTATCATATATCTTCTTAATATTGTCTGCAACATTTATACAGACAAGTTTTGATAGGACCAATTCTAACAGCAAAAACAAATTAAAAATACATAGCGATTGAAGAAAAAAATCATCTTATTAATTTAATTTTTCAAATCCAAACTACTTATTTTCTGATTCATTTTTAAATTCATTTTTGCTCTCAAACACATCCAATTGATAGATTCTCTTATTCAGAAACTTTATACTGTACCGTAACGATCGATTTTTTGATAGAGGCAAAATATATTTCAAAAAGGGATGTCAAAGTGGGCATTTTGAACAGAATTTCCCGAAGCGATTGTTTTAGAAACGAAAAATATTGTCCTATTGAGAAAATAATTGTTTATAAATCAAGTTTTAATTAATTGAACGAAAAATAAAAATACAGGTCGCTTATAAATCTCTTCAAAAATCACGTCAGCAAGTTTAATATTTTTTCTATTAAAAATGAATCTGAAAATATGCCAGAAAATTTCGAGTTATTGAGCATGGGAAAGTATTTTTTTTTGAATACCGCCTTAACATAATTCTGATAAAACCAGCTATTATATAAAAATGAAATAAAAATTCGTCAAAGCGGACAAATAAAATTGTTAAAGTGGGTTTATCTCTAATCATGATTTAGTTCTTGTTGGTGAAATTAGTATACTTAACTTCGAAATCTACCTCCGCCTGTAAGCCGGGCCGACAGGGATTTTTTTCCTCAGTATACCAAATCCTTAACTTTAAAAAAGTGTGTACTATTACTTTGTACATGTTTGTTATAAAAATAACACTGTTCATACAAAATTTAGTAATCCGAAGAATTCATCTGTAACATTTTTGTAAAACTGGAATCCCCTTCTTATTGTACAGAAGATTTTTAGCATTTCTTCTTTTGAAGGTCTTTCATTGTCTTCTTCATTGTCATCTTTATCTCTCACTGTAGTTTCTTCGCTACATTTTATTACACTTTACAATATGTCTTCATCAGTAGAATATTCAGTTATCTTAAGTGGTTCTGTTGTGATAAGTGGAATGAACTTCGTTACATAGAAGATATTTTTTGTAATATGGAGATTAATTTATATGTTAATGGTGTTCAAAGTCAAGGTTTTGCAGAAAATTTTGTTAAGTATAGAACGTCGTTAAATAAGGACTTCGTTAAAGGAAAGTTTCACTGTATTAATTTTATTAGTAAATGTCAATCCGCTTTATAATTCCACATTTCTGAATGCACTTAGTGACGTAATAAAATTAGTGATTGGATAGATAAAAAATACATTTCAGGGATTTTAATAATGTTATTTTTATGTGTGAGTCATCATTTCATTACTAAAGAAAGAAAGCTCTGAAGTTTTCTGATTGACCATATTTTGGTGTCTCATACCATTTTTGAGATAGGAAAACCAATCCAGAAGTTCGCCGTTAGTTGGCGGTGCAATGTTCGTATTCACCGTCTACCTCAAATTAGAACAACTGTGTCGAACAAATTGCATTCATCATTAGTTTGATTGGTTGTCGGCCGCGATCTGTCCCAATTAGGTTAATCGAGAATTTAATTTGGACGTTCGACCGAGGTTTCATAGGTTGAGGTAAATGGTGAATAAGAGTATAAGTAGTCTCATCGTGTATTGTATGGCCACTTTACTATATCTAAATACTACATTATTGACTATAGCTTTCAACGTTCTGAAGTAAATGGAGGTAGATGTGGTTATAGAGGGCGCACTAAACTATATACATATTGGTAGAGTTATTTATTATTTTTTATTTATTGAAGCATATATTTCATTATTAAACCTAAATGATCCAACAAAAAGTAAACCTCATACATTCTGTTTTAACACAAAACCATCTTGCAAATGTCGTTAAAGATCCTTTTTGAATAAAATGAAAGGATAAAATGAAAGAAAAATACAAATGGATCATTTTATTTTTCGATTCTGTTTAAGTGCTATACATAGGGGAAAAAAAGGTTTGAAGAACGCGACTGAAATATTTGACGATTATTTTGATTATTCCACCAGCGTTTATAGGAGTTATCTGATTATAGTCCCTAAAGATAGATAAAACAGATTATAGTCTCTGTGGGATTACTAATAAATGTTAGAGATTTGTTTATATATATATTATGTATTTATAGAGTTATTTATATCTTTTTTACTTGTTAATATTGCTTTATTGAATATAGAAGATAAGAACCTAAATGAAGTGTTAACCTTTAGTGGAATAAGCCATACGCCGTTCGTTTTCATTGTACAGACGGCAAAATGAATAAATGAAAAAAATTAATTACATATAGAGAACATACCCTACATTTTAATGACAAAATTGTCCCAGAAAAAAAACAAAAAAACAGAAATCGCCATTTGACTGTCTTCCAAATCATTTTAAGACAGCCCGGTAGGTTTCACTCCTATAACCTGATTATACAGCAATCACTATAACGAAGCCTTGGCATATCCGAGGCCATAAATATGGCGATCAGCATTTAAATCGTAAGTCTTTAGTTTCAAAAATTGTTTTTTAGGAAGATGAGGAAATGTACTATATTTTATGTAAAGATTGAAATGCGATCGCTAAAAGACCAAAAGCACAAAAACAATTTATAAAATATTAAATGAAAAAAAAATTCCTTGGAAAAATATCTCACGCAAAATATCTAATCAAAAATCAGCAATAATTGTCTTATTTGTCTAATCTTTCATAATTTGGTACATACTTTCAATTTATGTTTAAAAACTAAGTTTAGGGGATCGTCTCTCTATAAAAATTATAAAAATCACCGACGTATTTAATACATACACCTTATTTAGGCATCATATTTAGATTCTTTTGGTGCATCTTACTTTAGGATACCAAATGAGAAATCATTCGGTCTAGTAATTTAGGAATTATAAAGATTTAACGTTTAGAACTCCTAATGTACAAATGATTTTAAATCATTTGTAATCGTTGCTAAACACATCTCGATAAGGATAGTCTTTTAAGCATAATTTATCTATACTTAAATAAAAGAACATGTCCTGACAGACTCATACTCAACGCCGAGCCTCAACTGTTAATCCTAGGACAATGAAATTTGGAAGACATTTTCTTTACCCAATGTAGGCACCCACTATACTACATGTAATTTCAATTGACTTCTCAAGGTCAGTTTTCTCATCTTAGTTCAGTAACTATGATAACACTGCATTTGGCTGACTGACTGTTCTACTTGTTCCCATTACAATGAAGGGATGAAGTGGGAAGGACGGATGTCCTTGAGAAGGCAATTGAAATCACATTGAGTATAAGAAAGTATTCGTGAAAATACACCGCCTAAGGGTTATCCCATTTCTTTTTATTGATACGAGCAGGTAGCCTAGCCGGTTTTATCCCGTCCAGGCGGTCTTTTTTTGAGGGGTGAGGTTGAGGGTGGGTATAAAGCTTCTGATGCAAAAAAGCCCGAACTTCGTCTGGGATCTACAAAGTGCATTTTACATGCAAACAGAAAAATATAAATAAAATACTTTATTTTAAATTATACGAAAGTAACTAATAAAAAAATTAAAAACGTATGTAAATAAAGATTTCTCGACATACATAGTAAATTTTATTCATGATCTCGCTAATAAAGCCCTGCCTGTGCTTATCTAGAGAAAAGGGAGAGCTCCGGATAAAATGAACAGAAAAGGGATAACCTAAGATATATAACTATATAGTAAGTGAGCCTGTGGATTTCGTGCCCATAAATTGTTAATACGGTGATTAAAATAACGGGGTCTTGTGTTCTTCTGAGGCCTATATCGGTAATACAGCGATCACTGTTATCGGGCCTTCTGAATTTTGCTTGCATAAATCGTTAAAATGACAATAATTTTAACAGAGTCCTGTGGGTTTCACAACTATAACACGGCAATCACTATAATGAATCCTTGGCATATCAGAGCCCATAAATATGGGATCAGCATTTAAATCGCAAATCTTTACTTACAAAAAGGCTTTTTGGAAAGAGGCGGAAATATGCTACATTTTATATAAAGATTGAAATCCGATCGCTAAAAGACGATAAACTCAAAATAAAATATGAAATAAAAACTTTTCGTTGGAAAAATGTCCTACGCAAAATATCTAATAATTCTTATTCGTCTAATCTTCCATAATTTGGTAAATAATCGATGTTGGCGACAAAATTGCTAAAATAGCTCCAAAATTGCTGGAATACGTGTTTAACTATTTTTCAGTACGTTGAAAACATTATTATAAAGGCATTTTGTAATTTTATGATAATTTTGAACATATTAAAAAATTCATTACTATTTCTTAGCTAAAATTGGTATTATTTTATTACATGGAATAATTTGAGCTAAAATTCAGGGATCAAAATAATAAAATTTTATTTTTTTAAGTCAAAAATGGTTGTTATTTGAGAATGACACGCACAGTTTTTGGTACAAAGCATCTCATTCATGCAAAATGTCCACATTAAACGAATGTTTACCTTACATAATTATCACCAGATTTGTATTAACCTCTTTGGAACGAGTTCACAGTGGGATGTTTCGATGATCTAGGTGGACAAAATTCATTTTTCCGATTATCTCGTAAATTGACAAAAACCGTGTGTACAGGTAGCTAAATGCCTGTATTTTCGAGATTCGTACGTGTTCTGTCGAAAAAAAAAATCAGAGGTGTCGATTAATTATGACCGTAAAGAAGACATTTCTGCAGTTCGTTTGAGGGAGTTTCAAAAGTTGCACTAGCTTTGAAGTTTGAAAGAACGCTGTGACTATTCTGTTTTATTAGGAAGCACGAGTTTGCTGATCTAATGTCACAGGTTTATCATGGTCAGATTTAACCCCCCCCCCTTTTTTTTAAGTAAGTGGTATTAAACCCGCTTAACCGCTTTTTTCAAAGGTTGTAATTTTGGATGGTTCTTGATGTTGTTTACAAATTTCATCTTGACTTTTAACATATTATTCAGCATTATTCAGCAATAAGCATTTTTTAAATCAAAGTGCGATTTCTAAAGTATTAAAATATTAAAAAAACTCCTACAGATGTCTGAATATCATTAAGATTTTATTAATAAACAACCATCATATTAACTTGCAATGCATGTATGTATGTTTAGTTCAAATCTTGCTAGTCAAATTTAAACGACTTTTAATTATCCAATTGAGCCGAAACAATGAAAACTTGTACTTTGGATGACAATACAATATTATTATAATTTAAAGAACATAGAAGTTTGTTTACAATACTGTTTCTACAGGGCTTCACAAAAATTTCGATTAAAACTTGCAAGTTAATTTTAAACCAGTTTCAATAACCTGATTGAGCTGAAACTTTGCTCAGGATATGTAGTTCTGATGACAATGCAATATTATTATAATTTATGGAACGTAGCAGTTACGCTTTTTTTACAGAGCTACATAAAAGATCGCGGAAAGATTGTTGCAAAAAAGCATAAATTTTAATTAAATTTCAACGAAATTATTATAGGTTATTGAGATACACAATAGCATTTTTAAAATTGAAAACAAAATGCTTAGTAGTTGTATTTCTTTTACAGGAACACATAAAAATTTCGGATACATTACCATCTATATGCAGAAATTTTATTTCAAACTGAATAAAATTTATATAGGTTATTTATTCACTCAACAGCATTTTTTCAAACAAAAATAATTTTGGTAGCATTGATATGTTTTACAGAGTAACACAAAATATTAAAATAATTTAATATGATTTTATTTAAAAAGATTTATTTTTCAGGATGACTAGACAAATTTCTCGAGCAATTCTGAGTAGACAAAAATACAAAAAAGAAATAAATGTTAACTTACATGTGTACATTAAATTGTGTTTCACTTAATAGTAAAATAAGTATGTTTAACGCATTATTTGTAATGCATTATACAGAGTGTCCACTAAAGTCCTACCCACGCTTTAATTGCCGAGCGGTTGCAGCTATAGTCATAAAAGTGGTATCTAGGTATAGTAAAGTGGCTATGCGATTCCAGATGAGACCGCTTCCAGCGCCACCTGGTGAAAAACAGCTGAGTTAGTATTCCTATTTTGAAAACGAGATTCATATTCAGAACGAGATTTATTTAGCATTCATGTTCACAAGGTGTCGTCATTCACTTTTATCCCCTATTTCGAATCGTTTTCGCGATAGAAACGCTAATGCCGCCATTTTGTACCAGATGACGCTGTAGACGGTCACATCTAGTAGCACATAGCCTCTGTAATAAACCTAGATACCACGTTTATGAATATAAATGCAGTCGTTCGGCAGCTAAGAGGGCTGGAACGGACTTTAGTGGGCACCCTGTATTTTTATTTTAAGTCATTGTTTTTAAATAACCAAATATTTATCACTGTTTGAGTATTTGATTAGTGATGCATTAAAAAAAACCCCAGCAAAAACTAATTAAACTTCAACGAAATAATTTTGTCCATCTAGATCGCCAAAACGTATCATTGTTGAGCGTCGGGTATGCGTGTCATGTAGGTTGTGTAGGTTGTGTAGGATATTCATTTTTGAGTACCCCTATTTCTAAGTACTAATGTTCGCTGTACCTAATAGCACAATTTCTGTGAATAAACAAGGTGAATATTACTACTAGAAATAGTGGTACTGAAAAGTAAAAAAGTAGTTTACCAGACGATTGTACGGAAGGAGTTAAAGAACTTGAAAATTTATATCGTTTTACAAAATTATTTTCCATTTACAACGTGTATTACAACATTAATCTACTTCCGTAATTTTACACATTATATTGATTCAATTATTTTAAATCACACTGAAATGTATGGGTACGCCCATTGTTACTCTTGTGACCTCCAGAGCAAATTTTCAAAAATACTTCCAATTACTTTATTTCAAAATATATTTAGGATTAATTTCATGGAACCACTTAAAAACACATATGATGAATCACATGAATCACATGCAATATGTAACAAAAAGCATTTTACTTGTCTAGATAATAAATGAAAATTTTGTTACACTTGTGACCGCTGGAAAATGCAATATTCAAAAATTGTGTTAGACGTACAAATTTTTTGAATTATACGAGTATAAGAATATAGAAATAAAATTTACAGAATATAGCAGAGTAATTATATCTTTTTAAAAAAGATTAATCAATGAACTCATCTGTTAACACATGAATTAGTTATAATTTATTTTGTAAAATACTAAGTGTTACTCTTGTGACATTTTGTCCATAATGGAATTTTAGCATTCAATAGAAATAATTCATTTTAAATACAGCCCCATTAAAATGTGTTTTAAGAAAAAATTTTTTCATACCAAACAACTTTTAATGCTGATTAAAGTTTAAAATAACAATTAAAGAATGTAAAAAATATATATATATATAATTAAGCAGAGTTTGTAAAATATTCGAGAGTTTATCAATCTGAGAGCATTAATGTCAGCCGCAATTTGATGTTTTTGCCCCAAGTAATACGGTCACTAGATTTAAAATTTGAGACTTTCTTTTGCTTTTAACGAATCTAAGCACTTTATTTGATCATCATTATTTAGTACTATCATGTAATACCATGAAACTTTTAATCATTATTTTTTATTCACTATAACCACATAGCAACATTTCAGTTTCTGCTACTGAACAGAATAAATCATTGTCTTTATTTTCAATAATTTTATTTCTAACTTCAATTTTATAATTATTTACTTAATGAAACATAAATTCTTTGTGCGAATCATGTTTAGAGGGGGGGGGGGGGGTCAATGGATTTCCTTTTTTTGGGTGAGTTGGGTTGATTTTTGACGGCCAATCATCAACTCGAGGGATATAGGCCCAGGTGGAGGGTGCCCTTCTTGGGGGTCTTTCTAAGGGAACCTAACACGTATTTACGCTTGGAAATCCATGGTTCGAAGAAAACCACGAAAACACCGAACGATTAGGCCGACGGGCATGATTGGGTTCGAGTCCAGCATCTCCTGTCTACCAGCTTCGAGAGCAGAACCACTCGGCTACTGGTGGGGCTTTTTTAGGTGGGAGGGAATTACATCTCTTTATGGGAATTTTTTTATATTGAAAAATATTCCCAAATCCAAACTAACTACTTTTCTGATACTTTCGCGAAGTCATTCTCATTTGTAAATGCAAAACATTTGCATCAATATTCGTAAAAATATAACATCTACCGATTTTGTTCAGATAACAAGAAATGAAAGAGTTTCCCATTTTCTTATAAAGGTAAAGATTCATTCGAAAAATGTTGTCACAGTTAGCATTTTCAGCCAAGTTTTACTAGTTGACAGCCACAGAAATGTCGTCACAAGGGAAAATTTGGCTGTCACTTCCGGAAATTCAGTTTACAAAGTCTAACAATTGTCAACGATTAAACAGGGCAAAAATTTTTTATTAAATTTTAGAGGTAACAAAAGCGTACACATTAGCAGCTATGTGATTCTATTAGTGTCATGAAAATTGCAGGTGTAGCCTCTTTTTTTCTGTTCAAAGTGTTAAATAGATTTTTCAATCGAACTTATACCTTTGGAATGGATCATTTTCTTCTGATGGACTGATGGTTTCCATTATTGTGAAACAGCCATTATAAATGAAGTTTTAGGTGAAGATGAAAGAGCAGTCGTAAAAAGTTAGAATTCTGATTTTCTGGTCAGAATGGGAAAAAAATAACCATAATTGTTTTTAACAATTATGGCGATTTTTATGACCATTTTTCCCATTCTCTTGGTGAAACACATTCTCTTGTTGAAAAGTGTTTATGCTTTCGGTTTGTCTGGCCGTCAGTCCGTCTGTCCATCTGTCCGTCTATCCACACTCTAACTCCCGTAAACATACTCGGATTTTCATGAAATTGATAAAGGTTATTTAGGGTCACCGAAGCATGTTTGTTACTGTATATGAAGTATGTAGGATTAATCATTCATTTTCAGGGGCACTCAAAAGTATTCGATTACATTATGGTAAATGGAGAAAAATCGTTTGCAGAGTATTTTAATGATATTGTGCTATTTCAAAGGCATTGAAACTGATATAAATTACTGCATTTCATTACGATCACGTTAAACAGGGCATTCATAGCGCTTTTTATTCATTTACAGGACACACAAAAGAAATCGGTTACAGTACAGTCTTTGAGTAATAATTGCTGAAGTGTACGGTTTAAAATTTGGTATGCGCTTTTAAATTTAATTAATTTTTTTGCATCTTACTCGTTATATATAAATTCTATACCTCAAATACAGGGCTGCACAAAAGTATTCAGGTGCAGTTCTCCTTATTAGAGGAAATTGCTGAAGGTAAATTTTCAACTGAAGTATATGTATCTCTTACGTGAACTAAATTTTGGTATGCATGTAGTTAATAGATTCAAATCTATGCATCATATACAGGGCTTCTGAAAAAATTCGCATAATTTCCAATTGTGGATGGAAACAGCTGAAATTGGGTTTTGAAATGTATTATGCTTTTCCATATGGTCGAATTAGATGTAATATTTGAATTTTTTAAACGGTGCAATTTTTGACATTATTCTGAATGTGTTGGAAAGTGTTTCATAATCTATGCTTGAAGCATGATTTTTTCTTACTTGTTACAATCTAAGAAAGGTTCTTTAAACAAAAAAGTCTTCTCTTATCGAATGTTTATTGGACTAATGTCATTGTGTGATCTTTTTCACGCCTTTCTGACAATAATCTACAATTAACTTTAAAGAATTTTTGATACAATTTTGATTGACAAGTACTTCAATATTATTTAGCTTTTTAGTTAGAGAAGTGGGAAGTTTTTATTTCAACACGCTTCACAATTTTGTCCAAAGCTTATGAGTCAAAGATTTATTTTTCATTTCCACATCTCAGATTAGCTAGTTCTCTGCCTTTTCTTTTTCTTAATTTTGCCTTTCTCTTGCTGAAATTTTGCTAGCCTCAAAGACATTTTTTCTTTTTATCATAACATATTTTGTTTTGTTTCTTTCTCATCTCAACATATTCAGTTTCATTCTTGTGGTCTTCTACAGAATTTTTCCTGCTCCGTAAAACAATGTCAACTATAACAAATAATATCAGAATCCTTTCTTTAAAATATATTATCAGAATCCTTTCCATGAGTGATACTGTAAGAATCTCTGTTGATCACACTCTCAGAAATAGAATTCTCACTTTTGACGATTTAGCAATCCCCAAGCTGTATTTCGTCGTTTTTGACGATCATTTCCTATCACCATCACGTGACTTTTAAGGAAAGGTAAACTTTCAGATATTTGACGAAAGTTTTTCCTCAATCAACTGTCAGACTCAATGCATTTTAAGGAAACCGTTGCTGTACCTCCTCAAATCCTGCGATTTTAGCAAGCAGATATTTGCTTGTTTGTATTAGTCCCGTAATAATTTATTTTTAAAACAGAACTTTTTAATGCTTTTCAGAAAATACTGAAATATACCCAGATAGCATTTTTTGCTTTTTAAAGCCTTTTTACAACCATGCTACGTAAATGTTTGAATGCTTTTTAAAGGCTTCGCATGAAAAGTTTGTAAATGTTTTGTAAAGGATTGAAAAAGGTTGCTAGTTGACGCTATCTGAGGGAGTTTGTAAGTGTTTCATGATAAGCATGTGAAAAGGAAGAAACGAAAGGGTAGTTAGAGGAGTTACAATCAAAGATTGATGAAAGGCTTTTATTACAAGCGTGTATAAAAAAATGAAAATGAGGTTTTTATAAATCATAA
This sequence comes from Maratus speciosus, assembly GCA_963932465.1. NCBI lineage: Eukaryota > Metazoa > Arthropoda > Arachnida > Araneae > Salticidae > Maratus > Maratus speciosus. The sequence goes on from OZ010789.1 coordinate 467,927,835, forward strand.
AATCTTATTTGATAGAAAGATGAGATAAAGAACTCAACTTAGAATTTTTCTGAGCTGAGCATATTTTTTTGTTGTTGTTTGTTTGTTCCTGTGGAAAATTAAATTTTAGTCAATTATTATCTATACATTGAAAAAAACTGGTTTTTATTAATCCACATGTTTATCAAATTGCTTATTTTAATTAATATGTTAATTTTTTACCTTGAAAGAAATTCTTACATCCCTGTCCTTTACTATGTATGTATAAAATATATGTTTAATTTTTATCAATTCGCTACAGTATTAGATCCTATTTTAATAATAAAAAAAGCTTAATAATGTTAAGAGGATACTTCACTCGCACAGAAACATCTGATTGCTAATGTTAATCCGCTGAAAGATTTTTTTTTTAATATCTCGCTTGCTTTTTTTTTTTTGCATTGCATACCTGCAGTTTTGATACAAAGGCCATTTTTCGACTTTGTTTTACAAGGTTTTTTTGCTTATTAGGATATATTCAGAACTGCTTTCAAAAGCGAAAATACTCTAGTGAAAAAAAAAAAAACAAAAAAAAAAAAAAAACATTGCAAACAAAACTGAAAACTTAAAAAAAAAAAGGTGTTTGTACAGATTGACAAGTAACAAATAATAAAATTTACAATATTGAAATGCAAACGAGATATTTAGAAAAATTCTCCCATAGGATTAACATTAGCATGCAAATGTCTACGCATGAGGGATGTGTAATCCCATTAAAAAAAATTTCTTAAGGAAAAACACTTTCATTTGAATAAAAACCATTCCAAGTAAAATTTTAATTAATTATCAGCAGTGAAATTATTGAAGATTAAATACGTGAAATTTTTTACATTGCTAACTCGGCGCAAATCAACAGTGCATTGGAGCACTATTTCAAAGATCCGAGTTCAACATTTTTCACTCTGTTTATTTACGCTTAGTTAGCAACTTGAAAAATTTCACGGATTTAATATTAAAAAATCATTCTTATACACATAGGCATAGAGTCTTGAAAATTATTGGTAACTTAAAATTAAAAAAAGCAAAGGGATTTTTTTTGTCATTTATCCTTTAACAAAAGAAAAAGGAGAAATTCAATAAAATAAAAAAAACTAAAAGCTTTTTTATATTAGAGGGTAAGAAAAAGTATTTAAAATGTTACAGGGACTTGAGAACATACAACTCTATGTCTATGCTTATACATAGTAAATTTAATTATACTTTCAGTTACTTACCTTTTGAATCCAGTTCACTATTCAGGATCAGATAATTTTTTTATTGTATACATATATAATGAAATCTTGTGTTTACCTACAATAAATAGCACATCAAATATGTGGAATTCCAATATAGTGTACATTTAATGACTGTAGAAGATTGTATATTTTTTATATTACTACTTCATTAATTTTTTAATTCTTTCATTTATTAAACTTATTTCTTAGAATTTTCAATTATTATTTATAGAATATTGTCAGATTTATAAAATAAATCCTCCATAGGATTCTGATTGATGACCACAGGAATATATTTAGTCTTTTATCTGAAAATAGTTTAATGATGCAACATACAAAAGAATTTTTTTACAAATTCATTGATCTTTCCAGCATTTTTACATAAAAAGAGTAATTTCTTGCTTGTTTAACAATGTAAATTACATATTACAATAAGACAAATTTTAAAAATCATCTGCCTTCCTCCCTTCTCCAATGTTTTTCTTTTACCAGAGAAATATTATCCTATGTACAACAGAGCAAATACTAAACTAACATTATTTTTTTTTAGTTTTTTAAAGTATAATTTAACTCACTTAAATTGTTCTTTTTCTGATTGTAATTATTTTTAATAACTTAAGACTGAAGCAATGAAAAATATTTCTCAGTATCAAGGAAATAGTCTCGAAAACAAATGAAACATCATTCAGTTTATAAAATTCTATTTATTTACATATAAAGAATTAATATAGTAATTTATTTACATATAAAGAATTGATATAATTAACAGGTACTTCATTAAATTTTTTTTCTTGATTCATTCTTTTCTCTCTAGAAAAAAATAAAAAATAAAATTATAAACACACAAATTACATACGTATAGTAAAAGTAAATAAAGTACAGTGTGACCTCGAAAATCCAGGATTCAAAGTCATCTCGCCGCTTTTTTTTTTTTACACTTCCACCTTATAGGAGAAAGAATAATAATAAATCGTTAAACAATTAAAAATTTCGAGATTGAAAGCAATGGATTGGCTGACTGTGAGATCGCAGATGCTATGCTAAATTGAATCCCTTCTGAGTACAGAAGAAAAGGTATCAGTGGAAAAATGCTTAAATTTGACTGGAAAACTAACATCTGCTTTAGATAAATAAGACTATATTTTCAATATTCTACATTTGTGTAAAATTAAAACTTGTTAAAAAGCTGTTCAAATAATTGAAGCAAATAAAATTGACATCGATGTTTAGGAAATTACACGAGAAGAAATGATATATACTAGATTTTTTTTTTGTAACATAGAAAATATGAATAGAAACTTTTAATTTTAATATTTTTTAAAATATTTAATTTTCTATTTTTCTCACATAACTATTACTTGGGTATGAATTAAATTACGAATAACGGCACCATTAAGACTATTAAAAGTATTTTTGAAGTCAGAAATTCGGCATCGTCATGGTCCTGACAATGCCGGATTTTCGAGGTTATACTGTACACAATAGAGAGTAGAGAGTGACACAGACAGAATCTTCATCTGGGATTGTTACTCATAAAATGAACGTTTTGATTTTGTGATACAAAAAAAAAAAAAAAAAAAAAAAAAATCCCTACATAATGAAAAGCACAAATAACCATAATAAATCTAGCCTTTATGTGTTTAAAGGTTTCATAAAAGAGCATTTTCTTATATCTTCAGATGATGGGGGAAAAAAAAAAAGATTATATTCTATCAGCAGAGGGAGTACTGAAGAGTGTATAGTGTACACTAAAGAGTAAACACTATAGCTACAAACAGGATGGTTCAGTGATATATATAAATGAATACATATCCGATATTTATTTTCAAAATATCATGAAGTTTGATATTTATTTTCAAAATATTGTGTATATTTTCAGTCGAGCAAGAGTAAATGGATTTTTCGACTTTGTCGTTCTGTAGATAAAGAACTTTTGCTCTGGCAATATGACAATTTCAGCCCCCCCCCCCCCCAAAAAAAAACCCAGTAAAGTACCAATTATATGTCTTTCAGGAAACCTTTCTAAAACGATGCATAACTGAGAAAGGTGTATAATCGAAATTTTAGTCGGCTAAGGTGCAAAATCTTTGACTGTAGAAATACAATGCTGCAATCGCACAAATTGAATTTTGATACCATTTTTGATTGTTTTAAATACATTATATATTGAAAAAAAGTTAGCCCTTTGCACTCGAGGACTCCGGAGCGGAGCCATTTAAAATTTGTCTTCAAACTTGAGGGCTCCACTACGGAGGCAATAAAAATAATTTTGTGATATCTGTCTAGAAAAGCCAAGATTACACATAGGCAATTGCTTCAAGAGGTATCACACTTTACGATTACAAAATGTAATAATTTTATAATTTTTAGTTTTTTTTTTTATACATCATAAATTTGTATTCGTATTCATAAAGAATTAAAAAAATAATAAGATATAACTAAAATCACTTTGAGTTGCTGGTAATACAAATGAAAAAAACCTTTGAGTGCAAAGGGTTAAAATATTAAAAAAAATAATTAAATAATTTCTAAAATTGAAAAATAAAAGTTACAATTATCAAACCTTTCATATCAGTTGCATACCTTGTTAATTAAACTAATTTTTAATCATCGTTTGACAAGCCGATTTACTTTAAAGACTTAAGCAAAGCATTATTTCAAGAATCAGAAGTAAATTTGCTTCATATACTTTTTATGCTTTCTGTATATTAGTAAAATATAGTAGTATAGGCTTGTTTATGCGTAGATGTAATAGTTTTTCTATTTATTGAACATCATACTGTATATTATTCATAATTTAAACTAGACTAAAAGTAGAACTTTCGTTTATACAAGAAGTTTAACATAAAAGAAGGTAGAGGGAGGAATGGGACATGTTTAATTCTTTCTTTTTAATAAGATGAATGTAAACTGCTAATATGCAAATATTTTTAGAAGGTAATATATTAATTATAACATTATAAATATATTCATTTACTTCAAAACATAAATAAATTGAACTGATGATTTTTTTAATGCTATCTCTCAGTGACCCGGAGCCGAACAATTTTTGATGCTCCAGCTCCAGCTCCGCTCCTAGAGAAAATACTGTGGCTCCAGCTCCGGCTCCGGCTCCAACTCGGCTCCGACTTCGCACTTTTGAGTTGCAGATTTTAATTTACACATTTAATTTTTTGCTCACAAATACTTTCTACCTTCATTAAAGATCTGACAAAATGCATTTTTCTTCTCATCAAACTTCAAATGCTTGTTCAGAAAGTATGACATCTTTTAGCTTTTGCTTTTAAAATAGAAAGTTTGGTGGAATTTTAAACACAAAAATCTTAAATTTCTTTTACACTTTTCAAACAGCCAAAATTGTACAACTACACATGCAAACAGGCGGCCATATTTGTTTTCGAATAGTGTTGTCACTTAGTTCAAGTAGAAAGTAGAAGTAAAGTAGTGTTACCATGTTTCGAGAAGGTTTCCTTCTCTAATAATAATAATAAAAACCTAAAATACTGAATAATGATGTACAGTAGAAGATCTTTATAACGCAAACCTAAAAATGCAAGGTTGTGCGTTATATAGAATTTTGCATTATATGGATCACATTTCACACATCACTAAATTTACCTTATAAACACGACCATATAAATCTGAAACATACCAAAATACATTAGAGTATCTTTATACTGCACTTCTTGTCACCAGGAATTATCCAAATTATAAATTTTTGCATTATATGATCATTTTATATTGTTTATTTTATAAACATGGTCCAACTATACTTGGACCCAATCATTCATTATATTACTCATTTCCAAAAATATAATATTTATTGTAATAATAGCAATTTCTTTTCATTAAAAAGTTTTGAATTAAGGAGATAAAGTTGAATTAATGTACCAAATGTAGTTTTCTAGAGAGTAGCAATTTTTACGATGTGGGATTTCAAATGCCTCTTACCTGCAAAATTCATTGTTTACATCTGAGAAGTTGTGCGTTATATGGAGAATTGCGTTATATAGAATCGCGTTATAAAGATCTTCTACTGTAATTAAAATATTTTAAGCCTAGAAATTTAAAAGACTGAAAAAAAAAAGATTTAAAAGAATATTAAAAACTAAAGGAGCCCTGGAGCTGGGGAAAATTTAGAGCTCCAGCTCCATGGAAAACACAGCTCCGGAACGCTCCGGCTCCAGCTCCGGGTCCCTGCTATCTCTGATTGACAATCCTGAATTTTCCTTCCAGTGATGAAGTTACTGAAATTTGATATTGTAGCACAGACATCAACCTACAATCTTTGTTAGACTGTATATATAGCCAACAATAGACTATTTGCCCCTTATCATACATTGTTTTATAGCTGTCCCATACCTCCCTGTTAGTGGGAAGGTATGGGACACATTTTGAAATTTATAATTTCTTTATAAAATTGTTTCTGCAAATTATGTTTCTATATTGTTCAAGGACATTAGAGAGTGTTTCATTTTGTATTCTATATATCAAAATTTTGTTTATGTGTCAAATAAAGTTGATTTTCTTATTTTTGTAAAAAGCATCACATTCCTCCCCACTCTCCCCTCAAGGTCAAGTAAATAATAATTAATGTATAATTAAATATGCATAATAAAGATGAGATACATTTTCCAGGAATTATTCAATGGAACTTTCCTCATAAAGGTATCATATTAATTCACATCAAAGTCGTAAAGTAAGGAAGTTTTATTTCAGGTTTAGCCAGTCTTAATAATAATAAAAGCTTGATTAATACATAAATATATTTGATAAAAAGATTGTGATTACCAATTATCAGCAATATCTTGATTTTTTTCAGAAATAAATTTATACTTTCTTCACGAAAAAACAATGAGTTCAGTCATATATCGAGAATTATATACAGTAGACTCCCTCAAATCCGCACAGCTTGGGACCAGTGGTTGTGCGGAATTTAGAATTTTGCACATTTCTGATCATTACTTTGTTTACATTTTTTAAACAGTAATTTGAATGTAATAATGCATTCAAAATTATACATAATGCTTGCAATATGGTAAAATATTAAAATAATTAAGTAAAGTAATAAACTACAATGATAAAAAGTAAGATAATTTTGAAAATGATTAAAATATTGAAAGTAAAGGTCAAGTAAATGATCAATAATGTATAATTAAATATGCATAATAAAGGTAAGATACATTTTCCTTGAATTATTCAATGAAATTTTACTCATAAAGGTAACCTATTGATTCAAATCAAAATCATAAAGTAAAAAAGTTTTAATTAAAATCTTAAAGTAAAAAGTTTTCAAAAAAATGGGTTGCTCATGGAGGGAGTTCAAATGGGATCGTCTCTGAATGGAGGTAAAATTAGTATTGAGCCTATGGGAATAAATTTCGTTCCATGAAAAAATGATCGGTCAAGGAGGTGGTCGCACAGGGAGGTTTCACTATATATATGTGTGTGTGTGTAAATATATGTATATATTTAACACTGGCGTACAGTTACAGAAAAATACAAACTTTCATAGGAAAAAGAAAACATTATTCGTACCATTGAGCATGAACTCACAAAAACAAATTTTGTTAAAATATATAATAACCAACCTGTTAAATTAGAACAACTGTCTGTTCCTCTTCTTGCTGGGCAATTTTAGATTTTGTACCCTCTGTTAGGACTTTGTTCCAACATCATCTGTAATTTTCTCAACATGCTAGCAACCATGACTTCAGCATCTTTACCAGATGATGTCATTAGTTCTTGAAACTAAAAAATAAAACATAAAATAATAACAATGAAGAAAAAACTTTTAAACCCTTCATGACAAGCCTCCCTTGTACCACTATTTTCAAATAGTGACTTTTTCCTTATTTAATAAATTTATATTAAATAAGGTAAAAATGGTACTTTTTAGTTAGCCGGTCGCCACCCAACAAACACAGAACTTGTGGGCCACTGATGGGTTCGTTAGCCTTGGCCGAAATTGTCTGATGGCGGCCCGCTATCATTGGCCGTAACGGCTCCGTCAAAAAAGTGTCACGCCGGACACAATAAGGCCGGAAGGAAATTGGCCGCAAGTACAATAAGTTGCCCACAAACGCGCCATTAACGGTCATCTAAAACTGATATTAAGCCACAAACTGGCCACAATTACACATTTAATGGCATTCCTGAATAAAAGCTTGCCACAGCTATGCCATTAAGGGTCATTTTAAATAAAATCTAGCCACAAGCCAGACACACTTATGCCATCAATGGGCATAATTAATGAATGCAAGCCGGAAGCTAGCCACATTTGTGCCATCAATGGGCATCATTAATGAATGCAAGCCAGAAACTAGCCACATCTATACCGCTATTGGTTATCATGGATGAAAACTAGCCCGAAGCTGGTCGGAATTATATTGTTTACCCCCCCCCCACAAAAGTTCAGTAAATGATTTTTTTGGGGGGGGGAGGGGGGGGGGGGCAGAAAATTTTTCTTCTAAAAAATATTTTGATAAAAATTAGAATCTAAATTTACTGGTTTTGAAGTGTTTATCTGAAAACAGTTTATATTATAAACTGTTTTCACATATTATATATTAAATTATACTATGTAAAATTTGGAACAGGTCTAGGAAATTTTATTTTTTTAAATATGTTCTCATAACACCATCCTGACTTTCATACATGTTTTACTTTAACATACACTTAAGTTAAAAACAATTTTTATTAAAAGTCAAATAATTAAAAAAGAATAAATTTTACAGAACAAAATGCATTTAGATCCTAAATTTTATCAAAACATTTAAGACTGTTCTCAAATCAAAAGGGTTAACTTTCTAACGTAAGTTTTAATTCATTTTTGTTCGGATACGCATGAAACTAGGTGTTCAGAAACTATGCCATCGAACTGTTTTTCAGTTTTCTTGTAAACGCAATAGATCTTTCAGAAAATACTGTCAAACTGGGCATTTTGAACTGAAGTTCCGAACGAAAGAAGAAAATCCAGTCAGTAGGGGGAGAAAAATGACGTGTCACGTGATCAAAATCTCTTATAACCCGATAGGTAATTGATTGATCAAAAAATCGAAAACACAGATTCCAAATCGCTTCCAAGGTCAGGCTTTCCAATTTCATATCTTTCCATTAAAAAATGAATTTGTAAATATGTCAAAAGGTTTTGCACTTGTTGAGCAGATCAGTTGAGAACAGCCTTAAAAGATAATTCCAATGGAGGCATAACTGATCTTTATCTACTCATCACCTTTGAACAGAACAAATTTCAAATTTGCTGTTAGTAAATGAACGTTCAACAATATTCAACCTTAAATATTTTTATAGAGACATATTCACCTAAAAAATTTCTTTTTTATAGTTGCTTTAGTTTTTATAAATATTGAGATTCCTAAACAGCTGCAAGAACCAAATTTACAGTTAACAAAGAAAATTTGATAACAAAGCCTTTAATGTATTTAAAAAAAATATTGAACATATGCTAGCCAAAAGAGCAATTTTTTAACTAGTTTCTTCATTTCCATTCAAAATTGTTATATAACAATTATATCCGACGCTTTTATAGTACCATGTTTTACACAGAATTTCTTACCTGGATGTTTCTTTTAATTATCCAACTGGAAAATAAAATACAAGACCACAGGAGTTTCATTTTTGTAAACTGAGAAAATGTTAACTTTATTGATCATTAGAATTTAAATCGATTTTTTAAGATAGATTATTTATGTAATTTGGTACTTTAAATTATAGTTGAAAATATGCCACTTCATTACAATAATTTCTTTGGTGTATAATTAATCGGGGGGGGGGGGGGGGGGGGGGGATAGAAGTGTGTCTATAATGTAATATGTTGTTGTAGTCTGTTAAGGTCTCCCCCCCCCCCACACACACACACACACACAACCCATCCTTGACATAATACCTCATTTCATGAACTGTAAAAGAAATTAATTTTCAACATACATTTTTTTTTTTTTCAAAATTATTATGAATTGACAGAAGGCCAGTTGGCACCACTTTTAAAGTTTTTTTTTTTTTTTCATTATTCAATCTTAGAATTTATTAAAGGCAAAGAATATTTTTCCAAAATATTGGTGGCAGTTTTTTTTAACAATATATAACCGCTACTCAGGCACTAATCGTTCATGTTTTTTTCCAAATGAACTTCATAATAAAAATATATCTTTGTTTTTCTTACTCTATAACGATCATTAAGTAATGAGCACTTTACATTTCATTTTTTAACAATATTACCTAGACTATCAAAAATTCAAATTGCACTATACAATATTATCCATATTAAAATTGTAATTTCAACACTCATTATAGACAAACTTTCATTTAAATCATAACAGTTTTTGAAGAGCAGTTAATATTTAATGTGTCATCTCCAAGCAATACTAATGTATAATTTGTACCATATTACTTTTTCAGGCCGTCAAAGTTTAAAATATATAATCTACATAAATCCAGATATTTATTGAATTATACATAATATATAAAAACTATTAATTATTATTTAACCCCCATTTTTGTTATGAAGCAAAGAAGGTGGTTTTCTTAGAAGGAAAAAGGAGAAATGCTTTATTCCTTTTATTTCACTTTTCTAAAAAGAAAATATATTAAAACACTAGAACTGAATGCCATTTTGTCACACAATTTTATTTTTCACCAAAAATGTAAAGCAATCAAAAATAATTTTTTAATTTATTTACAAGTTGATCAAATTTATTACAAATACATTACAAGTAAAATTATTCCTGTTAGAATCGTGCTATTAGTCAACAAACGTTGATAAAAGAGCTGAAAATTCACAGCCATCTTCTTAAAGAACTTTACTTCCAGATTTTCATATTTTTCTGTAAAACAAAAGAAAAAAACAGAAATGAAAAATTAGTTTTGCAGAACAAAATTAAAATGTTTTTAAAAAATCAAATTATGGAGATACACTACTATCTATCACTTATATTTTCTACTTTCCAGTACTTGAAATAATTCGGTCTTGCAGTTCCACCACAAGGGAGAGCGTGGTTTGAAGCATAATTAACTCAATTGTTCTTGTAACTCATAAATCGTTATAATTATAAAAATTATTTGGTGATTTATTACCTGCACCTGGCTAACAAAAGACTGCTTTTAAAATTATTAAGTTCAAAAAATATTAAAATATTATATTGCCATTGGAAACATGCCTATGTACATTGTTTCGTTAATTTTAGTATATCGGGAAGTGAGTGAAAAATAGAATAGGGTCATTCCACGTCAAATCAACACACTGATTTTACCTCACCATCTCAGAATTTAATGAAAATTTGTAGAGAGTTTGCTTTCATGTAGACTAAGATAAATACCAAGCATTATTGAAATATATTAACCAGTTTGGGAATTACAGTCTTGTAAAGTTGCCAAAATTTGGTCAAAAATGCTACAACTGGACATTTTAAAATGCAAGTTGCAGCTTCCCTAATTAAGATACAGAGCTAGGACAAGTGTCATTATAAAGCATTTTGCATGACCTTTCAAATGACATACAACATCATAGAGGTTAAGTAGGAAAAAATATTTTGAAAATCAAATTCAAAATTTTAAATTTGAATATTTCAAAAAGTACACTTTCAAAAATTCTCAAAAAAATTTATAAAAGGGTTCAGACTATTTTTAATAAGCAGAATAAGTTTGAAAATGGGACAACAATGGGTTCATAGCTTTTTAACATTTCAAAAACTTGCATTCATTGAAAATTTCCTCCGTTATAGGTCTAACTACAATAAGTAGTTGCTATAATACTATAATTATAAAAAAAAAAATTGTCACTTTTTCGGGACAAATTGGTTGCCATTTATAGTTCAGCCTTTAAAGGGTTTAATGTATGAATAAAAAACTGCTATGATTAAAAAGAAATTATTAGGCCTTATTTTGTTTTGTTTTTTTAAATGTTGTATTCAGTGATGGAAAATTTCAATAAATTGATGTTTTTGATTTGTTAAAAATCTATTAGTCCATTGCTGTCCCACTTTCATATTTACTGTACCGGTTAAAAACAGTCTGAACCCTTTTTTAAATTTTTTTGAAATTTTTCAAAAGTGTACTTTTTGAATTATTCAAATTTAAAATTTTGAATTTGATTTTCAAAATATTTTTTCCCACTTAACCTCTATGTTGTTACATATCATTTGAAAAGTCATGAAAAGTGTTTTAAAATGACACCTTTTTCAGCTCTGTATCTTAATTAGAGAAGCTGCAGCTTGAATTTTAAAATGTCCTGTATGTGCATTTTTGACCAAATTTTGGCAACTTTTCAAGGTTGTAATTCTGGAATGGATTGATATATTTAAATAATACTTGGTATTTTTCTTAGTCTACATGAAAACAAACTCTTTACCAAATTTCATCAAATTCTGAGGTGGTGAGGTAAAAAAATTGTCAATTTTGTGTTGATTTGACACGGAACGACCCAATACAAAATTTCATCTTAATACAGAGATCAAGTTAAATAAAAGAATGCAAGAAACAATAAAGCTGACACTATCGCAGAATTAAATTTTACTCTAAATACTGTTAATTTAAAAAAATGTGCTGCACTTTATGACTGACTCTTTATGGACTTGGGGGGGGGGAGGAGGCCATTGTTGCAGAGCAAAACCAGAATAGGCAAATGATTAGAAATTTATGCCTAAATATCTTTAAAGAAATGTTTAGCGAGCCATTGTCATACTAGTAAATGAACAAAGTTTTAATGATTAGTTTTGAAGACATTCAATATTAAAAACCTAGCTAATTTTGGGTATCATCTAAAAGTGAAATTAGTTGCATTATAATTCAGATTACAAACACATTTTATTAATTACTTTAACACTGAATATTATTAGTATTAGAAAAATGCTAAATAAACTGCTTAAACATTATAACAAGTAGCTGAATAGTGAACAAATATTAATAGTTCTTACAAATTCAACCATTTCTTTTTCAATGACTATGTAAGTTCCTGCTATAGTAACAGCTTAAAACATTTTCCATACATTTTAATAAATTGCAATTTTACTTGTTTAAAACTAAGTTCATAACTGAAGTTTTTTACGTTTCTTTTTTAAAAAGCAATAAATAAAACAAAAACCAAACCCTATTGAATGTTAGTCCTTAACTCATTTGCAATGATGCACACATACAGAAATGCACTTCTGATGACACACCGCAAAAATTTAATTTTATCTTCTCAGGGTGTCTATTCCAGCTGAGCTACAAATTTCTTTGACTTTTTCAGGTTTTCCATACCAAAAAAGAAAAAATTCCAGGTTCCAGGTACCGAGATTTAGTGATGTTACACACAAAAAGTCTAAAAGGTTGTGGAATTTGAGAAGAGAACTTTCACAATTGATTCTGAAGAACAAACTATTGATTTTTTAAGATTTTTTTTGTAAAATGTACAAATTGTCGAATACCAAGATATTTACTTCATGGTTAATGATTGCTTGACATCTCTATATTTCTTACATTTTGCAGCAGGGTTGGTAAAAAACCTGTTAAAAAAAAAAAAAAAAAAAAAAAAAAAAAAAAAAAAATGGGTTTTTTTGGTTTAAACCGGGTTTAAAAAAATATATATTTTCCTATTACATACACATGCATATTTATTGATAAAAATAATTTAAATTAAATAATTACAATGAATTATGTAGAAAATTGAAATCATTTAGAATTTAAACATTTATAGTAAAAGTCTTATGTTCCATCCTTTAGTCTTATGTTCCATGAATAAAATGTTCTACATAGTGAAACACTGATACCTCGAAAATCTTAATAAACAATCTTTTGATTACTAATACTATAAATAAATATATGGTGTAGTTTCATAAATATAATATGCTTTTCCATGGCTATTCAAAGTAATTTCTTTGAACTATTTGCCATCTGAGATATCTGATTTTTCTGTTAGAACACTACCTGAATAATTATCTTTTATTGAAAGTAAAGCTTTTTATAAAGAATTCCCGGAATGATTTGAATTTAGCAGCAGAGTCTTTACACGTTTCAAGAAGTATTGTGTATTGACATTTGACACTTCTGAGAAACTGCCAGTTAAAAAAAAAAAAAAAAAAAAAAAAAAGGCAACAGTTAATAAACAGAAATACCTTTTTACCAGATTTTTAGACTACTGAAAACATTGATCTTAAAATGGAAAGTATATTTATAAAAGTTGTCATCCACTAACACATTTAAACAGCCATCAGACTTAATACTCAGTCTTTTTTTTCTAAGCTATGTATAATACATATTACTTTTTAAATGTCTAAACTAAAAATTAATAATATATCTTTTTAGGCATTTTTATGAGACTTTTTTCTATTATGTCTCAAGCGAACCTTATCTCGATTTCCCCCCATTTTTTTGTCAGATCTAAATAGTGGATTGGATTATGCAATAGATGATTTAAATATATGTTATTGCATATTTTAGTTAAAAGTAAACATGTGCTTCGCTAGCACACAATTTTTCAATGTTTTTTTATTTGACTTCATATCTTGAGTTTCTTTTTTATTCTAAGGTTGTTCTCAAATCCGAAAGGGCAACTTTCTGAATAAATCTGCTTATTAAGAATATTTTATTTATTTTGTTTACTGAAAGTGAACATTATTAAGTAACAAAATTTTAACTTTTAACAAAATAATTCTATAGCTGAGTATTTTTTTTTTTTTTATATATATGTTCATATATTAAAGACTAGTGAATATTTTGCAATCATTAATGTACTCAAAAAAATAGTTGCTGGCCTGGGAAAAAAAAAAAAAAAAAAAAAAAAAAAAAACATGGAAAGCACAGTTCTATTACATAGTTACTGAACAACAGCATCTGCTAGTTTAATGCATTTCCGAACAAAAATAAATTAAAACTTATGCAATAAATTAAAATAAATAAAACTTGCAAAGAACCAGCAGATGTTACCTTATAACACTTATTATACAGATACAGATATACTACATAAAAAAAAGAAAGTTTGTTTTAATTTTTATGGGGGAAAAAAAGTATATAGACAAAGTCAAACACAGTATTGAATAATTAACATTAATCATGAGTAAAACAGAAAAATAGCTTAAAATATGAATTTCCACAATGTTATTGAAGCTAAAATACTTTTGCAAATGAAATATGTATAATAAAACTGATTAAATAAAAATTATTAGGTAATGTGTAAAATTGAATGCTAACTTAAAATATATTCTTCATTGGTGAAAAAAAAATCTTTAAAATTTAAAAAATACATATTTAAATTTATAAAGAAATATTTGAAGTAAAAAGTAATGAATAAGAATGAGTATAAAAACTAAACCTGTGACTTTATGATCCATTAAGGGGACGGTGGAGTTTAAAATCCTTAAAAATAATTTTTTTTATTTTTGTAAATTTCATCTTAAATATTACTCAAGGGTACATTATATGCATTATGGCATGCATTTATCACAAAAAAAGATTTTAAAAAAAATTATTTTTGACAAAAAAATGGAATTTTACGCGTCGTCTTAGAAATCTTCGAAGTGCCCCCTGCGCGTTCCATATCAATGAAAATCCCCAATATTTTTTATAAAGGTTTGATTTATATATAGAAATAAAATAGAGCATCGAATTTTATATATTTGAATTTAAAGGTTAAAAAAAAATTTTTTTTTTGAAAAATTTTGAAATTTTTTCAAAAATTTTTTGAAATTTTGAATTTTTTTTTTTTTTTTAACCTTTAAATTCAAATATATAAAATTCGATGCTTGATTTTATTTATGTATATAAACCAAACTTTTATAAAAAATATTGGGGATTTTCATTGATATTGAAGACGCATGGGGCATTTCGAAGATTTCTAAGACGACGCGTAAAATTCCATTTTTTTCTCAAAAATTAATTTTTTTTTTTTTGTGATAAATGCATGCCATAATGTATATAATGAACCCCTGAATAATATTTAAGTTGAAATTTACAAAAATAAAAAAAATTATTTTTAAGGATTTTAAGCTCCACCGTCCCCTTAAGGAGGGTCTACAGTGCCCATCCCTATTTACTTGACCCTGGGGCCCAAAGGGCTATACAGCATTTGTCCCGGTCAAGTGGACAGACTAATATGCAAAAACTTCAGTGTTTAGTTCCAAATAGCTTGGTACTCATTTTATCGGCTGCAAAGGAATGAAAATGCCAAGTTACCTTTGCATGCTGGGAGTCGAACATTCGACCAGTAGCGTGCTGACTAATATGCTATTAGGTTTAATAATGGGTATAACTCAATAAAAATGTAAATATACTTTTAAAAAATTTTGTTGATGCTAAAAATGTTTTTAAAATTGCAACTTTATACATATACAGGGACCCGGAGCTGGAGCTGGCGCGCTCCGGAGCTGTGTTTTTCCTGGAGCTGGAGCTCTAAATTTTCCCCAGCTCCAGGGCTCCTTTAGTTTTTAATATTCTTTTAAATCTTTTTTTTTTTTTCAGTCTTTTAAATTTCTAGGCTTAAAATATTTTAATTACATCATTATTCAGTATTTTAATTATATCATTTTTTAGGTTTTTATTATTATTATTATTAGGGAAGGAAAACTTCTCAAAAAATGGCAACACTACTTTACTTCTACTTTCTACTTGAACTAAGTGACAACACTATTTGAAAACAAATATGACCACCTGTTGTTTATATGTGTAGTCGTACAATTTTGGCTGTTTGAAAAGTGTAGAAGAAATTTAAGATTTTTGTGTTTAAAATTCTACCAAACTTTCTATTTTAAAAGCAAAAGCTAAAAGGTGTCATATTTTCTGAACAAGCATTTCAAGTTTGATGAGAAGAAAAATGCATTTTGTCAGATCTTTAATGAAGATAGAAAGTATTTGTGAGCAAAAAAATAAACGTGTAAATTAAAATCTGCAACTTAAAAGTGCAAAATCAGAGCCGAGCCGGAGCCGGAGCATCAAAAATTGTTCGGCTCCGGGTCACTGTACATATATATATATATATATATATATATATATATATACATATAATAAAACATTTGAAATAAATGATAAGTGATAAAACCGACTAATAATAATAATTCTACATATGCACTTTATTGCATGTCACAGCTTTTAGGACTCGTAAAAATATTTTTGGGTTTGGTAAATTCTAAAACAATTCTCTGTACAAAGACCCAGAATTGATTTCAGAACTTTTTGTTTACTGCCCAACAATGATTATTCTTATCAACAAATTGCATCTGTATGTAAATTCTGGCCTATAATCTGTGGATCAAACAATTATGTTTCTTTCCTGAAATCCCCAGTAGCAGAATTTTCGATGTCTGTCAGCAGCAAACTAAAATTTATATGCGACCAAACAATGGTGAACCAAGCTACTACCATAAATACTTACAGTAAACCATAATATAAGCAAAAGTTGCATTTTACAAAGAAATTGCACTAAGAAACAACTATAAAAACCAAGTAAATTTTTAGTGAACTTTTTAAACCCAATATTTAAGCTGGTAGATTAATCTGCAAGGTCTAAAATAATCTGCAGCACTGCTGCCGTGCTGCACAGTTTCTGCTACGGGGATGAAATCTTATTTTCATAAAATGTAACTTATAACTCCAATTATTAAATAAAATTTATGGGTCGAAACATGATTGTTTGATCTGCGGATTACAGCTCAGAAATTATGTAATAAGAAATGATATTTTAAAAAAAAAAACAGTTATTAAGTAAACTGAAGAGAACACTACTAGTGTTGACTCTAAGCCAATTTGACAAGGTACAACAGCTGGCAGCCTTTTTTTTTGCTATTTTAAGCACCCGAAGACCCCTTTCAAAACTATGCACCCAATGGTCTGTACCTATTACTCTTTTTAACATATCCTTTTGGTTAATTTCCTCTCAAGATACATCATCGTCCGTAAAAAAAAAAAAATGTGAATTTTGTCAATTGGCCAAGGTGAAATTTGCTATTGGTTGTGGAAGGAAAAAAAAAAGTTAAAATCCACCAATCGATTAAAAAAAAAAATTCAATCAGTAAGAGCAAAAGGTAATTAAAAAAAAAAAGGGGGGGGGGACTCATATAGCAGTTGCATTAAAAAAAAGTTTCACCAATAAGCCGCAGGGACAAATCCTGAAACTATGTTGTGAAATTTTCCAGTCGTTTGAGAAAATATCACAAAATTCCATGATAAGAGGGAATTCTAAGCAGATCAATTCAAAATATGTTTTTGAACAGGACAGGATTGCCCCTCCCTTTCTCTTATTAAACTAGGGGGCTCTGCCCCCAAAGAGCTACACACGCCAACCCCCATTTAAACACCCCAGATTCTAAAAGGACTCTAATTTGATCGGCTTTAAAAAAATTGAATTACAATTTAAAAAAACAGTGACAATCTTTCTGTGAACGGGTTTCCATTTGTTTTCCATTGATTGCAGATTTTTAAGACCAAATCAACTGCTGTTAAGAGATACAATGGCTGTTTTTGTCTGATTAAAAAAAAATTAGTTAAAAATTTGAAAATAAGCTAATGTAATATAATATGACTTTTAACGCATAATAATGATTTTAAAATTTTCTTTCTCATTTAAAATTCAAATGTAAATGTATTCTTATGACGCAATTTTCAATATTTTCCTGCTTTTAACATATCATGGAAGACGGTAGTATTTCGAGTGACGCAGCCTTAAGCCTAAAATCGTATCGTATCGTATCATAGAATTCGTAGATGGCGGAACTCATATATACAGCTAACTCGACATCAAAGAAAATGCGAAAAGCCGCCTTTTAATAACTCAGCAGATATACGTCTTATTGTTCTGAATTTTCTAGAACAGTCTTATATCTGCAGTCTAATCGTATACTGAAATTTTTACATTTCTACGTGCAGTATATTTTGAGATCTAAATAGTCATTTTTAAAGTGAAAACGTTGGTAATATCGAGGAAGTTCCTAATTTGAAAATCTCGAAAACGGTTCTAACGATTATTTTTAAATTGATACATAATATAAATGTGATTAAGGCGAGGTGAATAACATTTTCTTTTTTCTGGGAAAACTCTCGTTCGTTAAATAATTCGATTTTTTTTTCTCTCGAAAATGACACGAGCGATTTTTTAAAAATCAAATAAATATGTTTCAGATGAACCAAATAACAATTTACTTGTTTCCAGCAAGACTCTTGTTCGTTTTATAATGCGCATGAAAAATCGGACTATATTTCTTCGCCATTCTATGGAAATTTCACCGAAAATGCTTGACACTGTATTCATACACATGCTTTCTTTTTAACCACTTTTGGGAAAAAAAATTTTGTCTTCCCACGGCTGAGTGGTTGAAGGCCATCGTCTACTGATCTTAACATAGGCAGTTCGATACTCGCTGGTGCGTGTGAAGTTTTTTTTTTTTTTTAAAGTCTGTTAGTTGACCATTATTCTCAGTTCCTTTGTAATTTTTTAATTGCTATTAAGTTAAATAAAATTACAATTATAATGACGCCAATTTGATGATTATTTCTTGGCAATTTTTCAACAATAAAAATATTACCATAAATTTTATAAATATATTTAATTTCAATCACTTTACAAAAAATATACATTAATACAGTAAACTCTGTGTAAGGCGGAATCGATCGGGACCAAGAAAATTTTCCGCAATAGACAATATTCCGCCTTAGACAAATTTTATTCTATGTCTATGGATTCGTAGGGACTTGAAATTCTTTCCGAGTTAGACAGATTTCCGTCTTACACAGAGTCCGCCTTACAGAGAGTTTACTGTAATTATTATTTGAATATAAATCACACGATCAGAAACGTAAAAAAATAATTCATTTCAGCTCTTCTTTTTATAATATCATTTTTTATTATTATGACGGTCAATCAATATATAATCACTGACATCCATAATATTATTATTATTATAATTATTATTTTCCTTGCATAAAAACTATTGTGATGTAATAATTATTTTATAATAAATAATTTAGTTGAAATGTTTTATTTATAAATAACAATGAAGTTTTACATAATAAGCATATCAGAATTCTGGTGTCGCCATCTTTTGACGCAATTGCGTACCACATTTCAGGGTCGTACTGGCATAACTGAGAGGGCGGTGGCAAAATGGATAAAAAGGGCGCCGATTGCTTTACAAAAGGGCGCAAATGCTTATATATACATACATACACATACTATATAAATTATGTATAAAAAATCACTTTAAAAATATATACGAGTATATTGCTATAGCGAAAACTTTATTCCTAAAATAATTATGTCACCCAAATTAGTATTTTACACTATAGAAATGTAATATGCACAAAAATAGTTCCCCGCAAGGCATTGCAGTTAAAAAAAAAAATCTGATGTTAGACCAGTGTTGCCAATTTAGAGGTATTTTTTTCCTCCACACTTTTCTAAGAAAGCTATCTCTGTTTTCGAATTTCGCTCACCTTATCTAATGAGTTAATTCAAACTTTACCCCGAATATTTGAATAAAAATCTCCATACGATTATCTCCAAATGGAAAATAAAATATTAAAATAAAACAAACAAAAACAATTTCGTTGGGTCAAAACTCAAAAGTGCAAAACATTATTTAATACAATTCAATAATATTTTATATAATACAATCTCTAGAAAACCCGTTTACAGTAAGATCGCCATTGATTTTTTAATTATACAGAGCAGCCTCGATTATCCGAGCTAATTGGGACTGTTACTAAATCGGAAATCTCGGTTTATAGAAACTGTGTGTAAAAACTCGCCGTGCTTGCGAATTTAACATCTCTTTTAAAAAAATATATAGAACGTTTTTTAAATAATAAAAATAAATATATGTAAAGTTCTGTTTCACAGCTTAACAAATTTAAAAAGAAAATCAACTACCAGTAGTAAATTTTAAAATGCAAATTGAAAAATTTACGAAAGTTCACACAGCCACTGGAAACAAAGCATTGTTCGCTATTGACTTCTCAGGGTCCAGTGTTTCTTTGGAGTTGAGTGCTTTTGGGGGCAGAAGGCCTGTATAGCACGGACAGTGAGCTAAAGAGTGTGGTTATTTTTAAGGCTCATTCAAAAGGAAAAAAAAATCAGACTTTGTTATCGGCTCGGTTAACAGAAACCTCGATTAATCGAAGCTCGGTTAATCCAGGTTCTACTATAATTCAATCTTCCGTAATCTTTTTAAAGCAGATCAAATTAATGGACTTTAGCACAAAGTCACATAGCTGATAACTGCCATGCTTGTTGGCCACCTTTTTTTCAAAAAGTTTGCTTCACCTTATTCAATTAATGAGATATCTCCGATAAAATAAGTCACATTTTCCCGTTCTAAAATACTGGTATCCAAAAATCGTAGCATGTAACTGACACTACAAGTACTCATGGAACTAGACTATTTTAAGTCTGATTTTTATTATAGACTATATAAAATTATTAAAAATATATATTATGATAGGAACTAGCGGGCTTCGTCCGCTATTTACGTTACGGATATAAAAATCATGTTTTTTTTTTTAGGGAAAAAGAAATAAAAACCTATTTGACGATAGGTTTATAAAGACACATTTTGTATTTGTTATATTTCCGGGGATGAGGAGGGGGGGACTATTTTGATTAAATATCGCAATTAGTCCACATGGCATATATAATTATGATAGACACTAGTGGGCTTCGCCCCTCTATGGCGCCTTATGGGTCCAGCTTCCATAACTCAGAAACCACCTTTCGGACATCAATGCAACAGATTCCAAACGTTATAATTAACTTAATAATCACCCTATATAGCATTAAAGTAAATTTATGAGTACTGCATACTATTTTTTTATCCTAATTTCTGAAGAGAAAAAATTATTTCGGTTCCATTCTTAGGTACTGGTCTGAAAAATTTTGAAAAAGGGGGGAAGGAGGGGACATGAGACTGCTGTTTGTGAAACAACACAACGGGGTCTGGCTTATTCAACTTGGTTTTTGGTGACTTCAATTGGAAGGTGGTTTGTTTAAAAGAATGCGTTCCCTGCCCCATGAAAATTGGAACTATTGGTGCACCATCTATGTAAGGATTTAATAATTATAAATTAACATTTTGGATTTATTAATTTAAGGACAAAGTGTTTTTAAAGGAATATCAAATGAAACCCTCTGTGCGATCAGCGATTATACTTACCCACTTGTTTTTATATACAAACTGCTATAAGGAAAATTGTAATAAAATAGTAAAAATTAAATCTGCATTAAATTCCATAAGTATCTTTTTTTTAATCATTTTATCACTAACCTCAAAAAAGTAATGATATCAATGCAAAAACCCTTGACGGGTTAAAAGTTTCTGACGCAGCAATTTATCTTATGCTCTAAGAATTTTAAATATGGAACTTAAAAATACTGATATCAAATTTTGAGTGACGTTATGCTATTTCTTAAAAAATATATTTGTATTTATTTCATCATTTTATTTTTGTTTTATTTATAATCGCATGTGCAAAAGTTATGTTCAACATGAAAAGCTGCATAAAATTTTATTCGCTGTTGCTTTATCATTTACATCTCTCATAAATTCAAAATATGAGTTTTAAAAGATATGATATAAAATTTAAGTGACGCCTTGATGTGACTTTAAAAGGTTTGTTTTAAAATTCAATTTAAATTATTTTTGACTTGGTTAAAATATTTTTTTACATCTACACAATACTTTTAATTTTCCAATTCACTGTTAAATATATCACTTTCATTGAATCTATACTATGCATTGAAATGTATTTATTTCAATAAATTGATTTATCTTTTGTGTCACGCTATTCAAAATTGTGAGTAAGATTTATGTAAATGGTTTCTTTGCGTCAAACTATCCTTTTTCATACATTTCATGTAGTTTGGACACAATGACGCAAAGAAACCATTTACATAAATCTTACTCACAATTTTGAATAGCGTGACACAAAAGATAAATCAATTTATTGAAATAAATACATTTCAATGCATAGTATAGATTCAATGAAAGTGATATATTTAACAGTGAATTGGAAAATTAAAAGTATTGTGTAGATGTAAAAAAATATTTTAACCAAGTCAAAAATAATTTAAATTGAATTTTAAAACAAACCTTTTAAAGTCACATCAAGGCGTCACTTAAATTTTATATCATATCTTTTAAAACTCATATTTTGAATTTATGAGAGATGTAAATGATAAAGCAACAGCGAATAAAATTTTATGCAGCTTTTCATGTTGAACATAACTTTTGCACATGCGATTATAAATAAAACAAAAATAAAATGATGAAATAAATACAAATATATTTTTTAAGAAATAGCATAACGTCACTCAAAATTTGATATCAGTATTTTTAAGTTCCATATTTAAAATTCTTAGAGCATAAGATAAATTGCTGCGTCAGAAACTTTTAACCCGTCAAGGGTTTTTGCATTGATAATCATTTAATCCTATTAATATTCACGTGAAAATACTTTTTTTATTACAAAGGAAATATTATCTGCACTGTCTTAGAATTTACAACAATACTTGAAAAGATTATTTCAAAATTTGAAATAAATGTCTCATGCAAATATATTTAATTTAAACTGTTTTGCATTTATATTTGGCCATTTTAAATATGACAATTTCCTCCATTTATGACTTTTAACGCATAATAATGAATTTTTTATTTTAACATTTTCTTTCTCTTTTAAAATCCAAGTGTAAATATAGTTCAATGATATAATTTTCAATATTTTCTTACATTTAACACGTAATTATTAATTCTAATTTAAAAGTTTTTTTCTGTTTATAATAGCCATGTGTAAATAAATTTTTAATTTGAAGGAAACATTCTTTCCATGGTTTTTAAAATTGCCGACAATTTAAAATAACACTCGTTACTAAAATATGTAGAAAATTATTCTCAAAATGCTGAAAAATTGAATTAAAAATGGAAATAAAACCTCAAAAAATGAATCAAATTAAAAAAAATTAGCAGTCTGCACATTGGGAACTTCTAATGTATAAAATGATCCAAAAATGATTCAATTTCTTATGCATGGTTTTTGCTCCTATACATTTTTTTTAATGGAATGATTTTGACCAACTTTAACATTAAATATTTCTTAAAATAATTCTTCGGTTTGAAAACTGTCTGCATCAGCGTGTTTATGAAATATTTCTTTATAATATGACCCCGGGCGCAGAATCGGCGCAACGCTGTGACGCACGTCGCAGACTCCTGAGAAGGTCTGCAAACTATTTTTCAACTGTTAAAATTTAGAAGAAAAAAAAGTTTGTTAAAAATCATTTGCCATGTGCCATAATAATACGATCCACGCCACATACTATTGACGAAGCTCCGATTTCCTTTAAATATAAATAATAATTCACAGAGAAAACTAGACATGCGATCATGAAACGCCCATTATTAAATGAGTCAATCCTCGTAGGGGATTGACTCGCTCTATAGAAATATATTTGATCGCTCTATAGATTTTTAAAAAATCGGTCATTAGTCTGAAAATTCGGACGTAAATATCACGAATTTCGACAAATGTTCGCCGAAAAAACATTTTCGTCAATCGTTTGCAGTTAAAATAGCCAATTTTGTCAAAGGATCATGAAGAAAACGTGAATTTCGTCAAAAGATTGCGAAGAAAAAACGAAATTTTGTCATAAGATCAAGAAGGAAACATTTCGTCAAAAGGCTGCGGAAAAATAGCAACTTTCGTCGAAGGCTGGCGGAAAATTATGGCTTATGTCAAATGATCGCTGAAAAAACATGAACTTCGTCAAAGGGCTACGAAAAAATAGCAACTTTCATCACAGGACTGCAGAAAAACTCAA
This sequence comes from Maratus speciosus, assembly GCA_963932465.1. NCBI lineage: Eukaryota > Metazoa > Arthropoda > Arachnida > Araneae > Salticidae > Maratus > Maratus speciosus. The sequence goes on from OZ010789.1 coordinate 467,951,856, forward strand.
ATTTCATCAAAGGATCGCCGAAAAAACACTAATTTCGTCAAAGGATCATGGAAAGAACGCGGATCTTATCGAAGGATCGCTAAAAAATGAGATTTTTGTCAAAAGATCGTGGAAAATAGGCGAATTTGTCAAAAGATGGTGAAAATTTTGTCATAAAATCAAAATAAAACCCATTTCGTCAAAGGGCTTCGAAAAAATAGCAACTTTCCACAAAGGATGGTGAGAAAACGCGAGTTTCGTTAAATGATTGGGAAAAGACGTTAATTTTGACAAATGATCGCGGAAAAAGCGCGAATTCTGTCAAAGGATTTCGGAAAAATGCGAATTTCGTCACGAGATCGCGGAAGAAAGGCGAATTTTGTCGAAAAATCGCAGGAAAAAGGTAATTTCGTGCAAAGATCGCTAAAGAACGAAATCGTGAAAAAAAAAACCTATATCGTCAAAAGATCGCATAGAAAACGCAAATTTTTTTTCAAAGGATCGGCGGAAAAAAGACTAATTTCTTCAAAAGATTGCGAAAAAAAAAACACGAACATCGTCGAAAGATCGCGAATAAAAGCGAACATCATCGAAAGATCGCCAAAAAACGCGAACATCATCTAAAGATCACCAATAAAAGCGAACATCATCGAAAGATTGGCAAAAAAAAAAAAAAATGCGAACATTATCGAAAGATTGTGGAAAAACACGAACATCTTCGATAGATCGCAAAAAAGTGATCATCTTTGATAGATCGCGGAAAAACGCGAACATGTTCGATAGATCATGAAAAAACGTGAACATCTTCGATAGATTGCGAAAAACAGCGAACATCGTCGAAAGATCATGAAAAGATGCAAACATTATCGAAAGATCGCAGAAAAAAAAACAAACATGAACATCGTTGAAAGATCGCGAAATACGTAGAAAAATCGCGAACATCGTCGAAAGAGCGTGAAAAAACGCACATTTTGTCAAAATATCGAGGGAAAAAAGGTGAATTCCGTCAAAGAATCGCGGAAAAATTTGCTGCAACATTGATGTTTTCACGAGATTTTTTTACAGCTGACTGGCAGGTTAAATATTAGTTAGCCATGTTTTGAGTGAAAGCATGTTAAATTTTGAATTGTACAACTAGCTAAGATTGCTAAATAAAACATTGCATTAGAATTACTTATAGTATTTGCATGAATTACTCAAATTTGATTTTCTAAGAATTTCAATTTGCTCCAATAACAGCTTTTATTGCTAAAAAAATAAATTTTTGCTGCTACAAAAATGGATTTTACTGCTACAAAATATAGATTTTTTGCAGCTTCAAAGTGGCTTTAGTGCACTTTCATCTCTGTATTATCACATCTATATATAATTTTTGATATTATCACATTGTATCAATCTTTTCAAAAGTTTTAGAAATTGGTGTTCATATGTTATTTTTTACTGTTATTCTGTTTACTAACTTCACAGAAATTTTGACAAATTTTATGAAGATTTTTCAGATAGCGATGTTAAAAATTTTGAGTACAAAAGTAAATTATTTTAAAAAATACTTTCCTTTTATGTTAATCACAAATACTTGGGGGGGGGGGGGAGTGCATGAGGGATTGGAAATAGGGCATTTGTCCTTAAGTTCTGCAGACTGTTTTTAAAGTTTCTACTTGTGTTGCAGACTGCAGAAAAAAATTCTGCTGCTGGGAATACGACCGATTTCCATATTTTTGCATGCAGCATTTTTCTTAATATTAACGAAAAAAGACCCCTGGTCACAAAAAATAGCAGTGGTGACGGTGTTAGTTACTTTCTAGTAATAGAGATATTCCTGCATTGCTGCCCTTTTATTCTAGAGCTAACACTAATTACTGCACATACACACAAGAGGAAAATTCCCTAATAGTATCAGAACATCATCTTGTGAAAGATTTTAAGAAATACTTGGTAAAATTGGGAATCACAGGTAAAAAGCGGTAATATTATATATCAAACATGCAATTTAGCTTTTTTCTCCCCTTTCATATTTTTAGGGTTTCGTTCATCTCACGAAACCCTATTCGTCTCGCTCCTCTGTCTGTCTGTCTGTCCGTCACAGAGCCCGTTCTCAGAAACTATAGATGTTGGAGACATGAAATTTTGGGTACTTATAGCTGAACACCTCACATCATACGACAAATCATAAAATTTTGAAAAAGTCATACATTTAACCCTTTGGGCTCCCGCATGTGTATTTTAAACAATTCTTTCTAAGTGAGCTCCTAATTATGTTGGAGACATGAAATTTTGGGTACTTATAGATGAACACCTCACATTATACGACAGATTATAAAATTTTGAAAAAGTCGTACATTTAACCCTTTGGGCTCTCGCATGTGCATTTTAAACAATTCTTTCTAAGTGAACCCTAATTAGGTTGGAGGAGTGAAATTTTGCATACTTATAGCTTAATACCTCACATCAAACGACAAATCATAAAATTTTGAAAAAGTCGTACATTTAACCCTTTGGGCTCCCACATGTGTAATTTAAACAATTCTTTCTAAGTGAACCCTAATTAGCTTGGAGGAGTGAAATTTTGCATACTTATAGCTGAATACCTCACAAAAAAATATTGTAACATACATAAACATAGCTTTGTGTTTTGACAAAGAAACTGAACTCGTTACTATAACAATAATAAATATTCCACCTACATTTTAGTATTTTAATATATTTATCCTTATTTAAAGCAACTTTAAAGTAATTTATAATTTAAGGAAAGAAAAATGAAAGTTTGAGAGAAACTTTGGAAAAGAGTGTAAAGAATAAGTATTCTAACTGTATAAGTGTAAAAAATGGTCAAAAAGTGTACATTTAAATTCAGCAAACATGGTAAAGAGTTCCAAAGTTCACCAATAGCCAGGCGTGTGGAATTTCTAGTAAATCTTACCAGCCAGCAAGATGCAACATACAGTTGAAAATTGTTATGTCAAAATTTATGCGGCTGCAAAAATAATTACTGTTACTACAATGCATTTCTATTTTTCTATAAAATTAAGAAATATATGTAACAGAGGAAAGTTTAATATAGGATAAAACTTAGTATCATGTTTACATCGCAGTAATTAGGAAAGTTGCAAAATATAGTTAACTAGTAAAAAAGTTTTTGGCATATCTCTATAGGTTGCAGTTTTCAAAGACTAGCTAAAAATTCACTCATCCTGTCAGAAAATTCATTTACTGATCATTATGCGCCAGTGGCAACTAAAATGATGAATTTCTCCACCCTTGTTCGCCTACGATATAATACAATAGTGACAGTGCATTTCCATTTTTACATGCAAAAAATTCTAGTGACATTATAAATATAGAAAATTGACAAGTATATTTACCTTTGCTTGAATGCCAAAAGAGCTGAGTAAGGTGCACAACCCTCTCTCAATTGATTTAAAATCATTGCACTCCCCTAAAATTCATGAAAATAAAAGTTTGTTATGCAATTCAATTATGTTAGTAGAACATAGCAACTCGCAAGAACAAATTTTCTATTCACAAAACAAAACATTTTATAAGTAGTAAAGTAATATAAGTAATGAGGGAAGTTAAACTGAACATTCACTGTTAAAGAAAAAGGGGAAGATAGAAGTATTAAAATATTCTCTTTCCAAAGCCGGGTTGCCAGCTTTTAGCCAAGCCCCAGAAAGCCGGCTGGCTTTTTTTTGGTTTTGAGTTTTGACCACTTAAAAAAAAGACACTACTTTTAAAAAAGGTGGTTTACAGCTAATTCATATTAAATTTGGATTTATGGATTGGCAAATTTCTTCCAAAATGGCAAAAAACCAAAATTTTCTTCAAATTTCAAGCAAGTTTCTTGCAAAATGGAAGAAATAGGTTTCTTCCAAGCAGAAGAAACTGCTATTCTTGCCAAAATCGCACACCTGTCTAAAGCCTTTCAATGACTGGCTGCTTCGAGAAAAGAAATTTTGTCCAAACTATACAAAATTAAAAGTTATTTCAATTTAACTAGCATATTTTTTAAATTAGACTTCTGAAACTAGTAGTAAATAGTATCTAGATCATTTACCAACAGCAGGCAGAATGAAACTAAAAAAAGACGGTGCTTTTAATTTACATCAATTTTATTAAGGTAAGTAGTAGACTCACTTAAATCTGCAACCCTAAAAAACCCACAAATGCCTAAAATACACACATCATTGCAGATGTAAACAATGAAACTTTCAATTCAGATGTAGGGACAAAATTACACACTTTTATTTTTATATCATTCTGTACATATTTTAATATGTAATTCTAGTTAATATGACTGAACTCATGCTTTTTTATGATGGAAGTATAAATTTATTTCTGAAAAAAGAAAAAAAAATACATATATATATATATATCAAGATATTGCTGATATCACAAGTAATTGCAATATTTTTACCAGATATATTTATGTATTAATCAAGCTTTTTCAGTTATTAAGTCTGGCTAAACCTGAAATAAAACTTCCTTGTTATTTTGATGTGAATTAGTAGGGTACCTTTATGAGGTAAGTTTCATTATAATAATTCAAGAAAAATGTATCTCATATATATTATGCATATTTAATTATATACTATTAATTATTTACTTGACCTCTGCTCTTAATAATTTAATCATTTTTTAAATTATCTTAATTTATTACTTTACTTAAATATTTTCATATTTTACTATATTGTAAGCATTCATTACAATTTTGATTGCATTATTACATTCAAACTACTGCTTAAAAATGTAAACAAAGCATGACCAGAAATCTGTAAAATTCTAAAATCCACACAACCTGTGGTTTCAATCTGTGCGGATTTGAGAGAGTCTACTGTAATACACAATAATAACTGTATTTAAAAATTTCATTAAAATCCTTATTTTTCTTGCAACCTGGTGTAACAAAACAAATGTTTTTTAGCAGTAGGATTAGGTTGCTGCAAATGGTTTCTCAACTTAGAATAGATGAATGCAAAAGATGAAAAAATTCTTTCAAGTTTTACAGAACTTAACGGAGTATTTAAAATCATTTCAACATACGCACAGACATTTTTAGAAAATTAGACTTTAAAATCAGCATTGAGATATGCATGCTAGATGCTAGCAGGGGTGCAGAATATGTCCGATCTGGCGACCTAGGATCGGGGGAAATTTTGCAGAAACATAATACAACTGATTTCGATTTTAACTACAAATTCCATACTTTCCTGAGATAGAAAAATTTCACTATAAATAAAAAGATCTGTATGGTGAAATTCACAAAATCGATCTCAGAATAATATGTACCGTATATCGGGTGATTCTGTTCCGAATTTTCCAAAAAATTAAGGCATGCAGTTCCGAAAATTTAAAAAAATCGTTCATCAATCTGAAAATTCAGACATAAAAATACTGCGAAATTTTATCAAAGAATTACGGAAAAAACGCGAATTTTGTCATAAGATCGCAAAATAACCGCAAATTTCATCATAAGATTACAAAATAATCGCAAATTTCATCATAAGATTACAAAATAATCGCAAATTTCATCAAACGATTGCAAAACAACTGAATTTCGTCAAAAGAGCGTGAAACAACCGCGAATTTCGTCTAAAGCGGAGAAATGACCACGACTTTCGTCAAAACACCGGTGAAATAACAGCGAATTTCGTCAAAGGAACGCAAAAAAAAGATCGCGAAATGAAGGCAAATTTTGTGAAAAGATCACAAGAAACCGCACATGTCATCAATAGATCGCGAAAAAAGAACAAATTTCGCCAAACGATCACAAAACAACCGTGAATTTCGTCAAAAGAACGCAAATTTCATCAAAAGTTTGCGAAACAACTGCAAATTTCGTCAAACGATCTCAAAACAGCTGCGAGTTTCGTCAAAAGAGCGTGAAACAACCGCGAATTTTGTCTAAAGGGGCAAAATGCCCCTCGATTTTCGTCAAAACATGGCGAAATAACAGCGAATTTCGTCAAAGGAACGCGAAAAAAACCCAGAAATTTCATCAAATGTTCGCAAAATGAATGCAAATTTCGTCAAAAAATCACGAAAAAACGCACATTTGGTCAAAAGATCGCGAAATAAGAGCAAATTTCATCAAACGATCACAAAACAACCGCGAATTTCGTCAAAGAGCGTGAAATGAACGCAAATTTCATCAAAGATCGCGAAACAACCGCATATTTCATAGAAGGGCAAAATAACCGCAAAACTCGCTAAAAGGAAGGCAAAATAAACGAACATTTTGTCAAAAGATCACAAAACAACCACAATTTCGTCAAAAGATCACGAAACAATCACAAATTTCGTCAAACGATCGCAAAAAACTGCGAATTTGTCAAAAGATCGCAAAAAAACCGCAAATTTCATCAAAAGGGACAAAATAACCACGATTTTCGTCAAAACATAGCGAAATAATCATGAATTTCATCAAAATAACGTGAAAAAAACTCGCATATTTCGTCAAAAGATCGCGAAACATCCACGTATTTCGTCAAAAGGGACGAAATGACCGCAAAACTCTTCGGGAAAAAAAAACGCAGATTTCGTCGAACGATCGCGAAAAAAAAAAACGCAACTTTACCAAAAGATCGCGAAAAAAAACGAAATTTCGTCAAACGATCGCAAAACAACCACGAATTTAAGCGAAAAAAGCACTAATTTCGTCAGAAGATCGCAAATTTCATCAAACGGCCGCGAAAAAAAAAACATAGTTAGTGCTGGGAGTGGATCCCCCCCCCCCCCATTTTCACCCACTGTGCTGTAACCTTTCAGAAAATTTGCTGTGAATTTCAGAATTTTTGCTTTTCACTCAGAACCACCCCTGTTATATATATTCGCGCATAAGTTGAGAAATATTGGAACTTACGATAATACAGCATTTACCTCCTACAACATACCGTAAAATTTTGGGGAAATTATCATGTGGATTGGGGGAAATGTTCGGAGTAGAAACATTTTCTGCACCCCTGGATGCTAGTATAAATATGTACAAATTCATTTATTTACTGGGCTGCACAGTAAAATAATGTATAAACAAACACTTTTAAATAACACATTTTTATATGAAAAATAAAGAATTGTACAGAATTGGCATGAATGTAAGATTGTCTGCTTTTTCATTCCCTAACCTGTTGTGCAGTTTAATTTTCAACAGTTCTAGGTAAATAATGTCCCACATCATTATTGAATGTATATTTAAAAATTCCAACTTCAAATGTAAAACTAGGAAATTTTATGTACAATTGTCATAAACATAATACAAAATCTGCAATCCAAATATTTTCAATTAAAAATGGTAGAAGTTTAAGATTTATTTCAATTTTATTTGAATGGAATCTAATTTTTTAGGGTGTTTTAAGCATCATATTGTATGAATTTTACTTATAATTTTTAATCTTCAATTGGCTTAACTTATTTGTTACAAAATTTAACATTAAATGTAGAACTAATTGAATGAAATATCTTAATATCTATCCCTTCTCAGGCTTAAGCAATGCAGGAAATAAAGTTTGTGTTTGTTTTTAATTTGTTCTTCAAATTATGTTTTTGTTTAATTGTTTTTGATTGTAGAGAATTAGAATGAAATTCTTAAAAGTTGAATTTCCTGAAACTGCTTGATATATTAATTGTACTAATTAGTAATACACATAGTATGGAGGAAATGAAACTGCGCGTTTTTAAATACTAAACAAATTACATATAAATATAAAGCTGCTCCCATTATGTACATAATTAGTTTATCATAGAAAAATAATCTAACAAAGAATAGCTTTTAATAACTCTTTTGACTTTAATAAAATTGTCTATTTTAAAAAGATCAGCTTTAGCGAATTTAAGCCTACTCATGCATGCCGATAAGCCTACTCATCGATACGTGATTGCATTGCTTTAGCTTAAATACAAATCTGTCCCGTGGAGTGATGAGAACTAATTTTAACTAACTGTAATAAACTTATTGAAATTGAAATAATATATAAAAATAATCTTACCTTTTATCTTGATGATAAAGCTTTTTACTTCAGAAACATGACGTAGCCGGCGAGGGACGTGAGGCAAAACGGAGCGATTCAATTACAATTCGATTCTTTCACTTGAGAAGTAAACAAGTTCATAAAATCCCTAGAAGTCCCCACAAATCAAAAGTTGCACACCTTTCTAAAAAACTATCTTTTAATATAATTGAGTTTTCAATATTTTTATAACTCTAAAATTTCATATATAATTTAAAAATAATTTTAAAAGCTGGAGTTTTCAATACAAAGGCGAAAACATTTTTAAATATATCTACGAAAATCCCCGCTGGGGAAAACAATGTGTCGGAAAAGGTAAACCTCGTTTCGTTTTCCCTAGCTCTCCTAACTTTGGTCTCTGCCGGGCCGGTAAAGGCAATATTTGTTATTTTTTTAGGATTTGTTAGGATTTTTTTTTTTTTTTTAAATCTACTTTTAGGGTTTTGAAAAATGTCAAATAACTTATTTTTTGAAACTGACAACTATTCACAGTCACACACACAGAGAAAAAAAAAAATAATAGTTCGTTTGACTTTAATTTCTTATTATACAGAACATTTTGAAACAACCATATTTGCACATAGACAATTTTAAGGGCAATGTTTACTTTTCCCTGCCCTCCCCCCCCTCTTCTTAAAATCCATAAGGATTTCATGGAACATTTGTCAAACCCTTTAACAATAAATAAAATCTTGTTTTTGTTTTATGCATTATAATTAGGAATTTAAGGTGTGCAGTATATATATTTTAAACATTTTGATTCACAAAACATTCTATTTTATTTATTTATTTTGTCACATTTTAGATTATAATTTTTCTTTACACAGAAAATTCTGTTTTCAGTATTGTACTTTAGACTGAAAATGTCTCAAATGATACTGAATAAAATTTTAGCAGCAGTCTTTTCAGTACAAGGTTTATTTACATTTAAAAATTTATTTTTTAGAAAAATAGTTTTAAACTAAATAAAAATGTGTAATCTATTTTACTGCTTTAAACATAAATCTCATGACGTATTTATATTTTTACTAAAACCAAGATTTAAAATAATTAAGCTTACATTGAAAGAAATGAAGAGAAAAATACATTACCTCTCTTTAATTAAATATTCGGGTTAACCTATATTAGCCCTCTACTTTCTAGACGATGACGGACCATTACAATTTTGCTGGAAACCACCCATGTACATTTTCGGGACAATTTTTGATTTTTATAAAATATTTTCAAACTAAATAAAAATATGTAATCTATTTTACTGCTTTAAATATAAATCTCACGGCATATTTACATTTTTACTAAAACCCAGATTTAAAATAATTAAACTTACTTTGAAAGAAATGAAGAGAAAAATACATTTCCTCTCTTTAATTAAACATTCGGGTTAGGTGATATTAGCCCTCAACTTTCTAGACAATGACGGACCATTACATTGTTGCCCGAAACTGCCCCTTAAGAGTTGCCGGGCAAAGTAAATGCAACAGTTTTCTCAATGCCGAAACATTAGCGGTTCGGCAATAGCTGCCGCAACTAGCGGCGGGTCATTTACGGCACAACATTGTTTGGTTACAAATGGCCTTAACTCCTTTTGGCCGCGACATATACGCCTTTCGGCCATAAGTTGAGTGTTTGTTGGGCAGTGTTATGTATACAAGTATATATACATATATATGTATGTATATCTAACACTGGCGCCCGGCTAACCGAAAAGTACCGTAAAAATTACCATTCCGATATAATAATAGTTACAAAGACTGTGTACACACTTTATATCACACATATGTTGTCACGAAGGGTTTAACATTACAATACATTTTGTAATGTATTTTTGTACCAATTTATATTTATTATTTATTATCAACTACACCGGTAGCAGAAAGTTAGAGATGGGAGTCGCAAATTTTCTTTTTTCGTTTGCAGGTTATTTTTCTATTGAACCCTTATTTCGCTTTATATTATGTTTGGCTCTTTCTTACTTAATACAAAAACTTAAGATTATTATTAGTAAAATTAATAAAATGCATAATAACATTTTTAAAAAAAGGTGATCGTTTGATTAACACTTCGATTGTAAAACTTGCAACCTGTCAAACCTGTTTTACCTGCAGATTATTTTCTGCCTCTGAAGTATCTGTTGCAAACACTTAGAGGATTTTCTGCTATTGGGTCAACTACTAAAAGTACACTTATTAAAAGTATGTACTAACTTTATTTGGTGAAATTGGTTGTCGGGATAATCAGGTAGTACCAAAAGAAGTAGTAGTATGAATTTCCTGCCCTGTCAGTTTTCACACTGATCACACTGCCAGTACAGATAAAATTATGGGGGGAAGGGACAAGAAGGGTAAGGTAACTTCATATTTATTAATTAAACAACAATAATAATAAACCAAGTTTTAATTTGTATGAATTTACAAAACATTTAATTTTTAAATAATTCTTATTTTGATTTCATTTTTTCCAATTTACTATTAATAACTAAAAGTATTGATGGGCAATTTTAAAATTAACAAGCTAACTGATAAGCATTTAAGGCTCATGATTTTATAGGCTGTGCTTAATATAACGGTATCACTTCAGGGAGGTGGAGTTTGGCACTTGATATCTTAAGATATCTCTAGGGTGAGGGAGAAGATTCATTTTCGATATTGTTACCATTTTTGATCCAACCAAAATATTCATTTTTCTATTTGTAACTGTTTCTTTACATCAAAATATTCAGCTATCTATTTTTATGAAAATACTAAGTTATTATTAAAATCATTAAATGATTATATATACAATTATTTCATTCTGAAATGTGGAATACCTCAACGTTTGGCTTTCCTATTTTTTTTTTTATATATATATTTGCATATAATCCGCTGTTGGAGAAACCAGATAGTACGTTTGAAGTGATACTTGTGCTTATTAGTAAAATAAAGAGGAAGAATGTTGTCTATCTGTTTTGTTGATAAGAGCGGCAAGAAACAATATATCTGTTGAATACATTATGTAACAAAGAGCTATTTTTAAATACTTTTAAAAAATTTTATCGATATAAACTTATTTTATATTTAATATAGTGATATTTTACATACTCTTTCTTCTTTATTAGAAAATTTTATAAATAACAGATATATAACAATATGTTTACATATAACTGAAAATATGTAAAAATAAAATGAAAGGAAAAAAAAAAAGAACTTTGAGACACTGATAACAATATGATTAGTGATGGAAGGGTGGGACATAATCCAGGAATGATAATGTAAGATATTGTAAAGGCCGGAAAGATTACAAAATTACTATAAAGTTGGTAACGTTATATATGTACAGCCTCTTAATATTAAAAGCTTTGCCGATTCTCAATCAGCTGGCAAAATGACATACGAAAATTAATTTCTACTGTAAATATATGTTTATTTTTAATAAATAATTTTTTTATTCTTCACTACACATAGCAAATTTATTTTTTGAGATGTATACATGCACATGATTTAGTGGGGTTTTTTTGCAGAAAAACTTTTAAATAATTACTTGTGTTTGAAGACAGTTTTTAAATTTTACATATAGCAGCTACTATAAATATAGGAATAGCGGAAAGGGTGTTTGTGCAATAAGGATAAGATATTCTCAAATAAATTTAATGAAGGACATTAAAATTATACAATTATTGGCACAGATGTCATATTCGCATATAATTGAAAAAAAAAAAAGATTTCTGTTTGGATGTTATTTTAAAATTACAACAGAAAATCATCTGTAAATATATATATAGACGCTAAAAGGGATAACAAACAATATACCTACATTTTGATAAATACATTTAAATTAAATGATCTACGTGTTTTATACGCTATGCACAGCATATATATTTTCAAATGAATGTAATTTGTTGAAGGTCAAAGTCTGTTTTGATTTGTAAATCAGTCCACAGCAAGGGGGTGGTGGTGATTTTAAAACTTTAAGTATACATTCCTTATTTTTTGAAGACTTTAAGAAAAAAAGATAAAATTTATTTTTACAAGTTTAAAATAATTAAACATAAAAACAAAATTGTGTTTAAGACTTAAGTGTTTTTAATTATAAAAACACTAGTTAGCCTCGATCATAATTAAAAATGTTTTATTATAATAAAATATGTTCCTAAACACTTACTCCTACAAAAAACTCCTTACACTTTCTCGATTTCGTATTTTATGGTTCATTTACATTACCATTACGTCAATCCTATGTGTTAAAAGTATATATAACGGAACTGCAGTTATGTTATCAAAATACATTTGAAAATTCGCGATGGTTACGAAACGTGAAACGATACGTTATAACATGTTTTAAGTAAATCATGTTTATAGAAGTTAGTTTAATTTAAAGATGTAGCATGCTGTATAACATAATTAAACAAAATTGCGTTGAATCAAATATCATCTTTTCCTCATGGGTAACTTACACAGAAATCTTAAATATAAGACAGTACAGAAGAAAAAAAGACTACAGTAAGAACGATTTAAACAATAAGGATATATACTAATAAGTAAAAGTAATGGCAAACTTACCGCATTTTCTGTAAATGTTAGAAACTTGACACAACGAAAGCTTTCAAAACAGACGCCATTGGGAGACGCTACGCCTACGCTGGCCGTGAAAAGAAATAAGTTGCGCATGCGCAAAAATCGTACGGATTATAATGATTTCCGAACATGGGTTGGCTACACGATTATCACGAAAACCTTTGCAGGATAGTTAGAAAGTAAAGCAAAAACGACCCTTTTCGGAAACCTTACATGCTATCTGGGTAGGTAGTTATTGTTTCTTCATAAGTTATTTTTTTAGCTGTTAAAATTTTTAGGAATGCTTGTTATTATTATTATTATTACTTATGTTGTTGTTCGTTATGTTTTAATTCGAAAAGAATATATTTCCTGTGTTCAAAAACATCCAAAAAGAAAATGTAATCAATAAAATTTCAAAGATCAGGGATATCTTTTTTAAAAATTTATTTAAGAAGTATATTCTGTTTTTAATCAGATTAAAAATAAACATAATTGATCCCTCTCCCTTTTATAAACAGTAAAGTGTTAAAATCTTATCCATCTATTCAACGTGATAAAATCTCACGCAATATGCACTTCACAGTTCGTTATTTGTGTGCAACAAATTAACCAGACCATATTCTAACCATTCATTGAGCAAAGAAAATTTCACTAATAAATGATTTAATCAAGCCATATTATAATTATTCATTGACCATGAGAAAAACACAATAATAAATTAGCCTTCCTTAAAACTTTCAGCACCGATAAAATTACAATCTATCTTATAAAAATATAATCACGCGCAGCTTTCATTAGATCAGTCTAAAAGCACATTCATATAAGTCCCCAATAGCCTGGTCGGTAGAGCAAGTGTCTCCCACCCCGAAGTCCGCGGGTTCAAATCACGCCGAGGAAAACGAGAAGTGATTTTTTTCTTCCCTTGGTAGAGGAGCTTCGAAACTGTTCAATAGATGGCGCCACCAGCCCTTTTTTGACGAAACTTTTGGGGAAATTTATATCGTCAAACAAGTGAAGAAAGTAATTTCATCAATTTGACGAAATGTTCGCTCGGAGCATATTCCAGGAAACCTTTTCGTCAAAAACAAAGAAAATTTCCTGAAATCTGAGTATTCATTTCTGAGTGTGCATACACCAAAATAGCAAAGTTTTACAAATTTTGTATAAATATCTGATGAAAGATCATGTGCTTCAAACACAAAGAAAGCAAACAAAGATGACACAAGTTCAGTTGTTTTAATCTATCTGTAACCACCTGTCATGATTGTTTTATAATCTTAAGTAATAATAAAAATTAATAAAAATAAATCCACTCATTAAAAAAAAACATGAAAAAAAATTTATCTTCCTTAAAATTAAAAAACAAACAAAAAAAAAAAAATTATAGCTGAGACCATTTCAAGAAATGTTCTAATGACGAGGGAAACCACTAAACTTCAAGCAATGTGTTCATTTTGGTTGTTACGCAGTTTTATGTCAAACTATGGATAAAAATGTTATGTGTAACTCTTATTACACAGACATTTGTTACACTTCTAACAATACACTATATATTATTCCATACATAAAACAAAAAATATATTTAATGTAAAATCTATATTATACCACCAAATAAGAGAGTTAGAAGTTTTAAGTAAAAATTTTAACTAATTTTTATAAAATTAAAATTTTAATATGTTTTTTGTTATTCTTGTGACATTTAATTAAATAAAGTTTGAATTGCATTTAATATCTTAGCAAAAAACTTTTAACTATGTAGATCTGATGGGTGTAATAATAGCTTCTTATTTTAAATGTATAATAATTTCATTTAATAAACGGAAAAATCCCCATTATAAGTGGACTTTTATACTCAGATGTAAATGAAGTTTAATACCGAGGGTCACTCTGAAATTTTTGAGATACAACTAGGTTTTTAAAGTTATACTTACAAAATTTTAGGTGTGTTCAAAGTAGTCCCCTCCAGCATCAGTGCACTTTTATAGATGATTTTTCCACAGATTATATGCCTCAAGTCATTCATTTCTTGGAATAGATGAAAAAAATGCATTTATAGCCACATCAATCTCTTCTTCTGAATAAAAACGACGTCCAAGCAAGTTCTTTTTTACATTAAAGAATGACCAAAAGTCACACATAGCTAGATCAGGTGAATATGGCGGATGTTCTATCACTTTAATTCGTTTTTGTTTAAGAAACTCAACTGTTAATCCGGCTGTATGTGAAGATGCATTGTCATGGTGAAGCATCATTCCCCTAACATTCACTTCTTGTAGAATTTCTGGAAGACATTTAATGGTATACCAGTTTTCTCTTACTGTCTTCTGTCCTTCGAACTTGATGGCTTTGACCAATCCCGTACTTCTGAAGAAAACGGCATACATAACTTTTTTCAGTGCGCGTTGTTTTTTCACCATTGTCGGCATAGGATTATCTTCAAAGACCCATACTTTGCTTTCTTGACGTTTTGGAACGTCAAAAAACGGTATGTACGTTTCATCACCCGTTATAATTTTAGAAATGATGCGGTGGCCACCATCATTTAGCAATTTAAGAGTTTCTTTACTGATTCTGACACGCTCCTCTTTTTGGTGCTTAGTTAGAGTATGGGGAACCCAAAGGCAAACTACTTTTTTCATATGCAATTCTTCATGAATAATTTTGTGTATGGCTGCGGATCCAATGTTAAGTTCCTTCTGTATCATTTTATAGGTACAGCGATTATCATCCATTAACATTTTTCGTATGGCAGACTCATTATCCGGGATTACTGCCAACGGCGGCCTTCCTGTGTGTTCTTCATCCTGAAGAAAATTGCGACCTCTGCTAAATTCTTTAAACCATCTGAATACAGTAGCACGAGCTGGAAATTCATCACCAAACGCTAATTTCAACCGTTGAACTCATTCTTCTTGATTTAATCCTGCTTTAAAATCGTAGAAAATCATAGCGCGAAAATGTTCTCACATCAACTCCATTTTCTCTTCTGTTTAAAATTTATTCTACGCTAAACAAGTTGAAGTAAGTCAGTAAAAAATCGTCTGCTGTGTTAAAATACTTTGTATTTTAAAATTAAACCGTTATTTTTGTTTTGTAAATTCTCGTCTGCGCGTATCTCAATAATTTCAGAGTAACCCTCGTACTACTAGTTTCCAGCACATTTTCACTATAATTTGTTCAATTGAAATTAAAACTTACAAATTCATATTCACAAACTCTTTAGCCTTACATTGATGTATCTCAGTTAAATTTTCGTCTAAAGTAATTTTTCAGCAAAAATTCTAAATTGCCGTGGACGTACCCATATGCTTTTACAAGATTTTTATTTAAAACTTAGAAAATAAGTCGTATTATACACTATATGGCCTTTAATGACCGGACACTTTCAATTTTAGACATTTTGTCGAATATTCAAAGATATACCGGGTGATTATAATTAAAGTTACGATTTCAAAAATCGATAATTTTAAAACTACTGGTTAGAATGACTTGATATTTAAGCAGAACAACCGTTAGGCAATGAAAATTTGTTTGATGAAGGAAAAAATAGCTCCAAAATGTACCGACAGATGGTGTTGTCAGCGTAATGTCAGGGGAAAGAACAAAAATGCAATCGTTAAACACAGGGATGCTGTTAGCCAAAAGAAAAAAAATAGAGTTCAGGGATTTACTAAAAATTTATTAGCGAAAAGACAAGAATACGTGTTTACAGCGACAACAGCGATAATGACCAAAAATGAAAAAAAAAGAGCTTCATGGAACAAACACCTTACTGATGATTAAGACATAAGTTGTTCGATATGCCTTACGCCTTGTTCCGCTACTAATTGGAAGCAGAAAACGGCATGCTCCGCAATAGATCGGAGGGTATCTGTACTGATGCAATGGGTGTGGTGTGTGATGCTTGCCTTCAAGCCGGCTAGATTCTGAATCCGCCCACTGTAAACAACATTCTTCAGGTACCCCCAAAGCCAGAAATCACACGGGTTTAAGTCGGGGGAACGTGACGGCTACGTTGTTGAAAATCGCGGCTTATGATCCTATCATCTCCAAAATTAGCACTCAGTAGTTGCTTCACAGGAGTAGTAATCCACACACTGACGCTGCTGAAGTGCCGGAAGGATATGGTTGCGCAAAAGTGCTTCATACCACTTGCCAGTAACGGTGCAGGTAACGGGACCCACAGGCGTGATTTCCTCGAGGAAAAGCGGGCCGGCGATAAACGCTGTCGGTATTTCGCACTACACAGTGACCTTTTCAGATTGACGAGGTAATGGCTGTAGTTGGGACGAATTCTCGGTCGCCCATATCCTGCAATTTTGCATATTTACAGAACCTTGCAAATGAAAGTGGGCTTCGCCAGACCACAGAATGTTCCATTTCCATCCGTTGTCCACTTCCATCCGGGCAAGAAATTGTAGTGCAAAAGATTGCCGTGCTTCCAGGTCAGCAGTTAGCAACTCCTACACATGAGTTATCTTGTACAGATAACATCGCAAGATGTTCCGTAGGACTTTACGCACCGTGCTGTTCGGAATATCCAGTATTCGGCCAATTCCCCGTGAACTGCTGATTCCAGCCTCAATGTTAGTCTGTTCTTGTAATGCTGTAGTCACATCTTCCACTGCCGCAGCCGATACTGGTTTCCTTCCTCTACCCCGTTTAACGCAAATGAACCGGTCTCTTCGAATTTAGCAATCATTTTTCGCAGACCATTTGTGGTTATTGGACCCCTGTTTATGGATTTTAATGCCCGAAACTTCATAATAGCTGTAAGGGCACAGTCATCGTTCTTATAAAAAAGCTTCAAGAACAATGCGCGATCCTTCATAGTCAGAGTCATGATGAAGCAGTCAGGCAAAGAGCTAGTGCTCTCCATTTTTATGGCAGCTATGTCTGCAGTGCGTATGCCACGTATTAGTAAATTGCATATCTCCATACTATGTGAACCATGACAGCGCCATCTACCGGCACATTTTGGAACTGATTTTTTTCCATCGCCAAGCAAAATTTCATTGTCTCACGATTGTTCTGCTCAAATATCAAGTCATTCTAATCAGTAGTTTTAAAATTATCGATTTTTGAAATCGTAACTTTAATTATAATCACCCGATATTTGTCGGATTCTGCTGATCTTCAGGATTATGAAGAATGTGTTTTACTTCATATTTATCAATGGTGGTTTGTTCAGAAGAACAATTAAGTGGTCAACAAAACATCAAAGAAAAAGAATAATGTTTTGGATCAACCTGTAAAATAAAATATACGAGATGATCTATCGCTGTAGTTTACGAATATATGGATATTTTGCAATATATGTATTCATTTGTTGAAGAATAGAACGTATATGTATGGAGGTATATCGATTTTCTTATAAGTTCAAAAAATTTTTGCATGTTTGTTTGTATCATGCAGGGATTTTTACCACATTTAACGCCAGTTTCAGAAAATTTGACAAAATGTAGTAGAAATAATATGGTGTAATTGAAATGTTAATATATTAGATATTTGATGAAATATGAGCAGTTGAGTGAAATATTTTTTAACAGCGCATGAGCGCACAGTAAAAAAATATTTTTTTTCATGAATTGATAGTCAACTGTATGGAGCAACTCAAAAAAGCCAGGCAAATATCGTGAAAATTCAGGAAGATATCGACAATAGACTAAGCTGATTTTTAGTAGTTCTTTAAAAACAGCTAAATGATAAGGGGTTTTCCATAAGTTGTCATTTTTTTAAACTTTTTTTTTTCATTTTTTATGGATGCTTTAGATCTTCTTGGAAAATCCCCAGAACGAGCCTATTCGAAGAAAAAAAGAAGTATATATATATCTAAGCATTTCTTCTAAATATACTCGTTGACATTCATTAAGTACAAACTCCTTTGCTAAAAGCCAGATAATAAAAAATGAAATTTGTGAAAAATCCTTTATCATTTTGCCTTTAGAGAGCAACTAAAAATTCTCTCACTATATTGACGATATCTTTCTGAATTTTCATGATATTTGACTGATATTTTTTTATGAGCTGCTCTATAGAGCTGACTATCAAATCATGAAAAGAAATATTTTTATCATGCGCGCATGCGCATATAAAACATATTACATTCAAGTGCTCATTTTTCATCAAATATTTAATATATTTACATTCCAATTACAGCATATTATTTCTATTATATTTTGTCAAATTTTCTGAAACTGGAGTTAAATTTGGTAAAAAAAAAACCCTGCATGATATAAACAAAAAACTTTTGAACTTAAAAAAAAAAAAAACCTGTATGTCTCCATGAATATGCGTTCTATTCTTCCACAAATAAATACATATATTGCACAATATCCATATAGTGTTAAAAATTTTGTGATTGGTAGAACCAATTTTTGGTGCTCCTGTATATATAACCATAGGATGGTGAAATCTTGATTCGACATTTGGAGCTAAGTTTCAAACGGAGCTCTATATTTTGGAGTGAGATTTCACCATCTTATGGTTACAGCTATTGGAGCACCAAAATTTGGTTAAACCTTCTACAAAATTTTTAACAGTGCATATACGTAAGCTATAGCGATAGATCATCTCGTGCATTTTATTTTACAGGGTGATCCCAAACATTATTAATATTCTTTGACTTTTGGCTGACCCCTTAATTGCCCTTCCGATAAAATCGCCGTTTATAGATAAGAAGTCGAACATATTCTTCATAATCCTGAAGTTCCAGAAAAATCCGGCAAATACATCTTTAAATATTCGACAAAATGTCTAAAATTGAAAGTGTCCGCCTTATAGTGTATATGTAAACGATTTTGAAAAATGATTTCTTTATGGGGATTACGGATTAACTTTTGATTTAAAAAAAATAAAATTCCATTAAACTTTCAAATTGAATGAATAAATAATTTTATAGATTAGATTTAAAGACGACGCTAATCTTTATAAATGCGAACACATTATTGCTTTAAATAAAACAAATCAGCCGACTTTCCCATTAGTTACAAAGAGTAATTATCTTCCTTAAAGATTATATAATGATCTAATTTAAAGAATGAAGTGCTTGCTGTAAAATAATAAAGGTAAGGAAAACTTCTTAATCACACTAAAATATTACTTTGCAGCCCAATAATTAAAATAACTTTGATTGCCTGAACTTGATAATTTCAATTGTGGACTTAAAAAGATTAATTTTCAGTACTTCCGAAAATTTTATCTTGCGGAAAAGAAAACATGAGAACAATAGTCATTTATGAGGGTAACGGTTAAAATTTTACTAATGTACTTTTTTAGGAAGATTTGTTCTGTTAATCTTTACAGACCGGTGTTCTCAAATACAGATATCGAATTGAAAGATAAATAAAAGATTAAATTTCAGTCAAATGTATTTTTAAAAATGAGCAGAAAGATAGTTTAATTTTTGTAAATAGAAATGACCCTTCAGTCATAAAATAGGAAATATACAAACAAATAATAAAAATGGCCTGTTTTTGCCTTTTTGTAAATGACCTGTTTTTCACTTTTTTTTTATGACCGATTTAAAAGTTTATAAGAAATTGAAAATCAACCCATTTCTTTTAAAAATCGGTTAGAAGTACATTAAACGATTAACATTGTTTAAAAACATATAAGATTTTAAAGCATTATTAAGAAGAATACTGCCAATTAAAAAAAATCTTCATTTCATTTCAGTCTGTAATTATTTACGCGAATAAATCATTCACAGTAACAAGTTACCCGAAATATGCAAATAATTATTTTATGCGCCAAAAATAACTTTATTACTTAATAAACGGTTAAGTGCAAGTGTTACTCGCATACAAAGGGTTCCGTACAATAAATATATTTTTTATTAACTGTATTATTACAAAACAATCGTTGCTAAAAGAATAATAAGACTTTGTAATAAAAAAGAAAAGTGCCCAGCTAAACTGATGGCATTGAGCTCACAGGCTATTCACACTAATTGTATATTATACACTTATTTTAAAGAATAATGCCCCTCAAAAAACTAAGTGAAGGGGAATTAGCCCCCGTTTCCCCCTTTATACTTAACCAGTGAACCTCCAAATCTAATCAGGGAAGCCCCTTATCATAATAAACCGGTATACCAAATTTGGAGCAAATCGAATAATCCTGCAAAAAGAACATTTATCTAAATTAAGGGGGTGGACTAGCCCCCCTTTATCTTTAACCAATGAATCGCCAAAACGAAACAGGGAAGCTCCTTAACATAATAAACCGGTATACCAAATTTGGAGCAAAGCGAATAATTCTGCATGAAAAACCCGTTTATATAAATTAAGGGGGGTGGCCTAGCCCCCCTTCCCCCTTTATCTTTAACCAATAAACCCCCAAAACTAATCAAGGAAGTTCCTTAACATAATAAACCGGTATACCAACTTCGGAGCAAATCGAATAATTCTGCATGAAATACCCATTTATCTGGATTAAAATGGGTGCACTAGCCCCCTTTCCCCCCTTTTTCTTAACTAATGAACCTCCAAAACTAATCAGGGATGTTCCTTAACAAAATAAGCCGGTATACCAAATTCGGAGCAAATCGAATGATTCTGCATGAAAAACCCATTTTTCTGAATTAAGGGGGGGGGGGGGGTGGACTAACCCCGTTTTTCCCCCTTTATCCTTAACCAATGAACCCCCAAAACTAATCAGGGATGTTCCTTAACATAATAAACCTGTATACCAAATTCGGAGCAAATCGAATGATTCTGCATGAAAAACCCATTTTTCTGAATTAAGGGGGGTTGGACTAACCCCGTTTTCCCCCCTTTATCCTTAACCAATGAACCCCCAAAACTAATCAGGGATGTTCCTTAACATAATAAGCAGGTATACCAAATTCGGAGCAAATCGAATGATTCTGCATGAAAAACCCATTTTTCTGAATTAAGGGGGGGAGGGGTGGACTAACCCCGTTTTTCCCCCTTTATCCTTAACCAATGAACCCCCAAAACTAATCAGGGATGTTCCTTAACATAATAAACCGGTATACCAAATTCGGAGCAAATCGAATGATTCTGCATGAAAAACACATTTTTCTGAATTAAGGGGGGGGGGGTGGACTAACCCCGTTTTTCCCCCTTTATCCTTAACCAATGAACCCCCAAAACTAATCAGGGATGTTCCTTAACATAACAAACCGGTATACCTAATTCGGAGCAAATCGAATGATTCTGCATGAAAAACCCATTTTTCTGAATTAAGGGGGGGTGGTGGACTAACCCCGTTTTTCCCCCTTTATCCTTAACCAATGAACTCCCAAAACTAATCAGGGAAGCGTCTTATCACAATGAACCTAGGAAAAAATTTTGAAGCAAATCGGATGTTTCTATCAAGAGTTATCGCGTTACGTACATACGTACGTACATACATACATACATACATACATACATACAGAACGGGCGGGCACATTAGCTCTCAGGCTTTGATAGCCTGTGAGCTAAAAAGCTATACAACGTAGGGTTGGGTATGATGTGTATACCAGAAAAGTATAAATGGATATACCATGAAACTTCAGAGAGAGATGAAGCCTAAATAGTATCAAATCTTTTTATAACCGTATCCTAATCTGTTTATGTGAACTTAATTCGGTGCTGACAATAAAAGTAGTGCATATTTAAACTTCATTTGGCATTTCATAAATCCAAATTCAGCGTTGTAACAATCTTTTCTTTTTATAGTGTACCTAAGACAAAACCTCTGTTCAAAGTTTAAACTTGGCATTGTGCTAAGCGCTCCTCGAAAGGAGGTCGCATAGTTGCAATGCAGCTTTGGTCCGTGCCGCGTTTCTCCAGATAGGTTTTTAATTAACCTTTAAAGACACGGGAGGCGTATTGAGAGATCCACTCAATGCAAACTAGTCGCGAATCCTATAGTAATTATGTGATTAATTCTGATTAAATTAGTCTGTTTTCATCAGTTTAAAGTTTATTGCTTTTATGCTACAACTGGGCATTGCGTTAACACAAATCTATTATTAAAATTATTATCTAGGCTTAAAAATCCGATGGCGTATAGGGTACGCCGCCCGTGTCTTTACACTCTAAATTAAAATGTCTGAAATTCAGACACTTAAGTGTCTGAAATGGAGTGTTCAATTTTCAGACATTTTAAAATGTCTGAATTTTTTCAGACACTTTTTGCGTCTGAATTTCAGACACTTCAAACGTCTGAATCGCATCCATTTTTTTGTAAGCATCATACGTAGCCATGTTTGACCACGTTGAATCCTGGAAAAATATTTGGCTGTGGTCCTGCCCCCCCCCCCCCCAATACAGCCTGATTTTTTTGGTGCTCTCAGTTTTGGTATACAATTTTCGTTACGTTGATAATTTAAATCTTTTACGACATTGTACTGATTATAATCAATATCGTGAACTTCAGGAGTAGAACAAGATTAAAAAACAAAAAATATTTATCTAAATATTAGATTTTTTAAAATTTATTTTGTTTTTAACCTTATTTTACTTTAAAAGTTCAAAATATTGATTATAATCAGTACAATTTCGAAACAGATTTAAAATATAAGCTTTACAAATATTGCACATCAAATTTGGGGGCACTACAG
This sequence comes from Maratus speciosus, assembly GCA_963932465.1. Lineage (NCBI taxonomy): Eukaryota > Metazoa > Arthropoda > Arachnida > Araneae > Salticidae > Maratus > Maratus speciosus. The sequence goes on from OZ010789.1 coordinate 467,974,946, forward strand.
TCGTAGGGGGACGGGGCACTTCCCAGTTTGCCCTTCCTTTAATCAAGAAGTACTTTTGCAAAAAACGCAACCCTGCATTATAGTTGTCTAAATTGAGATGTCCGGTATTCGGGAGTATCCGTTGTGGAGGTTAATGGAGATTCTCGAATAGCGAACACCTCTATTTAACGAATACTTTTTTAATCAGCAGACATACATATTTGTATATTTTTACCTCAAAAAAGTAGACATCTCCAATTATCGGACAAATTCCGCGGTCCCGAAGTGTTCGCTATTAAGGGCTTTTAAGGTACATAGATAAATATATATATATATTTTATAATCTTGTCCTACTCTAAAAGTTCAAAATATTTATTATACTCGGTTGAATGTGGAAAAAGATTTAAAATATCAGATGTACGAAAATTGCAAAAATCCCACCCTCCACCCCCCCCCCCCCCCAAAAAAATTAAAATATAAAAAAATATATTGCCACATAGGCAATTTTACATATACATCACTTGATAATCACAACAGCCATTTAACTATGAATAATGAAAATAAATAAATAAATATTCTACTTTAATAACATTGGGGAAAAAATGACTTTGGTATTTTGTTAAATATATTTGCGTTTTTAAACTTGTCCTACTCTAAAAGTTCAAAACTTTCATTATAATCAGTGCAAGATTTAAGATATCAGCTTTACAAAAATTCATGCAAAATCCCCCCCTCCCCCCCCCAAAAAAATGAAAATACTTATTTAAAAATTATGTTTTTAAAAAATTTATATTTCCACATGGACAAGTTTTTATGTAGATCAGAGGGTACTCACAAAAGCTATTCAACTATCATTAAAAACAAATAAGTACATATTCTATATTAAAAACATGAGGAAAAAATAACTTATGATTTCCAAACTTCTTTCGTCTTAAATATATACAGTAACATCTGTCATTTTTGTATTTTTCGTATAAGTGCATATAAATAAAGTTACCACAATTTTAAATACGAAATCTAGTTAGAGGTTTTTACTTTTTCCCATTATAAATTTCAAATTACTTTTTTATTAAAAATAATAAAAAAATCAGTATTAGAGTTGATTGCAAATCAAATACATATGTATATTTTTACAGGCAGGTTCATATAATAGACCAGTCTCATTTACTTTATTTATCTTTTTTTAATCTGCGGTTTTATGCCAGGAAGTAAGAAAGCATTAGGTCATCTTTCAAAGTTTTTTTTTTTCTTTACTTCCTTGTGGCCGTCATTTACTGCGAGATAAAAATTATCCATTTGAAACTAAGAACTGACATTGAATATATAATTCGTAATAAAAAAGAACGTCATAAGTTTAAAAATATATACTTCTAGAATTAGTGGGGTTTTTTGCGAACAGATTCAAAACTAATTAAATTTCATGCAGGATTTTGTTTAGTACAATAAATAAAATCATAAAATACACTAATTTTACTACTATAAAGAAACTTACTTGAGTTGCTGCAAGAGGTAAGAAATATTCCTCGATTTGAAATTTTAAAAACTACCACAACCACAGTGAGGGAGAAAGACTTTCATCAGTTTAAAAGGTAATCCCATAATACATCCGACTAGCCATATTTAAAGAATGAGATGTTTCATCCTAAAAACAGGACCCGCCAGACAAAAGTTTCTTTTTTTTTGCCAGTTTCGACAGGACGAAGATGAATAACACAATATTATTGATATAAATTGATACGAGTTAACACTAAGCCCATTGCACACGCTTTGTAGAATTTCCGGGTGTAATCTTCAACCGCCGTCTACTTCTGTTCTGTGTCTATCCCGCCCTTGTATCGACGACAGCTTCTAAGAGACATTTGATGTCGAGCACACACGTCAGATGTATGTATTCAATAAATAAATACTCCAAGTTAATACGAATTAAAATCACAGTACTTCACATTTCGCAAAAAACGAATTAAAATACACGCGTACATAAAAACAAACTTTGTTTGAATTACAACGTATACCACTTCGAACGAAGACATCTAAAACGCATGCGCAACTGGGAGTGCTAGTGCCCCCTGGTGGTTATTGCGTCGGAAGAATCAAAACATCTTAAATTAAGACACGTTTAAAGCAATGAAGTGTCTTAAAATAAGACGTTTGCGGATATTTTAGACATTATTCTCAGTTCGTTTACACCATGGTCATAGTAAGACGCTTATGTATCTTAAATTAAGACATCTATAGTGTCTTAATTTTCAGATTAAGACACTTAAGTGTCTAAAATTCTTTTTCAGTCACATATGTGTCTAAATTTAAGACGCTTCTATTTGCAGTGTATGTATATCCAAACCGTCCGTGTATTTAAGGGTTAATATCTCGGCTAATTACAGACATTTTTTTTTTTGAAAATCATTATCAACAATCCTTTTATACGTATGTGACGATAGGTACCTCCAGCGCTCTCCAACTTATTTGCTGAACGCACGCAAATCGAAATTTGTGTGTAACGGAAAAATGCGATTTTGTCAAAAATAATATGACCTAAGACCTGTATCGTTATACTTTTCCTCTTAGGTTTAAATTAACTTCTGCTACCCCTAATTTTTTCATAATTTTAGTTTGAGTAGATTCGGAAATAGAGTGGGGAGGAAGTTGGACATATTTTTGCATTGAATTTTCGACGATATCTCTTAAAATATAATACCTAAAATTGAAAGAATTGTAAGTTGAACGGCGTTACGAAAGTTTTCACACGATACTCCGCATGATATAAAAGGAAAATAGTTTTTTTTTTTTTTTTCAAGTAACTTACCTAGCCCATCTACATTTTTCCTAAATATATTTGTGAATGGTTTACTATCTATAAATATCTGGGTCAACAGCCTTTATTATTTCAGCAAATTTGAACTTTCCACGTTTCATAGTTTACGAGTAAAATGGCTATGACAGACGGACAGACGGACACAGGAGTGATCTTATAATGGTTCCGTTTTTCCTTTTTATGTACGGAACCCTAAAAAAAAGAAGTAAATTTTGAATAAATGCAGATATTGGTTTCATGATACAAAATTTCCCAAACGAATTTTTGTAAAATACTTCTTGACGTTTACTAAATTCATTTTAAGTTACTACATTAAGATGATTTAATGTCACATTTTAACCCTTAAATGCCTGGTGTTGCTTTTAGGCAACATACCCAATTTAGGCTCTAAAATACTATTAGAATAATATTGAAGCTATAATGCTTAATGTTGCTAATAAAATACATTCTGAAAATATTATTAAATCGATTTTCAACATTTAGATGGCAACACTTGTGCTGTTTAAGAATAAAAATAAATTTATTTTTTCAAATGTTGCTACTTGTTCTTTTCGTTTTGTTTGGAAGCTTGCGAAATACCCTATTTTGACCTGCAGTGAGCAAGTAAAATTTATTTCTTATTATAGTTCCTAAAATTCTTGTGTGTTTAATATTATAGAATTTTATAAAGGGAAATTATTTTTTCAATTAAACACCAATATTGCCGATTAGCAACAAACTGTTTTTTAGCCGTAAACTATACTTAAAACAAAATATGATTTTTATAAGTATTTTTCCCATGATTTATTTAAAAAATGAAAGCCGAAAAACATTATTACAATGATTTTTGAAAAATCGGGCATTTAAGGGTTAAACTTATTTAATCAACATAACAACAGAAAGTCAAATAAAATTATAATGAATGACAGTTTATCAAATCATATGTCCAAATTAATTAGATCCTATAAATTGAATGCAACAGGAATCTATAATCATAAATCTGAATTATTTCAGCTACATTCAAATATGCAGATTTACAAATAACAGCATTGTTATTCAACATATATTAATAGCTTCTGAACATAGTTGAAAAATTTAGGGAATGAAAATAAATTGCTAAATTTAAATGAAATATTCAGTAAACTCCACTTACTTAAAATGTAATATTAAGTGAAATATTCAGACTAAATAGTATTTTAACCCCTTGTATCACCGTGTTGCAAATTTGCAACATGCACAAAAATCGATGTTATTTACACAGTAAGCTTTAAAACACGATTTTATTTATTTTTTCTATTTCCCAACGCAGCAGTTAATATAAATGGATCACATAATTTTCATCAGAGGGTAATACAGTCCCGATTACCCGAGTCCCGGTTAACCGAGTTTCCACTTTAACCAAGTTATATTCTTTTGATGGACTGATGGCTTCCATTATTATGAAACAGCCATTATAAAGGAAGTGTTTGGTGAAGATGAAAGAGCAGCCGTAAAAAGTTAGAACTCTGATTTTCTGGTTAGAATGGATAAACAAAACGGCCATTTTTTTTTTTTTTTTTAATTTCCCCATTTTGGCCAAAAAATCAGAGCTCTAACTTTTTACGACTGCTGTTTCATCTTCCCCTAACACTTAATTTATAATGGCTGTTTCATAATAATAGAAGCCACCAGTCCATTAGAATAAAATGATACATTCCAAAGGTATAAGCTCGATTGGAAAAAAAAAAACTATTTAATACTTTGAGCAGAAAGAAGAGTCTACACGTGCAATTTTCATGACACTAATACAATCACATAACTGCCAATTTGTACAGTTTTGTTACCTCTAAAATTTAATACAAATTTTGCAATATTTAATTGTTGAGAATTGTTGGATTTCGGCGATTGCATTAGGCAAAATTTACTGGTAAGTTTTAGTGGTAAGAAAAAATCTTAGAAATGGGTAGCTTATGCAGTACCGTAATGCTGCGGAAAAAAAAAAAAAAACTGCAGCAAAATTGTCATTCAACAAACAAAAAGCTATCAAGGGATTTTTCAAATAAACAATTTTATTCCCCGTTTTTCTTAAAAGTAACGGAAATATACATCAAAGAAATGTTACTAGTACCATAAAAATTAACGAATTAAGTGAAAATTTATATTTCATCTCCTTATTAAAAAGCAGTAAACCAACGTTTAAAATGCACAAATAATGCGTGAAAAGCAGCAAACAGCTGTTTCGAATCTACAGCGAGATTCTTCTTCAGTGCAAGATAGGGAAAAAAGAACAGCGTGCTAGAAAAAGCAAGGCTGAGCATCATCTCTTTAGTTGGTGACTATTTGTGTAAATCCGGTTTATCCGAGTTTTTTGCTTATCCGAGGTGAGCTTGGTCCATATTAACTCGGATAATCGGGACTCTACTGTATTGAGTTAATTTTTAATGCGAAAGTTTTTTTAATCATTTGAGCAGATTCACGTCAATATTCCTAAAACTAACTTCGTAAATTTTGTCAAATTAAAAAACTGGAGACGTACAAAAATGTATTTTTTGAAAGGTCAATTTTGTATTAGAAAATGGAAAATATTTATGAGAAGAATGTAGTTTTCTATTTATTATACAGGTGAAAAAAGTACTTTTTAGTCGATCATTTTTCAGTTTTATGTTCACAAAATTTTTATTTCTTTTTTACATGCTTAAAATGGTGTATTCTAATGCCTGAGTAAATATTTTTAACCTAGCGTGTGTTCTAAAATACTATTAGAATATTGAAACTCTAATGCGTAATGTTGCCAATAAAATACATACTGAAAATATTATTAAATCAATTTTCAACATATACATGGCAGCACTCGTTCTGTATAAGAATAAAGATAGATTTTTTATTTCTTTTTTACATGCTTAAAATGGTGTATTCTAATGCCTGAGTAAATATTTTTAACCCTTAAATAGCAGGTGTTGCCTTTCGGCAACTTCTAAAATACTATTAGAATAATATTGACGCTCTAATGCCTAATGTTCGCCAATAAAATACATACTGAAAATATTGTTAAATCAATTTTCAACATATACATGGCAGTGCTCGTGCTGTATAAGAATAAAGAAAGATTTTTTTTTCTTGCAATTGTTGCTACGTGCGCTTTTGTTCATTAGGAAGCTTGCAAAATATCCTATTTTGTTCTGCAGTGAGCAGGTAAAATTTATTCCTTATCACAGTTCGTAAAATTCACGTGGGTTTACTTTTAAAGAATTTTATCAAGGAAAATGATTTTTTTCAATTAAAGACCAAGTGTTGTCGATTGGAAACAAACTGTTTTTTAGCCGTAAACCCTACTTAAAACGAAATATGTTCTTCTATATATAAAAAAAAGTAACGCTTTGGAAATGGACCAATGAAAATCTGCGTAGATACCGCGAAACGCATCTGATTGGTCAGAGCTTTCTGACGCTATAAGAGGGGGGGGGGGACCCCGGATCTGTCGCCAAACGTCGCCAAGTTTATCGCCAAATTTGGAAACAAAAATTAGCCACCAAAAGTAACGCCAACTTGGCGCTATTTCCAGTATTCCGCCAAATTTCCATAGACTTCCATTGAAATACTATAGGGTTTACTTGCTAGCAGAAAATCGACAAATTGAGATCTTTCAATGCAACAAAAACTAATATTAGCATATGAATAGAGCTTAATTGAACTATTTACATTAATTTTAAGCACAAACACGAACTATTTACAATATTCGTTACACTATATGTATAATTTTACACATATATGTTGGCGGAGAAAAGGCGGCGAAGTGAAAATTTCAGAGGAGAGGAGATTTATACGATAAGATTATTTACTGTAATTACAAATTAGTTACGAGCGCGTTTTTACCAAGTGGAATCTAAAAATTGAATGCATAGAAAATAATCCATTCTGGATCGCTTCGCGATCCAGAATGGAAATGCTAAACAATTACGTCTGGTGTTGGCTAGAAAATAGGGATTGCTTCGCGAAACCGAATGGAATCGAGAAGCGAATACGCGGGGGGTTGGTAAGAGTAGCGAGCAGGGCGGCGTAGACCCCCTAGTTTTTTAAAAGTATTTTTCTGGATCATTTATTTAAGAAATGAAAGCCTAAAAACGTTTTTAAATTGATTCTTTAAAACTCAAGCATTTAAGGGTTAAAATCGGAGTTTTTAAGTCCCAAAGGGTTAATATACTTAAAAGGAATTTTAATATATATTTTTAAAAAAATCGAAATTACATTGAATAATCAGTGCTTTTAAAAATTAACTCATGGGAAAAAATTATCATATCTATATTAGAAAACAAAACCACGTCCTTAAGTAACGCTGACTTCATATTGATAATGACAACACCTAATTAATAAATATAGCTTATATTGCAATATTTTCAATTTCTAAACATCACATAATTTAAATTTTTACATGGTGTAATAGGAGAAAAATGTGCTCTAAAATGGAATTTATTATAAAACTGTGCCTCAGTTTACTGATTTTTTGTGTATTTGAAAATAATTTTGAAGCATGATGTTTTCTAAATCTATCGCGTGCAGAACGATTACGAACGATCAATTATAGTTCGCACTGAAAACAATATAAATAGTTCAAGAGTCATTTCCGGGTAATATTCCATAACGAAATTAAAACTGCATCAATAAATTAATAAAATAATATAAATAAAACACCAATTTAACAGACATCCGATCGAACTACGCGTTTAAATCACTGAAATTATCAGAATAAAAAAGACTGCTGTGAGTTACTTCTGTAAATAGCGATATCTTTGATGATTTATTGATACTTTTCATATAAAAATGGTTTTTAGTGTTGCCAGTAGGAAATTTAAATGTAAAATATTTAATAGAATTCTGAATTTTTTTTAAAAAATGGTTTTCATCTTTGCCCTGTAAACTGGGAAGCGCGGGTTGGATCCCCTGGTATGTTTTAAAAAGATATTTATCAATTCATTTGAATAAATGTAAAAAGAAAAAAAAATACAAATATATTTTTAATCGAAGAAAAATAATATAACAAAGTCCCAAAGGTCATCCAATAGCTTCAGAGCCCCGAGTCCTTGTTTTACCGCTCTTTCATGTCTTTAATTTGTGTAATTTTGCTGTTAAATTTGTCCGGTGTTGACGATTTGATTTTTTTCCTTTCTTCCGCTACAGAGTCGGAATAAGAGAAGGAAAGTGAAAAGATCGCCGACTGAACGCGCTCGCCGCGCTCCGCGAATTATATGAAGAAATTATTCATATAGTAAATGAGGCTTCTTCGTAGCAACAGCTGTCGTGCGATAGATTCAGAGCCCCGAGCTCACCCTTTCGGTATTTCGATGTCTTTGGTTTAATAAATTTTCCTTTTAAATTTGTCCGTTTTCAATTTTTTTTTCCCTCTCAACCTGGTTTCAACAAGAGTCTCGGCTAAAGGGGCGCAGGCATGGACATTGGACGGACACGCCAAACGCCGCTGTTTACTTAAGGTAAAACGTTGTTTACTTAACATTTGTAAGCTTAAGGGTCCTGTCCCTGCCGGCGAAGACACTCACGAGCTAATCCTATGGGGAGGGATTTTTTTAATATCTCGTTTGCATTTCGACATTTTTAAATAATTTTTTTTGCATTGGATAGCCGATGTCAGTCTATACAGCGCACTTTGGTTACTTTTTTTATTTTGGTCGCAGATATTTTTAATAAAGTTACTTTCATTTTCAAAACCGGTTCTGAAAATGAAAGTGTCATTCTAAAAAATATCTGCAACCAAAATCGAAAAAGTAACCAAGGTGCGCTCTAGAGACGGACCTCGGCTATCCAATGCAAAAAAAAATATTTAAAAATGTCGAAATGCAAACGAGATATTAGAAAAATCCCTCCCCATAGGATTAGCATTAGCTCGTGGGTGTCTTCGCCGGCAGGGACAGGACCCTTAACACTTCAGTGTTAAGCTTCAATTACGCAGATAAAAATGTTCCGTCCGCGATTCTTTCTCTTTTCTTCTCTTATTCCGACTCTGTAGCGGAGCCATACTCAACCTGCGGTCCACGGTCCGCATGTGGCCTGGCGACCTTTTACGTGCGGCCCGAGGCACGTAATCATAAATCCATTAGATGTAAATTTCCAACTGGGCGAAAAATGTCCGGACCAGAATTCGAACCAGGAAACTCCTGGCTGAAGCCGCCAGTGCTCTGCCATCTGAGCTACCCTGGACGAGTCTGGTGGAACTTTTTCACACAGCTAACCTTAATGATTATAGCATCTAGAATATCCTTTGGGTAATATCATTATGTCCTCTACAAAATTTCACAACTTTATGAAAAATAGTTTCGTCTGTAGACAACTTTAAAATGACGTCGTTTAATCGACATCCTGTATTTCTTCCGCAACAAATGTTCAACCCTAGTGATAATATTAACTTTGTTATATTCATTGTTATACTACTTATGCTAGTTTAATTAGTGTTTTTTAAACGTGTTATAAGTGTGTTGCGGCCCGCCTAATGTCGGAAACTCATGTTTGCGCCCGCGAGAAGAAAAGGTTGAGTATGGCTGCTCTAGCGGAAGCAATGAAGAAAGGAAAAAAGAAAAAAAATCAAACCGATGTTATACACGTTGTTATTTAAAGAAGCATTTATAAAAAGAAAGTTTCCTTTGCTGTCACCAACTACTGAACTCGTTTCCCACACTCTCAGAAATGCATTCTTGAATTCAAAGAAATTTTCCTGGCAGCAGTGGTACCAGGATTTTTCCGTTAATAGACGAATAAGCATGTTTTCTAGGAGTACGGAAAGTATTTGTTAAAAAATGAGGAATAATTTAGTGCATATAGATTTTAGTGTACAGAGTTTTCCCGACGTTGCAGTGCTTTTATAGTGTATTAATCAGTTTTCTCAACACGGAATATAAGTATTTTGGATTCTATTAATTCTCAAATAAATATTTTCATGTCCGACAAATATTATAATATAATAACATTAATATTATAATATAATAACATTAATTAATATTAACATTAAAATGAATACTATTTTGTTACTATTACATGTATTACTTCAATTACGCAGATAAAAATGTATAATTGAAAATTGATAGCATTCTAAACACCGATATTCCGGTTGAAAAAAACTCATTATTTCAGTATAATAAACGGTCAAGTGCGAGTATTACTCGCGCACAGAGGGTTCCGTATAATAAATATATTAATTAGTAACTGTATTATTTAAAAAAAAAATCGTTTCTAAAAGAATAATAAGACTTTGTAAAAAACTATACAGCGTAGGATTGGGTCTATCTATATGTACTAGAAAAGTATAAATGGATAGTCCATGAAATTTCAAAGAGATATGAAGCCTAAATAATATCAAATATTGCTATTCGGTATAACTCTTTTGTTAATCGTATCTTAATCTGTTTATGATGAACTTAATTCGGTGATGGCAATAAAAGTAGTACATGTTTAGACTTCATTTGGCATTTCACTAACCCAAATTCAACGTAGTAATAAACTTCAAAAGGAGATCGCAAAGATGCAACGCCGCCTTGGTCAGTGCCACGTTTCTCCAAATAGGTTTTTAATTAACCTTTAAAGACAAGGTAATTAATAAAAGAGTCACTCAATGTAAACTAGTCGCGAATCCCATAGTAATTATGTGATTAAATCTAATTAAATTATTCTGTTTTTAAGTTTGACGTTTATTGCTTTTATACTACTACTGGGCAGTGCATTACACAAATCTATCATTTACTCTCCAGCAGCGGGAGACTTTTTCGTTTTCTTGGATAAAACCGCGGCATAGTTTTAAGTGTTGCAAGTGGGTTTCTTTTTTACTTTCTTCTATCTTCAATAGAAGAAAGTATTGTAATTGAAATTTTTTCGACTTCCGGTTTTCGGCGGATTTAAACGTTTAGGGGTCAGAGATCACAAAAACACGTTTATACAAGATGTCTGTCTGTTCGTCCGCGTGTCCGTCTGCCTGTGTGTCGCCATTGTACCGTCGAAAAGTGTATGAAGAAAAGCACATAGAATTGAACCAATTTTTTTGTGTGTGTATTTGGCTGTGGCTAGCAGTTTCTCCTTGAATTTGAAAATATTCTGCCGGAAGGGGTTGCTGTAATAGCGATTTTTGTGCCTTTTTCTTTATTTTACCATGGAAAACCGTATTATGAACAGAATTGAACCAAATTTTTGGTGTATGTTTTTGGCTATGGCCAGAAGGCCCTCCTACAATTTGGAAATATTCTGGCAGAAGGAAGCGCTGTAATAACGATTTTTGTATAATTTTCTTGATTTTTCGTAGTTCAGTTGTACATTGGCGGCTCGTGCAGCGACGGGAACTTTGCATCCTATTAAGCCGGAAATTCGCAAGCAGATGATGTACTATAGAATAATGAAAAACTATTGATTTTAATAAATATCATGATCGAGATTAACTCGTTTTTACCCCAACTAATTGACTGGAGCAGAAATTTAAGATGAAAATCAAAGTTGGTATAGTATTGAACTAGTAATATTGAAGTATTAACATTTGTAACTACTTTTTGAAATATTAAGACGTATGAGATAGAAGAAAGTTTTGGGATTGATAGATCTGATTAGTTAAAAAAATATGTGCGTGCATTAAAATTTTAATAATAAACAACTCTCAATGAGTTTTACAATAATAATCCGTAAAGTGCTTTATTTCCAGCAGATCAATATCTTTAAGATTCCTTTCAATGAATAAGGTTCTGGTTCAACAAAGAATGTGAAGTTTTATTTTTACTAAAGTATAGAATGCCACGGAAGTAATTTTTCTTGTTATATACCACTTTATTTTTCTCGTGAAAGGTAAATCAATATACGAACGGCATGCATCACCTTTATAAAAGGTTTTCAGGATAAATGTGACAAACTACATTTAAGTTAAAGCCTAGGATTGAATTTGAAAAATGAGAATGTTTCTCATAAGAATATATTCCATCCACGTTTCACCGATATGCAAGGAATAGCCACAAACAAAAGTACGGCTTGGTGTGCCTAAACACGTCCGATATCTGCTCACTTTATATTTAATTTTCCGATGAAAAAAAAAAACAACAACATTATTTGTGGCAGTTTTTGTAAATACTTCAATGTACACTTCACCGATTTTGGTATTATCAGTGAAAAAAGTATTTACCGGGATAAGTTTTTAACACTTTATGTACTGAATTATGAATTAATGAAAATTGTATCGTCTAAAGCATGCTTCTTGAATTGTTTAAACTACATTAGAAGATTTACATAACCATTTAATAAATTATAGGAGAATTTTAGAAGGATTGAAGGATTTAGAAGGATTAATTAAATTTGATTTTATAGGGATTTAGTGCAATACTTATAGCACCACTGAAATCTTTTATTTTAAATATTTTTCTTAGAATTCGGTAGAATTTGGAAATGTACAAATATAATGTTCTTACAACAGAAATACAGAAATATTTCCGAATTGAAAACTCCCCCCCCCCCCCCCAAATGCCAAGAAATCTGAAAAGATGCAAAGAAATCATCTTTTTAAAAATATTTTTGTTTTGTGTAACTAATAATGATATTTGACCAAGATAAAGTAACATATCTATAACTCATTCTAAACTGTATTACAGCTAATCGATGTATTAAATGAATTTTATAACATGTTATTTTAATGATACTTATAAGTGCCGTCAGTAGATAAAGGGTTAAAATACCTTTTAGGTAGCTTTTATTACAAAAAACTACCTATTGAAGCTGTTAGGAGGAAAGCGATTCCAAAAAATTTTGGTATATTTTCCCCGATCATGGGCCCCAGACCCCGAAACCACCCTCCGTTAAAAAAATAATAATAATAATAATAAATTTGAAATCACAAATATATGAACAAATTGGTAAGTTCTAAAGATGATTTAGAAATGAACATAGAAAACCAGTATGTAAAATAAGAAACTATGAATAACCCACAGAATCTCCAGAGGAGCTCGTGGGTTCATTCATAGAAGATGCGTTATTTCATCCAATTTTGTCCGCATTAAGCCTAAAATGACAAAACTTAGCTCCTTATAACGCAAACATAAGAGAAAACAGATAATAAAAATCTAAGATATATATATATATATATATATGCCGGGTGATTATAATTAAAGTTATGATTTCAAAAATCGATAATTTTAAAACCACTGGTCAGAATGACTTGATATTTTAGCAGAACAATCGTGAGGCAATGAAAATTTGTTCGGCGAAGGAAAAAAATAGTTCCAAAATGTACCGATAGATGGCGTTGTCAGTGTAATGTCAGGGAAAAGAAAAAAAATGCAATCGTTAAACGCAGGAATGTTGTTAGCCAAAAGAAAAAAATAGAGTTCAGGGATTTACTAAAAATTTATTTGCGAAAAGACAAGAATACGTGTTTACAGCGACAACAGCGATAATGACAAAAAATGAAAAAAATAGAGTTCAGGGACTTACTAAAAATTTATTTGCGAAAAGACAAGAATACGTGTTTACAGCGACAACAGTGATAATGACCAAAAATGAAAAAAAAAAAAAAGAACTTCATGGAACAAACACCTTACTGATGATTAAGACATAAGTTGTTCGATATGCCCTACGCCTTGTTCCGCTTTAAATTGAAAGCGCAAAACGACATGTTGCACAACAGATCGGATGGTATCTGTACTGATGCAACGGGTGTGGTGTGTGATGCTTGACTTCAAGTCGGCTACATTCTGAATCCGCCCGCTGTAAACAACATTCTTCAGGCACCCCAAAGCCAGAAATCACACGGGTTTAAGTCGGGGGAACGTGGCGGCCACGTTGTTGAAAATGGCTACTTATGATACTATCATCTCCAAAATTACCACTCAGTAATTGCTTCACAGGAGTAGCAATCCACACTCTGACGCTGCTGAAGTGCCGGAAGGACATGGTTGCGCAAAATGGTTGCTTCATACCACTTGCCAGTAACGGTGCAGGTAACGGGACCCGCAGGCGTGATCTCCTCGAGGAAAAACGGACCGACGATAACCGCTGTCGGTATTTCGCACCACACAGTGACCTTTTCAGATTGAAGAGGTAATGGCTGTAGTTGGGACGAATTCTCGGTCGCCCATATCCTGCAATTTTGCATATTTACAGAACCTTGCAAATGAAAGTGGGCTTCATCAGACCACAGAATGTTCCATGGCCATCCGATGTCCATTTCCATCCGGGCAAGAAATTGTAGTGCAAAAGATTGACGTGGTTCCAGGTCAGCAGATAGCAACTCCTGCACATGAGTTATCTTGTACAGATAACAGCGCAAGATGTTTCGTAGGACTTTACGCACCGTGCTGTTCGGAATATCCAGTATTCGGCCAATTCCCCGTGCACTGCTGATTCCAGCCTTAATGTTAGTCTGTTTTTGTAATGCTGTAGTCACATCTTCCACTGCCGCAGCCGAAACTGGTTACCTTCCTCTACCCCGTTTAACGCAAATGAACCGGTCTCTTCGAATTTAGCAATCATTTTTCGCAGACCATTTGTGGTTATTGGACCCCTGTTTATGGATTTTAATGCCCGAATCTTCCTAATAGTTGTAAGTGCACAGTCAACGTTCTTACAAAAAAGCTTCAAGAGCAGGGCGCGATCCTTCATAGTCAGAGACATGATGAAGCATCCAGGCAAAGAGCTGGTGCTCTGCATTTTTATGGCAGCGATGTCTGCAGTGCGCATCCCACGTATTAGTAATTTGCACATCTCCAGACTATGTGAACCATGACAGCGCCATCTATCGACACATTTTAGAACTGATTTTTTTCCTTCCCCAACAAAATTTCATTGCCCCACGATTGTTCTGCTCAAATATGAAGTCATTCTGATCTGTAGTTTTAAAATTATCGATTTTTAAAATCGTAACTTTAATTATATGTAATCACCTGGTATATACAGGGTGATTCATAAAAGATGGGCAGAACTTTAAGGGGTTATAGTACACTTAAAGACAAATAATATTAAATAGGAGACTAAGGGTCCCAGACGTACTCCCAAGGAGATAGGGGGCATTAAAGTTTAGGGTCCGAAATTTCAAATGATTATAAAACATGGAAAAATTGGTCGATTCGTTTGCGGTTTTTGCAAAAAATTTTCTTTATGCCAGTATTTTCTTGAAATAAAATTTTAAAGTTCAATTTCAAAAAATGCCGATAGGGGGCGCTTTAGACTTTGGAGTAACAAACAACTATTTTTTAACGTTATTTTTTGTATTTCTTTAAATGATTTCGAAAGCTGAGACTTAAACTTAAATTTTGATCTAAAAATCTGAGTCCTAACGAGTAGTTAAGTAGCATAAACTGAAATTTGAAATTTGAAACCCTTCTCCCCCCAGAACAAAAATCAGTTATTCCCGATCTTTGTGTCGTAGATTAGGCTCTAACTACTGCCGCGTTTTGCTAAAATTATTCTTTATGTCAGTATTTTCTTGAAAATAAATTTTAAAGAAAATTTTCAAAAAATTCCGATAGAGGGCGCTTTAGACTTTGGAGTAACGAACAACTATTTTATACCGTTATTTTTTGTGTCTCATTAAATGCTTTCTAAAGCTTAGACTTAAACTTAAATTTTCAGCTCAAAATCTGAATCGCTGAGCGTGGTTCAGTAGCGAGGGGAGGGGGTTCAAATTTCAACTTCCGAACATAGTTCAGTTTGCACTACTTAACCATGCCCAACGATTCTGTGCTGTGATACGAGGCAAAAATACAACTTTCGTCAAGGATTGCATAGTCGGAATTCACTCATAAAGGCACTGGCACAGTTGGAAACGTCGCTCATGCAAACGTTAAAGCTCCATTCCTGACGCTAGTCACCGGGTGAAGAAGGAAACAGAAAGTATGCGAATGTCAAATGGGGAAGAAGAAGAACACGTATGCAAAATTTCGACACGATTCAGGCATAAAAACCACTGAACGGTGAGTCAAGTGTAAGTCGCTGTAGTAATGAATCGGAAGATGGTGCCCTTCACGAATAAGGAAAAGGCTGAGATGCATTTAATTTACGGAGCGGCAGATGGAAATGGTGCAGAGGCACAACGAATGTACGGAGAGCGATTTCCCAACAGGCGTTGCCTAACCGCAAAACTTTCGAGCGCTTGCACAGACAGTTGTGTGAGACGGGATCATTTCTCGCTTCCCGGTCGAATGCAGGTCGTGCAAAAAAGGACGAATCAGTAGTTGTTGCAGAAGCCATTCTGGATGTAGTAGCGGCGCAGCCAAGTACAAGTACACGAACAGTGGCTAGGCAGGTGGATACCTCACAGTCCATGACTTGGAGGGTACTGAAGGATGAACATTTGCTCCCGTTTCATGTGCAACGAGTCCAGAAACTGTCTCCAGGGGATTATCCAAATCGTATTGAATTCGCCCGCTGGTTTCTGCAGCAGAACGCGCTAAATCCACATTTTGGACGAACTGTGCTTTTCACCGATGAATGTACCTTCACACGTGAAGGTACATTTAACACACACAATGCACATGTATGGGCGGATGTCAATCCACATGCTACGTATCCACATGCTCATCAGAGACGCTTTTCCATCAATGTTTGGGCAGGAATCCTCGGAGACCACCTAATCGGACCGTACCTTCTTCCTGAACGCCTCAACGGTAAAACATACCTCACATTTCTGCAACATGTGCTGCCAGACCTGTTAAACGTTGTTCCTCCACGCATCCGGCGGGTCATGTGGTTCCAGCACGATGGAGCGCCAGCCCATTACGTACGAGACGTCCGCAACTATCTGGACATCACATTTCCGAACAGATGGATTGGTCGAGGTGGTCTTGTTGCTTGGCCTGCTTGCTCGCCAGATCTTTCACCCCTCGATTTCTTTTTTTGGGGACGATTGAAGGCTCTTATGTATGAGACACCCATTGAATCCCCCGAGGAACTGGTCGCCAGACTTTCCGCCGCTGTAGGGGAAGTGCTCGAAAAGTCTGATGTTTTCGCGAATGTTCGCCGTTCCATTCTTCGCCGTTGTTCTGCGTGCATAACCTCTGGTGGTCACAATTTTGAACATTTATTGTAATTACATGTTAATAAATATGCTTTGGTAACATAATCCTAATTTGTGTCTTTTTACCTCGTATCACAGCACACAATGTGTGGACATGGTAAACTGAACTGTGCTCAGGAGTAGAAATTTCAAACCCCTCTCCCCAGAAACTTAACCACGTCTAACGATTCAGATTTTGGGCTGAAAATTTAAGTCTAAGCTTTAGAAAGCATTTAATGAGACACAAAAAATAACGGTATAAAATAGTTGTTCGTTACTCCAAAGTCTAAAGCGCCCTCTATCGGAATTTTTTGAAAATTTTCTTTAAAATTTATTTTCAAGAAAATACTGACATAAAGAATAATTTTAGCAAAACGCGGCAGTAGTTAGAGCCTAATCTAAGACACAAAGATCGGGAATAACTGATTTTTGTTCTGGGGGGAGAAGGGTTTCAAATTTCAAATTTCAGTTTACGCTACTTAACTACTCGTTAGGACTCAGATTTTTAGATCAAAATTTAAGTTTAAGTCTAAGCTTTCGAAATCATTTAAAGAAATACAAAAAATAACGTTAAAAAATAGTTGTTTGTTACTCCAAAGTCTAAAGCGCCCCCTATCGGCATTTTTTGAAATTGAACTTTAAAATTTTATTTCAAGAAAATACTGGCATAAAGAAAATTTTTTGCAAAAACCGCAAACGAATCGACCAATTTTTCCATGTTTTATAATCATTTGAAATTTCGGACCCTAAACTTTAATGCCCCCTATCTCCTTGGGAATACGTCTGGGACCCTTAGTCTCCTATTTAATATTATTTGTCTTTAAGTGTACTATAACCCCTTAAAGTTCTGCCCATCTTTTATGAATCACCCTGTATAACCATTGAATAAATATTACCGACCGCCAACAAAAACTATATATATATGTCACACTGTAACTCTCGTATTTATGAATCGATTTGGATGTAATTTGGTGTGTACATAGTACATACCATTGTCTCGACCGAGTTCGTTGGCCAGCTTCATCTGCCGCTTTGTTTCAAAATGGCGGCCATTTAAAAAAAAAATTTTAATTAAAAATTTAAAATGTGGTACCAAAAAATTAGAAAATGAAAAAGATTTTTCTTAAATGTTTGACATTTATACAAAGATTCCGAAGCATTTTTTGTTTCGTCTATATCTTAAAAAATGGCTGAGTTATAGCACTTTGAATTTCTAGTGTGGCTGACATTTTGAAACGACCGGCCGAGAGATTGCCATGTACTATGCACATGCCTTGTCACATCCTAATCGGTTCATAAATACGCGTGTTATCGCGTGACAAAAATCAGATCGTTTCAAAATGTCAGCCATGCTAGAAATTCAAAGTGCTATAACTCAGCCATTTCTTAAGACATAGACGAAACAAAAAATGCTCCGGAATCTTTGTATCAAGCTCAAATACATAAGGAAATAATCTTTTTCAATTTCAAATTATTTTGTACCTCACTTTTAAATTTTAATTTTTTTTAAATTTTTAAATGGCCATCATTTTTAAACAAGATGGCGGATGAGGCTGGCCAACGAACTCGGTCGAGACATTGCTATGTACTATGCACGTTCCTTGTCACATCCAAATCGGTTCGTAAATACGTGTATTATAGCGTGACAAATATCAGATCGTTTCAAAATGTCAGCCATACTAGAAATTCAAACTGCTATAACTCAGCCATTTTTTAAGATATAGACGAAACTAAAAATGCTCCAGAATCTTTGTATCAAGCCCAAACACATAAGAAAAAAATATTTTTCAATGTATAATTTTTTTGTGCCTCATTTTAAATTTTAAATTTTTTAAACAATTTTAAATGGCCGCCATTTTGAAACAAGATGGCGGATGTGGCTGGCCAACGAACTTGGTCGAGACATTGCTTTGTACTATGCACATTCTTTGTCACATCCAAATCGTTTCATAAATACGTGTATTATCGCGTGACAAAAATCAGATCGTTTCAAAATGTCAGCTATTCTAGCAATTCAAAGTGCGATAACTCAGCCATTTTTTAAGATATAGACGAAACTAAAAATGCTCCAGAATCTTTGTATCAAGATCAAACACATAAGAGAAAAATCTTTTTAGTCTAATTTTTTTTGCCTCATTTTAAATTTAAAAAAAACAAAAACAAAATTTAAATGGCCGCCATTTTGAAACAAGATGTCGGATGAAGCTGGCCAACGAACTCGGTTGAGGCATTGGTATGTACTATGTACACACGAAAGTTTATCCAAATCGGCTCATAAATACGAGAGTTACAGTATGACAGAGATCATATATATAAATTTTGAACGGAGGGTGGTTTCGGGGTCTGTGGGTCATGATCGGTGAAAATATACTAAAATTTTTCGGAATCGTTTTCCTCCGAACGGCTGCAATAGGTAGCTTTTTGTAATGAAAGCAACCTAAAATTCGAAATTTAAAAGAGTGCAGGAGCAAAACACGTTCTAAAACTGCGATTTATGTGTATACAAGGTATGAGGTAGTATACAAACATGGAATTTGGCATGGTGGTTACTTTTAAGATACAAAATGGTCACTAAAAACGATTTCTAAAAAATTCGAAACGTAAAAGGGTGAAATGAGCGGAAAACGTTCTAAAATATTTCTAATTTAAGATTTATTTGGAACTGTTAAGACTAGAAACTATAATTGAGAAGTAAGTTTACCATAGTAAAGTGACTACGCGCTATCATGTTAGAGGGACCTTCAGCGTCCCCTAGTGGTTAAATTTGGATGTTATTCACCATCTCTCGCGAAATTTGAAAAAATAGTGGGAAAATGTCAACTACAAAAGTGTAAAGAATCCTCGAATGAAGAAAGGACGTCTTTATAGAATGAAACGACGTCTTAAATGTAAAAACGACTTTATTAGAAACTTTAAAATGTTAGTTTTTTGATAACGAATCACCGGCCTCAATGCGTCACTAATTGCGTTTAGAAGTGTGGCATTATAAAAAAGATGTATATTCTAATAAAAATAACACATGTAAGCAAGATGAATTTATTTTAACAAGTTAAGTACGCACAATATGTTGCCTTTCGGCACAAATACGCATGCACTAATATGTATTTACTTACATAGCTGCATATGAACGAGGGCAAGTCAGTAAGTAGGTCACAAAAGCCAATTATAAAAGGGGAAAACAAGATAATACTTAAAAGGCATGTTTATTTCTCTATATAATCGTCATTTATATTTATACATTCGTCCCATCTCTTTATGAGTTTTCTAATACTTCCTGCATAAAAGTCTTTGGACTGCACTCTCAGCCATCTGTGTACCTCACATTCAACATCTGCATCAGTCGGCTGTAGGCTAAACCATGTGAACAGCCTGTCGCACTTGCTAAGGCTGTCTATTGTTGTTCGCCTGTCAGCTCTAACCACTTCCTCAACCTTCGTCACTGTTTCTTCTGTCGCAATCTCAACAGGACGACCACTTCGTTTTTCGTCAACAGCTTTTGAACGTCCCTGCTCATCTTGTACAACTGTTGCCTCATAAATTCGAAATTGACATCTTACAGCTGGATAGTTCTGTCACCTATTGGCATATTTGGAAACAATTTACTACTACTTTCCGACCTCTCATATCGGTTTGTGACCAACTTACTGACTTACCCTCGTAAAATATTGTAATATAGGACGAGCATAAAGCCTTCTCTGATATAAAAATTTACTGCTCAGAAACTGTCTTACTTAGACGTATGTTTACATTTAGAAAATGTAAATACTGTAATCGAGTTTGTAATAAGACCAATTACGTTAATAAATTTCAACGTGCTTCTCTTTTGTAGAGCATTGTCAGCCACACACCCTAGATCTACCACCTATTGAAGGGACAATACTACTGCTAGTTTCTTTAAACTTTTCATACCATGGTTTTGTGGTTTTGACATTTACTGATTTCATCCATAATAATGCTCAAAAACAGATATGGACGGTTTGGTTTACTGCTCATTGCATCTTTTTACCCGACTACCAAGAAGGGTTATGTGTTTCACGCGTATCTGGGTATGTGGATTTCTTTATATCCTCTAAACATATCAACGGCTAGATGGATTTTAATGAATGAGGTCGCTATCGATTCTTCTTAACCGTCCGATGATTATAGGATAGGTTTTGTTTTTTATAAATTCAAAATGGCGGTAGAGACGGAAAATTATTTTTATGCACCCTATTGAGTGGCATATCATTGGATAGGTCTTTCAAAATGAAGACGATGTTTCATTGATTATTTTACAGTCAGAAGCTCCGTTAAAATATTATACAACCTGGAAGTTGCGTATGTAGGATCTCTAGCTTTACTCCAACTCTAACCATCATAGACATCTCTAGGCCTCATCAAAACAGAGTTTATAGATAGGAACTAACAATTAAACACAACTTAAAAGTAATCAATACAACTAAATAAAAAAATAGGTAAGTAATATAAAAAATAGTTTCACATTGATAGAAATAATTAATTATTTCGCTTTTTACGCAGCCGGGTTTTTTGATTTTTTAAATTTAATTTAAAGTTATTAAATTTCGAATTGTTTAGAAACCGTTCTTCCGCTCATTTCACACCTTTAAATTTCGAATTATTAATCATCTGTTTATAACTTTTATACGCATCTTAAAAGTGACCACTATCTAAATTTCAGGTTTCTAACCCGAAAAAATCAAACTGAGTCGTAATTTAGAACGTTTTTAAAACGTTTTCATCTCATTACATCTTCTTAAATTTCAATTTTATTTAGAAACCGTTCTTAGTGAGCCTTTATATTTTAAAAGTAGCCACCACACCAAATTCGAAGCTTCTATGCCAATTGTATCGTGTAAATAATATTTTAGAATGTTTTTGCTCCTGCAACCTTTTAAATTTCGATTTTTTTGAAAACTGTTCTGTACGAGCAATTTCGTCTTTGGAGTAACAGCCGTGCCAAATTTCAAGTTTCTAGACTTAGCAATTCCAAATAAATCGTAATTTAGAACGTTTTCCGTCATTTCATCCTTTAAAATTTCGATTTTTTTAGAAACCGTTCTTAGCTAGTATTTACATAGTAAAAGAAACGATCATGCCAAATTCCAGGACGAACTCCCAAACGAACTGTATCCCATAAATCGAAATTTTGGAACGTTTTTTACTTCTCCACCCTTTTAAGTTTCAAGTTTTAAAAAAAAACTATGCTAGGTGATTATTTACGTCTCTAAAGTAACAGAAATACCAAATTTTAAGTTTCTAGCCCAAACAATTTCAAATAAATCGTAATTTGTTTTTAGAACGTTTATCACCTCATGTCACTCGTTTAAATTTCGAATATTTTAGAATCCGTTCATAGCAAATATTTATATCATAAAAGTTACCACTACTCCAAATTTCAAGTTTCTGGATCTAAAATTATCACAGACATCACAATTTTAGAATGTTTTTTGCTGTTGCACCTCCTTGCAGGTTGTTGCGACGACATAAAATGTAGACTATGTTGGAGAAGATGTGGTCACCAGTATTTTGCTACCATTTTTAAAAAATCGGTTTGGTATTTCTAGAGATTACCTCCTTCAAATACACAAACAAATAACCGCTGCTTATTTATAATACAGTAGAACCTCGATTATCCGAAGTAATTGGGACCGACCCTCTTCCGGAAAAATCGAAATTTTCGGATAATCGAGAATGTTCCAATATTAAGATTAAGGAGAAATGTATGCATTATTTCTTATTATGGTAACAAGTGCTCAATAAAAATAAAGCAATAGCAAAATAGAAACAAGAACAAATTATCTGAATTGTGATTTTGAAATTAAGTACCTTTTACATATATTACAAAGGTTTGAAAAAATGTATTGTTTGTCGTAGTTTTCATTGCTTTTGCTTTGAAGCTCTATCACGTAGTTTTTTGATATTATTAGTTCACCGGCATCACAGTCTTTCTGCTGCTCCAGCCATGCCAACCTTTTGCAAAATATTCAAAATCTCAGAATTGCTAATTTCTTCGTTTTCTTCGTTCCACTCCGCAGCTTACGGGAGCTCAAATTAAATTCATAGGAACTCTGAGAAAAGAGATTGAAAATATTTATATGTAAACGAAGTTTGTAAAAGACCGCTTGCACATAAGGAATATGATAGTTTAAATAAATAAATAAGTAATAAAGCTTTCAAAATAGATTTTGTACTCAAGGAATGTGATAGTAAAAAAAAAAAAAAAAAAAGCTTTAAAAATGGATTTCGGTTAAACTAGAGTTTCGGTTAAAAGAGTTTCTGATAAAAGAGGTTATGAATTTATGTATGGAATTTTGTGATTCCACTATTTAATTTCCTTATTTTCGTTATTTGAATGTGTACTATTATTTAATTAATTAAAGATAACATCTCATTTTCAATATTTGTCAGAAGTTATAGTTAAATCTATGTTCTCGGTAATGTCGCTAAGACTATTCTATTTAAGGGATGTCCTGTTAACAAAACAAGTTTTACCATTATTTGCCTTTCATTCACAATTTTTTAGGCATTCTTGTCTGACACATTTATTTATTTTTGATTTTAGCTACATTTCTAGCTTCTACTTAATTTCTCACTTTCTCTCATACATATTTTACCTATTGACTTAAGGGTATTACACTGACACTTTATTTTTTATAACTTTTGAATGGAATTGGAGAGAAGAACATCCAGACTTACAAATACGCATGAAGAGTATTTATACTAAATAACTAATTCAATCCAACAGTTCGATTCAGTCTCCTACAATACGAAATGATATACTCACAAAAATACTTTCTTCAATTCACGGAGATATTCCTGGTAGCACAGCATCATATCCGAAAATTGAAGAAATTTCCGGTCCAAAACAGAAAATTTTCGTAATCTGAAAAATGGAGAAAAAAAAAAAAAAAAAAAAAAGTCCCTCGTTCTTCCGTGGACCCGTTTGGATTTGAAACAGTATCCGTGCTTCTCGTATCCAAAATCTTAACCACTCGTCCAGCAAGCACTTGGCAGAAGGCAAGTTTAAAATGAAGATATGGGTTTTTTCAAATGGGGGATTGGTAAGGCTGGTTAAATTTCTTCTTCAAAAGGCTCGGAAATTCACACTTAATTGCAGGAACATTCCGTCGTTATGAAATAATATTTGGTGTTTTAACCCTTATAGAATAATAGAGAATGCAAATTATTACATATTAGTCATATTTTAATAAACCATAATTTGATTGCTAGATGTCAAATATGAATATTATATTTTAAATTAAATAGGAGAAAAAATGTTTGCTTTTTTAATAAAATCGATTTTTTTTTTTTTTTTTTTTTTTTTTTTTACCTGATTCAAGTACTATATGTTTTTTTTAATGTGTTCGTTTAGGATATATTTTACATGCAAATATTTTTTTAATACTCTAAAAAATAAATTGCGAATAAGGTAAAATGAACGAGAAAATTACTACTTTATTAAATTCAAAAGCATTTTTAACACTTTCCAACAAAGTTGAAAAGTGTTTATGATTTCGGTTTGTCTGTCCGTCTGTCCGCGCTCTAAGTCTCATAAGTTTACTCAAATCGCTCTGAAATTTTTGGATGTTAGTGACCTCTACCATAGCACGATCCCTATTTCAAATGAAGTTTGTAGCATGTTTAGTTCATTTACAGAAACAGTCAAAAGTTTACCGTTACATTACAATCAATGGGAAAAAATCGTTTCAAATGATTTTTAATGGTGTTACATTCTTTCAAACATAATAAAATTGATATGCATT
Organism: Maratus speciosus; assembly: GCA_963932465.1. Classification (NCBI taxonomy): domain Eukaryota; kingdom Metazoa; phylum Arthropoda; class Arachnida; order Araneae; family Salticidae; genus Maratus; species Maratus speciosus. The sequence goes on from OZ010789.1 coordinate 467,999,475, forward strand.
AATGAAGTCCACTAAAATATGTATTCTGTAGAATCGGTGTAAAGAATAGTTATTATTCATTTACAGGGCCACAAAAAGAATTCCGTTACATAATGGTATAGGGGTCGAATTGTTTGCGGCATAGTTGAATTATGTTAAACTATTTCATACATATTGAAATTGATATACATTTCTGAGCTATAGTATAAGTTACTTCATGTATAATACGAGGTGCATAGCATTTACAGGGACACGCAAAAGATTTCAGATACTATATTGTATCCGAATTACTGTACATTAGCGATGATTGATAGAAACTCAATTTTAATTATGATATGGTCTTTTACGTTTCACTATATTTATGCATACTATATGGTGTGTATAAATGCTATAATTCATATACAGGGCTACACAAAAGAATTCGTAAGGGTTACTGGGTATGAACGCAAATTACCTAAAGGTGATTTTTAAATAAGTTATACATTTGTAAGCTGAACTGCATTTAGTTTACTAAGAAATGGTTTTAGAAAATAAATAAAATGATATACAGGGTCAGAGAAAAAATTGGATACATAGCCATCGTCTATAAATGATAATTTCTGGAAATGTGATTTCAGTAGTTTTAAAAGTGTTTTTGTTTGAATTAAATTTCAGCTAAATAGTGGCGTGTAAAAAAGGTTCTAGGTAAACTACAAGGTTGTACAAAAGTATTCCAGTATGTTACTATGTGTTAGTATAAATTGCTGACAGAGAAATTTCAATTTGTTATGCGTTTTCTTGCTAAATTAAATTTTCCCATTATGTAGTATTTATATCAACCTACAGATCCAATACAGTGCTCTTCAAAGTTGTCTACGGTAACTGCTGAAATCAGTTTTTCAAATGTTTTATGCATTTTCTAAAATATTTACCTAGTCATCTTATTTACCTTATTTCCCTAAATAAGTAACGAAGTTTTTTTTTTTTTTTTTTTTTTTTTTTAAAGCATTCAGTAAGTGTTGGAAAGTGTTTCATAATCTATGCTTAACGCATGATTTTTCTTTCTTGTTTTTGTGTGTTTGATTTTAAATAAAATAGAAATTTTAATTTATTGAATTTTCTGTTTTTCATTTTAAAAATAAATTCGGACTTTGGTATTAATACAGCCAATATGCATGCATGCGAGGAATAAACGGAATTGCCCCTATTATTCAGACTTCCGTTAAGAATTAACGGAAAAAGCAGGTTTTCCAGGAGTATGGAAATTATTTGTTTAAAAATGACGCATTGGTGTATAAAGACCAATTTTTCTGACAGTGTAATGAATGGTTTTGAAAATTTACATTTAAAAGTTTTGAAATCAAAGATCGAAAATAAACAATTAAATTTAAAAAATCAAAACACCCGGCTGCGTAAAAAGCGAACTAACTATTTCTCATCAATGTGAAACTTTTTTTTTTTAATTCCTACTATCAGCTCACACTCTCGTTATATATATATATATCTTGTTCAAATTTTCAATCGTTAATAAAATACTTATTATTCATCCAATCAAGCTCAAATAATATTTTTTTTAACTTGTAGGATGACACTTGATGTTAATCCAGTTTTTTCAAATAATAATTAATTAATTTAATTTAATTAATTAATTTTCAATAATCGAGAGAACCCTCTTCTTGATCAAGGTATTTTAAGACCGAGAGAACCCTCTTCTTGGTCAAGGCATTTTAAGCGCCACTCTAGGGGAAAGAAGAATGGGCGAAAAGAAAATTCTTTTATTGACCTAAGTAGGAATTGACTTAAAATATTTTTTTTTATATTACTTGTTTATATTACTTACCTATTTTTTTTATTTACTTGTATTGATGACTTTTAAGTTGTGTTTAATTGTCAGGTTCCTATCTATAAAAACTGTTTTGATGATGTCTATAGATGTATATGATGGTTGGAGTTGCGGTAAAGCTAGAGATCCTACATACACAACTTACAGTTTGTATAATATTTTAAGGGAGCTTCTGACTGCAAAATAGTCAATGAAACATCGTCTTCATTTTGAAAGACCTATCCAATGATATGCCACTCAATAGGGTGCGTAAATTTATTTTTCGTCTCTACCGCCATTTTGTATTTTACGGCCGCCATTTTGAATTTATAAAAACAAAAACTAGCCTATAACTATCGGGCCGTTAAGACGAATTGATAGAGATCTCGTTCATTAAAATCCATCCGGCCGTTGGGATATTTCGAGGGTATAAAGAAATCCACATACATAGATACGCATGAAGCTCATTACTCTTCTTTTCAGTCGGGTAAAAAGAAGCAAGTGGACAGCATATTATGCTGTAAAATCTCCACAAACAAAGTTTTAAGGATGGATATATTGCGAAATCCGGCTTGAGCGTGCAAAGATTATTGTATTTAAAGTATTGTGAACGGATGATTCTGTTCTCAAGCATTGTGAAAGAATGACTCTTACCTGCCGAAAAACTAGTATTCGATGGTTAAATGTCGACAAAAAAAAAAGAGCTTTTTAGCAAAAATATGCAACTTTTATGTAAGCTTGTCTGATCAGGGGAATGAGAGATTGTATGATCGGAACAAGTTTGTTGTATCTTTAGAAATGTGGAATTGGAAGATTGAAAAACCTGTGACAGAATTAAAGCTAGAATGAAAAACATGTGGCAGAATTAAGGCTAGAAATTCAAAGTTTCTAGTAGATTCACGTGGCAAATATTCAAGGTTTGGAAAAGTAACATCTTACAAGATAGTACGATAAGAGATTCATAGAGCTATTTTACATAGATTAATAAATATTAATCTTAATAAAGTCATTTTCCTGAATTTAAAGAAATGTTAATTTTAATATGGTGTTTCTAATGGGTTTATAATTAAAGCAACTTGTGTAGTTATTGTTAACAAATCTTTTTTATTTCCTTCATCTTAGAAAACGATTAAACTGGTTTTAATAAAAAACATTTTTCTCAGTTACATCATGTCATAGTTAAACACATCCAGAGCGCGTTATGAAATCTGTGATTTAAATCAACAGACATAATTCTAGTTCAGCTAATTAAATTCACTAATTACAAGCATGAAGAGTACGAAACAAAATACAACATAAAAATAATTACTTCAGGTAATATACAAAAAAATAAAAGGCTTACATATACTCACTAATACAGTATTTAGTAGCTTTTAATATTAAGAAATTAATGAGAGAAAAGGAACGATTATTTTATTTAGAATCAGTGTGTAATAAAATAATTGCTAAATTTTTATTTTTAGAAACAAAGAAGATAAATTATAACTTTTTTGCATAAACTCAATTACGGTGTTATGTCGCGTAAACTAATTGTTTTAATTACGGAATAAATAGAGCAAATGAGATGTATAAGCAACTTTTTATTAACATGAAATTATGTAAATAAAATGCTGGTTTTAATTAGAATTAGTATGTATTTTTTTAAACTAGAGTATTACATTAAAATATGAAATATTCAAAATTACTTTAATTACAAAAGAAGGATACTTAAATGAACAAGTAAAACAAACCGTGGTAAATTAATTCAAGCAGAATTTCTTTTTATTTAGCTGAAACCAATTTTAATAATAATCAAAAAATTTTAGTGTTTTTCACCTAACTTAAATTTTTGTTTCGTATTAGAAAGATTATTTTTCAAATTGATTAATAAAAGTAAATACATGTAGTTGCATGAAATGTTTTTATTTAGAGGATACATTTTTCTGTTAAAGTATTTTTTTAAATGCTATTAAGTTGTTTTTTGGCATAGATTTATACTGATAAAAATCTTTCTTCAGAATGTTCACTGAAGTAATTTAATTTTTATACATATGTAAAAATCACTGCATAAATGTACGTAAATATCTATGAAAAAAAATCTTCAAAATTAGAAAATAACGATATAAAACATCCCAGTTTTATCATACTCATATCAATTTATTTTCTTTGGTTTAAACTTATTCCCCCCCTCTCACACACACATAATTTTAATGCAGTTTTAAAATAGCATTTGCTAATGTTTCAAGATTCTAAATGATAACTCAATTCTGATTTCTTCTTCTTTTTTAAGCAGGAAAACATTATAAAAATACGCATTTTTAACACTTTCCATTATAGTTATAAAGTATTTATGTCTTAGATTTTCTACCTATCCGTGCTCTAACCAGGGCCAAAACTAGGGGGGGGGGTGCAGGGGGTGCATGTGCCCCGTGCACCAGAACGAAAAGCGAAGGGGGAATCAAATGAAGATTTTGTTTGTCGTTTCATACAAAAATGTATATATATATATATATATATATGTTACCGGTCAAACCCGATTTTAGGCCAGACTAGATTGGCCTAGGCCAAACCAGTTTATCCTAACGCGCATCGGATAAACTAGTTTTTCCTAGGCCAAACTAGTTTATCCTAACGCCCATAGGATAAACTAGTTTTCCCTAGGCCAAACTAGTTTATCCTGATGCCCATAGGATAAACCAGTTTATCCTAGGCCGAACTAGTTTGGCCTAACGCTCATAGAATAAGCTAGTTTAGCCTGCTATTCATTGGTCTCAACTAGTTTATCCTAGGCCGATCTAGTTTATACTAGGCCAATTCAATTTGGCATGCTTTTCTTGATCCCAAAGACCGCTTTGGCGCGAACCTCCTAGTTTATCATAGGCCAAACCAATTTGACGTGCTTCAATTGATGCCAACAAGCGTTGAGCACGCTCACAAGAAGAAAATAACGGACTAATTCAAACTCGAATTTAATTTCTCAAAAATGTGTCAAATTCAAGCTCAGATTCAAGAAATTTCAAACGAATCCGCTCAACTCAAACACATCTGTTTAGCGTCCAAATTTACAAAATTTTGTGAGTTAGTCTTTAGGTTATTCGATGTAAGGTTGTTTACGGACCCGAACAATTTTCCTTCCCCACACTTGGTCCGGGCTTGGTTTGGAGATTACTTTTTTTGAGAGGTTCGGACCGAGTTGGACCGGGACTCTATTTTTACCGGTTTAAGTCGGGACTGGACTTCATTCTTCTTGAGGTCTGCACAGGCAGTCCAATTTCCAACCCAGTTCATATGAAAATCATTTGGACCGGCATGATCTCCGGTCTGTTCAGTAAAAATATCAGTAACATTTGGCCCGGCCCAACTTTTTTTTAATGCATGTATTTTTAAATCACTATTATTTCACAATTGAAATTTATATATTTATTATTATTATTATTATTATTATTATTTTACTTTCTTCAAACTTTAGAAGAAGATAGTATTGAATTCGTGAAAATTCTCGACTTCCGCTTTTGGGCGGATTTAAATTTTTAGGGGTCAAAGATCCCGAAAAACATGTTTTTACAAAATGCCTGTCTGCGAGTCTGTCTGTCTGTATGTGTGTGACACAAATTTTGTGGGCGCTCTATCACAAGAACTAATGCACGGAAATAATTAAAAATTGACATTCCAGTAGTCTCTGATATAAATTGGTGCGGATTAGTTTCTGGTGTAAATCGCCCAGCAGGTGATGCTGCTATGCTGCATTTTTCACGATTTCCCCAATAGCTCTATCTCAAGAATGAATTCGCGGATTTTCACAAAACTACAGATTCAGTTAGTACTTGGTATGAATTGGTGCTGTCTCCGTTTTGGTGTAAATCTCCCAACAGGTAGCAATGCTTTGCAGGATTTACACGATTTCCGCAATAGCTCTATCTCAAGAACTAATGCACGGATTTTCAACAAACTTCAGATTCAGACAGTCCTTGATATGAGTTGATGGTGATTAGGTGTTGGTGCAAGTAATAGAGAGTTGATGCTGATTAAGTGTTGGTGTAAGTAATAGGTGGCGCTGATGTGCTGCATTTTTCATGATTTTCTCAATAGTTCTCTCTCAAGAACTAATACACGAATTTTCATAAAACTTCAGATTCAAGTATAACTTGATTAATATTGTTGCTATTTTGTGTAAATTATTTTTGGTGTAAATTTCTCAGCAAGAGACCCTTTTATGCTGGATGTATCACGATTTTCACAGTAGCTATATCTCAAAAACTAATGCACAGATTTTCACCAAACTTCAGATTCAATTAGACGTTGACATAGGTTGTTTTTGCTGTAAATTAGTCAACAGACAGCACTGCTATGCTGCATTTTGCTGGTATTACTTGATTTCAGCGATAGTCATGTTTCAAGAATTAATGCACGGGTGTCGTATCTTTAGAATCTTCATGATGAGCATTGATTGCCATTTAATTTTTCACTGTGATAGCGAATTTTGAAGTATTAATATGTTTGAAATAGAAGAATGTTTTCGGATTGGTATATCCGATTAGTTTTAAGATGAGTAGATGCATTTTTAGGTAATTAAATTAAATTATGCTAAAACCTGAGAAAAATAACCTGCCTATGACGGAATCCCGTGTTTAACGAAAAAATATGTTGATCTATGAAAAATGAGGGTATTAGTATTTGTGAAAAGAATATAATGCATTTACAACAGACGATAAACACTCCAATAAGGGAACCTGCCCTTAAAAGATTTGTGTTCCTTCCTATGCAATTCAATCTTAAAAGATTTTATTGTATACAATTTTTTAAATTTTTAAATCTCTAAGCCATAGAATGTGGATTAACAAAATTAATGATTCTATTGTAAAATATATTTAATTTTTAACAAATCTCTATTTAATAAATCTATATATGTCTTGGAAATTTTTCTGCAGAAAATTTCTCACGCCTTGCATTCAAAAATATTTCAAATTTTTGTTGCTTAAAAGCCGTATAGCCAACAGATTGGCAATACGACTTTTAAGCAACTAAAATTTTAAATATTATAGAATGCAAAGCGTGAGAACTTTCTACAGAAAATTTTCCAAGATATATATAGATGTATTCAATTTTATCGATGCTGGATTCTCTATAGTTTCATGTTTGCACCAGAGTCGGTTGCTTACGGAAAAATATTCCATCTTGTGCTGCGGTTATAGTCTTGCCAACATATAATAATGAGAAGTACCATGCTGGGTGTCGTTTCAAGTGGTTCAGTTGGTAGAACGTCGGTGCGCTATACCGAGGACTCGGATTCGATTCCCGGCTTGCAGACTTTATCACTCTGTTGGCTATGCACCTTTTAAGCAATTAAAATTTGAATCTCTTATTTGTATGTAAATATCTGAATAATTTTTGTAATTATACTAGTGTAAACTACTAACGTTTTTACATGGCTTGGAAACTTGAAAATCTGAAAATTTTTATATAAAAAAAAAACCTTCCGACTGAATCACATAGACTGAATCACATAGGAGAGAATAAAACTTCGTTATAGTTAAGTTCATTTTTTAGCAGCTCCGTCGTCTCTAGCTAAAGTATTATATATATATATATATATATATATATATATATATTTTTTTTTTTAACGGATTATTATATACAATTTCCACCAAATAAAAAAAATCCTTTTAAAACGGAATTTCGTCATACACAGATTCTTCTAACAGTACTGTATCCCCATCCATATAAATGTATATGTAGTATTCTATAAAGATAATTTTAATTGTGCAATAATGGTATGTATTTTAGGCCAATCTGGGGCAGGAATTTCGCCGGATTTTTGAAAATTCCAGATTTCTGAAAGGATATCACATGTACTTCTCATATTCATTATGGTGCATTTATTCATTAATAACTCAATGTCAAGTGGTATTTATGTGAGAAAAAATATCTCTAAATTCTTCCTCTCCTAAATTTTATGATAACCTCTCATCCCATTCTTTGGTCCTCCAGCACACAATTAGTCATATGGAGCATATTTTGTAACTACCAGCGGCGGTAAAATGGGGGAAAATAGGGGACCGTATCCCACTCTCAATAGAATAAAATATATTATATAGGGATGACGGCAATACTACTTTGTACAAGGTTGGAGACGGAGCGCTATTGGGATCAATAAAAGCACGTCAACTTGCATCGACCTAGGATAAACTAGATCGGCCTAGGATAAACAAGAAGTTTGGCGCCGGGGCGGTGTTTAGGATCAATGAAACCACGCCAAATTGAATTGGCCGAGGATAAACTAGTTCGGACCAATGAATAGCAGGTTAAACTAATTTATTCTATGAGCATTAGGCCAAACTAGTTTGGGCTAGGAAAAATTAGTTTATCCTATGCGCGTTAGGATAAACTAGTTTGGCCTAGGCCAATCTAATTTGGCCTAAAATCGGGTTTGGCCGGTAACATATATATAAAATACGTAGAAATTTGCAAGCTAATGTTAAATCCATGGGAGCGTACATTTTAAATTTGTGAAAGTGTAAGTAACTCCATAAAATAAATTCTGCAACCAAAATAAAAAAAATAGACATTACCCCGGTTAGAATTTAATTTCAGCTAGTCGAAGCAAGAAAAACAAGTAAAAAAAACCATGCGTACAGCATAGATTATGAAACACTTTCCAACACTCCCTGAAAGCTTTAACGAAACTTCGTTAATTAGGGAAATAATGTAAATAAGGTAACAAAGTAAACAATTAAAAATATGATTTCAGTAGTTACCGCCCATAGCCAAATATGTATTCCAATTATTTTGAACAGCCCTGTATTCGATCTATATGTTGATATATATACTATATAATGGGAAAATTTAGTTTAGCAAGAAAATGCATAACAGGTTGAAATTCATCTTTCAGCAATTTATACTAATGGATGGAGACATACTTGAATACTTTTGTACAGCCCTGTAGTTTACCTAGTACCTTTATTACATGCCACTATTTAGCTAAAATTTAATTCAAACTAAAACACGCTTAAAACTACTGAAATTACATTTCCAGAAATTATCACCCATAGACGGCCATCTATCCAACTCTTTGCATGGTATTGTATAATATTTTATCTATATTCTACAAATATTTCTTAAGACACTAAATTCAGTTCAGCATAAAAATGTATAACTCCTTTAAAACCCACCTTTAAGCAAATTATGCTCATATCCAGTAACCTTTACGAATTCATTTCTGTAGATCTGTATATGAACTATATCATTTATACGCTCTTTATAGTATGCATAAATATAGTGAACAAGTAGGTAAGTGTGATCACAGATCGCACAGAGGGTTTCGTTTAATATTCCTTTCAAAACACTTTATCATTTTGAAAAATCTGTTAGTTACACATTTCGCAACCAGGAACGCACTCTATTCTAAGCAAACCTCTATCCGAACGAAACTCCGTTTTATATACTACCCGTAGATATATTAGTGGAGGGGATTGGGCCGATAGCACCCGAGATAAGTAAGCGTCCCCTGCCGGTAAAAAGTGGAACTAAAATATGTAAGGCTATGGTGCATAATATGAAAGAATGGTCAAAGGGGTGTCGGCAAAAGTTGGAAAAGTGCTCCCCGGGTGAAAAAGGCGGAGGTTAGAAAAATTGCTTAAAATACACCAGTTAGAGCACGGAGGGGTAAATAATATAAGACTTTTTGAAAATTTTATGATTTGCTGTCTGGTCTGAGGTATTCAGCTATACGTATGCAAAAATTCATGTCTCCAACTTAATTAAGGGGCTCTCTTAAAAAGAATTGCTTAAAATACATATGGGGTAGCTCAAAGGGTTAAACGTAAGACTTTTTCAAGATTTTATGATTTGTCGCCTGGCCTCAGGTGTTCTGCTATAAGTATGCAAAATTTCAAATCCCCAATTTAATATGGGGCTCAGTTAGAAAGAATTGCTTAAAATACGCATGTGGGAGCCCAAAGGGTTAAAGGTACTTTCAAAATTTTATGATTTGTCGTATGATATGTGGTGTTAAGCTATAAGTATGTAAAATTTCACGCCTCCAACCTAAATAGGGGCTCACTTAGAAAGAATTGTTTAAAATACACATGTGGTAGCTCAAAGGGTTAAATGTACGGCTTTTTCAAAATTTTATGGTTTGTCGTTTGATGTGAGGTGTTCAGCTATAAGTGCGTAAAATTTCACACCTCCAACCTAATTAGGGGCTCACTTAGAAAGAATTGTTTAAAATACACATGTGGGTGCCCAAAGGGTTAAATGTACGACTTTTTCAAAATTTTATGACTTGTCGTATGATGTGTGGTGTTCAGCTATAAGTATGAAAAATTTCAAGTCTCCAACATGTATAGTTTCTGAGAACGGGCTCTGTGACAGACGGACAGACAGACAGAGAAGCGAGACGAATAGGGTTTCGTCAGATGAACGAAACCCTAAAAAAGCGCATATCATAATTAAAAATGCATTTTGAGCAATCATTACTAATAGGCCGGGAGCCGGCAGCACAGACAATCACCTCATCGAGTTCACGGATGAAATTCTAGGATTAGTTAAATCTTGATTCGCATATTCAAACGCAATCGGTCTGCCAAGTCATATCTTGGTGGAGAACAACAAAAAACCCGATTTTAGCGGCTGACTCGTAGGTTTACCACTATGTTTTCCTGCACCAAAAGGTATGAAAACATGAAGGAGTGGGAGCAGGAAAACACAATGGTAAACCTACGAGTCAGCCGCTAAAATCGGGTTTTTTGTTGTTCTCCACCAAGATATGACTTGGCAGACCGATTGCGTTTGAATAGGCGAATCAAGATTTAACTAATCCTAGAATTTCATCCGTGAACTCAATGAGGTGATTGTCTGTGCTGCCGGCTCCCGGTCTATAATATACAGTAATTCGGATACAATATAGTATCTAAAATCTTTTCAAATACACCGCAAACAATTTCCCCTATACCATTATGAACAGAATTCTTTTGAGTGGCCCTGTAAACGAACAATAACTATTCTTTGCACCGCATATTCAACAAAATGCATATTTTAGTGGGCTTCATAAATGAATATCAATTTTACTATGTTTGAAAGAGTGTAACACCATTAAATATCATTTGAAACGATTTTTTCCCATTGGCCGTAATGTAACGGAAAACTTTTGACTGTCCGTGTAAATGAACTAAACATGCTACAAACTTCATTTGCAATAGGGAACGTGCTATGGTAGAGGTCACTAACATTTACAAATTTCAGAACGATCCGAGCATATTGACGAGAGTTAGAGCGTGGACAGACGGCCAGACGGCCAGACAAACCGAAGTCATAAACACTTTTCAACTTTGTTGGAAAGTTATAATAAAATCATTTAAAACTATTAATATGCAAATGAGAAATTTTAAAAAGAACGCTCCCACAAGTTTAACATTAGTGATCCAGCTTCTTTGCGTGACTAGTGTAGGCTCTTAACGTCAAGCTAATGTTAATCCCATGGGAGCATTGTTTATATATTTCTTGCTAGTATTTTAATTATTATTAAATGATTTTTATTTTTTAAGGATTTATTTTTTTTCCCATAGGGTACTTATACTAGGGTATTTTATAGGGTTAATAACTTTTATTGTGCGTGAGGAGTGTGTGCTGGGGAGGGGGCGCCAAATCCATTTATAGCCAAATTGCCATGAAACTGATATATGTTATTGATATTCGCTATGGCATGTTCGGTATTCAAGCATGCAGCAGTTACAGTTTTTCTATAGAAGCATTCAAAAGTATTTCTTTATATTACGCTCTACGGGGGGGGGGGGGGGGGGAGGGGTTCGTTTGCTGTGGTTTTTATTAATGTTACGCAATTTCAAACTGATTGAAATTTATACCGGGTGTCCTAAAAAGGACTGACTGATAAAGGACTGACTGATTTTAAAATTCAATAACTTGCAAACGGCGACAGATATTTAAAAAATTCATGCAGGAGGGTTATGCATAAGGTCAAAAATTTCTTTACAGTGATTTTCGATTTTAGTTCGAATTACAAAAAATAGATGGATCTGTAAGCAATAGGAGCTAAATACAGGCTCGATTTTTTGGCCTTTCTCTTCTTCCATGCAGAAAAAGGAGATAAAAATGTATTGAGTTGTCCCGGAGTACCCCCCCCCCCCAAAAAAAAAAAATAGAGCCTGAATGTAGCGTCTATTGATAGCGGCGCCATCTATTGTTTGTAATTCGAACGAAAATCGAAAATCACTGTAAAGAAAACTTTTGACCTCATGCATAACCCTCCTGCAAGAATTTTTTAAACATCTGTCACCGTTTGCAAGTTATTGAATTTTAAAATCAGTCAGTCCTTTTTAGGACACTTGGTATATTGCTCTGGAAGTACACACCAAGATGCCTACTATAGAATATTGCATGATATCTTCATCGTTCTTTTACAGGGATACTCAAAATAATTCCATTACATTACGGTCCATTACATACGGAATAAAATCGTTTATGGTGTATTTTATTCATGTTACATATTAGAATTGGTTACACTGGAAGATATTTGCTATAGAATATGATGTGCATAGCATTCATCATTGATATACAGGGACACACAAATTAATCCGATTACAGTACTTTCTATGAACAACAATTGCTGGAAGTGCGTTTTCTGTTATGGTACGTGTTTTTAATCCTTAAATGTCTGGTTTTGCTTTTCGGCAACATACCCAATTTAGGCTTCTAAAATACTATTAGAGTAATATTGAAGCTATAATGCCTAATGTTGACAATAAAATACATTCTGAAAATATTATTAAATCGATTTTCAACATGTAGATGGCAACATTTGTGCTGTTTAAGAATAAAGATAGATTTATTTTTTCAATTGTTGCTACATGTTCTTTTTGTTTTGTTTGGAGGCTTTCGAAATATCCTATTTTGTTCTGCAGTGAGGAAGTAAAATTTATTTCTTATTATAGTTCCTAAAATTCTTGTTTTTTTAATACTATAGAATTTTAACAAGGAAAATTATTTTTTCAATTAAAGACCACTATTGCCGATTAGTAACAAACTGTTTTTTAGCCGTAAACCATACTTCAAACAAAATAGGATTTTTTCAAGTATTTTTCCCATGATTTATTTAAAAAATGAAACCCGAAAAACATTATTACAATGATTTTTGAGAATTCCAGCATTTAAGGGTTAAATTAATCTTTTTTTTTGCATACTTCTTAGTGTGTATAAATTCTACTGATCATATATAGGGCCACACAAAACAACTGAAGTACATTTCCGTTTATTAATGGAAATTGCTTAAACGGGAATTTTTAATTGCAATATGCGTTTTCTAATTGAACTATATTTTAGTATACTATGTATTATATGATAAAGCTATAGTTAATATAACAGGCTGCACAAAAAATTCAGATATATATATATATATTTTTTTTTTTTTTTTTTTTTTTTTTTTTTTTTTTTGTCTTTCGATAATAATTGAGAAATTGTGTTTTCAAATGTGTTATGTGTTTTACAAATTGTTTATTTAGACAACCTTTTTCACTTTATTAACCCATGAAGTTTTATTATTTAAGTATTGCGCGGCAGCGCAATACTTATTTATTTCCACTGTCACATCTCAATGTTAATTTCTATGGATCTCATAACTTTTTAATTTTTTTCTTCCCACCTTTTTGTCCCTGATGCCACATTATTTTAATTCTTCACTAATTCTAATGATATTATAAAATGAAAGTCTAAAAATTTTTGCCTGACGTCAAGATCAAAACGGATGATAAAATGCCTTTCCATACTGGTGAATTACAACCCAGAGAGTAAAATGGCTAATTTTTATTTACATTATCCAAATATTTTTCTGAATAATTCCAAATTTCGCTGTTTTCATTAAGAATTAACGGACATTTTCCTTTAAAATTTAACATTTTTCTTCATTGTTGAAAATAATTCAAAATCCGTAACAATAATTTATCTCTTTTTAATTGAAAAATTTCCACGTGAAACATTAAACTGAAATAGTTTTTTTTTGTTGTTGTTGTTGTTTTTTAGGAATTAAAAAGATGAATATGTCGTCATAGTTGAAATACGAAGGACCTTTTCAGAATAAGTTTTTGCTTTGGTGAAGTTTATGTTTTAGTAAAAAATTTCAAAAGGGTAGCTATCTTTACGCAGGTAGCAAACTTAGTGAGGAATTACATAACTTAAATTAATTTTTTTTTCTAAGATGGGAACTATTTATATCCCAAGTTAAACTTAGGTAATAATTTTCTCTTGTGTTTACATCACCCCTTGGGAGGAAATAAGGTAACAAAATCTAAGTAAAACTTTTTTTTTTTTTTTTTAATTTTTACTGTATCGCAGTATTGTTAAATATTAGCAGTAAGGATTGAACACAATTTATTTTTGCATTCATAGCGTTCCTGAGTGGGAAATAGGGTATCTAAATTTAAGTTAAATTATTTTTTTAGGTTTTGATTACAAATTTTGTACGTTCAGATTGGAAGTTTTTGTCCAAACTATAGTAACCTGCATTACTGCAGTGATGAAATGTTTTGAATTATACATTGGTACACACATTGTGATGCATAACCGCATACATCAAAGCCTAATGATCATACCCTCCAGTAATTTTGAAATGTGTTCGTCTGAATGCCGTAGTTATTAAAAAACTTAACATATTAAACAAAAACATAATTGGAAGAACAAATTAAAAAAAAATAAATAAAAAACTTATTTCCCACATTGCTTTAGCCCGATAAGGGACAGATATTAAGACATTTCATTCAATTAGTTCTACATTACATTTAATGTTAATTTTTTGTAACAAATAAGTTAAGCCAATTGAAGATTAAAAAATAAAAATAAAATTCATACAATATGATACCTGAAACACCCTAAATAAATTCCATTCAAATGAAATCAAAATAAATCTTAGACCTTTTTTAAAAGTTTCGTATTTTGCATGCATCTTATCATTTTATGTTCAATCGTCATAAACATACGCAATACAAAATCTGCGATACGAATATTTTCAATTAAAAATGGTAGATGTCTAAGATTCATTTCGATTTTATTTGAACGGAACCTAATTTTTTAGGGTGTTTTAAGTATCATATTGTATGGATTTTATTTTTACTTTTTTAATCATCAATTGGCTTAACGTATTTGTTACAAAAAATTAACATTAAAAATAAAACTAATTGAAGGAAATATCTTAATATCTGTCTCTTCTCGTACTTAAACAATATAGGAAATAAATTTCGTTTTATTTATTTATTTATTTATTTTTTATTTGCTCTTCAAATTATGTTTTTGATTAATACTATTCTGAATGTGTTGAAAAGTGTTTCATAATCCATGCTTAACGAATGATTTTACGTTCTTGTTTAATTTTTTTTTTCTGTTTCATTCGATAAATCTAAAGGGAAATAAAAGCTGCACGAAAGAAAAAATAACAAAGTCCATTTTAAGATTTCTATATGTTCTATCGTACATAGTACATCGCTTTCAATTTCTTTTCTTATCTTTTAAGAAATTCTAGCTTTATTCTGTAAATTCTTATTTATCAAAATTTCAACTTATTTATCAGAACATTAAAAAAAGGAACAAAATCTATTCTTCTTTTTATTACTAAGTTACATAAAATTCCCAAAGTGTTTTCAATTTCCCGAATAATAAATTTGAATAGAAGGCGATGAAGAAATAAAATAATGTAACAGAAATGAAAAAAACAATAAAAGGAAATTCTATTCAAGATTATTGTTCTAAATCATTGTCCCTTTCAGTTATTATACACAATTTAACTTTATTTTTTCTACTCTGCAACCTCCCTAAAAATTAAAAAAAATATATAAAATCTTTTTATTGCTAAACTGTAAAATTCATTATTATATTATCAATTTTTATTTTTATGTACAAGAAATAAAATTAGAGGGTCTTTTTTTATTTTGGGAAGGGGGATAGGGGAAGAGATATACATATGGTGAATACCTTTTCATGATATTAAATAAATAAAGCAGAATTCACAATAAATTTCTAAATTAATGAAAATAAAATAAATACAAAATACAGACTGATAATATAGTTAGAGATTATCTTTAATAAACTAACGACAAAATGAAAAGTTAGTTCATTTGTAATAATCATTGCCATTTAATATTTTGCGTCAAAGATTGAAACAATTTTGTTTTCTCTACAAAGTTTTATTTTTATTTGGTTTTCGCATTTGAAAAGAAAGAAATATGTGAGATCAATTTAATTTCTCTTTTATTTTTATATAATTATACATTTTAATTTATGCAAACAAGTTTTTACTTTTATAAATTTAACAACAACAACAAAAAGTCCTTTCGGCCTGTACCTTGAGGAATATGTAGATCCCTTGTTATTTGTGAAGCTAATTTTACTCAAACACACGAATTCAAATGCGTGAAACCCGATTATAGAAGATTTCCAGGTTTTGTTAACATTGAGTTTGTGTGGGAAATTAAAAAATTAGTCCGCTACAGCTAAGTTGGCTTCATTTAACGACCTCATTTTTTGACCAAATCCTTTCGGCCTGCACCGGGAGGAATATGTAGATTACCTATCCCCTGTTATTAGTGAAGCTAATTTTACTCAAACACACGAATTCAAATGCGTGGAACCCGATTATAGAAGATTTCCAGTTTTCGTAAATATTGAGCTTGTTTGGGAAATTAAAAAATTAGTCAGCTTCCGCTAAGTTGGCTTCATTTAACGACCTCATTTTTTGGCCAAATTTGTTTATATTTACCCGTTTCGAAAAACTTGACCTGAATTTGAAGCTGATGGATATGACTACGTAGTTTTGAGAATATTAGAGTTGGAATAATGGTTCCAACAATGAAAGAAAATTTGTGAGACACCACGTTAAATAAAATGGAAGTTATTGAGGAATACCTTATTTTTAATCTATTGTCTCAGTTCAAATTGTCAGTCACCCTATAATTTCAAACTGCTGTATCTCAGCCATTTTTTAAGATATAGGTGAGATTAAGAATGTAATTGAAAAATTTTTGAATTTGAAATCTGTAGGTGACCGCCATTTTGAAACAAATTGTCGGGTCAAACTACCCAACGAATTCGGACGAAACTTGGTAAGTCCCGTACACGTGCTTATTCTCATCCAAATCTATAATAATAAAGAAAGAAGTTTGTGTGTTGGTGAGTGAGTGGAGTGTGTCGGAGGTGTTCTGAAGGGACCACTGCACGTAGAGCTACAAAATTTGGGGAAAAGGTACGTCTATATATGAAGTTTTGCACCTCGAAGACCGATTTTCGATTTTTTGATTAGATTTTTTTTATTTAATTTTTTATGCGATTTTTAACGCTTTTTTATGTTTCGAAGCGATTTTTCCATATAAGTGAGAAGAATATGGTTTCTTTCTTTTAACCCAATATAGTAAATTTTGTTCTCTTTTCAAAAAGTTTATTCGGAATTCGTGCAGCGATTTTTGAATTTTTAGCGAATTTTTTATGCAATTATTGAACAGTATTTAATGTATTTCCATTACTACAAGGAGGTTACCGTAGAGGGACACAGTTCTGTCGCCAAATGCAGCTAAGTTTTTCGCCAACTTGGCGGTATATCGCCAAATTTGGTGACCAAAATGAGTCACCAAAAGTGACGCCAACTTGGCGATATCTCTAAAATTTCGCCAAATTCCCATAGACTTCCATTGTAAACCAATATGGATTACTTGCTTACAGAAAATCAACAAATTGAAATATTTTAATGCAACAAAAACTAATATTAACTTAAGGGATTATGTTAATTATATTTAAGGGAATCAAAGTAAATTAAATTGTGAATAAAAGTAACATGATACAATGCTTAGATTATTGTATTTTATTGATATTTTCAATGAAAGGGTTGCCAGTGGTCATTTTTCCGAAAATTATAGTTGATAAATGAATTGAAATGGCTATATCCGTTATAAAATAATGTAAACAACTCGGAAATTAAAAGAAAATAACTGTTATTTGTTTCTCTCTCTAAAATTCTAAAAAAAAAGTAACTACCGCTGTCACCGCCCGCGGTTTTGAATTTTTTGTGACCGGAGGTCTTTCTTCGTTAATATTAAGAAAAATAATGCATACAAAAATATGAAAATCGGTAGTGTTATACAGAAATGTTTGTTAACACGTTGATGCAGACAGTTTTCAAATCGAAGAATTATTTTAAGAGAAATTTAATGCCAAAGTTGGACAAAATCGTTCCATTAAAAAAGTTTTATAGGAGCAAAAACTGTACATAGGAACTTAATCATTTTTAGATCATTTTATACGTTTGAAGTTCCCGGTGTGCAGACTGTTTTCTTTTTTTTAATTTGGCTAATTTTTTGAGGTTTTATTTCTATTTTAAATTCAAATTTTCAGGATTTCTAGAGATATTTTTTACAGATTTTAGAAAGTGATATTAATTTAAACTGTTGCCAACTGTATAAACAGCGGAAACAATAATGTTTGCTTCAAAAAATAAATAAATAAATAAATAAAATAAATATGTATACGTGTAATAAATTAAAAATTTATTTACACGTGACTATTATAAACAGAAAAAACATTTGGAATTAGAATTAAATAATTATGTACAAAAAACAAGAACTTATTAAAAATTACGTCATAAAAACTATAATTACACGTGAATTTTAAGAGAGAAAGGAATTTGTAAAATAATACATTTATTAACATGCGTTAGAAGTCTTAAATAGGAGAAATTACATCATATTTACGTTACATTACAGTTATTACATAAAATGAACACCAAATATTGCACAACGGTTTAAATTTAGAAATTGCGCTAGACATTTATTTGATATTTTGAGAGGATACTTTTCAACTATTTTTGTTAGGAAAGCGCAAATAATATTTCATTTCTAACACAAGTATTTTCACGTGAATATTAAAAAGAGAAAGAATAGTTTGGTCAAAATTACGTCAGATTAAAAACGATTAATTTAAAATGTCTTATTTAAAAGAACTTTCTTTTCGCTTTGTAAATACCAGGAGACAAAGATTCTGCTTACTTAATTCCTTTTATATTAGCTTATTTTGAAATGTTTATCTTATTTTACTTAATCAAAGACGAAAACAGCGATTGACATATGTATTTTTGGTACTACTTAGTTATCCCGTCGACCAAAAATCTATCATTCGCCAAACTATAAGATTAAATGTCAATAATGGTTGATCGTAAATGTCACATTAACTTGACTTTAAGCAAGTTACACGTGTCTACGTCATCAAGTTATTTTTATTTCAACGTTTTATTTGTATTTTTATTAATGTTGCACTAATTTATTCGTTCTTTCGTTATTTAAAATAAAAATGATGTCAATTTGTATAATTTGGCGAGTGCTTTGGCGATTTATATAATTTGGCGAAATTGGTCGACGGGTTAATCAAGTAGTACCGCAGCGGATTTGGCCTTAAAATTCCCCAGTCAAAAAGAAATGAATAGAAATCCGTTTATAAGGAGATCGCCATTGTTTTTTAAATTATAATTCAATCTTCCGAAATCTTTTTAAAGCCGATCAAATTAGCGTACTTTTAGAGTCTGCGGTGTCTGAACGGGGGTTGACGAGCATAGCTCGTAGGGGGCAGAGCCCCCTAGTAATTAAAAAAAAAAGAATCAAAAACCTTTTTAATGCGAGATAAAATTTATAAAATGAAAATATTTAATTTAAATATGAAAGGAATGTTTATAAAACTTAAAAAATAAATTAGTATGAAAGAAGCAATTGATACATTATTTGGCGATTTTTCGCTTCGCCAGGTTAATAAAAATGTGCCTGATAAAACCTGAAGAAATAAAATTTAAGTAACAGTCTTTTAGTCCTTCTTTTTTTTTAAATTCAATTTAATTATCATTTTTATGTAATTTTCCCATCGTATGTCTTACAGGAGAAAAGCTTTATTTGTGAGTTACATGCTATTTAATTATTACCTTGGTTGCCAAACAATGCAATTTTAAGCCACAAAGGCAGAAGCGTGAAATAAGCCGGGCGAAGGTCGCAATAATTTTTTTTAAGTATAGGAGAACATTTTGGAGTAAATCTTTATATTCAAATGTAAATTATATAAAAAGAATTTAAAATTACAACTATGTAGTCAAGTATTTAAATTTTAGTGTAAAAATGTGCCATATACACACATATTTTATAATCTTCGATAATCAAGCCACCATCAAATGACATATTTACTATATTATTGAAAGTTTTGTTGGCACAGATGTCATATACGCTCCATGGTACATAATGGGCTCCAAAATGGCGTTATTTTGCCTGACATGGTAACTCGGCTATTGTTGTTTATTTATTAATAAATTGTTTATTTACTTTTATTTTCTTTTTTACAGTTATATAAACTGTTTTGTTCTAGATATTAATTAAACTTTTTATTATTTATTGCTATTTCCTTTTAAAACAATAGAAAATAATTTGAATATATATATGTAACTGGTATTCGAAAACGATGTTTTCACCAAATTGGCGTGAAAAAAATCGCGCCAAACCCGGTACGTATCTATGCCTAATATTTATTTTCATTATTGTGATTACTTAGTATCAGGCAACAGATTGAAGAGTATTTGGTATATTTTTAATATATGGGCTTTGGTGAGTTAGAGAAAATGGTCTTGGCGAGTGAAGTGAATTTTACGTATATTTACTGGCAAACTATTTGCTTTTCATATACATATAAGCATTTTTTTTTTCAATATTTATTTTATTTATTTATATAAAAAAGAGCTATTTTTCTACTTTTAAATACGAACAGAAATAATTTGTGGTTCTACCTGATTATCCCATAGACCAAAAAAAAAAAAAAAAAATATCGCCAAACTATAAGATTAAATGCCAATAATGGGTGATCGTAAATGTCAAATTTACTTGACATTAAACACTTCACATGTGTTTGTTACGCCATCAGGTGATTTTTAATTCGATATTTACGTATCTTCGCGATCTGCTGCAATTTTTTTACATTCCGTTTTTGACCCATAATACTAAAGTAATTTCTACCTTCATTTCAATAAAGTTTATTCGGATTTCGTATAACAATTTTCGAATTTTTCGGGTAATTTGTATGTGATTTTTAGTGTAGTTTAGCGATTTTCTACCATTTTTCCACATTAGTGAAAGACGTTGATACAAGTTGAATCAACTTTCAATCTTCGAACAATATATATATATATATATATATTTTCTCTTTTCGAAATTTGCGCAGCGATTTAAAATTTTTTCGCGATATCTTTTTGTGATTTTCAGAGGTTTTTCGCAATTCGTGCTGTTTTTTTACGTACCCGGGCAACGCCGGGCAAGTTAGCTAGTTGGTTCATAAATAAGAGTGCTGTCGCATGACAAAAAAAAAAAAAAAAAAATCACACGCCCACACACACATATATAATATATATATATCTATAATAATAAAGAAAGAAGTTTGTGTGTGAGTGAGTGAGTGTGTCGACGATGTTCTGAAGAAACCACTGCACGTAGAGCTACAAAATTTGGGAAAAAGGTACGTCTATATATGAAGTTTTGCACCTCGAAGCCCGATTTTCGATTTTTTGATTAGATTTTTTTTATTTAATTTTTTATGCGATTTTTTATGTTTCGAGGCGATTTTTCCATATAAGTGAGCAGAATATGATTTCTTTTTTTAACCCAATATAGTACATTTTGTTCTCTTTTCAAAAAAGTTTATTCGGAATTCCTGCAGCGATTTTTGAATTTTTAGCGAATTTTTTATGCAATTATTGAACAGTATTTAATGTATTTCCATTACTACAAGGAGGTTACCGTAGAGGGACACAGTTCTGTCGCCAAATGCCGCCAAGTTTGTCGCCCACTTGGCGGTATATCGCCAAATTTGGCGACCAAAATGAGTCGCCAAAAGTGACGCCAACTTGGCGATATCTCTAATATTTCGCCAAATTCCCATAGACTTCTATTGTAAACCAATATGGATTACTTACTTACAGAAAATCAACAAATTGAGATATTTTAATGCAACAAAAACTAATATTAACTTAAGGGTGTTTGTTCTCAAATCGAAAAGAACAATTTTTCTGACACAAGTTTTAATTTATTTTTGTCCGAAAATGCATGAAACTAGCTGATGTTGTTGTTCAGAAACTATGTAATTGAGCTGTTTTTTCCATTTTTTTTGCAAGCGCAATAGATATTTCAGAAAATAATGTCCCAGTGGGCGTTTTGAACCGAATTTCCGCGCGAAGGGAGAAAGAGCACTCAAGAGCGGGCGAAAGACGGATTTGTCACGTGATCGAATTCGCTTATAACTCAATAGGTAATTGATTGATCAAAAAATGGAAAAAAACAGTTCCATTCCAAATCGATTCCATGGCCAGGTTTTCCAATTTTATATCTTTCCGTTAAAAAATGAATCTTCTATAATAATAAAGAAAGAAGTTTGTGTGTGAGTGAGTGAGTGTGTCGACGGTCTTCTGAAGAGACCACTGCACGTGGAGCTACAAAATTTGGTGAAAAGGTACGTCTATATATGAAGTTTTGCACCTCGAAGCCCGATTTTCGATTTTTTGATTAGATTTTTTTATTTAATTTTTTATGCGATTTTTTAAGTTTCGAGGCGATTTTTCCATATAAGTGAGCAGAATATGATTTCTTTCTTTTAACCCAATATAGTACATTTTGTTCTCTTTTCAAAAAAGTTTATTCGGAATTCGTGCAGCGATTTTTGAATTTTTAGCGAATTTTTTATGCAATTATTGAACAGTATTTAATGTATTTCCATTACTACAAGGAGGTTACCGTAGAGGGACACAGTTCTGTCACCAAATGCCGCCAAGTTTGTCGCCCACTTGGCGGTATATCCCCAAATTTGGCGACCAAAATGAGTCGCCAAAAGTGACGCCAACTTGGCGATATCTCTAATATTTCGCCAAATTCCCATAGACTTCTATTGTAAAACAATATGGATTACTTACTTACAGAAAATCAACAAATTGAGATATTTTAATGCAACAAAAACTAATATTAACTTTAGGGTGTGTTCTCAAATCGAAAAGAACAACTTTCTGACACAAGTTTTAATTTATTTTTGTCCGAAAATGCATGAAACTAGCTGATGTTGTTGTTCAGAAACTATGTAATTGAGCTGTTTTTTCCATTTTTTTGCAAGCGCAATAGATATTTCAGAAAATAATGTCAAAGTGGGCGTTTTAAACCGAATTTCCGCGCGAAGGGAGAAAGAGCACTCAAGAGCGGGCGAAAGACGGATTTGTCACGTGATCGAATTCGCTTATAACTCAATAGGTAATTGATTGATCAAAAAATGGAAAAAAACAGTTCCATTCCAAATCGATTCCATGGCCAGGTTTTCCAATTTTATATCTTTCCGTTAAAAAATGAATTTGTAAATATGTCAAAACGCTTTTCGCTTGTTGAGCAGAGCATTTAAGAACAGCCTTAAGGGATTATATTTATTCGATTTTTCCACATTAGGAAAAAGAATACGGTTTCTTTCATTTAACCCAATATAGTACATTTTGTTCTCTTTTCAAAAAAATTTATCCGGAATTCGTACAGCGATTTTTGAATTTTTAGCGAATTTTTTATGCGATTATTGAACAGCATGTAATGCATCTCTATACCTATAAGGGGGGTAACCGTAGGGGGATGCAGTTCTGTCACAAAATAACGCCAAGTTTGTCGCCAACTTGGCAATATATCGCCAAATTTGGCGACCAAAATTAGACGCCAAAAGTGACGCCAACTTGGCGACCAAAATTAGACGCCAAAAGTGACGCCAACTTGGCGATATCTCTAATATTTCGCCAAATTCCCATAGACTTCC
Organism: Maratus speciosus; assembly: GCA_963932465.1. NCBI lineage: Eukaryota > Metazoa > Arthropoda > Arachnida > Araneae > Salticidae > Maratus > Maratus speciosus. The sequence goes on from OZ010789.1 coordinate 468,023,071, forward strand.
ACTGTAAAACAATAGGGTTTACTTTCTTACAGAAAATCAACAAATTGAGATATTTTAATGCAACAAAAACTAATATTAACTTAAGGGATTATATTAATTATATTTAAGCGAGTCCAAGAAAATTAATTACGAATAAAAGTAACATGATCTAATGCTTAGCATGATTTCCAAAAGATAAATTTTAAGAGAGCACACAGGTCAAAGGAATTAGATTTGAAACTTTTATCCAATTATAGTAAATTTTGACTTTCGTGATTTTTGAACTTTTTGTGACTTTTAATGCGATTTTTACGTTTCATCGCGATCTGCTGCAATTTTTGACATTCCATTTTTGACCTATAGTACATTCTGCCCTCATTTCACTAAAGTTTATTCTGATTTCGTATAGCAATTTTCGAATTTTTCGGGAATTTTGTATGTGGATTTTTGTATTTTAGCGATTTGCTACTATTTTTACACATTAGTGAAAGGAATCAACTTGTAATTTTCGAACACAATATATAATTTTTTTTTTCTCTTTTCAAAATTTGAGAAGCAATTAAAAATTTTTTCGCGATATCTTATTGTGATTTTCAGAGCTTTTAGGTAGCTTTCTTTACAAAAAGCTACCTATTGCAGCCGTTCGGAGGAAAGCGATTTCAAAAAATTTTGGTATATTTTCATCGATCATGTCCCCCAGACCCCGAAACCACCCTCCGTTTAAAATTGATATATATATATATATATATATATATATATATATATCAATATATATATATATATATATATATATATATATATATATATATATATATATGACCTATGTCACACTGTACCTCTCGTATTTATGAACCGATTTGGATGTAATTCGGTGTGTACATAGTACATACCAATGTCTCGACCGAGTTCGTTGGCCAGCTTCATCCGCCATTTTGTTTCAAAATGGCGGCCATTTAAAAATTAAAAAAAAATTTAAAATTTGAAATGTGGTACCAAAAAATTGAAAATGGAAAAATATTTTTTTCTTATGTATTTGACCTTTATACAAAGACTCCGTAGCTTTTTTTGTTTCGTCTATATCTTAAAAAATGGCTGAGTTATAGCATTTTGAATTTCTAGCGAAGCTGACATTTTGAAACGTCCTGAATTTTGTCACGCGATAAAAGGCGTATTTATGAGCCGATTTGGATGTAACTTCGTTTATACATAGTACAGATTAATGTCTCGACCGAGTTCGTTGGCCAGCTTCATCCGTCATTTTGTTTAAAAATGGCGGCCATTTAAAATTTTAAGAAAAATTTAAATTTGAAATGTGGTACCAAAAAATTGAAAATTGAAAAAATATTTTTTTCTTATGTGTTTGACCTCGATAAAAAGATTCGGGAACAGTTTTTGTTTCGTCTATATCTTAAAAATTGGCTGAGTTATAGCATTTTGAATTTCTAGTGTGGCTGACATTTTGAAACGCCCTGATTTTGCCACGTGATAACAGACATATTTATGAACCGATTTGGATGTACCTTGGTGTGTACATAGTACATACAAATAACTCAACCGAGTTCGTTGGCCAGCTTCATCCGCCATCTTGTTTCAAAATGGCGGCCATTTAAAAATTTTTTAAAAAAATTAAATTTAAAATGAGATACCAAAAAATTGGAAAATGAAAAAGAGTTTTTTCGTATGTGTTTGACCTTAATACAAAGATTCCGGAACAGGTTTTGTTTCGTCTATATCTAAAAAAATGGCTGAGTTATAACATTTTGAATTTCTATTGTGGCTGACATTTTAAAACGACCTGATTTTTGTCACGCGATAACAGGCGTATTTATGAACCGATTTGAATGTAACTTGGTCTGTACATAGTACATACCAATGTCTCGACCGAGTTCGTTGGCCAGCTTCTTTCGCCATCTTGTTTCAAATGGGTTGCCATTTTTAAAAAAAATGTAATTTAAAATTTAAAATGAGGTATTAAAAAATTGGAAAATGAAAAAGATTTTTTTTATGTGTTTGGCCTTGATACAAAGATTCTGGAGCAGTTTTTGTTTCTGAAAATTTGTTCTTTTGTTTATATCTTAAAAAGTGGTTGAATTATAGCACTTTGAATTTCTATCATGGCTAACACTTTGAAACGATCTTGTATTTGTCTCGCGATGCCTATTTCGATGGAAGAAGGCATGTGGATAGTATACATCAATATCTCGACCAAGTTTGCTGCCCAGCTTCATCAGCCATCTTGTTTCAAAATGGCAGCCATTAAATTAAAAAATATATATATTTAAAGTGAGGTGAAAAAAATTTAGAAATTGAAAAAGGTTTCTTTCTTAAGTATTTGACCTTGATATAAGGATCAGAAGCATTTTTTGTTTGTCTTTATCTTAAAAAATGGCTCAGATATAGCAGTTTCAATTTCTAACGTGGGTGACATTTTGAAAAATCTGATTTTTGGCCTGCGACAGCACTCGTATATATTAACCGATTCCGATGTGAGTGAGCATGTGCACAGCAATTACTAAGGTCTCGACCAAGTTCATTGGTTAGCCTCATCCACCATGTTGTCTTAAAATGGCAGGCACTTTAAGAAATCGCCGAATTTGGCAGCCAAATATAAGTTACTTTAAATAAAAGCAGCTTGGATAAAGCTGACTAATTTCGCGAAATTCTCATTCATAATGATTTAGTATTGATAAAAATTAGCATTGAATCTCCTACATTCGGTTTCCACTTAATTGAGCTTCGTGTGTTTGAATAATATAAGTTGGCTTTTTTAAAATAAGGAATATATGAAAGCTACCTCTTCCTCCCGGCACTGGCCGGAAAAACTTTTTCGTAATTCCTGCTGTTTTTTTTTTTTTTTTTTTTTTTTTTTTTTTTTTTTTGACGTACCCGGGCAACACCGGGCAAGTTCGCTTGTATATATATATACAGCAATGGTCAAAATTGTGGAAACATTTTTGAAAGAGTGCATTTTTGAGGTTTGATGGCTCATAACACCACTTTCTGTTTAAGTAATACCATAAAATTATAAATCAATGGAAAGATAATTTAATGAAGAATGCAATAAAATAAATTTGTGTCAGTATTGGTATTTAATCAAAAGTTATAGAAAAAAAACAAAAAAAAAACAGCAACAACAACAGAAATTCAACTACAGTAAAACCTCCCTAAAGCGACCACGTTTCGTTTCAATAAAAATTGGTCTCTCCGAGAGGTGGTCTCTTAATGGAGGTCATATTTAAAACTTGATTTTAATTGTTGAAATAAGGTAACAAAGTTACTAAAATTTATTTTTCGCATTAGGAAAAAATATGAAAATTTAAGTATCAAAACAAAAGTTAATTTTACATAGGTTAATTACCGCAGATTAAAATAACTTAATACATTGACATTTGCTTTGATTTTACGGATTTAACTTTTATAATTTTCATTTCAAATGCAGTAAATAAATGTTTTTTTTTTTTTTTTTTTTTTTTTTTTTTGTATGGGAACCAATAATGACGATTTCATTAATTTATCTGTTTCTTTAAGAGTTTCCTAACAGAATAGGGCAGGGGATTTTATTGACCGTCATTCTTAATTTGTCATCAGAGTTAAATTCATTGCCTAAAAAGGCACAAAAGGGTAGAAGGGTTTAAGTACTTAAAAGTTACCGGAATAAAAGAAATTCTAAACTTAGTATAGAAGTTTGATGAATAATGCGCTCTCCGGAATTATTTTTCTAATAAAACCTTTTACAAGCGATCAGGAAAAAACGGAATTTCTTCCATTTTCTTCAAAGATATTGGTCGCTCATGGAGGGAGTTCAACCGGGATGGTCTCTGAATGGAGGTAAAATTAGTATTGAGCCTATGGGAATCAATTTCGTTCCATGAAAAAATTGTCGTTCAGGGAGGTGGTCGTTTAATGAAGGTGGTCGCACAGGGAGGTTTCACTGTTGTTTAAGTATCGTAAAGTAGCTTACTTTTATTTTAATGCAGCCAATGGGTGTGAGTGTTTAGCGTGTGAAACAGGTGTCACCCTATTTTGGAAATTTGTCAATCGGGTAACAGTAGGTTTCAACTGTTGTCATGTTTTGAAGGAAATTTGAGGACTGTGAGGAGAATATTTATGTTATTGATATTAGAGTTGGATGTAAAGCATAAGAAAATTAAAGAAATAGCAAAAAAGTCTTAAATAATTATTTAGTCACCTATAAAGCGATGTAAAATAGTACTATTAAGTGAATAAAGTTACAGTTATAAAGAAATTAGAATGCAAATTGGTGGAAATGTAACTAAAAGTTGCATTTCTAAACTTTTGAAGCTGTATAAGGAGACTATGTGAGCACAAAACGGACAAGGCAGGAAAAAGTGTACAAGAGCAAGTGATGGTAGAAGAATTAAGAGACTGTGCATAGGTAACAGAAAAAAATCATCTGGAATTATACGAGGTGAAATGTCGCAAAAGGAATGACTATTCGGCGCAGACTGCTTTAACTTGGTTTAAATGTTGGAATTCCAATAAAAAAGCCAAATTTATATCTCCAACACACGTTTAAAAGATTAAACTAGGCTAAAACTCATGTTAACAATTTGGCTGCTTAGGAACCGGACCCGAGTCCAGGCTCGGACTTGTCCGTCACATCGGCCTTAGGGACGGTGCGCTCATCCAAGAAAATCTTCCCGTCCCTGACAGACTGAAATATTTTTTTCTTGGTTCTATACCATACATACCGATGAGTGTAGAAAATTTCAAGGATTCGTTTAAGGTTAATCCTCAATAATTTTTACAGATGCTACAAGAGAGATTTTTATTATCACATAGGAGAGACATCAATTGGATTTATCATCAATTGGAGATACATCGGAGTAATTTGCAGTTTCTGAAATCAAAGCGGACATTTTTGCATACGATTGAGGGCGAAAACATGTATCCAGGGTGTGCTTTAATAGCCACAGTGACCTAGACGAGACTTTGCATCACTCCTTCGAATGATATGTTTTATGGTTTAACCAAATACTTTCCTTGTTTTCCGTTATTTAGCTTTTTAGCACCCAGGCCGATCGCCCAATCCTCAATCTTGCCTCACCACCCCTTTAAAGTCGGCCTTGAATGCAGCTATAATTCAAACCAGGTTTTATTGAAATACAACTTGAGAAAAAAAAGTGGTAAGTATTTTGTAAATTTTTGTAGTGATTAGATAAGTGGATTTTATTATTGGTAGGAAAACATAAGCTTTCTTTTCGAGGGATACAACTTCTTGGATTGCAACTTCACAAGCTGCGGGATCATACGGTCAATGTTTTTTTCTTAAAAAAGTACCATAATTCCCGGATAGTAGTTCACTTCATTTTTTTATGGCAGACTTTTCATGATTAAATAACTATTCGTAAATTATAAGGTGTTAATAATATCAAAGGTGTTAAAAATATTTGGCAATTATTGCGACGCGACTAATTTAGCAATTTGAAAGAAAGAGAAAAATGGATGACTAGGAAGGATAATTTAAAAATCGGTACTGTTGTACTTATAAAGGAGGAGAACCTCCCTCCAGCTGTGTAGATGGTGGCAAAAATGTCGGAGGTGTTTTCGGGTAGCAAAAGCAAAGTGCGCGTACGAGGGCGTGATTACCAAATAGAAAATTTCTTAAAAGAAGCGTACGACATGTTTGTATTTTTCATCGACAATAATCAGTGATTTTTTTTAATTAATTGTAATTGTAAAAACTATAATTATAATTGCATGTATTATTTTCCTTGTGTACACGTGTTCTTAAACTATATTGAAAACTTTTGTGATTGCAGTTATGTAGTCATATTTAGCTTCTTAATTTGATACGTTGTTATACTGAGATTTTCAATTTTGATGGACGAGAAATGTTCAATCTTCCCATCTGCTCTTACCTCCATGGACATAACATGTATAATCCTCATAAAGGATGATGAGATATTAGAGAATTGCTGTGATGGAGGAGTGTGCGCTCACGCCGAAGAAGCGTAAGGAAAAAATTGTGTTTATAAAGTGGGAAACTTGAGTGCAACCAAAAATGTGTCTAATTAGTGCTAAAGTTATTGTATTATTAATACGTGTATAAGTATTTTATCTCTACCACTTAATATATCTTATATGCAGTCATCTACTTCACTGTAAAAAAAACGACATTTTTACAGTACAAAGTACTGTTCATCTCGCTCACAAACTCGATCACAATGAATGTGCTGTATCTTTCTTTGGTTTCCTGACTATATTAACATGGAAAATACAGTAGTTGCGTAAAATTAACAGCACAATGTGCGGGCAATTTGGACGCCAGCAGTTTGTACTGTAAAAAAATGCGTCCAAATTGCAAGCACATTGTGCTGTTAATTTTACGCAACTACTGTATTTTCCATGTTAATATAGTCAGGAAACCAAAGAAAGATACAGCACATTCATTGTGATCGAGTTAGTTCTGGCAAATTTACAGTGGTTTTTTTTACAGAGTTCGTTAAAAATAATATTGTTTCGTTTAATAGAAACTGTACACAAAAATTAAAAATAATATTATAAAAAAACATATTTATCATAATCCTCTATCAAACATCTGTTCTGTCAAATAAATATTCAAACAATAATATTTAGACTAATACAACATGAATTAGAAATGCTTTCACAGAAAGCACAATATTTTATTTGAGATGAAAAGAAAAAAGCTAAAATAATTATAGAATGTCAAGAATTGTAGATAACCCAATATTCGTGTTTGGGAGCATTGGATAAGAATTTATTTTTAGATTCGATCAATAAGGGCATTTAAAATTGTCAGAGATATTTCTAGATAGGTAAAGAAATTTTTATGTCATACAATTGCTAAATCGATATACTCATTTTCAAAATATTTTTAACATATATTTGTTTAGCTTCGACGAAAAGTTTTGGGAAACTGTTAAGTGAGTAGCTGTAAGGTAGGAGCTAAAACAAAAGTCATACTTATTAAAAAGAGTTTTTTTTTAGCATTACCTGAAGCAATCCAATAATACAATTTGTAATTTAAAAAATACCTTCTTTATATTTTAATGATGTCAAGCTTTCAAAATGTCTTTGATAATTATGTATTTCTATAATTAAGTTTAGCTGAGCCTCGAATCGCGATGTTTTTATATTACGGTTTTCGTTCAGTTTCTATTTCATTAGAAATAAGTTTTTTTAGTTTCCGGTTCCGGAACGAAGCCCTGATTTCAATAAATTATCAATCAATCTAAAATCGTGGAGAAAAAGGGTACCTCGAGCTAACTTTTCTTCAAATCATCATACGGAAATGTGTTTGGTACCATACTATTAGTAATAATGTTCAGTAAGGTTATACTTAAATTTTGCTTAGAGAGTCGTCTACATACAGAAATAAGTTGTAATTTTGGATCTGTATTTTGAAGCTTCTATAAATTCATAGTTGAAAAATTTATAGGTTGCAGTTGACATTTTTTTCGTAAATTAATGTAATAAAATATATATTTTCGAGAAAAATATTAATTAAACCTTTAAATTTTTTAAGAGAAATCGATTTCTAGAAGCCTCGTATATATAAATCCAAAATTACAAATTATTTCACCAAGTACTTATGTAGTTATGATTGAAATTTTACCTGCATTCCATAACAAACCATTTTATAACGATTAAAAACGAATTTAACATTCTGAATTCCGAAATTTAAGCGTCCATAATTCCTAATAAACTGGAAGGCAGTTGCACATACCATTACCTCATCAAGTTGACGACTTAAATTTCAGAATTACGCAGAATTCTATTAGCATATTAAAATGCAACTGGTCTGACAAATCATATCTTGGTGGAAACCACTTGCAGACCCGATTTTAGAAGTTGATCGGTAGGTTTATTATTGTGTTTTCCTGCTCCCAAAGATATGAAAACATAGAGGACTGGGAGCAGGAAAGCACAATGGTAAACCTACTAGTCAACCACTGAAATCGATTTTGCAGGTCTTTTTCGCTGATATGATTTTGCAGACCAGTTGTATTTTAATAAGTGAATCGAGTTTTAACTAATCCTGAAATTTCAGCTGTCAACTCTATGAGATGATAGTTTGTACAGACGCCTCCCCGTCTATAAATTATTTGGCCGAATTAGATCCCGTTTGGTATCCGAGTGTAAAACTTTCGGAAAAATCCAAATATGATGTCAAAAATTTCTATTTAGCATTGAAAATTTCAATGTTTGGTACAATTTATGTATGCAGACAGCACAATAGACAAAATTTAGACAGTTGCTTTAATCAGTTGATGTTATTACTAATCGACTGGTACCCGACAAATTTTTTATACAACAATTAGGGACAGATTTAGTATGAGGCATACATTTTTTACCCACGACTTTACAAAGCTAAAACAAAATATCATCATGCCAAAGTATGAATTTCCCGTTCCTTTTTGACCTGTGATTTCTACAATTTTAGAAAAATCTTGTTTTAATACTCAAGGTTAACAAATCCATCTTGATCTCTTCTTTCGTAATGGCAATTCTGTTCAAAAATGATCTCCAAAATTTAAATGAAAGAAAACACTGTTTTAGTATAGGGTTATTTATTCAGACTGATACTTCGGGCACATGCGTTACACTAATAGTATAAAGTAACAGATTATTACAGAGGGGTGAAAAATGATAAGAAACGACGCAAAAAAAAAAAAAAAAAAAAAAAAAAAAATCAGGTTTGCTATGCAATTGCGCAAATCTTTGTGTTACATTAAATACGTGACAATCCCATTAATATTAAAAAAGAATCACTGATAAAAGCTGCCTATATATATATATATTAAATCTGTTTTAAAATATTATTTTGCGAAATTTACGCTAGAGTAAAATGATAAGAACGCCGTAAATATTTGAAAACCGCTGCTAATTATTGGTGCATATTTTCTTATATCATTTAACAAAGCCTTTAAAAGAGATTTTGAGCGCATTCGTTCAGTTCGCAAAACGTTTTCACGATGGGAAGAGGAAAAATGCTTTCTGACTTAGAAAGAGGCCAAATGCTACCTTATTACATCAGAATGTCACTTCAAAAATTACAAATAAAATTAAAAATTCAAATATTGACATTTTGAATTTTTTTATAGAATCCAACTACTTATGGTACTGCAAAATCTACAAGAAGGCCGAGAATTCTTTCGAAACAATCCTAAAGTTTGATTGTTCGCACGGCCACAAGCAAAGTAATAACAGCAAAAAAATATTTGAAAGCCAAATAAAGACGCCAGCGTATGTATCGACTATAAGAAGAGCAATAAAAAGGTCGGGAATTCTTAAATATGTAAAGCCATGTCGATGTCCGGGTTTAATATATGGCCATTAAAAAAACCCGCCTTTTGTTTACAGAGGAACATCTAAAGCAACAAACAAACTGGCCTAAAATTTTTTTAGTGATGAAAAAAAGTTTAATTCCTATGGTCCGGATAGTATTTATTCACATTGGCATGACATTCGAAGAGAAAGGAACGTATTTTCCACGCGTCAACTAGGTGGAGGATCCCTAACGGTTTGTATTGCTTTTACCTCAGGATATAAGTTTAGAATTGCTTTTCTAGGAAAAATAGACATATCTATATTCACATGTTAGAACGTCATTTTTTGAACCAGGGTGAAAAAATCGCCGGCCTTAATTATATTTTCCAACACAAGGTCTCAATTCACTCTGCAAAAGACATAAAGAAGTGGTTTAAAGATGATAAGAGTTCCACATTTGACCGACCGGCCAATTATCCGAACCTAAATCCCACGAAGAAGGTTTGGTGTATTATAGTGCGCAATTGAACGCATTTGAGTTAGATTTCCCGTACACTATTTTACCCATAGTTACTAAAATCCTTTTCCCTAAAATTACAAGAAATAAGTTAAAATAAGTTTTCTTTCACAAAATGTCACAAATGTAACTTTTAATCACATACGGGACTCGAATATCTTCTGAAGTTAGGATAATCGCGGTATAATTTTAGATCTTCTTTCATTCTGGGTTTTTTTTTTTTTTTTTAATTTTACATACACGGAAACACATCAATGCTACAAATGTTATTTCCGAGAGTGTCTTAACAGATTCATTAAACAGCATATTTTTAAAATGTTTCCTGTATGTATATATACATTGTAGAAAATGAGAAATGTTTGCTTGAAGAATATTTTGCTTGAAGAATGCTTGAAGAATATTTTCGAAAGTATAATTTAACTCCGTAAAACTTCCAAAATAGCTACGATTCCGAAAAGCATTCTTTTTATTTTTATAACCATTAGAAAACAAAGGAATTCTGAGATTTAAAGAAGCATTTTTAAAACAAAAGCACCTTTTAAGGCACGTAATTTTTGTAAACTTTATAAAGTAATTTCTACAGTGTATATTAATCAGTTTATTCATCCCGGTATTAAAGCTGTTCTCAAATTCAAAAGGGCAACTTTATGACATAAGTTTTAATTTATTTTTGTTCGGAAATGCAGGTGTTGTTGTTCAGAAGCAATGCAATCGAGCTGTTTTTTCCCGTTTTTTTACAAACGCAAAAGATCTTTCAGAAAATAGTGTCACAGTGGACGTTTTAAACAGAATTTCTGCGCGAAACAAGAATAACCACTCAAGAATGGGTGAAAAACGTGTTTGTCACGCGATACAAATCGGTTATAACTCAATAGGTAATTTATTTATCAAAAAATCGAAAACACATTTCGATTCCAAATCGTTTCCATGGTTAGGCTTTGTAATTTTATATCTTTCAGTTAAAAAAGTAATTTGTAAATCTGTCAAAACGTCTTTCGCTTGTTGAGCAGAGCATTTCAGAAAAGTTTTAACACAAAAATATAATTTAAATTTAGTAAATGACTATAATTATTGATTTTTTTTCTTTTTTAGGTGCGTTCGTAATTATATAAATACGTAGCACCTATAGTCGTCGTTCAGTCCGTCCGTCTGTCCGGCCGTCTGTCTGTCCGCATATAACAGAGCAAAAACTACCCAACCGAATGGTCTGAAATTTTTAATATATGATTGTTGCAAAATTTTGTCGAGCCATTTCAAATTTTATGAAAATCGGATGTATAGTTTAATTACAGGGACAGTCAAAAGTTTTTCTTTACATTACGGCCAATGGGAAAAATTATTACAAGTGCATTTTAATGATGTTACAGCCTTCCGAATGGTCTGAAATTTTAAAGATATAATTGTCGCAAAATTTTGTCGTGCCATTTCAAATTTTAGGAAAATCGGATGTATAGTTTAATTACAGGACAGACAAAAGTGTTCCGTTACATTACGGTGAATGGGAAAAAAAATATTGGAAGTGCATTTTTATGATGTTACAGACTATGCACTTTATGAAGTACAAAAATATACATTCAGTACAATATGGGGTGCAAAAAATAATTATAAAACTAGTTATAGTACGAACGCAATTATATAATTAGTTATAGTACGAATCCCATTTGCCACGTTTGACGAGCAATTTCCAACTTGTTTGCATAGTTGACTTTTGTGTTAAACGCCATTGGTTTTCTGGGACTGCTCATTTGCCAGTTTGCATTTGGCAGAGGGAATTTTTCTGCAGGGGTTTTTCTGCCTTTGCCATTTTTGGTTGGCACCCCGGTAGAATGTTGCTGTTCCCAGTCTTAACACAAAATATCGATTTTTCAGATTCTAATAAGTCTCAAGTGGAAATTTTGAGCTGTGTAACAATATTTATACATGCAAGCGTAGTAAATTAATGTTTATTTTGCGCTGTTAATTTAGCAGATTTGTTTGTTAAACATTTTTGTTGAACATAAAAATATTAACTTGAGAATTGTCAGTATAAAAGAAAACCGATATTTTGCCTTGACACTAGGTTGAAAACTGATTAATACACTGTACGATCTATTTCGTAACATTTCTGAAAATCGGGGGCACCAAAAGAGATTTTGTATTTCATTAAATCACAGAAACCTATGGGGTTTTGCGGTTTTTGAAGATAGAGGAACGCGTTTCGGAATCATAAGTAACTCAGATGTTTACGAGGCTATATCGCTCACCCGTAAGATAAATGACACATTTCGACAAAAGTAAATTTCACAAGAGAGACAAAAAAAGATTTGCATGTTTTTTTTCTGTAACATGAAATTATAGCACTGCATACAGCATTAAAAACGTGCATAAAAGCCTAAAACACTTAAGAATGAAGACATAGATGAGGTTTGAAGGGTTGAAAAATTTTACTTCCCCACACAATCAACCCTCCTTCTGGGGTCACGAATGGACATATAGCGTAATAAAAAAGAAAAGTGCCCAGCTAAACTGATGGCATTGAGCTCACAGGCTATTCACACTAATTGTTTATTATATTCTTATTTTAAAGAATAATGCCCCTCAAAAAAATAAGTGAAGGGGAATTAGCCCCCATTTCCCCCTTTATACTTAACCAGTGAACCTCCAAATCTAATCAGGGAAGCTCCTTATCATAATAAACCAGTATACCAAATTTGGACCAAATCGAATAATCCTGCAAAAAAAATCATTTATCTAAATTAAGGGGGTGGACTAGCCCCCTTTATCCTTAACCAATGAATCCCCAAAACGAATCAGGGAAGCTCCTTAACATAATAAACCGGTATACCAAATTCGAAGCAAAGCGAATAATTCTGCATGAAAAGCCCGTTTATATAAATTAAGGGTGGTGGACTAGCCCCCCTTCCCCCTTTACCCTTAACCAATGAACCCCCAAAACTAATCAGGGAAGTTCCTTAACACAATAAACCGGTATACCAACTTAGGAGCAAATCGAATCATTCTGCATGAAAAATGCATTTATCTGAATTAAGGGGGGTGGACTAACCCCGTTTTTCCCCCTTTATCCTTAACCAATGAACTCTCAAAACTAATCAGGGAAGCGCCTTATCACAATGAACCTAGAAAAAAATTTGGAAGCAAATCGGATGTTTCTATCAAGAGTTATCGCGTTACGTACATACATATACATACATACATACATAGATACATACATACGTACATACATACATACAGAACGGGCGGGCACATTAGCTCTCAGGCTTTGATAGCCTGTGAGCTAAAAAAGCGATTTTCTACATATATGTAACTAGATGTTCACTAGAAAGACTGACCTATGACAGACCTATTAGTGGAATAAAACGCAAAATGAATTTTTGCGAGATGTGTCACTTTTCTTGCGAGTGAGCCAAACTACATTTTCGTGAATCTTTTTCAAGAAAAATTTCTCATTTTTACAGTGTAGTATGTTCTAGGTTCAATTGCACTGGTGGTTTTTAATAAGAACATCAGAATGCCATACCTTTGGCCAACTGGATATTGATCGTCTTCTGATTTCTGGATCAGACTTCCTGAAATAGTGTGAACCGTGTGGTAAACACCTTCAACTTGCATTAGGTTAAAAAAATAAAAACTTTAAAAATGAAATGTAAAAAAATTACAAACAAAAAAATTTATTACTTATAATTTTTTTACCGACTTAAAACGTGAAAACATTCGAAATGCAATAAAATTACTAGACATTAAAATAAAGCAATAAAAAATATAATTTGGAATATTGTGAAAGTAAAGTGTAAAAATCCCAATGCATTTCGAAACAGTTCATCTTCGTTCCCCACTTGGACGAGATCTGGAGAGGAATACCAGTAATCAAAGACTCCGCATCTCTGGTAATAGCTTGTGGGTGGAAACATTCAAACCATAGCCAATGTCTAGAAAATCTAAAAATGCGTAAAGGTAAAAAGCCAGACCCAATTATAAACAAAGACCGTTTAAAGGCACAATACATTAAATATAAATATAAAATAGTAAATTAAAATGCATAAAAAGAATTAATAATAGAGAATTAAAAGAAAAATATGTACGAATATATACAAAAATTTTGAAAAAGGTTATATAATGAGCGACCAGGAAAATAAAACTTACCAATGTAACAGGAAGTGGAAACTAACCGGGGTCGATATTTTCAGGAAGATGAAGCGTCCCACGAGGCATACGCCATCGGGAATGTTCATCATATACAGATATATTTTGTAAATCAGGGTTAGGATTATTAGGAATGCTATTGAAGAATTTGGTAGCTTGGTTTTTGATAACAGCTGATCGGTGAAATATTGACATCGTGGTGATTCGTAGTTTTTTTTTTTTTTTTTTTTTTTTTTGCAATATGGTGCACGGGGAATGCCTCGAAGAGTCTTATTTTGTAGAATATGTTTTTTTTTTAAGGTTGCTTTTAGCACCGAGCACCAGATTTGCGCACAGTACAGAAGTATGGGACGAAGCACTGTTTTATACAACAGTATTTTATTACCGATACCCATCTCATAATGCAGGAGGTGGGCAAGATCGCGTTTAGCTTTGTAGAACTTTTGGACACTATATTCGATGTGCTTTTGCCAAGTGAGGCTACTGTCCAGGAAAACCCCAAGGTACGTAATTTTCCGTCCGAAGCCAGGGCCTGACATAATGCAAGGGCATGCGGGTCAACTGCCCCGGGGCCCCATTTGAGACCCCCCCCCCCTAAGGACTTAATCAGGATTTTCATTAAGAGAATGCCAAATTCTTACAATTGACCAAAAGTTACCAAAATTCTTACACTTTCAAAGATTTAGAAAGAGGATGCGAATCTCAACTTCTGCTCTACTTCCCATAACCCATGCCGCCCTCACCTCCCAAATAAGGAACGAACATCATTATTAAACTAATGTTATAATATACAAAATGTTTTATACAAAAGTACTTTAGTGCTGAGGAATGCAGTAACAACATAACGATTTTGAAATTCGTTTCTATTAGTGTAAGTGCGTGCCTGCATTTTCCTTTTATACCATAGAATCACCCAAATCCATATTGCCACAATACAAAGATTACTTTTTAAAATATGGTAGAAAAATTTATATTATGCAAAATAGCCAAGAGTGACTGAAATACCTGTATTTATCCTTGAAAGGCTTACATGTGCCTTTATATGCCAATACAAAAAAGTAGTGTATTTTATCATAGCTTAGTATTATGACCATCTATGTTTGATGTGATACAACGTATATAGATGTGAAAAGTACTTGTTTCGAAATTTATGTATACATACAATAGATACGAAATTTCGTACTAGTCACTTCAGCATAATTCACTAATAATTTCTATAGTAGGGGCTCCCAAGAATTATGCTTGCCCGGGGCTCCAGACAGTCTATGTCGGGCCCTATCCAAAGCTAGACTTCGTTCCCCAGCGTGTTCTAATAATCCGAGAGCAAAATGAAGACAGATTGAAGACAGAGAGAGAGAGAACAGCCAATAGGAAAATAAGAGTTAATTTCATTTAAAACTTTATAAATAAACGAATGTGAATTTATTCGATTTATTTCAAAACTACATTAAAATTCAAACATACGTAGATTTCTTTTTGCTTACTTTTACCCCCATTTTCAGATGTTTAAAAATACTGCGTTATCATTTGAGTATAAATAAATACAAAATAAATAATAATAATAATAAAAATACGAGTGAAATTTAACCGGAAGTTTTTAATGAAAGAAGGGAAATAATTTCAAAATTTGAGTGTGCCACAATTATTAATCATTTGTCAGACATATTTCAGACGCACATAAAAAAGAAATTCATAATGTTTGAAATTGTATTTAAAAATTAGGTTTCCTATATTTAAAAAAAAAAAAAAAAAAAAAAAAAAAATCAAAGGATAAATTAAGCTTGCCTGAAACCGCAGACAGAAAATGTAGAAAATGAGAAAAAATGCGCTTATAAACGTTTCTGAAGTGACTGGCACCTGTTCAAATTAAGATAAACGGTTACCCCCGACATGTTTTGACACTTACAAGCAAAATAACAGTTCCGCTTGGTTCCAGATTCTTAATTTAATGTTTTCCGTTTTTCTGGGATTAGCTTAAAAAAAAAATGGCTATGAGATGGTTTTCGATGTGCTAATGACACAGTTTTCACTCGAGTGAAATAAAAATTTAAACTGCCATCCTTAATGAGTTGGCTTCAACTCACAAAAAATTTTGTTTAGCGAATATTTTCATCGTCTTGTCGCTATTCAGGGGGTTTTTATCTATTTAAAAATTTAAGCATTTTAAGTTTCAGTTTTCTTTCAAGTCTTTAAATTGCAAACGAATTAAATAGCAACAGATAAAAAAAAAAAAAAAAATTCTAACTTATTAGTTAGTGCCTGTTTATTTCTAATTGTTTTCAAAGAAATTAAAAATATTTATTATTATTTAATAACTAATGTTTTTGGTTTTGGTTTTTTTCTTTTAGCATGTAAAATTATTCTTAGAATTTTGTTTTCATTAATTTTAGAAAAAGTAGGGGTAATACAGGGTGTGTAAAAAAGTACAAAAAAAGGGTTGCGATTCGCCGACCATGTTAACCTATAAAAAATGCAACAAAAAATGCTAAATTCGTAATTTAAACATAATTGTTTCTTTAAAAAGCAAGTAATATAGTAGAACAATTTTAAATTCTGAAAGCTAAAGTGCAAAAATGCATAGGTACAAATTTGACTATACTGCAAAATAAGGTCATAAAGATAATTATTTCATCGACGTTAAAATTCATTTACAAGTAATAATAAACTTTAATACCTGATTTGTGCTAAAATCATTCTTAAAACAATAAAGAAAATGTCATTATAACTTGTAAATTGTTATTCTTATTAGAATTTTAGTACTTTTTCTGTAACATTTGTGATTAAGAGACTTTTTTGGAATGTTTTTCAATAATCAATAAACTTTAATGGGAAAATGTCATGATCTCGTACTCTTATGACAAGATTATTGGATCGATAATTACTGCAGCCATAAATCAAAACTCTCACGCAGTTATAGTTGAGAACGACATCTTCTTTATTTAAAACTAGTCTAACAATTTAAACAACAAGATCGAAAAATCATGCATGAGGCCTTTGTTATGAAAACTTTCCAACATTATCGAAATATTGTTAAGAAATTTCATGTTTATTGTGCGTCTCTGTAAACGAAATGTTAATGCTAATTCTTCATAGTCTATAGAAAATATGTAGTATACATACAGTAATGCAAAGCAGTTTCATTATATTTAAAGCATCGAATTATGTTTTTAAATTCAGCGAAAAAGATTTTCCTCATAGACCATAATGTAGCGGAATTCTTTTGTCTGTTCCTGTAACCGAACTATAACTGCTAAGCACTTTATTTTCAATAGAAATAATTTTTCAGTAAACTTGTATCAATTACATCACATTTTGAATATATTTACTAGATATTAAAACACACATGCTACAATATATATTAAAACCAGGGCTGCGGAGTCGGTGGGAAAAATAGACGATTCCGAATCCGCAGCCCTGATTAAAACACACATTCTACAATATATATTAAAATACAAATATACACATAAATAACGCGTGCAGTCAACACTTAAAGGTATATATAAATATTATACAGACATACATACAGTAAATACAATAAACTCAACTGGAGTGAAAAATTAGCCAGAGCCAGGAATCTAACCTAGGACCACAGCGTACTAGGCTGTTGCTCTAACCACTGAGCCACTCCGGCCGATACATGGGTCTGTAATTTTTCACTAATAAACCATGTTGGGAAAGTCACCAGCCATCAATCAGACAGCCTTGGATGAAGGGAAACGATTAATAGATTTTACTATTCCATCGATCTACAATATATATTAAAACGCACATACACACATAAATAACGCCTGTATTCAACTCTTAAAGATATAAATAAATATTATACAGACATAAATACAATAAATACAACAAACCCAACTGTAATGACAAATTAGCCAGAGCCAGGAATCAAACCTGGGACTACAGCGTACTAGCCTAGTACGCTTCGAAGTCGCAAATTTTCAACGCCGCGCTTTTCTAGATAAGTTTTTAATTAATATCTCTGCTAATTACCTATAATATTTTTCGAAAGTCGTTATCAACATCGATGGACGATTCCATGCCGATAGGTACTTCGAACAACCCACTAAACTCCTCCGTAAAGTAAAGTTTGTAATGCAATTTTCTCAAAAAGCGTGTCATATAGGATAATGGCTGTAGATTTCTTTCAAGGTTTAAATAAATTCCTACTATTGTTAATTTTTTCATAATTTTCATTTCAGTAGATTTGGAAATAAAAGGTGGGGGGACATATTTTTGCAGTGCAATTTCGATGATATCTCTGCATATGTCATACCTAAAATTAAAACAAATGTATTTTTGAGTTCATTGTTACGAGATCTTCCGAACGATATGCATATAATACACGAGATCAATATATATGTCGTAGGCTAATTGAGAAATCCGGCTCTTTGCAAACAGCCTAGGCTCTTTGCAAAGAGCCGGGCTAATTGGAGATTCCATCTCCCTTTTTACAATTAGCCTGATATTTTTCAGGCTTATTGCAAAGAGCCTAGAAAGCGTTAGGATAATTGAAAAATGACCACTTATTATCCGATCAGGGGGATATTTTTAGATCACAGGCTATCAAAGCCTGATCAAGCCAGGCTATCAAAGCTATCATTCTGATAAGGTGCTTCCCTGATTAGTTTTTTCGGGTTCATTGGTTAAGGATAAAGGGGGAAAAGGGTGGCTATTCCCCCACCCCCATAATTTATATAAATGGGTTTTTCATGCAGAAATATTCGATTTGCTCCAAATTTGATATACCGGTTTATTCTGTTAAGGAGCTTCCCTGATTAGATTTGGAAGATCATTATTTAAGTATAAAGGGGGAAAAGGGGGGTCTACCCCCCTTAATTTAGATAAATCGGTTTTTCATGATGAATTATTCGATTTGCTCCAAATTTGGTATACCGGCTTATTAAGTTAAGGAGCTGCCTGGATTAGATTTGGAGGTTCATTAGTTACATATAAAGGGAGGAAAGGAGGCTATCCCACCCCCCTGTAATTTAGATAAATGGGTTTTTCATGCAGAAATATGCGATTTGCTATAAATTTGGTATACCGGTTAATTATGTTAAGCAGCTTCCCTGATTACATTTGGAAGATCATTATTACGTATAAAGGGGGGAAAGGGGGGCAATTGCCTCTCCCCTTAATTTAGATAAATGCATTTTTCATGTAGAATTATTCGATTAGCTCAAATTTGGTGTACTGGTTTATTATGTTAAGGAGCTTACCTGATTAGATTTGGAGGTTCATTAGTTAAGTATAAAGGGAGGAAAGGGGGGCTAGACCCCCCCCCCCCTTAATTTAGATAAATTTTGTTTTTCATGCAGAGTTATTCGATCTGCTCCAAATTTCGTATACCGGTTTATTATGTTAAGGAGCTTCCCTGATTAGATTTGGAGGTTCATTAGTTAAGTATAAAGGGAGGAAAGAAGGCTAGACCCCCCCCTTAATTTAGATAAATTGGTTTTTCATGCAGAGTTATTCGATTTGCTCCAAATTTCGTATACTGGTTTATTATGTTAAGGTGCTGCCTTGATTAGATTTGGAGATTTATTGGTTAAGTACATTGGAGGGACAGGGTCTAGTGTCTCCTTAATTTAGATAAATGGGTTTTTCATACAGAATTATTCGATTTGCTTCAAATTTGATATACCAGTTTCTTACGATATGGCTTCCTTTATTTGATTTGGAGGTTCATTGGTTAAGTATAAAAGGGGGAAAGGGGGGAAATTGCCCCTCCCCTTAATTTAGATAAATGGGTTTTCATGCAGAATTATCTAATTTAGTTATTTTTTTTTTCTAGGTTCATTCTAATAAGGAGCTTTTCTGATTAGATTTGAAAGTTCATTGGTTCAGCATAAAGGGAGAAATGGGGGAGCTAATACCCCCCCCCCTTAATTTAGTGAAATGTTTTTTCATGCAGAATTATCTGATTTGCTTCAAATTTGGTATACCTGTTTATTATGTTAAGTAGCTTCCCTCATTAGATTTGGAGGTTCTTTGGTTAAGTAGAAAGCGGGGCAACGGGGACTAATCCCTTCATTTATTTTTCGAGGGGCGTTATTCTTTGAAATAAGAGTATAATATACAATTAGTGTGAATAGCCTGTCAGTTCAATGCCATCAGTTTAACTGGGCAATTTTCTCTTTATTAGGATTAATAACGCACAACCCTACCCAAACCCGAGAAATAAATTACAACAGACCGTACCCCGATCCGAGCAATACAAAATAATTTCAGTCTACATGCAGCCCGACCCGAACCTGAGAGTTCCATTTGAAAAAACCCGAAATTCCGAACCAAATCTGATAACCGACAAAAATATTCCAAAGATCCAAGACCAGATCCGAACAAGACAAATTAGTTTCCGTGGACACGCAACGCTACCAGAACCTAAAAATTCCATTTGAAGTCAACCTGAAACCCGTCCCGAACCAAATCTTAACCGACAAAAATATTCCAAAGAACTATAACCCGATGCAAGCCAGACAAAATAATCTCCGTTCGCCAGCAACCTGATCCGAACCTATAAGTTCTAATTGAACTCAACCTGAAACCTGGTTGTGGTCGGTTTTCGGGTTGACTTCAAATGGAACCTTCAAGTTCGGATCCGGTTGAAAAAAAATTAAACTAAATTAGATAATTCTGCATGAAAACCCATTTATCTAAATTAAGGGGAGGGGCAATTGCCCCCTTTCCCCCCTTTTATAATTAACCAATGAACCTCCAAATCAAATGAAGGAAGCCATATCGTAATAAACTGGTATATCAAAATTGAAGCAAATCGAATAATTCTGCATGAAAAACCCATTTATCTAAATTAAGGGGACACTAGCCCCTGTCCCTCCTTTATACTTAACCAATAAATCTCCAAATCTAATCAAGGCAGCTCCTTAACATAATAAAGCGGTTTACGAAATTTGGAGCAAATCGAATATCTCTGCATGAAAAACCCATTTATCTAAATTAAGTAGGGGGGGGTCTAGGCCCCCTTTCCTCCCTTTATAGTTAACTAATGAACTTCCAAATCTAATCAGGGAAACTTCTTAACGTAATAAACCGGTATACGAAATTTGGAGCAAATCGAATAACTCTGCATGAAAAACCCATTTATCTAAATTAAGGTGGGAGGGTTAGACCCCCTTTCCTCCCTTTATACTTAACTAATGAACCTCCAAATCTAATCAAGCCATCTCCTTAACATAATAAACCAGTATACCAAATTTGAGCTAATCGAATAATTCTACATGAAAAACGCATTTATCTAAATTAGGGGGAGAGGCAATTGCCCCCTTTCCCCCCTTTATACATAATAATGATCTTCCAAATGTAATCAGGGAAGCTGCTTAACATAATTAACCTGTATACCAAATTTTTTGCAAATCGCATATTTCTGCATGAAAAACCCATTTATCTAAATTACGGTGGGGATAGCCCCCCTTTCCTCCCTTTATATGTAACTAATGAACCTCCAAATCTAATCCAGGCAGCTCCTTAACTTAATAAACCGGTATACCAAATTTGGAGCAAATCGAACAATTCATCATGAAAAACCGATTTATCTAAATTAAGTGGGGTAGCCCTCCTTTCCCCCTTTATACTTAAATAATGAGCTTCCAAATCTAATCAGGGAAGCTCCTTAACAGAATAAACCGGTATATCAAATTTGGAGCAAATCGAATATTTCTGCATGAAAAACCCATTTATATAAATTATGGGGGTGGGGGACTAGCCACCCTTTTCCCCCTTTATCCTTAACCAATGAACCCCAAAAACTAATCAGGGAAGCACCTTATCAGAATGAACCTAGAAAAAAAAATTGAAGCAAATCGGATATTTCTATCAAGAGTTATCGCGTTACGTACATACGTACGTACGTACGTACACATGTACATACAGAATCGGCGGGCACATAAGCTCTCAGGCTTTGATAGCCTGTGAGCTAAAAATATCCCCCGATCGGATAATAAGTGGTCATTTTTCAATTAGCCTAACGCTGTTTAGGCTGTTTGCAAAGAGCCGGATTTCTCAATTAGCCTACGACATATATATATTTAAAAAAAAAGTTTTCTTTCAAGTAACTTAATTAGCCTCTCTAAAGTTTTCCTAAAAATATGTGTGAATGGCTAATAAACCACGTTTGTCAATGCCTTTATTACTCTTCTAAGTTTGAACATTCCACGTTGCACGGATTTCCAGAAAAACGGCTGTGACAGGCGACCAGACAACCACACCCGTCATCTTATAATGATTCTTTTTTTACTTTTTACAGTAAGGAAATCTAATCAATGTGTTAACTTAGGCACTTTAACAAAAGCGTACTGGTAAATTTGTAAAATTTCACACTTGTTCTAAAAGCTTACTTATGTTAATGTGTTTCTATGTAGTATACTGTAAAAAAAGGAAGTATTATTACACTTAATTTGGGTTTCTAAAATGCAGAATGAAGTTTAAATATGCGCTATTTCTGGTGTCAACACACTTTTAAGTGTTATAATAGATTAAAAATGGTGTAATTTTACTCCTTTAAAGAAACTATGGAAGTCTTACACCAATTCAGGAGTAAAAATTGTAAACGACATATGATTCAGAGCGCCATTTTGAAATTCATTTATAGTGATGTTCCCGGGATTTTGTCCAGGTATGTTTTGTAAGGATTTCCGATATATTTCTGAGTAATGATTACAGATTAAAAAACAGTTAATATAGTCTCTGTTGCAGTTTTACCCCCAGCTACAGCTGTGTTTATTTTAATATGCTTAGACTAATTAGTCGAAACCAGCCAGGCTGGCGCTGAATTTAGAAAAAAAGAGAGTCAAGTATACGTGGCGTAAGTCCAGATGTACTGAACGAAAGATTTGTGAAAGGAAAAATCTGCTACCCTGTATTTCCTTGGAATAAATTTTATAATTGTTAAGAAAAATCAGGAAATAGTAAGTTACTTATTGTTTATTTTGTTACAAACTCTACAATAAATATCTAACTCTGTATAATTAGTTTTGGTTTTATAGCATTTAGCAATTTTAATCGTGTTTAACAATTTTAAAGCTAAAAACAGCTTTAAAGTATATGTTATACGTATCTATTGTGTCATCTGTCTAAGTTTTAACAATATAGCCTTTCACTTGATCGTACTTATTGTTCGTTTGATAATATACACCGGAATGTCTAAGTAACCAAATATGTTTTCCTTGCACTTGAAACTCTTTTTAAACTCCTGATTTTGTGATATATATATTTGCTTTACATATATATATATATATTAAACTGATACATAATACTTGTAAAATATGACTCAATAGACTAGTCATTTCGATATTTTAAAAATCAAAATTACTTATAATCTAAACGTGTAAAAATGTCACTTTCGTATAGACATTTGAAATGCTACTATTACTTTGAAATATAATGTAAACATGTAAAAATGTCACTTTCGTATAGGGCTTTGAAATACTATTAGTTTTGATTTTATAGTGTTTTACATGATTTAAATCCCATTAGATTGAACTGCTTTAAAGTAGTATTACAAATTGTCGTAATCACGACGCATCCAGTGAGTTTCCCCACCTTTTCTCCTTTCCTCGCCTTGAGTTTGCTTAGAACTCAAGCGGTTATGTTTCCTCCTTGGTATTTTACTGTCTGCGTCCAGTGGCCGAGAGGTTCTGCTCTCGAAGCTGGTAGACGGGAGGTGCTGGGTTCGATCCCAATCGCGCCCGTCGGCCTAATCGTTCGGAGTTTTTAGGTCTGATTAGCCGAGTGGTTTAAAGCACCAGTTTAAATCTCTGAACTTTTGTAGGCGACGCAGGTTCGAGCCCAACGCCCGGCAAAATTATTTCTGTACCATTTTTACAACATATGGTTCCGGACCTTCCTTCTATGTAACACTGGACTATTGCAACAATGCTTAATTTATTATAGTATAAACCTCAATTCTTTCAACTCATGAAAATAAAGAATATTGTTATAAGTAAACATTTTTTTTTAATTACATGGATGCAAGAATGAATTTAACGTTACTCATTAATTTTTTGTGTGCAAAATATCTTATAAAATGTGATTATATATATGAAATAAATAAATAATAGAAAAGTAAAAGGAAAATTACCTGAAATATGATGATAAAAATTTTTCAATTGTGGTATAAGGTGGTAAATGTTATTAGTATATATAAAAAAAGAAGATAAAGATCATTATTGTTTTTGTCCTTACATGTTCATTCAAATAAGTATATTTTATGATTTCTTACAGATAAAATATGAATTAAATGGGAATGAAATGAGGCAATTGATAAATAATATTGAATCGTACAGTCTATGAATACTTTGGTTGTTGTATATTTTTCATATTGTGTATCAGATATCATAAATACAGTAATTTCCTTTTTAAATATATCTTTTATCATGAATATAATCAAATTGAAAGAATTTTAAATGAATAGTACAGGATTCATTTCAAAATGTTGATTAAAAAATAATAATAAAATATTTGTCTTCTGTCATCAGCATAACGAGGTATAAATTGATATTTCAACTTTATGTGAATTTGTTTTTTTTACATATTTGTTATTTAAGTATAAAGGTGGTTATCAGTGTATAAATATGCCTCCCAAAGCCATTCCTCCAAAAATTTCTATTCAACCATATTCTGGCTCTCCAGAGACTGTCGATTTTTTTTTCGAGCAATTACTAGAAATCAAAGAGCTGAATAATTATTCAGACAAAGAAGTAATTGCCATTTTGAAATCAAAAATCCAAGATAAAGCTTTAGATTTCTACCTTGATGCTATTGCCAAACAAAACTTCGACTCTTTATCAAGTATTAGGGATGAATTTGTTAAATTCTTTGGGAAGAAACCGGATAAATGCAAGGCTTCTGACCTATTAGATAAATGTGTAATGCTCTCTGAGGAAAACCCTCGTGCATTTGCATGCAGAATTCGCAAATTGTGTAGGCTGTCTTATCCAACATTAAATGAAGTGGCTTTAAGCCCTATTTCTTTTAACCACTTCTTGAAAAATCTACCTCAGAAAATTAAAATTAAATTGTTGGAAGAGAACATTGATTCATTGGAATCTGCCATTGATAGAACTGAACAGTTACTCACCATTTATTCACTAGATAGTGAAGCGGAGAGCACCCGAACTGAACCAGTTCTACATTTCAATCATGCACAGGTTAGGGAACCACGTCTCAGTCCTAGCAAAATTTTCAGTGAAAAGCGACAAAAATACCAAAGTACCAACAACAAAAACAGTCACAGACAAAAGCCATTTAACAAAAGGCTTGTGACTTGTTCATTTTGTGCAAAGCCAGGGCACGTCATGAAGAATTGCTTCGAGTTTCAGTCTTTCATAGACAACTGCCGTGCAAATGACCAATGCAAAAGTAGTAAATCACCTAAGTCCCCACGAAACAAACCAAATCCACCAAAGAAAAATCGTAATAATTTAAACTACCAAAGGAGACAGAGATAACTGGCACTCTGATCTCTAGGCTTCCAAGCAAGCCAGTGTTAAATAAGTGTACACAAACTCACAACCCATCTTTCTCTAACAACTTTGTGCAAACAGAAGAAATTGCCTTAAATTCAGATGCTACTCAAAAGGTGGAACACCGTATATGTAGCACATTTCATAACAAAGCAAAACTTCCTTGCATTGAAGTAAAGGTAAATAATATTAAATCTGTAGCTCTTCTCGACAGTGGATCCACCCTATGCTTAATCGATGATAAATATTTTCAAACAATTAAACACGAAGTTAACTACAAATACCTCTCAAATAAAGTTAATATCTCTACAATTAACTCTAAGGTTGAATTTAAGGGTTGTATTATGTTATCATTTAAAATTGGTAATCTTTTCTTTAAACATAACTTATACATTACTGACATTTGTAGTGATTTCCAGATAATTCTCGGCTATGACTTTATGCACAAAAATAATATGTCACTTACCCCAGGTTTTAACTCTGCTTTGTTAAAAGACGTTGTTGTTCCGTTCATTAGTGAAACCAAAAATGGTCAATACATCAACCACATTGACGCATCTTTCAATACTGATGACTCGGTAATTGCTTCTGACAACGAAGCTGATAAAGACGTTAGTAAGGAATCACTTGAAAATGAACCAGAAATTATGGTTCAGAATTTCCGAAAAGTTAGAATTCCAAAAAAATCATGTGTGTATGTTCGGGCAAAATTTACTTCTGAACCCAGTCAGTACTTTCTGTATGTACCTGAATTAAAAAGTTCTGAAATAATAGGACACGAATCATTACATTCATTACCACACATTAAGAATAACGCCTTTGTCATCGTCTTAGAAAATACATCTGATAAGACCATACATTTAAATAAAAATGCCAGACTTGGCACTATCAACAATGTGGCAGAAGAGCACATTCAAAATTACACTTTTGACGAAATAGAGCAACATCATTGCAATTTAATTGTTCCATCAGATGAGATAATTCAAAAAAGAATAAATGATCTGTCCCCTGAAGATTTTGATTTGAATCACCTTACTTCTGAACAACGTGAAACGATGAGCAATCTTCTCCGTAGCAAAGCTCAGGCCTTTTCTAAATCGCTCGATACTATTGGTCAAACCGATTTGGTATCACCACACATTGAATTACTTAACTCCCATCCCATAAAAGCTCTTCCCTTTCCAGTACCACAGGCCCTTCAACAAGAGGCTCTTGATCAAATACAAGAAATGTTACGAGCCAATATCATTAAAAGATCAAATTCGTCTTGGGCATGTCCTATGCTCTTGGTAAAGAAAAAGAAAACAAGTCCGTCTCAACCACAGAAGTACCGTCTTGCCTTAGATCTCAGGCTACTTAACGCCATCATTATACCTTCTTCATATCCTCTCCCTAAGATATCTAACTTATTATTACAACTCTCACAATATAAATTTTTTACTACTCTTGACCTTCCATCAGCATATTGGCAAATTGCTGTTCCAAAAGACCTGCAAGACAAATTATCTTTCACTACCCCATGGGGAGTTTTCACCTTCAAAGTCCTTGTTTTTGGCCTTAAAACAGCAGCCTCAACATTTCAAGAACTGATAGACACTCTCATCCAAGAGTCTGGAGTTGACTCATGCTTTGCCTATCAAGATGATTTGGTCGTAGGTGCTAACTCATTTCAAGAGATGCTCGATAAATTAGATAAATTAATCAATGTCTTCATCAAACATAACGTAACTTTATCTCCAGAAAAGTCATCCTTCTTTAAAACTGATATTACATTTCTTGGGTTTTATATTAAAGATCATAAAATTTTTCCTATCCAAAGTAACATCACTAAAATTGTTGAATTTCCTACACCTAAGACAAAAAGGCAAACTAAAGCCTTTGTAGGACTGTGTTCGTTCTATCGGTCACTAATACCATCATTCTCTGATCTTGTTGCCCCACTCATCGAAATTACAAAACCAAAAACAAAGTTTGTGTGGGATAATGAACAAGAGTCAGCATTTCAAACCTTACAAAAAATCTTCTTTAATGAGCCTGTTCTTCATTTGCCCAATTGGGATGAAAAGTTTTATGTCAACACAGACGCTTCGAAACAAGCTATTTCTGCAGTTTTGATGCAAAAAAGAAATGACATGCTTCTACCCGTAGCATATTACTCAAAGCTACTCACTGATGCAGAAAAAAAATTCCCACCCATAAAGCTTGAACTTTATGCGATCTATAAAGGCATAACATCTTTCAAGTATTACCTATTTAATAGACAATTTACAGTACTTTCGGACGCCAAACCATTAAATAGATACAAAAAAACCAACTCCCCTGCTGATGTAACAACAAGATGGTTAATGGAACTATCAGAATTTTCCTTCAATTTCCAACATGTACCCGGAAAAGAAAATGTACTAGCGGACTATTTTAGTCGTTGTCCGACTGCTCCGCCGTATCAGGACCTCAACACCAATCCGGAACTCTTAAGTGCTTCCGAACCACTACCAGTCACTAACACTGAGAATGACTTACATAATGAAATTCAGCCTCAAGTAATAGCATCTCAAACTAATTTTCAAAGTCAGACACAAAATTCCAATCAGTTTGTAAATGTTGTTCAGTCAGAAAATAACGATCCTCCTCTAGAAATTTTGGACGAAACAATCCTCAACGAACAGCTTGCGGATCCAAAGTTGAGCAAAATCATCCATGATCTAAAAAATGGTAAACAAGGCAAAAGACTTACTGGCTATTATATACACCCTGAAACCCAACTTTTGTGTTTCTTTAAAGATTATGCACGTATTAGCACGGATTTACATAGAGCAGTTGTACCCCCTTCACTACAAGAAAAAGCCTTAACCATTGCACATGTGTCTCATGCAGGTATCCAGAAGACCCTGCAGAACCTCCGTAAACGCTTCACTTGGCAGCACTTCGTTGCTGACACGTACAACTTTGTCCAGTCGTGTGAGGTATGCTTACTCAACAAGCCACTTAAATCAAACAAAGCTCCACTTCTAGCTTCACCGGTACCCACTGCTCCAAATCAAAAAGTTTCAATGGACATTCTTGGCCCCATTAAGGGTAACCATTATCTCCTTCCAATTGTTGATCATTTTTCCAGACATATGGAACTTTACCACTTAAACAACATAACTGCTCCAGCAATAACTAAAGCCTTGTTACATTACATTGCCACTCATGGAAGACCCGAATTTCTACTTTGTGATCATGGGAAGCAATTTACGAGCGACTTACTAAAATCATTCAATAAATTATTAGGCATTTGTCTCAAACATAGCTCCATCGCGCACCCCCAGGCGAACGGAATAAGTGAACGTTTAAACCCACAGATCAAGTCTTCCATTCTTACTATGGCCTCCCAAGGCTTCGACATTGGTACTGCTGCAAAAGTTCACCAGTCCATTTACAATGCAACGATTCATCCTGCTACAAAATTCTCACCGAACTTTCTCCATTTTGGTAGAGAAATAAGTGACATATACTTCAACTATAAAAACCAACCAAACTGGCGAATCAATGATAACCAAGAAATTGCAGACATTGCTAAAAATTTTGACCAAGTATATTTTCATGCATACCAAAATAATGAAAATTCTCGTCAAGACCTATACGCAAAGTCTCGTGTCAACAGACAATTCCCAAAAATAGACATTGGAGATACAGTCTATATCAAATGTCCAAACATATTTGAGAAGAAAATGTTAGGTCCATATTCTGTCCAAAAAATTATCTCCCCTGCAATGTTACAACTTATATCTGAAGATGATCCTCAAATTTCACCACTACTTGTGCATACTGATAGAATTGTCAAACTACATAAACGGAATCCAAAATTCTCAAAGTCTCAAAGTAGTAACAAGCGATTACCTGATGCCTTAAATGACTGTAATCAACCTGGCACTTCCCGCCAGACCTCTAGAATTTTCACTCCATCTCGTCCGGTACAATCAGATTACACGCTTCGTCAGAAGCGCAACATAATTAAACCTCATAATGATGATTACATATATTATCGATAATATACACTCTTTTACAGACAAGTCTTACATAACCAGCCTGTCGGTGGAAGAAATGGCCACTCCTCTACTGGCAATTGCTGCTAGATGACCTGACTAAGTGTTCTCATTGGCCCGGGAATACTTGTTTGGATGTCTTCCAGCACTGTTCCTGTGGGACTCTGTTACTAAGTATCTTTTTATTATCCATGTAATTCATAAACTTGTTATTCTCCACAGATGTAAATGCACCAGCTGCTTAAAGTTTATTCAAAATATTTTGCAAATATAGCTATTAAGTTTAATGTATCAAATGTTTAAAATACAAGTAATCACTTCTTATATCATAACCGTGCTTATCTGATTCTAGGTAGACGAATGTAAATTATGCTGAACTTAATTTCTTTACTTATTGTCCATTTTATTCCTGTAATCAAACAAAAATTTTGATAATTTCTTTCCCTTTATTTTCTGAGGATTTGGCTCTCATTAAGTTTAAGTATTTTTGGAATGTGTATAAAAAAAAAAAAAAAAAAAGAAAGACTAAAATAAATTAATATAAGGTAATTAAGTCAATAGATGCTTTAGGATCCATCTTCTGAATTCTTGATAGAATGAAAAAAAGTTATAAATTAGAAAATATTTAATATACCATGTCTATATTTAAAAATAAACCTGATTGTGTCAATCTTTGGTCTCAAGTTTCCTGATTATGTCATTTTCCCTGTGTTGTTACACACCATTTTTTTTGTCCGGGTTTCATCCATTTCTTCCCTTGGAGAGTCCCTGTTTGTTCAAAAAGTGCCCCTAAAATATACTCTCCTACCCCTTGAGACCATTCTTATTTTGGGTCACTGATCCAGTTGATCCAAGCCAATAAAATAAATATAAATTTGTTGTGTTCTTGAATCGTCCCCTTCAGGAGTTGTTGATACTGTATATATGCATTTATTTTTTTTCCTCTTTTCTTCATAATGCAATCTCTTTACTTTGTATAAAACTTGTCTGCATACCTTAAACACATTTCTTTACCTTTTATTTTGAAGGTAGGCAGACTCACCAAAGTAACATATTTGTATATCTCAATTTGTTATGCTTAATTAGGATAATCATCACTCAAATTTTTTTTTTGGATTCTACCAAGCTTGGCAGCTCATGTGAATCCTGAAATTTAATGTATATATGTGTATGTTCTGTATGGTCATAAAGTTTACTTCTGCAACTGTATTTTGTATTTTTGTACTGCTGTATTGTAATTTTGCCTTTCTTACATTTTTTAAGCCCAATCTACACTGATGTTCATCGTAGCCAGTGAACCCTTATTCACATTGTAATTATGGTCGACCACAGTTAAGTTCTGTGCCCAATGGTATAATTTTTCTATTTTATATCTGTGCAGATTGATATTATGTGTTCGCATCAGTGAAAATGTATAATTGCATATGTTACTAACATGTAATTTGTTGTTATTTATATATACATATTTGACATTCTGTTGAATACCTTACCTACTTGTTTAGTTTTGGTTTTCTTTCTCAAAAAAAAAAGAAAAAATGGTTTTCAATTTATGATCATGATCATCAAAATTTCAAAGTCCTAGGCATTTCTCACTATATTGAAGGTATAGTCAATGTATTTGGAATTTTTTTTTGTTTTGTTTTTAATTTCTTTCTCTTTATGGTGCACCATTTCAAAATTTTTTTTTTATTGAAGCCTTCCAATGTGTTGTTTAACCTTCTGTGTGAAAATCATATTCTTATCTGTTTATTCAAAAGTTATTTAAAAAGTAATCAGTCAATGACAGTGTAACCTTTCGGTTTTTGCAAGCATAGTAAATTGTATGTTGAAATGTTTCATTTCCAATGCCTTTTTAAAATACCAATTAAAGCCATAAGCCTTGTATAAAAAAAATGTTACTTCTCTCCCTCGCGTACAGGTGTCATGCAACTTTGATGCATTGACTTATTTCTGTATCAAGATTTAACATTTTTTCCCTTCGCGTACAGGTGTTATGTACTGTGACATAACTTTTGATCTGTATACCAAGACTTAACCTTTTTTTTTAATTTCGCGTGCAGGTGTTGTGTGATTATATACACACAGCTTATAATCTGTTATAAGGAATACTATATTTTATATCATGAACTGATATTGCTATACAATATGTCTATACTGTAATTCTGTATTCAAGATTTAATGATGTATTGCAATGTTTTTTTTTTCTGTCATATGTGTAAGGGCATTTTGGTGGATTCTCATTCCCCCCCCCCCCCCCCCCCTCCTTTGTATCCTCTTTAAAATTTTCTTTTTTTTTTTTTTTGTTTGTTTTTTTTGGCAATTTAGCGGGTTGTGCTTGCTCTAATTCAAAAAAAAAAAATCCCTTCCTGAGTGTAGGTATCACCTTCACTCATTCAGTTATTTTTTTTTCTCCGTTGTCCTGGTGTATGTCGTAATCACGACGCATCCAGTGAGTTTCCCCACCTTTTCTCCTTTCCTCGCCTTGAGTTTGCTTAGAACTCAAGCGGTTATGTTTCCTCCTTGGTATTTTACTGTCTGCGTAGGTGAGTCGTTCTTTCGCAAATCACTGCGCACACCTTGCGACTTGCTTTTTTTCCCACTGCTACTTCCACTTCAATTGTTTTGGGTTATCAGTCTTGGCGGTTAAGCCCACGGCGTTAGTAAATGCACTTTGTTTTTTGTGAATTTTTGTCGTGTTGCTTGGCGATTTTGGCATAATGCTGAGTTAGCCTGGTAACCTCGCTGGGAAGAAGTTTTCGTGAGTTGGTGATCGGATGGACACGATTGAGGTCGCGGCTTTTCTTTTTGGAATTTTCTTCACGCGGCTTGTGCACATGGCGAAGCTTCATCACTATGTCTTCTCTTCCAAGTTTTAGTAAGAGCCACCGTCTTCCCTTTTTGTTTCTTGATTTTATTTTATTTTTCATTTTTGATATTGATTTTAAAAAAATGCATCCTCATAGTTAATTTGGCATAAATTATTCTGGCGACTCTGTTTTATTGACTGAACTTATGTCATCAGAGTTAGGCCTAGTGTACCACCAGAATGCTCTAAGAAGGTATCCATTGTGTTCACGCAAATTAAACGTGCCACTGTCAGTGCATTTGTTGCATGCAATATTGAAATTTATTCGACAACTTGTTAATTGCAGTCCAGTGAGCATGGAAGTAAAAATAAACTATTTTGACCATTTTTCCTGGATTATTTTTTTTTACCATTCACAACGCAAATAAAGCAACGGCCCTTTGACAAATTTTAAACATGATTTCACTATATTTAACTTGTTTAATGCATGTTTTGAACATTATAATGTGTACCTCATCAAAGTATACCTTTTACATTACAACACAAATAAACATAGTGTTATAAGTTCATGTGTTAACAATACATTCTTTCAATTCATATTTGTATTTTTACTTTCTTCTATCTTTAATAGAAGAAAGTATTGTAATCGAAATTTTTTTTGATTTTCGGTTTTCGACGGATTTACATGTGTCAGAAACTCAAAATAACAACGTAAAACAATGACATAGAAATGTGCCGCTAAACTGCGATGACACCCCCGCAGGGCGGCTATACTTACTCTTAACAAAAATACACACTAAACTTCAAATTTAAACCAAAACAAATTAATAAATCTTAACTTTAATGAAACATTTGTATATACAATTCTTAAACATAAAAACATAACACACTGCTTAACATTTTGACTATGCGCAATGCGCTTAAATTTAGAATATAGAATATTTACACAATTAAATTTAGAACAAACACATAATTATCATACACTATATACATAGAAATAACATTTTCAGAAATAATCATACTATAAAATCGCAAAAAACTCCTTTTACGATAAACTAAAAAGGACTCACTTTCTACAAATGTGACGCAGCTATAATTGCTTCCCTTAATTTTAATTACTATTTATCCTGTGGGTAGAGGATCTCATCTGTAAAACTTTTAGAACATAAACTTTGCACACACGCACACAATATAACTTATGCCCTACGTGCATTTTTATACTCTTATTCGCAGCAAATATTTCAAGGGTGATTAACGCAACAAACAATTTTAAGTGTTATCGGTCAAAAACCGTTAATATCCGAACCGAACCCTTTTTTCTTTCTTAAAACTCCGCATTTTCGCAGCAAAAAACCTAGTATCACTCTAGCTCTAAAGCTACATGTCTGTCCGAATAATAAACCTCTACCCTCTTACGTCATATTATTACATTAACCCTAAAAGCGCGCGAAGAGAAAAAATGTTCTCGTTAGCAAAATAACGGGCGGGAGGAAAAAATTACTTTCGTT
The DNA here is from genome assembly GCA_963932465.1 of Maratus speciosus. Lineage (NCBI taxonomy): Eukaryota > Metazoa > Arthropoda > Arachnida > Araneae > Salticidae > Maratus > Maratus speciosus. The sequence continues at coordinate 468,056,787 of OZ010789.1, forward strand.
GCATGTGAGATTTAAAAACACATGGCCCTTGCCAACATCCTCCCACCTTGACTTTCTTAAAATCAACTATTTTATAATTCACAAAAAATTCTTAATATTAGAAATTAAAGTTAAACTGAGCATTACTAGATTAAATAAAACGACATGAAAAACAAATTAATAAGAACTAATTAAACACAATACAATATAAAAATGACATGACATGATAAATTACAGTTCTCAATAACTAAATTAATGAAATAAAAGTCATTATTTACAGTCTTACACATTATTTCCTACGTGGTTTGAGCAACCTTCCATACCTGGATCTATTTTCCGCTTCAAGGGTGAGCACAGGATCTCCAGCAGTTGAAACTTCTAGTGGATATAGTTTCTGAATTGGTCGTGTCAAACAATCGTTGTTAGTTTTCGCCTGTACTACCCTGGAAGCACCATCTCTACTATGGTAGATTTTCACAATTTTACCCATGGGCCACAACACACGTTTTTTATTCTCAAGTTCGATAAGGACAACGTCCCCCACTTTAAGTTCTTGGCATTTATCACTGGCCTTCTGAACAAGTTGCCCCAAATATTCTCTGCGGAAACGATTTCTCAGTTCTTGCCGCAAAGTGTTGGAATAGCTCATACGCACATTCAGTTTGTTGGAATCGATGGAATCTAGATCAGGCACTCCTATTTGTTTTATGTCTTGCAGAAACATGGAGGGTGTCAAAGATATGAGCTCATCAGAATCATCGGAAATGTAAGTCAATGGACGGCTGTTTATTGTGGCTTCCACATCACAAAGATCGTTAAAAGCTCTTCAAAATTCACAGAGGATCTTCCTAAAATTCGCACGAGTAAAGTCTTAATTGACCGAATAAGACGCTCCCACCATCCCCCCCCCCACCAGGCTGCAGTAGGGGGATTGAACTTCCACTTGATTGGATAACACTCGTTTTCAGAGATTTTCTGCCAATCAAGCCTCTTCAATGCATTGTCCGTTCCTCTGAAGTTGGTTCCGTTATCGGAATAGACAGTTTACGGACGTCCTCGCCTAGCGATGCATCTTTGGAAAGCCTGTAGGAAGGATTCCGTGCTGAGTGCCGTGAGAGGCTCAAGGTGAATTGCCCTGTACACTGCACAAGTGTATAATACGATCCAGGCTTTTCCTTTTGGCTTTAAAAGTAGAGGGCCACACAGATCAATTCCTGTTGTTTCAAAGACCGCAGAATCCCTTACTCTGTCAAAGAGTAACTGTATTGGTGGAGTAGTAAAAGCTTTAGCCGTGAATCTTTTGCATATGACACAACGGTTGACGCAAGATTTTATATTTCTTTTTGAAGAAATGATCCAATACTGCTGCCTTAATTTGGCAGCCAATATCTGCACACCCGCATGACAATACTGTATATGATGTTGCCATATCAAGCAATCAGTTAGGTAATGTTTGGACGGAAGAAGAACTGGATATAAAAAGGACAGTTCATCATCTCGTTCGATGATTTTAGTCTTCACTCGAAGAACATCGTCATCACCTCGCACCACCAGCAGACCATGGACGGAATTTTCTTTCTTGTGAAAATACTTTTTCTGCTCTATACCCCACAGAATCATCTCAGCTTTAGTTTTTTCTTCCACTGTTAGGGTGTTAGTATTATAAGAAGGCTTCTTTCTCAGTTTATTCACAAACCGCAACATCCAGCAGAAAACTCTCACTATTTTAGAAAAATTAGAAAAACGTTCGTACCACTCAGGCCTCTCTATTTTCACGTTTAAGGCAATAATTTTTGTTCTTCTTAACTCTGATGCGATTAATTCGTCAACTGGAGAAAATTTAAATTCAGGCCATTCCTTGGGAGTTGCTTTCAGAAATTCAGGCCCCTCCCACCAACCGCATCGCAGCAGATGCTGGGACGTGCAGCCACGAGAGGCTATATCAGCAGGATTCGATTTTCCTGGGATGTGTCTCCAGCATTCTTTCTTCGACAGATTTCGAATCTCCTTGACTCTATTATTTACGAATACACCCCAGTTTCCTTCTCGCTGTATCCAGCAAAGAGCTACCGTCGCATCCGTCCAGTAGTAAATTGGAACTTCTTCCAAGAACACAGCGTCAGCAATGTATTTGGCTAGGCGTGCGCCTAAAACACACGCCAATAACTCGAGGCGCAGAATTGTCACCTACTTCAATAGAGATACACGAGATTTTGCTGCCACGAACCTCACATGAACCTTTCCGTCGTCTTCACTTCTTAAAAATATAACGGTAGCATAAGCGCTTCTACTTGCGTCACAAAAGACATGTAGTGACCAAGTATCTTCTTTTCCATAACCTATGCGACGAGGAAACCTAAGCTGGGAAATACTAGACAATCCTTGGTACCATGTTAAGAACCGAGTTTTTAATTCATCTGGCAAAGGTAACTCCCAATTTGCCTTAGTTGCCCATGCTTCTTGAAGTATTAATTTTGCAGGTACCATTATTGGCACAATGAAGCCTAGTGGATCAAATATCGCATGAATTATTGATAAAAGTTTTCTTTTTGATAAGTCTGATGAGATTGGCTCAGGTTTAAAGGGAATTATAAACTCATCATTCATACGGTCCCACTGAAGACCTAAAACGGGAGAGACAGTATCAGTGTTCTGTGAAGGTAACGTTTCATTTTCGGGATCAAAGGTCCACATACGTAATTCCATTTTGGCTTCTGCCATAATGTCAGTTGCTTGGTTCTTAAATTCTTCAAGCTCTGCTCTCGTATCCACTGAGGTTACGCAGTTATCAACATAATAGGAACTTGAAAGTTTTTGGGCAACAACTTCGAATTCTTTAGGAATATTTTTAAGATGGAATGAGATCACCGCTGCCAACAGGTATGGGCTACTGGTAACCCCAAAAACAACCCTTTTATGCCGGAATTCACAAATTTTGTTATTTTCCCACCAAAGAAATTTTAGATAATTTTGGTCTTCCCGCTTTATGCCAATCTGTAAAAACGCTCGTCTAATATCAGAAGTTACGCCAATCGCCTTTTCTCTAAACCTCATTAAAATCACTGGGATTTCTTCTACGAGATTCGGACCTTTTATCAAACAATCATTTAGCGACAATGAATTATCTGATTTGCACGAGGCATCGAAAACGGACCTAATTTTGCTAGTTAAACTATCTAATTTGATAACTGGATGATGTGGCAAGTAATGTCCCTTTTCATTCTTTTCAGATTCTGGGATTTTTTCTATTACGTCTTCCGACAGCCATTCCTTAAATATCTTATCGTATTCGTCAAAGTTATTTAATTTCTTTAATTTACGAGTAGTGGCAAAAAGCCTTTTTTCTGCAATATGCCGATTAGAGGAAATGTTAGGGGGAAATTTTTGAACCCAAGGCAAGCTTACGCAATATCTCCCATCTTCGTTTCTATGAAGCCCCTTCAAAAATTGTTCCTGAGCTAATTGATCCTCAACCACTTTGGAAAACGTTTGCGCTTCATCGGCAATGCCAATTGTTTCCAAACTCCACATATCAGAAACTTTCATGTTTTGAACATGAAGATTGGTTACTAACATGGATTGGGCACCCTCAAAACTCTGAACATTTAATCCTATTGGTTCTCCGCACAAAGTCCAACCCAATTTAGTATTAATGGCTGTCAAACCCTCATTAAGTTGAATTACATCACCCGTAAGAATTTGTCAATAAATATCACTACCTATCAAAATTTCTATTTCAGGGTAACCGTCACCCACATCTGAAATCCAAATTCTATGCTTTTTTAATTCCCTCAATAATGGACCTTTAGAGACGCGTGGTATCCCTCCACAAATTTTTTCCTGATCTAGAAAGGAGAATTGATATTCAGTACGTCTCCCTGCAGGACTTAATCTCATAGAATATCGTTTATGATTTTTAGACTCAGTTCTTGTTCCCCCAAACAGAGTATGCGCTAAATTCTCAGATGAAAGGCTTTCTAAGTTTAAAGCTTCGGCCGTAGATTTCAGCACATACGACCTTTGAGATCCGCAATCTAAAAGACATCTGACTTTTTTCCTCATGCCCCCTGACACTACTTCAACTATTAATGTCATAAGGAGGACTTCTTTCATACACGAAGGTGTAGACATAGTAGCTTGTACCGTAGTCGACCCCTTTGCACTCCCTACAGTCTCACTCTTTTTTTCCTGAATCTCGGGACATAAAATAATGGGATGAGATCGCTTGGATACATGACATTGTATAAATAATTTACAATCTCTAGCAAAATGTCCAGGCTTAAGGCAGCGTAGGCAGCACTTTAACTCTCTTAATTTATCTAACTTTTCTTTTAGGGACAAAGACCGAGCCAAAAAACATTCTTTGCTCTCATGATTTTTTCCGCAAAATACGCACTTTTGCTCCTTGGTTGCTACCAAACTTGCAGCACTCATGGGAGGTTTTTTATTTTTTAATTTGACTTCTCTAGGGCGTTCCTCGCGTGAGGGAGGAGAAATTTCAAACCCCGACCGCGCAAGTTTGACTCTCTGTTCCCCTTCAACTTCTTTTCGCAAAAATTCTAAAAGATTTGAGAGACGTGGTCCCTTGTTATTAAATAGAACGCTTCTCTGCCACACCCTAATCATTTCAGCCGATAAACATGATTCAACCATAGGATATAGCCACGCAGTATTGGAGTCTTGGTGTACACCTAAAGACTCAAGTGCTCTGAGATAGGACTCAATTTTGTCAAACAATGACACCAGGGGTAATTTATCTTTACCTTGTGAACGTACGTTTTGGATAATTAATTTTAATAATTCTCTCACATATATCTCAGTTAAAATTTCTTTATTACCAAAACGCTCCTCAAACGCAGAAATGACTTTCGGATAATTGTCCGAAGTCAAGGGATAACTCTCAATTAACTCATAAGCTCGAGTCCCCGGTAACATTGATTGAGCTAAATAAGGAAATTTGTCAACATCATCCAGGCTCTTATCCTCGTGGATTTTTTTAAATTGGCCCCAGAACGAAAGATAACTTAACAGTTGACCATCAAATTTTTTAATTTGAATTTTCGGCAAGTTGTACCGTTTTTCATTACATGTATTTACACTACTATCAGCATTAGAGCTCATATTAATTTTAAAGTCCGAATTATCCGTTTTTTCTTTTATTCGGCGGCTGAGCGTTATAAATTCATCGGGATATTCCTCGCAACTTATAACTTCCGTTTCTAAATTATCATCAGTAGCCTTAGCTGCTATCATTAAGTCTAACATTTCGGAATCATAAGATTTTAATTCACTAATTATTGTTTGCAATTTAACAAATTTATCCTCTAAAATGGATTTATCCGGTTGCTCTTTTTCTAGTTCGTCCTTTAGAACCTTAGCTGTTCTAGTATAAGAGCTACGTGCCGTTGCACGTTTTTTCTTCAATGTATCAACATTCATTTTTTATATAAATGAAAATATACTCAAAATCTCAAATACAAATCTTATCAATATTTCTAACAATGACTCATAAATTCTCATAAATTCTAAACTCAACAATCACAACATTATAATTATAATTTAACACAATAAATAAAAATTCACCGCCCGATGAGTATGAAAAAAACGAAAATATATTATAAATACTAAATATGCGGCATCAGTTATTGTTATTCCTAACCTAGATGGAACTAACCAATAGTATGATTATTTCTCAAATTCAAAATCAAAAATTATAATCAAACTCGCAATCCTGGCAGGCTCGCCACTTTCTATGTCAGAAACTCAAAATAACAACGTAAAACAATGACATAGAAATGTGCCGCTAAACTGCGATGACACGCCCGCAGGGCGGCTGTACTTACTCTTAACAAAAATACACACTAAACTTCAAATTTAAACCAAAACAAATTAATAAATCTTAACTTTAATGAAACATTTGTATATACAATTCTTAAACATAAAAACATAACACACTGCTTAACATTTTGACTATGCGCAATGCGCTTAAATTTAGAATATAGAATATTTACACAATTAAATTTAGAACAAACACATAATTATCATACACTATATACATAGAAATAACATTTTCAGAAATAATCATACTATAAAATCGCAAAAAACTCCTTTTACGATAAACTAAAAAGGACTCACTTTCTACAAATGTGACGCAGCTATAATTGCTTCCCTTAATTTTAATTACTATTTATCCTGTGGGCAGAGGATCTCATCTGTAAAACTTTTAGAACATAAACTTTGCACACACGCACACAATATAACTTATGCCCTACGTGCATTTTTATACTCTTATTCGCAGCAAATATTTCAAGGGTGATTAACGCAACAAACAATTTTAAGTGTTATCGATCAAAAACCGTTAATATCCGAACCGAACCCTTTTAGGTAGCTTTCTTTACAAAAAAGTTACCTATTGCAGCCGTTCGGAGGAAAGCGATTTCAAAAAATTTTGGTATATTTTCATCGATCATGACCCCCAGACCCCGAAACCACCCTCCGTTCAAAATTGATATATATATATATATATATCTATATCTATATCTATATATATATATATATATATATATATATCTGACCTATGTCACACTGTAACTCCCGTAATTATGAACCGATTTCGATGTAATTCGGTGTGTACATAGTACATACCAATGTCTCGACCGAGTTCGTTGGCCAGCTTCATCCGCCGTTTTGTTTCAAAATGGCGGCCATTTGAAATTTAAAAAAAAATTTAAAACTTGAAATGTGGTACCAAAAAATTAAAAATGGAAACATGCTTTTTTCTTATGTATTTAACCTTTATACAAAGATTCCGGAGCAGTTTTTGTTTCGTCTATATCTTAAAAAATGGCTGTGTTATAGCATTTTGAATTTCTAGCGTGGCTGACATTTTGAAACGTCCTGAATTTTGTCACGCGATAAAAGGCGTATTTATGAACCGATTTGGATGTAATTCGGTGTGTAGATAGTACATACCAATCTCTCGACCGAGTTCGTTGGCCAGCTTCATCCGCCATTTTGTTTCAAAATGGCGGCCATTTAAAATTTTTTTAAAAATTAAAAATTTGAAATGTGGTACCAAAAAATTGAAAATGGAAAAATATTTTTTTCTTATGTATTTGACCTTTACACAAAGATTTCGGAGCAGTTTTTGTTTCGTCTATATCTTAAAAAATGGCTGTGTTATAGCATTTTGAATTTCTAGCGTGGCTGACATTTTGAAACGTCCTGAATTTTGTCACGCGATAAAAGGCGTATTTATGAACCGATTTGGATGTAACTTCGTTTATACATAGTACATACCAATGTCTCGACCGGGTTCGTTGGCCAGCTTCACCCGCCATCTTGTTTAAAAATGGCGGCCATTTAAATTTTTAAGAAAAATTTAAATTTGAAATGTGGTACCAAAAATTGAAAATTGAAAAAATATTTTCTTCTTATGTGTTTGACCTTGATAAAAAGATTCGGGAGCAGTTTTTGTTTCGTCTATATCTTAAGAAATGGCTGAGTTATAGCATTTTGAATTTCTAGCGTGGCTGACATTTTGAAACGTCCTGATTTTTCTCACGTAATAACTGGCGTATTAATGAACCGACTTGGATGTACCTTGGTGTGTACTTAGTACATACAAATATCTCGACCGAGTTCGTTGGCCAGCTTCATCCGCCATCTTGTTTCAAAATGGTGGCCATTTAAAAAAATAAAAAAATTTAAATGAGATACCAAAAAATTGGAAAATGAAAAAGGTTTTTTTGGATGTGTTTGACCTTAATACAAAGATTCCGGAACAGTTTTTCTTTCGTCTACATCTAAAAAAAATGGCTGAGTAATAGCATTTTGAATTTCTCTTGTGGCTGACATTTTAAAACGACCTGATTTTTGTCACGCGATAACAGGCGTATTTATGAACCTATTTGGATGTAACCTGGTCTGTACATAGTACATACCAATGTCAAGACCGAGTTCGTTGGCCAGCTTCATTCGCCATCTTGTTTCAAAAGGGTTGCCATTTAAAAAAAATTAAATTTAAAATTCAAAATGAGGTATTAAAAAATTGGAAAATGAAAAAGATTTTTTTTATGTGTTTGGCCTTGATACAAAGATTCCGGAGCAGTTTTTGTTTCTGAAAATTTGTTCTTTTGTTGATATCTTAAAAAATGGTTGATTTATAGCACTTTGAATTTCTAGCATGGCTAACATTTTGGAACGATCTTGTATTTGTCACGCGATAACACACGTATTCGCCTATTTCGATGTAAGAAGGCTGTGGATAGTATACATCAACACCTCGACCAAGTTCGCTGGCCAGATTCATAAGCCATCTTGTTTCAAAATGGTGGCCATTAAATTAAATATATATATATATATTTAAAGTGAGGTGCAAAAAAATTAGAAATTGAAAAAGGTTTCTTTCTTAAGTATTTGATCTTGATATAAGGATTCAGGAGCATTTTTTGTTTGTCTTTACCTTAAAAAATGGCTCAGATATAGCAGTTTCAATTTCTATTGTGGGTGACATTTTGAAAAATCTGATTTTTTGCATGCGACAGCACTCCTATATATTAACCGATTCCGATGTGAGTGAGCATGTGCACAGCAATTACTAAGGTCTCGACCAAGTTCACTGCTTAGCCTCATCCACCATGTTGTCTTAAAATGACAGGCACTTTAAGAAACTGCCGAATTTGGCAGCCAAATATAAGTTACTTTAAAGAAAAGCAGCTTGGATAAAGCTGACTAATTTCGCGAAATTCTCATTCATTATATTGATAACTAGTTGGATGTGCCAATCCCAAAACTTTCTTCTATCTTACACATCTTAATATTTCAAAACCTAGTTACACATGTTAATACTTCAATATTATTAGTTCAATACTATACCAACTTTGATTTTCATCTTAAATTTCTGCTCGTCAATTAAACGGACTAAAAACGAGTTAATCTATATCATGATATTTGTTAAAATTATTAATTTTTCCTTATTCTGCCGTTATCAGCTGTTTGCGAATAGCCGGCATAGCAGGAAGCGAGTTCCCGCCGCTGCATGAGCCGCCGATGCACAATAGAACTACGAAAAATCAAGAAAAGTATACAAAAATCTTCTAGCACGGAGCCCCTTTACCGCGCAATATTTCCAAATTCAAGGAGAACCTGTTGGCCAAAGCCAAAAACAAGCACAAACATTTTGGTTCAATTGTATGCATAATTTTATACGCTGTTCGATGGTACAATAATGAAAATGGCACAGAGATCGGAATTATAGCGCACCCTTCTTTCGGAATTTTTTCAAGTTCAGGGAGGACTTATTTGCCATAGCCAGAAACATGCACAATAAATTTGGTTCAATTATATGGATAACTTCATACAATTTTCGATGGTACAATAATGAAAATGGTACAAACATAGCAATTATAGTGCGCCCTTCCGGCAGAATTTTTCCAAATTCAGGGAGGACCTTCGTGACATGACCCAAAATAAACACATAAAATTTGGTTCAATTCTACGCATAACTTCATACACTTTGCGGCGGTACAATATTCAAAATGGCACAAAAATTGTACAAAAATCGCTATTACAGCGCCCTCTACGAGCGATTTTTTTTACAAATTAAGGGAGAACCTCCTTGCCATAGCCAAAAACTTAAAATTTTTTTTTGGTTCAATTCTATGCATAACTTCATATACTTTTCGATGGTGCAATATTCAAAATCGCACAAAAATCGCTATTACAGTGCCCCCTAACGGCGATTTTTTTGCAAATTCATGGAGGACCTGCTTGCCATATCCAAAAACTTAAAATAAAAATTTGGTTTAATTCTATGCATAACTTCATTACACTTTTGGACGGTACAATATTCAAAATCGCACAAAAATCGCTATTACAGTGCCCCCTACCAGTGAATTTTTTCCAAATTCAGGGAGGACCTGCTTGCCATAGCCAAAAACTTAAAATAAAAATTTGGTTCAATTCTATGCATAACTTCATACCCTTTTCGATGGTACAATATTCAAAATCGCACAAAATCGCTATTACAGCGCCCCCTACCGGCGAATTTTTTCCAAATTCAGGGAGGACCTGCTTGCCATAGCCAAAAACTTAAAATAAAAATTTGGTTCAATTCTATGCATAACTTCATACCCTTTTCGATGGTACAATATTCAAAATCGCACAAAAACGCATTTACAGAGCCCCCTACCGGCGAATTTTTTCCAAATTCAGGGAGGACCTGTTTGTCATATCCAAAAACTTAAACTAAAAATTTGGTTCAATTCTATGCATAACTCCATACACTTTTGGATGGTACAATATTCAAAATCGCACAAAAATTGTTATATCAGCGCCCCCTACCGGCGAATTTTTTCCAAATTCCGGGAGGACCTGCTTGCCATAGGCAAAAACTTATATTAAAATTTTGGTTTAATTCTATACATAACTTCATACACTTTTTGATGGTACAATGGCGACAGACAGACGGACAGACGGACAGACGGACAGACGGACGGACGGACAGACGGACGGACGGACACACAGACAGACAGACATTTTCTATAAACATGTTTTTTGGAATCTCTGACCCCTAAAACATGCAAATCCTTCGAAAACCGGAAGTCGAAAAAAATTTCGATTACAATACTTTCTTCTATTGAAGATAGAAGAAAGTAAAAATTAGTATTGAATCTCCTATATTCGGTTTCCACTAAATTGAGCTTCGTGTGTTTGCATGATATAAGTTGGCTTTTTTACTTTCTTCTATCTTCAATAGAAGAAAGTATTGTAATCGAAATTTTTTTCGACTTCCGGTTTTCGACGGATTTGCACGTTTTAGGGGTCAGAGATTCTAAAAAACAAGTTTATAGAAAATGTCTGTCTGTCTGTGTGTCCGTCTGTCCGTCTGTCTGTCGCCATTGTACCATCAAAAAGTGTATGAAGTTATGTATAGAATTAAACCAAAATTTTATTATAAGTTTTTGGCTATGGCAAGCAGGTCCTCCCGGAATTTGGAAAAAAATCGCCGGTAGGGGGCGCTGATATAACAATTTTTGTGCGATTTTGAATATTGTACCATCCAAAAGTGTATGGAGTTATGCATAGAATTGAACCAAATTTTTAGTTTAAGTTTTTGGATATGACAAGCAGGTCCTCCCTGAATTTGGAAAAAAATCGCCGGTAGGGGGCGCTGTAAATGCGTTTTTTGTGCGATTTTGAATATTGTACCATCGAAAAGGGTATGAAGTTATGCATAGAATTGAACCAAATTTTTATTTTACGTTTTTGGCTATGGAAAGCAGGTCCTCCCTGAATTTGGAAAAAATTCGCCGGTAGGGGGCGCTGTAATAGCGATTTTTGTGCGATTTTGAATATTGTACCGTCCAAAAGTGTATGAAGTTATGCATAGAATTAAACCAAATTTTTATTTTAAGTTTTTGGATATGGCAAGCAGGTCCTCCATGAATTTGCAAAAAATTCGCCGTTAGGGGGCGCTGTAATAGCGATTTTTGTGCGATTTTGAATATTGCACCATCGAAAAGTGTATGAAGTTATGCATAGAATTGAGCCAAAAAAAATTTAAGTTCTTGGCTATGGCAAGGAGGTCCTCCCTTAATTTGTAAAAAAATCGCTCGTAAAGGGCTCTGTAATAGCGATTTTTGTACAATTTTTGTGCCATTTTGAATATTGTACCGCCGAAAAGTGTATGAAGTTATGCATAGAATTGAACCAAATTTTATGTGTTTATTTTTGGTCATGTCATGAAGGTCCTCCCTGAATTTGTAAAAATTCTGCCGGAAGGGGGCACTATAATTGCGATGTCTGTACCATTTTCATTACTGTACTATCGAAAAGTGTATGAAGTTATCCATATAATTGAACCAAAATTTTTGTGCATGTTTCTGGCTATGGCAAACTAGTTCTCCCTGAACTTGAAAAATTCCGCAAGAAGGGGGCGCTATAATTCCGATCTCTATGCTATTTTCATTATTGTACCATCGAACAGCGTATAAAATTATGCATACAATTGAACCAAAATGTTTGTGCTTGTTTTTGGCTTTTGCCAACAGGTTCTCCTTGAATTTGGAAAATTGCGCGGTAAAGGGGCTCCGTGCTAGCGATTTTTGTATACTTTTCTTGATTTTTCGTACTTCTATTGTGCATCGGCGGTTCATGCAGCGGCGGGAACTCGCTTCCTGCTATGCCGGCTATTCGCAAACAGCTGATAACGACAGAATAAGGAAAAAGTAATAATTTTAACAAATAATATGATATAGATTAACTCGTTTTTAGTCCATTTAATTGACTTGAGCGGATATTTAAGATGAAAATCAAAGTTGGTATAGTATTGAACTAATAATATTGAAGTATTAACATGTGTAACTAGGTTTTGAAATATTAAGATGTATAAGATAGAAGAAAGTTTTGGGATTGGCACATCCAATTAGTTTAAATAAGGATTATGAAAGCTACCTCTTCCTCCCGGCATTGGCCGGAAGGACTTTTTTACTTTCTTCTATCTTCAATAGAAGAAAGTATTGTAATCGAAATTTTTTTCGATTTCCGGTTTTCGACGGATTTGCATGCTTTAGGGGTCAGAGATTCCAAAAAACGTGTTTATAGAAAATGTCTGTCTGTCTGTCTGTCCGTCTGTCCGTCTGTTTGTCGCCATTGTACCATCAAAAAGTGTATGAAGTTATGTATAGAATTAAACCAAAATTTTATTATAAGTTTTTGGTTATGGCAAGCAGGTCCTCCCGGAATTTGGAAAAAATTCGCCGGTAGGGGGCGCTGATATAACAATTTTTGTGCGATTTTGAATATTTTACCATCCAAAAGTGTATGGAGTTATGCATTGAATTGAACCAAATTTTTAGTTTAAGTTTTTGGATATGACAAGCAGATCCTCCCTGAATTTGGAAAAAATTCGCCGGTAGGGGGCGCTGTAAATGCGTTTTTTGTGCGATTTTGAATATTGTACCATCGAAAAGTGTATGAAGTTATGCATAGAATTGAACCAAATTTTTATTTTAAGTTTTTGGCTATAGCAAGCAGGTCCTCCCTGAATTTGGAAAAAATTCGCCAGTAGGGAGCGCTGTAATAGCGATTTTTGTGCGATTTTGAATATTGTACCGTCCAAAAGTGTATGAAGTTATGCATAGAATTAAACCAAATTTTTATTTTAAGTTTTTGGATATGGCAAGCAGGTCCTCCATGAATTTGCTAAAAATTCGCCGTTAGGGGGCGCTGTAATAGCGATTTTGAATATTGCACCATCGAAAAGTGTATGAAGTTATGCATAGAATTGAACCAAAAAAAAAAAAAATTATGTTCTTGGCTATGGCAAGGAGGTCCTCCCTTAATTTGTAAAAAAATCGTTCGTAGAGGGCGCTGTAATAGCGATTTTTGACCAATTTTTGTGCCATTTTGAATATTGTACCGCCGAAAAGTGTATGAAGTTATGCATAGAATTGCACCAAATTTTATGTGTTTATTTTTGGTCATGTTACGAAGGTCCTCCCTGAATTTGGAAAAATTCTGCCAGAAGGGGGCACTATAATTGCGATGTCTGTACCATTTTCATTATTGTACCATCGAAAAGTGTATGAAGTTATCCATATAATTGAACCAAATTTTTTGTGCATGTTTCTGGCTATGGCAAACAAGTCCTCCCTGAACTTGAAAAAATTCCGAAAGAAGGGGGCGCTATAATTCCGATCTCTGTGCCATTTTCATTATTGTACCATCGAACCAGCGTATAAAATTATGCATACAATTGAACCAAAATGTTTGTGCTTGTTTTTGGCTTTGCCAACAGGTTCTCCTTGAATTTGGAAATATTGCGCGGTAAAGGGGCTCCGTGCTAGCGATTTTTGTATACTTTTCTTGATTTTTCGTAGTTCTATTGTGCATCGGCGGCTCATGCAGCGGCGGGAACTCGCTTCCTGCTAAGCCGGCTATTCGCAAACAGCTGATAACGACAGAATAAGGAAAAATTAATAATTTTAACAAATATCATGATATAGATTAACTCGTTTTTAGTCCGTTTAATTGACTTGAGCAGAAATTTAAGATGAAAATCAAAGTTGGTATAGTATTGAACTAATAATATTGAAGTATTAACATGTGTAACTAGGTTTTGAAATATTAAGATGTATAAGATAGAAGAAAGTTTTGGGATTGGCACATCCAACTAGTTCTTTCTTAAAACTCCGCATTTTCGCACCAAAAAACCTAGTATCACTCTAGCTCTAAAGCTACATGTCTGTCCGAATAATAAACCTCTACCCTCTTACGTCATATTATTACATTAACCCTAAAAGCGCGCGAAGAGAAAAAATGTTCTGGTTATCAAAATAACGGGCGGGTTGAAAAAATTACGTTCGTTACATGTGAGGTTTAAAAACAAATGGCCCTTACCAACAACATGTTTTAGGGGTCAGAGATCCCCAGTAGTGTGGTTTTGAGAGTTTGGCGTCACCTGTGGGCCTGAGGTGGGGGATGTGGAGTGCCGTGGAGGTTCGTGGAGGTACGTGGAGTGGCGCGCTGATAAGAGATGGTAGTGGAGGAAACGCATGTCGGTGGAGCGAGATGTGGTGTCGGGAAACTGATAAGAACTTGTCTTATAGTATGAGGGTATTTATTTTATTTTGAGGAGTTAGAAATTTTTCGAATTTTATTTTGAGGAGTTAGAAATTTTTCGAATTTTATTTTGAGGAAATGGAAAATTTTACGAATTTTTTTTTTTTCGAATTTTATTTTCAGGTGTTAGAAATTATTTTTCGAATTTTATTTTTCGAACTTAATTTTATGTTCAGATGTTAGAATTATTTTTCTAATTTTATTTTGAGGAGATAGAAAATTTTTTCGAAGTGAATTTATTTTTCGAATTTTATTTTGAGGAAATAGAAAATTTTTTCGAATTTTATTTTGAGGAGATAGAAAATTTATTTTGAGGATTTTATTTTTCGAAATTAATTTTATTTTGAGGAGATAGAAATTTTTCAAGGAAAAATTTTTTTTTCGATTTTTATTTTAACGGAACTTTATTTTACGAATTTTATTTTTTGAATATAATTTTATTTTCAGGTGTTAGAAAAATTTTGCGAATTGAATTTATTTTACGAATTTTATTTTAGGTGTTAGAATTATTATTATTTTTTTAAAATTACTTAGAGACAGAAATTATTTGCGAATTGAATTTTTTTTTTCGAATTTTATTTTAACGGAACTTTAATTTTATTTTACGAATTTTATTTTTCGAACTTAATTTTATTTTCATGTCTTAGAAAATTACGAATTTTATTTTTCGAACTTAATTTTATTTTCAGGTGTTAGAAAATTTTTGCTAACTGAATTTATTTTTCGAATTTTATTTTGAGGAAATAGTCTCTTATAGTACGAAGGTATTTTATTTATTTTCAAATTTTATTTTAGGAGATAGAAATATTTCAAGAAAATATTTTTATTTTGCAAAGTTTATTTAGCAGAGTTAGAAAATATTAGAGAATAATTTTATTTTAACGGAACTTTATTTTTATTTTACGAATTAAATTTTAGAGATGTTAGAATTATTTTAGGAACTTTTATTTTTAGATGTTAGAATTATTTTAGGAACTTTTATTTTTAGATGTTAGAAAATTTTATGCGAATTGAACTTTATTTTAGGGGAGATAGAAAATTTTTTCGAATTTTATTTTAAGGAAATAGAATTATTTTGCGAACTTTATTTTATTTTAGAGGAAATAGATTTTTTTTTTAGAAGAATTGCTATTTTATTTATTTAACGGAACTTTGAAAATTCGCGGGAGTTCATTTTTATGTTGGTATTTAGTGGAGATACTCAATTTTCAATGGATGACTTTCTTCGAGAAGAGGTATTTTTGCGTGATGTATTATCATGTTCGTGTTAATTTTTGGACGATGTGTACTTTAACATTGAGCTAGCTTGATTGCAATTTATTTTGTTTGCATGCGCAAAGAAAATATTTTAGTTGATTTTGATAAACGCCATGGGAAAGATTGATTTTTTAAAATTTTAATTCAACAGCAAATACAAAATTGACTGGAAATGTTTGTAACAACATTTTTTAACCAATCATGTTTGTGCATTTATAATTTCCTGTACTCGTTAGATACAAATTTTATGCGAACTTTATTTTTATTTTAGAGAAAATAGAAGTTTTTGAGAAGAATTGCTATTTTATTTTTTTAACGGAACTTTGAAAATTCGCGGGAAAGAATTTTATTTTGGGGGACTTCATTTATTTCATGATCTTAATTAAGAGGAAATATTTTTGATTTCGAACTTAACCTATTTTTCAGGAAAGTGTTTTCTTATTTTGAGAACTTTTATTTATTATTTTTCGTAAATAATAGATGTGTGATAGAAAATTGGGAGAATTTGTCTTAGAATAGAGTAATATTTTGGAATTTCAAAATTATTTGATTTATTATGTTTTTAAAATAATATGAAATAAAAGCTTACTTGATTTTCATGATGAGAAAATAGATCTTGCGCATTCATCGAATTCAGGTTGTAAATGAAATTAACGCTCACAAATTATAAAAATACGGAAGAAATATTATTTCGACTATGTAGCAGAAAGATTTTACACCAATACACCAATGCAGATGTCAATGAATTCCTACAGATGTCGTGATGCTTCTGTTTATCTAAGTCGAAATAGAAAAACTGACTTGCACGCACTTTTAGAGCAGATATCATTGAGTTGCCATTTTTAAAAATATAAATATTTTATTATAATAGCATTGCCACATTTCGAAAAAAGTCTCTTATCAACTGGCTTAGTATGACGCCAAGGATAGCCTCGTTCCCAAATAAATTAATCTCGAACACGGATTTTATCAAAGTTCACCCCTTTTTCGCAGACAGAAATACTGCACACGCAATGACAACATCTGTTTTTCATATCACTCAATGACCGGCACATTAACTTAGAGTAAAGTGGTATGTGTTATCATTTTGCAGTGGTGACATTCAGTCTATGCAGGCGACAGTCACTCTCTGCGCTCTTGTTTGTGGTGGACCACTATAACGCATTATGCTTTTCGAGTAAATTTATTAAAACTAGATTATTTAAAGTAAATACAAAGGTTTTAAAACTTGCAAGACTATAATATATTTAAAAGATTCTTTCTTTTAAATGAATGGACATTTGAAAAATTTTGCGGAAAGATTTTAATTTTGTGAACTTAATTATTTTTTTTTTTCGATTTAAATTTTCATATATACATTCTTCGAGAAGGAATGTATATTTTTAGATGTGTTAGTTTTAGATAAGTTATATATGACATGCGTTAAAATTAAATTTGTAAATTTAAATAATAATAATAATAATGACAACGTTGAAATAATAATGAAATAATAATAATGAAAACAATGAAATAGTAATAATAATGACAGCATTGAAATAATTATAATGACAACATTGAAATAATAATAATAATAAGCAAAAGAAATATTTCGTTAGTTGAAAAATAAAGTTTTCTCTTTAGAGTTCATATATATTTTGCAGTATTCACTATCAATTCACATATTTATCGATGTGTTAGATCTTTTCAGAAAATTAACTTGATTTTTGTGTAATGTTTGTGGGAAAGAATTTTTCTTCTAAAGGAATCATTTGAAGTTTCTTTTTTAAAATACCATGGTTCGTCTTAGGAAATAATTTTACTTATTACCTAAAATGAATTTTTTCAAACTTCTGCTCTAAGAATCGCTTATGTTAGAGTTGAAACAAAGGCAAGTTAAAGATTAAATAATTCACTTTTAGATATTGCGCACATTTTCAATAAGCATTAAGTAAATTTTCAGGAATAATCGTCACGAAATTTCTGTTAACTTAACGCGCCAATCATCTTACGTGATTTAGGTCACGTGACTAGTAAAATATTTTAAAACAATCAGGGTTGAGTATTTATAATTTTCTGCAACCCCTATGATTGTATAAATTTGCATGGTATGAGATAGCGATTTTAATTACATGACAAACACGTATTTAGTCCACTCTTGAGTTCTTTTTCTCCTCTCGCGCGGAAATTCGATTCAAAACATCAACTTTGACAGAAATTTGAGATTTACGGATTTCTTTTTAAAGGAAATGAATTGATTTTATTTTAATTGAAACTAATTAGAAATGTCACTTACTTTAATCTTCATTAGAAAGATTTGCAGACTTTGCTCTTTCCAAACATCACTTCAAAATTAATTAACTTAATCGCTGAAGCTAAAATATAACGTTACTTTAAAATCTTTGAAAAATGAAAAGTAAAAGAAAAATGTATGTTCACTCAGAGACATAGAATTTTTTTTTTTTTTTTTTTTTTTGACTTAGAACTATCTTTAATTAAATTTTGGTTTGACTTTAAACTTTATCAATCTGTTTAAACTCTGTTAATTTATATTTTGGAACTATTGAAAATATTTTTGAGTGAAAAAGCTTAGAGTTTGAAATAGTAACTCGCACATAACAACGTTTCATATTTTTCGAAATTATGAGTATGTTGGCTTTTTGAAAACTTTTGAACTATCGTTTAGAAATTACTTGTAACAGTTTAGCAATTTCATATATGATGATATTTCCAGTCACTAACAAGATTTGATACTACAATGTGACTTATGGGTCACCAATGATCTTTCCCTCACAAAATACATTTGAAAACTTTATTTTTACTTATACGTTTAAATACATAGAGAAAAATTTAGCTTACCTGAAGCCATATACTTTAAGTATATCTCTTCCCTCACCTGATTAAGAGAAAATGGTGGATTTCTTATCTGTTAAACACGAAAGCCATGCATTATCACATGACTTCACTCTACTATGTGAATGGCTGATAGTATAAACACGTTATCAACGTCATCAGTAGGCGATTAGAATAGCTAGACTTTTGTGGTGTATTGCATTGCTAGCCGAAGCATGTTTGAGCCTGTTTTTCGCTACCTCATCTGTAATGTAAGTTGTGATTATTTTAATTAGTTAAAATTACCAATTGCTATTTGTAATTAGATCATTAATTGATTTTTATAATAATAAGTGATTTATTTTTATATTGTTTAAATTTCATTTAAGTGTTGATCTTAGAAATAACTTAATTTTCTTTAAATTTCATTCACTTAAGTCTTTAAAATTTTGTTTTGTATGTTGGAAATTATTTCAAAGTATTGAAAGTCGTATTTCTGAAATGGTTCATTTTTTAGAAAATGAGTCTTGAAAAATAGTCATGGAAATTATTAGTCTTGAAAATTTTTGAAAGACATGAAAATAACCCGAAAAAATTATTTGACTTGTAAAATATTTGAAGAACTGAAAATGGTTTATTTTTTAGAAAATGAGTTTTGAAAAATAGTCATGGAAATTATTTGGCTTGAAAATTTTTGAAAGACATGAAAATAACTCGAAAAAATTATTTGACTTGTAAAATATTTGAAGAACTGAAAATGATTTCACTGCTCGAAGTTGAGTTGAAAAATAATTGCATAACCCGAAGAAATTATTTGAGTTGTAAAATGTTTGAAAGTGTTGCCATTGAAAAAGAACTTGGTTTCTTGAAAACATATACTTAATTTCTAAAAATTTTACGAAAATTGCATGCTTGGTAGAATGAACGAGAAGAACCAACCCTTGGTTTCTTTAAAGTTTTTGAACACTTTCATGGTCGAAAGAACAATGAAAGTCCCTAGTTTCATGAGAACATATGCATGATTCCTAAAAATTTTATGAAAAATGCATGCTTGGAAGAATAAATGATGAGAGTTCATGGATACCTTTGTGAACTCATTCGTGAAAATTCTTTCTTGATATTTCATGGGCCCTGAGTGTTGAAAGTTTGTTTTGAAAATCTATTTATTACCACGATTTTGTAGGAAAAAAGAAAGAGAGTCCTTGTTTTCTAAGAAGATTTATTTGATTAATGCTCATAAATATTGCATGAGTTGAACTCACGTTTGGAAGAAAGAACAATGAGAGTCCTTAGTTTCATGAAAACTTATGTATGTTTCCTAAAAATTTTAGGAATTGAACACTTGCTTGGAAGAATAAATGATGAGAGTTCATGGTTACCTTTTGTGAACTCATTCGTGAAAAATCTTTCTTGATATATCAAGGCAATTGAGTCGTGCTAGTTTGTTTTGAAAATCTATTTAATGACATGATTTTGTAAGAAAAAAGAATGAGAGTCCTTGTTTTCTAAGAAGGTTTATTTGATCAATGCTCATAAATATCACATGGGTTGAACTCATACTTGGAAGAAAGAATGATGAAAGTCCTTTGGTTTTTTGAAAAATATATGAATTGAACACTTGTTTGGAAGAAAGATGAGAGTCTTGGAAGGTTAGAAGGTTTGCTTGATTTCTTAAAAGTTTTTGGTGAATGCATGGATCAAACACATGATTGAAAGAAAGAACGATGAGAGTCCTTGGAAAATTCATGAGAACTAATTTTAAAAATATTTGTTAGTTAACAAAGCAAAGGTTTTGCAAAAATAAGTTAAACAAATTTAGTTAAGAAAAAATTAAGTTAAAAAATTTTAAAGGTTTGAAAAAAAAATTAAATTAAGAAAAAAAATTTTAAATTAAGAAAAAAAAATTTTAATTAAGGGAAAAAAATTTAGTTTAGAAAATAAATTACGTTAAGAAAAGAAAAAAAAAGTTAAGTTTAGAAAAAATCACGTTTAGAAAAGTATTTCAAGGTTGAATGTTTGTAAAAATGGATTGTTTTCTGCTTTAACTCTTAAATGATTTCATCCTAGCATTCAATTGTTCATCCTGCCAACCATATGTTTATTCAACACCTAACCAACCAAGCATCTTCTTACCACACCAATCGATTATTTATAGTATTAACCCTTTATTTCTGCACAAGTGCAGAAAGTAAACCGATGATAGAATCGAAAAAATAAGTGACTTATCAAATAGACTTTGTTGAAACTCGACATTATCCAATATTTTCGAAAAAATAAACTTAGACTCAGAAACTCATTTAACATCAATTTGGAATGAAAATTTGCAAAATTGTTGTTCATTTCCCGCGAAAACTCACTTATGCATTTTTGGAGATATGTAAAAATCACAACAATATTATATTTAAATTAATTAACTTCTCACTGTTTCATATAACTTTGCAAGTAATTAGAAATATTTCTAGATTAACTAGGTTTGATAGTATTCCAACTTAATCATTTCTTTGACAGATTTTCTATGATAAACCTTGTGTAACTAACCTTTTTAATTCAACTTAGTTTCATGAGACTTGCCTGCAAAACTTTAAATTCTTCTATTCAGTTTAGTTATCAATTTCAAATTATTTTTAAAAGTTTTATTATTGTTTGCAAAATAATTATGTACTCTAATACCTGTATTTTAAAACATTTAAACTCTAACATTTAACAAATCTAAAATTATAATATATTCAACACTTACCTAATACACCAGCTTGGTCATGACAAGTGTGTTTAACAGGACAACTTTAAGTGAAATGGCAAATCCTTATCGTGAAACATGTTATCACGTGACAACTTCCTCCCGTTTTATTGGATGATAACGCAATCACGTGATTCCTTGTCTGCAATGTCACTCAACGATAAGAACAACTCTGAGAAGCCACATTCACGCCATTTTATCACTCTTTTCAGGTGAGTACCCGTGCAGGTTTGTCTTTGATATCCGTCCCTTGTATAATCATGTCAAATCATGTTTTAAAGTTCACAAAGGTATCCATGAACTCTCATCATTTATTCTTCCAAGCATGCATTTTTCATAAAATTTTTAGGAATCATGCATATGTTCTCATGAAACTAGGGACTTTCATTGTTCTTTCGACCATGAAAGTGTTCAAAAACTTTAAAGAAACCAAGGGTTGGTTCTTCTCGTTCATTCTACCAAGCATGCAATTTTCGTAAAATTTTTAGAAATTAAGTATATGTTTTCAAGAAACCAAGTTCTTTTTCAATGGCAACACTTTCAAACATTTTACAACTCAAATAATTTCTTCGAGTTATGCAATTATTTTTCAACTCAACTTCGAGCAGTGAAATCATTTTCAGTTCTTCAAATATTTTACAAGTCAAATAATTTTTTCGAGTTATTTTCATGTCTTTCAAAAATTTTCAAGCCAAATAATTTCCATGACTATTTTTCAAGACTCATTTTCTAAAAAATAAACCATTTTCAGTTCTTCAAATATTTTACAAGTCAAATAATTTTTTCGGGTTATTTTCATGTCTTTCAAAAATTTTCAAGACTAATAATTTCCATGACTATTTTTCAAGACTCATTTTCTAAAAAATGAACCATTTCACAAATACGACTTTCAATACTTTGAAATAATTTCCAACATACAAAACAAAATTTTAAAGACTTAAGTGAATGAAATTTAAAGAAAATTAAGTTATTTCTAAGATCAACACTTAAATGAAATTTAAACAATATAAAAATAAATCACTTATTATTATAAAAATCAATTAATGATCTAATTACAAATAGCAATTGGTAATTTTAACTAATTAAAATAATCACAACTTACATTACAGATGAGGTAGCGAAAAACAGGCTCAAACATGCTTCGGATAGCAATGCAATACACCACAAAAGTCTAGCTATTCTAATCGCCTACTGATGACGTTGATAACGTGTTTATACTATCAGCCATTCACATAGTAGAGTGAAGTCATGTGATAATGCGTGGCTTTCGTGTTTAACAGATAAGAAATCCACCATTTTCTCTTAATCAGGTGAGGGAAGTGTATATGGCTTCAGGTAAGCTAAATTTTTCTCTATGTATTTAAACGTATAAGTAAAAATAAAGTTTTCAAATGTATTTTGTGAGGGAAAAATCATTGGTGACGCATAAGTCACATTGTAGTATCAAATCTTGTTAGTGACTGGAAATATCATCATATATGAAATTGCTAAACTGTTACAAGTAATTTCTAAACGATAGTTCAAAAGTTTTCAAAAAGCCAACTTACTCATATTTTGGAAAAATATGAAACGTTGTTATGTGCGAGTTACAATTTCAAACTCTAAGCTTTTTCACTCAAAAATATTTTCAATAGTTCCAAAATATAAATTAACAGAGTTTAAACAGGTTGATAAAGTTTAAAGTCAAACCAAAATTTAACTAAAGATAGTTCTAAGTCAAAAAAAAAAAAAAAAAAAAAAATTCTATGTCTCTGCGTGAACATGCATTTTTCTTTTACTTTTCATTTTTCAAAGAATTTAAAAGTAACGTTATATTTTAGCTTCAGCGATTAAGATAATTAATTTTGAAGTGATGTTTGGAAACAGCAAAGTCTCCAACTCTTTCTAATGAAGATTAAAGTAAGTGATATTTCTAATTAGTTTCAATTAAAATAAAATCAATTCATTTCCTTTAAAAAGAAATCCGTAAATCTCAAATTTCTGTCAAAATTGATGTTTTGAATCAAATTTCCGCGCGAGAGGAGAAAAAGAACTCAAGAGTGGACGAAATACGTGTTTGTCATGTAATTAAAATCGCTATCTCATACCATGCAAATTTATACAATCATAGAGGTTGCAGAAAATTATAAATACTCAACCCTGATTGTTTTAAAATATTTTACTAGTCACGTGACCTAAATCACGTAAGATGATTGGCGCGTTAAGTTAACAGAAATTTCCTGACCTTTATTCCTGAAAATTTACTTAATGCTTATTGAAAATGTGCGCAATATTTAAAAGTGAATTATTTAATCTTTAACTTGCCTTTGTTTCAACTCTAACATAAGCGATTCTTCAAGCAGAAGTTTGAAAAAATTCATTTTAGGTAATAAGTAAAATTATTTCCTAAGTCGAACCATGGTATTTTAAAAAAGAAACTTCAAATGATTCCTTTAGAAGAAAAATTCTTTCCCACAAACATTACACAAAAATCAAGTTAATTTTCTGAAAAGATCTAACACATCGATAAATATGTGAATTGATAGTGAATACTGCAAAATATATATGAACTCTAAAGAGAAAACTTTATTTTTGAACTAACGAAATATTTCTTTTGCTTATTATTATTATTATTTCAATGTTGTCATTATAATTAATTCAATGCTGTCATTATTATTATTATTTCATTGTTTTCATTATTATTATTTCATTATTATTTCAATGTTGTCATTATTATTATTATTAT
Source organism: Maratus speciosus (assembly GCA_963932465.1). Lineage (NCBI taxonomy): Eukaryota > Metazoa > Arthropoda > Arachnida > Araneae > Salticidae > Maratus > Maratus speciosus. The sequence goes on from OZ010789.1 coordinate 468,080,918, forward strand.
TTAAATTTACAAATTTAATTTTAACGCATGTCATATATAACTTATCTAAAACTAACACATCTAAAAATATACATTCCTTCTCGAAGAATGTATATATGAAAATTTAAATCGAAAAAAAAAATAATTAAGTTCACAAAATTAAAGTCTTTCCGCAAAATTTTTCAAATGTCCATTCATTTAAAAGAAAGAATCTTTTAAATAAATTATAGTCTTGCAAGTTTTAAAACCTTTGTATTTACTTTAAATAATCTAGTTTTAAGAAATTTACTCGAAAAGCATAATGCGTTATAGTGGTCCACCACAAACAAGAGCGCAGAGAGTGACTGTCGCCTGCATAGACTGAATGTCACCACTGCAAAATGATAACACATACCGCTTTACTCTAAGTTAATCTGCCGGTCATTGAGTGATATGAAAAACAGACGTTGTCATTGCGTGTGCAGTATTTCTGTCTGCGAAAAAGGGGTGAACTTTGATAAAATCCGTGTTCGAGATTAATTTATTTGGGAACGAAGCTATCCTTGGCGTCATACTAAGCCAGTTGATAAGAGACTTTTGTCGAAATGTGGCAATCATATTATAATAAAATATTTATATTTTTAAAAATGGCAACTCAATGATATCTGCTCTAAAAGTGCGTGCAAGTCAGTTTTTCTACTTCGACTTAGATAAATAGAAGCATCACGACATCTGTAGGAATTCATTAACATCTGCATTGGTGTATTGGTGTAAAATCTTTCTGCTACATAGTTGAAATAATATTTCTTCCGTATTTTTATAATTTGTGAGCGTTAATTTCATTTACAACCTGAATTCGATGAATGCGCAAGATCTATTTTCTCATCATGAAAATCAAGTAAGCTTTTATTTCATATTATTTTAAAAACATAATAAATCAAATAATTTTGAAATTCCAAAATATTACTCTATTCTAAGACAAATTCTCCCAATTTTCTAACACACATCTATTATTTACGAAAAATAATAAATAAAAGTTCTCAAAATAAGAAAACACTTTCCTGAAAAATAGGTTAAGTTCGAAATCAAAAATATTTCCCCTTAATTAAGATCATGAAATAAATGAAGTCCCCCAAAATAAAATTCTTTCCCGCGAATTTTCAAAGTTCCGTTAAAAAAATAAAATAGCAATTCTTCTCAAAAACTTCTATTTTCTCTAAAATAAAAATAAAGTTCGCATAAATTTTGTATCTAACGAGTACTGGAAATTATAAATGCACAAACATGATTGGTTTAAAAATGTTGTTACAAACATTTCCAGTCAATTTTGTATTTGCTGTTGAATTAAAATTTTAAAAAATCAATCTTTCCCATGGCGTTTATCAAAATCAACTAAAATATTTTCTTTGCGCATGCAAACAAAATAAATTTCAATCAAGCTAGCTCCATGTTAAAGTACACATCGTCCAAAAATTAACACGAACATGATAATACATCACGCAAAAATACCTCTTCTCGAAGAAAGTCATCCATTGAAAATTGAGTATCTCCACTAAATACCAACATAAAAATGAATTCCCGCGAATTTTCAAAGTTCCGTTAAATAAATAAAATAGCAATTCTTCTCAAAAAAAAAAATCTATTTCCTCTTAAATAAAAATAAAGTTCGCAAAATAATTCTATTTCCTCAAAATAAAATTCGAAAAAATTTTCTATCTCCCCTAAAATAAAGTTCAATTCGCATAAAATTTTCTAACATCTAAAAATAAAAGTTCCTAAAATAATTCTACCATCTCTAAAATTTAATTCGTAAAATAAAAATAAAGTTCCGTTAAAATAAAATTATTCTCTAATATTCTCTAACTCTGCTAAATAAACTTTGCAAAATAAAAATATTTTCTTGAAATATTTCTATCTCCTAAAATAAAATTCGAAAATAAATAAAATACCTTCGTACTATAAGAGACTATTTCCTCAAAATAAAATTTGAAAAATAAATTCAGTTAGCAAAAGTTTTCTAACACCTGAAAATAAAATTAAGTTCGAAAAATAAAATTCGTAAAATAAATTTTCTAAGACATGAAAATAAAATTAAGTTCGAAAAATAAAATTCGTAAAATAAAATTAAAGTTCCGTTAAAATAAAATTCGAAAAAAAAATTCAATTCGCAAATAATTTCTATCTCTAAGTAATTTTAAAAAAAATAATTCTAACACCTAAAATAAAATTCGTAAAATAAATTCAATTCGCAAAATTTTTCTAACACCTGAAAATAAAATTATATTCGAAAAATAAAATTCGTAAAATAAAGTTCCGTTAAAATAAAAATCGAAAAAAAATTTTTTCCTTGAAAAATTTCTCTCCTCAAAATAAAATTAAGTTCGAAAAATAAAATCCTCAAAATAAATTTTCTATCTCCTCAAAATAAAATTCGAAAAAAATTTCTATTTCCTCAAAATAAAATTCGAAAAATAAATTCACTTCGAAAAAATTTTCTATCTCCTCAAAATAAAATTCGAAAAATAATTCTAACATCTGAAAATAAAATTAAGTTCGAAAAATAAAATTCGAAAAATAATTTCTAACACCTGAAAATAAAATTCGAAAAAAAAAAAAATTCGTAAAATTTTCCATTTCCTCAAAATAAAATTCGAAAAATTTCTAACTCCTCAAAATAAAATAAATACCCTCGTACTATAAGACAAGTTCTTATCAGATTCCCGACACCACATCTCCCTCCACCGACATGCGTTTCCTCCACCACCATCTCTTATCAGCGCGCCACTTCACGTACCTCCACGGCACTCCACATCCTCCACCTCATGCCCACAGGTGACGCCAAACTCTCAAAACCACACTACTATCCCCCAAAACATGTTTATAGAAAATGTCTGTCTGTCCGTGTGTCTGTCGCCATTGTACCATCAAAATGTGTATGAAGTTATGCATAGAATTGAACCAAATTTGTATTTTAAGTTTTTGGCTATGGCAAGCAGATCCTCCCTGAATTTGGAAAAAAAAAGTCGCCGGTAGGAGACGCTGTAATAGCTATTTTTGTGCGATTTTGAATATTGTACCCTCCAAAAGTATATGAAGTTACGCATAGAATTGAACCAAATTTTTATTTTAAGTTTTTGGATATGGCAGGTATGTCCTCGCTGAATTTGGAAAAAATTCGCCGGTAGGGGGCGCTGTAATAGCGATTTTTGTGCGATTTTGAATATTGTACCATCCAAAAGTATATGAAGTTATGCATAGAATTGAACCAAATTTTTATTTTAAGTTTATGGCTGTGACAAGCAGGTCCTCCCTGAATTTGGAAAAAAATCGCTGCTAGGGGGCGCTGGAATAGCGATTTTCCATATTGTACCACCGAAAAGTGTATGAAGTTATGCATAGAATGGAACTAAATTTTTATTTTAAGTTCTTGGCTATGGCAAGCAGGTCCTTCCTTAATTTGATAAAATTCGCCAGTAGGGGGCGCTTTAATAGCGATTTCTGTGCCATTTTGAATATTATACCATCCAAAAGTGTATGAAGTTATGCATAGAATTGAGCCAAATTTTTTGTGTTTCTTTTTGGTCATGGAATGAAAGTCCTCCCTGAATTTGGAAAAATTCCGCTGGAAGGGGGTGCTCTAATTACGATATCTGAACTATTTTCTTTATTGTACAATCGAAAAGTGTATAAAATTATGCATACAATTGAACCAAATTTTTTGTGCATGTTTTTGGCTTTGGCCAACAGGTCCTCCTTGAATTTGGAAATATCGCGCGGTAAAGGGGCTCTGTGATAGCGATTTTTGTATACTTTTCTTGATTTTTCGTAGTTCTATTGTCCATCGGCGGCTCGTTCAAAGGCGGGAACTCACTTCCTGCTAAGCCGGCTATTCGCAAACATCTGATAACAACAGAATAAGGAAAAACTATTAATTTTGACAAATATCAGGATATAGATTAACTCGTTTTTAGCTCACAGGCTATCAAAGCCTGAGAGCTAATGTGCCCGCCCGTTCTGTATGTATGTATGTATGTATGTATGTATGTACGTACGTACGTATGTACGTAACGCGATAACTCTTGATAGAAACATTCGATTTGCTTCAAAATTTTTTCCTAGGTTCACTGTGATAAGGCGCTTCCCTGATTAGTTTTGGGAGTTCATTGGTTAAGGATAAAGGGGGAAAAGCGGGGTTAGTCCACACACTACCCCCTTAATTCAGTTAAATGGGTTTTTCATGCAGAATGATTCGATTTGCTCCGAATTTGGTATACCGGTTTATTATGTTAAGGAACTTCCCTGATTAGATTTGGGGTTCATTGGTTAAGGGTAAAGGGGGAAAAACGGGGTTAGTCCACCCCCCTTAATTCCGATAAATGTGTTTTTCATGCAGAATGATTCGATTTGATCCGAATTTGGTATAGCGGTTTATTATGTTAAGGAACTTCCCTGATTTGTTTTGGGGGTTCATTGGTTAAGGGTAAAGGGGGAAAAACGGGGTTAGTCCACCCCCCTTAATTCAGATAAATGGGTTTTTCATGCAGAATCATTCAATTTGCTCCGAATTTGGTATAACGGTTTATTATGTTAAGGAACTTCCCTGATTAGTTTTGGGGGTTCATTGGTTAAGGATAAAGGGGGAAAAGGGGGGTTAGTCCACCCCCTTAATTCAGATAAATGGGTTTTTCATGCAGAATCATTCGATTTGCTCCGAATTTGGTATACCGGTTTATTGTGTTAAGGAACTTCCCTGATTAGTTTTGGGAGTTCATTGGTTAAGGATAAAGGGGGGAAAACGGGGTTAGTCCACACCCCACCCCCTTAATTCAGTTAAATGGGTTTTTCATGCAGAATGATTCGATTTGCTCCGAATTTGGTATACCGGTTTATTATGTTAAGGAACTTCCCTGATTAGTTTTGGGAGTTCATTGGTTAAGGATAAAGAGGGAAAAACGGGGTTAGTCCACCCCCCTTAATTCAGATAAATGTGTTTTTCATGCAGAATGATTCGATTTGCTCCGAATTTGGTATAGCGGTTTATTATGTTAAGGAACTTCCCTGATTAGTTTTGGGGGTTCATTGGTTAAGGGTAAAGGGGGAAAAACGGGGTTAGTCCACCCCCCTTAATTCAGATAAATGGATTTTTCATGCAGAATCATTCAATTTGCTCCGAATTTGGTATACCGGTTTATTATGTTAGGGAACTTCCCTGATTAGTTTTGGGAGTTCATTGGTTAAGGATAAAGGGGGAAAAACGGGGTTAGTCCACTCCCCCTTAATTCAGATAAATGGGTTTTTCATGCAGAATGATTCGATTTTCTCCGAATTTGGTATACCGGTTTATTATGTTAAGGAACTTCCTGATTAGTTTTGAAAGTTCATTGGTTAAGGATAAAGGGGAAAAAACGGGGTTAGTCCACCCCCCTTAATTCAGATAAATGTGTTTTTCATGCAGAATGATTCGATTTGCTCCGAATTTGGTATACCGGTTTATTAAGTTAAGGAACTTCCCTGATTAGTTTTGGGGGTTCATTGGTTAAGGATAAAAGGGGAAAAACGGGGTTAGTCCACCCCCCTTAATTCAGATAAATGTGTTTTTCATGCAGAATGATTCGATTTGCTCCGAATTTGGTATACCGGTTTATTATGTTAAGGAACTTCCCTGATTAGTTTTGGGGGTTCATTGGTTAAGGATAAAGGTGGGAAAAACAGGGTTAGTCCACCCGCCTTAATTCAGATAAATGTGTTTTTCATGCAGAATGATTCGATTTGCTCCGAATTTGGTATACCGGTTTATTATGTTAAGGAACTTCCCTGATTAGATTTGGGGTTCATTGGTTAAGGGTAAAGGGGGAAAAGGGAGGTTAGCCCGCCCCTCTTAATTTAGATAAATGGGTTTTTCATGCAGAATGATTCGATTTGCTCCGAAGTTGGTATACCGGTTTATTATGTTAAGGAGCTTCCCTGATTCGTTTTGGCGATTCATTGGTTAAGGATAAAGGGTTAGTCCACCACCTTAATTTAGATAAATGTTTTTTTTTTTTTTTGCAAGATTATTCGATTTGCTCCAAATTTGGTATAGCGGTTTATTATGATAAGGAGCTTCCCTGATTAGATTTGGAGGTTCACTGGTTAAGTATAAATGGGGAAACGGGGGCTAATTCCCTTTCACTTATTTTTTTGAGTGGCATTATTCTTTAAAATAAGAGTATAATATACAATTAGTGTGAATAGTCTGTGAGCTCAATGCCATCAGTTTAGCTGGGCACTTTTCTTTTTTATTAGTTCATTTAATTGACTGAAGTAGGAATTTAAGATGAAAATCAAAGTTGGTATAGTAATGAACTAATAATATTGAAGTATTAACATGTGTAACTAGTTTTTGAAATATTAAGATGCATAAGATAGAAGAAAGTTTTGGGATTGGCATATCCAACTAGTTTTTTAGCTCACAGGCTATCAAAGCCTGAGAGCTAATGTGCACGCCCGTTCTGTATGTATGTACGTACGTACGTATGTACGTAACGCGATAACTCTTGATAGAAACATCCGATTTGCTTCAAAAATTTTTCCTAGGTTCATTGTGATAAGGCGCTTCCCTGATTAGTTTTGGGAGTTCATTGGTTAAGGATAAAGGGGGGAAAACGGGGTTAGTCCACCCCCCTTAATTCAGAAAAATGGGTTTTTCATGCAGAATCATTCGATTTGCTCCGAATTTGGTATACCGGTTTATTATGTTAAGGAACATCCTTGATTAGTTTTGGGAGTTCATTGGTTAAGGATAAAGGGGGAAAAGGGGGGTTAGTCCACTCCCTTAATTCAGATAAATGGGTTTTTCATGCAGAATGATTCGATTTGCTCCGAATTTGGTATACCGGTTTATTATGTTAAGGAACTTCCCTGGTTAGTTATCGGAGTTCATTGGTTAAGGATAAAGAGGGAAAAACGGGGTTAGTCCACCCCCCTTAATTCTGATAAATGTGTTTTTCATGCAGAATGATTCGATTTGCTCCGAATTTGGTATAGCGGTTTATTATGTTAAGGAACTTCCCTGATTTGTTTTGGGGGTTCATTGGTTAAGGGTAAAGGGGGAAAAACGGGGTTAGTCCACCCCCCTTAATTCAGATAAATGGGTTTTTCATGCAGAATCATTCAATTTGCTCCGAATTTGGTATAACGGCTTATTATGTTAAGGAACTTCCCTGATTAGTTTTGGGGGTTCATTGGTTAAGGATAAAGGGGGAAAAGGGGGGTTAGTCCACCCCCTTAATTCAGATAAATGGGTTTTTCATGCAGAATCATTCGATTTGCTCCGAATTTGGTATACCGGTTTATTGTGTTAAGGTACTTCCCTGATTAGTTTTGGGAGTTCATTGGTTAAGGATAAAGGGGGGAAAACGGGGTTAGTCCACACCCCACCCCCTTAATTCAGTTAAATGGGTTTTTCATGCAGAATGATTCGATTTGCTCCGAATTTGGTATACCGGTTTATTATGTTAAGGAACTTCCCTGATCAGTTTTGGGAGTTCATTGGTTAAGGATAAAGAGGGAAAAACGGGGTTAGTCCACCCCCCTTAATTCAGATAAATGTGTTTTTCATGCAGAATGATTCGATTTGCTCCGAATTTGGTATAGCGGTTTATTATGTTAAGGAACTTCCCTGATTAGTTTTGGGGGTTCATTGGTTAAGGGTAAAGGGGGAAAAACGGGGTTAGTCCACCCCCCTTAATTCAGATAAATGGATTTTTCATGCAGAATCATTCAATTTGCTCCGAATTTGGTATACCGGTTTATTATGTTAGGGAACTTCCCTGATTAGTTTTGGGAGTTCATTGGTTAAGGATAAAGGGGGAAAAACGGGGTTAGTCCACTCCCCCTTAATTCAGATAAATGGGTTTTTCAAGCAGAATGATTCGATTTTCTCCGAATTTGGTATACCGGTTTATTATGTTAAGGAACTTCCTGATTAGTTTTGAAAGTTCATTGGTTAAGGATAAAGGGGAAAAAACGGGGTTAGTCCACCCCCCTTAATTCAGATAAATGTGTTTTTCATGCAGAATGATTCGATTTGCTCCGAATTTGGTATACCGGTTTATTAAGTTAAGGAACTTCCCTGATTAGTTTTGGGGGTTCATTGGTTAAGGATAAAAGGGGAAAAACGGGGTTAGTCCACCCCCCTTAATTCAGATAAATGTGTTTTTCATGCAGAATGATTCGATTTGCTCCGAATTTGGTATACTGGTTTATTATGTTAAGGAACTTCCCTGATTAGTTTTGGGGGTTCATTGGTTAAGGATAAAGGTGGGAAAAACAGGGTTAGTCCACCCGCCTTAATTCAGATAAATGTGTTTTTCATGCAGAATGATTCGATTTGCTCCGAATTTGGTATACCGGTTTATTAAGTTAAGGAACTTCCCTGATTAGTTTTGGGGGTTCATTGGTTAAGGATAAAAGGGGAAAAACGGGGTTAGTCCACCCCCCTTAATTCAGATAAATGTGTTTTTCATGCAGAATGATTCGATTTGCTCCGAATTTGGTATACTGGTTTATTATGTTAAGGAACTTCCCTGATTAGTTTTGGGGGTTCATTGGTTAAGGATAAAGGTGGGAAAAACAGGGTTAGTCCACCCGCCTTAATTCAGATAAATGTGTTTTTCATGCAGACTGATTCGATTTGCTCCGAATTTGGTATACCGGTTTATTATGTTAAGGAACTTCCCTGATTAGATTTGGGGTTCATTGGTTAAGGGTAAAGGGGGAAAAGGGAGGTTAGCCCGCCCCTCTTAATTTAGATAAATGGGTTTTTCATGCAGAATGATTCGATTTGCTCCGAAGTTGGTATACCGGTTTATTATGTTAAGGAGCTTCCCTGATTCGTTTTGGCGATTCATTGGTTAAGGATAAAGGGTTAGTCCACCACCTTAATTTAGATAAATGTTTTTTTTTTTTTTTTGCAAGATTATTCGATTTGCTCCAAATTTGGTATAGCGGTTTATTATGATAAGGAGCTTCCCTGATTAGATTTGGAGGTTCACTGGTTAAGTATAAAGGGGGAAACGGGGGCTAATTCCCTTTCACTTATTTTTTTGAGTGGCATTATTCTTTAAAATAAGAGTATAATATACAATTAGTGTGAATAGTCTGTGAGCTCAATGCCATCAGTTTAGCTGGGCACTTTTCTTTTTTATTAGTTCATTTAATTGACTGAAGTAGGAATTTAAGATGAAAATCAAAGTTGGTATAGTAATGAACTAATAATATTGAAGTATTAACATGTGTAACTAGTTTTTGAAATATTAAGATGCATAAGATAGAAGAAAGTTTTGGGATTGGCATATCCAACTAGTTTTTAGCTCACAGGCTATCAAAGCCTGAGAGCTAATGTGCCCGCCCGTTCTGTATGTATGTATGTATGTATGTATGTATGTATGTACGTACGTACGTATGTACGTAACGCGATAACTCTTGATAGAAACATCCGATTTGCTTCAAAATTTTTTCCTAGGTTCACTGTGATAAGGCGCTTCCCTGATTAGTTTTTGGAGTTCATTGGTTAAGGATAAAGGGGGAAAAACGGGGTTAGTCCACACCCCACCCCCTTAATTCAGATAAATGGGTTTTTCATGCAGAATGATTCGATTTGCTCCGAATTTGATATACCGGTTTATTATGTTAAGGAACTTCCCTGATTAGTTTTGGGAGTTCATTGGTTAAGAATAAAGGGGGAAAAACGGGGTTAGTCCACCCCCCTTAATTCAGATAAATGTGTTTTTCATGCAGAATGATTCGATTTGCTCCGAATTTGGTATAGCGGTTTATTATGTTAAGGAACTTCCCTGATTAGTTTTGGGGGTTCATTGGTTAAGGGTAAAGGGGGAAAAACGGGGTTAGTCCACCCCCCCGTAAATCAGATAAATGGGTTTTTCATGCAGAATCATTCAATTTGCTCCGAATTTGGTATACCGGTTTATTATGTGAAGGAACTTCCCTGATTAGTTTTGGGAGTTCATTGGTTAAGGATAAAGAGGGAAAAACGGGGTTAGTCCACCCCCCTTAATTCAGATAAATGTGTTTTTCATGCAGAATGATTCGATTTGCTCTGAATTTGGTATACCGGTTTATTATGTTAAGGAACTTTCCTGATTAGTTTTGGGGGTTCATTGGTTAAGGATAAAGGAGGGAAAACGGGGTTAGTCCACCCTCTTAATTCAGATAAATGTGTTTTTCATGCAGAATGATTCGATTTGCTCCGAATTAGGTATACCGGTTTATTATGTTAACGAACTTCCCTGATTAGTTTTGGGTGTTCATTGGTTAAGGATAAAGGGGGGAAAAACAGGGTTAGTCCACCCCCCTTAATTCAGATAAATGTGTTTTTCATGCAGAATGATTCGATTTGCTCCGAATTTTGTACACCGGTTTATTATGTTAAGGAACTTCCCTGATTAGTTTTGGGGTTCATTGGTTAAGGGTAAAGGGGGAAAAGGGAGGTTAGCCCGCCCCTCTTAATTTAGATAAATGGGTTTTTCATGCAGAATGATTCGATTTGCTCCGAAGTTGGTATACCGGTTTATTATGTTAAGGAGCTTTTCTGATTCGTTTTGGCGATTAATTGGTTAAGGATAAAGGGGGTTAGTCCACCCCCTTAATTTAGATAATGGTTTTTTTTTGCAAGATTATTCGATTTGCTTCAAATTTGGTATACCGGTTTATTATGATAAGGAGCTTCCCTGATTATATTTGGAGGTTTACTGGTGAAGTATAAAGGGGGAAACGGGGGCTAATTCCCCTTCACTTATTTTTTGAGTGGCATTATTCTTTAAAATAAGAGTATAATATACAATTAGTGTGAATAGTCTGTGAGCTCAATGCCATCAGTTTAGCTGGGCACTTTTCTTTTTTATTTAGCTCACAGGCTATCAAAGCCTGAGAGCTAATGTGCCCGCCCGTTCTGTATGTATGTACGTACGTACGTATGTACGTAACGCGATAACTCTTGATAGAAACATCCGATTTGCTTCAAAAATTTTTCCTAGGTTCATTGTGATAAGGCGCTTCCCTGATTAGTTTTGGGAGTTCATTGGTTAAGGATAAAGGGGGGAAAACGGGGTTAGTCCACCCCCCTTAATTCAGAAAAATGGGTTTTTCATGCAGAATCATTCGATTTGCTCCGAATTTGGTATACCGGTTTATTATGTTAAGGAACATCCTTGATTAGTTTTGGGAGTTCATTGGTTAAGGATAAAGGGGGAAAAGGGGGGTTAGTCCACTCCCTTAATTCAGATAAATGGGTTTTTCATGCAGAATCATTCGATTTGCTCCGAATTTTGTATACCGGTTTATTATGTTAAAGAACTTCCCTGATTAGTTTTGGGAGTTCATTGGTTTAGGAAAAAGGTGGTAAACGGAGTTAGTCCACCCCCCCCCCCCCCGTTAATGCAGATAAATGGTATTTTCATGCAGAATTATTCGATTTGCCCCGAATTTGGTATACCGGTTTATTATGTTAAGGAACTTCCCTGATTAATTTTGGGGGTTCATTGGTTAAGGATAAAGGGGGGTTAATCCACCCCCCTTAATTCAGATAAATGTGTTTTTCATGCAGAATGATTCGATTTGCTCCGAATTTGGTATACAGGTTTATTATGTTAAGGAACTTCCCTGATTAGTTTTGGGGGTTCATTGGTTAAGGGTAAAGGGGGAAAAGGCCCCCCTTTTCCCTTAGCCCGCCCCTCTTAATTTAGATAAATGGGTTTTTCATGCAGAATGATTCGATTTGCTCCGAAGTTGGTATACCGGTTTATTATGTTAAGGAGCTTCCCTGATTCGTTTTGGCGATTCATTGGTTAAGGATAAAGGGGGGCTAGTCCACCCCCTTAATTTAGATAAATTTTTTTTTTTTTTTGCAAGATTATTCGATTTGCTCCAAATTTGGTATAGCGGTTTATTATGATAAGGAGCTTCCCTGATTAGATTTGGAGGTTCACTGGTTAAGTATAAAGAGGGAAACGAGCGCTAATTCCCCTTCACTTATTTTTTTGAGTGGCATTATTCTTTAAAATAAGAGTATAATATACAATTAGTGTGAATAGTCTGTGACTCAATGCCATCAGTTTAGCTGGGCACTTTTCTTTTTTATCTATTGTTTAAGTGCATCTGAGGTTTTGTAAGTAACACTTTAAGATACGTATTTTAATAATATGTAATAATAACACTAAAATTGTTTTAAATTTGAAAGAAAAAAAAATATTTATCATCGTAAATGTGTTTGTTTTTTATTATTCAGTACTTATGCTGTATGGATAATTAATGCTAATTAATGGTATTTTCGTGTGCTATTTGGCAATAATAATAATACTGCGTGCAATAACAATCAGTCACGTAGCCAAGGTTTCCTTTCTAAGAGTGCCGAAAATTTTCTATTTGAATGGAAAATCTGTTTTACTTTATCATAAACAAGAACATTTTCGCTAGAACACATTGCAATGGGAAGGGTTTAAACTTTGAAGTATACGGGTAATAATAGGTGGGAAATCAATTTGCGACAAATAACGCTGATAAATTCAGGTTCTTTTTCTCTCATTTTTTTTTTAATCAATAAAAGTTAAATCTAAAACTTTGTTAAAATAGATCAGTAAAAAAAGGGAGGTGTGGGGGGAATGGATTAAAACCCCTGCAAAAGCTCTAATGTCAGTATTAATAAATATAGATGCAATACTAGATACGCATAATAATGAGATAAATATGGTAAGGGATGGGATAATATGGAAATTTTTGTTCATTATTTTATTTGCTTTTGCATTAAATGGTTTTAAGAGTGACATTTGAAAATTGATATCTCACTTAAAATGAAAAACATTTTCTTTAAGATACTATTTTTCCTGAAAAACTTTTGAAATTTATACAGTTAAAACAATGTTTAGCAGACGCTTTGCATGCTGTTGTAAATTAAATTGCGAATTGTATGTTATGGTTGCAATAGATTTAAAATATAATCTTTAAATTGTTTTTTATTTTACTGTTAAAGTGCAAACCAAATAAGCAATAGCGTGACTTTACACCAAAAATGGTGGCAACTAAGTTGCCACTAAAAGTGGTGTTTGTTTACAATATTTGATGGCTGGTGGCTCTTTACACCAATTTACAAGTGGAATTTCATTACACCGCTTGGGGTGGCAACTAAGTTGCTTCTTTTATCTTTTGGAAATCTTTTTTACAGTGTTCGAAAATCTATCCCTTCAAAAACTCAGGCAAGTGTGTAAATGTAGAAAAATGTATGGTTTATCCAAATTGACGTGTTTTTGTGAATTTAAACATTTTTCATATTACACAGAAATATGTGTACTTTGAATATTACGTAGAAATGTGTGTGAATAATGTGTATTTGTAATGTGTAAAAAACATGCAGAATATTACGAAGAAATAAGTGTAATAATATTACTCAGTGTAAAAACAGAATATTACACAGTTTTATTTGTGCTTATGTGCACTCACTAAATAACGATATTTGAAAAAGTGGCTTATGTAATCGTAGCTGAATTGTCAAAGTGGTGCTCTGTGAAGTCTAAGTCCCTATACCGTTCTTGGTAAGTGCTGCGTGTCTGTAGATTGAGTTAAATAAATAATTTTTGAAATTGGTGTAAATGTAATTTAAAAAAGTGATAATTGAAATTCATAAGAAAAATTTTTGATGAATAAGGAAATAGTACTATCGTCTATTGATTAACAGTATAATTTCTGCATTCTAACGAATTTTTTTTACAATGTATTTATTCCGATCACACAGCTTCTTTGCATAAATTGTGACTATACTACAAAACAATTAAAGGATATTTGAAGTTTTATATAAAATAAAGATATAAACGAAATTTTTTTTTTGCCGAAAATAGAAGAAGAGAATCACAAATGCAAATTTTTCTGGTTTTCAAACTGTGGAGTATGCAAATTTTGAATTCGACGTCAAAAACGTCGCTTCAGCGGCAGCGAATGAAATTTGACTTTCAACTTGATAAAAGAGAATGAAGACAAGGATGATCGGCATTCAGTGATTGCTTTGTTTCGATGAGTACGATGTCTCAGCGAAGTCATTTGATAGATTGTGAAGCTTTGAGAATTGTTGGTAGGTTAGAAGGGGGCCAAACTCAAGCCGAAGTAGCGCAAGTCAATGGAGTGTCACAAAGTGTCATTTCCAGGATATGGAACCGTTTTTTGGAGAGTGGATGTGCAGGCCGAAGACCAGGGCAAGGTCGTAGACGAGTAACAACGCCCAATGAAGATCGGTATTTAGCGTTAACAGCTCGGAGACACCGAACCATGAACGCTACTCTTCTCCAACAACACCTTCGCTCGGCTACAGGCACCACGATTTCAACTCAGACTGTCCGAAACCGGCTCCATGCTGTAGGTCTGTATGCTCGCCGACCGATGGTATGTGTTAGATTAACATTAAGGCATCGTCGCGACCGCAGGGAGTGGGCAACCGAGCATGTCAACTGGAGGAGAAATGAATGGAGCAATATTCTGTTTTCTGACGAGTCCCGTTTTTCTGTGCATCCGGATAATAGGCGTATTTTCATCTGGAGGGACCATGGCAGTAGGAATAATCCTGCGTTCGTGCACGAAAGTGTCAGATTTGGCGGTGGAGGAGTGTTGGTGTATTGTGGCATCTCCATTGACGGGCGCACTGACCTCTACATCATTCGAGATGGAGCTCTGACTGGTCGCCGATATAGGGATGAGATCCTCAGACCTATTGTAGTCCCTTACGCTGCAGCAATCGGAGATAACTTCATTTTAATGGACGATAACTGCAGGCCACATCGTGCAAACCTGGTGGAGGATTTCCTTTTCGAGGAAGGAATCGTTCGAATGGAATGGCCAGCGTGTTCTCCAGACATGAATCCAATCGAGCACATTTGGGACGCTCTAGGAAGACGAGTTTCTGGCCGCCAACAACCCCCACAAACTCTCCAAGAACTGGAAAGAGCTCTTTTGGAAGAGTGGGGCAGAATACCCCAACTCGTCATTAAAAGCCTCATTGAGTCCATGCCTCAAAGGTGTTCAACGTTGCTGGCCGCCCGTGGAAACCATACCCCCTACTGAAAATGATTTTCTTTGAAGAAAACACCTTTTCTTATTCTTTTTTTCTCATATGCACAAATTGTGTTTTTTTCCTTTAGTACACAAATGCGCAATAAAATGCATTTTTTTCTGCCAAACATGTGTAATTTATTCTCATATAACCTACTATGTCTGTCGACCATGTATCAATCAGCTAAACAGTTTACCAGATACAAAATCCACCTAAAACTGCAATATCCTTTAATTGTTTTGAGCAGTGTATTTTAGGACTCCAAAACATCTCTAACAATAAGATAGAATGCAAGTAAATACAATTTCAAACGATCCGATTTATTGTATCTTGTGAATATTATGATCCGTTTTGTGGTCTTAAAACAAATCTCTTAGAAAGAGAACAAACACACCAAGTACATAAGGTTAAGCCCCAAACTATAAAGTTAAGCTCTGAAATCTGTCGTTTTTGTATATCACACTAAATTATGTGTACACATGTACAATTTACACATTAAACCGTGTATTCCAGAAAGTCATCTGATAATTTTTTACACATTTCAGCAGTTTAAAGTGTTGTCATTAAAATAGGACCATATATACCGGGTGTTTCAAAAGCTCGGTGCGAAAGTAAAGCGCGATAAAAAAAAAGATCTATGGGTCGGAGAAACAGACGGTTTGCATATAAATATTCAGCGTGGTACGCGATTTTGTATGATACCAACAAAAAATAGTTCAAAATTTTGACAATAGAGGGCGCTATTACAAATAATTCATGGAGTCATTCCATATTACTCACACAACGCAAGATTTGGATACAAAAATATTAGAGAACGCTGCATATACAATTTTTTGTATCCAAATCTTACGTTCTGTAAGCAATGCGGCCATAGCATTATCTGCTGTAGCGCCCTCTATTGTCGAGATTTTGAACTAATTTGTTTGTTGGTGTCATGCAAAATCCCGTATCATGCTGAATATTTATCTGCAAACCGTATGTCTCTCCGACCCATAGATCTCTTTTTTTTTTTTTTAATCGCGTTTTACTTTTGCACCGAACTTTTGAAACACCCGGTATTTTGGAAATTGGTACACCAGGCGTGTATTTGGCAATTTACATGCCACTTTTACGCATATAAGCAAATCGTTTTTGTATCATCATCATAACCTGTTTTAATATGTAAATTTAACTATTTTTTAAAGTCCATCTACTGCATGCATATTCACAAAAATAAACAGAGATTTTAATAAAACTTTGTGATAAATATTATATATTCGCAGAATTTTCTCTTGCCTTCCTAACTGCATATTCTAAATTTCTTTTCATAAGTTCGATGACAACCGATGAATTATTAGATTTGAACACGCAAATATTAAATCTTTCCGAAATTTAGATAAAACATATATGGCAATATTTGTAAGTTTTATCAGGATTGTGAATATAAAGTATATATGTACATGGCTTCTGCGAAATTAACGAAACAATTTGTTTGTTATAATTAATAAATAATCTGCTAATAACGTGATGAGAATTGCGCAAGCACTGAATATTATAAATAAAAATCCTGAAGATAACACTAAAACATATATGTATATGATCACAGAAGAAAATTGTAAAAAATTACTGACGTCGTCCAAACGACACGCTTTCTTTTTTTCTTTTTCCTTTTTTTAAAATTTCCTTTTAAGAGATCTAACCGTGAATTATACATATTACGGAAATATTTAGTTAAATTTTCTTTAAAATCCATCAGACAAATTTTTAAATCGATCACTTTTTAAAATCTGTCTCTCTTTTTTTTTTTAATTTATTTTCTTTAACGAATCACACTTAGAAGTCGGTATAAACTGTCTAACAGTGGTTTCAAAAACACGTTTCACAGAAATAGTATGACATTCTAGTATTTAACTAACGCAACATGTTGAGTAACAATCATACTACAGTTATTTATTTATTTTCTACTCTCTTCTGTGTTCATGAGAAGAAAGTAATGAGATTCTGGAAAATTTTCAATCGTGAGTTTTCTCAAATTTTGACAATGCTAATGAATGTTTAATCATATTTGAAAGAATCATAATTTGTTTTATTTTTCAAAAATTAATAATATTTAATCCTGAAAATACAGTTTTGAACGATGTTTCGTATTTGTTTACAAATCCACCCGTCTTAAGGGATCACGCATTTCGAGAAAACAGTTTCTCTTACCCATTTTCTCACAATATCGAATTTCAGAATCTATTTTGCAGGTGGTTGCTTCTGGAATATAGCTCTTATTAATTCCTGAAATCAATCTTCTTGCAGGTTACGTTCAAAGTGCACTATTACTGTATTAAATCGTATTAAAAAATATATTGCGATTATCATTTTTTATTTATAATTTATTTTATATGATATATTTTTTAAACTATATTTTTAGGATTTCTATAGTGAATTCGCAACGAATATTCGTAAATTAATTAATATTGAACTATTACCATATTGAATCGTATTAAAAAAATTGGTCTCATTATTTTTTATTTATAATTTATTTTTGCATTTTTAGTCTTTAAAAAGTTTCATTGCTGCAGTAGCACATCGATTTGGTATATTATTGCGAGTGTTTATTGGCACATAATTAAATCCATTGTTTTTTCGATTCTCGTACTCGATTCAGAAAATAATTGGCGATTTATCACCTGTGGTGGGCTAACGTGAAATTCAAAAACTTTTCAAAACTTCACTCATTTCTTTTCTAGAAACTGCCTTACATATAAAATGTTGTAGACCAAGTTTGGAAGTTTAGCCTCTTTTTTCTTCAGAAATTACGAATTCTTGCGGGAAACTCCGAAATTTGCTACGTTAGATAATCACGAATTAGTTGTTATTAAAAAAAAAAAAAAATTATTACTCGAAAATTCTGGTGTTCATTTGGAATTTCTGAATAAAAAAGGAGGCGAAATTGGCAACCCTTTTACTGAGTCAAAAAAAAAAAAAATAAAATAAAAAACCGCTATACAGCTACTGTATCTGCTGTAAATAATCATTTCTTAGCAATAACGTCTACTACTAAATGCTACATATTACAGGGTGTCGTGAATATGATTTGATTTTCGAAAGATGTTTATCTGGCTAATGTGTGTTACATAATTTTTTTGTGAGTGTAACTAATGCTCGATTTTCATGAAATTTCGTATTTAGTTCGTCTTTGACACAGATTGATGCTGTTTAGATTTTGGTGTATATTCATCAATAAATAAAGTTGTTGTGGGCTCAGCCTTGCTTTTTCTAGCATGCTGTTCCTTTTGCACTGAAGAAGAATCTCGCTAGTAGATTCGAAACAGCTGTTTGCTGCTTTTCATATATTATTTGTGCATTTTAAACGTTGGTTTTTCTGCTTTTTAATAAAGTTGTTGTGTCGCACTATATTTCAAGATCTGAGTGACATCCATGTGTCGTCATTTGTGGGATGTAATGGTATCAAACAATGTGTAAGATGCTTACTGTAAAAAACAAAACAATGCTGATTGAATTTTAGTTTTGATTGAATTTCAGTTTCTACATGAGATAGTGTAAGGTAACTTGATATTACTCGATCCGACCCACGCAAAGTTTTCCCGAAAAATCGAACTTTTTGAATATTTAACAGTCGTATGTGCTGGAACGCTCTATGCACATTGATTAAATTAGAATAAAATTTATTAATTAAAAAAATATTTAATTCCAGCATAAAGAAAAAATTAGGAAATTGGAATGGACATTATCCGCTGATCTGAGTTCGAGGCTATAAAAATCACATGATTGGGGAAAGCAAACCGGCATGGTTCCATAGTAAAATATGGTGAAATTTCTTTTAGTTGCCTGAAAGTAAATTATTTCACAATGTGCCCAAGTACTGTGCGGCGTATAGCTGTACGTGTACAACTGTTCATTTAATTCGTTTATAGACAAAAAAGTATTTCTTTCCATAAGTTTATGGGAATACCAAAGGCAAAAGTTCCGTAATCCGGTTTTGCAGCCAATTGGCATATATTAGTCAGCATCGGTTGGCGCAAATTTAATTTAATTTTTGTAACCAGTGTTTCGAGTGGATATGTGTGTGCACGTGCAGCATACATTTCCATTGGAAATTAAAATTTTTACTCCATTTTTATACAGCCTCAATTTTCAAAATTAAATGTATAAGCTACGTTTATGTAATTTACTCTTGAATATAGAAATTTGCTTCCATAACTGCTCTCATCTTTTTAAAACAACATTATTTCAAACATAGCAAGCTTATACTTTTTGGCGTTAAATCACATTGTTTGGCGACAAAAATTGAATCGAAAACGTAAATAAACAAGTAACAAGTATAGCAAATACAGTTACTTTTACAGTTACATATGCTAATATCTACTGTAAGTCACATGATGGGGAAGTGTTACGTCAGACGGATAATGTCCATTCAGCAAGTGTATATGCCGTGAGAGTTCCTATAGTTAATGAGCACCATGGTTCTGGACTCTGGTAGTGCAATTTAAAGTTAAATTACTATTGAATTAATTAAATTGCTAAAGTTAAAATTAAATGCGTTGCGTGATTTCGTGGTACAAGAAGTCTTATGAATCTCACAGGGATCATAGGTGATCATGAAGAGTTTTAGTTTAATTAATAATTCGGCCAATAATTTACAATCCACACTGTGATAAAATTACGAATTCCTAAAATAACAAAATAGTAAATTAGACTTAAAGCAGAAAATAAGTAAAGCAAAATAATACAAATAAAGAGTTTATTTACATATATTTACATGTTAAGAATTTTTGAAAATTGAAATAGCCTGAAAACATCAGGCTGAAATGAACTCTTTAAGATATTTTACAATTTAAAGTTAAGAATAATTATATTCTCACATATGGTAATTGAATAAATGATAGTAAGAATAGCGCTATTCTCACTCCACAATTATGTTGTTCAAACGTTGCAATTTTAATAATGTTCAAAGAACTGTTAAAAATAATGTTGATACCTTGATGATAACCTTGATGATAACTGAGTTCTGGGTCCTATCCTTGACATTTCCTGGTTCGTCCATGCTGAAGTATCCGTTTATGGTGAGGAGTATATTTTTTTAATCAGGTTATAAGCGCATGATCCAGAAATTACCTCAAAGGGTAATCGGCCAGATATTATGGCTCAAAGACTCAAAGATTCAAAATATCGGAAGTTATTCTTCCTTCAAAAGAAAACATAGTTATTTAAGCAATATATATTATCACAAGCATGTTGATCTCTCTAAATTTTTTTCTTAACTGAACTGAAAAAAAAGTCTTTTCTCTGAAAGACAGAGTGAAGTATACTCTGCATCCTTCATCCGATAGAAAAATATTTTTTTTCTATTGGATGGTGTGATAATTATATGTGTGTATATCCACCCACAGAATTACAATGCATGCATAATTCCTTGAAATTTGCATATTTACTCTGCCCACATGATGTGTGACCTACGTGTCTTCTTTCCCGAATATTTATTACTTCCTCTTGTCATCTCCTTATTGGGGTTCAACAGTTGATTCCTTTTTAGGTGACAGAGGTATTTTTAATTGTAGGACATTAATGTAATCTGAAAATACTTTCCCGAAATCCTTCTTTTTTTTATTACAAAAATCCTCCTTCTTTTATTACAATGTCACTATAAAGTATTAATTATTTTGTAGTCTAATTCTTGTATAAGTTGCAGGTATATTGAAAGGTGGGAATTGTATTATAACATCCATCAATATGCCCCCTTAATATCTCAAGGCATTAAGATTTCATTATTTTTTTCGATAGCAAAGTATAATTTATTTCCTTTTACTTAAATTATGTTTACATGCATGACATAATATTAACCATGTAGGCAAGGTACAGTTAATTTAATTAAAAAAAATTAATTTAGGTATGCGCAATGCGTCCACCATTGGAACACAAGTACAATGTATGAAGCATCGGTGCCGAAGGTCGACGTATTCGTCATACTTAACGTGATTTTCTTATTAAAATTAGCTGCACTTTGCTTTCGCGTGAGTTTTATTAATAAATGTGCATCCCCTTATAATGCCACTCCTCTGCATCCAATTAGCAATATAGTTAAACTGATGGTACGATAGAAATAATTATAGTAAAGTGGGGACAGATGCCGCAGTTTTACTTTTCTTCTTTTAAAATGCACAATAAAGCAAAAAACAACAAACTAAGTACCAGAAATCATTAATCAAACCCTTTAGAATCAAATTTCTATGTTAAACAAGTTAAAGCCCTCTTAATAAAGCAGGCATAAGTATTTTCCCAAACGTCCTTTTTTAACATCATTTTTTATGTGCTGGATAAGATGCCACATGGGGTGTGGTACAGATGCCGCATGGAAAAAAAGTTATGCTGTTTTTTTTCAAGTAAATCACATTTTTATTTCCTCAAACTACTTAAAATGAAAATAAATAACTGTAAACTTACATAAATTATATATATCACTAAATTGTGAAAAGTTTAACGAAATTACAAAAGTGCAGGCTCAAAAAATAAAACTTAAGGCATAAAAAGAAAAAAACATTTGGCTGAAAACAATAGACAGCATAATTACAAAAAGATATAAACCACTTGTTTATATCCAGGCGCCCATTGTAGCTTGCTCTTAAGTACTAGCTCCATTCATTTTAGGCCGTAGTCTTTTTATTTTTGGCTTTTCTTCTCATTTTTTTTTTGTTTCGTATATCTATTCGCCCACAATCACCACACTTTCCGTTACAAGAGTAAAGTAAGCATGTTTCATGCAGCCACCGATTGCATGTTATGCCGTGAATCCAGGCCGCTTTATACTTTGTTTCTTCATATGACTCCAGACACTCAGCACATTCAGAGTCATCAAATTCCAATCCTATACTGCCTTCAGAATCCATAAGAAGAATACTTTCGTCACTGTCGGAAGATGACTCACATTTCAGTTTTTTCCTCAAGTAAGGTGTTTTCAAGTTGATCTTTCCCTTCCCCTTTTTACACATTTTACTTCCACCAAGCTGTCGTTTGACGCTTTCTTGCTTCTTTTGCTTTTTATTTCCTTCTTCTTTTTTCTTGTTTATAAAATCTGTGCTTGTAATATTTGCAGCCTTTTGCTTTCTCTTACTTGGCTGTATTTTGACCATTGGGGTAGGAGACATTTTGTTTAATAGTTTAGATGGTGAGAATTGTAATCGGCCTACCGTTTCCTTATTCATACTTGGTACTGTTGCTGAGAATATTTTGATAAGTAGCAGAATGCGCTATTATACATTCATTTAAATGTAAGTTCTACTTAAATCGCAGTGATGAATTTATTGAACCAAAAAACAAAAATATATTTTGCGGCATCTGTCCCTCAACCTCGGTGCGGCATCTGTCCCAAAGTGGTGGGTAAGATCCGCGTTGCCATTTTGTGTCATGTGAGCGACGCGAGAGAAAGACAAGCACATGTCTGTATTCTACGAGGGTCTAGTCTACAGTTGCAATCGGTTTTGGGATGAAATCTCTGTTTATTTTGCTTAAAATATGTTATAAAACTTTATTAGAATAATTTTAGCAACTTACCATGCAGTTTTGAACCATAAAAAACGGCATAAATATGTAAATACTGACAATTAAGCGGTGGAAACGCATACAACACAGCAGACATCACTTAGGCACACAACGAAATTCTTAATTTGGCCTAGGGAGCGCTAGTGTCGCCAATACAATCTCTGCGGCATCTGTCCCACCGCGGCGTCTGTCCTCACTTTACTATACATATAAGGGCTTCTAATAGAGATTCTTTTACATCTAAGACAACATTTTATACTAATTTGAGTACTCTCTTAAACTTTGTAAACGACTTTTGTTCTCGTATTTTGCACCGTTTTGGCGATAATGATTCTAACCAGTGTTGAATTCAGACACTTTTTTCCGGGAGGGATTTTTGCGTCTCTGGAGGGACATTATAGAGTTCCGGCGAGAAAATTGCCCTTTTTGACCATTTAAAACACAAAATCTCAAATCTTCCGGGGGGGACATCTCATTGCTCCGTGGGGGGATGTCCCCCCCGGGCCACCCCCTGAAATCTACACTGATTCTAACTCCGACGTTTGAAGCTAGGTGACGCTGTAAGTGGCCTCACTGCGTAGTACATAGCCACTTTATTATACATAGACTATAACTGTTGTTCATGACTATGACTGAGTACTCTATATATTTTCGATTCATATAAAGTTTTAAATTCACATTTTAACCAACTTATTAAAATATTGGTCAACTTTCAGACTTTTAAAATGCATCCTATGTTATTTTTAAAAATATCTTTAGTACAGTAGGAACAACTCTGAGTTAATTATATATTTTTAATTATGAGACAACAAAATTTATATCAGCTAGTAAAACATTAACCCTTAAATGCGCGATTTTCTATTTTGTTTCGAAAAAAGAAATTTTATTCTCTGAAAAATGAAAATCGAAATGAATGATCGAAAAATGATTCTCTGAAAGGTTTATTACACGGGAAAAATCTCTCTATTCTAAAAAAAAGTAACTACCGCTGTCACCGCCGCCGCCGCCGCCGCCGCCGGTTTTGATTTTTTTGTGACCGGAGGCCTTTCTTCGTTAATATTAACAAAAATAATGCATACAAAAATATGAAAATCGGTGGTTTTATACAAAAATGTTTGATAAACACGCTGATGCAGACAGTTTTTAAATCGAAGGATTATTTTAAGAGTTATTTAATGCTAAAGTTGGACAAAATCGTTCCACTAAAAAAGTTTTATAGCAGCAAAAACTAGACATGACAGTGTAATCATTTTTAGATCATTTTATGCGTTAGAATTTGCCGGAGTGCAGATTGCATTAATTTTTTTATTTTTACTCATTTTTTCAGGTTTTATTTCTATTTTAAATTCAAATTTTCAGCATTTCTAGAGATATTTTTTACAGATTTCAGAAAATTGTACTAATTTAAACTGTTGCCAACTGTATAAAAAGCGCAAGTAATAATGTTTGCTTCAAATTAAAAAGTTATTTACACGTGACTATTATAAACAGGAAAAAAACTTTCAAATTAAAATTAAATAATTACATATAAAAAGCAGGAACTTATTAAAAATTACGTCATAAAAAGTATACACGTGAATTTCAAAAGAGAAAGGATATTGTAAAATAATAAATTCATTAACATGCGTTAGAAGTCTTAGGAGAAATTACGTGATATTTACGTCACATTATAGTTATTACATAAAATAAACACAAAATAATATTGCAAAAAAGTTTAAATTTAGAAATTGCGCTAGACATTTATTTGATAATTTGAGAATTAATTTAAAATGTCTCATTTAAAAGAACTTTCTTTTCGCTTTGTTAAAAAATACCAGGAGATAAAGACTCTCTTTACTTAATTCCTTTTATATTAGCTTATTTTGAAATGTTGTTACACGTGTATACGTCATCAAGTTATTTTTATTTCGACGTTTTATTTGTGTTTTTATTAATGTTGTACGAATTTATTTGTACTTTCGTTATTTAAAATAAAAATTATATCAATTTGTATAATTTGGCGAGTGGTTTGGCGATTTATATAATTTGGCGAAATTGGTCGACAGGATAATCAAGTAGTACCGCAGCGGATTTGGCGTTAAAATTCCCCAATCAAAGAGAAATGAATAGAAATTCGTTTATAGGGAGATCGCCACTGTTTTGTAAATTCTAATTCAATCTTTCAAAATCTTTTTAAAGCCGATCAAATTAGCGTGCATTTAGAGTCTGCGGGTGTCTGGACGGGGGTTGGCGAGCGTAGCTCGTAGGGGGCCGAGCCCCCTAGTACTGAAAAAAATCAGAGGTACATTTTTCATATAATACGTCAATCTTTTCTTCTGTTGCACATCTGCAATTATAAGTAAAAACTATTGTAGTGTGGCTGTTTTACGTTAAAATACTGCAAATTAGTAAATATTTTAATAAGTGTGTCTCCAAATACCTTATTTTATATATTTATTTTATAAAACTTAACCTTTTATCCTTTAATACCCATGATAGAATACTTTCTAGAAATTACATAGTTCAGAGAATCTGACATTACACCAGAAAGTTTCCATGGTTAATTTCGTTTAATTTCAATACAGAATGTCTATTGTTAATTAAAGTAAATATTGCTATTTTCATTTTCTGGGATGAATTAGGTATGTACGAATAAAAAAATCTATTTAAATTCAAAACACCGTTGTTTGCACATATGCAAAGCTGCGCACTAAAGGGTTAAGTCAAAAAAAAAAATTCTTAAATAACATCATAAAAGTAAGATAATTTCTTCACTTTACTGTATATCAAACCAGTTGTTCAATGTTTTATATAGCAGTAAAACACGATTGCTTTTATTTTACTTTACTGGATAAAATTTTATAGCCATATTGAGATTTAAGTTTCTTTAAACAATTTTAAATATTTATAAAATAAAATGTTTTGTTTGGTGTTATCTTGATTTACTTGTTCAAATTTTATTGTTTCCTTCTTTAGAGATGGTTGAATGCAATATACATAAGTGGAAATTTTTCAGTATTTTTTAACTTAACTAGGGGGCTCGGCCCCCTACGAGCTACGCTCGCCAACCCCCGTCCAGACACCGTAGACTCTACATGCACGCTAATTTGGTCGGCTTTAAAAAGATTTCGAAAGATTGAATTATAATTTAAAAAACAGTGGCGATCTCTCTATAAACGGATTTCTATTCATTTCTCTTTGATTGGGGAATTTTAACGCCAAATCCGTTGCGGTACTACTTGATTATCCCGTCGACCCATTTCGCCAAATTATATAAATCGCCAAACCACTCGCCAATTTATACAAATTGACATAATTTTTATTTTAAATAACGGAAGAACAAATAAATTAGTACAACATTAATAAAAATACAAATAAAACGTCGAAATAAAAATAACTTGATGACGTAGACACGTGTAACAACATTTCAAAATAAGCTAATATAAAAGGAATTAAGTAAACAGAGTCTTTGTCTCCTGGTATTTTTTAACAAAGTGAAAAGAAAGTTCTTTTAAATGAGACATTTTAAATTAATCGTTTTTAATCTGACGTAATTTTGACCAAACTATTCTTTCTCTTTTTAATATTCACGTGAAAATACTTGTGTTAGAAATTAAATATTATTTGCGCTTTCCTAACAAAAATAGTTGAAAAGTATCCTCTTAAAATATCAAATAAATGTCTAGCGCAATTTCTAAATTTAAACCGTTTTGCAATATTATTTTGTGTTCATTTTATGTAATAACTGTAATGTGACGTATATATGACGTAATTTCTCCTATTTAAGACTTCTAACGCATGTTAATAAATTTATTGCTTTACAAATTCCTTTCTCTCTTAAAATTCAGGTGTAATTATAGTTTTTATGACATAATTTTTTAATAAGTTCCTGCTTTTTGTACACAATTATTTAATTCAAATTCCAAATGTTTTTTACCGTTTATAATAGTCACGTGTAAATAATTTTTTAATTTATTCACACGTATAAATATTTTTTTTTGAAGCAAATATTATTGCTTCCGCTGTTTATACAGTTGGCAACAGTTTAAATTAATATCACTTTCTAAAATGTTAAAAATATCTCTCGAAATGCTGAAAATCTGAATTTAAAATAGAAATAAAACCTCAATAAATTAGCCAAAATAAAAAAATTAATGCAATCTGCACTCCGGCAAATTCTAACGCATAAAATGATCTAAAAATGATTAAATTCCTATGAACAGTTTTTGCTCCTATAAAACTTTTTTAGTGGAACGATTTTGTCCAACTTTAGCTTTAAATATCTCTTAAAATAATTCTTCGATCTGAAAACTGACTGCATCAGCGTGTTTATCAAACATTTCTGTATAATACTACCGATTTTCATATTTTTGTATGCATTATTTTTCTTAATATTAACGAAGAAAGACCTCCGGTCACAAAAAATTCAAAACCGGCGGCGGCGGCGGCGGCGGCGGCGGTGACAGCGGTAGTTACTTTTTTTTAGAATAGAGAGAAACTTCCAAGAATGAGAATACGCGGTGCATAATTTTCGAGTCATATACGCCATATTTTCGACATAAAATAGTGCATATTATTTAGTATATTTGCAGTAATGATTTTCTGCTTTCTTCTATATTTATAATAATAAACTTGTTTAATAATAATAAAAATATATTATTGGCTTCCCATTGATTCATTTAAAAAAAAATAAAAATTAATATATACTAAGATATTGAAACGGTATGAAAAATATAAGAAAAGCTTATTTCTTCTTCAATTGTAAAATATGAAGTAACTGAGAATTTTTTTTATTTACCTTCAAAAGGAAATATATTTGCATAACGTCTTGCCTTTTTTTTTTTTTTTTTTTTTTTTCCTATAAGTAAGAAATTATGACATCGTTGTGGATTTGTGAAAGACATGTACTGAAAGAACAAATAATTTAACTAAACTTTTACTAATGTATTATATGTATTAACTAATGTATTAACTAAACTTTTACTATATACTTCTAAAATGTATAATTTATATCGACTTTTGATTGAAAAATAAAACGAAATGCATTATAACTGAAATAAATCAATTGGCACTCAAAAGAAAAGTTACGAAATAATAATAAAAAAGATTT
Source organism: Maratus speciosus (assembly GCA_963932465.1). Lineage (NCBI taxonomy): Eukaryota > Metazoa > Arthropoda > Arachnida > Araneae > Salticidae > Maratus > Maratus speciosus. The sequence goes on from OZ010789.1 coordinate 468,108,583, forward strand.
CCCGAAATAAAACAAAAATATTTTTTAAAAGTTCCTTTATGAACGTATTTTTCAATTTTGCAGAGTAAATATTAATTATTTGCTTTAATGCAAGCAGACATACATGTTTCTGCAAATTGAACGCGTTTTGAATATTCATTGATTTTCTTTTTCATTGTTTGATCATGTATTTCATTATTCTGGCAATAGAAATATTTTATTCCTGTGAATACACAATCGCTCGAGGAAAAATAAAACATTTTCATAAAATAAATGTAATACTAGTCAAAAGCTGTCAAATGTGTGATGATTTTACTTCTTTTATTTAAAAAATGTGAAACCATTTATCCTTAAAATTTATTTTTAGTTTAAAAAACAAAAGTACAACATTTATCACAAGAAGCCTCCAAAAATATAAGGTACATCCACTTTGACTTATACATTCAATACTTTAAAGAATGGTCATCCAAAAACTGCAATAACGCTGTGCTACGACATTAGAATAATTTGGTCTTACATAATTTTTGAAAATTGTGTTTATGATGTTAGGACCTAATCCACAGCGCATTTTTTTTCAAGACTAAACGCAAAATTTCAAGGCTTTTAGTTTGAAGCTATTTTAATAATGATCTAAGCCTTTTTAGGTAAATCTAGTTATTAAAATTTACATCCACCATCCAAAGATGAAATCCATATTATTAAATCAAGTCACATTTATTCAGAAGTAAGTGCAAAATTTGAAGGCTTTTAAGTTGACACAAATTTTAATATTATTCCAAGTCTTTTCCCTGTTTATATATTGACTGATAATTCGAAAGTTGTTCATGTATGATTTATAGCTTGAATTAACAAAATATTATGGCAGCATTTTTTTTTTCAGGGAAAAGAAATGAACGCTAAACAGTAAAAAAAGCAGGCCTCACTTTTAATTCTTTTGTTAAAATAAATTATTAGCCCTGGTATGCCATTTCTTTCTCCCAGCTATTAAAGTCTCCAAAAAATAACGTTCCGTTATATAATCCAGCCGTAAAACAAAGCAGATGTTTCATTGTACGGTGAAATACTCTACTGATATTTTTAAACTTCTAAGCCTCGCACATTTTCAATTTTTATCCCGTCGTATTGGGAGAAAAAGTGCTTTTTAATGCAATTTGTTCGAAAACTGCATCTCAATTTATTTTTGGGATATTAATTTTTTTGTAGTTTTGGGCGTCTTTGTTTACTTTTGGCAACTCAAGTACTCTATTTCTGTAGAAAGTAAAGAAAAAAAGAGTTGGAAAATAGTAATTATATCTTTTTGTTGTCATTTTTCCATAACTACTGAAAAAAATGTAATTAAAATTGGCGCTGTTTTGAAAAAAAAAATAAATGGATGATGTCTGATAAAACATGGAGCTATTATAAACTATAGTTAATTTAATTATCTATATTACAAACAAATGAAGGTATATGAATCATAAGATAGCCGTTTTTTTTTTTTTTAATCCAGTTTCTTGAGTGACGACATCTGTTTTTTTTGGATTTGTGTATTATTCAGCGATAGTGACGTGTCATATGAATACTTTATTGTAGATATTTTTTAAGACTCAGTCGTAAATGTGGAATTCTTCAGAGGCCGCGAATGACGTCATTTTATATAAAATAAAAGTGTGTGTTTTAAATCTTAAAACTGAGATATGTTTTGTATTACCTATATTTTATACATATAGGGTAACTCCGGGAGAGTCGCCGCATACGGGATAGATGCCGCATCCCTTGTATTTCTTGCAATTATTGATAGATGGTCGTCAAACGCACAATATAGGTGCGCAATGAGATTATTTTAACCAGTGTATAGCGTGAATCCCATTTCGATGTTTACTTGTACAAGTACAATCCTTATTTTGACGAAAGTGGATGATTTCACCGTCCAAACTTTTAAACACGTTATGTTTAAATACTTTTCATACACTAATTACTAAATGTATGCATGATTTCGAAGTCAAAACTAAGTGTAGCGTTTGTATAGAGTACTGTGTGTATGGTTATGCCATTCCCCTTAGCGATGGCATTTAACTGTGGTGTCCGACGTCTGCACCATGCAAAATGGGATACATGCCGCACTGAAATTCCGGTATACATGCCGCAGTTTCTTTTGTACGGGATGATTAAGTGTTATTAACGTTTCCTTTTCTTTTTGCACAGGCTAACCATGTTAGGCATGTTATAAAGTTTATTAAAACCAAAGTATAAAAAGGGAAAAATAAAAAGTAAGAAGGGCAAGAAAGATGCAAGTCAAGATGATAATAATGAAAAAAATGGATTACGCGTAACGCAGATGTTCTTTGCAAGGAATGTTTAGAAAACTACTCCAAAAAAGAGGAAGTGTAATTGGCTTCGTTGCATCATGTGTCAAATGTAGTTACATAAATACTGTACTTTTTAGACACTTTTTCTGTAAATTGTAGTCTAAAAAACAACCACTCGCTGCGCAACCCGAGATATTCTCGGGAATGCATTTTTCCGTCTAATTAATAATTTTTGGTTATTCCCACCAGTTATGTTTTAGCGAAAACTTTGTCTGATTTAATCAGGGCATTTTCCCCGATTACGATATTAAAAAATTTCTGCTTTAAAGAACCGGTGATAAAAGATTAAAAATTCTGTAAAAGACGCTCATCGCGAAGAATTACTTACGCAGCGAGAGGGTAAACCCATTCGGGACCATAGGTGCATACAAGCACCTTTATAAAGAGCATACGAAATTTGTTTCTGGCACCAGTAAAAAAGAAAAGTAATATTTGCTTTCTTTAATTAGAGCATTTTTATGATTATTTAATTAAAGGTAACTTCTTTTAAAAAAGTGGTGCCAACCGAATAAAATATTTGTAAAAGCCACCGGTCCTAAAAGGATTAACAAATAAATTATTCATACACAATTTTACTTTTTTTTCTTTTCCCTCTCTAATATATTGATGTTCCGTTGTTGCTGAAATAACAATTAAAATTTAATGCAAAAAAAAAAATATGTAGATAATTTTAATAGTGAAAGTAGGCAAACAATTATTAATTTGAATCTACTAATACGTTTCATAGTACTCATATAGTTTCATTTTGTTATTACATCGTTAATTATAGTCCAAATATGAATTTTTTTTTGAATATTTTTATTTATAATTTCATTCTGTTCTTATTACAAGCGCAGCATAACTACCGCACAAGTGCGGCGTCTCAGCCTGAATGTACGGGTGACGTGCCGCAGTGTAATGTTTTAGAAAAAAATTGTTAAAAAATATTAATCATTTGTTTTCAATTTTTTTGTCGCAGTAAACTCGTTGTATATTTAACATTAAATAGCACAGCATGATTTTTTTTTTTTTTATGTCCACCATGGGACTTTATATACAAATTCAAAAAAATGTGTGTCATAAATCCCGGAATTTCCCTATATATATATATTTTTTTCATCGGGGCGATACTAAATTCTGAAAAAGCAGAATTGCTGTTTTCTAGTGTACATTTTTAAACGGCGAAGTCTTGCAGACCTGCCAACTGCTACGAAAAAATCGTAGTTGCTACGATTTGGACCTATAAACTACGATGCTACGAAAATCGGTCGTAAACTACGATTTTTTGCAAAAAAACAGAAATGTTTTTTTTTTTTTCTAGTTGCGATTTTTATCCCACGCAGCCTATTTTTCAGGCGTGATTCCATTCCGAAATTCAAAGTATTCATTTCCGAAAGTTTAAAAAAATTGGCTATTAACCCGAAAATTCGGACATTAAAGAATGCTCATGGGAAAAAAAATCTGGGCTACAAAACAAACTTTTTAATATACAACTCTCTTTATGTATATTAACCACAAGTGAATCGTGTTTCTGTAAATATTTATAGTACAGGAATTCCCTTCCTTACAAACAGGGGTGCCATTTTAAGAATCTCTGGAGGGGGGTGGTGTTCTTTGAGGGGCAAGGTTTGAAATAGTGTGCAAAATCGCACGATTTGCGCGCGGAAAAGGAAAGTCCTGCATAATGAAAAATGTGCAGTATTTCCCCCTGTAAATTCTTCCACAGACCTATGATTCTTCTGCAAGTATATTTTGAAATTTTTTGGAAGTTTGCGAATTTTTGTTTCTTGCAGAATAAAAAAATTTCCCAATTGGGAAAAAATTGTGAATATCCTGAAACGATCGCGGGAGAAAAAATCGCGAATTTCATCAAAATTTACTGCCCTGGGATAAGAAATTGGAACCAGGCTCCTTGTACAAATGTAAAAAAAAAAACGCTGTGAAACGAGAAGAAATTCTAAAAATCCTATAAAAATTTTCTGAGAAAAAAAATTACTATATTGTGTTGAAAGACTGAAACCTTATTCCTTTTACGAATATCAAAAGATGGCTGCGAAACACGAAAAACCAACCAACCAACCAACCAACCAACCTCCAGATAAATTTTAATTTTGTATGCTACGATTTCTCATTTTCAAAGGTTGGCAGGTCTGGTCTTGATAAAGCATTTTGGAAGATTTGGATATTTTGAAAGTGTTTCATAATCTATGCTTGATGCATGATTTTTCTGTCTTGTATCTGATACTCCTTTTTTTTTTTTTTTTTTTACCATCTGATTCGTTATCATGCAATCATTTTATTTCCAGAAATTTTTTTTCTCCGAGAAAGAATTTTTGAAGGGATTACGTGGTTTATTCCTATAACGAGAAATCCCAAGTAAAATTTTAACATCTGTCAAATGTTTATTTTATCGTATAATCTACACAAGAAAATAAACAGCAAGGAAAATCTGCCTTGGAAATATTTATGTTATCATATATTGTCAATGATCTATCAAAATATTACTCGTAATTTATGATTTGACATTTTACAGAGGCAATGGCAGCATTTTTGCTAGTAAATGAATAATATTATTAAGCCATGATAAATTTATATCACCAGAGATTTTTTCATCTGGACATTTGACAGGACATTTAAACAGAGATTTTTTTTATCATTACTTTAGTTCATCAGTTTCTATTTTGACTGTTTCTTTTTCTAAGAATCTATTGTTTTACAAACAGGGTGTCTTTTACATAGTGTTTTTAAAATAATGTAAAAAATATTCAGGGATGATAATAGACGTCGACAAATGTTTTTTTCATATAAAAAATATTCGGTCATCTTTTCATTCATAACAATAATGAAGATAACAGCAAAATTCAACACTAATAATAACAAGTCAAAGATAACAAGATAACAATAAACAAAAATAACAAGTCAAAGAACAAATAAACTATGTAAAGAAAAAAGGATTGCAAAAATCCTCTATCGTCTCTCATTGCTGGGGGTGGGGGGGTGGGGGCATAGTTTCAGTTTTTACTCAGCTACCTTTATCAAGAAATGCATTACTCCTCTAAATTTAGACTTTTTTGAAGCTGTTCATATCCATATATTTAAATATTCCTTGGTTAATGATTTGTCTATCGTACCATGCATCTCAACTTTCTGGGTGGATTTGTTGTGTCACGGCACTTTACTTCCGCTTTAATTTCATTGGCTGTTGGAACTTGATGGTCTTTTGGTATTGTGTTTTGACATTTGGGTTTTCACCGTACATGCAGTTGGGGAGATATTGTTTTTATAGATTTTATACACTGATAATGTGAGTCCAGGAACTCACGAAACGTATACGTCTGTTCAAACCTTATGTATTTTATTGTGTGTTTCAACGTTGTTTTTAGGTGATTTAGGTGATTTAATGAAGATATTGTAACAATATTTACAACAGACTTACTTTGCTTTTTTTGTGAAATGTGACGACATCACGAGAACTGTCGGAATTGGCCAGGATTCGCGTACAGATATTTTAAAGATAAATGTTCTCTATTTCGGAATGTATGTGACAGTACATACAATGCCGCTGTTCATATTTCAAGGAATTTCCAGCATTCCTACATATCCCACGATGTCATTCCATTTCATACAAAACAAAGTTAACCGATGCAAACCTCGCTAAAATATCTTAATTATTAAATTATGTATGAAAATCACTTAACATCATCCAAATTAAGCTAAAAATGATAAAAAATACACAATAAGAATATAAATACCTTTATTCAGATCGACGTATGTTTCATCGGTCAGATGACGGACATTCTCAAGATTTTTCTTGATACAAATATTTTCGCAAAAATTTTAAAAACAAAAAATTGGTAAATGAAATCACGAGACCACACGTTAATCAAAAAACGTGCAAACATAAAAAAAAATATTCGTGAACGTAAATTAATATATACTATTGTTTCTTATTCTGCAGAGCATCTCTTTCCAAATTTTAGTTAACTCAATGGAGTTTGAATCATTGCAAATATTCTGACTGCGTAAAAAGATTTCCATTGAGTCCCGGATAATGAATGGCAAATAAAATCTTGATGGATAAATTATTCTACTATTTTAAAAATTAATCTGTAAAGATTTTTTGCTATATAATCTGGCCAAAGCTGTAGTTCTCTTTCTGTATTTGACGTCTGTTATACGTTTTTTGATTCTAAGTTTTCTGTATGTTATAACTATATAAAATTGAATTGTTTCATCCTCTTTGGTGAAAGTTATTTCATATACTCCTGATAATTTTTCTTGATGATTTGGCTCAGGATCTATTTTCTTACAGAATATATTTTTCAATTTTATAGAAGGTTTTGCAGTAAGGGAGACACTGAATTTATTGAATTTGTGTTTCAGTCTTTCGAAGGAGTCAAGAAAATATTGTAAAGTGGATAACTTGGAATTTTGTACATTGAAGTTTCTTTTCTTTCTATTCTTCAATCTCATAATTGATCTTTTTTATAGTGCTTCCTTTGTATTCATTGTTTCTTGCAATATCATATATTTTATTTATTTCATTGTTTACTGCGTTTGTACCGTTGTTTAACAGGTTAAGGCGTTTACAAATTTACATTTTTAATTTAATTTTTATTTGATTAGCTCCTGGTAGCTATTTCTTAAGGCCAGAAATTAAAATGTCGTCTCTAAAAAATAACGTTCCGTTACAGAAGCCAGCCGTAAAATAAAGCAGATGTATCATTGTACTGTTAAATTCTGATAATCTCTATTGAAATTTTTTTAACTTCTAAGCATCGCACACTGTCGGTTTTTATATCATCGTATAAGGCAAAAGAGTACTTTTAATGCAATTTGTTTGAAAATTGCATCTCCATTTATTTTTGAGAGATTAATTTTTTTGTAGTTTTTAGCGCATTTGTTTAATTTTGGCAACATGCATTTCTGTAGAAAGTGAAGGAAAAATAGTTGGATGCTTTTACATACCAATTTCTTTTTATTTTTTTGCGAAACTATTTGTATCAACAAAGGTTTTGAGAACGTCGCCGTTTGAGCGATGAAACACGTGTGGATCTGAATAAAGGTATTTTCATGCCTTTTAAGTATATTTTTTATCACTTTTAGCAAGTACAGTAGACTCCCTAAAATCCGCAACCCTAAAATCCGCACATCATCATAGATGTAAACTATGAAACTTTCAGTTCAGATGTAGGGTCAAAAGTACAGATTTTTTTAGTTTTATATCATTCTGTATGTATTTTAATATGTAATTCTCGATAACATGAAAGAACTCATGGTTTTTCCTTAGGGAAATATAAATTTATTTCTGAAAACAATAAAGATATTTCTGATATCACTGGTAATCGCAATCTTTTTACCAAAAATATTTATGTATTAATCAAACTGTTTTGGTTATAAAGACTGGTTAAATCTGAAATAAAACTTTCTTAGCTTATGATTTTGATGTGAATTAATAGGGTGCCTTTACCAGGAAAGTTTCATTGAATAATTTAATGAAAATATATCTCATCTTTTATTATGCATATTTATTTATACATTAACTATTATTTACTTGACCTTTACTTTTAATAATTTAATATTTTCTAAAATATCTTCTTTTTTTCATTTTAGTTTATTATTTTACTTAATTATTTTAATATTTTACTATATTGCAAGCATTCATTATATTTTCGATTTCATTATTACATTCAAATTACTGTTTAAACAATGTAAACAAAGCAATGACCGGAAATCCGAAAAATTCTAAAATCAGCACAACCTCTGGTCCCAAGCTGTGCGGATTTGAAGAAGTCAACTGCATTAGCTTATTTTGGATCTTCAATATTGTTAAAGTTGGGAACGAAAATCCAGGTTAATCATGGAATAAAATATCTTCAAGTTAACACGGTGCTTAAGGAGTGCTAATGTGGAACGTAAAAACTGTCAGGCAAAACCTCCATCGAAATTGAAAAATAACATAAAAATTGAATTTAGAATCAATCAAAAGGTCAAAAAAATATAATTTGTAGACTCTGGTGGAGAACCAGATTTTATATCAAAATTGTGTTCGATACAGTAAGCAAAATCGTTAAAAAGTAGAATAAATAGAATTATTACAGATAGCAGATTTAATTATTCATTTGGACAATATGTCCACTGTATACTAACTTTCTATAAGTAAAACAAATTTCACAACCGATTCTCGCAAGATGAAAAATCCTTTCTTAAAATTTCGACAGTTTCGGCCCACTTTCTCACGACAAACGTTCAACCTTAATTATGATCGTATTTCCTGAACAAAAATTGTTGCATTGTGCCTGAAAATTTTTGACTCACCCTCTGTATAAATAGATTTATTTCAAAGAAAGAAAAAGTAATAAACTCAACATTTCGCACAAAAAAAAAAAGGAAAGATAAATTAGAAAGCAGGAATTCTGTTTTTTCAGAATTTAGTATCGCCCCGATGAAAAGAAAAATATATATATAAATAGTACAAAACATATTTCAATTTTAAGACTTAAAACTAGACTACTTTAAAAGCACAAGCTTTTATTTTCTGTAAAATGACGTCATTCGCATACGCTTAAGAATTCCACATTTACGATCCACTCTTAAACATCTACAGTAAAAGCATGCATAGGGCATCACTATTGCGAAATAATGCACAAATGCAGCAAAAAGATGTCTTCATTAAAGGAACTCGACAAATAAACGGCTATCTGATGATTCATAGGCCTTCATTTGTTTGTAACATTAATAAATACTTAAAATTAAATATAGTTTATAATAGCATGTTTTAACAGAAGTCATTCGTTTATATTTTTTCAAAATAGCACGTATTTTAATTACATTTTCTTTCGGTTGTTACGAGAAAATGGCAACAAAAATATATAATTACCATTTTAGAACTATTTTTTCTTTACTTTCTGCAGAAATGGAGTACTTCCGTTGGCAATATTAAGCAAATGGCTCCAAAAACTACAAAAAAAAAAAAAAAAAAAAAAATTAATATTTCAAAAATAAATGGAGATGTAGTTTTCAAACAAATTGCATTTAAAAGTACATTTTTTTCCAATATGACGGTATAAAAATTGAAAATGTGCGATGCTTAGAAGTTAAAAAAATTGCTGTAGAGTACTTAATCGTACTCCTTTGTTTTACGGCTGGCTTCTGTAAGGTAACGTTATTTTTTGGAGACGGCACAAAATAAGCTGGGAGAAAGAAATAGCATACCGTACGGGTGCTAAAAAAACAAGAATGAAAAATTATGCGTACAACATAGATTATAAAGCACTTTCCAACACATTTGGAATACTATAACAAAACTTTGCCGATTACTAAGGCGAAAGATGATGTCTAAAACGAACAATTTGGAAAACGGTTAATGCGTCTGAAAGCCAAATTTCTGCTATTACCATGAATAATAGAAAAAATATATAATTTCTTTGTTCAGCCCTGTATATGATGTATAGATATGTATGTATACTACATAGTATACTAAATGTTAGTTCAGTCAAAAATCTCCATTCAGCATTTTCAGAAAATAAACGAATGTTGTTGAAAACTTTTGTGCAGCCCTGTACATGATCTGTAGTATTTATACACTACACTCTAAGTAATATTAAAAAATGAATTAAATTTAAAAACGCATACCACAACTGAAAACGCAATTCCAGCAATTATTGTTCGTTGGCTTCAATAGTTTAATTATTGTTCATTTTTTTTTCTGTAGCCAAATCCTTTTAAGAGTTCCTGTAAATGAATGATAAATTCTATGCTCACCACGCTTTATAGTAAAAACCTCGTACTACACTTCAGGGATAAATGTCAATTTCAGTATGTTTAAAATAGTGTAATATCATTAAAATACGCTGCAAACGATTTTCCCCCATAGACCGTAATGTAACGAAATTCTTTTGAGTTGCCCTGTAAATAAACCGAAAATGCTACGTACTTCATTTTCAATACCGAATATGCCATAATAAACTTCAATAACAGATATCCATTTCATGGCAATCGGATTATATTTACGCGAGTTAGAGCATGGAAAGACGGACAGACAGATGGACAGACAGTCGGACAAACAGACGAACAGACAGAATTCATAAATACTTTTCAACTATGTTGGAAAGTGTTAAACAGAAATTTTGCGTCATAGACTACCTTAAACAAAGAAAAAACTAATTCAATATGTAATATCTAAGTACTCGAAATAATACTTTACATAATTATTATAGTTTTATTATAGTTAATATTAAAATAATATAAAATAGCGATAGTTTGAAGGATTCGAGGGGAGATCCTAATTCTTTGGCATAAAATGTACTTAATTTTTATAATTTTCTTTTCAGTTACAGTGAAAAGAGATAGTAACACCTTCCGATTTTTTGCATTACTAGGGGCTCGGCCCCTACGAGCTACGCTCGTCAACCCCCTCTAACAACCCCTTCTAACCATAACCCTCGCCAACTCCTCCTCGCCAACCGCAGTCTCTGAAAGCACGCTAATTTGATAGGCTTTAAAAAGATTTTGGAAGATTGAATTATAATTTTAAAAAAATCCCTGTCGGCTTGGCCTACAGGCGGAGGTAGATTTCGAAGTTAAGTACTCAATTCACCAACAAAACTTAAATCAAGATTAGAGATAAACCCTGTTTCTTCACTGAGAATGAGGAAAATCAGCTGCTGTTAAAATATACAACGGCTGTTTTCGTCTTTGATTAAATAAAATCAGTTAAACATTTCAAAATAAGCTAGTATAAAATGAATTGAGTAAACAGAGTCTTGGTCTCCCGCTATTTTTTAATAAAGCGAAAAGAAAGTTCTTTTAAATGAGACATTTTAAATGTATCGTTTTTAATCTGACGTAATTTTCACCAAACCTTTCTTTCTCTTTTTAATATTAACGTGAAAATACTTTTGTTAGAAATGAAATATTATTTGCGCTGTCCCTTCAAAAATAGTTGAAAAGATTATCTCAAAATATCAAGTAAATGTCTCGCGCAATTTTTAAATTTAAACAGTTTTGCAATATTATTTTTTGTTCATTTTACGTAATAAGTGTAATGTGACGTAAATGTGACGTAATTTCTCCTATTTAAGACTTCTAACGCATGTTAAAGAATTTATTATTTTACAATATCCTTTCTCTTTTAAAATTCACGTGTAAATAGAATTTTTATGAAGTAATTTTCAATAAGTTCCTGCTTTTTATACGTAATTATTTAATTCTAATTTGAAAGTTTTTTCCTGTTTATAATAGTCACGAGTAAATAAATTTTTAATTTGAAGCAAACATTATTGTTTGCGCTGTTTATACAGTTGGCAACAGTTTAAATTAATACCATTTTCTAAATTAAGTAAAAAATATCTCTTGAAATGCTGAAAATTTGAATTTAAATTAGAAGTAAAACCTCAAAAATGAGTCAAAAAAAAAAATGCAGTCTGCACACCAGGAAACTCTAACGTATAAAATGATCTAAAAATGAATTAATTCCCATGTATAGTTTTTGCTCCTATAAAACTTTTTTAATGGAACGATTTTGTCCAACTTTAGCCTTAAATATCTTTTAAAATAATTCTTCGATTTGAAAACTGTCTGCATTAGTGTGTTTATCAAACATTTCTCTATAACACCGCCGATTTTCACATTTTTGTATGCAATATTTTTCTTAATATTAACGGAGAAAGACCTCCGGTCACAAAAAATTCAAAACCGGCGGCGGCGGTGACAGCGTAAGGGTTTTTTTTTTTTTTAATAGAATAGAGAGATATTTTACTCTTTATTTGAATATTTAGATTTTTGTGAGTAAAAATAAATAAATAAATAAATAAATGTACCTTCTGCGACAGGGAGTATTTGCAGTTGCGCGCCCACCGTGACTACCCAATCGTCCAACATTTTTTTTCAAGTCACAAGAATCTGAAACAAATTTGGTCTCCAAATTATGAAAGTTAATCAGTTTTTCTGGATCTTATTATACCAAAATATAGTTTAAAAAATTGGTTTCGGATAAAATGACAATTCAACAACAACAAAAAAAAAAAAGTAATTTTTCGCCTTTTTAGCCCCCCGTATGCTATTTCTTTCTCCCAGCTTATTTTGTGTCGTTTCCAAAAAATATGTTACGTTATATAAGCCAGTCGTGAAACAAAGCAAATGTACCATTGTAGATTAAATACTTGATAAATTGTAGATTTTAAAAAAATGCAATAGCATTTTTTTTAACTTCTAAGCATCGCACATTTTCAATTTTTATATCGTCGTACTGGGATAAAAAAGTACTTTTAGATGCAATTTATTTGAAAAATCTATCTCTATTTATTTTTGAAATATTAATTATTTTGTAGTTTTTAGAGCCATTTGCTTAACATTGCACTGAAAATAGAAGCGTCTTAAATTTAGACACATATGTGACTGAAAAAGAATTTTAGACACTTAAGTGTCTTAATCTGAAAATTAAGACATTATAGATGTCTTAATTTAAGATGCATAAGTGTCTTACTATGACCATGGTGTAAACGAACTGAGAATAATGTCTGAAATATCCGCAAACGTCTTATTTTAAGACACTTCATTGCTTTAAACGTGTCTTAATTTAAGACGTTTTGATTCTTCCGACGCAATAACCACCAGGGGACACTCCCGCGCATGCGTTTTAGATGTCTTCGTTCGAAGTGGTATACGATGTAATTCAAACAAAGTTTGTTTTTATGTACGAGTACGCGTGTATTTTAATTCTTTTTTTTGTTGCGAAATGTGAATTACTGTGATTTTAATTCGTATTAACTTGGATTATTTATTTATTGAATACATTCTTCTGACGTGTGTGCTTGACATCAAATGTCTCTTAGAAGCTGTCGTCGATATAAGGGCGGGATAGACACAGAACAGAAGTAGAGGACGGTTGAAGATTACACCCGGAAATTCTACAAAGCGTGTGCAATGGGCTTAGTGTTAACTCGTATTAATTTATATCAATAATATTGTGTTATTCATCTTCGTCCTGTCGAAGCCGGCAAAAAAGAAGAAACTTTTGTCTGGCGGGTCATGTGTTCAGGATGAAACATCTCATTCTTTAAATATGGCTAGTCGGATGTATTATGGGATTACCTTTTAAACTGACGCAAGTCTTTCTCCCTCACTGTGGTTGTGGTAGTTTTTAAAATTTCAAATCGAGGAATTTTTCTTACCTCTTGCAAACAGCGATTGAAGTAAGTGTTATAATTTCTTTATAGTACTAAAATTAGTGTCTTTTATGATTTTATTTATTGTACTAAACAAAATCTTGCATGAAATTTAATTAGTTTTGAATCTTTTTGCAAAACAAAACACTAATTCTAGAAGTATATATTTTAAACTTATGACGTTGTCTTTTATTACAAATTATGTATCATTTATTCTCACTTTTTTCTCAAATTTAAAGTAATAACATCACTAAAAAACAGACAAATTTTAAGTTAAGTTCATTCTCTTGTTTTGTTTTGTTTTCAATATGGCAGTTCTTAGTTTCAATGGCTAATGCTTATCTCATACTAAACGACCACAAGGAAATAGAAAAAAAAAACTTTGAAAGATCTCCTAAAGCTTTCTTACTTCCTAGCTAGGGATTGCAATCCCGGATTGAGATCCCAGGATCCCGCTTTAATTTTAATCCCGAAAATCCCATGATTTTCGGGATTGCCTTTTTTTTTTTTTTTTCAATTGAACAATATTCAGCTGAAATTTAAAAATATATTTATAGACTTTCGCTTTTGGAAAAAAAAAATAAATTGATTTTTATGAAATTTATATATAATTGAAAAAGAATATTTATCTCAAGTATTTCTTAGATATATTTCTAAAGCTATTAAATCTTTTAATGTGGAAAACTTTTGACTTGGAAACATAGAAGTAACCCAGTCAGGAAAAAGGAAATCATTTGTTTATTTCGTTTTCGCTTGGTGTGTAGAAAATGTATTTCACTTCGAAGATCATTTTCCAATTAGACTTTACTTATAAGCATCGCAAGTGTGTATCATAGTGATATCATGTGCTAACTCTTTTTTTTTTTGGCTTTATTTTGCTTTAAAGATGTCTTGTTTAGTAGCTCATAGGAATGATAACAATAAGCCCATGTCGCAATATAAATCAAAAAAAAATCTAATTCTTAAATGATAAGGATTTTCATTTTTTTTCGGGGAGGAGGGGGGGGGGATTTTGTATGAAATTTTCGTAAAGCTGATACCTTAAATCTTGCACTGATTATAATGAAAGTTTTGAACTTTTAGAGTAGCACAAGATTAATAACACAAAATATAAATAAACAAAATACCGAAGTAATTTTTTTCTCAATATTAACCCTTTGCACTCGAGGGCTCCGAAGCAGGCCATTTAAAATTTGTCTTCAAACTCGAGGTCTCCTCTGCGGAGACAATGCAAATAATTTTGTGATACCATGTAATCTTGGCTTTTCTAGACAGGTATCACAAAATTATTTGCATTGTCTCCGTAGAGGAGCCCTCGAGTGCAAAGGGATAAAGTAGAATATTTATTTATTTATTCATAGTTAAATAGCTGTTGTGATTATCATCTGATATATATGTAAAATTGCCTATGTGGCAATATAAATTAAAAAAAAATCTATTTTTAAATTATAAGAAGTAGAGTAGGACAAGATTATAAGAAATATATATTTTATCCCTGTACTTTAAAAGCCCTCAATAGCCCTTGCCGTTGAATTTGTCCAATAATCGGAGATGTCTGCTTTTGTGAGGTAAAAATATACAAATATGTATGCTATGCGGATTAAAAAAAGTATTCGCTAAATAGATGTTTCAGCAATTCGGGAATGTCCATTAACCTCCACAACGGATACTCCCGAATACCGGACATCTCAATTTAAATAATAATAATGCAGTGTTGCATTTTTTGCAAAAGAACTTCTTGGTTAAAGAATGGGCATACTGGGCCGTGCCCCGCCCCCCTACTATTTTAGTGACCACAAATTTGATGTGCAATATTTGTAAAGCTTATATTTTAAATCTGTTTCGAAATTGTACTGATTGTAATCAATATTTTGAACTTTTAAAGTAAAATAAGATTAAAAATAAAACAAATTTTAAAAATCTAATATTTAGATAAATACTTTTTGTTTTAATCTTGTTCTACTCCTGAAGTTCAAAATATTGATTATAATCAGTATAATGTCGTAAAAGATTTAAATTATCAGCTTAAAAAAAATTGCGTACCAAAATTGGGAGCACCAAAAAAATCAGGTTGTAGGGGCGGGGGGGGGGGGTGGCAGGACCCCAGCCAAATATTTTTCCAGGATTCAACGTGGTCAAACATGGCTACGTATGATGCTTACAAAAAAATGGATGCTATTAAGACGTTGGAAGTGTATGAAATTCAGACACAAAAAGTGTCTGAAAAAATTCAGACATTTTAAAATGTCTGAAAATTGAATACTCCGTTTCTGACACTTAAGTGTCTGAATTTCAGACATTTTAATTTACAGTGTGGCAACGGGAATACTTTATTTCTGTAGAAAGTAAAGGAAAAGTAGTTCTAAAATGGTAATTACATATCTTTGTTGTCATTTTTTCATAACAACCGAAAGAAAATGTAATTAAAATACGTGCTATTTTGAAAAAATATAAACGAATGATTTCTGTTAAAAAATGATGCTATTATAAACTACATTTAACTTTAACTATCTATACTAATTTTACAAACAAATGAAGGCCTATGAATCATCAAATAGCCGTTTTTTTTTTTTTTTTTTTTTTTTTTTTTTGGCGAGTTTCTTTAATGACGGTATCTTTTTGCTGCATTTGTTTTGTGTATTATTTTGTGATAGTGACGTCCTATGCATGCTTTACTGTAGATGTTTAAGAGTGCGTCGTACCTGTGGAATTCTTAAGCGAATGCGAATGACGTCATTTTATGTAAAATAAATGCGCGTGCTTTAAGTCTTAAAATTGAATTATGTTTTGTTCTATTTATATATAGATAGGGTAAATACACCAGTAGTCGGCCACTTTGAGATAAAATACGTTATGAATTGCTTATTTTTGATTTCAAATGAAATATTACAATCCCCCTATATGTAGCCATCCTTTATACGTCATAAGCCATCAGCAAAGAATTGTGGGTATTTTTATTGCGTTAGTAATCAGCCATATTTTATTTGGTTGCGGTCAAATAACCGTTTTTGCTATTTTTTTGTTAACTGATGACAAAATTTTTAAAAGACTAGTATTAATTTATTTTTTATTATTTTCTAAAATTAGAAGACTCTACTATTAAAAAGTTTAATAAACTAATGTTTTTCAGTATCAAAATTCAATAAGTGTGTTTGTATTAATTAATTTTAATGTGGCCGACTATTGGGTATTATATTTACTTACATGTTCAGTAATCGGCCACCACGGTTGACTACTGGCTAAAAGGCTATTTCACTTTTTTGAGTCTACTTTTAATAATTTGATTATCGCAATTTGAGATATATATAACCTTTTACTTGCATTTTATTTTATGTACACTATATATAAGGTGTTCTCGGGTAATAACGCCACGTTAAGATTCTACCAATTTTTACGGCTTAGTTTTAGATTTTTTTTTTCCCAAACAAATATAGGATTTGATACAGTAACTTATTGATTATGTATACAAGAAAGACTATTTTAGCAGATAGCTATTCATAAAATATAGTGGCATGATTTTTTGACCAATGCTATTAAGCGTTATTACCCACCTGTTGGGTAATAAAATAGCATCTAAATCGCGGCCCTCAAAACGGCTCTTATCACAAATGCGCCCAAGAAATTCCCTTGCACTTTGCCCTGGCTCATACGATGTTATTATTATTTACTTTAGTGTTGCCTTCATAGTGTTGTCTTCATAGTGTTTAGACTTCATAAAAAATGAGAACAAGTAAAAATTTAATTTAAAAAATCAAAAAACCTGACTGCGTAAAAGCGAACTAATTAATTATTTCCCATCTATGTGAAACTATTTTTATATTACTTACCTATTTTTTTTATTTACTTGTATGGATGACTTTTAAGTTGTGTTTAATTGTTAGTTCCTATCTATAAACACTGTTTTGATGGGGTCTATGATGGTTAGAGTTGCAGTCAAGCTAGAGATCCTACCTACACGACTTCCCGGTTGTGTCATATTTAAACGGAGCTTCTGACTGTAAAATAGTCAATGAAACATCGTCCTCATTTGAAAGACCTATCCAATGGTATGCCACTCAATAGGGTGCGAAAAAAAATTTCGTCTCTACCGCCATTTTTTATTTTACGGCCGCCATTTTGAATTTATAAAAACAAAACCTAGCCTATAACCATCGGACGGTTAGGACGAATCGACAGAGACCTCATTCATTAAAATCCATCCAGCCGTTGGGATGTTTCGAGGGTACAAAGAAATCAACATACCCAGATATGCGTGAAACACATAACCCTTCTTGGCAGTCGGGTGAAAAAGACTTATAAATATCATTCATGCACAAGTTAAATGAAATTGATTTGCACAACGTTCACGAATTTCGTTCGTTTGTGATCGCGGATTTCGCGAATTTAGTACGTTTTTGAGACTGCTGCATCCAGTGAATTTTTTTTTTTGTTTTTATGAGTGCTATGCGCTCATTCGTTCGTTAGTGTTTGCGGCGTAAACGAATTTCGTTCATTTGAGATCGCGGCTTTCGCGAATTACTGCTTTTCTGAGACAGCTGCACGACGAGGTTGTTGCACCCAGTGATGATTTTTTTTTGCGGTTTTCAAGAGCGCCATGCGCTCATACGCTCGTAACTGATTGCGGCGTTAACGAATTTCATTCGTTTCTGATTGCGGCTTTCGCGAATTTTCGTGCGTTTTCGAGACTGCTGCACGACGAGTTTGCTGCATCCAGTGATGTTTTTTTTCTGTTTTCATGAGCGCTATGCGCTCATACGTTCGTTAATGATTGCGGCGTTAACGAATTTCTTTCGTTCGTGATCGTGGCTTTCGCGAATAATTGCGTTTTATAGACTGCTGCTCGACGAGTTTGCTGCATCCAGTGATATTTTTTTTTGTTTTCATGAGCGCTACGCTCTCATACGTTCGTAACTTATCGCGGTGTTAACGAATTTCGTTCGTTTGTGTTTACGGCTTTCGCGAATTTAGTGCCTTTTTGAGACTGCTACACGACGAGGTTGCTGCATCCAGTAATTGTTTTTTTCGGTTTTGATGAGCACTTTGCGCTCATACGTTCGTTACTGATTGTGGTGGTTTCGTTTGTTCGTGATCGTGGCTTTCGCGAATTACTGCGTTTTAAATGCTGCTGCACGACGAGGTTGCTGCACCCAGTGATGTTTTTTTCGGTTTTCATGAACGCTATGCGTTCATACGTTCGTTATTGATCTCGACGTTAACGAATTTCGTTCGTTCGTGATCGTGACTTTCGCGAATTACTGCGTTTTAGAGACTGCTGCACAACGAGGTTGCTGCACCTAGTGATGTTTTTTTTCTGTTTTCATGAGCGCTATTATCTCATACGTTTTTTCTGATTGCGGCGTTAACGAATTTCGTTCGTTCGTGATCGTGGCTTTCGCGAATTACTGCGTTTTAGAGACTGCTACACAAGTTTGCTGCATCCAGTGATGTTTTTCTTTGGTCTTCATGAGCGCTATGCGTTCATACGTTGGTACTGATTGCGGCGTTAACGAATTTCGCTCGTTTGTGATCGCGGATTTCGCGAATTTAGGGCGTTTTTGAGACTGCTGCACGATGAAGTTGCTGCATCCAGTGATTAGCTTTAGTTTTGATGAACGCTATGCGCCCATCCATTCATCACAAAAAAAAAAAGATAGCAAAAAACAAGAATTTTTTTTATAAAATCGCATAATTATATCAAAACGACTGTTACTATAAAATCACAAATCTATAATAATAAGATAACTACTAAAATAACAATGATAACAAACGATTGCTTTGTCACATGTATTTAAAATATCGAATAGGGGAAAACAACTGAACAAGAAACCATATTTTCCCTTAAATAAGAATTGGCGCCTCATTCTGCTCATATTGTTCAAAGATACTACGAGACAGACTGTAATATTTGTAGTGTGCTATTCGAGATGTGCAACTTATTAAAATTACATTTCGAAACTCGATTACGAGATAGTAACGCGAAAATGAAGAATTGGCGCCGCGTTCTGCAAATATCTAACCAAGAAATCCCAAGATAAACTGAAATATTTGCATTGTACTACTCGAGACATGCAACATATTAAAATTTCATCCCGAAACTCGACGACATGATAGTAACGCTAAAATGACGATTTGGCGCTCCCTACTGCTGATATCACAATAAGATATGCATCGACAGATCAGTCATTCATGTTCTGTTAATAATCTTGTCCTACATCATAATTTCATTTTCAAACAGGATGACGTAATAATTTTTTCTCTGCCCGCAGCTTAGTCTACGATGGTTAAACAAAAAATTTGAAAGGCTCACTACTAGATAATTTGGCACTTTTAACTTTACTTTCCATATGAAACAAGAATGAAAAATCTTGCATGAAGAATAGATTATAAAAGCATTTCCCATGACTTGCAGAATTCTTCAACGAAATTGAGCAGCTTAATACCGTAAAAAAAGTAAACATTTTAGAAAAGGCATAATACTTTTGAAAACCAGATTATGGTCCCTAACCAAAAAAGTACTTCAATTCTTTTGCGCAGTCCTGCATTTAATCTAAAGATTTGCATATCATTCTATACATAGTATGATAAAACTTAGTATAGTAAGAAAATGCATAACAGGTTGATAATTTACCTTCAGCAATTTCTACCCTATACGGAAACTTACTTGAATTATTTTGTACAGCCCTGTATATTACCAATAGATTTTTATATGCCGCACATATTAAGCTAAAATTTAATTAAGGCTAAAACGTGGTTAAAACGACTGAAATGATACTTCCACACATTATTATCCCTGGGAGGTCATGTATTCAGTTCTCTGCGTGGCCCAGTATATGTTTTATTTATATTATACAAACATCTTTTAGTATACTAAATATAGTTCAGCTTGAAAGAGCATAAAAGCCTCTTTTAAGCCATTCACGCTGATACTCCACAAAGCTTACAAACTCTTTTGTGTAGCCTTGTATATGATCTATATCAGTTATACACACCGCATTGTAAGTTAAGGTTTAATTAAACTTAAAAACGCATGTCATAAACAAAATCACACTTACAGCAATTATCGCTAATAGAAAGATACAGTACTGTATTCGAATTTTTTGTGTTTCCCTGTAAATGAACGATAAATGCTATGCATATCATGTTATACATCAAGTATTTTGTAGTAAGCCTCAGTAATGTTGTACATCAATTTCATTCTATTTGATGTAGTATAAGAGAAATAAAATACGCTGCAAACTGCTTATCCCCTGACACTATTATGTAAAGGAATTCTTTTGCGGGGCCCTATAAATGAATAATAAGCTCTTTGGACTCCATATTGTCTAGAATGCGTAGTTAAATGCACTTCATAAATGCATATCAATTTCATTATATTTGAAATGGCCAACATCATTAAAATAAACTTGAAGCAATTTTTCTCATTGAGCGTAATGCATCGTGATATTTTTGACTGTCCCTGTAGATGAACTATAAATTCTACACACTTTATTTTCAATAGCGATCGTGCTATTGTTAACGTCAAAAACATACAAAAATTTCTAGGAGATTCGAGTATATTTGCGAGTGTTAGAACTCGGACAGACTGAAGACAATCCAAATTCACAAACACTTTTAAACTATGTTGGAAAGTGTTAAATACTATTATAATATTTTAAATTATTACAGCAACATTATAAGAAAAGAATAAATTAACACATTTTATCATTAAAATGTTGTTCTGTTTATAAAAGTTATACTTTAAGTTATTTAAATAACAAAGCATTTAAGTGGCCGACTACTGGTCCAGTGATGGCCGAACACTAGAATTGAGTGGCCGACTACTAGACCTTTGCTACTTTTAAGTTTAACTTTTTATAAATAAATCTATAATCAGTTTTTTTAAAAACAATTGCTGAAACAGTACAAGAAAAGTGTACATTAACATGTGTCACTGTTAAAAATGTTGTATTGCTTTTTAAAATTACGCTTTGAGCTATACACTTAAAGAAAGCGCTTAAATGGCCGACTATTGGTGCTTTTACCCTATATATTTTTTTTTCATCGGGGGCGAGACTAAATTCTAAAAAAGTAGAATTCCTGTTTTCTAGTCTTGTTAAATATTTCTTATAAATTGTAACGAGTCGAAATCCGTCGAATTCGGCGAATGACACTGTTTAGAAGAATCGATTGATTGAAATTATGAAAAAATAAAGAAAAATAATTACAATAATTAATGAATATTATATTGGCTAGCCTAACTCTTAAAACAAATATTATTTTCAACTAAAATTTAATTTCAACTTTTCAAATTATTGAAAAATTAAACTTTATTCCCATACTTAATCAGTAACATACAATTTAGATAAGGGAATTAATAAGTTATTAATAGAGTCTTTGATCTTTGGTATTAAGTAATGAAAAATCAACGAAAATTACGCCACTATGGCACAATTATAATTTTTGTTTTCAAGGAAATCTAAAGACAACATCTTTTTCACCGTCGCAAAGTTTACATGCATACATTTCATATTCATATTCGCTATTTTAAAAATATTTTAATGAGCAATAGATTATTAATAAATATATTCCGAAACTTTGTGTCACGTATGCCAGTTACAGTTTTTCATGTAAACATTCGCTCGCGAAATCGAGAAATTTACTTTTAGAAACATTCGTAGTAAAATACCAGGGATATTCAAATGAAAAGGTACGAAACGTCGTAACAACCAAAACGGTTGAAATTTGAATATGCCGCTTTAAGATAACGTAGTAAGAGATCGATGGACGCGATTGGAACCTGGCGTGGTTGTGCGTATGATATATATTTTTTCTTTCTAATTTGAACGAAATTACTCTAATGGTGGCAGCCAAATTACTCCATTTTTGTGGAAAACGCAGAAAACAAATAACAATAAGGAATATTTTATTTCTTCTTTTTCGCCATTTTGAAATAGACATAGAAATTATCTTTTATTTTAAACTTTTTTAGAGCTCGGAAAAATAGCAATCAATGAAAATTATACTTTTTGGTTGCATAAGATCCAACTAAAATATCTTTTTTGAAATAAAAATTGAAGGAAATCGGTCGAATAGTTTTCGAGAAAAAATGGTCGCCCAGTTTGAAAAACATATGTTTTTTTTTGTAAAACAAGTTTGAATTTTTGCAATAGCGTTTCGCTCTACAAGCAAAAAAGGTTGTAAGGAATTAGTCTATTAAAAATCGCTTTAGGGTAACAATCTACATATAGGTATTAAAAGAATGCAAAATTTAAAAAATCGAAAATTTTGACCCCAAAAAGCAGAATTTCCACTTAACCTTTAACCCAATCTCTTTAGTAGCGGTGTACCGAGATAAATAAAGAATGAATATACGATAAACTAGTATGTTGTGGCCATCACAAAACTTTCTTTTATATAAATCACTTCAATTAAATCATTTAAATAGTACAAGAAATTACATCAATTTAGCACCAATTCATATCAAAGTGTATCTGAATTTGAAGTCTGATGAAAATTCGTGCCTTAGTTCTTGAAATAGAGCTATAGCGGAAATTCTGAAATATGTAGCATAGCAGCGCCACCTTTTGAGTGATTTACACCAACACATAAACAGCAATAATTGGTATCCAGGTATACATAGATCTGAAGTTTGTTGAAAATCCAAGCATTACACTGTAAAAAAAATTCCGCAACGTTCCTGGGAAAAAATGGGCAGCTGAGTTGCCCATTATTTCCAAGAAACATTTCTTGAAAATGACTGGTACTTTACTGTATATGTTAAAAACTTTCTACAGAAATGCCAGTAAGTTTCCTGCGAAATACCAGGAATATTTCTGTTGACAGCAAAACATTACTGACATATTCAAGGCTGGAGTAGCACAAGAGCGAAAAATGTCCAGACCAGGGATCGAACCTGGATACTTGGCGTGCCGTGCCAATGCCTTACCTGTTAGGCTATCCGGACCGATACCTGGCTGACATAATTCACTCTGGATGTTCGTTCCCTTCATTATGACATTACTGACATTTCACAACATGCGGGATCCGCAGACGATTTTTACATTTCCAGTTGACAATTTTCGCTTTATTATCATTATTTGTTAGAATGAAAAAATATTTTGAAATTGACATCAAAATTATTATTTATAATTTACACGAAAAAATAAATTTTCAGTTAAAATTCAATAAAGTAAATATATATGTGATATATTGTTTCTGAACTTTGCTTAAAATATAAAAATATATAAATGTAAATAATAATTAGAAAAAAAATCTAGACATAAAATATTTTGGATTTTCGTCAGTGATTATGTTAGTTTACAAGTTAGATAAAATACATATAAATTTTCATGAAAAAAAAAACCTAAACGTAATTGTATATTTTTTCCGAAAATAAAAAAAAAAATTCAAATTTGCAGCAATTCAAAGTGTCAAATATATGTCAAATTTAAATCAAATTGTAATAAAGTGTTAAAATATAAAATTAATTAAAAAAGAAAAAAAAAGTCAAGAGGTAGCATCGAACCCGGGCCGTACGGGCGGCGTGCAAGCTTTCTGCGCCCAAACCACGAAAGACACGTTGAGAGCTGCAAACTAATGGGTATTTGAAACGTATGCTAAAACTCGGCATCTAATTTCTGAAAATCTAAGGCCCATTTGAAGAAATCCTTTCACAAGAATAATTAGAGATAAGAACTCTAAAACATACTTTAAATTAATCAAAATAGGTGAGAATCATATTTGATTGTCCCCTGGTTAATGCAGATCGAAATAATAGGTGTATTTTTTTTTTTTTTACACAGTCTGCTCGTTAAAGATTTCACAGACAAGTACGAGAGATAATTTCTTAGTGATGTCACAGAGGTATTGTATTTTCATCTGAATTATCTTGATAATAGAGACGTAAAGGATTATGTCGTCTATTGATTTATTTGCATTCCATATTGATTTTTTTACATTCATTTAAGGAATTCGTTTTCGACACTCGCGCGCGAGCAACGGATTATAGGAAAAAAAAATAATAAATGGCGGCCGCAGCGTTTTGCTGTTTCCAACTTTTGTTCAGGAACGTTTCAGATAAGAAAACCAGAATTTCACAGGAAAGAGCTAAATTATTCTGAAAACCTGATAAAAGGCGAAACGTTCCTGGATTTTACATGGAAAGTTACCATTTTTTTTTACAGTGTAGTTCTTGAGATAGAGCTATTGCGGAAATCACAAAAAACAGCATAGCAGCGCCACCTATTGAGCGATTTACACCAAAAACTAATCAGCACCAATTTATATCAGGGACTAACTGAATATAAATTTTTATTAAATTCCGTGCATTAGTTCTTGAGATAGAGCGCCCACAAAATTTGTGTCACATACAGACAGACAGACTCACAGATGCACATACTCACAGACAGACATTTTGTAAAAACATGTTTTTCGGAATCTCTGACCACTAAAACGTGTAAATCCGTTGAAAACCGAAAGTCGAATATTTTTACGAATCCAATACTTTCTTTCTTGTAAAGATAGAAGAAAGTAAAAAGATTACTCCGGATAATTAAATTATGGCAAAATATAAACAATTGGAATTAATACCTTAAGATTTACTAATCATGCGAATAAAGCCAGTCATACATTATCACAACTTAATTGAGAAAATATTTATTTAACAGAAATACTTAAGCAAGTCTGTATGTAATCCATCCATTCGTAATATGCAGAACATCTCCAAAGATCTAACTCAATTATTAAAGTAAACTGTGTGTTCAATTCAGCTGTTATTTACAATCACTATGCAGATTGGGAAAATGGAAGTAGTTCGATACAATATGGAATAATATGCTAATTATAACCGAAGTCTTATATCTATAACATTTTAAGTTAGAAATTCGTCAAGCGAAACAGGCTAAACGTAAACATCAATAACTTAACTTAATTATCAAACCATTATTAATTATTTGTTCCGAGAAATTACATCCACATTGTTTAACTTTAAAATATTATAAGTAAAATTTCTTTGCTTATTTTTTTCTTACTTAATCTGCTATTAACTATTATATCTAACATTTACATATATACATATATTTATACATATAGATGTATATATAAATATATGCAAAACATTTTCATCTCTCTTTCTCTCTATATATAATATAACATATAAATATTCTGAGTAAAAAGTAGTTATTGTTTAAAAAAGTAAGAAAAATCATGCGTTAAGCATAGATTATGAAACACTTTCCAACACTTCCTGAATGCTTTAACAAAACTTAGTTATTTATGGAAATAAGGTATATAAGAGAACTAAGTAAACATATTTGAAAAAGCATAAATAATTTGAAAAACTGATTTCAGCAGTCCATATCAAATATATATTCCAATTCTTTTGAACAGCTCCGTATTTGAGCTGTAGGTTTATATACATACTATATAATGGGGAAACTTAGTTTAGCAAGAAAACATATAACAGGTTGAAATTTCTCGTTCAGCAATTTATACTAATAGCTGGAAGCATACTTGTATACTTTTGTACAACCCTGTAGTTAACCCTGTAGTTCCTTTATTACACGCCACTATTTAGCTAAAGTTTAATTCAAAGTAAAATCTCTTAAAACTACTGGAATCACATTTCCAGAAATTATCATTTATAGACGGCCATGTATCCAATTCTTCGCGTGACCCTGTATATCATGTTCTACAAACATTTCTTAGTAAACTAAATGCAGGTCAGCGTAAAAAAGCATAACTCATTTAAAAATCCCCTTTAAGCAATTTGCAATCATACCCAGTGACCATTACGAGTTATTTTGTATAGCCCTGTATATGAATTACAGCTTTTATACTCACCATATACAATGCATAAATATAGTGAAACATAAAAGCACCATAACATAATTAAAAATGCATTTCCAGCAATCATCGCTACCGTACAGTACTTCGGATACAATATAGTATCTGAAATCTTTTGTGTGCTCCTGTAAATGCTATGCACTTCGTATTATACATAAAATAAGTTATAGTAAACCTCAGCGACGTATATCAATTTCATTATACATGAAATAATTTTAACATAATTAAAATACGCCGGAATAAATTCCCTCCATTCCTATATCATTATGTAACGGAATTCTTTTGTGTGGCCATGTAAAAGAATAATAATTATTCTTTGCACCCCATATTCTACAGAATGCATATTTTATTGCACTTTATAAATGCATATCAATTTTATTATGTTTGAAAGCATGCAACATCATTAAAAATCCTTTTAAACGATATTTACCCATAAGCCGTAATGTAACGAAAACTTTTGACTGTCCCTGTAAATGAACTAAACAAGCTACAAACTTCATTTGAAATACGGTTCGTTCGATGGTAGTGGTCACTAGCATACAGAAATTTCAGAATGATCCGAGTATATTTACGGGAGTTATAGCGCGGAGAGACGGACAGACAGCCAGACGGACAGACAGCCAGACGGACAGACAAACCAAAGTCATAAACACTTTTCAACTTTTTTGGAAAGTGTTAAAAATGCGCATACAGGAAATTACAAAAATTCTTTTTTTATTTTGTAATTGGGGACCACTGTACCGAGTTACAACGTGGAGTTTGAGCGCCATTTGTGACTTAATAACTTGTGATTTGGCAGCAGCTGTTTTTTTTTTCCAGGCCTACTTTAGAGTCCTCCGCGATTTTTACGATGGAAAAATTAGTTGAACAAAGAGTTTGCTTTAAATTTTGTGTTTCAATCAAAATTTCTTCTGTCGAATCACTGAAAATATTGCAAAAGTATGTCCAAAACATGGACATATGAATTGTATAACGCATTCATAGAGGGTAGAGGAACGGTAATGGATTTGGCTTATTCTGGTCAGTCTTACGTCTACGAACGAATTACACTCAATAAAATCAAGAAGTGGGTGCTTAAAAATCGTCGTATGAATCACAGAGAGTTAGCTCGAGATATCTCACATATCTTTTAAGTCCGTTCATAACGTTATGACTAATATTTTGGGCATGAAACAATGAAACGCATCGCCACACGACCAGTGATGTGAAATACCTGTGTATTTATTTTCAAGGGTAAATACCAATTTTGGGTATTTAGTGAGACACTCAGACATAATTACAGAATCTGAATTATCCTAAGCATCCATCTCTAAGTTATTGCCACTTGAATGTACCTTTCACACACACGCAAAAAAAAAAAAAAGAATAAAGGGGAGGAAAAACACCCCATAATTTTAATCATCAAATTGTCCGAGAAACAAACTTACCTTAGCATACAAAAGATTCCAAATAGTGTAGTAAGATAGTTTTCAAATATAATTTAAAAACTACTTAGCGGAATGTGCTGTACTTTTGGATTCCCACATTTGAAACTTTAAAAATTTGATTTTTGTTTTTCATTGCCTTCATTTTTTTACATAGAACATACAGGAAGTAGTTATACCTATATTTTCTAAGTTGTTAAGATTATATTGTACTTAATGGATCTGAGGGTAATTTGATTCAAACGATTCAATAAGTTCTATAATTATTTTAAAAATAAAATCCATTTTTTGAATACGAATTAAAAACACATCTATTTTACTTCTTTTTTTAACCGTTGAAAAGAGAAATTAAGTTTTTTAACTAACTGCAATATTTTGTAATATTAACTTATTATTTTTTCAGCTTTTAATATAATGAAACAACTTCTTCACCTACTTTTTTTCTGGTAAATTTAAGGAAACATAGAACTAATTAACGGAATTTATTAAAAAATTATATTCAGTTAGTCCCTGATATAAATTGGAGCTGATTAGTTTTTGGTGTAAAGCGCTCAACAGGTGGCGCTGCTATAAAGCATTTTTCACGATTTCTATAATAGCTCAATCTCTAGAACTAATGCACGGATCTTCATCAAACTTCGGATTCAGTTAGTCCTTGACATGAATTGACGTTTTGTAGATTTTTGTAAAAATCGCTCAACAGGCGGCGCTGCTATGCTGCATTTTTTGCGATTTCCGCAATAGCTCTATCTCAAGAACTAATGCTTGGAGTTTCAACAAACTTCAGAGTCAGGTATACCTTGATATGACTTAGCGCTGTTTATGTTTTGGTGCAAATCGCTCAACAGGTGGCGCTGCTATGCTGCATTTTTCAGAATTTCCGCTGCAGCTTTATCTCAGTAACTAATGCGCGAATTTTCATCAAACTTCAGATTCAAGTAGACCTTGATATCAATTAGTGTTGTTTATGTTTTGGTACAAATCGCTTAATAGATGGCGGTGCTATGCTACATTTTTCAGTATTTGCGCTTCAGCTCTATCTCAAGAACTAATGCACGAATTTTTATCAAACTTCAAATTCAGATATACTTTGATATGAATTGGTGCTAAATTGATGTAATTTCTCATATTATTTAAATGATTTAATTGTGATTTATATAGAAGAAAGTTTTGTGATGGCTACAACATACTAGTTTTTGCCTTTTTGATATTGAATTTGATTGAATATTGCATGTAAGCATTTACTTTGTATAATGATCTTCAATATATATCGATTACATTTGTAAAAGAAAATGATTAATTAATTTGTATCTTAAAATATCAGAAAAAAGTAATCGTAAAAAATGGACAAGGCAACTCGATTGGACAGCATGCAAGTAAAAAGATAGGCACACTCGGCCATTTTTGAAGTTTTTTTCTTCTGAAATTTAGAGATCAATTTATATGCAAAAATTCTTGAATATATCTTACCTTCATTTATTAATATTCTCAGGTCATAAATTTTAATAGTGTTTTAAAGAATTTTTTTTTAAAACTTCAAATATGTAACCCATTGTATGGCATACAGTGGGACACCACATGAAGCACAGTAAAATATGAAACGCGAAGGATAAATTACTATATTAATAACTGTTTAAAGGAAAAAGTACTTTATTAGAAATCTTTAGCCATATTTTTCACTGCATTAAATAGTACAGAACACAATGGATTCATTTCATAAGAATGAAATTATTTAAAAGAATTATTGTGCAAAATGTCATTGTATGCCCATGGACATATTTAACAAGATTTCAGATATTTAAGTTTAAATAAAAAAATATTTAGGTGCTTTAAATATATGCAAATAAAATAATTTAAAGAACAATTCCTTTGCAACATTCTGATTACTTCAGTTATAGTACATTAAAAATTTACATAATTAGGCTTAGGTATAAATGCCTTAAATATTCTAACTGTTATTATCTTAAAAAGAATAACTTTCTTAATGAAAATTTCTCAGTGTAATATCAAGTGGTAGTCATATTCTTTAAGGTATTAAAATTCCGCAGAAGTAAAAAAAACTATTTTACTTTTTAAATGTAAATTAAAATAGCAAAATATACTAGAACATATTCATAACAGAAGTTTTGATTTTAAATGAAAAAAAAAGGGGGAACAGTGATGTCTTTAATTTTTTCTATTGAATATGTCACGATTAAATCAGTATAAAAGATTAGTCTACTGTAATCCTTTTTTGGGGTGACACATTGCACACCATGTAGACACGAAATAAGAAAATATTCCATAGCATTTTTTTTTATATAAAAAGGGCATATTTTGGATAAAATTAACAATAAACGAGTGCCTTATCTTTAAACTTCAATTATTTTTTCCTCTCTTACTTCTTATCTTTATTAATAAAATAGCTAAGTTTCTAAATAAACAAAAATTTACTTTTGGTAGCTAAAAACAACAAAAATAAGTAAGTTCCGATTTGATCATATGATTTAAGGTAAAATATATATATATATATATATATATATATATTTTACTATACTGCTATTGATGAGTACAAATATGAAATTAAAATATCTAAAATAAAGACATTTTGAAGGTATTTTCCCCTCTGTCCCATCTTCTCTTGTGATTTCAAAATATTTTTCATGATTATGATATTTTACAATGAAAAATGGAAATTCCCAGTTTTTGGGTATTTACACGAGACTTGAGTAAATGCCTGGGTATATACCCAAAAAATAAATACAGACAACTGAGACTACTACAGTTTTGAGACAACTGAGGCCACGAAATAAAATTCTCGGAAGGAACTAAAATCCATGCTCCAACCTATATATCGTAAAAGTATGGAATATTGGGTCCTGCACTGGAATAGTTGAATTCAACAGGGTCTACTCTGAAGGTGGTAAAATAAATTTTGATGAAAAAATATTTTTGTGTGTGTTTTATTTAACAATTACGGATACTTTTTTAAACAGAATATATCTATTTAACATTACGGTATTGATTACATATGATTGAGGATCTTTATAAATAGTATAAATTTAGAAAATTTGAACTATAAAAAAATCATGTGCTTTTTCATGAATTTTAAGGAAAAGGATATGAATACTGAACTGTTCACAAATTGATCTAATTTTGTTGTTTGCGAAAATTATGTACTTGAAAGGGAAAATGTATATAAACTAATGATATGTATTCCAATGAAG
The DNA here is from genome assembly GCA_963932465.1 of Maratus speciosus. Classification (NCBI taxonomy): domain Eukaryota; kingdom Metazoa; phylum Arthropoda; class Arachnida; order Araneae; family Salticidae; genus Maratus; species Maratus speciosus. The sequence continues at coordinate 468,139,509 of OZ010789.1, forward strand.
GGGGGGGGGGGACTGCAGTTCCATTATGGCGGATGTTTAACTTTTTACGTTTGAGGCAGGTTTTTTATTGAATAAAGACCTGATGAACTACAGATACACAGATGACATTTTAGTAGTCAAGATAAATAAGAATAAAAACATTTCCGACTTTAAATGTTATTCAAACACTCTAAATTTAAAAAGCGCATCTGAAAATCATAGCAAAGTCAATTATTTAGATGCTAAATTGGAATTTAAAAATCGGAGTCTTAGTAACTGGTGTTTAAGAGAATATAAGAGAAATGTTTGGTTTTGGAACATTAAAAAGTTTAAATTTTAATATATCAGTATTCAGAAATATATACTTAAATATTTTAAACCGCATAGTGAAATGGAGTTCAAATATTGGCAAAATAGTTGGTGAAATTCTTCTATTTTACATTAACGCTAAAAAGCAGAACTACCCAATACTGTTTTTAAATGATTTAACGTGTAACTTTATCAAGAACAAAAGCTATCTAAGTAAAACAATCAAATTATTCGATACAAATGATATATCGATAGGAGGTATCAGATGAAAATAGTTCTGCAGTATGGACTTTCATAGATTTCATTAGTTGGTTTCAAGTTTTTTTTGGTAATTTCACTTATTTGTTCTCGACAGGTCAGGGGGGGACATTGTGCAAGTAAAACTAATTTAACCCCGCAGTGCATAGCATTAACCATGTCGCCTGTCTCCAAGTTGTTTTTCTAAGTTGTTTATGGTTTTGTTGTTTCAAATTTTATTAGTTCTGGATTTTTTTATTTGTTTTTACTGAATTTTGAATTTAATGAAGGGTAGTTTATCATATATATGTATGCATATATATGTATATATATATATATATATATATATATATATATATACAGAGTCGCAAGTTTTAGCAATATTTAACAACATTTTCAACAGATTAAATTTATTTTCTATCTCATGACAGCTCATGGATATTTAATAAAATGTTCAATGAAGAGTTTACATTAATACGGTGATCACTATAATAGGGGAAAACTATGTACTTGCGCATTTCAGGTAGCAAATCGTTAATACCAGAATCACTGTAACAGTTCTCCCCATATAACGACCCTACGTATTTCGCACCCGAATCGCTAAAACGGCAATTGTTAATGCGATCCTTATAATGAAGACCTCCCTATAAAGATGTTCTGTGTACTTCGCACCGACACAACGCGACGGACGTTTATAAGATAATCACTATAATCAGGCGCATAATCGTTAAAATGAATATCTGATGTATTATAACGGAGTCTTCTGCGCTTCGCGTCTCATAAATTGTTAAACTGATATTCACTACAACTGGGCCACTTCCCACCTTCCCCCCAGAAACAAAATACTATGCGCTTAGCCCACATAAATTGTTAATCCGGTTATCACTATAAAAGAATTCCTCACTACAATGGGGAACTGTGCGATTCCAACTCCAATAATCATTCAAACGACAGCCACTAGAACGAACCTGTGTAGTTCACTCCCATAATTCATTGAAATGAGAATCGGTATAACGGGGTCATTTGCACGTCACACCTGATAAATCATTAAAGGGCATTAAGTATAATGGGGGGCTTTAAACAATGCGAGAGATCAGAAAAAATGAATTTCTAAATTACGAAATAATCAGTATAAAGGGGCCCTTGCCCTGTTCTGTTTGTGAACCATAAATCCTTAAAAAGAGAATCACGATAACTGGATCCGTAGTTAATATGACACCAAATATGTAACCACATTCCATTAATTTTTAAAGCGACAGTTTCTATAACGAGAGCCATTCGTTATACGCGAAAACTTTAAAAGAAAAGAAATTAGAATTAAAAACTCATTCGGAAAAAAATTAATTGTATATCCTTCAGGGTTGGACGGTGTTTACCGTCTGATGGTTTTTACCGGTTATTACCATGGTTTTTACCGTCTTTGGAGAAACATGTTTTTACCATGGTTTTTACCACCTTTGAAAAACTTATGAGTTTGACTGTTTTTTATCACTTTTATGAAAATTTATCTTTCAAAACAAATAGGTGTTGCTATCCAACGTACAATTTATTCACTAGTTTAACATAAAACTCTACGTTTCGGTTTAATCTTTAAAACCTTCATCAGGAGAAAAATTTTCTAAAATATAAATCGACAACAAACTCTTTACATGCTACATTTTGAAATCAATTCAAAATACAAAACTTTCTAACGGAAACCTCTTACTCCCGAATAAACAGTTCAGTGGCGCCATCTTTTAACCAAAGATGCAAACGAAGAAAAAATGCTGAAAAAAGTGGAATTTTCATTGACTTTTCAAAATTGAAAGCCATATTTCTGGGATGTGAAAGGAAACATTATCATTACACACTTCATGGTTTCTTAGACGAATTTCTAAAGATTCACGAATAATAGCATTGCGCGGAAAAACTTGCTTGGAAATAACTTTAGCATGGTCAAAGTCTATAAATGAAATGAGTCCTTTGTGGTAGCTTCTTGAGAGTGCTGTAGAAAATTTACGAAACTTCAAATCGTTTTTATGTTCTTGCAATCTTTCGAAAAATCGACGTTTAGTCATACCAATATAGGAAGAGGTGGTCCCATCTGTAAATTTAAAGGGAATTTCATACACCCCAGAAAAAGATGAAAAAGGAATTGGATCTATTTTTTTACACATAAGATTAAACAATGTCATGGAATTAGAGGCAACAAGTTGAATGTTGAATTTCATGAAAGACTTTTTTAACTTTTCAAATAAGATAGGAAAATATGGAACCTTTCGGTAAACTTGATTAAATTTGGGGGAGGGGGGATTAACGGAAACTTTATACTTATCAACCAATTTATAGATAGGCTTGAATTAAAACCATGACATAATCCAATATTAACGATGAAATTGATTTCATCTTCCAAAAATTCATCGGAACAAACAAGTAATGCACGCTGGATAAATGACCTAAATGCTGCAATCTTATAATTCCATGGGGCAGCTGCAGTGACAGGAATAACATTGTTTAATTTCATAGATTTCCGGAAAATTTTCCGTTTTAAACAATTGTTTTCTTTAATAAGGAGAACATCAAGAAAAGGAAGCGAGTTATTGTTTTCTAACTCCATCGTGAACTTAATATTGTTATCAAGTTGGTTAATTTCGTCAAAAAAAATTTCTAAGGATTGTTTCCCATCTTCCCAGATAATAAAAATGTCATCGACATACCGTAACCATACTGAAGGTGTAGGAAAATGCTTCTTAAAGATGAGTTCTTCTAAAGGACGCAATTTGAATTCTGCCAGAATACTAGAAATAGGTGAACCCATAGGAGCTCCTTTCTGCTGTTTAAAATATTTATCTTTAAAAATAAATACATTACTTTCCTTAATTAAGTTTAAGCCCGACTTAATTGAAAATTTCATATTATCACTTAAATGAGGTAACCCATCAATGGATAAGCCTATGGAAAGAATAACTTCTTCCACATCGATGGATGGAAACAATGACACAATGTCAAAACTTGCCAAAATTGCATTATTAGGAAGATTAAAATCCTTAATTCGATTAATGAATTCCAACGTAGAAGAGATAGAAAAAGTTGATGAGGGGAGAATACTTTTAAGAAAAAATGCAAATGCTTTTTCAACAAAATATAATGGCCCTTGGCACCGAGAAACAAAAGGACGAAATGGAAAACCAGTTTTGTGGTCTTTAAGACGAGCAAAAATACGTGGGGTAATCCCAGTGGGGTTTAATTTAATTTTATCTTTGATCAAAGTAGGCCATTCACCATTTCTGATCAGTTCCTGTGTTTTACGAAAAAGCTTAGGATTTGGATCTTTAACAAGCGTTGAGCATGACAATTCTTGAATGCATTCATCCATCTTCAAAAAATACTGGTCTTGATCTATAACGGCAATTTTTCCGGATTTATCTGTTTTCATAAAGAAAATGTCAGAATCTTTCTTTAATTTTGAAATGACATGTGGAATTCTACAATTAGGAATTTTACTGTTTAAAAACTTCATGCTAATATTACAATCTTGATGTCTGGCCATTTCTCTTTCAGAAACTGGTATAACTTGAATTATACTTTCTAAATCTGAACAAAAGTCACTCTTATTTATTATAGCAGGGAATGAATATTTGCCACCTAAAGAAATCAAACGTTCTTCTTCCAATGAAAATACTTTACTGGAGAGGTTAATAAAAGGAACAGGCTTGACAATTGGACGTTGAGAAATGTCCGAGTTTACACATAAACTATGAATTTTCTTAGTATGGCGAAACGTGATATTCTTACTTTGGGCGAATCTAAGACCTTCAACGGCATAGATAAACTTGTCAAATTGGGTTTGGAAAGTGGCTTTATCCAATTTAAAATATAAATCATAAGTTCTTGATGATAAAAAGTTAACATATGAAAACTTACTTCTAATACACTTATCCAAGCTAGAAGTTTCAAATTTCCGTTTCAGATTTCCAAAACCTTTAAGAAAATGATTGTTGATACGCAGAAAATTAGGAATAACATCAAGTCTTTTACAGGTCTTCAAAAATTTTATGTTTAAGAGTTCACGATCTAACTTCAAAATGGTCGATTTATACTCCTTGAAAACTTTAATATAGTCCATATTGCCCAGCATCGGCTTGGTCATAATAATAATAAAGGACTTTACGTTGTAATATCGATACAAAACAAATAGGTGTTGCTATCCAACGTACAATTTATTCACTAGTTTAACATAAAACTCTACGTTTCGGTTTAATCTTTAAAACCTTCATCAGGAGAAAAATTTTCTAAAATATAAATCGACAACAAACTCTTTACATGCAACATTTTGAAATCAATTCAAAATACAAAACTTTCTAACGGAAACCTCTTACTCCCGAATAAACAGTTCAGTGGCGCCATCTTTTAACCAAAGATGCAAACGAAGAAAGAAATGCTGAAAAAAGTGGAATTTTCATTGACTTTTCAAAATTGAAAGCCATATTTCTGGGATGCATTCAAGCATGCATTCAAGAATTGTCATGCTCAACGCTTGTTAAAGATCCAAATCCTAAGCTTTTTCGTAAAACACAGGAACTGATCAGAAATGGTGAATGGCCTACTTTGATCAAAGATAAAATTAAATTAAACCCCACTGGGATTACCCCACGTATTTTTGCTCGTCTTAAAGACCACAAAACTGGTTTTCCATTTCGTCCTTTTGTTTCTCGGTGCCAAGGGCCATTATATTTTGTTGAAAAAGCATTTGCATTTTTTCTTAAAAGTATTCTCCCCTCATCAACTTTTTCTATCTCTTCTACGTTGGAATTCATTAATCGAATTAAGGATTTTAATCTTCCTAATAATGCAATTTTGGCAAGTTTTGACATTGTGTCATTGTTTCCATCCATCGATGTGGAAGAAGTTATTCTTTCCATAGGCTTATCCATTGATGGGTTACCTCATTTAAGTGATAATATGAAATTTTCAATTAAGTCGGGCTTAAACTTAATTAAGGAAAGTAATGTATTTATTTTTAAAGATAAATATTTTAAACAGCAGAAAGGAGCTCCTATGGGTTCACCTATTTCTAGTATTCTGGCAGAATTCAAATTGCGTCCTTTAGAAGAACTCATCTTTAAGAAGCATTTTCCTACACCTTCAGTATGGTTACGGTATGTCGATGACATTTTTATTATCTGGGAAGATGGGAAACAATCCTTAGAAAATTTTTTTGACGAAATTAACCAACTTGATAACAATATTAAGTTCACGATGGAGTTAGAAAACAATAACTCGCTTCCTTTTCTTGATGTTCTCCTTATTAAAGAAAACAATTGTTTAAAACGGAAAATTTTCCGGAAATCTATGAAATTAAACAATGTTATTCCTGTCACTGCAGCTGCCCCATGGAATTATAAGATTGCAGCATTTAGGTCATTTATCCAGCGTGCATTACTTGTTTGTTCCGATGAATTTTTGGAAGATGAAATCAATTTCATCGTTAATATTGGATTATGTCATGGTTTTAATTCAAGCCTTATCTATAAATTGGTTGATAAGTATAAAGTTTCCGTTAATCCCCCCTCCCCCAAATTTAATCAAGTTTACCGAAAGGTTCCATATTTTCCTATCTTATTTGAAAAGTTAAAAAAGTCTTTCATGAAATTCAACATTCAACTTGTTGCCTCTAATTCTATGACATTGTTTAATCTTATGTGTAAAAAAATAGATCCAATTCCTTTTTCATCTTTTTCTGGGGTGTATGAAATTCCCTTTAAATTTACAGATGGGACCACCTCTTCCTATATTGGTATGACTAAACGTCGATTTTTCGAAAGATTGCAAGAACATAAAAACGATTTGAAGTTTCGTAAATTTTCTACAGCACTCTCAAGAAGCTACCATAAAGGACTCATTTCATTTATAGACTTTGACCATGCTAAAGTTATTTCCAAGCAAGTTATTCCGCGCAATGCTATTATTCGTGAATCTTTAGAAATTCGTCTAAGAAACCATGAAGTGTGTAATGATAATGTTTCCTTTCACATCCCAGAAATATGGCTTTCAATTTTGAAAAGTCAATGAAAATTCCACTTTTTTCAGCATTTCTTTCTTCGTTTGCATCTTTGGTTAAAAGATGGCGCCACTGAACTATTTATTCGGGAGTAAGAGGTTTCCGTTAGAAAGTTTTGTATTTTGAATTGATTTCAAAATGTAGCATGTAAAGAGTTTGTTGTCGATTTATATTTTAGAAAATTTTTCTCCTGATGAAGGTTTTAAAGATTAAACCGAAACGTAGAGTTTTATGTTAAACTAGTGAATAAATTGTACGTTGGATAGCAACACCTATTTGTTTTGTATCGATATTACAACGTAAAGTCCTTTATTATTATTAATTTATCTTTCAATTTTTCAGTTTCCCAGAGGTGAAAGTTTTCCGGGTATTTTATACCACTATTTCCATTCAGCAATATTTACCTAATTTAGTTTCTGATTAGGTAATTAAAAGAATGTTATATGAAAATAGCGGTTTTTAAGGAATATAAAAAGCCCAGAAGACATTCATCCATGTTTACCAGCTACAAGAATTCAAAATTTTACAGATATTATTGCACATTTATCATTATTAAAATACAACCTAATGCTTATTATAACTGTCATTATGAGAATGCACATTACAATATTTATTATATTTATCTCAATGGAGACTAGTTTACTAATTTTTACTGAAAGGAAATGGAAAATTATAAGTACACTTTTATCATATTTAAAAACCTTAATCATTTTAATAAAAACCAAATGCTTACAATATTATCACATAATATAGTTTGTACAAATGTTAGTACAGTTTACCAGTCTATACTCTTGAAGCTTTTTAGCATTTTATAAAAAGCTTTGTAGCTTTCTGTACACCCTAGTCTATTTCTTAATTTACTGTGGATATGTGAAAAGTTCGAAAAAATTAGCTCTATGGATGAAAAACTATAAGATATGGAGTGGAGATTCATCATTAAATGTATGAATTCAGGATTAATTTCTTTGTTATTTAGTACTTTCCACCGATCTTTGGCTTTTACATCTTTTGTTTTAAAGAAGTTTCTTGGAAATGGTCCTTCAACTTCAGATGACAAGAGGAGTAAAAGAGAATTTGGCATGAAATCTATGAGCCATTCCCTTTCCATTTCCTTTTGTGTTTCACTTAATAGATCTTGATTTTTGTGCATTGGATCTGTCATATATGCTAAAAGGTGAAAGGGCTCTAAACACAAATCAATTTGTTTTTTAGCAAGATCTTTATATGGAATTAATTCAGAACAATGCACTAATTTCAGCCATTCAGAACAAGCATCTGCTCTGACAAATATTTAAGGCTTTGGCTACTTGTAGCTGTTGATATAGATCCTTCACTTGTTTAAATAAATTAGTCATTCACTAATCTTTGAATTCTAATATCAATGTCTTTTTCATGATTTTTGTAAATGTCAAGCAATGCAGGACTGTTCTTATAAATGTGGAGATACATTCAATACGGTTATTCCATCATACTTTGCTTGGCAACTGGTGTTTCACTTATCAGATGATGATTTCGGAAATACTTCTGTATATCAATATGTTTAGTAATGAATATTGGAGCTTTATTTTCTGCCAGTAAGTTCATCCAATATGTTCATCCATAAACAACCATGTTAGAGTACAAGTGAAATGGAAACCCTGCTTTGCGAAACCGATACTGAACATCTGTTGTTCTATTTATAGATTGGGAATAGAAAATATGGTAAAAATTATATGATTAAAATACTATATCAGCAGCTTTAGAGAATTAATTCTTTATTTCCCATCTCTTTATATGGATCAGTTACATGAAAATACAGCTTCAATCAATAGTATTTAAATACAGTTTAATGACTAGTAGAGTTTATTGTATCCTTAGGTTTTTACCACTTTTTCCCAGGTTTTTACCATGTCCTGGTAAAAACCAGTTTTTACCGGTAAAAAGCCAACCCTGATATCCTTACAACAATATAAAAGCAAACACTTGAAAAAAATCTTCATGAAAACATTTAACATGAAAATTTCCATCCATACAGACATTTAAATTGCGTCTATACAGTGTGTAAACGTATAACCTGACCGACCTTTATTTTTGCAACCGTTGGTCCTAGATGCATACTTCCAATTACAAAAATGGTCAAAATTAGGTGCAGGGTTAAGATAAAAAAAAGTTTGAAGCGAAAAAACAATTTAGTGAAGAATTACAGAATCTAAATTTTTATATGGTCCCCCAGTCCTATAAGTTATATTTAGTAAAATTTCCCTTTTACACTGGCAAGTAAGGCATAAAAAGTCCCGTTATTCTACGATTAAAATTGACCGAGTAATAGCTGTTTAAAGTTGGAGTATATTTTTTGCTGCATATTAGGGGTCATTCACAAATTTAGTAGAAACATAATTTCGTCAGATTATTAAAGAAATGGTTGAGAGTAAAATTAGCATTGCAATACAAATTTGAAATCATTAATCATTCTGACATATTATTGCAAAGTGTACAATTTGTACTGAACATTATAAGAGGATAAAAATAACAGATTTTTTGTTAAATAAAAAGGTGAAAAACAACAGCCTCAATACTTTACAAAATGATACATATTTTAAAATGCTGTTAGACTACACTGTCTTCCTAATTTGGGGTTGTGGCATGTTTTTTAGCTTTTGAAAATTGATTCTTATGTATTTTTTAGCACTGAATCCGAAAATGACCTTCATTTTAAACCATCACGTCAGGAATTTTCTCAAAGCGCAAATTTCAAAGTTAAAAAGCTAAAAGTTAAAATTGATCCCCACTCCCCCCCCAACCTCATTGGACCCCGAGCTGCTTAGCTGTAAGAAACCCAGTATAAGCCAAAAAATGTAATAAATTACTGAATTAAACAAAATTAAACTCAATGAAAAAGTCTTAAATCTATTTTATAGCATCAGATTTTTCGGTATTTTTTAACCTTGAAATTTACAATTTGAGAAAAATTTTAACATGATGGTTAAAAGTGAAGGTAATTGTTTGATTCAGCGTTAAAAAATACATAAAATGTAATTATAAAAGTTAAAAAACACAACCATCGCAGGTTTGTTATCTAATCTAAAATTCCTTCTTAAACTTCTTGACGGTAATCTATCCGAATTTTTTTGTGTTATCCTCTAATATAAGTATGTATAAGATGGTAAGAGTCAAAAATCATAATAATATTGTATTGTCATCGGATTTAAGTCAGTATGTAAAATTTAATTTCTATCGGGCATTTGAAAGTAAGTTAAAGTTCGAGTACAAATTTTAAACTGAAAAGACGATCATTGCAAGTTAAATAAAACCTTATGAAAATAACATAATCTTAGTAAAAAGAAATCATAGCCTCAGATCCTTACAAAATAAAACATATGTTAAAATACAATTATTTTAACTAATCTGAAACTTAACTAATAAAAGTTATATTAGATGTAAATTTCCAACTGGGCGAAAAATGTCCGGACCAGGATTCGAACCCAGGACCTCCTGGCTGAAGCCGCCAGTGCTCTGCCATCTAAGCTATCCCGGACGATTCTTGTCGAACTTTTTCACCCAGCTAACCTTGATGATTACAGTATCTGGTCTGAAACCTGGTTCAGCTCAACAGAATAAATCACAGGTAATGGAACTCCAGAAATCGCTGGATACGAAATTACACTAGATTAATATTTACACAATTATTCTAATTGGTAAACAAATCATATTAGATGTAAATTTCCAACTGGGCGAAAAATGTCCGGACCAGGATTCGAACAGGGGACCTCCTGGCTGAAGCCGGCAGTGCTCTGCCATCTGAGCTATCCCGGACGATTCTGGTCGAACTTTTTCACCCAGCTAACCTTGATGATTACAGCATCTGGTCTGAAACCTGGTTCAGCTCAACAGAATAAATCACAGGTAATGGAACTCCAGAAATCGCTGGATACGAAATTACACTAGATTAATATTAACACAATTATTGTAATTGGTAAACAAATCATATTAGATGTAAATTTCCAACTAGGCGAAAAATGTCCGGACCAGGATTCGAACCCGGGACTTCTTGGCTGAAGCCGCCAGTGCTCTGCCATCTGAGCTATCCCGGGCGATTCTGGTCGAACTTTTTCACCCAGCTAACCTTGATGATTACAGCATCTGGTCTGAAACCTGGTTCAGCTCAACAGAATAAATCACAGTTAATGGAACTCCAGAAATCGCTGGATACGAAATTACACTAGATTAATATTTACACAATTATTGTAATTGGTAAACAAATCATATTAGATGTAAATTTCCAACTGGGCGAAAAATGTCCGAACCAGGATTCGAACCCGGGACCTCCTGGCTGAAGCCGCCAGTGCTCTGCCATCTGAGCTATCCCGGACGATTCTGGTCGAACTTTTTCACCCAGCTAACCTTGATGATTACAGCATCTGGTCTGAAACCTGGTTCAGACAGGACATTTTTCGTCCAGTTGGAAATTTACATCTAATAAGATTTGTTTACCAATTAGAATAATTGTGTTAATATTAATCTAGTGTAATAAAAGTTAATTGGAATATTTGTACAATTTCCTTCAAAGCGCAGTTACCTTGAAATAAGTTTAAGTACTTTTTACGCGACTCCTGAAAGCATGGGTCGAAACCATCTGTTTTGATATGTAAAAAAGTGGTATAAGTCATGCATTTCAAAGTTTCATAATTCGGTCAATTTTAATGTTAGATGAATGGGACTTTTTTGTCTTACTTGTTAGTGTCACAGTAAATTTTTAGTAAATATCACTTATAGGACCGGGGGACCGTATAAAAATTTATGTTTCGTAATTTTTTAATAAATTCTTTTCTTGACCCAAATCGCTTTAAAAATAATTCTTTACCTTATTTAAACCATTTTTGTAATTGGTAGTATGCATCTAGGACCAACGGTTGTGAAAATAAAGGTCGGTCAGGTTATACGTGGACACATTGCATATAAAAGAATTACTTACTTGTCCAGTAATCTAGGCCAATGGTCCCCAACGAGTGAGACAATTTTGGTGGTCCGTAGGAAAATTTGCGTATTATTTGCATTTTTTATATTTTTTCCATACTAATAAAAGAAAGAAGATCGTGTGTGGGTTTGTGTGTGCGCGATACCTCCGAAAATTTACGCCATGTAGGGGTCATAAAATTCGGGTGGGGGTACTTTAAGACAGGTGCTGATGCACCTGAGGCTCCGAGTTTTCATTTGTTTTGTTAATTAATCAAGATAGTAATTATAAACAACAAGGAACATCCGTAAAAAAATACTTTTTCTGAAAAAATAGCGCGGTGACAATTCTGCAAATTCGCTTGCAGTGAACATCCGATGGGAGTTAACGGCTCTTTTTTTGTGTGTCTTTCGAAGCCCCCCATCGTCTAAACCTTTCGAATAACCTAAAAACTAAAAATATATACTTAATATCATACTTTTTAGTTTCGAACGGAACAATCCGTTTAAAAAAATACAAATTTTAACACTTTCGAAAAAGTTTTGAAAAAGAAAGTTCGAATTCATGTTTCTTTTTCTCTTTTTTCAAAGCCTACATTGGTTTCATTTTTTAGACATACGCAACACGGGAAAATACCAGTTTAATCCGTATACTTTCTTCTGCACGATGGTGCAATCCGTTTTGAAAAATACGAATTTTAGTTCTTTCAAAAGAATTCATGATTGGAAATCATTTCACAAATCGATGAGACACTTTTTTTCTAGGCTACTACACTAACTACACTCTGAAAAACAAATGCGTAAATTTACACGTTAAAACAGGTATACTGATGATACAAAAAATATTTATCTATATGTATAAATTAGCGTGTAAATTGCCAAATACACGCTTGGTGTGTCAATTTCAAAATACCTATTGTTCCCTGTATTTTGATGATAACACATTAAACTGCTGAGTGTACAAAAAAATCCGTCAATATACACAAATTTTTCCGTAAAATTTTACGGAATAGTTTCATTTTTCAAAGAAAGCAGTACAATATCCGTAATTGACATTTTGAAATCACAAATCCGTATAAATCCAGTAAGTTTTCCATCAATTTTAAGGAATATCTCTGTATTGCTTTGAAAACAGTACAAGTTACGTAAACGATGTATAGAAATAGCTGTTCTGTTTGGAAAGGGAAGTAATTAATTGTTGTATGTACTTGCCTTACAGTGATATTATTTTCAATGTAATTCCTGTATTAGCTTAATGTGTTTTTATGTTGAAAATATATCCAATCATTCCCGAATATTTGCTAAATAGTCTTCGTGTTACATTGGTTTGTAACCCGATAAAAGATATGGCTCCATCTACAGTATGTATTTTTAAACAACTCGCTATAATATTTTTCTTTCTTTCTTTCTTTCTTTTTTAATAATAAAAAGCTAATATATTTTTACGAAATTTAAAAAAAATCAAATCTTATTAATTCTTTTTAAGTTTGAGACAGTTGAAAAGGAAAGTTACAGTTTATGTTTTATTATGATTTTTAAATAATGTTTGACTTATTTATGACACATTTTTAAAAAAGTCAGCAGGATATTTTAAATTGAAAACAAAAAATTAATTTTTAATTTTAATATTTATTTAATCCATTCACTTTAGTAAATTTGGAAATAAAACTTAAAACATATCTGAAATATAATAACGAAATTATTATAAAATTGACGTTTATCTATGTTATAATAAGCAATAAAGTAAATTTATTTTGATACCCTGAAGTAATTATCTTTATAGGGTTTACAGTAGATCGTCAGGCAAATAATTTGTTAAAGTACATGTTTGAAAAAAATATATGTTAGTATCCTTTCAAAAATAAATAAATAAATATGAATCTCTCTATTCTAAAAAAAAAAAAAAAGTAAGTAACGCTGTCACCGCCGCCGCCGCCGGTTTTGAATTTTTTGTAATCTAAGTTCTTTCTTCGTTAATATTAAAAAATTTACTGCATACAAAAATATGAAATTAGGTGGTATTACAGAGAAATGTTTGAATCATTTTTTGAGGATTTATTTACATTTTAAATTCAAACTTTCAACATTTCCAGAAATATTTTTACATATTTTAGAAAAGGTTTTTATTTTAAATTGTTGCCAAAATTGTAAAAACTTCTCAAATAATAATAATATTTTCTTTAAACTGAAAATTTATTTACACGTGATTATTATTAACAGAAAAAAACCCTATGAAATTAGAATTAATGATTAAGTGTTAAAAGTAGGAAAATATTAAAAATTACGTCATAAAAATTGTGTATACATGTGAATACTTAAAAAGAAAAAGAAAAAAAAAACGGTCAAATGCGAGTATTACTCGCGTACAGAGGGTTCCGTACAATAAATATATGAATTAGTAATTGTATTATTTAAAAAAAAAAGGTTGCTAATATCATGACCCGGTTCGGTATTCCAAGATATTGATGAAGAAAGAATACAAGCTCTAATAAAAGCAGAGAGGTCTAAGCAGCGATATGATTAACTTAGTTTAATATTTACATTAGACGACACAGTTACAACACACGCACACATAATATAACATAATAATAATCTTCGAATTACATATTTCACAAGAGAGTCTTCGAACACAACCATTCAAGAAAGTACCTCGTCTCTCTCTGTCTCTGGCTGTTGCCATTCCGAGTTTCCTAAAGTCTTTCGACCACGGAGTATAGGCAACCTTCACACCTTCCCTCCAGTTTCTACATGTTGGACTGTGTCCCACACTGTGAAACTACATTTAAAAGTCCTAACAAAAGTCTTACTTAAAAAGTCATCAAAAGTCCTAATTAAAAAGTCCTATTTAAAAAAAGTTCTATTTAAAAAGTCCTTTACCTGTCTCATCGAGAGCATTTACTTAAACTACTTAAGATATATAAATTCTTATACACTATATACTAAAAATACACATATTACAAATACACATTATACAATATATAATAATGAAATAATACAAAAAAATATATATACAGATTTTTGTTCTACTCATAAATGCGAGATAAAGCATCTGTCACTACATTAGAACTTCCTGGTTTATGAGCAATAGAAATCTGATAGCAAGATAGTGCCAACGACAATCTCTGTAATCGAGCGTTCTTAGGAGTTCCCTCTGTTAAGTATTTTAGGGGATTATGATCCGTATGCAATATTATGGTGGTTCCATAAGTCCACATTTCGAATCTCCCAAGTGCCCAGATTACAGCATATGCTTCTCTTTCAATTGTGCTCCACTTTGATTGAGTTGGAGTAAGCTTTTGACTGGCAAAGGTTATGGGCTTTAACATGCCGTCTTTGTCCCTTTGCATTAAACAGGCACCAATACCCGATATGGAAGCATCGGTGTTTATTTCGAACGGTTTGGACATGTCTGGGGTATAAAGGTTTGTAACTTCACATAAGCTTTCCTTTAACTTATTGAACGACTTTTCAGCATCTTCTGACCATGGAATATCATTTGGAACAGTTTTTCTGGTCAGATCTGTCAAAGTCTTTGCAAGATACAAGTCCTTAAAGGAAACTATAACTTCTTTACCCTCAGTGTCAATTTTGTATTTGCTTTCTTGTTTAACCTTCTGAACAGAATCAATATCATACTTTATAGCTTCTTTCTCGATTTTTAGTCTTCAGAATACTACAATACAACTTAAGATAAAATTGAATACCTTTTTTTTTCATTCTTTTAACTGATTCAACAGTATCTTTCAATTCTCTTTCTTTCATGGACATTTTTGTTTCTAGATCTTTTTTCTTCTTCCAAACAATGCTTTTCATCATTTTTTTTCTTATATTTATCGTACCAATTATCTTTTTATTTTTGTAAGTAAGAGCTTCCTCAACTTCTTCCATTTTAACTTCATAATCACGATTAACACGCTCCAGAGTCTTTGATTTAGTTTCTATCTCATCTTCATTCTCAATATTCTCTTCCGAATATTTGACAATATTAAAATCTTCATTAAAGTCAAACATTTTTTCAATTGCTTCAAATTCATAATTTCTTGCTCAATCATAGATCTTCCTTTTAATTTCAAAATTCTTTTTAATTTCAACTTTTCTTCTCTTTTAATTTCATAATATTTAATAAACTTTTCAAATGTTATTTCTGGAAAATTTTTACTAATAACACTTTTGTCAGAATATTTCTCTTTTAGTAAACTTTCAACTATTTCAGTTCTTGATTTTGCCTTTTCTTCTACATTTTGCATTCTTATTTCATTCTCAAGCTTAGTTTTTTCCATGTCGAAGGCTGCAATCATTCTAGGAATTCCAGTTCTAACAAAAACTTCAATAAACGCTTCACAAGCTGCTTTTGCTGTCAACGATTTAATAGGGATTGCTTCGGGCCAACGACTATGTTGATCCATAATAGCCAGAACATACCGATGGCCTCGAGAAGACTTCGGCTCAGTTGGTCCTAAAATATCTGCATTTACTACTTGAAATGGGAGTTCTGGTCTTCCGACCGCTTCAATAGGTGTTCTGTCTGTTACTTTGGTTTTTCTGCGCATTTGACAATCATGACAAGCAGCGCATAGTTGTTTTACTTCTTTTGGCATTCCTTCCCACCAAAATGACATAGAAATTCTATCTCTTGTTTTCTTAGCAGCTAAGTCTCCACCAGTTGGTGTTTCATGTGCTAATCTCAAAATTTTCTTGTCTTCTACAGGCAGGTACAACAAGTTGAACATAATTTTGTCCTCCAACTTTGCCTCTATGATACAACAAATCGGATTCTACCCAATAATTATTTTTCTGCCGTTTTGCATCTTCAAAGCATTTTTCTAATGTAGAACAAGCCAATTGCTCCTTTTTCAACAGTTGCGCTTGTGAAACTGAACAACTTTCTTTCTGGTCCTCGTTACCAACATTTTCGGGCAAAACAGTTGCCTCGACCGGAGTAGGAATCAGTTCCAAATCTGAAGCTTCTTTGTCTGCATCATCATTATTTAGATTTGTTTCCAGTTTTCCTTCTGGACACCTTCCCTCCACATTGAATACAGATTTTTCTTTATTTTCTTCAACCGGGGTGATATGTACCTCATCCCCTAAATACAACTTCTGCTGTTCTTTTAACAGAGCGAAAACCTTGGGAGTGATCAAAGCTTCTTCGTGTAATCCTTCCACTACCGCAACCTGTACTCGTACATACGGAATAACCTCATCTTCTGTCCGAAGAGTGAGCGGAACGGAAACAAGCTTTGCTTCTACAGGACTCCCTATTGGGGGTCTCAAGAATACTTTTCCACATGACTGTAAGTACTCTTCCGGCACCACCGACTTCCGCAGCACTGTAATCTCCGCACCACTATCGATGATTCCCTGAAACTTCTGGTTACCGATTCCTAGATCTACCTTAAGGAGTCTCCCATCTGGGTCTTCCACCAGAATATTCACATTCAAACAAATTGCATTTAGACCCTTTTTCTCAAGATCACTCTTCGAAGTTTTTCCTCCATCTTGTTTTACTGTATTCAATTTGGAACAATACTTCTTCACATGCCCTTCCTTACCACATGCGAAACAGGTATATTTTGTGCTAAATTCTCTCTTTTCTCGTTGCACTCCGAGAGATGCTTCAGTCTTGGGTTCAAATTTCGGTTTACCATCTCTCATATCTTTTTTTGATTCCGAACTGTAATTATTCCAACTTTGATTTCGAGAGTTAGATAAATTTTTCTTTGGAAATACTTTTCTTTTAAAACTGTCGGTAATGCTCTCGTAATCATCAAGTTTTTCAACCAATTCTAACGGCATGGTAAATGTGAGCCAATTTTCTAAGAAATGTTCTCTTATTTCTACAGCCACACGAAATTTTAATTGTTCGGTTACTATTAAGTCTTAATTGCTGGAAAGTGTTAATATTTAATTCTGTGATCCATTCAGTAAAATAACTTAAAAGCTCTTGTGTATAATTCCTCCATGATTTTTCATGTATTTTGTGATGTTTGCTAAAACATTGTTTTAATTTTTCACTATTTAACTTGTGTCGCTTTAAGATAAGAGTTTTTACAAAATCGTAATTAATTGCATCTTCCGGGGATTCTCTAGCTAGCATATTTGCAATTTCCACCGGTAAAACTGCCAATAGGTAAGCTACCCAGTCTATCTTTGGTACTTGTGCCATTTCCGCTCTTCTTTCGAAATTTATCAAAAATAATCCCATCTCATCACGTTTTTCATCAAACTTCGGGACAATCTGTGCTAATTGAATTTTTGGAGCTATCTCAACTTTTGATTCATTTCTTTGTTCCGGAAATTTCTGTAATTGTTCCAGTCTTTTCATTTCCAATTCATGTTGTCTCGCTTCCCTGGCGATTCGCTCCTCCCTTTCTTCTTGCCGTAATTTTTCTTCCCTCTCTTGACGCATTCTTTCTTCCCTCTCTTCTTTCTTTTTCCTGTCCTCAATTACAGAACTCAAAAATCCCTTAACAAACTCTTCTTCGTAGTCTTCCACTTCTAGTATAGCTTTTTTTAGATCTATAATTTTTAAATTTTCGGCATCCTGAACTCCAAGTTCAATCGCTACTTTCTGCAAATCTTCTTTTCTACTACATTTGCTTAAAAACGCCATATTTGAAAAACCAAATTTAAACAAAATTGAAGCAATCAGCAATATTTAAACAGTGTCTCTACCCTAATTGAACTTTCCCTAAGAACGCATTAAACCAAACTTAATTTAAACCTGAACATTATTTTGTAAATAACCCCTCAAATTGAATGAAATTTATTTTATTTAAATACTTATATTAGTATTACTGACTAAATTCAAATACATTTGCACAATAATAATATATATATATATATATATATAGGAAACAATTTTTGCAATAATTAGAATATACTTTTACAAATATGTCAAGTTAAAAAAAGTAAAATATTTGCGTTCTCACAAAATAAGAATTTGTCAATGCTTTGCGTATTAATTTTTAAATACATCCTTCAAAAATACATAATACATTAACAATTTTCTTTTTAACACTTCAATCTCTTACTAAATTATATTTCAAAACGAACCAAATATTTATAAATCTCAATATTAAATTAACACCTTTTAATTAAATTAAATTCTATCCAAGATATGAAAATCTTTTTCTTTATCTTGATTTGAAATTCAAATCAAATCTCTTCATGCATCTCACTTTGTAGATCAAAAATAAAACCACAAAAAAAATAATAATAATAAATGCTTAATATTCAACGACCATTAAAAAAGTCCTTCAGGCCAGTGCCGGGAGGAAGAGGTAGTTTTCAAAATCCTTATTTTAAAAAAGCCAACTTATATCATTCAAACACACGAAGCTCAATTTAGTGGAAACCGAATATAGGAGATTCAATACTAATTTTTATCAATACTAGGAGGCTCTGCCCCCTACGAGCTACGCTCGCCAACCCCCCGTTCAGGGACACCAAAATCCAAAAAGCACTCTAATTTGATCGACTTTAAAAATATTAAATTAAAATAAAATAAAAAAACAGTAGCGATCTCTCTGTAAACGGGTTTCCATTCGTTTTTCTTGGATTGGAGATTTTTAAGATCATATCTGCTGCTGTTAAAAGATACAATGGCTGTTTTCGTATTTAATTAAAAAATTAGTTAAACATTCGAAAATAAGCTAATGTAAAATGAATTAAGTAAACAGTGTCATTGTCTCCCGGTATTTTTTAACAGCGCTATAAGATAGTTCTTTTAAATAATTCATTTTAAATGTATCGTTTTAAATCTGACGTAATTTACACCAAAGTTTTATTTCTCTTATTAATATTCACATGAAAATACTTTTGTTGTTAGAAGGAAATATTATTTGCGCTGTCTTCGAATTGACAATAATAGTTAAAATATTATCTCAAAATATTATCTCAAAATATCAAGTAAATGTCTCGCGCAGATATATTTTTTAATTTAAATATTGTTTTGCCATATTTTTTAACCATTTTAAATATGACGTAATTTCCTCCATTTACAGGTTTTAACGCATAGTAATGATTTTTTTATTTTAACATTTTGTTTCTCTTTTAAAATTCCAGTGTAAATATGGTTCTCATGACGCAATTTTCCTGCTTTTAAAATGTAATCATTTAATTCTCATTAATTTTTTTTTCTGTTTACAATAGTCCCGTGTAAATAAATTTTTAATTTGAAGTAAACATTATTGTTTGCGCTGTTTATAAAGTTGGCAACAGTTTAAATTAATAACATTTTTTAAATTTGTAAAAAATATCTTTCGAAATACTGAAAATTTGAATTTAAAATAGAAATAAAACCTCAAAAAATAGTCAAATAAAAAAAATAAATGCAATCTGCACACCGGGAACTTATAACCTATAAAATGATCTAAAAATGATTAAATTCTCATGTATAGTTTTTGCTCCAATAAAACTTTTTTAATGGAACGATTTTGTCCAACTTTAGCATTAAATGTCTCTGAAAGTAATTCTTCGATTTGAAAACTGCCTGCATCAGCGTGTTTATCAAATATTTCTTTATAATACCACCGATTTCCATATTTTTGTATACGACAGTTTTTTTTTTAATATTAACGAAGAAAGGCCATGCTCAAGGCATACTTAGATACTACTACAGGCAGACTGATTTGCTTTTAATCTATGAAGTCGCTCGCCAGAGGACTTTGATACCCTGCCCAAAATTGAAATTTGACTCTGACCGTAACTGAAACAACCTGGGAAGGGTAGATATGTAAACAAACACCAAAATTTCGTGATGTCGCCATGGTTATGTTTACAATTCTGCTGACATTCCAATCAAGCTTAGAAATGACAGTTAATTCGAATACAGCTGTTAAGGGTTATTATAAACTGTCCATATCAATGTAAATGTAAAGTTCTATTTATTTAAGTGACTAATATAATGATTTTCTCTTTAAAACTGTTAAACCAACACACATAAAAATATATAAATAAAAAAAACATATGCTTAGTCTAAAACATCAATGTCACAAATTTATTTAGTACCACTTAGTTATCCCGTCGACCCATTTCGCCAGATTATATAAATCGCTAAAACACTCGCCAAATTATACAAATTGACATAATTTTTATTTTAAATAACAAAAGAACAAATAAATTAGTATAACATTAATAAATATACAAATAAAACGTCGAAATAAAAATCACTTGATGACATAAACACGTGTAACTTGTTTACAGTCAAGTGAATGTGACATTTACGATCAAGCATTATTGGCATTTAATCTTATAGTTTGGTGATAGATTTTTGGTCGACGGGATAACTAAGTACCATTTATTTACTATTTTCACTGCTGAAACAATAAAACTGATGGAAATTTTTTAAATATATTAAAATACTCATAAAATTCCTTGTAATAATTAATAAATGTAATTTATTAAGTAACAAATACCCTTACATGATTTAATCAAAATTGCTTGGATAACATAGAATATTGCAACGATATTTAAATCCGTGATCACCATTTCTTTCTCTGATTAAAAATAAGAATATTTAATGTTTAAGGAAGATCGACTTTTTTTTTTTTCTTCTTCTTCTTGGTTCGGGTGATATTAAAAACAAATATTTTACCGGTAACAGTAAATTAATCAAAAATAGCTGCTTCAAGTCAGTTATGAGAACTGTAGTTTGATAAAAATCAAATTTTAATTTTAAAACGTGTATATGAAACCAAGCTATTTTTATATAAATACGGGACATTCAAAAAAGAATAACAGAACCGGCATTTTTCATGAATGAACCAAACGATCAAGGTAAACAATAAATAATTGCCGAAACGTCAGTGAAGGCTTACTGTGGAGACACGAAAAGTTTTGGTTTCCGTTAGTCTGTCTGTCTGTTAGTCTGTCTGTCTGTTCCGCGATAACTGCCGTAAAAAGCATCCGATTATCTTAAAATTAAGGATGCATGTTGGTGAAATCCCCGGATTTAGCTGTATAGTTTTTGGTTAAATTTGGTTCATTCGTTCGGATTATATAGAATATTTTATTTTGCGACTTAATGCTTTCCTATAGCAATTCAGACGATTTTTCCATTTTTATCTGTTGAAAAGAAATGGCTCATATGATTGAAGGATTTAAATGCTAAATTAAGGATGATGAAATTTCCTAATTAGAACCATACATTATTCATATTAGTTTGAAATTCTGTGTATACATTTATCAGAGTTTTTAATTCGGTGTATAACTTTTATGGAGGGATTTTATATATGTGTTTCAATAATACAAAATATTTTTTAAATATAAATTTTCTTTTTAAGCACATATTTAATTGTTTTTATTACATTTTAACTGTTACCTAGCAGCGAACTACACCTAAAAATACCGTAAATGTGAAAGTATGTGTAATTGTTTGAAGTTAAATCAAAGTCAAAGGGACGAATTAATGCCTTTGTGTCTTTACATATAGATGGAATTTACCACAGAAATAAAGAAAGACTATGTTCTATTTATTTTGTTCAAATATCTTTCTTTTAAATTAAAAAGTTCATTATTTTCATAAGGAATAAATCGACATTTTGCTATGAAATTTAACAATCTTTTTTTTTTTTTTTTTTTTTTTTTTTTTTTTTTTTTGCCGTTGCCACAAAAATTCAATCCCGGAATAAAAATTTATCCTAAACAGTTAATTTTGATTTGAAAGATTTTTATGTGCGAGAGGAAAATGAAATAAAAAATAGACATGAATACGCCTTCATATTAGAAATAAAGTGAAAATACGAAAAGAAGGTGAATTTGATCTCATATATAAAAAATAAAACGAATACGCTTTGAGGTTGAAATAAAAGGGGCTTGTGTTATGATATTAATTCTTATTATTAAAAAAAAAAAAAAGTTACTAATATCTCATGGTTTATCGTCTGCACACAGCTAACAGAATTAATCGAAATAATTCTTAATCGAAAATTCCAATGAGGAAAAAAAAAACTTTTGAAGAGCAAATATATAGTAAATATCAAAATTATGCACCGCAAAATTATCGCTGTCGAAAATGACGTCATTGTATCGGGAAATAAATATTTTCATCCTTAAAAACCAAGCATTAAGTAGATTGCCTGAAAAAATGTTTTTTGACGGGTGTTACTTCTTAATGCCGCCTCATTTCAGAAAATATGAATGAAAATTATTTTATTTTTAAAGGAAATTACATTTTCATTCATAAAACCTAAACGTTTAATATAATTGCGTCAATGTAAATCATTTTCTGTGTTACCAGTATTGAAAAATAAAGCTCGGAAGTGTAAAAAGAAATCTAAGATTTGCGCTAACCATTAGCGCAATCAATAAAAAGTTACGTATGTAAATTAATAAGACCACCGGGGGTTCAGGGGGGGCGGAGCCCCCCTCAAGAAATCTACTTTATTATTTTAAAAATATACCAGAATTAACAGCTCATGAAAATTTCGAAATATCCTTCCATAACGTTTTTAATTTAATGCTTCTAATGTCTGAAAACTTCGTATTTTTTATTCTTATAAATAATTACATAATTTGAAAACTTAAAATTGCGGTTTGCAGGAAACTGAATATTACCAAAGTGAGTCTAAAAACAATGACTTGCAGAGCTGACGTTGAGGCTCCTGATCTGCAGATTTACTAGTTTAGCTAATCTTAAAAGTATGTGTAACACTAAAATGCTACAATTTGTGTAAAATAGCCTTTTAAATCGAAGGAAATTGAAGAATATAAATATTTAATTCATTGCATGAAAATACGATCAATGATTCTGAAACCTCGACGATGAGAAACAAGCTTCTATCTGGGCAGGGTATAAATGTAAACAAAGATCACGTTGTGAAGTTTTTGTTCAGGGTTTGAAGTTGGATCCGACTTCACTTTTTCGGCGAAATGCGCGGGCCGTTATATATCATAGTAGGCTATGGCCATGCTTAAGTTGACAATCCGGAGAAAGTCTATGGGTGAAAATGTCCCCGATAATTGCCAACTTATTAGCTGACTTTGTCCCGTAAGTTACGCCACCTGGTGTATACTCCTGGTAGTACTCCATAAACAAATGCATAGTAAAAAAATTGAAAATATTGTGTTATTGGCAAAATTGTATAAAATATTTTTCGAATTCCAGTAAAATAAAGGCGTAAAAAAAATATTTCGCACAATTATGTTCTGGCTTTAAAAAATGAAACATATCAAGAATGAAGATTTAAATATAAGATTTATTGATATTTTTTCAGGGTACTTGTTAGTTATCCCTTCGACCAATTTCGCCAAATTATATAAATCGCCAAACTACTCGCCAAGTTCTACAAATTGACACAATTTTTTATTTTAAATAACGAAAAAACAAATAAATTAGTATAACATTAATAAAAATACAAATAAAACGTCGAAATATTGGTTTTATTGGCCATTATTGACATTTAATCTTAAAATTAATTAACTTATGGCAAACCATTATTGGCATTTAATCTTACAATTTGGCGACAGTAATTTGGTCGACGGGATAACTAACAAGTACCATTTTCAGTATATAGGACTTTGCGGGTTATTTTTTTTTTTTTTTTAATCTTGGCACAATTTGGGCTTCGGAAAGAGCGATTTGTTGCCGATTGATATAAACAGTTATGAAAACAAAACTTATGAACTGTCAGCTTGTTTTATAAGAATTTACGGCACAGATGTCATATACGCCTCATATTGGCGCGATTTTTTTTCCGATGCCAATTTTGCGAAAATCTCGTTACCATATCATCTATATCCGGATAACCATATCAAGCAAAATAACGACACTTTGGTGCCAGTTAAGTATCCGGTGCGTATATGATATTGGCGCCAGAAAAAAATCGAGACAATATGACATCTGTTAAAATAGCAATTATAGCCTTTGTGCGGGAATATTAAAAAGCAGTAAACCAACGTTTTAAATGCACAAATAATGGATGAAAAGCAGCAAACAGCTGTTTCGAATCTACAGCGAGATTCTTCTTCAGTGCAAGATAGGGAAAAAAGGAACAGTGTGCTAGAAAAAGCAAGGCTGAGCAAAATGATAGACAGAGACGCGCTGCCTTATATAACCTATGCGGGTATCGAAAGCGCCAGAAACAACCAATGAGAGAGAAGCAGTGGAAACGACTGGGTGGACAAGTAGCGACATCTACCGGAGAAGGAGAGAAAAAGAAACCAAAAAAGAGGAAATTAAATTAATGCTTTCCAAATACTTGGAAAATCTGGAGTACTAGATAAGTCATTGACTAAAGAGTGAGAATTTTTAATGATGTGGTAAGCTTCCCAAAAATCAAGATCAAGGTTAGAAGAACATTTTTGGATAATGGTGGCTGAGGAAAAATCGAACCTATGTTGAGAAGTCCAAGAATGTTGAGCAATAGAAGAACGTTTGAGCTCTTGATTTTTAACATAACCTTCACGCTCTTTTTTTTTTCATTGATCCCTGCATTCAATTTACCTCTGAAATTGAGACCAATAACTGTCTTTCTTTCCTCGATGTCCTTGTTATTCGTAGTGAAAATGGCTTTCAGACTACCGTCTTTCGTAAACCTTTTGCTGTCAGTCTCCCACCTCACAGGCATTCTTCTCACCCCCCTAACCAGAAATTCGCTGCTTTCAATACTTTTGTTTTTCGGGCTACCAATATTTGTTCCACTCCTCAGTTACTTAGTGCTGAACTTAATTACATCAAAGCTATTGCTGTTGATCGTGGTTATTCCTCTAATATTATTGATTCTATTTATAAGAAATTGACGAAATCCGTCCATTCTGAAAAGCATTCTAATTCCAACTCTAATACTTCAGTTGTGTTGCCATTTTTTCCTAAAATCAGTCAGCAAGTTGCTAAAATCCTAAGAAGGTTTGATTTTAATGTTATTTTTTCTCCTGTTAATAAAATCACTTTTTCAAATCTCAAACACCCCGTTGATCGCCTTGACAACTGGGGTATTTACCAAATCTCTTGCCAGTGTGGCCTTTCTTATATTGGCCAGACTAAACGTGCTCTTAGATTTCGATTAAAAGAGCATGAAGGTTATGTTAAAAATCAAGAGCTCAAACGTTCTTCTATTGCTCAACATTCTTGGACTTCTCAACATAGGTTCGATTTTTCCTCAGCCACCATTATCCAAAAATGTTCTTCTAACCTTGATCTTGATTTTTGGGAAGCTTACCACATCATTAAAAATTCTCACTCTTTAGTCAATGACTTATCTAGTACTCCGGATTTTCCAAGTATTTGGAAAGCATTAATTTAATTTCCTCTTTTTGGTTTCTTTTTCTCTCCTTCTCCGGTAGATGTCGCTACTTGTCCACCCAGTCGTTTCCACTGCTTCTCTCTCATTGGTTGTTTCTGGCGCTTTCGATACCCGCATAGGTTATATAAGGCAGCGCGTCTCTGTCTATCATTTTGCTCAGCCTTGCTTTTTCTAGCACACTGTTCCTTTTTTTCCCTATCTTGCACTGAAGAAGAATCTCGCTGTAGATTCGAAACAGCTGTTTGGTGCTTTTCATCCATTATTTGTGCATTTAAAACGTTGGTTTACTGCTTTTTAATATTCCCGCACAAAGGCTATAATTGCTATTTTAATGTATTCGGCTTTAACGGGCCTTTATTCTTCTGTGATTTCTTTCTTTATTCTTTTTCTCAAATTTTTTTTCCGCAATGTCTCAAATTAATAGATTTTGTAATTTACGTTTAAAAAAGTACAGGTTTTTGGAACACTTACATTTCCTACTTGACTGTAGGCGTAAGAAGGTTATTCCTAATTTCATTTCTATACGTTGTAATTTATTTTCTTCTAATAGAATTGACAAGGTCTTATTTCGTTCTAAATTAGCTCTTTTAAGAGCTTTGATTCAAGAGACTCGCCATAAAATTGCTCATATACACTATGACGCAAAAGTTTAGACAATGACGTCATTCAGCTTTAAAATGTAGAATTATGAGGTCAGAATTACAAAAACCTGTAAATATATTCAAAAACTGATTTAAAATGCTATTTACAAAAGACAGTAGTTTTATTTGCTATAATACTAATTTTTTTCATAAAAATTCAAATGTGCTTGTCGCAAAAGTTTAGACACTATTCTAAATTTCTTTGAATATTCGCTGGCATATGCAAATTTAGAATCGATGATGTCACAAATTTGGAGTACTTAAGTTCTGCAAACGATTGCGCTTCATAGTCGACATGCCGAGAGCTAAAGAAATTCAAGTGAATGAGGTTTCAAGGATTTGGCAGTTGAAAGGTGAAGGGAAGAGCGTTTCTGAAATTTCTGCTATTATTAATAGGTCAAAAAAATCTATTTATCGAGTTTTATCGAGTGGTTCCGAATATAAAGCAAAATGTCGGTCTGGGAGGCCACGTGTGACAAATGTACGAGAGGATCGCCTGATACAAAGACTAGTGAGTACTCAACAAATGAGCGTACGTGGAGTTCAAAGCTCATCGGGACTCTCTGTATCAAAGGATACGATTCGTAGACGAATTTTGGAAAAAGGAACAATCGTTTATAGCAAAATGCAGAAGAAACCAGCTCTGAAACCATATCATAAGTTACAAAGACTTATGTGGGCTCGAAAGCATATGTCATATGGAGAGAAATGGCAGTCAGTCATATTTAGCGATGAAAAAAAGTGGAATCTGGATGGTCCAGATGGTTGTTTATCGTATTGGCATGACTTGCGGAAGGAACCTCGACGTTTTTTTAGTCGCAGACAAGGAGGGAGCTCGGTGATGGTTTGGGCAGCCTTTTGCTATAATGGACAAGTATCTCTGACCTTCACCAGTGGTCGTCAAACTTCACAGCATTATACACAGACATTAGAAGAAAACCTACTGCCATTTGCTGAGCTTCTAGGGGGTCCTCAGTGGGAATTTCAGCAAGACAATGCTTCAATTCACACTGCAAAACATTCAAAATCTTGGTTTAATTCCCATAATATAAGAGTTCTCGACTGGCCAGCATGTAGCCCAGATCTTAACCCTATAGAAAACCTTTGGAGCATCATGTGTAGCAAAGTTTATAGCAACGCTAGACAATACTCTTCTGAAAAGGAACTTAAGACATCTATTGAGAATGCATGGTACGATATCGATCCACAAACTATGCAAGATTTAGTTTCTTCCATGCAATCTCGTGTATATGACGTAATACATAAGCATGGATGCGCAACCAGGTTTTAAAAATTGTTTATTTCGATTTTATTCAATTTGTGTCTAAACTTTTGAGACAGCAGTTTATTTTTGTTACCATTTAATTTATTGCAATATGCACAATTCCACTTTTCTTTGTTATAAATATTGTTTATATGTACAGCACATTAATTTCAAGCAGTGATTTGAAAATTGAATAAATATTTTTCAAAGTATGTAAGAATTTCTTCATTGTCTAAACTTTTGCGTCATAGTGTAGAACGCGAGTTATATTCCTTACATATCAGCCTCGCTAATTCTACACCTGATTTTGAGTCTATAGACAGAAGGTCATGGAGTAGAGTTCTCACAGCTTCTTCTGTTCATTGTTCGGTTTTAAAGAAGAAATTTAATGCTCTTTGTAAAAGTTCTGTCGTTAACAACTCTAGCAATTTGCCTGTTGTTAACCAAAATGTTGTTGTCAATCTTTCTAGTGTTTCTTTAAGTGACAATCAGCTCGATGCTCTCAAATTGAATAACAATTTCTCTGTCTCTGCTTTTCCTTCTTTACCTAATCTAATTGCTCCTATTGAAAGGGCCTTTAAGCATAGCGCTTTATCTTCTTTTCAAAAAGAGTCCATCAGGCATCTCATTGCCAATACTTTTGATTTCAATTCTAATGTTTATAAGCCCAATCTTAAAAATCCAGTTAAACAATGTCTGAAAAATTTGCGTTCTGATCCAAACTTAATCATTACCAAGGCTGACAAAGGTGGTCAGATTGTTCTTCTCGACAAATCTTCGTATTTGGAAAAATCTCTTAAATTAATTAAAGATGGTCCTTATGTGGACATCCGCAAAGACCCTTCCACTACTGAAATTAACTCTATTAAGTCTGCCTTCAAGTCATCTTCCATTATTCCTGCTAACTTTAAGAAGTCTCTTGTTCCATCTATTGCGCATTGTGCCAGGTTTTATGCTTTACCTAAGGTCCATAAACCTGACATTCCTTTTAGACCTATTGTCTCTAGTATCGGTACAGCTTCTTATAAGCTTGCCAAATATTTAGTTTCTGTTTTTTCCCCACTGTTGAGCAGTAACTGTTTCACTGTTAAGAATTCTTTTGATTTTGTTAAAAAACTTCATAATTTCAAGCCGCAGGGTCACATGATGGTTTCTTTTGATGTTAAATCATTATTTACAAGCGTTCCGGTTCAGGGGGCTTTAGATTGCCTCAAGAACAGGCTTTGTGAATTCCATTTCTCCTATTTTGAAATCGAGGAACTTATCCTTCTCACTCGCTCTTGCTTGTCGCAAAATACTTTTGTTTTCAATGGTAATTTCTTCCGCATGATTGATAGTTTGGCTATGGGTAATCCTCTTAGTCCAATTTTATGCGATATTTATATGCACTATTTTGAGGTCAAACTTTTTGATATTTTAAAATTTCCGTTCTATGTTCGTTATGTTGATGATGTTTATGTCCTGGTTGAAATAAATTCGGATATTAATCATATTCTCTCTATTATGAATTCCATTGATCCCTGCATTCAATTTACCTCTGAAATTGAGACCAATAACTGTCTTTCTTTCCTCGATGTCCTTGTTATTCGTAGTGAAAATGGCTTTCAGACTACCGTCTTTCGTAAACCTTTTGCTGTCAGTCTCCCACCTCACAGTCTCACACTTCTCACCCCCCTAACCAGAAATTCGCTGCTTTCAATACTTTTGTTTTTCGGGCTACCAATATTTGTTCCACTCCTCAGTTACTTAGTGCTGAACTTAATTACATCAAAGCTATTGCTGTTGATCGTGGTTATTCCTCTAATATTATTGATTCTATTTATAAGAAATTGACGAAATCCGTCCATTCTGAAAAGCATTCTAATTCCAACTCTACTACTTCAGTTGTGTTGCCATTTTTTCCTAAAATTAGTCAGCAAGTTGCTAAAATCCTAAGAAGGTTTGATTTTAATGTTATTTTTTCTCCTGTTAATAAAATCACTTTTTCAAATCTCAAACACCCCGTTGATCGCCTTGACAACTGGGGTATTTACCAAATCTCTTGCCAGTGTGGCCTTTCTTATATTGGCCAGACTAAACGTGCTCTTAGATTTCGATTAAAAGAGCATGAAGGTTATGTTAAAAATCAAGAGCTCAAACGTTCTTCTATTGCTCAACATTCTTGGACTTCTCAACATAGGTTCGATTTTTCCTCAGCCACCATTATCCAAAAATGTTCTTCTAACCTTGATCTTGATTTTTGGGAAGCTTACCACATCATTAAAAATTCTCACTCTTTAGTCAATGACTTATCTAGTACTCCAAATTTTCCAAGTATTTGGAA
Source organism: Maratus speciosus (assembly GCA_963932465.1). Taxonomy (NCBI): domain Eukaryota; kingdom Metazoa; phylum Arthropoda; class Arachnida; order Araneae; family Salticidae; genus Maratus; species Maratus speciosus. The sequence continues at coordinate 468,169,480 of OZ010789.1, forward strand.
AGCATTAATTTAATTTCCTCTTTTTTGGTTTCTTTTTCTCTCCTTCTCCGGTGGATGTCGCTACTTGTCCACCCAGTCGTTTCCACTGCTTCTCTCTCATTGGTTGTTTCCGGCGCTTTCGATACCCGCATAGGTTATATAAGGCAGCGCGTCTCTGTCTATCATTTTGCTCAGCCTTGCTTTTTCTAGCACACTGTTCCTTTTTTTCCCTATCTTGCACTGAAGAAGAATCTCGCTGTAGATTCGAAACAGCTGTTTGCTGCTTTTCATCCATTATTTGTGCATTTAAAACGTTGGTTTACTGCTTTTTAATATGACATCTGTGCCGAATTTACATGTATAAATTTAGTTTCTAGATATTATTATTGTTTTTTATATACGATTTGTTTATATTTGTATATAAAATAGATAAATGCCCTTTTTATATTAAATAAATTGTACAAATATTGGAAAATATTGCTTCTTTATGTGAAACAGTGAATATGCTTCCAGAAATTTCGTTACCAAATTTTCTTCTCTCGCCAAGACCACTATACTTGAAAAATACCGATTTATTATTATATAATGTAGTATTAGCTAATGTTCTGTAATCTGTTCCACAGTCAAAGTTGACTGCAAAACGCGATGCTGGAATAATGTGGTATCAAGTATACGGTTTAAAAATAAAATTAATTTTGCGCCAAACTACACTTACGCCAATTGGCTCTAGGTCTGATTAAGGAAGAATACTCAAATTAAGATTTACAAACACCAAAATCGTAACATGACAAGAATACGGTATTTGGGGAAAGTTGAGGGACATGTATAAATTTAAGTGATTATTAAACTTTATTTTTCCAAATTTTTAAGTGTTTATGACTTCAGTCTGTTTTTTTTGTGTATCTATGCGTGTTTTAACTTTCCTAAAATACTTTGATACATTTTAGTAAAACTTACATAACATATGTGAGTTAAAACAAGGAAATTAATTACGGACCAAACTATGCCCGCCAAGATATGCCAATTGGCTGTGGAGCCAATTATGAAACTTTCCATAGATTAATACATACAAACTTTATATGAAAAAAACAGTGAAGCTTTCATCTAAAGTATGTTAAACTGAAACGATCCCCCATACCTTCAAAAATAAAACAAATGATAGGCCAATAAATAAATAAATGAGACTGTGCATTGAAACAAATTGAAGGAGCGGTGTTAAATTAATACTGTAAGGTGAAATTAATTGTGAAAAGAAAAGAAATAGCAGAAATAAAATAAATCACATATTTGAAAATATAAAAGAGAAAATGAAATATTTTACATTTTCCGGATCTAGATCCATTTCTTTCAATAACTAATATCACTGAGAAATTCATGGTAAAATAATTTTCTTTCCTGATTATTATTATTATTATTATTATTATCATCATTTATTTACATAACGGGATACAGCAGTAAACATTTTTTGTTTAACAGTAAAATAAGTTCATTTTTTAAATAAAATGTCTAGAACATATGAAAATTTTAAGATTAACAACTACCATTTGCAAACTACAAAGCACATCGTAAAGAAAATGGTAAAAGACAAATGGAAAACAAATTAAAAAATATTTCTGTTTCTCACGTTAGATGGCGCTAGTCACGGGAAACCATGTGGTTTCTAACCACGTGTACAGCGGACAAAGGAAACTTAGCGATTGCGAGGCCTGTTATTTCGATAAGGAGGCCTTGGCTTAAGCATTTAAATTGGATGAGTTCTACCCGGAATATCTACGCAGATTTTCATTGGTCCATTTCCAAATCAAAACTTTTTTTTATATATAGAATGATAATGAATGAGAATTTCGCGAAATTAGTCAGCTTTATCCAAGCTGCTTTTCTTTAAAGTAACTTATATTTGGCTGCCAAATTCGGCAATTTCTTAAAGTGCCTGTCATTTTAAGACAACATGGTGGATGAGGCTAAGCAGAGAACTTGGTCGAGAACTTAGTAATTGCTGCGTACATGCTCACTCACATCGGAATCGGTTAATATGTAGGAGTGCTGTCGCATGCTAAAAAATCAGATTTTTCAAAATGTCACCCACAATAGAAATTGAAACTGCTATATATGAGCCATATTTTAAGGGAAAGACAAGCAAAAAATGCTCCTGAATCCTTATATCAAGGTCAAATACTTAAGAAAGAAACCTTTTTCAATTTCTAATTTTTTTGCACCTCACTTTAAATATATATATATTTTTTAATTTAATGGCCGCCATTTTGAAACAAGATGGCTGATGAATCTGGCCAGCGAGCTTGGTCGAGGTGTTGATGTATACTATCCACATGCCTTCTTACATCGAAATAGGCGAATACGTGTGTTATCGCGAGACAAATACAAGATCGTTTCAAAATGTTAGCCATGCTAGAAATTCAAAGTGCTATAAATCAACCATTTTTTAAGATATAAACAAAAGAACAAATTTTCAGAAACAAAAACTGCTCCGGAATCTTTGTATCAAGGCCACACACATAAAAAAAATCTTTTTCATTTTCCAATTTTTTAATACCACATTTTGAATTTTAACTTTAACTTTTTTTAAATGGCAACCCTTTTGAAACAAGATGGCGAATGAAGCTGGCTAACGAACTCGGTCGAGACATTGGTGTGTACTATATACAGACCAAGTTACATCCAAATCGGTTCATAAATACGCCTGTTATCGCGTGACAAAAATCAGGTCGTTTTAAAATGTCAACCACAAGAGAAATTCAAAATGCTATTACTCAGCCATTTTTTTTAGATATAGACGAAAGAAAAACTGTTCCGGAATCTTTGTATTAAGGTCAAACACATACAAAAAAAATCTTTTTCAATTTCCAATTTTTTGGTATCTCATTTAAATTTTTTTATTTTTTTAAATGGCCGCCATTTTGAAACAAGATGGCGGATGAAGCTGGCCAACGAATTCGGTCGAGATATTTGTATGTACTATGTACACACCAAGGTACATCCAAATCGGTTCGTAAATACGCCTGTTATTACGTGAGGAAAATCAGGACGTTTCAAAATGTCAGCCACGCTAGCAATTCAAAATGCTATAACTCAGTCATTTCTTAAGATATAGACGAAACAAAAACTGCTCCCGAATCTTTTTATCAAGGTCAAACACATAAGAAGAAAATATTTTTTCAATTTTCAATTTTTTGGTACCACATTTCAAAATTGAAATTTTTCTTAAAAATTTAAATGGCCGCCATTTTTAAACAAGATGGCGGATGAAGTTGGCCAACGAACCCGGTCGAGACATTGGTATGTACTATGTATAAACGAAGTTACATCCAAATCGGTTCATAAATACGACTTTTATCGCGTGACAAAATTCAGGACGTTTCAAAATATCAGCCACGCTAGAAATTCAAAATGCTATAACTCAGCCATTTTTTAAGATATAGACGAAACAAAAACAGCTCCGAAATCTTTGTATAAAGGTCAAATACATAAGAAAAAAATATTTTTCCTTTTTTAATTTTTTGGTACCACATTTCAAGTTTTAATTTTTTTTTTAAATTTTAAATGGCCGCCATTTTCAAACAAAATGGCGGATGAAGCTGGCCAACGAACTCGGTCGAGAGATTGGTATGTACTATGTACACACCGAATTACATCCAAATCGGTTCATAAATACGCCTTCTATCGCGTGACAAACTTCAGGACGTTTCAAAATGTCAGCCACGCTAGAAATTCAAAATGCTATAACTCAGCCATTTTTTAAGATATAGACGAAAAAAAAACTGCTCCGGAATCTTTGTATAAAGGTCAAATACATAAGAAAAAAATATTTTTCCATTTTTGATTTTTTGGTACCACATTTCAAGTTTTAATTTTTTTTAAAAATTTTAAATGGCCTCCATTTTGAAACAAAACGGCGGATGAAGCTGGCCACCGAACTCGGTCGAGACATTGGTATGTACTATGTACACACCGAATTACATCGAAATCGGTTCATAATTACGGGAGTTACAGTGTGACATAGGTCATATATATATATATATATATATATATATATATACCGGGTGTCCCAAAAAGGACTGACTGATTTTAAAATTCAATAACTTGCAAACGGTGACAGATATTAAAAAAATTCTTGCAGGAGGGTTATGCATAAGGTCAAAACTTTTATTACAGTGATTTTCAATTTTATTTCGATTTACAAACAATAGATGGCGCTGTAAGCAATAGTCGCTAAATTCAGGCTCGATTTTTGGTACTTCGTGGCCCGGATAATACATTTCCATCTCCTTTTTCTGCATGGAACAAGATAAAGGACCAAAAATCGAGTCTGTATTTAGCGACTATTGCTTACAGCGCCATCTATTGTTTGTAAATCGAACTAAAATTGAAAATCCCTGTAATAAAACTTTTGAGCTTATGCATAACCTTCCTGCAAGAATTTTTTTAATATCTGTCACCGTTTGCAAGTTATTGAATTTTAAAATCAGTCAGTCCTTTTTGGGACACCCGGTATATATATATATATATACATATATATCAATTTTGAACGGAGGGTGGTTTCGGGGTCTGGGAGTCATGATCGATGAAAATATACCAAAATTTTTTGAAATCGCTTTCCTCCGAACGGCTGCAATAGGTAGCTTTTTGTAAAGAAAGCTACCTAAAAAAAATAAACAAACAACCCAATCCGTAATAATCAAATTTATACATTCTCTGTTTCACTGAGCAACTCAACTTTTATTTCAATCTGAATGAGTCATTTCAAAGAATTCCAGAATAATACGTAACAACAACAACAAAAAAAAAAACACTTCCTCTACATACTTTTAAATAGCACCCTTTTATCTTAATCCCAAAGATAAAAGAATAAATAAAAACATTTGAAATAAATCTGTTTCTTTTTTTTTATTATTTTTTTTCCAAACGATAATTTACTTAGGTAACACTTTTCAGTTATTCTAGTGCAAAGTTTATTCTTAGAGAATAAATAGCTTCATAGACAGACGTGTTATGAACTTTTAAAATGACAATTTTAACTCATTTTTATGTTTCTTTCTCTTTTCTTTTCTGTTTTTTTTTTTAACACAATAACTAGAGAATATTTATTTAAAACAGAATTTAAACTTTCATGCTAAACATAGTTATTTTTAAACACCATTTTATCTGAACATTCGATCAATTTAACAATCATGATACATAATTCTGCATTCATATTATGAAAGATACCATAAAAATATAATTCTTAAGTCTTACAAACAGCGCAACATCAATAATTATTCATTTTTCAAACGTAATTACTGAATATGATACTATATTTATTCTATTAATTGAATAAACATTAACCCGTTATTTCAAAGACTAATATAAAACATTTACACTTTAAATAACAATTTTAATAACATACATTTGAAATATGCTCTCGGTGGAATAAAAAAATATATATATACCTTTGTGATAGCCAGGCCAGCCATTGAACTCTCCTTGCTGTCAAATCAAATACTATCGAAATAACTTTATTGCTGTTCACAACATCATTCCGCGATACCATTTAATATGGCAGTAACACTGCTTATAATTTAAGTTGAAGATCATCATCCTAGTCGTGCTGCGCCATTATCATGACCCGGTTCAGTATTCCAAGATATTGATGAAGAAAGAATACAAGCTCTAATCAAAGCAGAGAGGTCTAAGCAGCGATATGATTAACTTAGTTTAATATTTACATTAGACGACACAGTTACAACACACGCACACATAATATAACATAATAATAATCTTCGAATTACATATTTCACAAGAGAGTCTTCGAACACAACCATTCAAGAAAGTACCTCGTCTCTCTCTGTCTCTGGCTGTTGCCATTCCGAGTTTCCTAAAGTCTTTCGACCACGGAGTATAGGCAACCTTCACAGCTAAAAGAATACTAACACTTTGTAAAACATTATGCAAAGTAGGGTTGGGTATAACAGTATATACTAGAAAAATGTAAATGGATATACTAGAAAAATGTAAATGGATATACCATGAAAGTTCAAAGAGATATGGAACCTAAAAAATATCAAATACAGTTATTCTGTGTAACTCATTTTTACTTTCTTCTATCTTTACAGGAAGAAAGTATTGGATTCGTGAAAATTTTCGAATTCCGGTTTTCGACGGATGTATACTGTTTAGGGTACAGAGGTAATGAAAAACATGTTTTTACAAAATGTCTGTCTGTGAGTCTATCTATCTGTGTGTGACACAAATATTGTGGGCGCACTGTATTAAGAACTATTGAACGGAATTTAATAAAACTTTAGATTGATTTAGTCCCTGATATAAATTAGTGCTGATTACTTTTTGGTGTAAATCGCCCAACAGGTACCGCTACTATGCTGCAATTTTCCCGATTTCCGCAATAGCTGTATCTCAAGAACTAATGCATGAATTTTCATCAAACTTTAGAATCAGTTAGTCTCTGATATGAACCGATCCTGATAAGTTTTTGGTGTAAATTGCCCAAGAGATGCCACTGTAACTCAGAACTTTTCACGATTTCCGTAATAGCTCTATCTCAAAAACTAATGCACGAATTTTCACCAAACTTCAAATTCAATTAGAAGCTCACGAAAGTTGTCCCTGATTAGATTTTGGTATAAATCGCCTAACCGGTGGAGTTGCTGTGCTGCATTTATCAGGAAGTATTGACATGTATGAGATAGAAGAAAGTTTTGGGATTGATACAGCCGACTAGTTTAATATTATTTTAATATCTTTATAATGAGCTTAATTCGGTACTGACAATAAAAGAAATGCATATTTAAATTTCATTTGTCATTTCATAAAACTTAATTCATCATAGTAATAACCTTTCTTTCTAAAGTGCAGCTAAAACAAAACATTCGTTCAAAGTTCACATTTGGCATTGTGCTAAGCGCGCTTCGAAAGGAGGTCACAAATTTGCAACGCCGCCTTGGTCCTTGCCGCGTTTTCCAGATAGGTTTTTAATTAACTTTTAAAGCCACTCGAGGCGTATTGAAAGAGCAATTCAATGCAAATTGTCGGAATCCCATAGTATTTATCTAATTCATTCTAATTAAGGGGTCTCGTGATCTCATAAATTGGAAAAAATGAAAAAAAGAGACCATATTCAACGTTTAATATCTTAAAATGTATATAATTTTAAAACACAATTTTTATTGAAATGAAAGATAAGTACGTTCTTTCATTTTATGCATTTAAAAATTTGCAAGATGAAGAATTAACATTTACAGGGTGCTCCAAACAGTCAGACATTTGATAAGCAGAAAATTGGTATAACAGCTTACGCGCACGATTAGAAAATAAATATTGTAACTAGAATAAAAATTTTGGCGCCTACTTATACTTCAGATTATAATAATTACCATGAACCTAAATAAATTTGTATTTAAAGCATTTTTATATTTTAAATACAAAGTTGTATCTAGCTAATAGAAAATTTTGAAAATTTGAACAGTATAATTACTTAAAAAATATTTTTTTGAACAATAAAAAGGAAATTTTAGGTTCAGTTTATACAGATTAGTATAAAACGTATGTTTTGAAAATTTCATGAAAAAATATTCAAAAGTTTTTGAGATATCGTGCGCGTTATACCAAAAAAAGTCAATTGGAGAAAAATGACTTAAGCTATTGAGCGGGTATAATTATAAAAGCCATATATTCTGTTCTAATGAGAATTTGAAGGAAACAATTATATTAAAATGTTCAGAAAAGATGGAAGATTAACATCTAAAACATTTTGAAGCTTTAAGAGTCCTGAGACCCCTTGAATTAGTCTGTTATTAACATTTTGACATTTATTGCTTTTATACTGTTACTGGCCATTGCATTCCACACAAAAAAATTTATCACTAAAAGTTGTTATCTAGGCTTTAAAAGCCAATGGTACATAGAGTACGTCGCACCTGTCATTATGTGTGTCCAAACCGTCCATATTTTTAAGGGTTTATATCTCGGCTAATTACTGACGATTTTTTTTCGAAAATCATGATCAACAATGCTTTTATACTTCTGCTACGATAGATACCTCCAGCGCTGCTCAACAGTTTTGCTGAATGCCCGTAAATCGAAATTTGTGTGTAACGGAAAAATGCGATTTTCTCAAAAACTATGACCTAGGGTAATCGCTATAATTTTCCTGAAAGGTTTAAATTAACGTCTACTCCCTCTAATTTTTTCATAATTCTAGCTTCAGTAGATTCGGAATTAGATGGCGGGGGGGGGGGGGGACATATTTTTGCGCTACATTTTCAACTATATCTTTGAAAATGTAATATCTAAAATTAAAAAAAATGTATTTTTGAATTCAGCGTTACGAAAGCTTTCACACGATACCCCACACGATATACAAAGAAAATATTTTTTTTTTCAAGCAACTGAATTTGCCCCTATACATTTTTACTAAATATATTTATAAATGTTTAATAATCTGGAAATATGTGGGTCAGCATTCTTTATTACTTCCCCGAATTTGAACTTTCCACGTTCCACAGTTTACGAGTAAAATGGCTGTGACAGACAGACAGACAGACGGACAAACACAAGAGTGATCTTATAATGGTTCCGTTTTTCCTTTTTAAGTACGGAACCCTAAAAATTATAAAACAATTATTTAATATGTGTTAAAAGTAGTAAATGCGGGTAGAATTACGTCCTATTTCAAATAGCCAAATAATATTGCCAAAAAGTTTAAATTAAAATATATATTTACACATACACCACATGAGATTTATTTCATATTCCGAGATAATCTTTTTAACTACTGTTGCCAAAGACAGCGCAAATAATAATATTTCCTTTCCAACAATTGAAATATTTCCAGGTGAATATTGCAAAAAGAAAAGTTTGGGTAAAATTACCTCAGATTTAAAACGTGTGATTTAAAATCCTTTTCTTATAGATGTATTAAAAAATGCCTGGAAGCAAAGACTCTGCTGACTTAGTTCATTTTACATTAGCTAATTTTCAGACGTTTAACTAATCTTATTTAATCAAACATGAAAACAGCAATTCACAGCAGCTTTTTTGACCTTAAAATCCTCCATTAAAAGAGAAATAAACGGAAACCCGTTTACAGGGATATCGCCACTGGCTTTTCAATTATAATTCAATCTTCCGTAATATTTTTTAAGCCGATCAAATTAACGGATTTTTAGAGTCTGAACGGGGGTTGGCGAGCGAAGCTCGTAGGGGGCAGAGCCCCCAATAATCTTACATTAAAATTTTAAAACTCTTTCAAAAAAGAAGGAAACATTACTCTTAATACATTCTTTCATACATGTAACATTTTAAAGACTAAAATTTATCTTTTATAAAGCATGAAACTAAAAAGCTAAATATTCAAAATTATGGAAAGAAAATGTGTAAAACATTTAGAATTGTATTGTATATTCAATAGAAAAATATTATCTCTACCAAAATATGTTCCTCGTCATCTTGTAAATTGTTATTTAACATCTTGCCTTTGCTTTATAAAATGCATCTGAAATAAGCAAAGATATTTGAAAACGTAGCTTGTCTAACCTTGGCGTAACGGTAAAGTGCAGCAATCTGGAGGAGGACCCTAGTTCGATTCTCGTGGGAGGTAAGTGTTATTTCTTCACTCTTGTTTGAATTAAATATAGGTATTCTGTCCTTGATGTTAACGTGTCCTTGAAAAGTGAAGAATGAAAATCATAAAGATGTAAGTTTGTCCTTGAAAAATTATTTTTATTCTTTCAAACGAAATTTTTAAATACGGAAATATCAAAGAAAAAAGAAAAAAAACGGATTTATTTTGTGAAAAAACGGAATTTTTTTTTGAATCTACGAAATATTTTTTCCGTTAAAATACGGAAATAGTACTGGCATCTCGATTGCAGTACGATTTCCGTATTTTAACGGAAAATGTTTTTACAGTGCTTAAGTGTGTAAAAAGTTATCAAAATACTCTGAAATACACAGTTTACCGTGTAAATTGCACATGCACACATATATATCTGTACAAGATACAAAAACGATTGATTTTGTGTACATAGTACATCTTATAGTTTGGGATGTAAATTTGGAATTAAATATGTTTAAGGTGACAAAACAAATTTGCATGAAGAACAAACTCTTTCCAGCAGATTTGTTTTAAGACCACAAAACAGTGTATCTTTAATTTAAAAGAAACAGGATCGTCTAAAATTATATTTACTGCATATCATCTCTTTGTTAGAGTTGTTTTGAAGTCCTAAAACCGTATGAACAATTTATGTTCGTCTGAAATTATGTTTACTGCATGCCATCTCTCTGTTACAGTTGTTTTGAATTCCTAAAATCGTATGCACAATTTATGCACAGAACCTGTATAATCTAAATTAAAGCGCTGTAAAATAAAATTTCGTTAAAATATAGAAATTGTGACGCCAGTATCGTCAGTATCGTTGCAGTATCATCATTATTTTTAAACTTGTGCTCTTAAATCTGGGCTTCAAATGAGACATATTCAAATGAAACGCATATTTCTGATTGAATAAGTGACTTTTGCGACCTTAGTCTCTTGTAGAAAAATTGTACATCTCGAGTTTACTATTATCATTACTTGTATTTTGTTAAATTACTTTATAAACAGCCTGTATACATATAATTTAAAATGTTATGAAGTAACTTAATGTACTTATATATTACAATATCCTTCTCAATTAAAAAAACTAAATTTATAAATTTTGTTAAATTTAAAACCTTAATATTACCCTTACTCTGAAACGTAAAAACTCTTTTGCAAACTGAAATTTTTTTCTTTCATACGAAATTTTATAATTTTCGCCGCCTTTTAAGTAAAACAGTGAGCTTTTAAAGTTCATATTGTGTATTTTTTCGTAAAAAACTCTTACGCAAACAGAACATTTTCTGTTTCGTATGAAATTTTGTCTCAACTGAGAGTTATATCAAATGATGTTTTAACACATTTTAGACCAGTGGTTCCACCGAGGGGGCAATTTAAAATTTTAGGGGGGGGGGGGGAATTCCAAGTTTGTTACTCACCCATTCCCTTTCAATTGTTTTTTTTTTTTTTTTTTTTTTTTTTTTTTTTTTTTTTTTTTTTTTTTTAGAAAAGTAAAGTTATAGATTAAAAATATAAGTGATATATGCAAAATTTAAAAATTAAATTAAAAGAACGAGTTTCTATGTTAAATTTTTTAAATGTTCCCAATAAAAAATTTAAAATAGAATTAAACTAGAACTACTATATAAACAATCTTTAAAAGTATTTTGAGATCTTTATTTTTTTTCATGCACAAAAAATTCTATATATCATCTGTTTTTTAACGTATTTTACGATTTTTACAAGCTTTTTCGATTTATCTTTTGAATGAGTCTTTTTTGATTGACTGTGCTATATGCCACATGAAGAAACTTTTACACGTGAAACAACTTAAGGGTATATAAAATTCTGACTGTTTTTAGCATATTTAACCTAAAAGATATTTTAAATGTCTAAACTAGGTATTAATAAAACCATAAAATTTATAAATTGTAAAAAGTATTAGAAAAAGGAAATGAGTAAACAGTAAATATCTGTGATTTTAGTACAGGCCTCCAGTTAATACATATATGACATATACATTTTAAATTTCCCAATCAGATAACACATGGCAGCCAATTAACGACAATGAGAAAGATAAAACAGAGAAATGTGTTTTGATGAGAATAATTGCTACTTAAAATTTATTAAGATGAGAATATTGACATACTTCTTGTGTATTGTGTTATCCATAGAAAAGGCATTTAGTATCCAAATATTTTTCCTCAACTCTTAATAAGTTACTAAAATGAATTATAATCACTTATAATTCATTTTCACAATTATAATCATCATTGTTATCACTTTTATCAATTTTAATTCTAAATGTGAGAATCCATTGAAGCATTTTTCGGAAGATAAAAGTACAGATCATATAACACTTTTGTTTAACAATGAGATAAGTTGGAAAGGAACGACAAAACTCTTTTTCATATAAAGGCAAAGATGATTATCCTCATTCTATTTATAGAATTATGTTTAAAATAAATTTGCGACAGAAAAATCACCTTTTTGTTAAGTTACTAAAAGTGAAAAGAATAGCTATTGTTAAAGCTCTGTTAGGCTTTCCTTGATATGAACAGAGTTAACTTTTTAAATAACAGTAGATCTATGTTAGAGTGTGTGTGTGGGGTGGGGCAGGGGTGTAGTAGAGGGTATACGCCCCTCCCCACTGTTGTAGTCGAAAAAAAAGGGGGTACTCGCTCGGGGGTTGTATACGCAAGAGCCATGAAAGCTCATGTCTAACGTATACGCTATTATTTTATTTGAGGAATAGAGAGTATACGGAGCTTCTTTAAAAAATCCAGAAGGTATACGGCGTATACGCCGACATGAACTTTCGCTAGACATGAACGTTCATGGCTCTAGCGTATACAATCAGCATATAACGACTACCCCCTTTTTCTTTCGACTACAACACTGGGGGGGGGGGGGACATTGAGATTTTACAGATGCTTCAGTGGGCCGTGGTCAATAAAAGGTTGGAAACCACTGCAATTAGTCTAAAATAGTGTGTCTTCAGAAATATCCTGTTTCAAAGATTTATACGTTAAAGCAATTTCTAGGAAAATTATAAAAATCTAGAACGCTTTTTTACCCGGCTGCCAAGAAGGATTATGTGTTTCACGTGTATCTGGGTATTTGGATTTCTTTATACCCTCGAAACATCTCAACGGCTGGATGGATTTTAATGAATGAGGTCTCTGTCAATTCGTCTTAACTGTTCGATGGTTATACGCTAGGTTTTGTTTTTATAAATTCAAAATGGCGGCCGTAAAATACGAAATGGTGGTAGAGACGAAAAACAATTTCACGCATCCTATTGAATGGCATATCATTGGATAGGTCTTTCAAAATGAATACGATGTTTCATTGACTATTTTATAGTCAGAAGCTCCGTTAAAATATTACGCAACCTGGAAGTTGTGTAGGTAGGATCTCTGGCTTTACTGCAATTCTAACCTTCATAGACATCTATAGGTCTTATCAAAACATCGTTTATAGATAGGAACTAACGATTAAACACAGCTTAAAAGTCATCAATACCAGTAAATAAAAATATAGGTAAGTAATATAAAAAATAGTTTCACATTGGTGAGGAATAGGTAATTAGTTCGCTTTTTACGCAGTTGGGTTTTTTGACTTTTTTAAATTTAATTCATTATTTATATTGAGATGTTAATTCCCCTTGGAGAATAATACAAATAAGGTTACATAATTGTTCATTTATGAATGAAAAGAAACTGATATAAATCCAAAGATCTTTTCTTAAATTGAAAGCATAAATAACCACATTGATAACAAGAACAAAAAGGCTTGCATCAGACATAGATTACGAACAACTTTCCGACAGTAAAAGAATATTATTAAAAAGTTTAATTTTTTCATACAACGAAATGCGATTTATAAATAAACAATTTAAAAAGCACACAACTCACTAAATTCAGCATATGTGGTAATGTGTACGAATTCTGTCGGAGAGCCCGTTATATAATCTCTAGAATTTATGCACATCACTTAATTTAATATGATAAAAATATGAGGGTGTTGGTCTATGGAAAAGAGTCCAAGACTCAATTTTAAAATTATGCAATGAGAAGGTGAGAAAATTAGGGCGTAAAAAATGAATAGCACACAAAAAGTTCAAGGGGCCCCGGATTTTAACTGGAATATAGAAACTGGAGAATAACTAAATGGAAAAATGGTTCCAAAAATGAAGATCGAATTAAGAGAGGCAATTTATTAATAATTTATAGTGCAAAAGCTTCAAGGGGCCTTGTACTAGGCCCCTAGGGGAAAGGGACTTAAGTAGCATGTAGTTTGGTATAAATACACTTTTTAGTAGTTTTTAATGTAATCGGAGGACGGTAGAAATATGGTAAAGAAAATTTCAAGGATTTCGGATCATTTTTAAAGAAGATGCACCAAGGGCCTCAAGAAGACGATTTATATTCAAAATTGGTGGTAATTGAAGTCTGAAATATTTCTTTATCGTTTATGTAATAGCTGGAGAACCTAAGATGTTGTTAGGAAAAAAAAGCTAGCGAATCGGACTATTTTTAAAGGAGTCATAATAGTCATAATCAAAAGGGGCCAACTGATAGTTGAGAACAGGGCCCTAACATGAAAAAATGTTACAACGTTTTAGTACTTAGCGTTTTGATCTTCAATTAGTCGAGATTAAGCATAGGGTATGAATTAATCATTAGAATATAATTTAAAAGAAATGTGCAAAAAATTGGGGAAATGCTTAAAAAAGGGCCCTAGAGACCCAATAAAAATATGTGAGTGTTGGTCTAAAGAGAAGAGTTCAAGACTCAGCTTTAAAATTACGTACTGTGAAGGTGAGAAAGTTAGGGTGTATATCTAAATTTTCAGACTTCCAAGTGCAGTAGTTGTTGCTAGCCATCGCACACAGACAGACACGCGGACAGACAGAGCGATTTGTTATTTTGTTAGTATACACTATATGGCTAAAAGTGACCGGTCACTTGCGATTTTAAACGTTTTGTTAAATATCTAGAAAAATAGATGAGGAATTAACCTGAAACTGCAAGTGTGTAAACAGTATAGTATAGGTCATATATTTCAGCGAAGATTTTACCCCGAAACCCCATAGGGGACAAGCTGAGATATTAATTATTATTTAATTGGCTTATTTCTATCAAATGCGTATTGTATTAAAAAACCCTAATGAAGGCACGTGATTTCAAGAACCGCGATTTCATTTAAATTAGGATATCTAACAAGGCAATCTGTTTGAAAGTTGAAGATACAGTAAACTCCTGACTATCTGGCTAGCGGTTATCCGGCCCTGTAAAAAAAAAAAAAAAAAAAAAAAAAAAAAAAAAAAAAGAGGAATGTTACAAGCGACCGAGACAGGCAGGTTCCCGTCCGTGGGATGCGCTGAATCACGACAGGAAGGAGTAAGAAGGGATTGCTAAACTTATTCAACAAAAGAAAATTTCACGGGACGAGTTGTACAACTGCGATAAGACTGGTTTAAATTAAAAACGCTTGCATCAAAGAAAGAAGGCACTTCTGCGTAAAGTCAAACAATCCCAGAGCTTTTAAAAACAGAAAAGTCAGGAATCACTACCACTATATTACCCATCAAAAGAAAGCCTGGAGGAATTCAGAGATCTTTAAAAGCTGATTCCAAAAGGAATTCGTACCGACTGTAGAAAAACATGTGAAAGACAGCAATTTGCCGAGAAAAGCTCCGCTAATTCTTGACAACACACCTTCGCATCCGTTCATTGATGCACTCGCAGATGGAGACACCAAAGCTGAATTTTCACCACCCAATGTGACGGCTATTTGTCAGCCGATGGATCAGGGCGTCCTTGAAATGTTAAAGAAAAAGTACCGTCCCGCGTCTTCTCCGTTCGTTGATACCAGCGACTGGTAATAATGAAGACTACATAACCACTCTGAAAAAGATTGATATGCTACATGTCATAAGGTGGATGGCGGAAGCGTGTGATGAAATTACAAACTTAGTAATTGAAAGGTCTTGGAACGTTCTTTTGGCCCATAAGGATGGACATATACCCGTGTGGGAAACTGAAGTGGAAGTTGAGAACGATAAGCTTCTTTCGTTGCTGAAAGATACACCGGGCTTTGACGATCTCAATGCAGAGGACATTACAGAGTGGATGGCAAACGACGAAGTTTATTAATTATCTGACAGCGATATTGTAAGAAATGGTGACATAGTGAGAAGTAACAGAAGAAAAAGAGGAGGAGAATGCCAGGGAAAATCTCATCCCACATTCGGAAAAGTTTAAGGGGATTGAGAGAGCGCTGCAATTATGTTAGTCAGCAGGAGGAAGCGACGCCAGCTGATATCATCTACTTGCGTAGATGGAGGGACATTGCGTCGCGGGAGAGGGCTAATGGAGAGAAGCAGTTATCCATCAAGGACGTTTCCAAAAACTAAAAACTATAAGGTTTGACTATTTTATCTTTTGCAAAATTTTTCATATTTGTGCAATCATTTATTAATAAGCAATAAAATAAGATTTATTCATTTTTTTACGAATTCGGCTTGCGTTTTACGTTAATGTTTTGCTTATTTTGAAACAGTATGTACTACTGTATATATAAAATTTATTTTAAATTGTGTAACATGTGTTTTTAATATCATGGCGGGGGAGGGCAGGAAGTGAGTGAATATTTATAGAACTCCGGCCTATCCGGCCTATCCTTCGGCCACATTAGGCCGGATAAGCGGGAGTTTACTGTAGTTAGTTCATAACACATAAGAAAAGTTTAAATAGAGATTGGCGGGTGGAATTTCTGGTAAAGGGGGGGGGGGAGAGGCGCTAATTTCACTAACTGGTTTATTTCTATTATATACTTATTTTAAAAGGCAGTCACGTGATGTTTCATTGCAGCATTCTTCTGAACTATGTCAAATGTTTAAAAATACAGCATAAATGTTACTTATGCCAGATAAAAATTTCAGAAGTATTGATACCACTATTTTCGAATCGTATTTTCAGTAAAAATATTAAATTCTTGGTTAAGACTGCCACTCCCCGACCCATGTATCTACCGATAGGTTGTGTTAAGGAGTTTCGTTCCGATACACTTTTGTTAAGAATAGAGTGCGCTCCTATGGGGTGGAATGTGGAACTAACAGACCGCGATTTCATTTTAAGTAGGAATTCCAACAAAGCGATCTCTTTGAAACTTTAAGATAATTTATAACAAATACTAAAATATTATAAAAAAGAATGGCGCGTCACATTCCGGTGGGGGAGGGGGTAGGAAAGGGTAAGGGGCACAAACAAAATTAGGCAGCATAACAGGGCTTTTTGTACTGTTTTGCGTGCGGTTTTTTGATGACGTGACGAGATAACTATTACTAATTCAGTATAAAAAATTTTATAAGTGCTCATACCAGTATTTTCGAATAGTAATTTAAGCAAATATCTTAAATTCTTGGTTAAGACCGCCACACCCTCGACTAGCATATCTCCTGATAGGTTGTTTAACAGACTTGCATTCAGATACAGTTTTGTTAAGAAGAGAGTGTGCTCCCTCGGGGTAGAATGTGAAACTAACAGACCGCGATTTCATTTAAAGTAGGAAATTTAATAAGGCGATATGTTTAAAACTTTAACATAGTTTATAACACATAAGAAAAAGTTTATAAAAAATGGCGCGTGAAATTTCTGGCAGGTGGTGTGAGAAGGAGGGGCGAAATATTTCTTTTTTTTTTTTTTGCCTTTGCGTTTCATACCGTTTCAGGTGCGGTTTTTTGACGGAATCTTCAGATACATACTAATTATTAAATAGAAATATGTCAAAAGTTAAGTTACCACTATTTCCGAATAGTAATTTCAACAAATATCTTAAATTCTTGCTGAAGACTTCCACCCCCTCGAGTAACATATCAACTGTTAAGTTGTGTAAAGGAGTTTCGTTCACGTACGCTTTTGTTAAGAATAGAGTGCGCTCCCTGGTGGTGGAATCTGGAACTAACAGACCGCGATTTCATTTAAAGTAGGAAATCTAACAATGCGATCTGTTTTAAACTTTGAGATACTTTATAACACATGATAAAAAATTATAAAGAAGAATGGTGCGTCGCATTTCAAGGGGGGGGGGGGTTGAGGGAGGTGCGCAAACAAAATTAGGAAATATAACTGGACGATCTGGTTGAAACTTTAATATAGGTTATAAAAAAAAAAAAAAAAAAAAAAATCAGGCCGCGTCAAAAATTATGGTGACGGTGACCATCTGCCCCCCCCCCCCCAAGGGGGCACTTTTCTAAATTTGGCAGATACCCGTCATGTGATATATCGTAGCATTTCGGGGGGAAGGCACGAAGAAAATTAGGAAATATAACAAGGCGAATATGTTTGAAACTTTAAGATAGTTTAGGATGGGTTTGCCAAAATTTAGAAGGTATTATATGGTAATAAATGTACTGCACGTTTTGAAAGAAAGTGTTTTGAAAGGAATATTAAACGAAACACTCTATGCGATCTATGATCACAATTACCCACTTGTTTTATATTAAGAACTCTGTAAATTATATGCAGAAAACGTGGCGAAATTTTAGACTGTTTTTATAAAAACCTTAATTTCTCTACGAGTACACATGCTATCCTCATAAAAATGAACACAGTATATTACAATAAGCCACTTATTAATAATCTCGAGTTTCAACACTTTTGTTACATTAGTTTTTTTCAGAGTTATCCAAAAGGTATTCGTTCTTTTTCAATTTGTTGACGGTCTCCTATGAGGTTTCGGGAAAACATTTTCGCGGAAATATATGACCTATACTATTCTGTTTACACACCTGTAGTTTCAGGTTAATTCCTCATGTATTTTTCTAGATATTTAACAAAACGTCTAAAATCACAAGTGACCGGTCACCTTTGCCTATATAGTGTAGATTTATATTCTAGAGAACACTTTTATGGCAAATAAATAATGCTTTTTCGGTCTCTTTTTATTTTATCGTTTACTTTAAAGAAAATTTGGGGTAATAATTAAACGTGTGCAACGGAAGATTAAATTTTTAAAGAAACTTCTTATTTCATTTAGTTGATTAATTTAAATGGAATGAGGATAGATCTTATCTTTTCCTTATCGAAGGGTTCTATTTTTTGTGTGTATAATATTATAAATATTCATTTTAAAAATTATATAAATTCTAGGGGGCTCAGCCCCGTGCGAGCTACGCCTGCCAACCCCCATTCAGGCTTCGCAGCTTCTAAAAACAGTAATGTACACTGTTTAAAAAATATTACCAGGCTACGGAAGGTTGAATGACATTATGGCTATAACTGCGGTAATCTTCTTTAATCCGGTTGCCATGCCTTTCCTTTTGAATGAGGCATTTTTCGGTTACCACGACCTCATCCATGGCTGTTGTAATAACTGATGCCTGTTTTCGGAACTGATAAGAAAAACAATTACACATTTGAAAATCAGCTGGTATAAAATGGTTTGTTTAAAAATGTCGCTATCTTTCTGACTTTTATAACGACGCTATGGACGACATTCTGTCTTTTATAGGTTTGAGATTAAAAAACTCCGCCTACTTAGGAATAGCTTTCAGATACATGGTATTGAAAAACGTTGTGTTTTCAAATTTTACGCTTATATTTTATGTTTTGATCGAGTTTTAGATATTTTCAGGAACTGGTATAGCTTGTTCATGAATTCTTTTCTCTAACTTATCACACCATCATGCATATTTTCATGTTATATTTACAATGTATATTGTTCATATTAATTAATAATATCCCAATTTTCTAATATGTATTTATCGAATAGTAATCCTTGCAAAGTAAATCGAAAGTATTTTGCGCATACATTACTCTGTATTTATGCTGCAACAAGTTATGTAATATGTAAACAAATCTGCTACTTTTATACCATGTGACTCGCAGTAAAATTCTCCGGAATGAAAATCGTTTTAATATATGACGTAATTTTCTATATTAAATGCATTTCTAATGTAATAATTCTAATGTAATAAGTTTTTTTTCTCTTTTAAGATTCTCGGATACATATATTATTGAATGTAAAAGTGTTTGGGAATATTATTATTTGAGCTTTTTAAATATGACCTAATATTCACCATTAAATGTTTCTCACGCGTACTAATTTAATTATTTTAGGCGCTTTGAATACGAAGATATTTAATATTTGGCAATTTACATATGACATAATTATCACCTTTAAAACCTTCTAAGTGTTTGGGGCGTAATATTCCGTTCACTAAGCTCCAGGTTTCACAGCAATACAAGCAATATTTAAGATAATATAATTCTATATATTTAATGAATTTTAAATACATTGAAGAATGATTCATACTCTCAAGGATTACATTCATATTTGTAATTGAGTTTTTTTTATAATGTTGAAAGAAACATATTTTCTTAGCATTTAAAAACAAATGCAAAGAAAACAACATTACAATTCTACCCTTTTGCAAGACGCTCGGGGGGTATTCATTTTGCGTGTAATAGTTTCATTATTATAAAGTTTCATACTTTTTTAATATTTACGTGTAAATATTTTGTCGTAATTTTCCCTATTTCCTGCTTTTAACACGTAATCATTTAATTCTTATTTTAAAATTTTCATACGTTTTTAATATTTACATGTTAATATTTTGTCGTAATTTTCCCTATTTTCTGCATTTAACATGTGATCATTTAATTCTTATTTTTAAAATTTCTTTCTGATTTTAATAATTTCATTTTTCAATTTAAATTTGAAAATGACAACAAAAAAAGAGAAATCTAATAATCACCCTTTTCTTTTTACATCTATGGAAAGTTGAAGATGACAGACGTTTTTTGGTTTCTAAAATAAACTGATTCCTGACAATCGAAATGGGAAGAAAAGTTTCTATTTTTTTCAAAATTTCCTACAAAACATAGTACAATCACAATATTGTCTTCATTATTGATTGAAATAAAAGATAATTTCAATTTCAATTTGAAAATGACGAAAACGAAGAAATTTAATAATCCTTATCCTTTTCCCTTTTTTCTACAAAAATCGAGTAATTTAGTTGCCATCATTACAGAAATGTCATTAAAATAAATAAAAATTAATATTTAGAAAACTGATTCAAATTTTAAAATTCTATACCACTTTTGACATCTGTAGATCAATACGGATAATTGGTGTTAATTTCGACGCCAAGTGTTCCATATTTTAGGAGATATAGCTGTGAAACATAATCAATCGTTTAATCAGTCGCTTCATAAAATCATTTCATAAAATCGTTTCATTAGAATTTTATATATATAGGGTAGATTTATTATAAATATTTATTTTAATATCAGTTTGGATATATGGTATTTTATACTTATTTCACAGGCGCACAGTGGAGTATTTGACCCGAAATCCTGGTCAAAAATATTTCTTTCTCTATATCTATGTAAATACAGTCCGATTTCCTTGAAATTCTTAGATGTTATGGGGTATCACTATGACATGTTTGGTATTGTAAATGAAATCTATAGCATTTACAGTTCATTTACAGATACTCTCAAAAGAATTCCCTTGCATTATGGACTATGGGGAAAAATCATTTGCTCTGTATTTTAATGATATCACACTGTTTTAAACGTACGGAAATCTATATAAATCACTGAGGTGTACCAAGGCACTTATTGTAGAATATGGTGTGCATAGAATATATCGTTCATTTACAGGGACACACAAAAGAATTTGGCTGAAGAATAACTATTGAAGTCTATGACCATGCTAGAAGTGCGTTTGTAATTGTGATATGCGCTTTTAATTTGAACTATTTTTTTTTTCATGTTACTTGGTGTGGATACATTCAATAGATGATATACAGGGCTGCATAAAATTTCTCAAGTACATTTCCGTTTATTCACGGAAATGGCTGAATGGAAATTTTAAACTGTGCTATGCGTTTCACTAAACTAACTTTTAGCATACTATGTATTATACATACAAATCCATAGCTTAGTTTAATATTTTATATCTTATAAGCTGACAAAGTGTAAGTAAGATTTTAACACTTCACATAACAATAAGTATACATTTTATAAATATTTTGACAACTAAGAAAATAAAGACTATACAACTAAGACTATATGACTTTCATTATTACTTGAAACCTTTTAATCATTTCTGCGTATACTCCAGACCTCCTTAGTTTCCTCCTTTCTTTCCTTATTTTCCACTTATGAGTCCCCGAAACTAATTAGGGAACACTTTTTCAATAAATAACACAATTAATACAATTTGAAAGCGATCGGATATTTCTATCAAGAGATATCTAGTTGCGTGCGTATGTATGTACGTAAACATAATTACATACATACACACAAAATCTGTAGTGCAAAAGCTCTCCGGTAATATCCTGTGAGATAAAAACTTGCAATACGACAGTAAATATATAGTTCTTATCTCTTCAATTCGCTTGGCCGCAAAACGGAGCATTTAAATAGTCATCCCGAAAAAAAAAATTATATATAAAAATGGCAATATGCGGAAGATTTTTTTTGCAGAAATTGGCACTCAAGCCTATAACTAATACGATTATAATTCAAAAATGGTCCGGCAAAGCCCGGCACATATTTAAGAAGCTTTCGATATGTTTAAATTAAAGCCAAAAATGCTTTAAAAATAACCCTTTTAGAAATTTAATGTTTTTTTATTACATTAAAATCTAAACTATGTAAATTAACACATAGTTTAACATTATACTCTGACCTTTGTTAAACACGTAAGCCCTCTTTAGTTTCAATTCAACAATTCATTGAGCCACAAAAAAATTATATTTAAACATAACAACAATACCAAAAAGCAACAAAAATCCACGTCTTCTCACAAAGAAACTTCCGCTTCAACTCAAGCCAGGAGCCACCGGATATAACTCCGGTTCCTCAAATAGACATAGATCGACGCGCCAATTAGTTAGCTATTAAAAAATATGATTTTTACAATTGTTGACAAAATTTTAATTTTTGCATTTTTGGGTCAAATACTCCACTGTGAGGCGCTAAAAATGAAGTGCTTTAGCGAGTGAAAACGATATCGTTTTATTTCAAGTATTTAATTTACAAAACTGAAATGTTTTTCTAAAAGTAGGCCAAAATGACAAAAATTGTACCATCTCCTAAATTAGAGGTTAAACGAAATGCTTTTGACAACTGACGAAAATGAGGCTGTCGTGCAATTTAAAATTAATGAACAAATTTCATTAAAAAAATGTGTTTTTGGTTTAGAAAAAAAAAAAAAAACATAATATTTTATTATAAAAAACAACAAAATCAAGTAAATTGTAAATTTAATTTTGGTACTTTTGAGGTAATCTGCATTGTATTTAATGTTTAAAAAATAATATTTTAATATTTAAATATCGAATAAAGTTGGATTTTTATTTCTTCTCTCTCAAAATCGTAAGATCGCATGCAATGCAATTGCAATGCATTGTTGTCTTTCAGCATGTTTATTCTTAAAGTGTGTTAATAATTTAAAAAAATTTAAGTGATATTGTTAAAAAATATATAATAAACTAAACCACAAACCTGTGATTTTATTTATGTCATTATTTCAGAAAGATAAGTATACTTTAAGAGTTCTTGTTACATTCATCACTTTCACGATTTATAATTAACCTTCTTTTAATTTTTATTTTTTCTGCTTGTTTTAATTTCTTGTGATTAATATTTCACTTTAAGTCATAACTACGCATCACATAAATAATTTCGTACCCCATTACTTTTCTGAAAATGTCCTCATTTTTCGTGCCTTGAGATACTCCATAAAAGTTATTTAACTTTTGTTTAAATTGAAAGGTGAAAGATGTCTTGTTTCATTATCATGAGTGCCATTAAGTAAAGCTTCACTAAAGCTTTTGTTTTGATAATCAATCTCTCGAGATAGTTCAAACGATGTAATAATTATTTATTCGAACGTCTCAGTTTTATGGAAATATATATTTAAACAAAAAGAATTGAGTTTAAATTTCACATTTGAAGGGATTTACATTTTTATAGGTAAATTTAATAGATGTGTATTTCTTACGATTGCTCATTATTTTATTACGAAGTGAAATAAGTGTTATTGTTATTTCCATCTCTTCAATACTACCATACATTATTGTTTTCTTCACAAATTTAAGTTAACTTCTTGCACTTCAACAATGTTTGAGAGCGATTATGTATTTCCCAGAGTCTGGAATAAGAACGATGTATTGTAATTTAAAAAAAAAAAAAAAAAAAAAAAAAAAAAAAAAAAAAAACTTTGATATTTGCTTTTCTTGCCTTCAATCGACATTGTTAGCCTTTCAACGAAGTGATGATTAACTGTCATTGTTTCGATAGTCATTCGCTACATTAGGTTACATTAAACATGGTGCTCTCCAACACTGAATGCATGCGAAGAGGCATCGTTTTTTTTCTACGCTCCACTGGTCTTCAAATTATATTTTTATTTGGCGGTGCATTGTGTTAACATTTAATGCTATGTTCCGTTCACTTTCGACGGATGTTTAACACGGATAGCGACTCACTGAAATGCTCCTAAGCGCCTGCATTGACGTGTTTTCTTAATGATGTATTGTAGCATGCGTGGTATACTTTATAGTCCTTAGCCTACATTATAAAATGAAATTGCAAATAATTTGCAAGTCTCCAAAATAAATAACTGGATAAAAACCCCGAGGAGTTAATGGGAGGTTCTATTTCTTTCGCCTAAAATTCACGTCATTTTTACGATTAAAAAGTAATAAGATACAACCTTCGGATTTTTTTTATTACATTTATTGACATTTCACGTATATATTTAAATTTCTGTGCGCAAAAAATGAATAATATGCCTTGTGCGACGGGGTTGTTCCTACAGGTGCGCGCTGTGAACTTACAATCAGGCGACCGTTTATCTCTGAGCACAATGCATCTGAAATTGTGTCACCAAATTATGAAAGGGCATTAAATTATCTAAAACTTATAGTAACATTTAGTTTAAAAGTGTATTTTGAACAAAAAGCTGGTCATTTGAACAAAAAATGCCATTTTTTCACTTTTTTATTTTACCTTTTACGAGCTTACAAAAATAATTAGTCAATTCAATTTATACTTTTCGGTGGTATAAGTTCCCGGAAAAATTACCTTTCTTATAAATAACAAGAAAGATAAAATTATGCGTCAAGCATAGATTATAAAACACTTTCTAACACATTCAGAATAGTGTAACAAAACTGCACCGTTTAATAAGATAAAATATTATGTCTAATTCAACCATATGGAAACACGTAACACATTTGAAAACCAAATTTCAGCAGTTCCCATCTGCAATCGAAAAATTATCCGAATTCTTTGAGCAGCCCTGCATATGATATATAGATTTATAATAAGGAGAATGGTACGTGAATTATTTTGTGCAGTCATGTATACGAGGTATAAAATTTACACACAATGAGTAGCATGCGAAAAATTAGTTAAATTTAAAAGCGCATACCGAATTTTAAAACGCACTTCGAGCAGTTATTACTCTAAGGCAAGTACTGTAACTGTTCTCTTTTGTGGTCCCCTGTAAATGAACAACAAATGCTATGAATGACTTATACTATTGTATCATCTTTTAGTAAAATTCAGTGATTTATATCAGTATTGAAATATCATGCATTTAAAATAGCGTAACCTCAATAAATACTCTGTAAACGATTTCTCCCCATATACAATACTGTAATAGAATTCTTTTGAGTGCCCCTGTAAATGAACTATCAATCCCGAATACTTCATATGCAATACCAAACATGCCTTGGTAACCCTAAATAACATTTATCAATTACATGAAATTCCGAGTATATTTAGGGGACTTAGACCGTGGTCACACGGACAGGCAAACCGAATGCCTGAACACTTTTCAACTTTTTGGAAAGTGTTAAAAAATAAGGGAAATCGTTTCGAATAGCTCTCGAGAAAAATGGTCGTTCAGTTTGAAATTCGTCTTTTACGAGAAAAACTAGTTTAAAATTTTACAAATGCGTTACGTTACACGAGCGGCAGTATACATTCAATGAGCAAAAAAGATGGTCAAAAAGTGCAATTCCACCCCCCCCCCCCCCCGGAGCCAGAGAAATCCCTCCCAGAGAAAAGTGTCTGAATTCAACACTGAGCCCACCTCTTGGGTACGCCACTAGTTTGAATAAACATAAATAAATAATGTCTAATATACGTTAATTTAGAAAGTGTGGATTAAAATATATATGGGCTTGTTCTTGAAAGATTATATTTTATCTTTAAAATGAAACTTTTAAAATACAGAAATACGCTAAAAATGGAAATTTTTCTGGAATTTACGGCAATTTTTTTTTTTCCTAAAAATATGTTTTTCGGAATCCCCAGTGTCTGAAACATGTAAATCCGTCAAAATTTTTTTTTCGATTTTCAAAACGGTTACAAGACTTACCCTATACTACGTATGATGGGTAAGTAAAATTATTCATATGTAGTTGAGAAAATATTCATTAAAAAAGTATTTAGCTTTAATTGTGGTTTCTAAATATCACAAGAAAAATAGTTTACACGAAAAAAAAAAATGTTATTAACATATGACATATTCAATAAATTTTATATTGAAATTGTTTAATGGGAGTTTAAATGTCTCGTTGGAATACAAAACTTTAAATAAACATTTCTGTAATGTAATCTGTATACAAATGTAATTAATAAAAAGCCATATAAAGACTCTAAGTTGACTGAGTTATGTCCCTTAGATGAAACATTTTCATTGCATTAGTTCGAATATTGTTTTTCTGCCGAATTTAATTTATCAATAACTTTAGTCGTCAAGATGTGCAAGCTTCTAATATTACGTGCACTTTTCGAAAGGCTAGCCTAGTCAGTCTATTATCACGGAAACCTTAACACTAAAGAGGAACATTTCTGTAGTATTTATTCTAAATGAAATGTTAGCGCTTATTATTAGATTTATAAAATTACTAGCTAAAGCACCCGGCGTTGCCCGGAATTTGAAGAACGTTTGTTCTGAAAAATTAATTTCAAAATTTAACATACAACATAAAACAATCAATAAAAAAAAGCAGTCGAAGTGTTGTACGCACAAACCAAATGAAAACCCAATATAAAAATGTTTAAATGTATATATCAGACCCAAAAGAATATAGTTATTAACGAATTCATTTCGATTCATTATTGGAGCAATAATGTAAAAATACGCCAATATTTCTATAATTGGGTTTTTTATCATGCTTCAATACGTTTTTTCGCACTCATATTACGTTATACTATATTCACCACGTCCTTTATATTTCCGATATGACGTAATATTCCCTTTTTTTTAATTCGTCAAATTATTTATTTCTTGATATATTATTTATTTATTACTATATTCTTTATATTATATACTTACTATATTACTTGAAATTATTTATTTCTTTCTATATTCTATTTAATCTTGAAATAGAAAAGCTATGACGTAATATTCCCTTTTTTTAAAATTCGTAAAACTATTTATTTAATTTTAATTTTTCACGTGGTAATCTTGTAATAGAAAAGTAATTGTTGTGGTAAGAATTTTATTGTGGATTTGTAATTTGTGGCAACTGCTATAACAAAAAATGTTTAAATTTGACAGGAAATTGCTGTTAAATTGGTGTTTTCTTATTAATTAAAATTAACTATAAGTTATTTCGATTCCGGATTACTTTAGTTGCCTCGGCCGTGTTTTAATACACATGTACGTAATATTTCACAATTCTCGCTTCCAAACTGTGGATTTGTATAGCATTACAGACAGACAGGCAGACAGACAAATTTTTATTTTTATACATTAGATTACCAGAACAGGAAAACAAGAGAAATAAAAAACAAAAAGGATTTTTAAGAATTTTTAAGGAGATAGCATTTTTTTAAATATTAATATTAAATTTAAAATATTATTATTATTTTTTATATTTTGTCCTTTCTTGCATAATTATAAAGCAGAATCCATGATTTAATTAAAAGGTCAATAAATTAATTATTCTAAAAGAATTATTTTTATAACATGTGAAAATAACTATTTAGTTTTCTTGCAAACAATTTTATTTAAATTTGTTCATATTGCTTTATACCTAAAATACTAACTTTACCCAGAGATCATCCATTTAACAGTAACACTAACGTCAATTTTACTAAATTCACCAAACTATCAGCTTCAATTTATAACAGGGTAAATTGTTTGAACTTCTCTCTAGATTACCTTTTAAGATAAAAGGTTTCTTATCGTGTTACTTGGGATATCATTTATAGAATATATTTTCTATCTTTAGACACATTAACTTCGGATAATGTGTTAATATTACCATACTTAATGTAAATATTTCGATATCTACGAAATACACTCATTTAGTTTTTCTAACAAATTCAATTAAGCACTAAGCAAACTTCAGTAGTTTTTGCAGTTGTGCGGAGTTCAAGAAAACTCTGTTAACTGTATGTGACGAAACGATTTCTGTCTGGGATACATCACGAAATGGGAAGTTTAGTTATGTTCAGAAACTTAGTATCGTGGTATATTTTCCTATTTATTAAAAAATGATTCTGTTTTTAAATGTTAAATTAAATGACTGTATGTTTTCTACTTTTTATTTTTACTTTCTTCTGTCTTTACAAGAAGAAAGTATTGGATTCGTGAAAATTTTCGAATTCTAGTTTTCGACGGATTTACAAGTTTTAGGGGTTAGAGATACTAAAAAACATGTTTCTACAAGGTGACATATAAATACTGTGACGCAAATAAAAAGCCATAACTTTTTACTGAACGAACAAAACAACTAGTTTTACTCAAAATTCGAAAGAGGAGAAAATTTTGTACAAGAAACAATCAAGGTAATTCGAAATGGTTTCCTCCAGCGGTGATGCAGGCATCTAAACACTTCTGTAAATTCTTCAAAATGGCCGCGACTGTTTCCGGCATGATTTCGGCCCAGACTTTTTCTAGAGCGCATATCCAGGAATCCAGGGACTTTGCTCCAGGACCCCCCAAACAGCTAACTCCATAGTTGTCAAGTCAGGGGCGTTTGAGGGCCAAACACCATTCGTCCAAAATCACGAGAGATTGGCTTCGCACCCCCCCCCCCCCAACAGTGTATTCTTCGCTCCGTGGGTAGTCGGACAGTTCAGCTGAAATATCCAGTCGATGTGCCTTTGCTTTCTTTTCGGCCCAGGGGATCACGCCGCCTTCCGAAGTGAGCTCCTCATACGTCTCTGCGTTGATCTTGATGTCTTTTGGAACGAAAACGAGTTTTGTCATTTCCAATCTTGAAATCTCCGCCCACATCTTCACAGAATTTTCGGAAAAGAACCTTTACCACCTTCACGATGCGCGGAGCCCCTTTGAGTAGCAACTCGCGTTGCATCTGCGAGTTCCGGAAGGGTTAGACCATAAAACCCTTTCCATCGATGAAGAAAATCCGATTCAGGGCATCGCCGCGGCACAGGGACTTCATCTTCTTGCACATTTTGAGCCTTGACACCTGTATTTGGTCCATGAGACGGTGTCCTTTCGCCAGTTTAATGCGGGCTGAGTTGCAGATCTTCTTTTACATGTCTTCGCATTAATTCGCTGTCGGCGTTGTGCTCCTTGGTCAAATAACGGATGTTTCTTTGTGGATTTCGCTGGATCTTTTTCTTGACCATGTTAAGGGCACTGAGGTCCTTGTTGTTCACGGCCTTCCACTTCGTTGACGATCTTTGATCTCTCCTGTCTCTTTAAAACGTTTGACGATGCGATGGACTTGTTTCCGGTGCAATTTGGTGAACGCAGGTATTGGCATTCCCCTCTTGTGGTGGATGATGATGGCTTGCCGGTCTTCTTTGCACAATAAGTTTTCCTTCAAAACAGTGAATTAATATCAGCTGAAATAGCAATTACACAACAAAAAAGCACGAGGACTACAAATGAAACAATAGTATATCTTAAAAATTGGAAAAACATTAAAATAAATTGACATTTTCATCACGTCATCCTGTATAAAATGTCTGTCTGTAAGTCTGTCTGCTGTATGTGACACAAATTTTACGGCCGCTCTAACTCAAGAACTAATGCACGGATTTTAATAAAAATTTATATTCAGATAGTACTTAGTACAAATTGATGCTGATTAGTTTTTGGTGTAAATAGCTTAACAGGTGGTGCAGCTATGCTGCATTTTTCTCGATTTCCGCAATAACTTTATCTCAAGCACTAATGTACGGATTTTCATCAAACTTCAAATTCACTTAGTTCTTGATATGAATTGGTGCTGATTGGTAAATCGTCCAACAGGTGGCGCTGGAATTGGTGCTGATTGGTAAATCGTCCAACAGGTGGCGCTGCCGTGTTGCCTTTTTCACGATTCCCGCAATAGCTCTATCTAAAGAACTAATGTACGAATTTTCATCTAACTTCAGATTTAGTTAGACGTTGACACAAGTTGTTTCTAATTCGGTTTTGGTTTTAATCTCGCCCAACAGGTGGTACTGCTATGCTGGAATTTTCACGATTTTTGCAATAGCTCTATCACAAAAATTAATGCACTGATTTTCTCCAAACTTCAGATTCAGTCAGACGTTGACATAAGTTGTTGCTGATTAGGATTTGGTATACATCACCCAATAGGTGGCGCTTCTAGGCTGCATTTTGCTGAATTTAGACGATTTCAGCGATAGTCATATCTCAAGAAGTAATGCACGGAATTTCACACCTTTAGAATCCTCATGAGGGGCATAGATTGTCATTTAATTTTGGCAGTGTGATAGCGAATTTTGTATTAACATGCATGAGATAGAAGGAAGTTTTGGGATTGGTACATCCGGCTGGTTAAATTTCATTTTTGGAATTAAAATCCCTCATATCATTGTAGCATGTGACAAATTTATTTCTGCCCTGGATACACCAAAAAAGATTAAATTTAGTTAGGTTCAGGAACTAAAATGGCAGAACTCAGGTAATGAGCAGTGCCTGATTTACTGCAGGGCATTCGGGGACGATCAGGGGCCCCAAATGCTGCTGAATGTTTTTAATCCTTGTTCAAAATCTGATGTAGTTTTAACATTTAATGGAATTTTACATCCCATTCCATATTCTATTGTGTTTGTATTGTATTTTTATAACATCGTATATTTTGTCTGCGACATCCATATTTAATTACTTTATTGTGCTAAATATTTTCTTTTTTCTTTATCACTTTAAAAATATATTGTATTTTTAATTTTTTTAATCCTGTTTCTGTTCTCGTCAGATTATTTGGGGGCTGGTGAGCATAGCTCGTAGGCGGCAGAACCTCTAATAATTTAAATAATTATAGCTTTGTATTAAGGATAATTTATTATTAGTTGTTGCATAGTTTATGATTCCAGGTATATAGACATGCATTGGAAAAGATAATCAGCACCACACCATTTATTATAGAACGCCTAATCAATTATATATCATAATTGTAATAATTATTTTAAAGTAAATATTACCAAATTTAATTTTTTAATGACTATTTTAGAGTAAGAATTAAAACCAATAGTGGTTATCTTAGTAAGTACCTTTTTCGATATTTTTTTATGCTTCGTCCGTCTGCAAGCATCGGTGCAAGGGGTCCCGTAAGAATCTGTGCCCAGGATCCCCAAATTTGTAAATCGGCTGCTGGTGATGAACACTAGGTTTTACAATTTATAAAAAATTACTTTTGTTTTTTAGATTAAATTAAATGACAAAGTTTTCCATTTTACATATCATTTTTGGAATGAAAATACTTTGTATGATACTATCACGTTACAAAATTATTTCTACTCGGGTTACATACATCACAAGAGATGAAATTTAGTTAGGTTCAAGAACTAAAAATCGTGATGAACAACTGTGTCTTCATAATTATTAAAAATTACTTTTGTTCTGTAAATTAAATTACATGAAAATACTTTGTATGATACTATCATGTTACAAAATTATTTCTACTCGGGATACATCACAAAGGACAAAATTTAATTAGGTTAAGAAATTAAAAACCGTGATGAGTACTGTGTCTCCCTATTTATTAAAAACTACTTTTTTTTTTAGATTAAAACAAACGGTAAAGTTTTTTCTATTTACATATCATTTTTGTAATGAAACTACATTATATGATGGTATCATGTTACAAAGCTATTTCTACTCTCGAAACATCACGAAAGGGGGTTCAAGGACTTTGTATTATGATAAGCACTTTATTAAAAAATCCTTCAGTTAAATGTTAAGTTAAATTAAATGCCATGATGTTTTATGTACAGATATATTTTATTTCACCTTTGTTATGAAATTTTCTTATATGGCAGTAGCAGTGGCGTGGCGTCCGCAAGCAATATTTTAAAACTCTTAATAAGCTTTTAAAACTCTACGATCCAGTTTTAGCAGAACATTTGGAGTTCATGTATAAGTGAAGGTAAGATTTAAAGTTTCTTTTTTGAACATTCAACCATTGAAGTTTAGAGTTAATAATTTTTCACCACAAACTTAAATAATTGCGATGACTACCGAAACTTTTCACGCCACGCCACTGGGCAGTAGCATGTCCGAAGAACTTCGAAAGAGATAATTATGCGAAAATGAAATATAATGCAAAGAGGTATACTTTGAAGAGCCAAAAAAAGCTGGAACGGCCGTGCGTCTACAAATAACGGACGTATGCAAACAATCAGCATAACGCGATGCGATCGACACCGCCAATATAAGAAAACAGATGTCTGGCGAAGTTGTTAGGTCGGTTCCTGCTGATACAATGGCAGGTTTTCACAATTTAAGGCATGTGGACTTGGCGTTATAGACGGTGCACGAGAGATGGAACATAGCATCCCCGAGATAGTGATGCAATTCGGATTTTCGCGCACAACAATTTTACGAGTGTGCCATGAATATCAGGTATCCGGTAAAAGATCAAATCTACGACTGCGATGCTCCCGGAAAATGGCCTTGAAAGAATAGAACCATCGACGACTGACGAGAAACCTTAAACAAGATAGACGTGCAACACTTCATCAAATTGCTTCGGACTTCAATGCTGTGGCATCAACAAGTGTCAGAGTGTGAATGTTCGACGGACCACCGTGTCATTAATATGGGTTTTTACAGACGCAGGGGCACTCGTGTACCGCTGTTGACTGCACGACACAAAGCTTTACGCGTCACTTTGGGCCGATAATACCTCCATTGGACTGCTGATAACTGGGAAAATGTTGCCTGGTCTGACGAGTCTCGTTTACTATTAAAGCGGGTAGATGGGCCGATAAGGATATGGAGACAACCTCATGAATCCATGGACCCTACATGTCAACAGAAGACTGTTTGAACTGTTTGAGCATCTGTTATGGCACGGGGCGTGCGCAGTCGGCGTGATAAGGGACCCCTAATGTGTCTAAAGATCACTCTGACAGGTGATGGGTACGTAAGCATCCTGTCCGATCACTTACACCAGTTTACGTACACCACATTGTGAGTTCCGACGAACTTGGACAATTCCAGCAAGACAATGCGAACACCTCACACTTCTGTAGTTGCTACCAAATGACTCCAGGAGCAGTCTTCGAATTTTAGGCACTACCATTGGCTGCCTAAATCCTCAGACATAAACATTATTGAACATATCTGGTATGCCTTCAAACGTGCTGTTCAGAAGAGATGTCCAGCACCTCGCACTCCTATGGATTTGTTGACTTCTCTGTAAGATTCATGGTGCGAATTGTCTCCAGGATACCTTCAGATATTTGTCGAGCCCATGCCATATCGTGTTTCGGTACTTCTGAGTGCTCATTTGGGCTCTAAACGATGTTAGGCAGGTGTACCAGTTTTTCAGGTACTTGAGTGTGTTTTGGAACATTTTCTAACACTGTCATAATATTGTAAAGAAATTTAATTTTTTATACAATGAAATGAGGTACCTAAATAAATAAATTTTAAAACTCACAGAATGCAGTAAAAATACATTTTTAGCGATTTTTTTTTCATAGCTTGGGTTGTGTTCTTTAATGTGGTCCTGTATGTGATCTATAGAATTTATACACACCACATAATGTACTAAAATTACATATATTTAAAAATGCATAACATATTTGAAAACGAATTTCCACCAATTGTTGTTCATAATCAGTCCTGTAACCGCGAATTTTTTTGTAAGGCTCTGCATATGTAAGATAAATGCTACGCACTCAATCTTTAGAAAACATGTTGCAATGCTACTCAGTGATTCATTACTGATTCATTAGTGGGTGAATTACTTTACTTTTGAAACGTCACTGAAATACTCTGGAAACCATTTTGTGCATATGTATTTAAAAAACGATATATGCTATATGTATTCTTACGGCTTCTCATACCATGTTACACAGAAATCATGTTATAGTTTACCTTAGTGCTATATATCAATTTAATTATGTCGAAGGTATCGTGATATTATTAAAAGGCACTGAAAACGATTTTTCTATATATACCATAATGTAGCAGAATTATCTTGTGTGTCCCTGTAAACGAACTATAAATGTTACGCGTTTAATTTTTAAAACGAAGTCTATAATAAACCGCTATAAATATATTAATTAGATGACAATAACAGTATATTTACTAGAGCAAGAGCACGTACAGACGGCAGACAGACCAAACCGAAGAAATAAACATTTCAACTATGCTGTAAACTGAATACTTTTCAACTATGCTGTTATCTGTGTTAATGGGACTCGGTACTTTTTGGATTTTTTTTTCACATTTCAACATAGTTGGAATGTGTTTATGAATTCGGTTTGTCTGTCCGTCTGTGCACGCTCTAACTCGCGTAAATGTATTTGGATTTTCATGCAATTAATAAATGTTTACGATGTTTACCATGGCGTATTCGGTATTGAATATGAAGTGTGTAGCATTAATAGTTAATTTACAGGGGCCTTCAAAAAAATTCTATTACACTATGTTTTATATCGCCACGCTCTTAATACTACTCTTAACTAAGGAAGAAAGCATAACTATAATATTACTTATAGTTTATTATATACATTATTTACAGCAGCTGCTAAACGCAGCTCTCAGAACAAGTCACATTTTACAACTGCGCAGACATATTCTGGGCTACGTGCAAAGCCTTACAATTCCAGATTGTGTAGTGCTGCCATCTATTAACATAGATCGCTACTATTTTGGATTCTTGGTTAAGGATATAACACCCCTCCCCTCATAGTTCAAACGAACTACAGGCAATCTTGTTCTTTGACTTCTTCGACCTGGAGCGCTTTTCTTACAGTCCTCATCATTTTTTTTTAGTCAAATTGTCTTTTACAGTTTTATCTGTCGTAACATCATTTTTATTACTCATAACTGTACCTGTTACAACATCATGCGAAGGCTGAGATTGGCTTGGTTCTATAGTATCATCATTATTAAGCTGTTCTTTTATTTTTCCATTAATTCCCGAAAAACGGTTTTGGTTAACCCTTTCATACCTATCATAATCACTGTAATTTTTACCACTATGTCCCATATTTTCAACTTTGTCTGACATTAGTTTATCATTTCGATTTATCTCTATAACTCTCTCTGGTATTTCATAACTTATCCCTTTATTACGTCTCAACTGATCAACGTGACGTTTACACATTACTCCATCACATCTATTTACCCATCTACTCCCCAATAATTTCATAATTTTTCCTTTTACCCATTTCTCCCCTTTTCCAAAATTTTTAACAAAAACTAAATCATGAAGCTTATATTTGTGAAGGGGTTGCTGTATTTTAGGTTTTGATGGTAATACCAAGTGAAGGGCTGTTCGAACTGGCCTTCCAAACATTAATTCAGCAGGAGTTTTACCAGTTACCGAATGAAGAGTGGAATGATTTTCTAAAAAAAATCGTGAAATTGACAATGTTATGTCACTTTTATCTAGCTTTTTAAGACAATTTTTCACAGTTTGCACATATCTTTCGCTTGTTCGTTCGAAGACGGATGATA
The DNA here is from genome assembly GCA_963932465.1 of Maratus speciosus. Lineage (NCBI taxonomy): Eukaryota > Metazoa > Arthropoda > Arachnida > Araneae > Salticidae > Maratus > Maratus speciosus. The sequence continues at coordinate 468,205,001 of OZ010789.1, forward strand.
AGGTGGAACAGGCGTATGCTTAATTTCATTATTTTTAAGAAATTCCTCAAATTCATCACTTGTGAACGCGGGACCATTATCACTGACCAATTCAACAGGTAATCCAAATGTGGCAAAAGTTCTTCTTAATACCTTAATTGTAGTTTTACTATCAGACCTGGGTACTACTTCTACCTTCAACCATTTAGTATAAGAATCGACTACTATTAAACATTTTACCTTCAAAAGGACCGGCATGATCTATATGGATCCTTTCCCAGGGCAGTTCAGATTTCCATTTCAAGGGTTCCATTTTGGGACAATCCCTCGCAAACATCTGACATCTATTACAAGAATTTACCATTTGTTCAATTTCTTTAGCCATATTTGGCCACCAAACTACCCCCCTAGCTTTCGCTTTCATGCTCGATATACCTTGATGAACAGAATGCAGTAATTTTAATATATATTCACGACCTACCTCTGGAATGATCACTCTATGTCCCCACAATAGAGAATTTTCTAGACAGCAAATTTCCTCCCTTCTACGAAAATATGGTTGATATTCTTCTTGTTTGATTTTTCGCGGCCACCCATGTAACGCCCACTCTAAAATTTGTTTAGTTACAGGGTTTTCAGTTGTCCACTTTGCAATAGTTTTAGACGTAAAGGGACAATTATCATTATTTGAAACAAACATTATTCCCGCAGGATTACTCACTATATTTACAGTTTCTGGGAGAGGTAATCTACTTAATGCATCCGCATTTTTATTATTTTTACCCTCGCGATACTCAATTGTATAATCATACCCAGCTAACATTAATGACCATCTCAGCATTCTAGGTGATAATGTATCAGGTACCTTTTTAACAGGATCAAATAATCTAATTAAGGGTTTATGATCTGTTATAATTTTTAAATGTTTTCCAGCTAAATATTGATGAAATTTAGTGACACCAAACATTACAGATAAAGTTTCTTTATCAATCATTGCATAATTTCTTTCAGTTTTATTTAAAGTTCTCGAAGCATAAGCAATAGGTTTTTCTTTACCCTCAGCAATGTGGCTTAAAACAGACCCTATACCATATTCAAAAGCATCACAGTTTAAAACTATCTTTGTTTACATCATATAATTCTAAAACAGGAGATGTAGTTAATAATTGTTTCACTTTTTGAAACGCTTTTTCATGCTTTTCTGACCATGTCCAGTTTACATTATTATCTAATAATCTATGTAAAGGTTCTAAAACATCTGAAATATTAGGTAGGAAGTTTCTATAATAAGAAATTAAACCTAAAAATGAACGCAACTGTGACACATTATTTGGAATAGGAGCATTCAAAATAGCATTAACTTTTTCTGGAATAGGTCTAATTCCTTCCTGAGATATTTTATGTCCCAAATAAGAAACTTCCGAAACCATACATTTTAATTTTTCCTTATTTAATCTTATACTATGCTCAGGAAAGCATTTCAGAACACTTTCAACTCTTTCAGAATGTTCTGATTCATTACTAGCACTAATAATAACATCATCTAAAAATACACCAACATATTCAAATTTTTTAAAAATATGTTCAATTTTTCTTTGGAACATACCAGGAGCACATTTTACCCCAAATGCTAATCGTAATACATTAAACAAACCTTTATGTGTATTTATAGTCAAAATTTTGCTACTTTCGTTATCTACAGGTTGTTGTAAATAAGCATCTTTTAAATCAAAAACAGTAAAAAATTTACCACCTGATAATTTAGAAAATAATTCTTCCATTCTAGGAAGAGGATAATTATCATTTTCAGTATTAGAATTAACTGTTGCTCTATAATCACCACATATTCTAACAGAACCATTAGGCTTAGGAACAATTACTATAGGACTAGCCCATTCTGAATGATCAACAGGTTTCAAAATACCCTCATTAGTTAATTGTTCCAATTCATCAGTAGCTTTTCTTAAAGCAAAAGGAACAGGTCGAGACTTAAGAAAAACTGGTTTTGCATCTTTTTTCAATTTTATTGACGCGGGAGGACCCTTGATTGTTCCGATCCCGTCAGCAAAATCATTAGGAAAATTTCTAATTAAATCATCTTTCGAAATGCTTTTAATCATATTTACATTAGGCCAAAATAATTTTGATACTTTTAACCAAGTTTTTCCGATTAGACTCGGACCCTGCTCTTTAATTACCAATATTCTTAAATCAGGTATACAATATTCATTAACAACAGCATTTACTTTTAATTCCCCCAAAACAGTTAAAGAGTCTTTAGTATAAGTTTGTAGCTTAATATTAGATTTAATTAAAGGCAGCTTACCTGAGAACACTTTATGAGCAACACTTTTACTTACAATCGTATGAACCGCACCGCTATCAATTTCAAATTGTATATTTACACCATTTATTTTAACCGATTTAATCCATAACACCTTATTGGAGTTGTCGTCCATAAAATTTAAACAATATTCTTCCTGAACAGTTTTAATTTTTCTGTTCTTAAAAGGTTTCTCACTTTTCATTCCAAAGTTTCTGTTACGACAACAAATTTTTAAATGCCCCAATCGATGGCAGAAATGGCATTCTACAGATTTAAAAGGGCATAACTTGGGGTTATGATTTTTAGAACATCTATAACATGGTTTCTCAGGCGCGAATTTATCTTCTTCAAGCTTAGGTGTATGAGCGGACGTCTCCACTTTCGATTTCTCTGCTTTCGGAACACGCACTTGATTGACAGTCGCAGTATCTCCGATGTGTAGGGATTTCACTCCAGCCTCAGCTATCTCAAATGACTCAGCTATTTCCACCGCTATTTGGAACGTTAAATCCATGGAATCCAGTAATTTTTGCTGTATTTTCTCATCCTGGATGCCAAACACCAACTGATCACGCAGGCGGTCATTAAGCGTATTTCCGAAGTTGCAATGTTCGGATAACCGACGTAACTCTCTTATAAAATCGGCTATATTCTCACCTTGCTTCCTTAATCGTTTCTGGAACTTAAATCGTTAGACAATTTCACTAGGGCGTGGTGAAAAATGATCCTTAGCTTTCTTTAAAAGATCCTCGTAACTGATTTCTTTCAGCGTAATCGGAACAACAATATCTCGTAAAATAGCAAATGTTGTTGTTCCCACAGAACTTAATAAAATATTCTTCTTCATATAATCATTTTTTATGCTATTCGCTGAAAAATAAAAATCCATTTTCTCGACGTAAATAGTCCAAGGAACATTTGCATTATATTCTTCCAAGCGCATTATATCTCTTTATCTGCCATTTTCCTTGCCACTTTTTTTTCTCTTTCGAAAAAAGATTTTTTATTTTTCCAGAACAAAAAAAAATTTTTTTCACTGAATTTTAATTTGGGTTAAATCCTATTTTCGTCTCCACTTTTATATCGCCACGCTCTTAATACTACTCTTAACTAAGAAAGAAAGCATAACTATAATATTACTTATAGTTTATTATATACATTATTTACAGCAGCTGCTAAACGCAGCTCTCAGAACAGGTCACATTTTACAACTGCGCAGACATATTCTCGGCTACGTGCAAAGCCTTACAATTCCAGATTGTGTAGTGCTGCCATCTATTAACATAGATCGCTACTATTTCGGATTCTTGGTTAAGGATATAACACCCCTCCCCTCATAGTTCAAACGAACTACAGGCAATCTTGTTCTTTGACTTGTTCCTCATTAGCGAAAATTGCTGAAGGGGAATTTTAAACAGTGATATGTATTTCCTAACTGAGCTAAATTATTGCAAGCATGTAGTTTAAATGTACAAATTTTTATATCCTATACAAGGCTGCTCAAATACTATATACAAAGTATATATATAATTTTATTAATATTATTATTTATTGTTAATTTATTAAAATCAAAACATTGAATATTGTTAAATAAAATAAGTGGTTGATATTTGTATTTTATTATTCTTTTCAATTAAGTGAATTATTATCTTTGTCAAACTACTTTTGAGCGCTACTGTATATCTACCCTATATATATAAAATCCTTATGAAACGACTTTATGAAACGATTCTTTGAAACGACTGATTAAACAACTGATTATGTTTCACGGCGATTTCTCCTAAAATACGGAATATTTTTGCGATGAAATTAACACCAAAAATCGATATTGATCCGCAGATTTCAAAACTGGTATTAGAAATTTTAAATTCGAATTAGTTTTCGAAATATTAATTTTTTTCTAATTTTATATACATTTTTCTAATGATGGCAACTCAAATTCTAATCAAACAGATATTTTTTTTTTATATTTCAGAAAAGGTTGATATGGTAACCCGGCTATATTTGTTTATTTGATATTAAAGATTTATTTACTTTTATTTCTTTTTACAAATTATAAAAATTATTTTGTTCTATGATAATTAATTATTTTTTTGATATTTTCTTTAGAAAATAATAGAAAATAATTAAGAAATACAGTACTACTTAGTTATTCCGTCGACCAATTTCGTCAAATTATATAAATCGCCAAATTATACAAATTGACATAATTTTTATTTTAAATAACGAAAGAACAAATAAATTAATATACGATCAACCATTATTGGCATTTAATCTTATAGTTTGGCGATAGATTTTTGGTCGACGGGATATCTAATGATTACCGAAAATGCATATGTAACTGGTATTTGAAAACGATGTTTTCGCCAAATTTTCGTAAAAAATAAAAATCCCACCAAACCTGCGATGCGTATCTTCCCAAATATTACCACTCGAAAAAAAAAAATGCTAACTGGCGAGTTGAAAAAAAAGTAATACTTATAATAGTTTTAGAAAAGGTTATTATTTTAAACTAATTTGACGAGTAGTTTGGCCTCCTTTAAATGTATGCTAAGAAATGTATCATGTTACTTTTGTTCATATTTCAATTTACTTGAACAATCTTTCGCCAAATCAAAAGATTCTGACAGAGATATAAAGAACTCGGTATTTTTAAGTTAGCGGGACGCAGGTGATAAATCGCCAAACATTTTTCCCGTCGCATTGTTTTGTATTTCATTAATTTCATTTAAAATATAATCCTTTCATTCATTTTATTTAAAATACAAAACTTTCATTTAATACTGAAACATAAAAAAAACCGAAAAGAAAAATATTAGGCACAAATGTCATATACGCACCGTAGTACCTAAATGGCGCCAAAATGGTATTATTTTTATTCACATGGTAACCCGGCCATTGTTGTTTATTTAATAATAAATCTTATTTACTTTTATTTTCTTTTTTTTTAATTATAAAAATTGTTTTGTTCTATAGTTATTAATTATTATTCTTTTTGTTATTTCATTTTAAAAATAATAGAAAATAAGTAGAAAATATGGTACTACTTAGTTATTCCGTCGACCAATATCACCAAATTATATAAATTGCCAAACCACTCACCAAATTATACAAATTGACGTAATTTTTATTTTAAATGACGAAAGAATAAATAAATTAGTATATTAGTATAACATTAATAAATATGCAAATAAAACGCCGAAATAAAAATCACTTGATGACGTAAACACGTGTAACTTGCTTAAAGTCAAGAGAATGTGAATTTACGATCAACCATTATTGGCATTTAATCTTACAGTTTGGCTATAGATTTTTGGTCGACGGGATAACTAAGTAGTACCAAAAATACATATGTATCTGGTATTCAAAAGTGAGGTTTTCGCCAAATTTTCGTTAAAAAAATCACGCCAAACATATATGACATCTGGCCAAATATTAAATAATTCAACAAACCATGACATTTAATTTCAACTTCAAAGCAATGTTTTTATTTACCACTCGAAAAATAAGAAAAATGCTAACTAGCGAGTTGAAAAAAAAAAAGCTATTGGCAAGATTTGCACCCGGCTAGCGTAACAGTACCAAGAATTCTTTGCGACCTTGGCAACTTTTATGTAGTAACATTCTTAAAAAAAAAAAAAAAAAAAAAAAAAAAAAAAAATTGATTTTTTAATCAAAATGCAAAACTTTCGGCACAGATGTCATATACGGCCTCATATTGGCACGATTTTTTTCTAACGCTAATGTCATATACGCAACGGGTATATAACTGGCACCAAAGTGTCATTATTTTGCTTGATATGGTAAGCCGGATATTGTTGTTTATGCTGTTGATGTTTTCCCCAAATTGGCGACGGAAAAAATCGCGCTAATATGACATCTGCGCCAAACTTTCATATGAAAAGCGAAGAGATCAGACCGTATTTGTTTACGGCAGTTACATAACTTGGACTATTTTAATATAGATGAAATGATGGCGATAGAATAATATTTGGCGACTTATCACCTGTGCCTGGCTAACATTAAAGTACCAAAATGGCACCTGGAATATAAAAAGCGAAGTGGTCCGCCCGGAATTGTTGATGATAGTCACATGACTTAGGCTATTGTTATAAAGATTGTTTTAAAATGCCGGGAGACAAAGACTCTATATAGTTAATTCATTTTATTTCAGTTTTTTTTCAAATGTTTAACTGATATTCTTTAATCAAACACGAAAACAACCATTGTATGTCTTAACAGCAACTGATTCGGCCTTAAATTTTTGCAATCAAAGGGAATTGAATGGGAACCCGTTTACAAGGCGATCTGCACAGCGTTTTTCAGTATAATTCAATCTTCTCTAATATTTTAAAAACCAGTCAGATTAGCTTTTTTTTAGATTCTGCGGTGTCTGAACGGGGGGAGGGCCAGCATAGCTTGCAGGGGCAGAGCCCTATAGTTTATTATAATCTTTTGTCTATCTATCTATACTAATATTATAAAAAGTAAAGTTTGTTTGTTTGTAGGAGGTAATCTCTGGAACTTCTGAACCGATAAAAAGTAATGGTATCAAAATGATGCTACATGTTGGTCCCTGATCGAACATACGCTATATCTTATGTCCATGCCACTACCCCAAAGAGGAGCAGGAGCAAAAAACATTCTAAAAATGCGAGTTTTGTATTATTAAAGGGCATAGAAACATGAAATTTGGAATGGTAGTTACTTATAAGATATAAATGATCTCTAAGTACATTGGTTTAACAAATCGAAACTTAAAAGGGGTGACATTACGCAAAAAGCGTTCCGAAAAACATTCTAAATTGCAGTTTCAGGAAATATCAACTCGATTTCAAATGTTATAGTTGCAAATTGATGGTGACAGTCTTCGCTCCAACATAGGCTATATTTTATGTTGTTGTCACTACCGCCTGGGGAAGAGAGCAGAAAATGTTCTAAATCGCGTTTTATGTAATACTAAGTGGTTTAAGGCTTTGAAATTTGGCATGGTAATTACTTAAAAGATGCAAATGTTTTCTAAGAACCTATTACGCTACGATTATAAATATTTCGGGTTTATTTTCGGCCCACCCTATTACAGGGTGTCCACATTAAACCTCCCAGATTTCAAATGTTAATTGTACGGAAGCTATGAGTCCTAGAGATTTTCTGTTTGCGGTATCATTAGCAGTAACACAAGAAGTTTATTTTGAAGCAATTTTTCTCGAAACAGTTGTTGTATTTTGGGTTCTCGCTGCCACTCGCCATTGCACCAAAACGCGATAAAATGTTTCATTTGGCGAGTAAACGAGCAATCGGACTGGCCAAATTGCGAGTGCCCAATTTTTGTTTGTGCGTGTGTGTGTGTGTGTGTTGGTGTGTGTATGTGTGTGTGTGTGTGTGTGTGCCAATACAGTCGAGATTCTTATTCGTCTTACTAAACGAGTAATGCCGCTTTTCATGTTAATCCGCACCGTGCTACTCACATTACTCTATTTACAGAGATATTGAATCAACCCCAATTTAGATTAGTAATGGTCAAAGACACAGAAAAGATTATGCGATAGGTTTTTCTCTATTGTCAGTTAATCACTATCTATGCGCCAGCGTCCCGCAGGTAAAAATACAAACAACATTATTCGCATCAAACAATAATAGAGAAAAGTTTTGCTAGGATGCAACGATGAAATTCGCCATATACCATACTATTTATTAGGTGCATGCAAAGTATCACTGGGCGGTCAAATTTTTCTATCTGTTAGAGTCGAAATCTCATAGTAATTTTGAGTATATATTTTCATAACGGTAAATCAAAGATAGCTGTTTTGACATTTTATTTACACTGCTAAAAGAATTTTTGAAACATTTACACATTTAGGAGACTTCCAGAATTTACTTATTTTTAATATTTTCTGTAGCGGATAGTCGAATTTCTATTTTATAAGTAATTACAAAAAATTAGGTTATTTTAGAACATGTTGAAAAAAAGGAGGATACAACAAGGGGTTGAAGATAGGGTTTTCAGTGTTTCTCGCCGATCTATTTTCGTAGCATTTTTTTCATTTGGCTACTGTTTTTTATTTCTTATTCGCCAAATCGCTAATGTTGGTCAAAAGTCAGCGTGAACCCTGTGCATTATTGATTGTATGCATTGTTGATTTCTCATGACAACAAGTTTATTTTGCTGCAAACGTTTATTTGTCTAAAAAAGTCGCATTTTTGTCTGTGTATGCACTTCGATATGGGCTCCGTTCGTAGCTCTCAGAAAATCCAGTCGATGCTCAATCTCAATCGACGTGTTGCACAGCATGTCATGTATGATTGAATCGATGGCTTCCGCAATTTTGTGGCGTACAACAAAAATTAATTGTTTCGAAAAAAACAAACATTTGCAGCAAAATAAATTTGTTGAGTTGTTATTCATGATACCGCAAACCGCAAATATCTAGGACTCATAGTTTCTGTACAATTAACATTTGAAATCACGGAGTTTTAATGGGGACACCCTGTATTTCTCCCTTGTACTTGCGACTGCTTCCTAAAATATTGAAAGTTTTCAATATTTCCTGAAAATCCGTGTTATATACTTTTCGAAGAATTATGCCATTTAGATAACAGACACAATAAATTTTTATTAAAGACAATACAGACTTTTCTACTACAGTGCACTTCTCGAAAAATATTTAAAGCACAAAAATCAGCTAGATTTTTCGCATTTGTGACATTATATCAGAAATGGCCATTTCAGTAAAGAACGATAATTGCCTTATTTTAACGATTAATTGTCAACCATTTCGTTTTCTCCTGAAAGCGCAAGGTGTTTGTTCTCCTACGAAAGCAAATGAAACCTAAGAAAATTCAAAATAAAAAAGACATTTTGCTTGCACAGATTTATACACATGAAATATATCTTAAATAAACCCAACTTTCTAATAGGATCAAACATGCGTCTTTTTTATTGCTGTTATTTATTTAAAAGCAATATTTTGCAAAGAACTGTCGGTAAAAAATAAATTAAATATTTTTGTCCATTCATAACGTAAATAGAATTATAGACAAAAAAAGATTATACGAGTAATTGGATAATAATCTAGTTATTTACATTTACAATTTCTAATATTTTGTTCTTAATATATTTTTGAATTTTTATTCCACTGAAAATTTATAATCCTTAATACCGAATATTTAATTGGTAAATATTTAGTCAATCGATCTGTTTATTTTTGCTTAGGAATTGTAAAGTTTTTCATTCCCCTTTGTAAAAGAATTGTTTATTTTTTGTTCGAAAAGATGACATTTTCTTAGACTTAATTTACATTTTGTGAATGAAAAAAAATATATAAAATATAAACTTATTCATATTCGTTTCAGTACACTGTATTTTTTCGTAAACTCTCTTAAAAAGTAAGTTGCTTACAACAGAATAGCCTTTTCTGTTATTATACAGAAGAACGTGATAGATTTATGACAAATACAGTAAGAATGCAATCTTAATAGTTGCATTTGAAAATCAATACTATTGTTTACAATGGAAATGGCCATGTTATACAAATAGTTTTAATCTATAATATCATTAATTGTTGCTATAGATATTAATTAATTTTTATTAAGTTTTGAAATCTTCACTACATTTAAGATTCTTGGTGCAGAAAATTTTCACGAAATGTTTTACAAATTGTTCGTTCAATAGATAGAATGAGCTCAGTGGTAGGGGAGGAAAAAAGGGCCGAATTCCGAATTAATTAGAGCAAAGCTGGAAATTGTTTTAATCCATTTAGTTTAGGTCTAGAGTGAATATGCTAAGTTTTCCCCCTTGTAGCAGGTGAGCGTTAGAAAATAAGTACAGATTTGTAGTCCTAAAACAGGTTTTTAACACTTTCCAACAAAGTTTAAAAGTGTTTAGGCATTCAGTTTGTCTGGCCGTCTGTCCACGCTCTAACTCCCGTAAATATACTCGGATTTTCATGAAATTGATAAAGGTTATAGAAGGTCAAAAATGCATGTTTGGTTTCGTATATGAAGCATGTAGGATTAATCGTTCATTTACAGGGGCACTCAAAGTATTCCATTGCATTATGGTACATGGGGAATAACTCCCGTAAATATACTTGGATATTCATGAAATTGATAAAGGTTATTTAGGGTCACCAAAGCATGTTTGGCATTGTATATGAAGTATGTAGGATTAATCGTTCATTTACAGGGGCACTCAAAAGTATTCCATTACATTATGGTATATGGGTGAAAATCGTTTGCAGAGTATTTTAATGACATTATACTATTTCAAATGTATTGAAACTGATATAAATCACTGAATTTCACTACGATCATGTTAGAGCAGGACATTCATAGCATTTTTTATTCATTTACAGGGACACACAAAAGAAATCGGTTACAATACAGTACTGTCTTTGAGTAATAATTGCTGGAGTGCACGGTTTAAAATTCGGTATGCGTTTTCAAATTATTAATTTTTTGCATCTTACCCGTTATATATAAATTCTATACCTCAAATACAGAGCTGCACAAACGTATTCACGTACTGTTCTCCTGATTAGAGGAAATTGCTGAAGGTAAATTTTCAACTGAAGTATATGTAGCTCTTAAGTGAACTAAATTTTGGCTTGCATGTAGCTAATAGATTCAAATCTATAAATCTTATACAGGGCTACAATTCGCATAATTTTCCGATTGTGGATGGGAACAGCTGAAATTGGGTTCTGAAATGTATTATGCGTTTCCATATGGTTGAATTAGACGTAATATTTTAATTTTTTAAACAGTGCAGTTTTGTTACATTATTCTGAATGTGTTGGAAAGTGTTTCATTATCTATGCTTGACGCATGATTTTTTCTTACTTGTTTTAATTACAATAACAATATCTCAAAAAAAAAAAAAAAAAAAAAACTAACTCTATCAAAAACATTGTCAATACAAATGTTGTAGAGCTTAAAATTTTGAATAAAATGAGTGCCCACACTTAACATTTTTGTTGAATATTAAGCTCATAATTCTTCTTCAAAGTTTAGCCTAAATCGCTATCAAGAGCTTGAAGACAGAACAGACCTGGTTGTCAGTCCACCCTGCTTCTAATTTTTATATAGATGTATTTTGTTTTTTTGTTATTGAGCCATTTACGATGTTTTTCTAATTATTTTAGGTCATTATTTTAGATATTTTGAGAATTACGTTTTAATCTCTTGATTACGGACCCAGTGGTAGGGGATAAAATAAAGGCCGAATTCGGAATTAATTTGCGGAAAGCTAGAAATTGTTTTAATCCATTCGACATATGTCAGAAATTAACGTACTAAGTTTTCCCTTCCTGCTATGCAAGCTTTTGGCACTACAAACAAATTAATAACTTAAAAAGTGCATTTTTTCATGATTTTTAGGCCTGAACTGAAGGGATTAAAACAATTTACAGTTTTCCCCTAATTCATTCTGATGTCACAGCCCTAACGACAGGGCTAAAACTTTGAAGTAGAATAGTGACCTTAATGTTCAACAAAAATTTTAAGTGTAGATACTCATTTTACTCAGAATTTTAAGCTCTACAACATTTGTATTGACAATGTTTTTGATAGAGTTAGTTGTTTTGAGATATTGTTATGGTATTTTTTTTTTAAAAAAACGTGTTTTTTTACTATAAATCTATACATATTTGCTAACGCTCACCTAGTACGAGGGGAAAAACATAGCATATTCATTCTAGACCTAAACTGAAGGGACTAAAACAATTTCCAGCTTTCCCCTAATTAATTCCGAATTCAACCCCCTAACCACAGGGCTAAATAATAATGAAGTATTAATTAAAAAAAGTATTTTTCTTCGGCTGATATTTATGTTAAGAGGCTACTTCAGTCAAATGAAAAGACCCGTTCGCCAATGCTAATCCTATGGAAGAAATTTATAAAGATATCTCGGTCGCATTTCAATATTTTTAAATGGTTTTTTTTTTTTTTTGCATTGAATAGTTAAGATCGATCTGTACAAAGGCCGTTGTTTACTTTTTCGATTTTGTTTACAGGTATTTCTTATGAGGACACTTTCATTTTCGAAACTGGTTTCGAAAGTAAAAGCATCCTCATAAAAATATCTGCAATCAAAATCGAAAAAGTAAAAAACGGCCTGCATACAGATCAATCTCAGCTATTCAATGCAAAAGAAATCATTTAAAAATATTGAAATGAGACCTAGATATCTTTATAAATTTCTTCCATAGGATTAGCATTAGCAAATGCGTCTTTTCATTTGACTGAAGTAGCCTAGCGTATTAAAACTGTATTCATGCATTCAGCAACATGCATATCTTTGCAAACGTGTAGAATATACTCACGATATTACACCAAATTATACATAACTAGCAAACCCCGCGGCTTTGCTCGCGTAATATTTGAAATATGCCAAGTGATATTTATATGTCTAATTTTTATTAAAAGGTACAAACTAAATTTTTATTTTATTAAAAGGTAATATTTTAGTTTATTAAAAGTTTTTTTTTATTTATTAAAAGGCACTTATTACTTTTAGGAATAATTCAAAAATTATTAATTAAAACACAGTTTGATTAAACATCATTATTACACTGCATTAGGCATAAGTGAGACTTAAATTAATAAAACAAAATAAAACTAAATAAATGATAATTTAGAAAATATTTTGAAACTTTTATGCTCAATTAATACGCTCATTTCTGTATTCATTTGAAGTTTTGAATTTTTTAGAAACCATCTTCTTACGTCTTTAAATTAACCATCATGTCAAATTTCAAGTCCTAACACCTCTCTCAACATAAAGGGATATGTTGAAATAGGAACTGTCACCATTAATTTGCCAACATTAATTTTGAAATCGGTTTGTTTTCCTAATATTCCACAGAAACGTAATTTAGAAAGCTTTTAAAGGCCTTTTTTAGAACGTTTGTTGTTCCTGTGAACTCCAGGTGGTAGAATCATTGGCATAAAATATAGCCTGTGTCGGATCAGAGACTGTTACCATTGACTCGCAACTATTACTTTTATAATCGGTTTATATTCCCTGAAATTGCATAGAAATCGTAATTTAGAACTGTTTTAGAATGCTTTTCGCACCTCCCCTTCGCTTCACCCCTTTTTAATTCAAATTTATTTTCGATAGTCCTTCGAGGGCATTTATATTTTATAAGTAACTACCATGCCATATTTAAAGTTTCTAGCCTCTTCAGTATAACAGGAATCGCAATTTAGGAAGTTTTTAGCTCCTACAACCCTCTGGTGGTAGTGGCTCAGACATAAAATATAGCTTATGTTTGAGTAGGTTCTATCACCAACAATTTGTCATCATTATTTTTTTAATCGGTCTGGTATTTGATAAGATTGCATAAAAATTGTAATTTATAACGCTTTTCGCTCACTTCATCTTTTTAAATTTAGAATTTTCTTTCGACTGCTCTTAGAAAGCAGTTGCATCTTGTAACTAAATACCATGCCATACTTCAAAGTGTTAGACCCCTCAGTTGTGCAAAAAACGCAAATTAGAACATGTTTTGCTTTTTCAACCATCAGATGGTAGTGACAACAACATAAAATATAACGTATGTTATAGCAGGGACTGTCACCATTATTAGTAACCATTACTTTTGAAATAGCTTTGGTATTTCTGAGATTGAGTAGAAATCGCAATTTAGAATGTTTTTAGAACGCTTTTCGCGCATTTTCACCCCTTTTTAAATTTCTAATTTTTTCCAAACTGTTCTTAAAGATCATTTATATCTAATAAATATGTACCTTGCCTAATTTTAAGTTGCTAGCCCCTACCGATCACAAAAATCGAAATTTAGAACGCTTTTTTGCTCCTGCAACGTCTAGGTGATAGTGATACCGACATAAAATAGCGTCTATGTTAGAGCAGAGGCTGTCAGCATCAATTTTCTACCATTACTTTTGAAATCAGTTTGATTCTTCCTGAGATATTGCTGACAAATCGGCATTTAGAACGTTTTTAGAACGCTTTTCGCCTATTTTGCTCCTGCATCTCCTCTGGGGTAGTGGAAACAGATATAAAATATAGCCTATCTTAGAGAAAGATATGTCACCATCATTTTTACACCATTATATTTGAAATCGGTTCAGTACTTCCTGAGATTGCATAGAAATCGCAATTTAGAACGTTTTTTACAACGCTTTTTGCGCATTTTGACCCCCTTTTAAATTTCGATTTTTTTAGGAAATGTCCTTAGAGATCATTGATATCTTATAACTAACTACCATTCCAAATTTCACGATTCTAGGCCCTTCCGTAACGCAAAAACCGCAGTTTAGAACGTTTTTCTCCTGCACTCCCTTTGGGGTAGTGCCACCGACATAAAACATAGCCTATGTTGGAGCAAGGGTTGTCACCATGATTTTGACGTCTTTATTTTTTTAATCGGTTTGGTATTTCCTGAGATTGTTTGGAAACCATCATGTAGAACGTTTTTTAGAACGCTTTTCGCGCATTTTCACCCCTTTTAAATTTCGAATTGTTTAAGAACTGTTCTTCGAAATCCTTTATACCTAATAAGTAGCTAATATTTCAATTTTCATATTTCTAGGTCCTTCAGTAACACATAAATCGCATTTTTAGAACGTTTTTTGCTCCTGCACCCCCTTTGGGCTAGTGGCACCGACATAACATATTGCCTATCTTGGAGCAAGCGTTGTCACCATCATTTTGACGCCAATATTTTTTAAATCGGTTTGGTATTTCCTGAGATTATGTAGAAACTACCATTTAGAACGTTTTTTAGAACGCTTTTTGTGCATTTTCACCCCTTTTAAATTTCGAATTGTTTAAGAACTGTTCTTAGAAATCCTTTATATCTAATAAGTAGCTAATATTTCAAATTTCATATTTCTAGGCCCTTCAGTAACACATAAATCGCATTTTTAGAACGTTTTTTACTCCTGCACCCCCTTTGAGGTAGTGGAACCGACATAAAATATAGTCTATCTTGGAGCAAGCGTCGTCACCATCATTTTGACACCAATATTTTTTAAATCGGTTTGGTATTTCCTGAGATTATGTAGAAACTACAATTTAAAACGTTTTGTAGAACGCTTTTTGTGCATTTTCACCCCTTTTTAATTTCGAATTGTTTAAGAACTGTTCTTACACATAATTTATATCTTATAAGTAACTAATATTCCAAATTTTATGTTCTAGGCCATCCAGTAACACAAAAATTGCATTTTTAGAACGTTTTTTGCTCCTGCACCCCCTTTGGGCTAGTGGCACCGACATAAAATATTGCCTATCTTGGAGCAAGCGTTGTCACCATCATTTTGTCGCCAATATTTTTTAAATCGATTTGGTATTTCCTGAGATTATGTAGAAACTACCATTTAGAACGTTTTTTAGAACGCTTTTTGTGCATTTTCACCCCTTTTAAATTTCGAATTGTTTAAGAACTGTTCTTAGAAATCCTTTATATCTAATAAGTCGCTAATATTTCAAATTTCATATTTCTAGGCCCTTCAGTAACACATAAATCGCATTTTTAGAACGTTTTTTTGCTCCTGCACCCCCTTTGATGTAGTGGCACCGACATAAAACATAGTCTATCTTGGAGCAAGCGTCGTCACCATCATTTTGATACCAATATTTTTTAAATCGGTTTCGTATTTCCTGAGATTATGTAGAAACTACAATTTAGAACGTTTTTTAGAACGCTTTTTGTGCATTTTCTCCCCTTTTTAATTTCGAATTGTTTAAGAACTGTTCTTAGACATAATTTATATCTTATAAGTAACTATTATTCCAAATTTTATGTTCTAGGCCATCCAGTAACACAAAAATTGCATTTTTAGAACGTATTTTGCTCCTGCAACCCCTTTTAACCAATGACACGGACATAAGATATAGCCTATGTTCTAAGTTGCAATAACACTATCATTTTGATACCATTACTTTTGGAATCGGTTCGGTAGTTCCAGAGCTTACCTCCGACAAATAAACAATTTTTACCTCTTTATAATAGAAAGTATAGATTAATATAAAATAAGCATGCAAAAACTGCATGTAGATTTCCTTTCTTCATAATTTAGAAATTTCTTTCGAAAAATTATGAGCAGGCATCTACTTGATGCAAATTATTTAATGCACGAACACTATTAAATGCACTTAAGTGTCAATTCTTAAATTTCATCACTGAAAAAAAATGAAGTGCTCAAAAATGAGTAGATCAAGGGCGTCATATTAGTATGTTTCGATCAAAAATGAAACCCTGATTTCTCAATTTTGAAACACCACATGTTACCAAACCAAAGCGAAACGATAATTTTGTAATTTGTAATGGTTCATTTCATTCATGGCGGCATAAAAAATGTTCATTGGTGTAAATATTAAATTATGCACTGCATTTTAAAATAATTTAAAAGCTCTTGAAAGCAACGATTTTGTCATAAAAATATTTGATTGGTGTGCCTTTATAACAATTTTACCGTTTTTCCTTAATAAATAATAAATGTTTCTTTTTAATAATTTTGACCGGGAAATAAATGTCAGTATATTTATACTTTAATTATTTATACATTTTATTTAATTCACTTTAATTTTTCTTTAATATATTTAAAAGGGAACTTCACAAGGGGGTACAGAAATGTTCAGTTTTGAACAGATGAATGAAAACAAAAATGAATGCATTTGTGTTTCCATTTTTAGTACATTTAGATCGGAAATATTTTGAGAATGTGACGAGTTTAAAATTGAGTACTTTACTCAGTTTGAGGACCCATTTTTTTCAGTGTTCTACTGTAAAACGTTTTCATTTTTATGTTTTGTTCTTAATACTGTTCATTTTTACTCATTGCCCTAACATTTCCTTTTTAATTACTAATTCATAAATCATTTAACACCATTTGGAACAATACATCCATAACATTGTAACAAGAAACAACATTATAAATATTCTGCACACGTTGACATTCATATAAGCACAAGACATCAGAAAACATGTTATTGAATACAATATATGTAACAACATTATTAAGAATGAGAATATTTATTCGAAAATAAGATAAATAATGATTATATTAGTATATTTTCATTCAAGAACAATTTTACAAATATTTATCATAGTTTTAATTATGTTTGTAATTTCTTTCAGCCAGTAATCTTAATTACGGAATTTGAGTATCATTAGGTTATGAGATAGGCATTATATGTTCAAATGCATTAGTTTAAGCATAAAAAACTTTTCTGTATAAGTATAGTAAATTTGTTTAGTTATATGAAAAAAAATATGGGTAGTTAGTTTCACAATTAAACAGAGTTGTAATTTTGTAAAAATATTTATTAGTAATAATGTTATTAATTAAATATAAGAAATTTTATTCACATTTACTTTATCTTTTTAAAAAGTCAGTTACAGACATAGATGTTTCAGAAATAGTCTGTGCCTATATCCGTGATTCTTGTTCTCAATTTGAACGTTGTTCCCCATCCACAGTTGATCGGACTGAAAATGTTTGATTTGTTGAGAGGATCTTGTCAACCTTGCTGAGATTGTTGCGCTTAGAAAATTGGTATAATCAATTAACGTGTAGTTTTGAAACACTACTGATGTTTGACTACAGCTGATAATAAGCAAAAATGTTGCAATTCCAGTCTGTTTCTAAAAGCTCTAAGATTATAGGAAACATCTGAAGCGCACAAAATACAAGGTGATTTATAATCCAGATGATATAAAACATTAAAAGTTAAAGACACGGAGAACAACTGTGAATCGTTAGTTAGATATATAAATTTGTATAACTATATTAAGGGAAGTACATTCTGTATAAAAGGTAATACCGGATTTATCATTTAAAGAACGAGCATAAAAAATATTACATTTTTGTTTCTGTAAATTGGTAGGAACTACAGTACTTACAAGGGAACCACTTTTGGTGTTGCTCGCACCTAGCATTGAGACCTGGAGCATTTTAAAGCCCTATATTATGAAGTTTGAAAATCGATAAAATTTTTCTGTTTAAATAATATTTCTTGATTTTACAGCTGCATAACTTTCTGAAAATGCAATTTTCGAGACCACTTATCGGACTATTAACAGTGAATTTTTTTAAAGAAAAGCATTAAAAAATAAAAATTAGTTAATAATAAGTATAAAATACTGAAAAAAGTTTGAAAATTCCTTCAAAAATCCACGAATTTGATTTTGAAAAATTGCAACTTTATATTCATATTTTTGGCGGGGAAACAGTTACAGCTACATTTCATTTTAAACATTCGAGACTTTATTTCATTCGATTTCAAAAGAAAG
Source organism: Maratus speciosus (assembly GCA_963932465.1). NCBI lineage: Eukaryota > Metazoa > Arthropoda > Arachnida > Araneae > Salticidae > Maratus > Maratus speciosus. Next base: position 468,223,571 of record OZ010789.1, read on the forward strand.
TAGTTTGCTTACTTTGTATTTCACTAAAAAATAGTTTTCAATGATCTTCGAAGCTTTTATAGAATTATATTTGTGACTTATATATTTATCGTCTGCATAGAAAAAAAAAAACCTAATATTTGTTTCTTAAGCTATCAATTATTAAAAAAAATCGCAATCTGATCTAATTCTAGTAATATGTTCTGTACATTTTCTCTTTGGATAAAGCGGGCGGAAAAATTGTAGCGCCCTATTTGGCGACTTAACTCACTTTTGGCGTGAAATAAACAATAAATATGTAATAATAAAAAATTAAAAGTATAAAAAAGTATATAAAATATTATTTTAACAGAGAAATTTTTTCGGTTCTCCAACTTTTATATATAGGGCTACAAAACGCACCAGGTCTCGATGCTAGGTGCGAGTAACACCAAAAGTGGTTCCCTTGTTAGTTGCAACGCGGAGTTTTAGAGCAATCCGTGACATAGTGTATTGACAGCAGCTGTATGTTTAGTTATACTTTTGAGTGATCTGCGTTTTTACTTTCTTCTACCTTCAATAGAAGAAAGAATTGTAATCGAAATTTTTTTCGACTTCCAGTTATCTACGGATTTACACGTTTTAGGGGTCAGAGATCCCCAAAAACATGTTTATAGAAAATGTCTGTCTGTCCGTGTGTCCGTCTGTCTGTCGTCATTGTACCATCAAAAAGTGTATGAAGTTATGCATAGAATTGAACCAAATTTTTATTTTAAATTTTTGGTTATGGCAAGCAGATCCTCCCTGAATTTGGAAAAAATTCGCCGGTAGGGGCGCTGTAATAGCGATTTTTGTTCGATTTTGAATATTGTACCATCCGAAAGTGTATGAAGTTATGCATAGATTTGAACCAAATTTTTATTTTAAGTTTTTGGCTATGGTAAGCAGGTCCTCCCAGAATTTGGAAAAAATTCGCCTGTAGGGGGCGCTGTAACAGCGAATTTTGTGCGATTTTGAATATTGTACCAGACAAAAGTGTATGAAGTTGTGCATAGAATTGATCCAAATTTTTATTTTAAGTTTTTGGCTATAGCAACTTATTTTGAGATAAAAGGTATTTATAAATTCCGTTTCTAATACGAAAAAGTACTACGCAGCGCAGCTGCCGGAACACCCATATAATTTGACGAACGTGCTGCTTTAGGTGTGAGTATTTCAGGTAATTGGCGTGTTTTCTGTTAAGAGCTATATGAAAAACAAGTACTCTATCCGGCTTTGGAAAGAGCTCTGAGGAGGAAGGTGCAATATAAGCTGATAAGAGTATTGAAAGGAAGAGAGGGCGAGGAAACCTCGCACTTGGTGTTGCAGCTACTGGAGAGAGATGCACTGCAACTAATGGCAGGAAAATTGTGCATAGGATTTAACCGGTGCACGGTAAGACGGTATGTCTTCATTCAAAGGTGTTATCACTGTCAGGAAATAGGGCATACAGCAAGAGTGTGCCAGAATGCAGAGGCCTGCGCTAAATGTGGCAAAGGCCACAACATCAAGGATTGTGCCTCAGAAAAAGAAGAGTGTGTTAACTGCGAAAAAGTGCTCGACTACTACAAGGGGGACCATAGGAAAGCTGGACTATATGAAAAACATCCATCTTACGATCCATCCTGCTGCGTGTATCAGCGAAAGAAACAAGAAGCGCTAGCGTCATTGTCTAATAGAGGTAAAAATTCAAATTAATTCAACAAAATTTACAGAACAACAGATCACAAACCACTGCTTTTATGAAATTCCTCTCAGACTCGGACTATTCCCTGGTTTGTCTTCAAGATGCATACCTTTATGAAAATAGACCTCTATCACTTCCTCGAACAACATCATGCTATAGTTCAAGCTCTAAAAAAGCCCATATTTTAATCTTAGACCAAAACTTAAAACATAATCTCTCTTCTAAACACTATAACTCAGTTTTTATAAATTTAGACCTTAAGCCTTTAACCTTAAGCATTGGCAGCCTGTATAGCCCCCCAAGTGCTGACTTTGATGAGGATATTGAGAACTGGCTGGGTTCTAAAAATCAGAGCCCATTGCAGTTGGTTCTCGGTGATTTTAACGCTCACAGTCAGCTTTGGGGCTATAGGAGTGAAGACACCAGGGGAAAAGTTCTTATCGATAGAGTCATAGCGTATCAACGAGTTATCCTAAACTCTTCATCCAGCCCTCCAACGTATGAGTCGGGGAAGAACCTGGGGAGACCGGATCAGTCCATCTGCACGCAGGCTATGTTTTCACACATAAAACACTGGGAAGTAATGCCTTCCCTTTTTGGAGACCACTACCCAATAGAAACAGAGCTAAATTTCACAATACCCAAACTACCAAGAAGAAGATTCAAAACAAAGGGAATCCCTTTGACACAATTTTCCGAACAACTAACTCGAAAATGCTCACAGATTAACTTTAATGACATAGAAACCATAGACCAGTTTAACGAAGAATACGAAACTTTTAAACAAGAAATATTATTACAAGCCAATAAATCCTTTAAAAAGAAAGCGCCCTTCAAGAAATTTAAAATTTCCTGGTGGTCTCCACAATTGAGGGCCCAAAGAAATAAAGTAGCAGCTCTTTTAAAAAGAGCAAAAAAATCAAACTACGAGTCAAATATAAACCAGCAATACAAAAGGGAAAGGGCAATTTATCAAAAACAGATTTTATCGGAGAAGGAAAAAGCTTGGACAAACCTGTGTCGCAGAGAGACGGATCCTTTTGGTTTAACGAAAAAGTTAGCCTTCCAGCGATTCCAGGACTCACATATCAGTTACCAATTTGATTCTTTGTCACCCACTTCCAGGTCATCAACCCTTTTAAAACTAACGAGGGACATTTTTGGCGATGAAACTCCAAAGCAACTACCACAGCGACTAAACTCGCACGACCAGGCAAAATTCACGAAAAGAGAGTTGCGAAATGTTATTTTCTCATTCAATATTAACAAGGCGACAGGACCTGATCAAATTGATCACAGGATGGTCAGGTGCATCTTTTCAAAAATTCCTAATATTCTGTTGGATATGTACAACAGTCTTTTATAGTTAAACTATTTTCCTGATGACTGGAAATTGGGAGAGCTCGTGTATTTTAGAAAGGAGGGAAAACCCTTGAATGAGAGCTCTTCATATCGCCCCATCACTCTATTACCAATATTCGGAAAAATCTTAGAGAAATTAATTCTAAGACGAATACATCACGCATTAGACAAAACGAATTTCCTATAGGGTAAGCAACACGGCTACACGCAAAATAAATCTACGGAAACGGCTTTGGAGCAAGTGATTTCATTAGTAGAACAACACAAACAAAATAAACAATACACATCACTGGTGTCACTGGATTTCAGAGGAGCATTTGACAACCTCCCTTGGGACCAGGTGATCCTAGCATTGCAAAGACTAGGTATTTCTAAACAACTCATTAATCTTGTCGTTTCCTTCCTTTCGGGTAGGCGAGCTCAGGTGGACTGGATGGCACCATTTTTGTTGTACTTCTTTAGTAAGGGTTGCCCGCAGGGATCGTGTCTGAGTCCTTTTCTTTGGTTGGTTCTGTTGGAGACTCTGTTGGGGACCTTTGATGTACAGGACTGTGAACTGGTGGCATACGCGGATGACGTGATATTACTGATCTGGGCACAGTCGAGACAGCAACTTGAACAAAAAGGTCAGAAAGCTTTAAAATTTATTCAGAATTGGGCAGAAACCAACAAAATAGAAATTTCACATGAAAAATCCTCATCATTAACTTTTGGCAAACCCAAACACCTTAAGCGTGGCCCCACATTTAAACTTCAAGATAAATCAATAAAATCAGAAACATCACTAAAATACCTGGGGGTAATATTAGATAAACAATTGTCATTTCTCCCACATGTGGCACAAAAGAGAGTAGAAATCGGAAAAATAACTCAAAATCTTTATGAATTTTCATCAATCTCAGGTCGACTCCCTCCGGAATTTTTTAAGATTTGGTACTCGGCGATCTTACAAAGGAAACTGCCTACGCGTGTGCTGTCTGGTTTCCGCGTATGGCGCAATATCACGGTCGTCGACATTTGCTCTCGGCACAAAGGAAAGCTTTGTTGCTGATAACGAGAGAATATCGCAATACGTCAACAAACGCCTCAAATACTCAAAATACAAAACATCACCACTAACAAGTGAAATACAAATTTGTGAAATAAACGACTATGTAGGCAAAATTACAATATACACGGACGGTTCCAAAATGTCCGAAGGCACAGCCTCGGCATTTTGTGTGTACGAAAAAAACGAGCAAATCTATACTTGGAGAGCGAAACTGTCCCAGGATAACTCCGTCTTCCAGTCAGAACTCTTCGCGATCTCTTCAGCATTAGATTGGATAGAGTCGGACAAACATTCTCAATACTTAATCATAACGGATAGCCTATCAAGTTTAAAAGCATTAAACAATTTTGACAATACAAACTATTTAATACTAAATATTCTTCAACAATTACAAACAACAGTAAAAGACATATACTTCAATTGGACAAAAGGACATTCAGTTGTTGAGGGCAATGAGGCAGCTGACCAACTGGCAAAATCGGCAGTAACGGATGAAACACTAATACATACATTTTTACCATATCCAGCTTCTTCACTAAAATCACAGACAAAGCAGAATCTGTTAAAAAATTGGCAAAAACGCTGGACGGATTCAGACACAGGCCGATATACGAAGGAATTCTTGCCATTGGTTGACCACAAGTATTTCGTAAACAACAGATACTTACACATATTTTTAACAAATCACGGCCCCTTTCAGGAACACTTATACAAAATTAACAAAAGAGACTCCCCACTATGCATTTGTGGCTTGCCGTCAACATCGTTACACTATGTATTATACTGTACATTAACATCGCATTATCATCTCAAAAAACACACACGTATGAATTTAGCAAGTTGGTGGCGGGATGTAAAAGAGAAACCACAACTACTCAACAAGATCATACAATGCATGAGGTTTATAGTAACAAACGAGTACATCTTTTCAAATCCAGAGCCATTCTAGTCCATCACTAGGGTGTAGCATGGAGGGAGAAACGGGTTATTAGCGGGTGCCAGAAACTTCTATCACTTTTGAATTTTTATCTCTCCAAACTCTAGTATGTGCAAATTGTAAATAGTAGGTGTGTTGTAATGTGTTTCTAATTGTGATGTTCAATATTGTGTGTTTAATGTACTGTGAAATCCCTATAAAACCATGAAAAATGTAAATAATTATGCAATCACATTCAAATGATCCTCATGAAATCACAACATACAGCCATGTAAATAGTAGGTGTTTGATATTGTGCTGTAATGTGTTTCTAATTGCCATGTTAAATATTGTGTGTTAAATGTACTGTGACATATATATATCCAAGAAAATTGTAAACAATTATGCAATCACATTAGGTGAAATGATCCTCATGTAATCACTACATACAGTCATATATCTCGATGTGAAATCTTCGGCTCGCCCAGAAAAATTGGGTAACCAATTGTGATTGTAATTGTAAATCTCACAGTAACCGAAATAAATCTCAGCAGCTTGATCAGGGACCCGACGCTCCCTCTCAGACTCTGGTTGAGAGTCGGGAGGAGTGGATGTGGTCTACCCCTCAGGATTGCACTAACACTCTAAAGCGAAAGCTGAGTTCCCGTGGTGGTCATCGCTGTCATCGCTGTTTTATTTATTTTTTTTTTGTGGGGGGCAAACCAGAGCGCAAATTTTCATGTTTTAACGAAATATAATGAAGGGAAAAATTAGTTCAATCCACGGATTATTTTGAGAGCGTAGAGTCCTGCGTGGTTTGGGTTATATCCGACCCGAACCCAACAAACTTCGACTCAAAACCGACAGGCTTCAATCCGAAAAGGGAAAAAAAATCCATATTGTAATGGAAAAGCAGCCTACAATTTTATCTCTAGTATCAATTATCTATTTTATGTAGAAAAATCAGTACATCTGTGTATGTACTCGTTGATATTCAAATAATATAGATTTTCATTTTAAAATATATTTTGGAGAACCTTTTGAGAAATCAAGTAGAATCGAACCCATCCGCCACAAAAAAAAAAAAAAGTTAATCTATTATTGAAAAATAGAAGTCAATCCGAGCTTCTCTGAAAAAAAAAATATTCATTTAACCGGATCCGACTCAAACCACCAATCTGGTTGGGTTCAGTTTGCCCAACTCGATGCAGGACTCCACCCGAAAGAAAAATCTCAGTTCGATAAAAACATTTTATCCTCCACATTTAGACCTGCACCGGAAATATTCCAACCTCAACCAAACCCCAAACCTAAGCAATGAAAAAAAAGAATACATATCCATATTGTACTGCAACTGTGTAAAAGTAGTCTACAATTATACCTCTAGAATCAATTTTAACTTTTAAGTAAAAAATTCAATATACATGTACTCGTTAATATTCAAATATATAATTTTTCATCTTAAAATAAATTTTGTAAATTCTTTTGAGAGATTGATTCATCTCGAATCAAGAACCGTAAGTATCAACACCCGACCCGAGACTAAATCAATTAAAGTGAACCTGACTCGATTTCGACCAGTAAGGATAAAAGATTAGTTCCAACCCGATCTGGTCCCGACCGCGAGTCGGGTCAGGTTCAGTTTGTCCGACACGATGCAGCACTCTACTTGCCATCCAACCCAACTCCGATAAAATTATTTTCGTCCTTAGAATTATTAACCAAGCCCGAAATATTTCAAATCAGGCTCATCGTAAATCCACAATCAGTGAAAATCGACCTACAATTTAATGTAGTTGTACAAAAATAGCATATGATAAAAACTTCAGTATAAGTTTTATCTTTTATGTTGAAAAATAAATATGTAAAGAGTCGTCCATGTATCAAATATGTAGATTATTATCTGAAGGAATTTGGATATCTTTATTTTCGAAAAATTGGGTTCACCTGAACCCAACCTGCAAGAATCAAAATTCAATCGGAAACCGATTCATACTCGGGAGAATTAGTTCAGTCAATCTGATTTGCAAAGAAAAAAAATGAGCTCCAACTGGACCCAACCCGACCGGGCCGAAATTCAAGCCAAAATATTTTCCCTGGCGACTTATTTGACCCCTACGGGGGCAACAGGTATGTCCGACGGGGGGAAGGGGGCACTTGCCCCCAACTTTGCAATTCCAAACTTTGCAATTTATTTAATTTAAATCATTTTACGAGGGTAATACAGTCAGTCTGGTTTTTTATTACATAATTTTTTTTCATTTTTTAACAATCATTTTATTTCAAATAAATTTTTGGCAGTTTTATTGGAATTTTTGGTTTTACTTTTTATTTTAAAGATTAATAAGATGATTTATTAAATTAATCGACTCTGTTATTTTGGACTTGGTAATTAAAGAATGTTATGAATATGCCATAAATGTTAGAGACATACAGTAATATGATATCAGTATGCCTTTTAGTCAATTTTTAATCAGATAATTGAGCTACTTAAAGATTTACAAATATGACCAAAATTAGGGAAAAATATTTCATAACGATGAAATATGAATTCTGAACTTTTATTGAAATGAATTATAATTTATAGTATGAATTATCCGAAATATATGAGAAAATACTTGGAAAGCATTCGACTTAGTAATGTTTTGTTAAACACGTAAAAAACAATTAGGAATTTAGAAAGTACATGCATTGAAAATACAGAAAATCCAACAAATGTTGGAGCTTATGAAAACATTTAAAAAGAATGAAAAAAGCTTAATCAGATAATTTGAGTTTCTGCCGCGCTTATCGGAGATACGTTGGATTTCCTTAAATTAAAAAAAAAAACTAATTTTATTTAAAAATTACTTCAAGCACACCCGGGGATGAATTTTGTAAATGTTAAGTCAGTTTTTCAAAATTTACTAGGATAAAGTCTTTGCTGAGTTAATGAATCACCGTATAGCTTATAGAACAACATCAAAAAATATTACTGGTCCATTATTCTAAAAAATAATGGATTTCTTCTGAGATTTGTAAGGATCGATAAAAAGGTTTTGAATTATTTTTAAGAAGTCCAACATTATATCTTACTAGATATATTACACTTTTGAAAAGTTTATAGCATCACTATTAACTTATTTCTTTTAGTTCTATCATCTTTTGTTTATCTTTTCGTTTCTGAATTAAAATAGAATATGTATAATGCAAATAAAATACCTTACAAAAAGGAGTGATATCTAATCAAAAACAACTCGTTGTAAATGATTCCGCCAAGTCATGAACCTAAAACGTCAGTCATAAAAAGAAGTGATATCATATAAAAAGAAGCGATATAGAAGTGCATACTCGGAGTGCTGTGTAAAAATCTATCACTAATCATAATGTTTCCAAAAGACTCGGAGTGTGGTACAGTATGTGAAAACTGCTTGGCGACCTGCAGGCGTATATTTAATATATGCAGTACCTATATCAATTTCGAAAAATTGTGAAAGTCGAAAAAATTATTTTTAAATTCTCATTATATCGTTCTTATAAATATTTGTAGGCGGAAGATCTGTAATAAATCAGAAAGATTTGTAAGGCAAGCAAGAAATCGTATGTAATTTTGGTAATCATCTATTATTACAATTAATGTCAGTCTGCCTAAATGAGACACGATTCCCCGTAGTTTTGTCGCATTTAGGGTATATTTAAGATTTTATTATATGGATGTATATTTTATTAAGCAACAAATTACTGAATACTGTACCTTTAGTTAAAGACTAACTTGTTTTTTAGAAATTTAATAATTATCTGTAGTATAAAGCCACAATATAAGATTGTCGCATTTAGGTCATTTTTGTCGCATTTATGGCAGCTAAAACCTAAATGAGACGTTCATAGTCCTAAATGGGATAATGCATTTTATACATGACATTTCATCTGAAAAAGTTCATTTAACGATTAACTGCTGTGACAGAAAATTACCACATAACAATTGTGAGCGGTCTGCGAAACCATTCGACTGAAAGATGAATAAAATGCGCGATTAACTCATAAAATACTGTTTTTGCACTAAACTGCTTGTACAGTACTATTTCTAACAAAATTTCGATTTCTCAAACATTTCAAACAATAGTACTAGGCTCCAAAGGAAGCAAAATTTCGCTGTATCGATAGTTAAACTGGAAATTACAAGTTAAACTGTGAAATAAAAAAAAAAAACAGCTCTAACAGCAGTTAAGGGTTAACTGTAATTATTTTTTGATTTAATTAACCCTTAACTGCTGTGACAGGAATTGTTGCATAACTACTGTGAGCGGTCTCCGAAACCTCTTGATTAAAAGATGAACGAAAGTCTCTATTAACTCACAGGGTGCTGTTTCTGTACCAAAATTTAAGAACAGGGCTATTATAATTAAACTTTTCCATATTATTCTTGGAATCTTTATCACGGCACAACACCGTGCTGTTTGTCAATTTTACACTGCTAATATGCAAAACTTATTTGAATGCTGCGTATAATGCCTAATATAAAAAACCCTCAAATAAATAAATGCGTTCCTAATATAAAAACTCTCAACCCTCTTTTCCAAGGAGCTATGACCATAACTACAATTAAATGATTATTGCAGAAAACATCGTTTAAAATTCGCGAAATTCTCGCGTCAATATTAACGCATAATTTATACACCAGTGCGATTTGGGTTTCCGTAACTTCAACTCCGCATAATTTTGCTGACAATCTGATAATAATGAAATATAACTACATGATCCATATACGATATTTCATAAAAAATCCAAATGAAATATTTGAATTTATCAAAATTCTTATTTTGTGAATGAAAAATGCGAATTAATTAAAGACGCCGACATTTCGATCGGTGTGAATTCTCAGTGTGGAGCTTACGGGTTAAAAGAGTAATTAAAACATATTTATAATATTGTTAACTAAACTACTTATTACATATAACTGTATTATAAAATGTCACATGATAAATATATCAGCCTTAGAAATAGATAAAATCGTACAATATTTCTAATAATTCTGATTAAGCCAAAGAGAAACTGTGCCTGATATTCTGTTGCACCCCCCCCCCCTCTTCATTTTTCTTGCACTTTCACAAAAATATTAACATTTTCTGTACTTTTAAAATACGTATACGGAAACAAATATTCATTTAGATAAACATGGTTTTATTTATTTCTTATCTTTTACTAATTTAAAAGTGGAAAATGTCGATTATAACGAATAAAAAGTGAAAACAGTATTAAAATTTTATAAAAGTGCTAACAAAAATTATGACTCCTAAACCAGGTAATAACTCAATTGCATCACGTTTTAATCGAAGACAGCATTTAAGCTACCGAATGTAATAATGTTGGTAAAATTAACTTACTTAACCGCATTAAAATAAACATAATTTTTTTTCAATCTACACAAGATTTTCCAGAATTTCCATTATGTAAAATTATTGCAAATTCCTTAATCATATGTCTATACTATGTTACTGGAATAGACACTGCGTTTCTTACACCTTTTTTTATTAAAAATTTTATAGAAGCGTATTTTTCTTTTTTGATCGTCTTAAACACATATTTAAACACCTGGTTAAAGAAAAATATTAATGGAGGAATATGCTGAGGCTGGCTGACACACAACACAGCTTAATTAAACGTAAAATTTCATTTAAATATCATTTTAACACAATATATAAAAAATCCCATATAAACTTATTCGTTATTCTTCTAAATGTTTCGCCGCATTTGAGGTTATTTGATCCTCAAAGTTAAAAAATAAAAACCGTGAGCCACTTTTGGGAATTTTTGTCGCATTTACGAAACATGGGGGCGATGTAAAATGAACGATGTGTATTTGATTGGAAATTTCTTTCAAAGAAACTGTTTTACATGCAAAAAAATGTTTCGGGTTTTGCTTCTTAAGTTCGTATGCTTCATTATATAACATTTATTTACGATTCTTGCATTAAGATTTTATGTAAAAGAACATTGTCGCATTTAGGGGTTATCACATTTAAGCAGACTGACCTTATATTTTTCAATATTTTGCACATAATTTTTAATTACATCAATACGTTTAATAATATACTGCTTCAAAATTAAAGGAGAAACTTGTAAAATGGATCCTATTTATGACAGAATAATTTCTTAAACGTAAAATGTCGTGTTACTAACATAAGGAATATTATATAATACTATTGTAACAGAAGACTTACTAGAGCAGATCTTTCCCCTGTCATGTGAAATTCCGTTTACGTAGGCTTTACTGCAATATGTCTTAGTTCAGTTAACATCTATTATTAGGTGCATTGTTAGTAATATTCATATAATTATTATTTTTTATTATTATTTTACAAACTTAAAATGTTTATTACATGTTTACTTAGAAAATCCTCCTCCTAAAAGTGACCTTTCTCGTTCAAATAATGGTAAATAAAATGAACAAATCGATCACATGATGCTAAATAAGAATGGGCATGTAAACACTTCGAGCTTCAACTTTTCACAGTTTAATGGATCAGTAATACAAGAAGAAAATTGTTAAACAAATAGTCACATGTAAGTGCAGGAAGAACAAACATTATAAAAGCCTGCTTTTTGCCAAGCAGTTTTCACATACTGTACCTCACTCCGAGTCCTTTGGAAACATTATGATTAGTGATAGATTTTTACACCGCACTCCGAGTATGCACTTCTATATCGCTTCTTTTTATATGATATCACTTATTTTTATGACTGACGATTTAAGATTGTGGCTTCGCGGAATCATTTACAACGAGTTGTTTTTGACTAGATAATTAATTTATAATTGCATCAGTGATTATGAAATTAAACACAGTTATTCTTCTTCGAATTTAGCAGGGAGTTTCAGCGATTTGTGAATTAAAAGGAGAACAGAACAACAACTCCCTCTTTTGAGATTTCAAATTTTAAATTAAATCAAAATATACATTTGTTAATCATTAAACTGAAATATAACATTTGATGAACATCTACAAAATAGAAAATATGGTGCAGGTATAATATTCATCGCAAAAAGCATAAGGTCCACAGCCAAAATTTGGCTTCAAAACTGAGCGATTCTGGGAACAATGTGGTTAAAAGAACATGAGATTTAAAAAAATGGAGTTGGTAAAACTGAAAACTAAACTGAAAGTTGCAGTAAATGTTAGAAAATTGGATACATATAGTGCAATATATCCCACCTGTTTGTCGAGTGGTTAGGACACTGGTAACTAAAGAGTTCGAATCTCAGGTATTTGTAGTTAGTATTATTCAAATTCAGGCATTTGTAGTGTTTTAGACCACTTTAAATGGACGTAAATGAATACAAAATATGACCGTAGATTGCTCCTAGTAAATAAGCTGGATAAATTAGAAGCTGGAAAGGAAAATATCCACATATGCTTATTTGCCTTAATTCTTTGTACATTTGAAAAGCATACATGTCTCAATAATACGGAAACGATGGCTATCTTAGAAATGGCGACAACAGTAATTAAGCAAGTCCACGTTTAGAAAAAATATTCAAATCAAAACATCAAGAACACCTTTAAATTGCCATGATTTTACATAATGATAAAATCAACATATTAATAGAAAATAAAATAAAATTATTAAGGGGTCACAAGACTTTAAAACCTTTAAAATTTTCAAAATTTTAATGATTTTAGATGTTAAAATCCTATCTTTTCTGAACATTTTGATACAATTGTTTCCTTGAAATTCCCCTTAAAACACAAGTTGTGGCTTTTATAATTATACCCGCTCAATAGCCAAAGTGGCGTTTCCGGAACTTTGAAGACATGTTTTTCCGAATGATGTTTTTGGGCATAACGCGCACGATGTCTCAAAAATGTCCGAATATTTTTTCATGAAATTTTTAAATCACATGTTTCATGTTAGTCTATATAAACAGAACCTAAAATTTCCTTTTTATTGTCCAAAAAAGTCCTTCCGGCCAGTGCCGGGAGGAAGAGGTAGCTTTCATAATCCTTATTTTAAAAAAGCCAACTTATATCATGCAAACACACGAAGCTCAATTTAGTGGAAACCGAATATAGGAGATTCAATACTAATTTTTATCAATATAACTAGTAAATCTGCAGATCAGGAGCCTCAACGTCATCTTTGCAAGTCATTGTTTTTTAACACTCATTGCATAATATTCAACTTCCTACAAATCGCTTTTTAAAGTTTTCAAATTACATAAATATTTATGAGCATACAAGATACTTCGTAAAGTTTCAGAAATTAAAAGTGTTAAACAAGTGGTTGTACATTGATGTTCTGAAATTCTGATGAGCTACTTATTCCGGTAATTTTTTCAATCAAAAATTGCATTTCTTCAGGGGGGCTCTGCACCCCTGAACCCCCCGTAGTCTATTTAAATTTACATTCGTAATTTTTTATTGATTGTGCGGATGGTTATAGTATATCTTAGATTTTTTTTACGCTGTGATTTATAAGGATAAGCATAAGTTTTTTTATAAATTAATAAAATTTAAATTTAAAATAAAATATTCATGTTAACCATACACAGACAATAAATCTTGAAGTGACGCCAAAAATGTAATCCTAAAATCCGCTACATTCGGCACAACACAACGACGTGCTTAAAAAAAAAAAAAAAAAAAAAAAAAAAAGAAGGATGAAGTCAAAGAATTTGGTCCCTGTTCCACGTGCTTGTTTTGTTTGGGCCGAATGAGGGCATTTAAATCTGAGCGATAACGCACATCGTATTGCAAACTGTTTTTACGGCAGACTGCATCTCCATCTATCTCTTTCCTCCGTGAATAATAGTTAATTTTATTTTATCCAAGATCTTTTTATTCCAGCATCTTTGTTTTCGATAAATCACGTCTAATTCACCTGCTATGCGTACTTACTCAAAACTTTTCATCTTGTTATATTAAGAAATACTCGAGAGTTTTCTTTTTATTTTTAATATGCCGCCATATTAATTTTTCTATTCTTAATTTTATTTTTCATTTTCCTGTTTCACGACAAAACATTTCAATTGAAAATTGTTTAAAAGAAAATATTATTCCGGGTTTTGATTTTCTTGGCAACAATTAAAGAAATATTGGTAAATGTTATGGGAAAATGTTACGTTATTCTCTATGAAAATAATGAACTTTTGTATTTTTAAGCAAAATATTTCAATAAAATAAATAAAATAAATGAAATATTGCCTATTTTTATTTCTGGGCTAAAATCCTTCTATGTGCATTAATTCATCTGTTTTGACGTTGGCTTTACTCAAGCATTATACACGCAATTATACTAATATTATTAGGACCAAATACGTTGCTAGGCAACAGAGAAAGAAAAGGAAAAAAATGAAATATGCATTATGTCAATTTAATAAAACAAAATCCTTTATATTATTGGAAAACATGCATAAAATTCCCCCAATATTATAAACCTAATTAAAAAAATCTCGCAAATATATTGACATAATTTATTGGAATAATTTAATAATGTTATTTAAAAATTTCAGCATAAAAAATTTACCATTTAAATCCATTTTTCATATGAGCCATTTCTTTCAACAAATGAAAATCTGAAAATCGTCTGACTTGCCAGTGAAAAGCATTATAGAGCAAAATAAAATGTTCCATATTTCCCGAACGAATGAACCAAATTTAACCAAAAACTATACAGCTAAGTCCGAGTACCTCATCAACATGCCCAGTGAATTTCAAGCCGATCGGATGCATTTTGCGGTAGTTATCGCGGAACAGACAGACAGACTAACAGAAACCAAAACTTTTCGTGTCTCCACAGTAAGCCTTCACTGACGTTTCGGCAATAAAACCTAAACTAGTAAATCTGCAGATCAGGAGCCTCAAAGTCAGCTCTGCAAGTCATTGTTTTTAGACTCACTTTGGTAATATTCAGTTTCCTGCAAACCGCAATTTAAAGTTTTCAAATTATGTAATTATTTATAAGAATAAAAAATACGAAGTTTTCAGACATTAGAAGCATTAAATTAAAAACGTTATGTAAGGATATTTCGAAATTTTCATGAGCTGTTAATTCTGGTATATTTTTTAAATAATAAAGTAGATTTCTTCAGGGGGGCTCCGCTCCCCTGAACCCCCCGTGGTCTTATTAATTTACATACGTAACTTTTTATTGATTGCGCTAATGGTTAGCGCAAATCTTAGATTTCTTTTTACACTTCCGAGCCTTATTTTTCAATTCTGGTAACACAGAAAATGATTTACATTGACGCAATTATATTAAACGTTTAGGTTTTATGAATGAAAATGTAATTTCCTTTAAAAATAAAATAATTTTCATTCATATTTTCTGAAATGAGGCGGCATTAAGAAGTAACACCCGTCAAAAAAACATTTTTTCAGGCAATCTAGTTAATGCTTGGTTTTTAAGGATGAAAATATTTTTTTCCCGATACAATGAAGTCATTTTCGACAGCGATAATTTTGCGGTGCATAATTTTGATATTTACTATATATTTGCTCTTCAAAAGTTTTTTTCTCCTCATTGGAATTTTTGATTAAGAATTAACATTTCTGTTAGCTGTGCGCAGACGATAAACCATGAGATATTAGTAACATTTTTTTTTAATAATAAGAATTAATATCATAACACAAGCCCCTTATATTTCAACCTCAAAGCGTATTCGTTTTATTTTTGATATATGAGATCAAATTCACCTTCTTTTCGTATTTTCACTTTATTTCTAATATGAAGGCGTATTCATGTCTATTTTTTATTTCATTTTCCTCTCGCACATAAAAATCTTTCAAATCAAAATTAACTGTTTAGGATAAATTTTTATTCCGGGATTAAATTTTTGTGGCAACGGCAAAAAAAAAAAATGATTGTTAAATTTCATAGCAAAATGTCGATTTTCCTTATGAAAATGATGAACTTTTTAATTTAAAAGAAGAATATTTGAACAAAATAAATAGAACATAGTCTTTCTTTATTTCTGTGATAAATTCCATCTATATGTAACTACACGAAGGGATTAATTCGTCCCTTTTGACTTTGATTTAACTTCAAACAATTACACATACTTTCACATTTACGATATTTTTAGGTGTAGTTCGCTGCTAGGTAACAGTTAAAAGATAATAAAAACAATTAAATATGTGCTTAAAAAGAAAATTTATATTAAAAAAAATATTTTATATTATTGAAACACATATATAAAATCCCTCCATAAAAGTTATACACTGGATTTAAAAACTCTGACAAATGTATACACAAAATTTCAAACTAATATGAATAATGTATGGTTCTAATTAGGAAATTTCATTATCCTTAATTTAGCATTTAAATCCGTTAATCATATGAGCCATTTCTTTTCAACAAATAAAAATGGAAAAATCGTCTGAATTGCTATAGGAAAGCATTAAGTCGCAAAATAAAATGTTCTATATATTCCGAACGAATGAACCAAATTTAACCAAAAACTATACAGCTAAATCCGGGGATTTCACCAACATGCATCCTTAATTTTAAGATAATCGGATGCTTTTTACGACAGTTATCGCGGAACAGACAGACAGACTAACAGACAGACAGACTAACGGAAACCAAAACTTTTCGTGTCTCCACAGTAAGCCTTCACTGACGTTTCGGCAATGAATGAGAATTTCGCGAAATTAGTCAGCTTTATCCAAGCTGCTTTTCTTTAAAGTAACTTATATTTGGCTGCCAAATTCGGCAATTTCTTAAAGTGCCTGTCATTTTAATACAACATGGTGGATGAGGCTAAGCAGTGAACTTGGTCGAGACCTTAGTAATTACTGTGCACATGCTCACTCACATCGGAATCGGTTAATATATAGGAGTGCTGTCGCATGCAAAAAATCAGATTTTTCAAAATGTCACCCACAATAGAAATTGAAACTGCTATATCTGAGCCATTTTTTAAGGTAAAGACAAACAAAAAAATGCTCCTGAATCCTTATATCAAGATCAAATACTTAAGAAAGAAACCTTTTTCAATTTCCAATTTTTTTGCACCTCACTTTAAATATATATATATATTTTTTAATTTAATGGTCGCCATTTTGAAACAAGATGGCTGATGAATCTGGCCAGAGAATTTGGTCGAGGTGTTGATGTATACTATCCACATGCCTTCTTACATCGAAATAGGCGAATACGTGTGTTATCGCATGACAAATACAAGATCGTTTCAAAATGTTAGCCATGCTAGAAATTCAAAGTGCTATAAATCAACCATTTTTTAAGATATCAACAAAAGAACAAATTTTCAGAAACAAAAACTGCTCCGGAATCTTTGTATCAAGGCCAAACACATAAAAAAAAATCTTTTTCATTTTCCAATTTTTTAATACCTCATTTTGAATTTTAAATTTAATTTTTTTTAAATGACAACCCTTTTGAAACAAGATGGCGAATGAAGCTGGCCAACGAACTCGGTCGAGACATTGGTATGTACTATGTACAGACCAAGTTACATGCAAATAGGTTCATAAATACGCCTGTTATCGTGTGACAAAAATCAGGTCGTTTTAAAATGTCAGCCACAAGAGAAATTCAAAATGCTATTACTCAGCCATTTTTTTTTTAGATATAGACGAAAGAAAAACTGTTCCGGAATCTTTGTATTAAGGTCAAACACATACAAAAAAAATCTTTTTCATTTTCCAATTTTTTGGTATCTCATTTAAATTTTTAATTTTTTTAAATGGCCGCCATTTTGAAACAAGATGGCGGATGAAGCTGGCCAACGAACTCGGTCGAGATATTTGTATGTACTATGTACACACCAAGGTACATCCAAATCGGTTCATAAATACGCCTGTTATTACGTGAGAAAAATCAGGACGTTTCAAAATGTCAGCCACGCTAGAAATTCAAAATGCTATAACTCAGCCATTTCTTAAGATATAGACGAAACAAAAACTGCTCCCGAATCTTTTTATCAAGGTTAAACACATAAGAAGAAAATATTTTTTCAATTTTCAATTTTTGGTACCACATTTCAAATTTAAATTTTTCTTAAAAATTTAAATGGCCGCCATTTTGAAACAAAATGGCGGATGAAGCTGGTCAACGAACCCGGTCGAGAGATTGGTATGCACTATGTACACACCGAATTACATCCAAATCGGTTCATAAATACGCCTTTTATCGCGTGACAAAATTCAGGACTATTCAAAATGTCAGCCACGCTAGAAATTCAAAATGCTATAACTCAGCCATTTTTTAAGATATAGACGAAAGATAAACTGCTCCGAAATCTTTGTATAAAGGTCAAATACATAAGAAAAAAATATGTTTCCATTTTCAATTTTTTGGTACCACATTTCAAATTTTAAATTTTTTTAAAAATTTTAAATGGCCGCCATTTTGAAACAAAATGGCGGATGAAGCTGGCCAACGAACTCGGTCGAGAGATTGGAATGTACTATGTACATACCGAATTACATCCAAATCGGTTCATAAATACGCCTTTTATCGCGTGACAAATTTCAGGACGTTTCAAAATGTCAGCCACGCTAGAAATTCAAAATGCTATAACTCAGCCATTTTTTAAGATATAGACGAAACAAAAACTGCTCCGGAATCTTTGTATAAAGGTCAAATACATAAGAAAAAAATATTTTTCCATTTTTAATTTTTTGTTACCACATTTCAAGTTTTAAATTTTTTTAAACATTTTAAATGGCCGCCATTTTGAAACAAAACGGCGGATGAAGCTGGCCAACGAACTCGGTCGAGACATTGGTATGTACTATGTACACACCAAATTACATCGAAATCGGTTCATAATTACGGGAGTTACAGTGTGACATAGGTCAGATATATATATATATATATATATATATATCTAATAAAAGTGAATGACTATGAAAATTATTATGAAAAGAGGGTGCAAAACAACAATAAAAATCCATGAAAATTTATAACGAAAAAACAACAAACAAACCACTCCCTGCTCTTCAGAAAGTGGGAGGAGTGAAAAAAGCAGGTATCAAAAACAGAAATTGGATCCTCACGGGTTTCGCAAGATATGGCCAACCCACATACTCCAAAAGTATAACAATAGATTTAAACTTTCAAAAACACAACATAAAAAAGCTATTTTATAATTTTAACGAATCAAAAACAAATATAACCAACCAATTCAAATCCAAGAAAACCGATTTAGCTTATAAAACATAAATAAAAATTAATAAAAAAAATTTTTTAAAATCCTTTTTTAATATGACTAATTCATTAAGCAATTAGAAGTATTGAACATGTGAGAAGGCCATATCCCCACCTTTACCCATGAAGACCTGAAAAAAACTTGCTACCTTTAAAACAATCACTACGCTCCACTTCTTTCCATCAGCAGGAGTTGCAAGCAAGGCCATAATCCAAGTTAGACCAGCGTCGTGAAGACTTGTCTTTCCATAATCCTCATAATCATTAATTTTCTTTCCAAGTCACCGCAGTTTCTACTTGAAGCACATCAACATGCAGACGTTCTTAAAGACTTTAGTCCACACCCTTCATTTATTCAAGCAGCTACCTTGGCGTCCATTACGGTGTTTGGCCGCTTAGCTGTTGCCACTTTATAAAACACTTCTTAAGTTGATTTACATAATGAAAAATAAACTGGTATGGAAATAAATTATTATAAAAAAGACCAGCAGTAAATTTAAAAATCTGTGAACTCAAAAATTCTCTATTACTACAAATTCTATAAAATCTATTAATTTGTCCCACAATAATGTTATTAAAAACCTTCTTACTTAAATTTGAATACCAGTGTGGCATCGATTGAGTATTAAAATTAAAAAAATCCCGTTTATCAAAAAGCTTAATTAGTATATTGTTATCATTAATTAAAATGTCTAAATCCAAAAAATTAACATGTAAATTATCAACAGAAGCCTTATTTAATTTTAAACATGGAGGATAGATATCGTTAATCGATACCAAAAGTTTGTCATCGAATATTATTAAATCATCGATATACCTTAAAACTGAATAACTCTTATTACTGTTTAAAACATAATTAAATTCATAATAAAAAAGAAACAGATTTGCAGCAGAACTCGAAAAATTAGTTCCCATACCGATACCACATACCTGGTAGAAAAATGAGCTATTGAAAGTAATGAAATTATTAAGAAAACAGAAATTACATAAACTCACGAAAAAATCTCTTTTAATTCCAAGCTCCTCCTCAATACAGAACATATCAAAAATATTTTTTAGTGTATCATAAAGTAAATCTATAGGTATATTAGAAAAAAGGTTTTCAAAATCATAGGTATACAAATTTGTGGGCGTTATGGGCGTTTTTTTAATTTTATTTAAAACCTCATTGCTATTGTCTATACACCAAAAATAGCTAGTATTTCTATATTTAAACTTCAAAAAACCATAGATGCGCTTCAAAAACTCCTGTAACTTAACATTTAAACTTTTACCTATACCTCTTGAATTACAACATATAAATCTGAATTTAATAGGCGTCTTGTGAAATTTTGGGGTCATAAACAGAAATGGAAAAGTATGATGATTATTAACAGCAAAATTATATGAATACATTTTTCTAGCCTTCTTGGTGTATGCATTAAATTTGTTTACAACAACCTTGTGACTTAATTTACATTCCTTATAAAATTTACTATTATTTAACTCATTTTTAACTTTATCAATGTAAAAAAGCTTTCAAATGATTGCATAGTTTGAAGCCGCTTTGTCCACAGGTACTATTACAAAATTGTTATGTAAAAATTGAATATAATTTAAATCTTCTTTATTGAGACTATGATAAACATAATCCTTACTGTTCAAATAATTATTAACAAAAAACTCAAATTCCTTTAAAATATGCCACTCCCATTCAAAAAAAGCTTCAAAGGGGGTGTTAAATCTGTAACATAATTGCATAATAAATTTTTTTAAATCCCTTTCAAAAATCTGAATAGCCGTTTTCTTGCTAATTGTTTTATTTAATCTAAACTTAGTACCTAATCCCATCATAAAATGTAAATTTTTGTTCTGTATAATATCTAAATTTCCAGTAATAACATGTTTATGGAAATCATCAATAAAATCTAAGAAATCTGTGTCACATTTACATGTTTCAGGAATTTCATCAGAAAAAGCAAGAGATCTATAATTGAACAAATTTTTACAAAGAGGAATGTTATATTTATAAGCAACAGCTATATCAACATCTCTAAGAGGGAAAAAAGTGTCATAATATCTAAAAAAATCTCTAATTTTAAAATTGTCGAAAGACTTCTGCTGAAAATTCAAAGTAAAGAAAACCCTGTCAGTTTTGGAATCCAAAAAATTCTTTAATCTAAAATTAATAAAGTCAAAAAGCAGGTCTCTAAAATGCAAATTAGAAAATTTATAACTTTTACTAGCTTTCCTAATTTTGTTTAAAATTTTAAGCTTAAGTGTGAATACTGCTTTTTTTACATTTTTAATACTGAAATTTACTACAAAATCTTTTTCAACATTACAGATCCAATCCTCTGGCACCAAACAATTTAATCCATTGGATAACATATGTGATCCCCTGGTATCTCTTTTAATTTTCAATTTACTAAACAAATTTAAAAAACTATAAACATTATCAATACTTTTTATATTGTAAGAATTTAAAACTGTATTTAGACCATAAGGATATAAAGTCCTGTGTTTCAAAATGAAATCATTTTCTATTTTCAAACGCTCATTCTGATTCTCAACATGTGCCAAAATTTCAATCAAAATGTTATCAAAAGTATGTATCTTAAAATGCATAATTTCAAAAGATGGATATTGTAAATCATCATTGTAAACATTTGATCTGTGATTGTTAATTCTAATATTAAGAGAACCAGAAGTCTCACCAACATAAGCCTGCGAACAAGTCATACATGTAATCTTATAAACAACATTATTAAACTTGCAAAATGTACAATTAATAGACAGCACAAGAGACGTATTTTTTATTATTATCACAAAGAAATTAAAGATATATCGTAGCAATTTCAGGATCGGAAACCAAAACGGACATCTTTGCATGCGATTGAAAGAGAAAATATGTACCCAACGAGAGCTTTAGTAGCCATTGCGCCCTAGACGAAATTTTTTATTATCGCTTCTTTTCATGATATGTTTTAGAATTTAACCAGTATTTTGCATATTTTCAGTCCTTTTGCTTTTAGTACTCTGCACCCCCTTTCTTTATAGCCGCCCCTGAATGCTCATATAATGGTGCTTTTTGAAAGAGAAAAAAGAGAGAGACGTATCAGAAGTCAAAAAACTTTTTGTATGGATTTTGTTTTTGATTGGAAAACATGATGATCTTTCTTTTCGGGTAATACAAAGTTGAGGATACTTTTGGATTGCAATCCTGCAAGCTGTGGTATCTCGCAGACAGCGTTTTCTCATTCACAAAATCTGCCGTTATTTTCGGATAGTAATCTCGCGCCTAGTTTAGGAGTAATCAGTGAAAATACATAAAAAAATACATATGCGTCGAAATGAGAACCTCCTTCTTTTTTTAAGTCGGTTAAAAAATACTGGCTATGTACCCTGCAGCTTGCATGAATACAATCGCTGGGGCACTTACACTCAAGTACGGAAACTTAAATATTTCCCTTGATCTTTAACAATGATAAAAGTTTTGCAATCATGGGAAGAGTGTGCTGGGAATAGTAAATTTACTTATTTGTTTTAGGGATTTTAGACTAACAAAGCAATGTTTTAGGGTGTACTTTTTCTGTAGAAACCTTTTCATAACGTGGTATCAATTCAGTTCTTTATGGACACATAATAGTAATTTTTTAAGGATAAAAAATACCAATTATTTTCACAAGCAAGTATTATTTTCACTTTCAAATAGCTTTATATTTCAGCATTCCAATACCCTATAATATGTGGTACAAAAGAAGCTTGAGATTTAGTTTTAAAAATTTCTATTTCCAAACGGAAAGTATATTCTTGTTCTAATTATAAATATTTTTTAAACGAAGTTTGCATACCGAATATTTCTTGTGTGTTGAAGGAGATAGTTGTAGATACCACATGTAAATATGCTACTTGGTTAATAATATGAATAATAACAAAACAGTAGATAATAAAAAGTAGTGGCTCTCAGATTGTAACAGAAATTGAATTTATGACATAAACTGGCTTGATAACTAATTCCTATTACATTAAAGAAAAATATTTTTTTTTAAAAAGGTTGAAGCCTTAGCAGCACCGCAGCAACCCTATTTGGCGCTTGGTGCAAAAAACAGTGTTAGCTTTTCTAAGTATCCTCAGTGCATCAATGGTGATAGTGGAAAAAAATTTGGTTTACAACTTACAAATTCTGCTAAAAATAATCGTAAAAAAATATGTAGGTACCAATCAACTGAAAATAATATCTACTAGTTATTGTTATGCATAAATTATGTTTCCGAAGTCGTATACTTATTGAGAATTGTACCAACTTTTATTTTTCAAGCAATAATACCCCATTTTTGAAACCTATTTGAGTTTCTTGGATCGAGACAGCCCGGAAAAAGGCATAGTTTATATGCATTAAATTAAATCATGGTAGGGTTAGAAGGGTTTAAATTTGAGGATGTTAAAGATAAATCCATTTCAGAAACTTAATTTTTAACTTCATAAAAATTATCTGATGATTTTTTATTAATTCATTAGAGATATAGTGAATAGACCCAAACTTATTCCAAACTTTTTTTCTATTCAAAAACTTTTCTTAATTAGAAATTATTAACAAAGTCATTTTAAAAAATATACAGGGTGTTTATAAAGTCCCGGACCCATTTTGATGTTTAATAAATCATAAAATAATAAAGATAGATTAAAATTAATAAAATAAATGGTTAGATAGACTCAAAAAATTTCATGACCCTTGTCAATGAACTTCCACGTGTGCCCCCTTCGTCGCACGGAAAATATCAAGTCGATAGTCAATTTCACGCCAGGTAGCGGCAAGCATGTCGGCATCCACAGAAGCTATTGCGGTTGTAATTCTGGCTTTTAAGTCATCAATGTTCGACACTCTCCCCCTGTAAACATTGTCCTTTACAAATCCCCAAAAGAAAAAGTCCAGCGGCGTTATATCAAGTGATCTGGGGGGCCAAGGAATTGGACCTCCTCGCCCAATCCATCTTCCTGGAAAATGGTCATTCAAAGAAGTACGAACGATGGTACCCCAATGAAGTGGTGCACCATCTTGTTGCAAAATGACATGTGGCTGAAGCTCTTCTAGTTGTGGAAATACGAAGTTTTCCAACATGTCTAATTGATGACTTAAAAGCCAGAATTACAACCGCAATAGCCTCTGTGGATGCCGACATGCTTGCCGCTACCTGGCGTGAAATTGACTATCGACTTGATATTCTCCGTGCGACGGAGGGGGCACACGTGGAAGTTCATTGACAAGGGTCATGAAACTTTTTGAGCCTATCTAACCATTTATGTTATTAATTTTAATCTATCTTTATTATTGTATGAGTTATTAAACATCAAAATGAGTCCGGGACTTTATAAACACCCTGTATATTATGAAAAAAACCACAATTGTTAAAAACATTGATGTGTACAACTCATATGAATAATTGGTTTTGGAGATATTAGAGAAATTTTTCCTTTCCATAAATTAAGGGGTTCGTATTCCGCTATCAAAGAAGCCACAAAAAAATCGTAGAAAATTACAAGAAATATTTTGTAGGATTTTTTGTAATGTAAAGTAAGTTTTTAATAAATTTATTATTCTAGTAAAATTTTACTGGGGACTAATTGAGAGTTTTTGGTACTTTTTCTTCTAAGATCTTCAATTTATTTTCCGAAGTTTAGGGATAAACCCCTAACACATTTTCTTTTATAACAGTATTAAGATTTAAGAAAAGCATATAAGCTATATATCTTTCCTGGCTAGAAAGGAACTCAAACAGGGTGTCAAAAGTGGATGTTACCATTTGAAAAATCAACGTTCGTGTATTTTTTAATATGTAGACAGCTTCCAAAGCAAAATTTATGAAAAAGTATTTAATAGTAAATATTATTCCTAATCAATTGTTATCCTAATCAATCCTATGTCTTTTTCATACAGTGATTTTCAGGAAAATTGGTAGGGGCGATGATTTTTTTTTTCTGCAAGGTGTCTATCGATAGAAGAAAATAAGAAAGCTCTAGTCTTGATATCAGTAATCATAGGCGTAACCAGACTTCTGAACGGGGGGGTGCCCACACTTCTTAACCTGAACATGTTGGATACAAACAATATCTTATATGGTAAAACCTGCTGAAATGGTACCTCATAAAACCGGTCGAATTTCCGTTTTAGATAGGTTTTCATCATAGAAGGAACAGTTGTGTGGTATTTCTTTTAAAAAGGGCTCAAACGCGATTTTTGTTTGCGTAAGGAGGGATGAGAAGGGATTCAAAGCATCAAAACTAGATCTAATGGTAAAAAAAAAAAGAAAAAAAAATGAATATGTAAATGTCCTTGCAGCAGTGACATAAGACACTGACTAAGAGTGGTCACAAGTGTAAAATCTTTTGGGAACCTAACTTCTTATAAAGATTACAAAAGTGCTTTAATCATGCTGGAAACTTTTATAGGCACAGGGGAACACTGCTGAGATATCTAAAATTATCTCAGTCAAAGTATTAGAGGAAATTTTGCGGAATGATAAATCTCAGATAATACATGCGGTATACCAGTACATACGCGAGAAAGTTTTTCAGAATGTGACTCCATGAGTTCTGAGGGATCACCAGTGCCATCGCTACGACTTTTTATTGGTGGGGGAGAGAACCTCAAATTGCCAAGTCAAATTTCAGTATTTGCCAACTCATTTTACAATTTTGCCAATTTACCACAGTTAGAAAATGTAATATAGTTCTTATTTGTTAAAAGTTTAATAATATTCCTAATTAGTTTTGTAATTTTTGCCAAGTCTATCAGAAATAGAATATATATTGTAGTTTTTATTAAAGTTTTAAAAGAAATTTGCCAACTAAGTTTGTAAATTTGCCAAGTGAAATAACATTCGAGAATGTTTGGGGGGGGGAGGCTCCCCCCATCCCCCCCTTAGCGAGGCCCCTGGGGATCACCGGAGCGATCCAAGAAATTTTGGAGGAAAGTCTATACAAATAACTATTTTATTATTATAAATAATTATAATATTCATTAATATCGTAATTTCCTGCTTATAATCCGTGGATCAAACAATCATGTTTCGATCCAGAAATTTTATGTCATTATTGAAGTTAAATATTTATTACGATTTAATAAGTTACGTTTTATGAAACAAGATTTCTGGGTTCGAACGGAATTGTTTGATCCGCGGATTATAGACCGGGAATTACGGTAATTCATGTTTTTACCACAAAATGTGTCGAATATATTAAGTAGGTCATGATAATATACACTAAATTTTATCACGATAAAAATTATGCTATCATGATGCGACTGTAATAATAAAGATAGGTGCTTGTCTGTCTATGTGTGTGTATATGCGCGAGCGCTGAACTCTGTAAAAACAATGCAGCCCGTACAGCCGTAAGATTTGACAGGACTTGTATGCCTGAAGTCATGCATATCGAAGACAATATCTGAAATTTTTCAATTAATGTTTCATGCGAATTTTCTCGCATTTTGCGGCATTTTTTTTTTTTTTTCAAATTAGCAAAAAAGAATCCGATTTCAATATTTTATCCAGTATAAACTTTGTCTTCTTTTCAATAAAGAGTTTTCGAGATCCTTGCAGCGATTTCTTCAATTTTTAACAATTTTTTAATGTTATTTTTAGAGGTTTTTTTTTTTGCATTTCCTGGAATTTTTTTTTACATTCCTAAAAGGAATCCGGTTTTAATTTTTTACCCAATTAGTTAATTTCGTTCCCTGTAGTTTTTTAATCTTTTCAGAATTTTTAATGCGATTTTTAGCGATGGTTTTCGTGCTTTGAGGCGATTTTTTTTACTTTTTTTGGAACAGAAAAACTCTCCGGCAATTTTTGCAATTGCCGTGATTAAATTCAAATTAGAAGAATGTCAGATCAGTTCTTATAACGAAGCTGAAAATTTACATTTGGCTCGAAATAAAAAACGCTTTCAAGATTCACTTCTTTCGAGACAGAAGAGGTTGTATCTTGCTCGGGAGTACGTTGCCGAAGGCAGTCCGCACCACAAACATAGAATTGTTTAATTCTACGTTCGTTAAAAGGGAAAAAAAAAGCAATTTAACAAATTACAACGACCATTTGGAAAATGATTTTCTCAAAGACTAAAATTTAAAATAAAAAATCGCACGGAGTTGATCGTACATTACGTACGCCATGAATTAAACATTAATAGTGTTGTTACACGTAAAAATTGCGAGCGACAAAAATCGCCTGCGACCCGTCAGATTTCATAAAAGTTACGTATTATCTACCTGAAACTTACATATTATCCAAGCATTTCATTGGCTTTTCGGGAAAAGGCTTTTCCATCGTCAGATTTCCAAGAAATCTGACGACCAATTTTAAATGAAATTTCATTCTTAAACTTCTAAACATTCCACAATATTACTTTTTACACCGTCGTATAGAGAGAAAAATGTTCTTTTAAATGCAATTTGTTTGAAAGCTGTATCTCAATTTGTTTCTGAGTTATTAATTTTCTTTTTGTAGTTTTTATTACTTTTTTGTCATAGTGGCAACAGAAGTATTCATCTCTGTTGAAAGTAAAGATTAGTGTCTAGACCAATTAGAAAACGAATAAAATGCGGATTAAACCAATAAAAAGCTTCAGACATGCTTTTGATTTCCTACCCTGACGAGGACAATAACCATTTTTAGAAATGGTTAAAAAAGAAAAAACAACGAAACTTCACTAGTCATGAACTTTTCTTTGAGGGATAGGATTAGGGTTTGAAATAACGAGCGAGATCACGGGATTTGCGCACAGAAAAGGAAAATCCCGCATAATAAAAAATGCTGTGCAGTATCCCCCCCCCCCCCAAATTCTTTCACAAACCAATGATTTTTCAGTGAGTATTTTAAATTTTTCTTGAAATCCGCGATTTTTATTTCTTTTATCGAATTTTTCAAAGTCAATTCGTGAATCGCCCCGGAAAAATTTGAGAATTTCTTCAAACGATCGTGGAAAAATATCGGGAATTTCGATAAAAGAGTGCAGAAAATAATCGCGAATTTCGTCAAAAGATTGCGCAAAAAATTACGAATTTCGATAAACGATTGACGAAATTTTTTTGCAAATTTCGTCAAAATGTCGCAGAAAAGAGTAGAGAATTTTCTTAATTGGTACGGAAAGATATCGAGAATTTTCCCGATCGGTCGAGCAAAACTATCGCGAATTTCGACAAATGACCCCTTTAAAAAAATCAGTTTCGTCAATCAGCCGCAACAGAAAATAAATTTCATCAAAAGATCATGGTAAAAGCGAGAATTTAGTCAAAGGATTGCAGAAAAAGAAACGAATTTCGTCAAAAGAACGCAGTAAGAGAACGCGAATTTCATCAAAGGATCGTGCTAAAGAAATGCCAATTTCATCAAAATATCGCGGTAAAAAATGCGAATTTCATTCAAAGGATCGCGGTAAAAAATACGAATTTTGTCAAAAGTTAGTGGTGAAAAGTGCGGATTTCGACAAAAAATCGCGTAGAAAGAAGTGAATTTCGTCAAAATTTACTACACTGGGCTAAAAGATTGAAACCGGGTTCCCTTTTCTTACTTTCAAAAGAACGCCGCGAAACGAGAAGAAACTTTAAAAATCATATAAAAATTTTCAGAGGGAAAAAATAACTATATTGACTTCAAAGACTGCAATCATATTCCTTTTACGAATATCAAATAATGGCCGCGAAACACGAAATTGAACCTACCAACCAACCTCCAGATTAATTTGAATTTTCTGTGCTATTATTTTTCATTTTCAAAGGAGGCAGGGTCTGTACTAGAGGTCTGCACGGGCCGACATTTCCAGGCCCGGGCCCGACCAGACTAAGAGAAAAAAAATTGGCCCGGTCCGTAGAAAAAATAATATTGGCCCGGCCCGGCCCGCCCGGAAAAAAGTTAAAATCTCGGCCCGGGTTCGGCCCGGCCCGAGTGAACTTCTACAAAACATTGATTTTTACGTCGAATTGGTTAAAAATTTGTCTCGTACGAGGAGTTCTGACCAAAAATATTTATCTTAACTTTTTTTTCATGCTTATAATCTTTATTTTTATAGAAGTGCTGCGATATTTATTTTTTTAATGAATCTGTATTTCTTGTATGTAAATGTTTCAGTTATCATTAATATTGTTAATCCATATTCCATGTATAGAAGTGTTAAAACTCGGGAAAATGGTATACAGTAAAATCTTCTAAGATGGAATTGCATAGAAAAGAGAAAAAATTGCGTGATAGACAAGTTCCCTTCTTAGCAAGTGTAAATGCATTATATATACTTTTCTTACTTATTAGTATATTAATTTTGCATGGATCAACACGTTTTCAGTTCAAAACAGGTTCGTCATAGGCAGGTTCCTTTTCACACATTTTACTGTATTTTAATTTAGTTATATTTTAATATGCGTAGAAATCTACTATTCCTTAAAAATAATAAATTTTAATGTTTAAGTGTAGAATAATGACGATTCAAAAATGTATGCATTTTTTGCAAAAACTTTTGAGCCAGGCTTAATTTAACTGACCTTTAAATGGACCAGGCCACGCTGAGACAATGATTTTCATACGTGCTGGCTCAAAACTAGGACTGAAAATTTTGGGCCGTGAAGACTAGGAATGAAACCAGGCCCGGCTCTGTAAAGAAAAATTAAGTTAGGCCCGGCCCGAGCCCTCAGAAAAAAGTAAGGCCGGGCCCGAGTACTGTGAATGAAAATCGGCACTGGCCCGGTCCGCGGGCCGGGCCGGGCTCCGGGCCACGGGCCGACCCGTGCAGATCTCTAGTCTGTACACTCCTTCCTATTTCCCCCGGCTAATCGCATTTTAAAATATCGTTCACATCTCCATTTCCTTTCAAATTTTTTTTGCTTCTTTCTAGATTTTAAACTACGAAAGCAAAGAGACAAATAGTTTCTATCCTCGTTAAGAACTTGCGTTAAGGCTGTTCTCAAATCCACAAGGGCAACTTTGTGACATAAATTTTTATTTTTGTTCGGAAATGCATGAATCTAGCTGGTGTTATTGTTCAGAAACTATGTCATCGAGCTGTTTTTTTTTTCATTTTTTTGCAAACGCAATATATCTTTCAGAAAATAGTGTCAAAGTGGGCGTTTTGAACCGAATTTCCGCGCGAAAGAAGAAAAAGCAATCAAGAAAGGGCTAAAAACGTGCTTGTCACGTGATTCAAATCGCTTCTAACATACATAATTGTATATAATTGTATATAATACATAATTGATTGATCAAAAAAATGGAAAACACAGTTCAATTTCAAATCGCTTTTCTGGTCAGACTTTCCAATTTTATATCTTTCCGTTAAAAAATGAATTTGTAAATGTGTCAGAACGTTTTGCGCTTGTTGAGCAGAGCAGCTGTGAACAGCCTTTTGCAGAAACATGAAATATAAAGAACAAAAAATCTCCCCCAAACAAAGGACGTCAAAGTGGGATTATAAAGCCACCTTTTTGACTTACCATTACAAATACAGATTCTTGTAAATATTCTAGTTTTAAAAAAGATAAACAACACAATTTTCTGTAAAAAAGAAAGAAAGAAAAAAAGAACGTTGGTTTCTTTTTTTATCACATTTCAAAACTTAGGCTGTTAGTTTTCTGAACTAAGCTAATTTGCTAAACTAATTAAACTCTGTTTTCACTTCTTTTTTTCTTTTGTAGATTTCGATTTTTTTAAATAATTGTACTTTAGTCTGCGTAAGTGTGGGGGGGGGGGTGCCCGGGCACCCAGGGCACCCCCCCTGGTTTCGCCTATGGTAATCTACTACAAGTTAATCTGTGTTCAACTTGCTGGAGCTTTTAGATGTTATGTGATGTGGTTTAAAAAATTGCGTAACATTGTGTAGGATTGATGGAATTTTAAACATGCACGGAGAATATTGCGAAGTCTTCTACCTAGAATTAAAGATTTAATTTAAGCCATTATCCTTTACTTGGTGCTATGCAAGTGTGTTAAACCTTGTCAAGCCAAATACAATACAAGCAAGTCAAATTGACTTGAGTTCGTTAAAATTTTTGCGCCCTCTGAAAATCCAAGGTCTGCGCCCTTTACACTGACCCAGTCCGAGCCTGGTGAGGGTCGCTTTGACTGGTTGGCTGTTGAGATTAGTTTACTTAAGCGCATGCACACATTTTCGATTTGTTCATAATTCAGACGCAGTGAGGTTCAGTGAGTTAATTTAGATGAGTCCTAACATATTACTCCTGAATTAGATTACACCATGACAAAAAAAAGCATAATTATTCTATCATTATATACTATAAAAGATAAAATGCACAAAACAATAAGTTAAATTAAAATAAAGAGTTATATGATGATACATATATAAATGATTATATGTATATGTATACATATATAAAAACAAAAATCACATTAGAACAAGGGGTCGCAAACGCCATCCTGGGCTGCTAGAGGGCGTTTTCATTAAAACACGATCTAAGCAAATTGAGCGACTTGACGTGTATAGTCTCAGCACAACGGAGCTCTCGCACATTTCAGCAGACAAGTCAGAGCACATCTGCAAGCCTCCTTTCCCAGGCATTGGATTGGTCGAGGTGAACTAATTGTATGGCGACCACGATCACCAGATTTGTCTCCAGTAGACTTTTCTTATAGTTTTTTAAAGGACTTATTCACGAAAAAAATGTTTCATTTCAGGAAGACATAGAAGGTAGAATTGTTGCGGCAGCAAGATGTGTTCGAGATACACCAGATATGCGTGAGAAGGTGCGCAAGTCCATACAGCTTCGATGTAATGCGTGTCTCCTTGCGCCTGGCAAAAACTTTGAGTATCTCCTGTTGCAGTATTGGTCGTAAATGTGTTACATGTGTGGAAATATAGTACAAATAAAGTGATGTAGAATGATTTTTGTCTATTTTTCTTGTATTACTATATAATTTGCAACCCCCTCTAGCAGCTCCGGATGGCGTTTGCGACCCCATGTTCCTATGTGATTTTTTATTCTCTTTCTATGCCTGATTTGCAGTTTCCTTTTGGACACGTTATTATGAATCACCTTGTAGATATAAATGACACGCTTATCAGTTTCAGTATAGAATATGCTACAGCAAACTTCACTAATGGATATAAATTTTGTGGCCATTAAAGAATATTTACGAACGCCAGAGTGAGAGAGGATACGTTACGAACCCAAAATCGTAATCATTTTTCAATTGCGTTGTTGGAATGAATAATATATTCAATGGCTTGTATTTTCATATGAAATGCACATAAAAAATATACAAGCGTAGCTTTATAACTCTTTCTGTTAATTTAACCGTGATTTAATTAAAACTGAACTTTTCATAATGCATACCATCATTAATTAGGTAGCAAAAATCCAATTAAGTTATTCAAATATTTTTTTTTAAAAAAGGAGTTACGAAATAGAGGCAAAAAATTATGGTTAAATTTATTAATCAAATTTCTTTATTTACGACATAGATAATATTTTAATTGAAGTTTTCCTGCTTTAAAAATAGTCGATGATTAAAGAAAAAATAAAGGTCAATGAATCTTTTAAAACAGCAACAGGTGAAACTAAGAAATTTTTATTAGTACTCATGTTAATCCCAACAAGCCTTTTTTGTGTAGAATTATTT
Organism: Maratus speciosus; assembly: GCA_963932465.1. NCBI lineage: Eukaryota > Metazoa > Arthropoda > Arachnida > Araneae > Salticidae > Maratus > Maratus speciosus. The sequence continues at coordinate 468,256,330 of OZ010789.1, forward strand.
AGAAGAGAAAATTATATTAAAAAGATTTTCATGTCAAAAGCACTGTAAAGAAAAAAATTCCAAAGATTCAGAAAAAGAAGAAAGATAAATCTTATTAAAGAGAAATGATTAAAATTTCAATTATTAAGAAATTCCTTTATGCAGCAAAAAAAAAAAAAAAAAAAAAAAAAAAATTAGCTTATAAGGAGAACCAAATTACTTTTAACATTTATTTTTTTATGCTTGAAATATGATGTTGCATTCTGATTTTATTCTTTATTATGTTTTCAAATATTTTTCTTGTTTTACAACAAGTGGTTCGTTCTTTTATTAAAAAAAAAAATAAATAAAAAAAGAAAAGAAAAGAAAACATGAAAAGAAAAGAAAAAAAAAGTTTTTCTTTTGCTAATTTAACCTTTAAAAATTTAATTAATACTGAAAGTCAAAGTAATACTACCAAATAAAATTAATTATTTTATATTCTTAGGGGACTTTGCCCGGTACTTGCTACTCTCGTCTGTCCTTGTACAGGCCCGTGGTCTCTGAAAACGCGCTAATTTGTCATGTGTTAAAAAGAAGGTGAAAAAAGGCTTCAAATTTAGAAACTCAATAGCATTTGAAGATTAATGTTATTTTAAGAAATGGGTCAGTATGAGAAATAAACCATTAGAAGCGCGCTTAATTTAATAAAATATCATTGCTCGCTCTCCTATTCTCCCCCACCTACCGAAAAGTAAAAGAAAGCAAAATCTCAATATAGGAACTCCAAACGGAAAATTTTGGGGAATTAACACCATTTTGTGTAATCGTAATAAAATATTTAACTTTTAGAAAATATCTTTGTGGACGTTTCATTTTAAATTTGACGACTTTTTCTCCAGTGGAAGGTTTAAAGTTCAAGATGTTTTAATCTCAATGCACGTGGTCTGGTGTATATGACGCGATTTTCACATATAAAAAACATATAATTAAACATTCAAATATACTGTATTAATATAAAAATATTTACTCTTGTTCAGTTTTTTTTAATGTAGGAACAGGAAAAAAAATTAATTATTTTGAAAATAAAATAAATAAATGCTTCAAATAATCTTGAAAATAAAAATTAGATAAAAATTAAACAAAATAACCGTCTATTGTTAACCATGAGGTAGTTTTTGACTTGCAACTTTTGTTTATGTACTGTTATCTGTGCTACATGTAACATTAAAAGGCACTTCACAATTACATTAAAAAGTACTTCACAAGGAAAATGCACAATTCGCTTTAAATATGACGTAGTTTTTGCCAAGAAATAATTTTCGGGTGTAATAATTTAATTATTTTAAAATTTTCTTTCTTTTTCAATATTTACATCTAAATATATAATTCAACTGAAAATACATTGTTTGGAAATATTGACATCCGTGCTTTTTAAAGTGTGGCCATTGTAAATGGAAAACGGCAATTTCAAAACGTGAATTACTTCTCTATTCAGATGATGTTGAATAAAATATTATGAAAAAAATTTGAAAAAATAGTCTATTTAAAAAAAAATATATATATATATATACTGCATACAGTAATCTAGCCAAGTATATGTTTTCAAAAGATAGTTAAATTGTTAGGCACAGTTTTTGATCCTATAAAACCCATGTAATTAAAGTATATTGACCAATTTCTACATTAATTAGCTTTTAAAATAATTCTTCGATTTAAAATCTGTCTGCTTCAGCATGTTCATCATACATTTCTCTATAAAACTATCAGTTTTAATGCTTTGTATGTAGTAATTTTTGTATAATAAGACGAGCAAGTGAAACGGTATTTTCTTTTTGAATAGAGAGATAATTTACGTGGCCATAAATCAAAGTACATGAAAGTATATCTAATTAAAAGTAAAGTGAAAAATGTAAAAAATATAACTAATCTTTTATTGATAGTCGCTTTTTATATTTATGAATATTTCCGATTTTTTTTGCGTATAATCGTTAATAATTTCTATTCTTCAGTCTTCCCTTTAACGTTATTAAATAGGCTCAGTTCACTACGAAATTTAAATATGTTATTGAACTAGTTTAGAGCAGTAAATCATGTTACCTGATAACCATGATAAACAAGTCTTATAACATTTACAGCTAACCTTTGTTTTAGATTCCCGTGTAAACTGAAATTGAGCAATCCAAATCGGGTTGATAGAATTAGAACATAAATACACCAAGTTACAAGATATAGCTGAAAATACTTTAGATTAACATTTATCTGTATAACCCAATTAGATGAATAGGAAATTTAAGTTATGTACAAACTTTTTTTTCGCATATTAATTAATTTAAACTTTTTACAATCTTATAAGTAAAAAAAAGCAATAAAAAAATACAGACATTGCGAACTAAATGTAGATTTTTATTCTCTGTAAAGAAATAATAGATAATCTAAATAAAAGAAATTTATGATTATTTCTGCATAGTATTTTTTGAAGCACAAAGTTAAACAAAGTAAATATTTAAAATACCGGTGTAAGCTGTCGATATAAACAGAGTAATACTAATTTCGTAAATACATCAAATAACATTAAGTAATGCAGGAGCCAATCTTTGAATTTGCTTTTTCAGTATCGTACGATGTATCGTAATAATAGTACGAGGAATCATCTGATACAGATGATTTCGTCTTCCGAAATGTATTCCTATCTATCTATCTATCTATCTATCTATATTATAAAGGACAAACGTATATGTGTGTAACGCGGACGTTGTTCTGGGAATAGCAGCATTTAATGATGAAATTCCGGTTTTGCAATTTTTGGCCACTGCAATTTTTTAAACTTCTAAACATCGCACATTTTCAATTTTTACACTGGAATATGGGGAAAAAAATGTACTTTCAAATGCAATTTGTTTGAAAACTGTATATCTCATTTTACTGATTTTATATGGCTGTTAAATTAATTTTCAAGCATGATTTTTAAAAAATCTATCTCCGTCGCGTGCAGGCTCTATTACGGAAGAATAATAACCCATTATAACATAAAACAATAAAATCGTTTCAACAATGCAAATGTCTTCGGCTAATATTCCATAACGAAATTATAAAATTAGTAATAAAAAAAAATAAAACAAAAATTTAACATCTATGTACTCGAAAAATTTCAAACTTTACACCGTCGAATAGGGAAAATATAACTTGTTTAAAAACTTCATATTAAGAATCTTAAGTACTTTTAAAATTAGTGGGAAAAGTTTTAAAAAGCTACAACCAAAATGAAAATAGAAAGAAAGTCAGAAAAGTAACACCTTTTTCTTGAAATAAATGAAAAATAAATTAAAATAGGGATTACAAAAGAAAAATAAATAAATAAGAAAAAAAAAAGTTAAGTGTATTTTAAAATAATTTCCCATTCTACTTTACGTTTTCTGTCATGCTTTCGCTCTTTCTTACCCTTTGAAGTTTTTATAGCATGAAATATAACAAAAGCGCTAAAAAAAAACAAAAAAAAAAAAAAACTGCGGAATAAAACATAATTTTACGCATTCATCTTCACGAAGCAACTCATTCTAAACTAGAAAAATTCACCTGCCGATAAATTGTCATTTTCACGCAGTAGATCATAGTTTTTTTTTATTATTATTATTAATATTCAACCATGGAGGCCGAACAAAGACAAATTTAAGCTTTTGTTTATATATATATATATATATATATATATATATATATATATAATTATTGCCCTATATTTAGACCAAATAAATTTAAAGAAGAAACCCCATTTTTCAAATAACTTTTTTTTAAAGATGACGCGTTTAAAAATTTTCACATAGCCACTGAAAGTAGAATTCACAAATTTGAATATTTTCCTGCTAGGTTCGCCAAATGACGTCATTTTTTTTTCGATTTCATTAAAACGATTTCATTTGCATTTCAGCAGTTTCAAAATAAAAAGCCGAATCTTAAAAGAGAGCAATGTTTTTTGCAAATGAGTTTTGAAAAGGTGCATTTTAATTTAATAATCTTTTAACCGACATTATAATTTAATTTATTAGTACTTGAAATTCAGCATTCAATTAAATTAATATTATAGTTTTATCTAAACGTATAATAAAACTAGATTTAAATTTCCTACAAAAAAAAATCATAAGAACTCATGCAATTTAAATGCAACACACCGGGTTGCTATGCCAAATAGTATTTTTAAACACTGGAGTACTAAAATTGTTTTGTTAAATACAAATTCCTTCAGTGGAAAGAAAAAGGCTTTGAATTTCATTGTGCTTGAATTTCATTGAAGTTGTTTACAATGTACTGTTAAAATTTCCTCACGTGATTTATACCGTTAAACTATATCAAATTTTGAATGAAATATTTAGGAAACTTGTATAAAAATATTCGAAAGAAAATATTTATTGTTATTATTAATTAATGATCCAGTAGAACAAAAAGAAATTCGTCTCCTTGTTGTAAAACAAAGATATTAACCCTTCTCCTTTGTTCGGGTCCATTTCGATCCAAAAGCCATATTCAGAGTTGCCAAGTCTCCGGCATTTTACACACGACTATTATCTTCGAGAAGATAGTGTTCTTTTAAATCTCTCAAATGTTCCAATTAAATAAAATTACATTTTCAGTATTAAAATACTGGTAGGAGACTTGGCAGATCTGCATATTCGAAATAATGTATATTCGAAACGAACACAGCAGCAGTTTAAAGATAAATATGTCTAAGTGTGATAACCCATAAAAGGGATAAAGTTCTTTTATCTAAGATTCTAACGTAAGGAAAATATATAAATGTGACATAAACAAACATCTTGTGATAATAAAAATGTGACATAAACAAAACGCGAATCATTGTTATGACATTTTAAAGTTTTTTCTATTTCCCATTGCTATATGCATCTTTAATTATCGAATTCCGACAACATTTTCTAAATGCGGGGAATCATACCGAAATTGAGATTACTATTTCATTTTTTACGTGTGAATGTGAAATAACCCCATTGGCATATCGACATTGAAGATCTGTTTCATCTATCGGAAGTGAAAGAGGGAAAAGACGATTCGTTTCGTATTATAGTTGTTCTTCAATTTTTATCGCATTTTTGTGGCTTTTTGATTGTCTTAAGGGGGAAGTCCCTTTATACGCCTCAAAATCGGCCATTTTTCATTAATTTTTTTAAAGGTGATAAAATAATCGGATCATTTTGAAACTGTAACATAACTTTATTACATCTTTGTGGAGTACAATTTTTTTTTCTTAAAAAAGAAAAAAAAATAGCGTCTTAGCAAAATCTTTCGTAAGACGTCTCAGGCTCGAGGTCTAAAACTGCTGCACTCGTCACTCTTTTTCTATTGATCTGAAAAAAAAAAAAAAAAATTTCATTTTCTAACATATGCATGGGAAGGATAAATCTATAAAACTATAAAAAAGTATAAAGTAAAAAATTAAGTACTGTTTTTAATAAAATGTTCGGATTTTTTACTATTTTTTCGACAATTTTCATCCCTAAAAAATTGTTTATTTACATGAAATCTTTTAAAGTTTAGGTACATCCTCCCGGTAATGATATAAAGAAAAGCCTCACTAAAAATCAGCCAAATCTACCGATATTAGGTAGATTTCGTATGAAATACTACCTATTGGGATCGTTCCTATGTTGGAATTTCTGAAAAATTTTTGCATATCTACACCGATCATGACCCCTTGAACCCAAAACCAGCCTCAGTAAAAAACTTTATCTATCTATCTATCTATCTATCTATCTATATATATATATATCACTTTCTTCTGGACACGATAACTTTATAATTCTGCACCAATCTCTTCCAAACTGATACATAAAATCAAAGGGCATAAAATCTCGGTCAAGTTCGTTAATGGGCAAAATCGGACCAAGGGGATGGAAATAGGGAGGGGTTTTGTGAAAACCGAAAACCCCCCATAACTTCTTAATTTTTGTACATATCAAATCAGTTTAAAGTTTTTATTACTTCTAAAAATAGGGCCAAAAATTTATGTATCACAGATTTTTGATAAAGTTAAAAATGGGCTCAAGGGGCGCAAAAAATAGGGTTTTTGGGAGAAAAAAATTCGTAACTTCGTCAATTCTCAAGATATCAATTCTAATTAATTTTATTATAAATGTCCATAATATTATCTACAACTTTTATAGTGACAAGTTTTTGATAGGACCAATTCGTACCGCAAAAAAAAAAAAAATTAAAAACGAAAACAAAAAGGGGGTTTGAAGAAGTAAAAAATCCATAACTCCTTCAATTCAAAAGATATAAAATCCCCATGAATTTATCATGTATCTTCTTAATATTGTCCACAACATCAATATAGACAAGTTTTGGATAGGACCAATTCTTACAGCAAAAACAAATTAAAAATACATAGCGGTTGAAGAAAAAAATCATCTAATTAAGGGTTTATTCAAATCCAAACTGCGTATTTTCTGACTCATTTTACAATTCATTTTTGCTCTCAAAGGCTTCCAATTGGTACGTTTCATTACTCAGAAACTATATAATGTACCGTAATGGTCGATTTTTTGATAGAGGCAGAATATATTTTTTTAAAAATGCTGTTAAAGTGGGCATTTTGAACCGAATTTCCCGAAGCGGATTGTGTTGGAAAAATCATTGCATTAAGGATGCACTCAAATCCAAACTGCTTATTTTCTGACTCATTTTTAAATTCAATTTTGCTCTCAAACGCATTTAATTGGTAGATTCGCTTATTCAGAAACTATATAATGTACCGCAATGATCGATTTTTTGATAGAGGCAGAATATATTTCAAAAAATGATGTCAAAGTGGACATTTTGAACGGAATTCCCCGAAGCCATTGTGTTATCACTTTCTTCTGGACACGATAACTTCCGCAATTCTGCACAAATCTCTTCCAAACTGATACATAAAATCAAGGGACATAAAATCTCAGTCAAGTTCGTTAATGGGCAAAAGCGAACAAAGGGGATGGAAATAGGGAGGGGTTTTGTGAAAACCGAAAAAACCCCACAACTTCTTACTTTTTATACATATCAAATCAGTTTAAAGTTTTTATTACTTCTAAAAATAGCGCCAAAAATTCATGCATTACAAATTTTTGATAAAGTTTAAAATAGGCTCAAGGAGCGCAAAAAATTGGGTTTTTGGGAGAAAAAAATTCCTTACTTCGTCAATTCTCAAGATATCAAATCCAATAATTTTATTATACATCTCCTTAATATTATCTACAACTTTTATATTCACAAGTTTTTGATAGGACCCATTCGTACCAAAAAAAAAAAAAAAAAAACAACGACAAAAAAAAAAAAAAAAAAAAAGGGTGGTTGAATAAGAAACTCCGTCAATTCACAAGATATAAAATCTCCATGAATTTATCATATATTTTCTTAATATTGTCTTCAACATTTATATAGAAAAGTTTTTGATAGGGCCAATTCTTACAGCAAAAACAAATTAAAAATACATAGCGGTTGAAGAAAAAAATCATCTTATTAAGGGTACATTCAAATCCAAACTGTCTATTTTCTTACTCATTTTCAAATTCATTTTTGCTCTCAAATGCATCCAATTGCTAGATTCTGTTATTCAGAAACTATATAATGTACAGTAATGATCGATTTTTTGATAGAGGCAGAATATATTTCAAAAATTGATGTCAAAGTGGGCATTTTTAACAGAATTTCCCGAACCGATTGTGTTAGAAACGAAAAATATTGCCCTACTGAGAAAATAATTGTTTATTAATCAAGTTTTAATTAATTGAAATAAAAATAAAAACACAGGTCGCTTATAAATCTTTTCAAAAATAACGTCAGCATGTTTCATATATATATATTTTTTTTAAATTAAAAATGAATCTGAAATTGTGCCAGAAAATTTCGAGTTGTTGAGTATGGAAAAATATTTTTTTTAATATCGCCTTAACATGATTCTGATAAAACCAGCTATTTTATAAAAAGGAAATTAAAACTTGTCAAAAGCAGACAGATAAATCTGTTAAAGTGGATTTATATCTAATAATGTTTTAGTTTTTGTCGGTGAAATTAGTATGCTTAACTTCGAAATCTTCCTCTGCCTGTAGGCCGGGCCGTCAGGGATTTTCTTTTTGATTTACAGCACCAGCAGTTTTTGAAAATATAGTTTCGAGATAATCGCGTTTAAAGTTTCAGAACGATAAAATTACTGGTTTTAGTGACATAGCGCTCAATCAGGGATCCCAGGTGCATAGACCTTAGGATTTATCGAGAAGCTGGTTTTCTTCGAGTTGCTACTATTTTCGGGCTAAAAAAGCTTCTGACTGAAAGAGACTCCACCGGTTCTGTCTCGTTAGTCGCGCCTCATCGGCGTTTTCGGCAAAAACTTTGCATAGATGCCAACAACAGTATTTAAATTATTCATAATTCTAAGAACGGAAGTGTAGCCTTCATTAAATATCCAGCAGCGATGTATGCTGAAATTTCAAAAATTTGTAGTCCAGAATGCCAGTGTTTTGGAGATAACTGCAAAAATGTTGCGTTAAAACTTTCGTTAGCGTTCTGGGTATGGTCACTCAAGCATCTTTGGAATAAGTCATCTCTAGATGAATCTTGGCAGATTGGTAGGAGATGCTCTTGAAGTTCTTGAGGAAGTAAGGGAGGAAGAACTTCCTTTAATGTTTGCTAGCACAATCTACGGGCTCTGGTGCGCTCCACTAAAAGTGGAATAACTCTGTTAATATTCAATATTTTGATATTTCTTCTTGCCAATATATTCTCAAGATATTATATTTTCGAAATATGAAAAGAAAAAAAAATCGATATTTTGAAATTTTTAAAGGACTCCCCTTAATAGTAATATATTGCATCTTTCAAATATGGAGAGGTCTTCAGCAGATCTACTAAAACGGTATTTTCATGAATTAAAATGATTTTGTATCGAAGGAATTCTGAATAACTGAAATTTCTTGAATTGATAGCTGCATTGAGAAATTTTCGAATAAAGGTATATCAGTGTTATTACTTGACTGAATACATAATTATGTATTTCGAATGATCAAAATATGAAAATTCACGCCTTTATAAAAAAAATAGTTTAAAAAATTGACGTAATAATATCGGCGTACATTTCAGAAAGAATAAAGAAATGCGATCAATAGATCAAGTTTTGTATCCAAGGGTAAGAATAACGCAAAGGTGCCTTTATGCCAATTTTCTTAGAAACGTGTAGTTCCAAGTAAATGATCAGAGTTATTTTCTATAGTTTAATTTAATTTTTAAAGATATTTTTATTATGGAATTAAAAAATGTATGCAATACAATTTCATTATTATTTTTTCTTTTTTTACTGGTGTAATTCATACACTATATGGCCAAAGGTGACCGGTCACTTGCGATTTTTGACGTTTTGTTAAATATCTAAAAAAATACATGAGGAATTAACTTGAAATTGCAGGTGTGTAAATAGTAAGTATAGGTCATATATTTCAGTGAAGATTTTTTCCCGAAACCCGATAGGGGACCGTCAAAAATTTGAAAAAGGACGAATATCTTTTGGATAACCCTGTAAAAACTAATGAAGCAAAAGCGTTTAAGCTCGAGATTATTAATAAGTGGCTTATTGTAATATACTGTGTTCATTTTTATGATGATATCATGTATACTCGTAGAGAAATTAAGGTTTTTATAAAAACAGTCCCAAATTTCGCCAAGTTTTTTGCTTAGAATTTGCAGAGTTCCTAATATAAAAAAAAAGTTCTTTTCAGAAAATATGACGAAGAACATTGTACAAAATATCCCGCAATCAGAACTTTTTTTTATATTAAGAACTCTGTAAATTATAAGCAAAAAACTTGGCGAAATTTGAGACGTTTTTTATAAAAACCTTAATTTCTCTACGAGTATACATGATATCGTCATAAAAATGAACACAGTATATTACAATAAGCCACTTATTAATAATCTCGAGCTTAAACGCTTTTACTTCATTAGTTTTTACAGGGTTATTCAAAAGATATTCGTTTTTTTTTCAATTTTTTGACGGTCCCCTATGGGGTTTCGGGAAAAAAATCTTCGCGGAAATATATGACCTATACAATACTGTTTACACACCTGCAATTTCAGGTTAATTCCTCATGTATTTTTCTAGATATTTAACAAAACGTCAAAAATCGCAAGTGACCGGTCACCTTTGGCCATATAGTGTACCTTGTAAAATGCTTAAGGAAACTTCAAAAAAATTTCAGAAGCTAAACAAACTGAGTAGGATGTTGCTGGACAGATAATTACACTTGTTATCTCATATTTAATTTCTACCCAAAATTGTTAATTTATCCAAATCATCCATGCAACCTCATAGTAATTTGGTATATAATTTTATATACCTTAAAATTTTAAATGAAATAAGTGATCGTAATTAATAAAATTCTAGTAGAAGAGCTATGCGAATAATTATCTTAAAATTAAGTTAAAATTCGCGTAAAATTGTAATTATCAAATTAATTAATTACAAATAAAAATTAAAAGGTTGCGTTGTGAATTATTTATGTGATCTCTTCCACTTATGAATTAAACTCAATTTAAGCTGTCAAATAAAATGACACACCTTAAACATTTATCCATTAAATGAATACAGAGATTTTTAACTCCTGATTCAATATTTTTTTATTTACATTAAGCACAATTATATACATATACACCTTAAATGATTAAAAAAAAAGAAAGCAAAACTTTTGTTTGCTGATCATTGTTACATGAAGATTAAATCTTTAGCAAAATGATTTCATTTAGTTTTATTATTATATTTTTTTATCAAGAGCAATGATTTTTCTTTTATTCTTAAATACCTTATTTATACTTAATTTTTGTTTTGTTGGATCTCAGACAGCCATCTACCATAAAATATCATAAAAGGATATTTATAATTTCTAATATAATTTAAGTGGTAAAGAAAAAGATTAATGTAATACCTTGAATTATATACGGGATGGTGGCCTTCATTCATCAGATTTAGGACTGTCGCGATGCTAAGGATAGTATCCAAACATCATCCAAATTCATCTCCTCACAAGAGCGGCGAAATCGGGATGACGGGAAGCATATCTCCGGGACGCTGTAGTCCGAATCCATTTTATCTTAATACCAAGAAGACTTCATCAGGGCAGTTAGGCATGCTTAGGCACTATCAGATCTGTCCATCTCGCCAGGGCATTGCTAGGGCTCTCAGGATGCATTATTAGGGCTCTCAGGATCGCTGTTGCATCTTCGGCATCTTTTCTTAGACTATATTTTTCAAACTTTTCCCTCCTGCACACCATCCCTTGGAAGTGGGTGGAACTATTTGTATAGTCCTCCCTTATTGGATGTGAGAAGATTCTGTATTATCCTTAGATAGACCTATTAGCTATCAGTCTGCAATAGCCCCTTACATATACTTTAATTTTATTATATGCCATAAAATTTGGGTAGTCTAAAAGCCATAAATTTATTCCAACACTTTTATTATTTTACGATTTCTAATTATACACTACTTTCCTCATGCTTGTCCTAAAACGACGCCATCGCGTCTCGCTATTGTTGTTATCTGAGATCCGAACTATACTCGACATTATACATTAATTTTACTATAAATCAATTTTTAAAAATATCTATTTAATATTTAAAATAAAATTAATAATTTTTGTATGAACTTACACTCCTATTTTACTCAAACATATAATTCTTATAATTTTACACTCATAATTATATTTTATAAAAATATTTGTACAAACAGAAATAACAAATTACGCAACTGTACTTTCACTTAACCAAAATGTTGCGGGAACATATTATTGTTATATGTTTCCCAGCAGATGTTAAACCTGTTTGAGTGGTGTAATGACAGTCCCATAGGAAATATAATATTCCATACTCAAAGGGTTGTACATATATGACGTTATCAACTTTTTGGAAATTTAAGACACCCCCTCCTTACTCACGATATCATATGTTATAATTCCTCGACCACCCCCCCTCCCCTTCGTTAAAGATATCGTTATCAGCGTATAAAATTTCTTACACTTTTTTTCATTCTTTTTATTTTTGTACGTTTCTATTGATACACAGATATTGTTATACATTCACAAAATTTCTTACACTTTTTTCATTCTTTTTACTTTTCTACGTTTCTATTGATATACAGGCATGGTTTGGTTATACATTCATTATTTACATGCTTTACTGATTCAAATGAAGAGAAGTTAATAAACTATCACTATTATATATGAAATAACTTTATATCTAACAACACTTTAAATAAATAATAAATACTATTAAATACTTTAATACTATTTAAAAGTATTTAATAACGGTTTTTTGTTACATAATGTATTCAACAGTTATATTGTATTCGTATACTTATACCCTGCAAGAGGGTAAGCAGAACTTCTTATAAACAAAACAGGCGGACAACATTCTTATCCATTTTTTAGTAAACATAACAAGTATAATTTCGAACCTGGTTTCTCTAACAAAGCATTATAAGCGCATATGACAGAAGAACGGGAATAACGAACAATGGGATAGTCCATATTTTGGAATGAAATGATTTTAAAATCATTTAATGGTTTTATTATAATTTTGAATTTTTATAAAAAATAAAATAAAAAAAAATAAAAATAAAAACCTTTAAAACAAATAATAATAACAGACTATATAGATGTAAAGAAAAGTTACCAAAAATAGAAAATTTTTGTTGGATTAAAAAAGATAACGGTTTGATAAAAAAAAAAGTCCCACTAGATATCTTACGATATCAAATGCCACTCCCCCCCCTTCCCCCTAAAGTGATAATGTTATAAGCTCCTGAGACCCTGCATCCATTAAAATGGATGTTTTGGTACAACCTACTAATCACATTAAATATTTCCTTAGAAGCAAGTCCTGATGTATCAATATAATACAGTAAAACCTCTATAACGGACACTCCCGAATAGCGGATACCTCTATTTAATGGACATTTTTCCAATCCCCACTCCCGAAACCTAACTTTTTGTATGTTTAACATCTGAATAACGGACATTCCGAAAAGCGGACAGTAATTTTGGCGATAAAGGATGAAAAATTATTTTTACGAGGAAACGACGTATTTAACATCGAAAAAAAAAGTAAAAAGCCTCTAAATTTATCAGGGCAATGGTTCACAAATTTTGTGATTACAGAAAATTGTTGGGGGCGGCCCGGGGAAAATCCCCTCCCACGTCCAGTGTAGAATTCAGTGGGTGGCCCGTGAGGGACATTGCCCCCGGCGGGCGCATTTAAAGCGAGAATTAAAGGTGCCAAGAATGCGACGAGAGCAGGGAAAAAACTATTTCTTAATGTCGATTATTGTTTCATACTTGTTTGTGATTAATATTTCGAGAATGGCCTCAAAAAGAAAACGATTAACTTTAAAAGAAAAATTTGAAATTGTTAGTGTATCTGAGAAAGAGAAAATGAGTTTACTGATGCTTGCTGAACGCTTTAAAATAGATAAACACAGGTGGGAGATATTTTACGAAATAAAGCAGAAATAAGAAATTTGTGAATTACTCACTCTAACGAGAACACCAAAAATGTCAAATTGAGCAAGACTAATTCTATTGAATTAATTCTGAATTGGTTTTCTTCAGTTCGTTCAAAAAACCATTCCTATCAGCGGGCCTTTGATTCAGGAAAAGGCTTTAGATGTAGCAAGAACTTGGATTACACGATTTTAAGGCTTCCAGTGGGTGGTTGAAAAAGTTCGGATCTCGGCACAACATCGCTTTCCAAAACAATATGTGGAGAAGCAAAATCTGTAGATCTTAAAGGAGTGGAGGGTTGGCCAATTTGTGAAGGTTATGGAGAGAGACATTTTTAATGCCGATGTAACCGTTTTTTTAGAATTTTTCCGAATAAGACTTTGTGTTTTATAAAGGATGACTGTATCGGCGGAAAATTGTCAAAGAACGACTCACTATTTTATTATGTTACAATGTGTTAGGAGAATTTGAAATCCCTCTTATTATTGGAAAATCTCTGAAATCCAGGTGTTTCCCAAAGAACATTCAATTTAATAAACTTAGTATTGGGTGGAGACCGAAAAAGAAAGGGTGGATGACCAGTCCTTTAAACCTTGGGACATAAGTATACGTGCCGCGTAAGGTGCTCAGAATCTGTGATTATTCTCACCAGTAAAATTTCATTGTAATTTTTGCCTTATTTAATCCGAGCATTTTCCCTATTCAATTAGGCAAAAATTTCTGTTTTGTAAAACCGGTGATAAAAGATTAAAAATTCTGCTCATCCCGAAGGGGTTAATGATCGAATGATTAACTTCCTTTGATAATAGGATGAAAAAACAAAAAAGAAAAGTTCTCTTGTTTTTGGACAATGCAAATTCTCATCCAAAACATTTGAAATTCGACAATGCTAAAATTATGTGTTTACCCCCAAACACAACTTAAGGATGCCAGTCACTTGATCAAGGCGTAATACATAATTTTAAAACCTGGTACAGAACGCTTTTATTACATCATATTCTTTCAAAGTTGAATTCTATGAATACACTTGAGAACTGCATAAAATTAGTTAATACTCTCGATGCTATAAATTGGATTTTCTCAGCTGTCAAAAACATAAAACCGGGAAGCGTACGAGAATGTTTCAGAAACGCAGGCTTTATTAAAAGAAGATGAAACACACATTTCCGACACAAATGAAGAATTAAGCGAAATAAGTGAATTAATGGAATGTATCAGGAGTGTAGAAACTGCCGTAAATTTCATTAATATTGATGATGAGCTATCTTCTGAAGAAGAATCAGTTGATGTATGCGATGATATTCCTTCAGAATTTTTGACAAAAGCTAACTCGGTTAGTGATGATGAAACAGACGCTGAAACTGGAGATGCTTCCTGCAATATCAAGAATTTCCAAGAAGCGGAAAAATACAGTGAGTTGTTACACAATTTTTTTGTAATAAAAGATGATTCAGAAGGATTAAAACTATTGACGGAGTTAAAACTTCACACTGAAAACAAATTACATGTAATCGCAATCAAAAGTAAACTTTCTTAACAGATTTTTTTCGTAAGAACGTAATAAACAGTAGACTAAGGTATGAACAGTTTTATTTCAGTTTTATTGCTTAAAAAATAATTTTAATTTCTGATTAATCATATAATACAGATTTCAGGACATATAAAAGTCAATTAATGAAGCATTAAGCATTTCTTAGCAATTTTTGAATCTGGGCTTTTCTCAATAGCGGACACCTCCGAATAGCGGAAAGTTTAGGTCTCCGTAACACCTGAGGTGTCCGTTATTTAGAGGTTTTACTGTATACACTTCAACGATTGCGTTTAAGTTTGTAGAATCTGGCAACGGCTTCTCGTTTGTTTCTAATATGACGAAGTGGGTGAGTCAACGTGGTATTCGACCACGTGATAATAAGTTCAAATTTTTCTTTACTTATTTATTTATTTATTTATTTTATTTTTTGAGCCCATTTTGGATTGTGTAAGTTAATTTTAATGTTTTTGTAGTACCCTAGATAGTTTTTAACTATAATTTTGATATATTTATTGCTTTAAAGCTCTATTTAAAATCATCCATTAAAATGGATGTTGGGTTTTACTTGAGTAAAGTTATAGTTAGTTTTAGCATTAGTTTTGGTTTTAATGATGAGCTGGATTTCTAACTAATTGATGTTTATTTAATCTCTCTCTAATGTTTTATTTACTTCTTTATAAAAAGAGACAGCAAATATTATATATTTTTGTACTTTATTTTAGCCATAAATTAACTTAACAACATTAGAAGCATTAGATTAATAGCAAATGGGGATAACTGTGATCTTGATTTTAGTGATTCTAGAGATGAAGAATTTAGTGTTATTAAAATTTATGAAGATTATTCTGAAGCTGAAAATGAGGCTTCTAAAGAATCAGCCAATAATTTTGCTGATGGTTCAGTCAGCCAAACTAACGAAAGTGAAATAGCAAAATAGCAAAAACCCAGTTTGATTTGGAGAGATCTTTGAAGTAAGTTCAAGTTATAAATTATGTACAAATAAAGTTTTATTAATATGTAAATTAAGATAATTATTTTGGCTAACTTTTTCTTTTGTTGGAAATTCAATAATATAAACAAAAAAAAAAAATTAAATTAACACAATTAAGAATATGTTACTTTCACAAGCATAATGAAACCTGATTTTAATTATGTTTTCTTTTAGGTTTTCAACAAGCATTTTAGATCCTCCTGATATTTCACAACAGATGGAAAAAGAAGCACAAATGCACATACAATTTGAAGCACATGATTATTTTAAAAATTGCATCTATGATAATACATATTCAAAATAAAACTAAATTTAGATGTACAACTTTCAATCTGTTTTTGTACATTACCAGTGAAAGAAATTGTTTCTAAGATTTTTATTTATTAAATATGTGTAAAATAAATTAGTGTTCTTCATTAAATTAAAAATAAATATATATATGATTCAATTTATTTTTAATTCAGTGCTTTTCAGTATCACTCTACATATGAAAAGTTGAATTGAACTGCGCTTTCATTTCATCACACTGTAGGCTTCAACATACATTAAAATGAATATGTCCTTAACAAATTAAAAAAAATTTAAATGTTTAAAAATGATATTTTTTAACACTTTTTATGAAAATAAAGTAGTAAAGACAAAGATAAGGTGTTTCAAATTTTCTTGGGTCTCAAGAGGATATAAGTATAGCCCCCAACGATACATAGTCAGGTAAGAGAGTGGACGTCAAGGAATTACCAAGTTGCTTATAAAAAACTAGTCGGATATGCGAATTCCAAAACTTTCTTCTATCTCATACATGTCAACAATGCAATACATAATGTACTTGAAAATTCGCCATTACAGTACCAAAATTAAATGACAATTTATGCCCATCATGAGGATTTAACAAATATAGGTTCCTTGAATTGTTTGCAATTAAAAAGAAGATACAAGCATCACATCTTTCAAACAAATCATTGAATTTCGGCACCCATCCTCTTAGATGTCTTCAACCAAAATTTCCAACACAAAGAGTATAAAAGCGACACTCGCGTTGTACATATTCAAGTGTAATAAGGACCTATTCATGTGAAAGTGTAACATAATATGAAGTTAGATTAAATTCCGTGTATTAGTTTTTGAGATTCAGCTATCTCAAAAATCGTGAAAAAGGCAGCATAGTAGTGTCACCTGTTCGGCGATTAACAACAAAACTTAATAAGCAACAATTTACGTAAATACGTGTAAGTGAATCTAAAGTTTGATGAAAATCCGTGCATTAGTTTTTGAGATAGAGCTATTGCGTAGCGTAATAATGGAAAACTTAACATAGCAGCGCCACCTGTTGGAAGATTTACTCCAATATATAATCAACACCTACTCATATCAAGGTATACTCGAATCTGAAGTTTGGAGAAAATCCGTTCAATAGTTCTTGGGTTTATAGCTATTGCGAAAATCGAGAAAAAGGCAGCATAGCATCGCCACCTGCTAGACGATTTGCACCAAAAACTAATTCAGCACCATTTTATATCAAGGTCTAACAAAATCTAAAGTTTTGTGAAATTTCGTGCATTAAATAGTTCTTGAGATAGAGTGCCCACAATTTTTTTTTTTCACATACAGACAGACTCACAGGCAGACATTTTCTAAAGACCAACAATTCGTGTTCAGGACCTTCTAAAACGTGTAAATCCATCAAAATCGAAAATTTTCACTAATCCAATACTTTCTTCTTGTAAAGATAGAAGAAAGTAAAAATACTAAAGGAATGCCATAATGTATTTAAGAATCTAATGATAATCTTAAATTTAGCAGCTACCTAATTGGTCAGTATGAGGGTTGATTTTTCCAGAAACTATTGTTACTATTAAGATAGATAAAGAAGTCAAAGTAAGCACAATGGTAATAAATGTCCCACAAATTCGGAAGTACCCAGAACGGTGTGATATAGGGTTTTCAAATTTATCTATTAAAAAAAGGGAGGATTTCTATTGTCACAAGTGATTTTTGTTCCTTTCCAACTTCTGTCATTCTCTAATTCTACTGAATTATGTTGAATTTGAATGTAATATCTTCTTTAAAGACTTTCCTTTAGAGAAAAAAAATCCTTAATAAAATATTATAATTCTTATTTTCTAATTGTACTATAAATTATTCTAGCAACACTGTTTAATTAAAATTGCAGTCATATGTTTGTGGATCCTTTTCTTCCTTTGGGTTCGAGGCTATAAAAGAACCAGCTGTTTGGGAAAATACTGGGAAAGCGCTATGTTGGAAAACATAAACACGTTCTTGAAGAATTCACTTATTTTTTATTCTGCTACTGAATGGATAGAATTGTATGTAATAGATCTGAATAATATAAGGAATATTCCTTTAATTTCTGATTCATTTTGTATCAATTATCGAACTTATTAGAAATGAAGCGTTTAAAATAAATAAAAGTTTACAGCCAATTCCTATAAAAACTAGTATGTTGTGGCCATCACAAAACTTTCTTCTATATAAATCACACCAATTAAATCATTTAAATAGTACAAGAAATAACATGAATTTAGCACCAATTCATATCAAAGTATATCTGAATTTGAAGTTTGATGAAAATTCGTGCATTAGTTCTTGAGATAGAGCTACAGCGGGGATTCTGAAAAATGTAGCATAGCAGCGTCACCTGTTGAGCGATTTACACTAAAAATAAACAGCACTAAATGATATCAAGGTATACCTGAATCTGAAGTTTGTTGAAAATCTAAGCGTTAGTTCTTGAGATAAAGCTATTGCGGAAATCGCAAAAAATTCAGCATAGCAGCGCCACCTGTTGAGCGATTTACACCAAAAATTCAACAGCACTAATTTACACGACAATTCATCTCAAGGACTAACTAAATTTGAAGTTTGGTGAAAATCCGTGCAATAGTTCTTGAGATACAGCTCTTGCGAAAATCGTGAAAATGTAGCACAGCAGCGCCACCTGTTGGGCAATTTACACCAAAAATTAAACAGCACTAATTTATATCAAGGACTAACGAAATCTGAAGTTTGATGAAAATTCGTGCATTTTTTCTTGAATTAGAGCTATTGCGATAATCATGAATAATGCAGCATAGCAGCGCCACCTGTTGGCCGATTTTCACCAAAAAGTAATCAGCACCAAACTATATCTTGGACTAACTGAATCTGAAGTTTTATGAAAATCCGTGCAGTAGTTCTTGAGATATAGGTATTGTAGAAATCGTGAAAAATGCCGCATAGCAACGCCACCTGTTGGGCGATTTTCCCCAAAAACTAATCAGGTCCAGTTCATATCAAGGTCTAACTAAATAGTAAGTTTTGTGAATTTCCGTGCATTAGTTCTTGAGATAGAGCGCCCACAAAATTTTTGTCACATACAGACTCACAGACAGAGTGACAGAGTGACAGACAGACTCACAGACAGACATTTTCTAAAAACCATCAAATCGTGTTCTGGGCATTCTAAAACGTGTAAATCCGTCGAAAACCGGAAGTCGAAAATTTTCACGAATCCAATACTTTCTTCTTGTAAAGGTAGAAGAAAGTAATAAGGGAAATTTCAAATAGTTAAACTGAGGCTTGCTTATAAATTTCATAAATGAAACTTATTTTAAGGAATATTCATTTAATTTCAGATTCATTTTGTGTTAGTTATCGAATTTATTAGAAATGTAGCCTTAAAATAAATAAAAGTTTACAGCCAATGTCAATATATTAAAGGGAAACTTCAGATATTTAAACCGAGGCTTGTTTATAAATTACATAAATAAAAGAATTTTTAAGGAATATTCATTTAATTTCAGATTAATTTTGTGATAATTATTGAATTTATTAGAAATGTAGCGTTAAAATAAATAAAAGGTTACGGCCAATGTCAATAAAATTAAGGGAAACTTCAGATATTTAAACTGAGGCTTGTTTATAAATTACATGGATTAAACTTATTTTAAGGAATATTCATTTAACTTCAGATTAATTTTGTGTTAATTATCGAATTTAATATAAATGAAGCGTTAAAAAAATAAAAGGTTACAGTCAAAGCCTATTAAATTAAGGGAAATTTCAAATGTTTAAACCATGACTTGTTTATTAATTACATAAATGAAACTTATTTTATTTAAATATGCTTTTATTTCACGATTCAATGTTATTTTTTAATATTCAGAAATTTTTTCATTTAAATTTTGAAAATCATACGTTGATCAAAATTTTCATAATTTAATAATTAAATAATGAAAGAACATGCTTTTATTTTCATTAATTTGGTTTCTAGGCTCATAAGTGTGACAATAAAATAACGTTGGTAAGAGAAACATTGAAAAGACTTTGGTGAATGCTAAGCGTAAAGAAACAATCACGCCGCCATTTTACCTACTATGACGTCAGGAGAATATTTATTGTCATTGAAACGATTGAACTGATAAAAATTCTTAAAATTATAAAAGTGAGATTATTTTTTGAAGTGTAAAAATTGCCGTACGAGATACATTTAAGCGTACAACGTAGAGTAAGTCTAGAAAACCTACAACCTACGAATAATCGTTGAAACTCGCAACCCTAGTGTGATAAAACGTTTTATGAACTGAATTTCAAAGTATTAAAAATTTAGTTTAAGATATAGTTGCGTATAACATATTGGCTCACCAGCAAGAATAGTGACACATCTCGAAAAACTTTTATTTCACTAATAGGTCTATCATAGGTGTGTCTTGCTACACAAATAGTTTCATAAGTGTAGTTATACGGAAAATCACTTTATTTCGCTATATGCCCATTTGTGACCACAGAAGATGGCTGGATTATGTGAGGAGGTAAAATTACCCAACCCTCCAAAATTCATCCTACGTCTTCATTCTGAAGGGTTTTATGCTTTTATGCATGTTTTTATTCCAGCATGCAGAGGTATGTGCCATGATTTCATGTTACAGTGAAATCATGTAAATCCCCCCCCCCCTCCCTTTTGCCTCTCCTGTGAAGTTTACTTTTGTCGAGATGTGTCACTTTTCTTGCGGGTGAGCGATATAGTAATAAACATTGTTATTGTCAAATTAATGAAGTATTGGAACTTTATTTGTTAGTTGTTGTTCATATGCAGATCGCATACTGAACAGACAAATGACAAAAAAGCGTGAGGCAAGAGACATTTCACCCTGTTAACAAAGAAGAAACCGGTTTGAACACTAGAATTTATCTCCTCCCGTAAGGCATGGTGACGTCACGGCAACGTCGTTGTGAAGTCACACTGTGATTTTGTGACCGTCGATGTGACGTCACGTGACGTCGATATGACGTCATAGTGACTAGAATGCGAAGTCGTTATGGCCGTTTTAGAGGTCGTTTGTGACGTCACACTGTGACCACTCTGTGAAGTCACGGTGTGACAAATTTGTGAAAAGTGTGTCATTTGTGATTATTTTGGCATTAACTTTGTGACGAACCTGTGACGAAAGCGACAATGCTTTGAAGTCACACTGTGACCAATTTGTGAAATATGGGTCATTTGTGACGAACTTGTCATAAACACTGTGATTTCAAATGAAAATCAAATTTCAAATTAATTGCTTAAAAGACGCAAATAGTGAAAAAGATTCCATGCTGGGACTCGAACCCGGGCCATTAGTACAGCGCACTGACATTCTACCGACTAAATCAGATGGAACGATACCCAGGCTGGAAAATTTCTCACTATTATATGATGGCGAGGCTACAAACTCAGCACAAGATGGAATATTTAGCGTGAGCCACCAACATGATGCAAACACGAAACTTAATTAAATCCAGCATCGATTGAAATTATATTAATACTTGGAAATTTTTCCAGAGAGAACCATTCGCCTTGCATACAATATTTCAAATGAAAATCAAATTTCAAATTAATTGCTTAAAAGGCAATTTTAATTTGAAATGTTGTATGCAAGGCGAATGTTTCTCCCTGGAAAAATTTCCAATTATTAATATAGTTTCGATGCTGGATTTCATTAAGTTTCGTGTTTACCGCATGTCGGTGGCTCACGGTAAATATTATATCTTGTGCTGCGTTTGTAGCCTTGCCAACCTGTAATAGTGAGAAATTTTACAGACTGGGCGTCGTTCCATGTGGTTTAGTCGGTAGACTGTCAGTGTGCTATACTGATGGCCGGGTTCGAGTCCCGGCTTGGAATCTTTTTCACTATGTTGGTCTTTGCGCCTTTTAAGCAATTAATTTGATATTTGATTTTCATTTGAAATATTGTATATAAGGCGAAGGATTCTCTCTGGAAAAATTTCTAAGTATTAATACAGCGATGAATTTTGAAATAACCTTTTGCTGTAAATATAAAATCTTATCTTTTTACCGTACTTTTTAGCAAAATATCGCTATTTTGGAGTCCTATTCTTCTAAATCATTTTAAATTTTTCCACTTAAAAAACAATGCTTATCAACTGACATATTTTTTTATTCAGTTCTATGCTTGATATTAAGTTCTATGCTTGATATTGAGTTCAAGCTTGATATTTAGAATGTGTAAATTTTTTAATTTGTTGTGATTTGTCATTGCTTTATTAAATACGAACATGGAGACTCACGGATATTAATACAACTATTATTTATAGAGCTGCATGATAAGCGATATTTATTTAAATTTTTTATTCCCGTGTATATTGTATTTTGTGAATATGAGTTAAATAGATTTGGTATGTTTTATAGGAAAAGACTGATCTGGGAAATAGAAAAAAAAACGAGTAAGAAAAATCATGCGTTAATCATAGATTATAAAATACTTTCCAACACTTTCTGAATGCTTTAACAAGACATCGTAATTTAGGGAAATGACGTAAATAAGATAACTAAATAAACATTTTAGAAAATTCATAAAACATTTGAAAAATTGATTTCAGCAGTTACCGTCCATAGCCAAATATGTTTTCCAATTCTTTTGAACAGCCCTGTATTTGATCTGTAGGTTGATACACTGAGAAAAATGAAGTACTCAAAAATAAGTAAACCGACGTACTCATATCGAATTGAATATTTTTAGATAAAAAATGAACCCATGCTTTCTCTATTTTGAAACATCACATGTTATCAAACCCAAACAAACGAATAGTTTTGTACCCTGTAATGGTTCATTTCATTTATGGCGGCATAAATGATGTTTATTAATGTAAATATTAAATTATGCACAGCATTTTAAAAATAATTTAAAAGTGCTTGGAAATAATGCTCTTGTCATAAAAATATTCGATTTGAGTATCTTGTTAAGAATTTTGCTATTTTTCTTAATAAATAATCAATTAAATATTTCTTGTTAAGAACTTTGAACGGGAAATAAATGTCAGTACATTTTTACTTTAAATTTTAGGTTTTTCTTTTTTTTGGGGGGGGGAGGGGGGCAGTACATAATGATTCATATTTGATCACAACCAATGAATAAAAAATGAGTACATGTGTTTCTCAACTTTGAGTACATTTGGATCGGAGCTATTTTGAGTATGTGACGCATTTAAAATTGAGTACTTTTTACTAAATTTTGACTTCCCATTTTTTTAAGTGTATATATACTATATAATGGGAAAATTTAGTTTAGCAAGAAAACGCCTAACAGGTTGAAGTTCTTTTTCAGCAATTTATACTAATGTATGGAAACATACTTGAATACTTTTGTACAACCCTGTAGTTTACCTAGAATCTTTATTACACGCCACTATTTAGTTAAAATTTAATTCAAACTAAGACACTCTTAAAACTGCTGAAATCACATTTCCAGAAATTATAATTTATAGACGGCTATGTATCCAATTCTTTGCGTGATCCTGTATATCGTTTTATCTGTATTCTACAAACATTTCTTGGTAAATTAAATGCAGTTCAGCAAAAAAAAGCATAACTCATTTAAAAACCACCTTTAAGCAATTTGCGCCCATACCCAGTAATCCTTACGAATACTTTTGTGTAGCCTTGTATAGGAATTATAGCATTTATATACACCATATACTATGCATAAATATAGTGAATCATAAAAGCGCATATCATAATTAAAAATACATTTCCAGCAATCATCGCTAATGAACAGTACTTCGGATACAATATAGTATCTGAAATATTTTGTGTGTCCCTGTAAATGCTATATACGTATTATTCGTATTATACATGAAATAATTTATAGTATGTAAACCTCAGCGACATATATCAATTTCATTATATATGAAATAGATTAACATAATTAAAGTATGCCGTAAACAATTCCCTCCACCCCTATATCATTATTATTTGAATTCCTTTTTTAGCCCTGTAAATGAACAATAACTATTCTTTGCATCGCATAGTCAACAGAATGCATATTTTAGTGCACTTCATAAATGCATATAAATTTTATTCTGTTTGAAAGCGTGCGTAAAATCATAAAAAATCATTTGAAACGATTTTTTTCCATGGGCTGTAATGTAACGGAAAACTTTTGGCTGTCCCTGTAAATGAACAAAGCATGCTACAAACTTCATTACAAATAGGTACCGTGCTATGGTAAACGTCAATAACATCCAAAAATTTCAGGGCAATCCGAGTATATTTTCGAGAGTTAGAGTGCGGACAGACTGCTAGACGGACAGACGGAGAGACAAACCGAAGTCATAAGCACTTTTCAACTTGTGTCCTACATTATGTATCCTGTATTATATGAACTTTAAAAAATATATACTAAAGCAGTTTAATCTATAACTTCCCATCAGGCATGAAAAACACTTTGTTTCAATGCTTAAATATCATATTTTACTTTTTAGTGCCAATAATTACGCGTATCATAAACGTAGAAAATGAATTTACAATAGAAGAAAATTTAATAACCGATTCAGAATGTCTATAATTAAATGTTTGATTAAAATCACAAACAGAAAAATGCTTACATACAATTTAAAAAAATAAATATACCAATTTGAAAAACACTAAAAATAATAATTAGGATTTATAATTGTACTATTAAACAACAGCAAACTCAATAGATAAATTAAATGCATTATTAGATTTAACAATATCTCAAAAATATTTCGATATGGTATAAGGAATTCCTATTATTTTATAATTTCGGCAAATGTTAAATCTGAAAACATTGGTTTGAAGATTTAGAATTTTGAAAGATAATTTAAAATATTATTAGCACTAAAAGAAAATTCTTTCAAATGTTTCACTACTGTAATATGTAAAGATACATTTTCCCAGTATAATGTTAATTTCTAATCTGAAACAGTTTCGTAATCTTATGATAATCGAACATCATATTTAACCCCAAAATAATAATAACTATAAGTGTTAGTAATCAAAAAATAGTAAGAAGCCGATAAAATAATTCCAAATCATTGTCGTTCCATACATTTTCAATCTCAAGTAAGAGTAAATTAATGTTTATATTAGTTCCAGTATGAATGTAGGCATGCACAGTCTCTGCGCAGTTTTTTTTTCAAGCGATGGCAGATTAAGATATTTTTCTTTGCAGTTATCGAATTTTAAAATATCGCTTCTAACAGTTAAAGATCAGTCTCTTACAAATATAACATAAAACTATTTAACTCGTATGTACAAATCAGGAATAAAATATTTAAATTAAATAAAACTTACATATACGTTCTATTAATATCCGTGTATCCAAAAATGGTCATTTCCTTATCTTAAAGTGTTGTAGACGTGGTGAAGGTGATGTTCTAAAAACAGTGAACTATTTATTTCCCGCGTCTTCTCATGTTTATTTTTTTGTGGGCAGACGATTTTCAAGCAGATGGTCTGGTACAGATTATTTGTTTTTGCATGCAAGAGATATGAAACTTGAATGCGCAGTAATTTTCTGAAAGTATGGTTAATTAAAATTTTGTATTTGAAGAAATGTCCAATGTATTTAACCTTTTCTTTTTATCCGTACCAAATAATACAAGTTAAAATGTATTGTAAAGTTCATTTTTTCTAAATAATTATAATAGTAATATTCATAATTAGAGTTTATTAGATATACCATTGTTTAAATTTTCGAAAGGTGTAAAAATAAATTTTATGGTAATAACGAGCCCCCCCCCCTTTTTTTTTTTCTTTTTTTTTGAAAGTAAAGTTTGTTTTGCACAAATTTTGTATATTTCTTTTATTTTCGGAAAATGCTAATTTTATTTAAAAAGTCTGAAAGAAGTAGAATTTATGACTTGAATACAAATTATAAAAATATTCTAAAGCAAGAAATGCATAGATGACTAAACTCTGAAGACTCTTTCTACGTGCTCATTAAAATGTCTCATGCTTTTTGTCGCTTATCTGTTCAATGTGCGATCTGCCTATTGTGAATGTTTTACGTACTTAAACTATGAATGTTAAAGGATTCTTTATTTAAATATAAAGCAATATTAAGTATAGGAAAAACTGATAACAATTAAATTGATAAAATAAGACCAACTGATGTATATAAAATGCATTGTCACATCTCATTTAGATTTTAACTATTGTAAATATTACAAAAATAATATAAATGTGACAGTTATATATAGTTGTTTAGGGTATAGATAATAAATAAATTTCTTCAAAACAAACGATTTTTGCCTTTAAAGGATATTACTTTATTATTTTTACTTATTTTTACTTAAATATTTACTTAATACTTACTTAAACTTACTATAACTTACTATAACTTACTATTACTTACTTAATACTTACTAAAAATACTTACTTAATTATTTTTACTTCCATTTTACCTTTTATTAGGTTTATATAATGCGAAATATATCCTAAATGTGACATAATTAGGAGATATCGCATCGCATTTAGCCACAATGACTTTACTTTTAAAAATATGGTAAAAATAAAATAAACCTTATTAAGGATGTTTTGCAAACACTTCCTTTATAAAACATATGTATTATCTACTTCCTTTTGGAAAATGATTAACCTTTCATCTTGACGCAGCTAAAGAAATCTTGGACAGATGATATAACATGATATTACTAATTTAAATAAAACTACGGTAAATTTGTTAAAGGGAAATTCAGGAATTTAAAAGTTAATTTCATTTTTAATGCTAATCAAAAGGGATATTACATATAGCATCTTTCAGAAAAATATTAAAATTCTTCATTTAAAAACTTTTATATAAGGTTCTTTTTGTATGAGCTTCTAAAAATTATTTTTAATAACACTTAATTATTTTTGTTTTTCTTTCCATATTATATAGATTAATTTTGAACAATGCAAAGAATCTAAAACATTACATTTTTCTTTTGATGGTTTTAAAAATGCTCATATACTTTTCTTTGTTTAATAAATGAATATATGGTTGTTAAAACATGCCAGTCATTCAGTTTTTTGTATGAAAAAGGGAAAGAAAAACGATATAACTATTTCTGAAATCTAGTCTTAAAAATTAGAGCAATAGTTAAAAATTTAAAGCAAATTTATGATAATAAATTTATAAACCTTTAGAAAAAGTTTGTGTATAATTTATTAGCAAACATTTTCCTTTTACATATTTTACTAAAAAGCAATAATAAAAGTATTATTTGGATGAAATGTAGTAAATGGAAGAATAAAAAAAAATGATAAAACTTGAAAACGGAGATTTAGCTTTTTTTTGTTTTTTCAAGCGATTGCATATATTTTAAAATAATGGTTTTAAAAACTGTTTTTATGATGAAAAATTAAATTTACTGTTTTGATAAATAATAAAAAATTAAGAAAATAGAGTTAAACGATCCGATTTAAAAAATAAATAAATTATTTGTGTTTTCCAAGTAACTGGAAATTCAAAAGGAAGATACTGAAAGGGAAAAAAAACCCAGTAGAATTTCAAATTTTAGGAATGTCATTAAAACACAGGTGGATTGTTCAAACTTTTATTGAACAATTTATGGATTTGTTTTTAACTTAATACATATGATTTTAATTTCAATTAATTTTAGCCTAATTCTAAGCATTTAGTTTTCTTTTCTGTAACCAAGGACAAGAACGTTCCATGCGAACTATTTTTCTTCTAATTCCTTTCAGATTTCTGTAGATTGGAAAAATTTTATTTCTCCAAAATAGGAAATTTCTTATGGAACAGTACAATCCAAAATGCACTAACCTGTTCTATAAATAGAGAATATATCTATAATCTTAATATTTACTGTAGTGGCCGAAATTGTGGACATTTTTTGAATTTTTCATGTTTTATTACTTTGTGTGCTTATAGACTAAATTAATTTTCACATAAATACAAATATTTATACATCAAGTACGAGGAAATTTATTGTAGAATTTAATGAAAAAAAAAACATAATTAAAATATCTGCATTACACGAATAGTCATGAATGCTGAAGTGTATTGCAATAAAAGCTTCCTAGTCAGTCACAATGACTGCTCTGAGAACCAATCAAATGTCAGTAACTAAACTGCAGTATATTTTTATTTGTAAAAGCGGTATTTTGCTGGAATGAATTTTGCAGAAGGTGAATACTAGTGTACCTAAATAGAATAATGTTTTTTTTATATTTCTATTATTTTTATGAAAATAATTTTAAACAATGTCATCAACAACAATAACTGATTGGACACCTTCAAAAAGAAGCAGAATTGTCATATTGAGAGAAAATGGCCTCTCTTATGCTGAAATTGCAATACAGGTTGGTGGATCAGTCACTTTATCTGTCGTACGAAAGTTGTGCTTACGTTATGAAGAAACTAAATCAGTGATAAATAAGGCAAGATCAGGCCGAAAAAAATGCACAAGTGCTTCTGACGATAGAAAGATAAAAAGGAAAGATAGAAGAGAAGATAGAAGCCTCAAAGATAGAAGAATTTCATCAGATGCTGTTAGATGTGAAATGAATGCAATGGGTATTTCAGTCAGTTCAAGAACAATAAGGAGAAGATTGGCAGATTTTGGACTGAAAGGTAGAATTCCGAGGAAAAAAAAAACATTTTTAAATCTTCAGCTACGCAAGAAACGACTTCAGTGGGCAAAATAATACATTAATTGGTCAGAAAATCAATGGAAGCAAATAATCTAGAGCGATGAGAGTAAAACATCGCTTGATAGTGATGGTCTTAAATATGTGAGACGTAAAGTAGGGGAAGAGCTGCATTCTGATTGCATTGAAGCAACTATAAAGAACCCAACAAATGCTATGATTTGGGCCTGTATGTCTGCAGATGGTGTAGGCCGCATTCAAGTGATTGATAGAATTCTGAATGCAAAACAATGCACCGAAACTGTCCTGGAACCAAAATTAATACCTTCCATCAGGGATATCTTCCCCAATAAAGCGATATTTCAGCAGGATCCAGCTCTATACCATACGGCAAAAATACACAAAGAATGGTTTAAAATTAAAGGCATACAGTTATTATCCTGGACAGGAAACAGCCCTGATCTGAATCCTATAGAAAATTTGTGACGACGTTTGAAAATCTTTGTCCAAAAAAGCGTCTATCTAATAAATATCTATACTTATCAAACACATAACCCTTCTTGGCAGTCTGGTAAAAAGAGTTTATGTGCGAGTCTTTTCAGCATATAAGATTTAACTCAGACGTTGAGCTCTTATTTTTCATGAACGATTATGTATATGGATCTAAAAACGAAGTTTGAGCTTTTAAGTGACATGCGATTTGATATACAGGGTGTCCATAATTAAATAACCCTTACAGACGAAACTTTTGTTCAGAAAGTTGTGAAATTTTGTAAAGGGTATGAGCATTTTTTTGTCGAAAAAAAAATTCAAAATCTCTACACCAGGGCG
Organism: Maratus speciosus; assembly: GCA_963932465.1. Classification (NCBI taxonomy): domain Eukaryota; kingdom Metazoa; phylum Arthropoda; class Arachnida; order Araneae; family Salticidae; genus Maratus; species Maratus speciosus. The sequence goes on from OZ010789.1 coordinate 468,286,059, forward strand.
TGTTTTCTTAATGAATTACACATTAAGCATACATTTACGATAGTTTACAAATTTTATTACAACAAAACATGTTCCATATGGCGCCACCATTTTCAGGTACCATCTGTAATCACAAGCATGTTCCACAGTTCACCGCAGTTTGTTCTAGGAAATGCTAACAGCATAATGTGAAATACTATGTTTAAGATCAGGTAAAGTTAAACAAAATTGGTAAACTATTTTAAATGTATGCTAAATGTGTAATTCATTAAAAAACGACCTCTGGTGGCGAAATGTTGAACCTTTTGTCTTAAACAAATTCCCATCCCTTAATTATGTCTTCCACAAAATTTCATTACTTTCTGAACAATAGTTTCGTCTATAAGCAACTTTAAAATAGGGTAGTTTAATTATGGACATCCTGTATATTTTAATTTAGAAATTTTAATTGACTCCAATTTCCTACCCTCAGTGAAGATAAAACACCTACAAATTTCTATCCTACAATCTCTCCTACACCCTCTCCTATCCCTTTTTCAAATAATGAAATACGTGTTTGACGACATTTCCGGATATATAGTGATAGTCATAAAATGCTCCGTGATATGACTGCGAATATCTTGTCTATGTGCATGAATATACATCATAGCTGAGAGTATTAAATAAAATGATGATACTTTCCTATTTTTTATGTTTTAACAATTCGTATAAAATTAACAAGCTCAATTTTGGATTCTTTTTTTATTTTCAATATTTTTTTCATTCGTTATATACATAATATTTTTTTTTTTTTTCCACTCGCAAGAATCGGCATTTATCCGAAACTGCTGCTGAATTAAATAGAAACAATATTTCTTATAATATAGGTTAAATTTTGTTATAGGTGAAAAAAATACATATAGGGTTTCTGTTGAACGAAATAAGGAAATGGTTAACCTCTTATGTGGTTAAAGCAGATCTCTGTTGCATAAAAAATCAAAAGTACAAAAATATCAGAAATATATAAGAAAAATTATAAAAAATATTGCAATTTTCCCGATTATTTGTTGAATTTAAGCAGCCACTATAGATGAGATCCAATGTCCAAAAGCTAGCTATTCATGAGATTGATTATAAAAATAAATACTTTTGATTTCTTTACAACTATACGAGGAGTGGCTATTTAATAACGAGACTAATGCTTCTACAGAAGAACTTCGCATGCGATAAATTTGTACGACCAATAGTTGTATAGATAAAAGCCTCCTGTATCGATTACCGCTTCTAATTAGCTGTATTCTAATTAGTCTGACCCTGACCTTCATTTGTCCTGTACCCTGTTTTAGTGTTTTTCCGAAAAATGTTGAGTGTTTTAAAAGAGCCACGAATTACTTTGAAGAAAACTTGGAAAATCCGCTACCGAAACTCACCATTTGTTAAGAGAAGTATACTGCAATGAATGTGTATCACTTGTGTGGGTTTTTGAGTGGTTTAAGCGTTTCTCCGACGGCCAAAAATACATTGAAGATGATGTTCGTCCGAGTCGCACGCCCACGTCAACAACAGAGACAATTTTCGATATTCATGGGATTGTGTACTTTCTCTGGGTTCCTGAAGATCAAACTATTAATCAACATTATTACCTTGAGGTCTTTGCTCAACTCCGTAAAAAATACGAAAAAAATAACAGAATTGTGGAAGAACAAGTCATGGGTGCTTCATCAGGACAACACACCCGCTGACACTGCATTATCTAGCCAAGTATAATACTTCAATGTTGGACCATTCGCCTCATTCGCCTGACCTGGAACCATATGCCTTTTATCTGTCTCATAAGGTCAAATCGCATTAAAAGGAACCAGATTTCAGACCAATGAAGCTACAAAAGAAAAAGCGTCATGCGTCATGAAAGACCTCACAGAAGAAGACTTCCAGTACTATTTCAAGCAATGGAAAATTCGCATGAAGAATTGTAGGGATAAAGGAGAGGTGTATATTGAAAGGAATAATAACTAAATATGCATACATTTAAAGTAAAATATTTAACAGCATTAGTCTCGTTATTTAATATCCACACCTCGCATAGCTTAAATATAGCTGTAAAGAGATTTCCAAACCCACTGAAAAATACATGAGAAAGTATGAAACATAATTTTTAAGCCATGTACAGTGACACTTGTTGTTTCGAGAAATTCTTTTTAATCAAAAATTATTTTCCCCATAATATAAAAGTACAAATATAATTACGAAGTTAAAATAACGTCATTAAAATGTGTCAACAAATACTACTTAACCGGAATAAAACATTTAACTCCAAAATGCAAACTTGGCATTTTAATAAATAACGTTTTCTTCTGTTTGGCTAATTTAATAATAAATAACATTCTATACAAACGTTGCTGAACAAGATTAAAGTTCTGCGTGAGACACCTTATTAAACTTTGTTTTTTATTTTTAATTTTCTCATTTAAAACGCAGTATGTTCTTGAAACAGAGAATTCCTGTCCCTGGATGATTTTGTGAGTAAAGTTTAATATTTTGAACCCGTAGATATGATAACTCTGCATCCTCTTTTAATAGATATTTCTGACAATAGAAGATATGTTCTTTGTCAGGTTATCATTAAGTTGTAGAATGGTTGTCATGGGAACAGATGTAAGTGCTTTAGAAAGAGAAATTATGCTAGGATGCAATATTTCGAAATTATAGATTACGACGGTTTTAGAGTATTGGGTATAAACATTGTTGCTTTTATATTCGAATTTGAAGAATTAAATGGGGAAAATATATTAAACGAGTGAATAATTTTTGCCTGTGAAATAGTTTTTAATTATAAATTAATAATGTAAATAGGAAATGTTATCTGTTCTACTCTTTACAAAATCTTTTATAAAATGCCACAGACTTTAGTATTTACGGTTTTGTGAATCTTGAACATTTTGATTTTGCTACTCTTGAGCACCGTGCAACGATGCTGTAGTAGCTAACATTGGTCCAATATTATTTTCTTGGCTGTATACTGTCAAATAGTGACAATATTGGCATGTTATACTGTACCATCATTGAATTGTTCACATTTTGCCAATATTGGTGCAATATTGGCAAAAAATATTACTGCATTTCATTGCGAATATTTGCAATGCAAAGTCAATATTTCTGCAATATTCGAGTTTTATCCTAAGTAAGACGCAATATATTTAACATAATTAAACAATATTAATATTTCTTTGGGTGCATTGCAAAAGAATGCGACATTGAAATACTAATGGGCATTAATATAAGCAACATTGGTTTGTTTATGTGGTACTCTAACAGATATTGAATTTTACAGAGTGATAATACTACCTACCTACATTGACAATCAGTTTTTACGTGTAATTCTCTGAAAATTGTATATTTTCATGCCATTACGACATTTCGTTCAGCATTATATTATGTACCTTGGCATGATTGAAAAAATGGTCTTCCATGCCATCAATCAACGGTTTTTATCATCCAAAACTTTATACCTGCAACTAAAATTACGAAACGAATAACATGTTTCTTCAAAGTGAAGTTTGCAATCAGAGTTGGCCCTCGCATACTAACTAACTTGTAAAGATTACTAGGATTTTACCAATGTTTTCTAGCATTTCGATGTGGACGGCTACCCTTATTGGTAATGACCATCTATAAAGTACAATCTTATCTTAAATTGTTCAATAGAATGGTTATTTGGTTAAGTATAATTCTTTTATTTTGCGATTTCTTTTTTGGGAGGAATTTGGGATTCCAATTCACAAAATGCATTCAAATGATTTCCCTTACAATCACCAAAGATTGCATGGTCTCACCAAAGCATGCAGTTTTAAAAATACAATGAGTATAATGATGGTAATTAATATATTTGTAATAACATTTTAAATATTTTATTAAAAATTACTAATTATGGAAACTTGAATCAAAATGCATTTTTTATTTTTCATATTCAACTAACATAACAGCTGAGTCCATGCAGACTATAAATATAAACATTTTGTGTTAAATCGAGTTATGAGTATACAGCTTTGTGAACTGAAAATTAATACCGGCATTATGTTATATAACTATAGATAATGATTTATCGTGCAAAAAACGCACATTTTATTCGTATCCATTACACAGACGGCAAAGCTAGTCGATCTGTCGTCACTATGACATCAAAATGTTTACAAATGTTCGCGTTAACAATGGTGAACAGGAGGTGTCTTCTTTGATACGCCCCATTTTGACACTCAGGTGCTCGCGACCGATTTTTTAATTATTTGAAATTGAGAAAGTGGATTTTCTTCCATGTCAACTGAAAACGATAAGAATTACATTTTGGTGATGGAACATTAACATTTTGGTCATATTTTGGTCATGGTGCTATTAGGCCTTCGTTCGAATTCGTCATAAAAATAAGAAATTTTTGTCAGTCCAAGAAATTGTACTTTTGGATGAGGTACAAATGGACTTTTAGATATAAACGCTTTTCGTCGGTTACTCATGTGTATATCCTATTATTGATTCGTAAATTTTGCATTTGCTGAACTTCAGTTTTATTTTAATTCAAAAATTAAAAGAATATTTAAAAAATTAAAAAAAAATCACATACAAAAATAAAATAAAACAAATAAAGCGAAATAAAATTAATTAACAACAATAAATACATTACGTATCATACATTCAAGAAGGCTTTTTCAACAAATGAAAGCGAAAGCGATTCATCTTCCAAAATTTTGGTACAATTGAAAATTAATAATACATTAAATTAAATTTTAAGGATATGCGAATAAAAGTGGCTCATATAAGTAAATTTCTGCCGTAATGAATTCCGTAATAGTTCACTTTGCAAAGAAGTTAATTCTTAAACAAACGATTCGTTTAACTCCCTTCTTTAATTTAATGTTTTTACTGGACACCGATATGTTATTCCTTTCAGGCAACAATTAAAGTGTCGTCTCTAAAAAATAACTTTCTGTTAGATAAGCCAGCAGCAAAACGAAGCAAGTGTATCATTGTACAGTTGATTACAGTTAATACTTACTGCAATTTTTTTAACTTCTAAGCATTGTACATTTTCAATTTTTACGCTTTCGTATAGGGAAAAATGTACTTTTAACTGCAATTTGTTTCAAAACTGCATCTCAATCTATTTTTGAGATATTATTTTTAATTTTTTTTTCTTTTGTAGTTTTTAATGCATTTCTGTAATGATGGCAACTGAAATACTCTTTCTGTAGAAATTAAATGGAAAATAATTGGAAAATAGTAGATTATTATATCTTTTGTCTATTTTCTCATAATAACTGAAAAAAAAAATTGTAATTAAAATACGTGCTACTTAAAATAAATAAATAAATGAATGATTTCTGACAAAACATGGAGCTATTAAAAACTATATTTAATGTTAAGTATCCATATTAATGTTACAAACAAATGAAGGCATATGAATCATTAGATAACCGATTTTTTTTGTCGAGTTTACGACATTGCTTTTTGTAGGGTTGGTGTATTATTCCGCGAGAGCGACGTGCTATGCATACTTTTCTACAGATGTTTAAGACTGGATCGTAAATGTGGAATTTTTCAGCGGATGCAAATGACGTCAGTTTATATAAAATAAAAGCGTGTAATTTTTAAGTCTTATAACTGAAATATGTTTTATACTATCTATACACATATATATATATATATATATATATATATATATATATATATATAGCCATTAATTAAACATAACCTACCACCGTCAATTATTATGAATTAAAGCTGTAAGTATTAAAAAAAAAAAAATATTATAAGAATTATTATGGAAGAAAAAGAAAAAAGTGGACACCGACATAAATTGAAAAGCTTATACATTGAATTACGTTATCAAGGGCACAGAATTCAATGATATGAGCAAAATGGTTGTTTTCTGTGGGAAAAATAAGCTAAAGCTAAAAATTATTTTCCCCTGTGCCCAAACAACCATTAAAATCAAGTGAAATGATTAAAAATGAAAGCAGAATAGAAACAAATAATATGAAATGGAAGAATCAATGAAACGTATTTAAATATTTATAGGATATAAAATATAAATAATAAACACCATACCGATTAATATTTCAGTATTTTACAAATATCCACGCGCACATGGCTACCAGAATATCATAAAGATTAAGGTGAATAAAACAGTTAAAAAATCACAGTAAATGATACCAAAGGATGCAGTTAATACATTTTGAAATAAAATTTGAAATACCTTGTTAAACACATTTAATATAATAAAAAATAAATAGATAGTAATTACATTATTTAAAATGCACTATTAAATTAATTAATAACTGTTTAACAATATCGTCAAAATTTAGCTAAAAATACCCCCTGGTGTATTAAATTATAACTGAAATGGAGCTAGAAAAATTAAAATTGAGAGCTATCTTAAAGAGACAAAATTTGGTGCTGCCATCTAGTATTACTTTTATTAATTAACTGTCGCAAGATAAATATTTGTAAGCATTTGAATGTAAATAACTGTTTAAACAGCAAAACCAAACATATCCTTAAATATAGAGAATTATAAACCAAATATAAACCACACAATGTATTTAAAAAAACTATTGTTAATAAAATTTAAAAGCATACAATATATTCTATTAGCTAACTTATTTAAACTAAACTAAGAATTTAAATAATTGTAGAACTTTGATATTATATAGCATATAGCTATATGCTATAAAACAAAATAAATTCAGTAATAATTAATATAAATAATTATTAAAAATAATATAAAAATTATTTTTTAATCAATTATATATAAGATATTTATAAAATGAACAGGAAATAAAAAACATGTGGAAGTATAGATGATACTTAAATTCCCATTACTTAAAAAGCACGAATATAGAGTGTGGATTATTTTCAGACATCCATAAAAATCCAAAAAGTGTGAATGTGGGACATTCAAAAACATTAAACCGATAATAAATATTAAAAAGAATAGAGGAATAATAATAAAAATAACTACCCAATTTTAATGCATACAGTATAACTATATTTATATTAAACATACTTATATGTACATTAATCACTATAAGAATGGCAAACTATTAGTAATTAATATGATATTGTCCTGAGTAAATTAAAATTTAATAACAAATAATTGTAAATTAGATTAATCAATAATTAAACTAATTATAACATTAATGAAATTCTCCAATTACATATAAAATATCAAATCAACATCCATATAAAATACGTATCAAAAATATAGTAATAATACAAAAGCCCCCATTTTTTTTATAATTAACCATTGCGTATTATCCAGACACCACCACCCTCCTCCGTACTCTAACATCTACCCACCCAACCAACCTATAATAATTTTTTTTATATTATTTTACAATTTTTAATTTTTTATAGATATTTTTTTATTTTATAATTTTTTTGTAATTTTGTTTACGCATGTGTTAATTTGTTTTAAAAGATCATGTAAGAAAAGTACTAATTGCATATTAATGAATATATGAATTTTTTTGGAAAACCATGATTTAATGCATCATAAATTAGTTTTTTAATATTATTGTTAATTAGAGGAGAAGAACATAAACATTTTATTCTATATAAATGATTAAGTATTATATTCCGAAATACAGAATGATGTAGACAAGATTTAAAATTTGTAAATGTATTAACTGTGAATTTAAATTCTTTACGTTTGTCATATAAATCTGTGATTGTTTTGTTGTCTTTTATTGTAATTTTAAGATCTAAGAAGTTAATTGTATTGTTAGATAAAAGGTTTTCCGTTAATTCCAAATTAGTGGGATAATCAACTGGAAATCGAGTAATTGCAGATTGATCAGTATCAATTAAAATGATGTCATCAATATAACGATATAAATGTAGATTATTATTAGTAAAATTACGTTCATAATGATATAAGTATAAGTCTGAGAGTAAACTGGAAGTACAACCGCCTTGTGGTATACCGACATGCTGTAAATATAAAGTATTATCTTGCAATATATAATTATTATAGATAATGAAGTTAGTTAAAGATTTAAAATTATATATATATATATATATATATATATATATTCATTGGAGACAACACTAAATTCTGAAACAGCAGAATTCTTGTTTTCTAGTTTTTTTTAATTATTATTATTATTATTATTATTATTATTATTATTATTTATTTATGAAAGGTGAATTTTGTAACACAGTAGCAAACAATAATTATATAATAAAAAAGCTAAAACGCTTAAGTATTCGAATACTCAAATTCGTAATTAATTACGGCTTTAAAATTAGAACAGCAGCAATGAGTTCAAGAAAAAAATATCGTAAAATTCTGTTTAATGATAGAGAGCAGTACTAGAAAAAAAAATTTTGTAAAACGAGAGTACATAGTTTGTATTAAAGAGAAATAATCTTCAAAATTTGTTTGAACGGAATATGTTCTTAAAATTCAAGGATGGGAAAAAAAGACGTGTAAATGCATTTCAGTAGACATAATTATTTCAAGACATAAGTATTTAATTTTTCTTCTTAACTATCATAGAAAACGATTTAAAATAATTGAGCAAGGCGTTATCATTAAATATGCTATGAGAAGTATTTTTATTTATTTTGTTAAAGTATACACGAAAAGAAGTATTTTTTCATCCCAATTTACAGACTTGTTAATTTAAGAAAATTATTATAATCAGGCAACCTCAAAATAAAATATCAGATGCTTTGTTTCTAGCGAAAATTTTATAATTTATTATTTAAAAATTTTATGCTACTATTACAATAAATATTTAATGAAATATAATTATATTGTGCGAATAAAATTATTTTATGTGACATATGCACATTTATGTAGCAATTTACTGTCCATGGAGGAAATTTATCGTAAATGTTGATCTCACCCATTTATTTGTAGTAAAAATGCTATTCAGCAGTCGAATAATTATGAGGCCTGCATTTTTGTTGAATGATCGATTTAAATAGATAATTTTAATAAGGTCTCAGTGGTCATCCAACTAAAGTGCTGCAGTTAGGTTCATATAAGGGAAGGTTTTGAGGTCGGGGGGCGCAGAATGAGGAGAACGTTTGTGTATCAAATGAGTATTGTTAGTATATAAATATATGACAGCCATAAAGCGCAATACCCAGAAGGGTCTAGAGAAAAAAAGTTTCAAAGTTTACGCTACAGTTTATAATTGGATAAATTTCCTGCTTTGGTAAGTGGTCAACTGCACGGTTGGCAGCATTCTGGATTTTAGGGGATTTTATGAGTTAGAATCCCAGTGAGACTCATTTTTCGGTTGGTTGTTGTGTTTATGACGGCGATTTATCAACATGAGGGATATAGGACATAAGGGTGGGGATTGCCCTCCGTGGGGGTCTTTCTAAGGGAACCTAACCCGTATTAACGCGAGGAAATCCAATGTTCGAATAAAACCACGGAAAACTCTGAACGATTAGGCCGACAGGGGCGATTGGATTCGAACCCAGCACCTACCGTCTACCAACTTCGAGAGCAGAACCTCTCGGCCACTGGCGGGGCCTCATTTTTCGGAACGAAAAGTTTTATCAAATATTACCGAACCGTAATTGAAAAAATATTTATGACAATTGAAATTTGCAAAAAAATATGAATTAAATGTTTGCTTTGTAGCATATAAGTACATTTTTAACTATCAAATTTTGCATCTTTAAATATTTAATGAAAAGTGAAAGAAAAAAAGTAGGCAATTTTTATTTCTATAGACAAGTATTTTTTGTTATTATTTAAAATTATTTATAGTAATTTTAATGAATAATGTACTATTTTTGATAGAGAAATAAATAAAAATACATGAATAAATATATTATTTAAATTTTGTTTCATTATGCAAATATTTCGAATATTTCATGATTTTGTAAAAATAATGTTTTAAATTTTTAAAATGGATTTTTTCCCTATTCTTGATATTTGTAGTTACTTCTTACTTAATAACTGTTTTTAGCAATTCAATATCTTTTTAGAACTTATTTTTAGGTACATATACAGTTATTCTAATTATAAGCATAAGAATTCAAGTTTTACAAAATTCAAAAGTTAAAAATCTAGTTGTTAAAAAGATATATTTTAAAACATTATTATTATAATTGAAAAATTACAATTCAAAAAATAATTAAAGCAGTTTGTTATACTTTTATATAACGTATTTTAATTTATTTCACAGTGAAAAATAGTAGCTTATTTATGTACATAATAGTAAATAAATTTTAAAACCATAAGCATATTAAAAATGAAAAATAATTGAATTGCTAAAAAAAATATTACGTAGACACTTATTCGAATTTAAGATAAAGTATCCAAGATTTTAAAAATTCATATTAAAATATACAATCACATTTTTATAAACCATGAGATATTTGAAATATTTGGATAAAGAAACAAAATAAAAATAATATATTTGTTCCCGTGTTTTAATTTTTTTTCAAAGTTAAAAGTAGCAGACTATCCATTTTAATATCCGTAAATAATTTTAAATACCCGCAAAAAAATTTTGGTCTTTAGACATATAAATTGGCCTGCTTTTTTTCATTTACTTTTCTTTAAATATTTAAACATGCAAAATTCCATAGTTAAAAATGTACTTATATGCTACAAAACATATGTTTAATTTATATTTTTCGTAAATTTCAATTAGTATACATATTTTTTTCAATTACGGCCCGAAAATAATTGATAAAAATTTTCGTTCCGAAAAATAATCTGACCGGGGTTCGAACTCACAAAGAAAAATCTCAAATCCAGCATGATGACAACCACGCTACTAAGCCGTATGCCAAAGAAGGCAATTAATCTGATTATAAACCGTAGAGTAAACTTTGTGACTTATTTTCTCAAGACACAATGGCGCTTTATGACTCTCATATATTTATATACTAACTATACTCTATCGACACACAAATGTTCGCATTATCGCATTCACTGCATTTTGTGCCCGGAACCTCCTTTTGAAACTTACCGGCCTTGGAACCTCCCCTTCTTAGTATATGGCGTAATTATAGTGGTGGGAGTTCATGAGGAGTCTTATAGGCATTAAATATAGAGCTTATATTCAACAACGGGCAAAGGGTTGGCAGACAAGATCTCATAAATTTCGCTCTCACTCCGTGATAGCAATAAAGCAATCTTAATTAAATATAAAGTCAAAAGTTAACTCACGTAACTTCATTTCTCCGGAGCTTTCTTAAGCGGCGACGGCGGGTTCATTTCAAATCCACATCTAGATTTCATCTCACTCTAAATTTGTTCTTGTTCCCAGGCTAAGCTCCAGCTATACAGGCCGTTTCACCACACCAAAACAACTTACGCCAACTCACACTCTCTCTAACGTCTAACTAACCAACTATCTACTAACTAACTGCTTAACATATTTTCGCTCCCCTATTTCTACTCTGGCAGACCGAGCAAATAAATTTGCATACGGTTACCGCTAAATCGCGTGACAGTGAACTCCTACTTAAAAATGCACCGCTGACAATTAGAGTGCTTATACATTAGAGTTACGTCTTACACCATGCTCACCTTCAAACCACTAGATAGCCCTCTGTAACAAAGTTACTGGTTCCTTACAAGTAAATATTGAGAATCTAATGAAATAGATATGATAGTCATATGTTTAGAGCAGTGTAGGCTGGTATTTTCATTCGTATAGAATTTCCTGTTGTTCAAAGATAGCCTATAAGGTATGTTCAATGTTTTTATTTATGGTAAAGATATCTTACAGTTCTAAGAAAGGTTCCCAGAATTTAAAACTACGTAAGACTTCTAAACATCTAAATTTGACAGGAAAATTCCAGGACATTATTAAGTTAAATTAAATTAAATTCCAATTAATTGCAAGATAACTCAAATTATTCTAGAGGACGATGATGATATGCACAGAAAGCAAAAAAACCACCGAAAAAAATCTTTCTTTTGGGAGTGTGCATTTTATTTTATTAGTGGGTGGGTAAGAACGAAAAGGAAGGGGAAACCGCTAGGTGGAACCGGACGCCAGCCAATTAGTGAACTTGACGTCACTATTTAATCACGTATAACAAAATGGTGCTATAAGATATTGGAAACGGCGTGAAAAACCATAAAGCGTTTCCTCAGTAAAATGAAACTTGGCTTATGAATGAAAAGAGATATTAAAAAATGGAATGGATTTTCACCCTAAAAAACTAAAATGGCAGGAGTGAATAATTGAATTTTGAGGTGGAGAAAGAAAAAAAGTATTCCAATGTGGTTATAAATAAATAAATGAAAAAAATATATGGATGTTACTATAATTTGGTAACATGCGGTTAGAAAATAACTGATAAAAATTTTCGTTTCGAAAAATAAGTGTGATTCGGATTCGAACTCTCAAAGAAAAATCTTAATTCCAGCCTCCTGAGAACCACGCTACTAAGCCGCTTGCGAAAGAAGGAAATTCATCCGATTATAAACTGCAGCGTGAACTTTGTGAGATAAAGCAAAGGTCGACTCTCTATCATGAGGCTTTTAAAATAAAGCTTTCGTATCATTCCATATTTAGGAAAGGTAAAGCACTATTCGATAAAATATTTAGTGATATATAAAGTGAATTTTTAGTGAAATATTTAGTAAAATATTTAGTAATATTTCGGAGATCGCTATATTAATAGCACTTATGCAGTTGTCGTTTGTACCTGTTGGCTTTTGGTCGAAATATACTAATATTTTCCCGAGAAAAAAGAACATCTCTTCATAACTGAAGAAAATTTATTGGTTCCTTCTAATAGAATACAGTTGTAAAGCATCCACCACAAATCACAACTTGTTGCGATATTCCACAGCATCTATATTAGTAGTTACTTCAGCTTAAACTACATTTTAGGGTAAGATGATATAAAAGTATTCTATTACTCCAATGTCTCGCATCCAGACAGCAGATGTAGTTTTATACGGCAACAAATGCCACGAAACCTGGGCTCCTACACTCATGTTTTGATGTTTTATACTCCAAAGCGGAAGGGTTTTACGGCACTGCAGATATGGCAAAGAACCAATAAAAGCTTAAAGAAGCACCGTACTATCTGTTTCAGGCATAAGAAAATTGAAATGATGCGGTTTCGTTGGAAAAAGTGTGTCAGATGACTTTTAGAATAAAATAAAACAATCGTGCAAAACAGATAATATCAATAGAATTCATAGCGGCATTTTAAGATTGAGAAATGAAAAACCTTGAAAGCAAATAATAACTACGGAAAACGTTTTTAGACTAGATTTTGAAAGGAAATAAAATATTAAAAATACGCATTTTAAATAGCAAGGAATTTAAGTAAACGGAATAAATGGAATATTATTTAAGATAAGGAATAATTTAATAAACTAGGATTGTAGAATCATTTTAGAAAGGACATTTTTATGGAATAAATTTAATGAAGCGCGGAAATTTAATTTTTGTAATATATATAAACTTAAAATATATTATACTATGCCTCCTCCGAGAAAGAGACACATAGGACTTGGAGACCCTAAGACCTCCATGATCAAAAAATGAATTCTCCCAGATTACAGTATTGGCAGATATCCAGGTATTAGTGGATGTTTAATAAACTTCTCCCTGTTGGACATTCTATAGAATATCCTCTCAAAACTTTCAGTAAAATACTATAAGACTCTGACTCTTAAATGACTAAGAGACCTTTCATTAATAAAAATAGAACAAATACTTAAAATAATAACATGAATAAACAATAGTAAATAATAATAAAGAAATAACAGATGATAATAAATAATACAGCAATAACAAATAACACATTATTTTCCCATGCAAAGGATAAATCCATTTTTTTTTCATACATGGGGATCCCATTCGGTACGTTTCTTGAACACCACTTTTATTTAAAGAAAAATCCTCTTTATAAATTTCGTAAAAACATACCGGGAAGAGCGTTTTTTCTTTTGCAATTGTTGCAGAAACCTACCACGAATTTCTTTCTAAAAAATTACTGGTTTTCAAAAAACGGACCAGAGGAAGCTGTGCATATGTCTTTGAAATAAGTATAATTGTTTATTTTCCGTGTCATAAGAATACTATCTAAGCATATCATCATCCATAATAAGTAAAAATGCCCACAATAGTAGTTAATCCTGTCAGCTAATAGATATAATATTTACAGTAGTTATAGTACTAGTGAGTAGTGATATAGTACTTGTGATATTACTAGTTAGTAGTATATAGTACTAGTGTGCTACTAGTGATCAGTGTTGCCAGACGAATACTAAAATTTTATTTTGGATACCACTATTTTGATAGAGAAATAATCGCCTTATTTATTTACAAAAATTTTGTGATTAAAGCAAGCGAATAATACCGTATGAAATAGTGGTATTCAAAAATTTTTTTTGTATTCGTCTGGCAACACTGCTAGTGATGTACCTTTTTTGTTAATCTGTATAATATTTTCACTTTATTACTCCATCAATTACTCTTAATTTATAAATACTCTTACTTATCAACATTTTGTCAATATTTCTCTAATTTAACTTTCAATCATAACTATCGTATTTAAAAAATACTTTCAATTCATAACATATTTGAATTGTCTTATATATATATATCTTCAATGTTATAAGAAGAATAACATTAAACTAGTTTTTTTCTCTGAATAATTTTGGGTGGAAAGAAATTCATACATAGTACAAAAAAACCTGTAATTAAATTTTGACTTATACAGGGTGATTCAGCTCGTCGGTGACAAACTTTAAGGATCGATAGAGCACACCTAGACGAACATTTTTGAATAGGGAATGTAGGGTCCCTGACGCGATGGTAAGGCGCTAGGCGCTTTCGAAAATTTGGGTGCCGAAATTCGAAACGTCATAAAAACTAGGGAAATGGTTAGATTTTCTTGCTTGTTGCGTCGAAATGATTCTGTTTGTTTAGACTTTCTTCAGTACCAATTTGATAAGCGTATCTCTTAAAACATGGATAGGGGGCGCTGCAGACTTTGGAGAGCTAGACAACAACTTTAAGCCCGTTATTTTGATAATTTAACACATGCTCGCCAAAGTTTATACTCTAACTTAAAGTTTGAACCCCAAAGTAGAGCCCTGCAAAAAGCGTAAGAGCCGGAATAAAATGTCAAAGTACAGGGTGGTCGAAACTCGAAGGCTCCTAGGAGATAAACAAACAGATTTCTTGACTTATGGCATGCATTTTCATGATTCTGTTTGCTGGGGCTCTCTGAAACTCAGTTGAACGGTACAAAAAGAAACATCGATAGGGGGCGCTTTGGGCAAAAAACATAATTCGTTGACATTTCGGACGCTAACTGGAAACGGGGCGCTACGATCAGTTAGAAACAAAACAAGAGAGTAATTTACTTATCATAAGAAGCTATTAAAACTGCAGTTTATTTGTTTTTTTTTAACAAACATAGCTGGTTTCAATCATGCACAATGCGCGCAATAAAATTTACATAAGGTGCTTTTTGCTGATTTATGCAAAAGATATCGTACCATATCGATATGCAAAAGATACGTAATGCGTAGACGACAACGCGAGATGACGTAGTTGTATGCGCAGACACGTCTTTTGAACGTGCGGTACCTACTTAAGCTTCGGGTTACTTGTCTGCAGATCGGTAGTAGGATGGAACGGTACACAAACTCTGAATTGGCTGACATGCATTTGGCGTATGGCGCTGCTGGTTGTAATGGACGAGCCGCTCAGCGGTTGTACGCCGAGCGTTACCCCAACAGGCAAATCCCCTGCCATGCCTTCTTCGCTCGAGTACACCAGAGGTTGTCCACAACGGGATCTTTCGACGGAGGCAGGCCTGAACGGGAGCGATCAGTGAGCACCCCCGACAACGAAGAGGCTGTGCTTAACCTGGTTGAGGACAACCCAGGTCTTAGCACGAGAGATATCGCCAGACATGTTGGCATTTCGCAAGCAACTGCGTGGCGCGTCTTACGTTCCCGGAATCTGCACCCCTACCACATCCAGCGGGTGCAGTTGCTCAGAGAGCAGGATTTTGGCCCTCGAGTGGAATTCTCAAGATGGTACTTGGCGATGAGATCCAGGGATCCCCGTTTTGTAAACAGCATTTTGTTTACGGACGAGTCCACCTTCAGCCGGGAGGGAATGTGGAACGCCCACAACAGTCATGTGTGGTGTGATGAAAATCCACATGAAACCAGAAGCCGAGCAGCCCAGGAGCGTTTCTCAGTAAATGTATGGGCCGGCATTCTGGGGGATTGCCTCATTGGCCCTTATTTGTTACCTGAACGGCTGACAGGTGGAAATTACCTGATTTTCCTGGATCAAGTGCTGCCGCAGCTTCTGGATGAGGCGCACGTACCCGAAGGTTCGCGTCGCCAGATGTGGTTCCAGCACGATGGAGCTCCGGCCCATTACACGAACGACGTGCGTCTCCATCTAAACGCAAGGTATGGCCAGCGGTGGATCGGGCGTGGGGGTCCAGTTCACTGGCCTGCCCGATCACCAGACCTCACCTGCTTGGATTTCTTCCTTTGGGGTTACCTGAAGGCCGAGGTATACCATACACCTGTCAGCAGTGCTGAAGAACTTGTGGCGCGCATTGTGGCAGCTGCAGGGCAGATCAGAGATACTCCTGGCATTGTTGGAAACACACACTCCTCAATGCGACGGAGGTGCGAAGCCTGCATCATGGCCCAAGGTCGAAATTTCGAGCATCTTCTGTAGTGTTATTTTTTGTAAATAAATTTCCAGTATCATTGATGTTTTTGGTCTAAATTTATTCAGAAGTGTTGAGCAGAGGTAGAAAATGTGTTTTCATTATTACTAACTGATCGTAGCGCCCCGTTTCCAGTTAGCGTCCGAAATGTCAACGAATTATGTTTTTTGCCCAAAGCGCCCCCTATCGATGTTTCTTTTTGTACCGTTCAACTGAGTTTCAGAGAGCCCCAGCAAACAGAATCATGAAAATGCATGCCATAAGTCAAGAAATCAGTTTGTTTATCTCCTAGGAGCCTTCGAGTTTCGACCACCCTGTACTTTGACATTTTATTCCGGCTCTTACGCTTTTTGCAGGGCTCTACTTTTGGGTTCAAACTTTAAGTTAGAGTATAAACTTTGGCGAGCATGTGTTAAATTATCAAAATAACGGGCTTAAAGTTGTTGTCTAGCTCTCCAAAGTCTGCAGCGCCCCCTATCCATGTTTTAAGAGATACGCTTATCAAATTGGTACTGAAGAAAGTCTAAACAAACGGAATCATTTCGACGCAACAAGCAAGAAAATCTAACCATTTCCCTAGTTTTTATGACGTTTCGAATTTCGGCACCCAAATTTTCGAAAGCGCCTAGCGCCTTACCATCGCGTCAGGGACCCTACATTCCCTATTCAAAAATGTTCGTCTAGGTGTGCTCTATCGATCCTTAAAGTTTGTCACCGACGAGCTGAATCACCCTGTATAAGAAATTGTTATACTCTAAAAGAAAAAGAAAACTTCTACTAACTCCATTCAAATTATTGTAGCAAAATCTTTTAACATAACTTCAATAAATAATCTATCTTACTCATAAAAATAAAATGTTCTAATTAATTAGTAAGTAACAACATAATTTTTGAAATTTAAGATAAGTACACTTAATTGAATGTGCTGAGGAAATTCTGTTTCAACATAGACAGAAAAAATTACTAGAGCTAACCTAATTACGACTACATGAAAATGTCAGTTTCCAAAATAAAAATTTCTAATAAGTAAATATACCTGTTGTGCACCAAAGATACACTCGGTAACGGTAAAAAGAATATTAATAATTTACTTTTACTAAAATAATGATTTTCTTTTAACATAGCTTCTTAAAGATTCTTACTGACTTAATTTACTTTTTACTTAGTTTGCTTCTACTCACAGGATAGGTTTAAATTTATTTGGACAGTAATAATGGAGTAATTTGGAAATATGGACTATTACAGTAATAGTTCCTGTATAATAATTTGGTCTATCAATTTCGTAATTTACATCAGATAGCTTAGTAATTATTTTATAAAGACCATCAAAAGTAGAGGCTAAACTCCTAGAATTCGGATACAATAGATAAAAGCTCTTTTCTGAGACCTAAACCCCAGCACTCAAGCCGGAACAGATATCATATATTCCCGCGGCTACCATCTTGGATTTTTTCTTGGCGTGAAAACCTCTTTTCCGCCAAGTAGTAAATGTCGCCAACCACCGATTTATGCGCATGTCAGGCTTAACGAAAATAAAATGTAAATTATAAACAAAACTCGTTAAAGCGGCAATTAGTAAATAAACGTATGAACGCTACGCGTTCATAAACCGAAAAAAGCATCACTGGATTCACCAAACTACTTCTGCAGCAATCACAAAAATGCACAAAACTCGTTAAAGCAGCAGTTAGTAAATGCACGTATGTTGCTGTGCACTAATCTAAAAAATGCATGAAATGCATGAGAAATCTACAATGAAAGGCTAATATAAAACATTACAACAAAATATACATAAAATTATTAACATACCTTAATAGACATCTCGTTCCTTGAAACCCAACTGTAAAACAATGGCCACTTGCCATAATTTCTCAAATTTCAAGTCGTCGTAAAACTGTCATTTAACTTTACAGGAGGAAAAAAAAAGAACAAATACTCACAATTTCAAACTAAATCACACAAGAACTTTAACTTGCAATATTGAACATATACTGCCAATATCAAACTTCGCATTACCCTAATTTTAATTTTATAATCAAAAACCAATACAAAATGTCTTCGTTCTTCAAAACTTTCCTTATTACAAATTATAAAGCATGCGGAGTTGAGTTGTCGAAACACTGCTCAGCTAATTCTTCAATCTCAAATGTCAGAATACATCAATAATGACGTCAATAAAACGATGTTTTCATTAACAAGAAAAGGCAATATTGCAGAAAAAATACTCATAAATAACACTATTTAAGAAATAAATTGGCAAAAAATATCAAATATACATCAAAGTCCCTGATATTTCTTAATAACATCTCCCACAGCAGATAAACAAACTACGGAAGCCATAGTCAATCAAATAAATCCGACGCAAAAGGCAATCTTCCCAAAAAACGGGGTTACTAGAACCAACACTCGACGTGGTTGCCATATCGATAAAGATCGCCAACATCGCCAACAAAAAATCGCCAAGAAATCCAAAATAGTGGCCGCGGAAATATACAGCCCTCGAGCCTTTGATTACATACACGATTGAGTGTTCCATTCACAGCTGTAAACATCTGTATAAGTTGACATCTATATAGCTTTTTATATGGCTTGACATATGTCGCCGTTACGCCATCTATCTGTGCATCCTGATATTAACGCTGCTATTTATACTTATCGTGCAGTGTTGCCAGTGGGCTACTTTTTTAAAATTCAGATTTCATGATTGGCACTTCTATTTTGAAATGTCCAAATTCCCCTTGTTTTCGCCTTAATTAATATGTCATTAAATAAAGTGAATTTTACGATTTCAAAAAAGTGGTGCCAACTAAGAAATATGAATTTTAAAAAAGTAGCCCACTGGCAACACTGACTTCGTGCGCTTCGTTTTAAATGTCCGATGATAATCTTTATGCGTTAGAAGCAAAAAGGGAATTTCTCGAATGCTGTCAGTTTCGAAACGAACATTGTCATTTTTGTAGAGCAGCTTTGTTTTTACGAAGACTTTTTAGTTCATTTATCAATGTACAGTTCGGAAAAAAAATCAGCAGTTTAAGCGGGAGTATATCTGTAGTAATAATTTGAATAGATGTAATTTACATTATTCTATCAGCTACTTTGGTAGCTTTTTGTGGAATATGAGGTTAAACTATTGTTAATATGGATAGTACGTTACTTGAAATTGTTGTGCAAAAGTTCTAGCAGCAAGTTTTTACTTACGCTATGCGATTTAGCGTGTCGCTGCATAATATGTTAAAGTTCGAAAAGTTTTCTATCTCCAATTTGTTCACCAACTAGAAAACTCAGTATTTTTTGTGTCATGGATTCGCTACAATATTATTACATATAACATTACATATTCTTTTAATTTTTTAGAATGATAAATTTGATTAGGATTTAAAATAGTATCCCTAATTAATAACGTTGCGTCCAGCGAAAAATTTGTAATTGAATAATTGCATTCAGTTTTAGTTTCAGTAATAGCGTTCGGTAAAGTAAATAAAAAAAATGCATTTAAGCATTGTAAACCAAAATTTCTGAACATTCCATATAAATCTTGGAAATTTTACGCCACAAACACCAACCTCCAAGTCAGAAATCGAAATCAAAATTGTTCTCAGAATACGAAAAATCAGAAGATTAGAAAGTTCTATTAAAATAATAAAGCTTTGTAGAAATTCACCATAAAATAAAACAAAACACAGGACGCGTTTCGAGCTAAAAATAAGAACAGAAAGCTTCTTTGCAAGCTCTATTCTCTACCTTTCAGTTCATTTTTGACCTTGTCCCCTTTCGGACACGGGTTTACTGTATCTGATGACAAGCTGTTATTATTTTTAGTTCGAAACGCGTCCTGTGTTTTGTTTTATTTTATGGTGAATTTCTACAAAGCTTTATTATTTTAATAGTTTCATATCGCCAGTTTTCGGTGCTGATTAGTAAGTTCATTTTTAAACCGAAGTCAGCAATTTGATATGTTTGCAGCACTGATTAAATATCATAACACGACGAAGCAAAATAATATTTCATTTTTTAAAAGAAAATCTTTATTCAAACATGAACAACTTCTTGCATCTATAACTGCTGTTTGTTCGACTACTTACGCACGATAATAATTGGAGTCTCATAGCTGCCAACTCTTCCGCTTTTTTGTACCACAAAAATTTAATAGAAATTTTTCCCTTATCTGATCGGCAGATTACGGCGATTTAACAAGGAAAAATTTACTGTAAATTTTTTGTGGTACAAAAAAATGTAAGATGTTGGCAGCTATGGGGGTAGTGGAGGTGAAAAAAATGAAATGTCACTTATAACGTAGCCTGATTTGGTCCCTTACTGCTTGTAATATTTTTTTCGATGTTGCAAAAATAGACATTATAGGGAATCTTAAAAAGTGATGTAAAAGCAATAAAATAGAAAGCGGTGGTCCTAGCCACCATTTTTATGCATTTATAATAATGCTACTGGTTTTTGGTGGTCATCCAAAAGGGAGCTATTAATTTTTGGTGACGACCAAAAAGTCCGTAGTGAAAGAAACAGTATTCTGTCGCTAAAAAGTAACTATTCTTTATATTAATCAGACGTAATACAGTTTCTAGATGTCTCTTTTCTCTGAACTCAGAACCGTTAAGGTAATTTTCATCATTTGACTTAAAGCGGTTCTCCATTTCCCTGCTCAACAAGTGCGAAACTTTCTGACACAGTTACTAACTCATTTTTAAACGTAAAAGCACAAATTGGCAGAGCTGACTATTGAAGCGATTTGCAATCGAAATGAGTTTTCCTATTTTATTGTGGAGCTTAGTGCTTTATGTATCACATTTATTAACAAAAAGTTACATATCCCCTTAACACATTTTGTTTTTTTATTCTGAATTAAATAAAGGTGTGTGTTTATAAAATAAATTTTATTTTATTGCCTATAAAAATTTCCTTTTTTAAAGTACAGTAAATAACTTGTGAAAACGTCACCTGCTTATAATAGGTTTTTGCCTCATACCTAAAAATTTCGTTGATTCGACCTAAGTAATACAATTATACCTGATAAGGCGGAAACCTGTCTAAAATGGATTTTTTCATAACCCCTTCGATCCTATTTTTTCCTGATTTTACTGCATATTTTTTAAGATATAAAGTGTAAAAAATTATGAATTTGTTCTGTTGTTTTGACTTTTAAAAGCCAGATAAAAACTTATGATCATAACGTGACTTGTTCTTCATTACATAGCTTTAAATAACTTATTTGAATATATTCATTATTTCAAAATATATTATCTCATTAAAAGGAAAATAAAAGCATATATATGGCGATAGAGAAGTAGTTTTCTCTAAAGGAATTTGTTAACTTTGCAAGTCATATTCAGCGATCTGGATTAAACTTTACCAGGAAAACATCGTTATTAAAATACATAAGGATTATAAACTATTCACAAACTTTTTTCCTCAAAGTGAAATTAGTTTTAGCCTGTGGTTCAAAATCAGGAAAAGTTCCGAAAAAGAACATTTAGTGAGTTTTTATAGAGTTCTGATAAAATATTTGCCCTTTGCAAGCTTAACAAACTATAATGTAAACGAAGAAGATTAGGTTACTCATTTGCATACAGGTCAGCGAGGCCTAAGCATTTTTAATTAATTACTGAATTTTAAATGAGATATCTCGTATAAGCTGTCATAATGCTTGCTTTCTATATTTTAAAATCGTAAGCAAAGGATTTTGTCTCATTTGTTATAGTAAGTTTTCAAATGCGTATATATTTTAAGTATTGTAAGATAAATTCTCCAAATAGCCATGGGAATAAAATTGTTAGTAAAAGGAGTACTCCTCAAAATTTTAAATCAATGCCGTTTGAATAATTGTTGTCATTTTTAGATTTCTTTTTTAAATCGTATGTACAAGGGCCGATGAATAGGCTTATTGTTATATACTTATATATGCTTATTGTTATATACTTAGTGTTAACCTATTAGCTCTTTGAGGGGCAAGCAATTGCGTTTGTGTAATGCTAAATTCCCACCGGAAATTTAGAAAATTTTCTTTCAAATTAAGGAAAAACAATTTTTCAAGTATTTTCAGCTGAAGCAGAACTGCCAAGTGTCCGGCTTTTTGGGTACCAGTATTTTATTCAGAAAATGTTGTTTTATTTAATTAGAACAATTGGACGATTTAAAGGAACAATATTTTCTCTAAAATAATAGTGGTGTGTAAAAAGACGGAGACTTGACAACTCTACCTAAAGTTATAAAAGTAAAACTTAATTAAGATTTTCCGGTGCAGATCTTAATTAAACTTAGGTGAGATGTAATATATTCCACCACCCCTCAAGGGGTATCCCAAATGCTATAAGATATGGGTTTTCAACTTTTTTCGGAAAGTCGTTTGCGCCTTCGAATTCCAAAATATGATCTTCGCTTTACTTAACTCAAATTTTCTGTCAATTAATAAGGCAAAAATTTTAATTCTAAAATAGTGGCGGCTAGGTAGATAATTAAAGCATATGCATTTATTTTGATAGCTGCGTCAACCGAAGTCCTGCGGGTGATTGGTTAATTAAATATTACTTTTTCTTTGTAGAAAATGTAATTAAAAGTATAAGCATTTTTAGTTAAAGGGACTAAAATTGTCTAATCGGACAAAAATTATGCAAAAACACGCCAAATATATTTTAACTAGTTGTTACCCGTGACTTCGTTAACGTTAGACTTAAATATGAATCAATGAATTAATTTAGCAAGTATATTAATATAATTATATAATATTAATATAATTAAGCAAGCATTCTCGATAATTAGCAACACCTACAATTTCCGAACTCTTTATCACTTTTATGGTATACAATACTTCTGATGAACCTAATAAATTTATCTATGTTTTTATATGTAAGATCATTTAACTTTCTTTCATGTACTTGAAATTTTATACGCTTTCGGTAAAATTAAAAATCTTGAATAAATCTACTTAATTTTTATTCTATTTTATCATTTCTGATTATTCTATTTTACAACCACTTCGTTCATGGATAATGAATTTATTCATGTTTTAGTGGCAAAGAATATTATTAAAAAGATTATGTTAGTAAATAACTTTTGTTGATTAAGAGGTCATCAGAGCAAAAGTCATCAGACATGACTTTGTGGGGATTAGAGTAATTGAAAAATCAACATATGCGCACTATATCACTATTCCAAAACCCTTCACATTTTGAACAAAGTGGAAGATACAGGAAATTAAAACATAGCGAAGCAAAAAAATAAACAAAAAACAAAAATATCTTTAACTTATTATCTCATATACTTATTGTATTTTTGTTCACAGTGTCACATTTTTAACAGCTGTGAATCTATCAACAATGTCGATATGTTTACCATATCTCTTGTGACACTCTTGTGTGTTAAGAAGTTTTTTTTACTAATTACTAATTAATGAGGTAATGAAAAATGTCAGAATGTTGTGGTAAATCGTGTTTGGTGATGTCAAAATGTTTCAAAATATCGGTGTATCGATTTTTGGATATATCGTCTTAAACACATCGATATACAAACAGATATCGAACAGAAAATATTAATATATCGATTTTTCAATGTATCGGAAAAATTTCTTTTTTACTTAATTATTTTAATACACAGAATGATTTTTTATGTTTATGTTAAGTAATGTTTTATTTTAAAATGGCTTTTATACTTTTTACCGTATAGCTTTAACATTAATGTCTATCAAGTCAATAAAAATATTTAAAGTACTTGTTAAGCAATTATTTTTAAAAATTTAGCTGCAATAATATTTTCTAATCATATGATTTCATATTTTCCATAATTGTATTTTTACGCTTAGAAAGCAAACTCTCAGCTGTGGCTTGATATCATAACAACATCTAAGTACTGTCTTGCTAAAGCATAGAAAATTGGGTTATTGTGTTTAGGTGTTCCCAGATTTCCAAAGTATTCTTTTGTCATTTCGAGCTAAAGGAATTGGTAAATAAATAAAAAAAAAATTTCTGAATCCAAAATTTAAAAAAAAATTTGAGACGTAGCCATCTGAAATTATTAAACATATTTTATTGTCTGATCTTTTGACGCTGAAGGCTGAATAGTTTCTTGTAATGTCGTATCAGATTTTAAAATAGTGGTTTATTTTTTTATTAAAATGTTCTTTAACATGAGTTTCATTAATTTTGGTTAAATATCCCCAAATATCACTTTCAGAATCCATATTTCTTCCAATAAACTTGCTTGCTCTATGCTAATAAAAAAATTCATTGTTCAAACAAAACTGTCGCACTAACATATTCGTAAAAAATACAACAGTTCACCTATCAGATAAGATTCTCAAACAAATAATGACGAACTCATTGGCAAGCAGAAGTGTCATTTGAGACAATGGGATGTAGTAAGATAGGGTCGTTTTCCTTACTTTCTGATTTCGCTAATGATGTTTAGGTAAAAATCATAAATAAGACGGGGTGTTTTCTGACTTCGTGAAAGATATTTTCAAATTAACTAAAATCCTTAGTTAAAATAAATGACCAAGTCACTTAACAACATTTATTTTTATTTTTTAAAGAAAATTAAATCATCTTAATTATTTTTATATAGAAATTTCGCGAAAAATACTTAAAGATGATTTTCACATGGAAAATATAAATTTCTAAGGAAGATCGATGTATCGGATGTAAAAAACCGATACATATTAGTAAAAATTGAATCTAATATCGATGTCAAAACTCGATATATTTTGGCCCGATGTTTTCAATGTATAGATATTTTACTGCCATCCGTAGTCGTACAATGTTAAATAAAATCCATGAGGTTACTAAGAATTTTCTAGGAAACTGGGATTCCCAGACCTTTTTATAAAACTGAAACAACAACAAAAAAATCATGTAACAGATTCGTGTTTATACTGAAAAAAATTTGTTATGTTATTAACAAGGTAACCACTTTTGGTGTTGCTCGCACCTAGCATCGAGACCTGGGGCATTTTGTAACCCTATACATAAAACTTAAAGAACTGATAAAATTTCCCTGTTAAAATCATATTTTGTATATTTTTTTAGGCTTTTAATTTTTTATTATTGGATTTTTATTTGCTGATTTCACGCCAAAAGTGAGTTAAATCGCCAAATATCATGCTACAAATTTTTCGCCTGCATTATCCCTCTAGTGTCTAATATAGTATTAGAATTAAATCAGACTGCCATTTGTTTAATAATACATTAAGAAACAAGAATTAGTTTTTTTTTCTATGCAGACGATAGATGTATGAATAGTAAATATGTAAGTTAAAAGCGTTCAAAATCATTTAAAACAATTTTTTTTTTATTGAAATACAAAATAAGCAAACAATTTTATTTTCAAGTCAGGTAGAATAAAGTTTCGAATTTTTAAAATGAAACGTTGTTGTATTAAAGGCTGTGTCTTATGGTAAAAGTAATCATAAAGTAAATTAATATTTTTATACAATTTAGAAAATTTACCGTGCTTAATTAGGTCGGGCATTACAATTTCTAGCGATGTCTAAACCACAACTCAATCACATACGACAAGCAGCTATGACATTTCGAAAGGGTTGCCGGAAAGCTCTACTTAAACAAAAAACGCCAACTTTTCGCCCGCCAAAAATGTGAATATAATGTTGTAGTTTTTTAAAATCAATTTCGTAGGTTCTTGAAGGAATTTTCTAACTTTTTTCAATATTTTATACTTATTATTGACTAATCTGTATTTTTAAATGTTTTTTTTTAATTAATGTTAATTGTCCGATAAGTGGTTTCGAAGATTGCATATTCAGAAAGTTATGCTGCTGTAAAATCAAAAAATATGATTTTAACAGAAAAATTTTATCGATTCTCAAACTTCCTAATATAGGGCTTTAAAATGCACCAGGTCTGAATGATAGGTGCGAGCAGCACCAAAGTGGTTCCCCTGTAAGAATTTTCTAGGAAGCTGATATGCCTAGAACTTCTTATGTAACTGAAAAAAAAAATCATGCAATTATCCCGGGTTACTGATAAAATTTTGGTAAGCATACAGATTTCTGTAACTTTACGAAAACCAATTTTGTAGATTTACATCTTTTTTCGTTACAGTGTGCAGATAAAATTTTAGTAAGCTTACAGTTTAATTAACAGATTTCTGTAGCTTTTACAAAAACTAGTTTTGTAAATTTACATTTTTTTTTTTTTTTTTTTTTTTTTTTTTTTTTTTTACAGGGTATTATTCTAATTTTTAATGACTTTAAATATGTATTTTTATTTTTGTATTTTTTTTTAAATCTCTTCTTATATTTTAATTTCCCTTCGGAAAATTCTTTAAACCACGACATCATGGAAAATAAAATGCAGCAAAAATTTGCTCATTATTTGAAACAAAGGATGTTTCGTTTCATTGTTAAAAAGCAACATCTAGTCCATTAATAATTTAAGTTCAAAAACGCATTGTAAGGCAAAATTTGCTTAATTTTGGAAAGTTATGCATTATTAATTGAGGTTTTTCCCATCTTTTTTATAAACACCCTTTATGAAAGTGCATTATTGTTAAATTTTTAAAGCACTAAAAATGGAAATTTTTCCTTTATCTGTTTAATTTTATCCTTCGAGACAAGAAAAACACATTTATGTTTAGGATAGAAATATGACTTTATGGACCGTGATAAAGCTTATATGTAATTATCTACATTAAAGGCAAATGTTTATGCAATTGCCAACATTTAATTGAGTATGAAATTATGCATGCTTGAGTAAATTGAAATTTCAATTAACCTATCATGCCATATAGCGTATACTAGTGAACCATGAATTTTAAATCGCAAAATTCATCTTTGTAAATTACAATGATTGCAAAAGTATCTTAACTGATAAATATATGTATTTAAAATAATTTTTGGTATATCATAAACAAAAGAAATTTTTTAGTCTATTTTCACAGTCTTCAGAACTAAAATCAGAAATAAATTATTATCTATACACATATATAAAATTGAAGTGCCTGTCCGTAATGTTCAGAAAACACGTAAGTTTGGCAAATTATAAGCTGTGCAATGAAAAATCGCATTTCCCCTCTCTCTCTATTGGCTTGTTTGTTCGCAATAGACTCATGAACTATTGTCATATAATATTGAACAAGCTTGGGTTATACAATAATAATTCTTAATAGCACCACAAAATTATGAAAAACGCCATGTGTTTTAAAAGAACGTTGTCTTTCTTCATGAAGAGTAAAGAACGCGTGCTGCTACACTGTAAAAAAAACACTGTAGATTTGCCAGAACAAACTCGATCACAGTGAATGTGCTGTATCTTTCTTTGGTTTCCTGACTATATTAACATGGAAAATACAGTAATTGCGTAAAATTAACAGCACAATGTGCTGGCAATTTGGAAGCATTTTTTTACAGCACAAACTACTGGCGTCCAAACTGCCAGCACATTGTGCTATTAATTTTACGCAACTACTGTATTTTCCATGTTAATATAGTCAGGAAACCAAAGAAAGATACAGCACATTCACTGTGATCGTGTATGTGCGCGAGATGAACAGTACTTTGTACTGCAAAAATGTCGTTTTTTTAACAGTGTATCGGGTGGTTCATCTGTTGGTTCTTTTTTTATTATGAAAGAAAACGTATTTTTTATGAGTGAAAATCGAAATTCGTTATTGCACATGGAAGGTGGGTATTGGGAAGATCTGGGCCCATCTAACGGTACCAACTTGAACTACCCAAACATACCGCTGAATTGGGGGAAAAGGGTAACCGCCAATAGTAATGTAGGTTAACCACTCCTAATTACTAATACCTAAAATGTCATAGTGGTAATTTAAATACATTATAATTAAAAACATTGTGATCGTAAATAATGGTCTTGGCTAACTTCTGTTAATTTAAACATAATTATCTTAAGTTGGGGGGGGGAGGAAACGCGTCTCCAAAACTGCCCCAAGTTGCGTTGTGAATATTTACGTGAAGAAGTAGCGTTTGGACCGCGTAAATTATCAAAAATGAAACTACAAAATTTACGCATAAATAAAATAAAAGAACCCGAAAATAATCTGAAATAAAATATTAATGTTAAAGTAAATTAACAGACTCATGGATAAATGACGTATGCCAAAATTAACATTTAACATTATTTATTTACAATAACAAAACATATTTACAAGTTAAGTAAAAGAGTGCCACATGACACAAATGTTCCAAAGAACAAATCAAACCTCTCATTATGTATTACTTAATTTAATCTGATTATTTATCAAAACATTTAAGTACTTAGATACCAGCTGAAGGTAAATTGACACGATATCGATTCCAGCAGTGGGTTTATGCCATTTATGTATGGAATACAATATCGCACATGTAGCCACCACGGCTTCGCTTACATGCCATCATCCAAACATCAAAATTTTCGATGACTGTTCCCAGAATGAGCGGATCCATGGCCAGAATTTCAGCCCGGATGTTACGTTTGAGGTCTTGGATTGTGCGGGAGGCATTGGCGTACACTTTACGTTTCAGTAACACCCCCCCTCCCCCCCCCAAAAAAAAATCCATTGGGGTTAAATCGCACGACGTTGTCAACTAATTCGCATCAGAATTTCTTGAAATTATGCGATCTGGAAATTTCTCGTTCAATAAGTTGATGGTTTGGCGAGCAGTGTGTGCCGTTGCACGGTCTTGTCATACAAATGGCATACATTTGACAGTTCATACATGCATGACACATGTCAGCTAACACCAATAACCTGTGAAATATTCATAGTTCAAAAAAGAACCAACAGATGGACCACCCTATAATTTAAAGGCAGACGCAAGACTGAAAGGAAATAGTAGAGAAGGGGACAAGTGAAATAAAATAGGCAATAGGAAAGCAGAAGTCGTTAGCTAGTTACACCAGACCATTACCTAATCAGAAGAACACAGAACAGGGGGAGATTTATAAAGCAAATTGAATTTTAAAAAAAGTTAAAAAGTTAATGAAAATTACAAAAAAATATAATATATATGTTCCATGTAGCGAGACATGCCGCGCCACCTATAATTAAAATTACAGTGACTATAATCTGAAGTGAACTGAACTAAGCCTTGAGTATTGTGTTGAGATGTGAGTGTGGGAGAAAGCGGCGGTGCGCTGCTTCTGTGTTAAATAAATTCTTATATCAAGTAACCAGCGCCTTTAAATAATTTGTGTTATAGTGTGAGTTATTAAACATGGTCCGTCGACCCAACGGATGAGTACAATTAAAATAATTCGTGTGCTTTTGATAACAAGAACAAATTCGAACAGTATGTGATTTAGTTCTGTTTGTGCTTAAAGATGTTCAGTTCACCTTTTCTGTGAGAGTGTCGTGATAATTTGTGCCTAATAAGAGAAGTTTTTGACTAAGAAGAATTCAATGTTGAGATATTATCTCTTATAAATATGCCAGTGGATTTATGCAGCTATACTTCGTGATTGCCGCAGCGACTGAGGTAAGAGCAATTTTCCTAGTTTTGATTTAGTTAAATTATGTCTGTTATTGATAATTTAAATAAAGATGAGCTTAAGCTTGTCGTTGAGGAATTAGGTTTAACTGCCCCTGAAAGCAGTAAAATTATAGAGTTGAGAGATATTATAGAGAAAAGTGAGCATTACTCAAATGAGCAATTAATGAAAGATGTAGTCAATTCGGTTGTTGAGGAGTATAAGTCGCGAAAAGAAACTGAGAAATCTAAACTAGAATTAGAGAAAATTAAATTAGCGCAATTAGAAAAAGGGTTAGAAATAGCAAATATTCGCAAAGAACCTTCCCAAAATTCTGAATTTGAAAAAGTTAAATTAGCTCAGATAGAGAAAGAACTAGAATTGGCCAAAGTGCGTAGAGGTTCCCGCGAAAATTTATCGTCCTTAACAGAAAAATCGGAAACGGAGATAGTGAGCAATAACCTAGAAAGTTTTATTAAAAGTGTTAAAACATTAACTATCTGTGTACCGACGAGAGCTGAGTCATTTAACCTTTTCTTTCAATCACTTGAAAAAGCGTTCAAAACTAAAAAGGTACCCGAAGAGTTTAAGGCAGAAATTCTTCTAAACATTCTCGGGGAAAAGCGAGTAATTTAATGATTTATTTGTCAGAGGAGGAGTTGATTAGTTATGATAAATTGAAAACTATAGTCTTAAAGGAATTTCAACCTACAGCGCAAGAGTGTTTAAATAATTTCCGGAAAACGCAAAAATTACCGTCAGAAAATTACGTTCAATTTGTATCTAGGTTGAAATCAATTTTTCTATATTACTGTAGTCTGCGTGAAGTAAATTTTAAATCATTATGCGATCTGATTGTTTCAGACAGAATTTTCAATTCGTTAGATCGCGATATAATGAGTCATATTGCAATTAAACAAGCAGAATCATATTTTAAACCACAGCAACTTGGCAGAGAATGCGATATTTTCTTATCGGTTAAAAATAAAAACAGAAATGAATCAAATTCGAGAAATTTCGTAAGTGAAAATAAACAAATAGCGGGAAATAAATGGCGAAATGCACGCCCTGAAAGGGGGGTCTCAAATGTTTTCCTTTCGGAAACAAAAAATAATAAATGTGTTTTGTGTAAAACTATTGCGTATCATGCATTACATTCTTCTCCGCAATTCAAAAAACTTTCGATAAAAGAAAGAGTTGAA
Organism: Maratus speciosus; assembly: GCA_963932465.1. Classification (NCBI taxonomy): domain Eukaryota; kingdom Metazoa; phylum Arthropoda; class Arachnida; order Araneae; family Salticidae; genus Maratus; species Maratus speciosus. Next base: position 468,317,359 of record OZ010789.1, read on the forward strand.
GTTGTGAAATTAAATAAAGCATGTTTCAAATGTTTAAATTATAATTGTTGCGTACAGAAATGTAATTATAAAAACTGCGATTGTGGACTGACCCATAACAAACTCATTCATTTTCCGAGGGAAGAAAATGATTTGAGTAATAATCAAAATAAATTTCGAGGTCATGTGTTTCAGGCAGGTGCAGAAATAAAAGCTTCAAGCGAAGAAAAATTTTCCTTCCCTCCGAGCCAGACTGTCGCCACTAGTTTCGAAAGAAATAAAACAAAAACTGTGTTATTGAGTACGGCTCGCCTTTTTATTAAGGATAAATTTTCGGAATGGCAGGAAGTTAGATGTTTATTGGATGTCGGCTCGCAATCGTGTTTGATAACTTCTCAGTGTGCTAATCGGCTGCAACTTAAAATTAATAAAACAAACACTTTAATTTCGTGTTTAGATGATTCTTCTATCACAGTAAAGGTTTGCGTAAAGACAAAAATCGGGAATAGAGATAAAAGTTTTGAAAGGGAATTGAATACGTTAGTAGTAAAGAAAATTACAGATTTAATTCCGCAAAGAGTGATTAATGTAAATGTTGAGGTCCCAGATTTGACTAAGTTAGCAGATTACCGATATAATTTTCCTGATAAAATTGATCTGTTGATAGGTGCGGAAATATATTATGAATTATTAAGACCAGGACAAATATATTCTCAGAGTTCGAAATTACTTTTTCAAAATACTGTATTTGGATACGTGGCTAGTGGAAGCATAGAACAGGGAGATGAGGTTAAAGTTCATTGTGGGCTAATTCAGGAAGAGGATTTAAACAAAACATTAAAAAAGTTTTGGGAAGTCGAAGACATTGAGGTAGAGTTACCAAAAAATAAGGAATTTGAGATATGCGAGAAACTTTTTGCTCGTACGCATTCGAGAAATGCAGAAGGTAGATACGTAGTGAAAATGCCTTTAAAGGAAAATCCTTCATGTTTAGGCCGATCTAGGGATCTTGCTCTTAAAAAACTCAGGTCGCTGTGGACTCGCTTATCAAGGGATGAGCAATATTTTAAACTGTATAAAGAATTCTTGAAGGAATACGAAGATTTAGGGCATATGAAACAGGTGAAAGAAACACAAGAACCGGATATTGTGTACTATGCTCCACATCATGGTATATTTCGTCCAGAAAAATCGACAACTAAACTCAGAGTTGTTTTTAATTGTTCTGCCGCGACAACAAATGGGACATCCCTAAATTCATTACAATATAATGGCGGAGTCATCCAAAACGACTTATTTACAATCATGATTAGCTTCCGGGAACATGTTTATGCTTTAACTGCAGATGTCAAGATGATGTATAGAATGATTAATATTGACTCTAGTCAGCACTCATTGCAGAGAATTTTATGGAACGATAATTTTGAAGAGGAACCAAAAATTTTCGAATTGCAAACGGTAACTTATGGAACGGTCAGCGCGCCCTATTTAGCTATGAAAACGCTCAATCAATTTTCAATTGATGAAGGAAATAACTTTCCAATGGCAGCACCAGTTCTTCGTGCAAATATGTATATGGATGATATTTTGTGTTGTGCACCTACGCTTGAGGAAGCCAAAGAGTTGCAGCGGAAACTCATAGCAATTATGCATAAGGCAGGTATGCAACTTCATAAATGGTGCACAAGTGATAAAAATCTTTCGCTGACACCTGGAGAAGGGTATAATTTTGAGAACAACAGTGAGACTAAAACGCTAGGGGTTTCGTGGAACCCAAGGGATGACTGTTTCTTATTTAGAGTTAAAATAAAATTGAGCGATTCCTATACCAAGCGACAAGTATTGTCGACAATTGCTAGAATTTTTGATCCGCTAGGACTTCTTGGCCCAGTTATAGCGAAAGCCAAAATATTTATGCAGCGATTGTGGAGAATTAATATTGACTGGAATGACGAGCTCCCTGAGTCAGAATATCACGAGTGGCACCAATTTCTTATATCGCTTAAAAGTGTTAATAATATACAAATAAGTCGACGCATTATAATTGAGAACCCAGAAATTGTTGAAATACATGGCTTCGGAGATGCCTCAGAACGTTGTTATGGAGCAGCGGTTTACTGTAAATCTTATGATTCTCTAGGAAATGTGATGGTGAATTTAATAGCTAGCAAATCACGTGTTACACCAGTAAAGAGTCTAACTATTCCCAGACTTGAACTATGCGCCGCAGTTTTGCTAACCAAGCTGGTAAAAAGAGTCTTATCACACATGAAAGTAATAGTTACTAATGTTTTCCTGTGGTCCGATTCAACTATTGTGTTAGCGTGGATTCAAAAGGAGCCTATTGATCTCAAACAATTTGTGCAAAATAGGGTGGCTAAAATTCAAGAAAACTCTAGTCCTGAACAGTGGTGTCATATCTGCTCTGAACAAAATCCGGCTGATAAACTTTCACGAGGTATGGATCCAGATAAACTCATTGATTGTGACTTGTGGTGCGTGGACCCATTTTTCTTAATAACACTAACTATCACCAAAATTCAGTAATAATACCAGAAGCTAATGAAGAGTTCAAAAAAGAGCTCAAAACAAATTCAAATCCTTTTAATGAAGTTAGTGTAATGAACTGTAATGTTACAGATAACTGTTTTGTTAATGACTTAATTAATCTTAGTAATAATTATATAACTATTTTACGTATTCTTAGTTATATTTTCAGGTTTGTCATGAATGCAAGAAACCCAATTTATAAGTGTGGTGGGCCTTTGTCAACCTCAGACTTGGAGCAGTCAGAGATTTATTTAATTAAATCTGTCCAAAGGGCAGAATTCAATGCAAATATACGTAGTCTGCAGACCAAAGGTTCGGTAAGTCCAAGTAGTAAGCTAAAAAGCCTCAACCCATACTTAGATGAATTTGGAATTTTAAGGGTTGGAGGCCGGTTAGATAACAGTGATTTAAATTTTGCGAGAAAGCACCCAGCAATTTTGCCTAAGTCTAATAATTTTACTGTAATTGTTATAAATTATTATCATAAAAAATACCTTCATGTCGGTGCTTCAACATTACTTTCTTTGGTAAGAGAAAACTTTTGGCCAATAAATGGTCGTGCAACATGTCGAAAGGTAGTTCATCAGTGCATCCTATGTTTTAAAGCTAAACCAGTTATTGCAAATCAATTAATGGGCGATTTGTCCGGGGATAGAGTCCAATTGGACTACTGCTTTAATATTTCGGGAGTAGATCTGTGTGGCCCATTTATGGTCAAAGTGGGGTATGCACGTAGAACTATCTTGCAAAAAATTTATATCTGTATTTTTGTTTGTTTTGTATTTAAAGCTGTACATATAGAAATTGTTTCAGACTTAACCTCCGAATCATTTATTGCTGCATTTAAAAGATTCATTGCACGCAGAGGTAAATGTGCCAAATTGTATTCGGATAATGCGAAAAATTTTATTGGTGCAAATAAGATTCTTAAGGCTTTTTATGAGTTAGTAAAAAAACCTGATGAGAAATTAGCAGCATATTTATCCACGGAAGGCATTGAGTGGAAGTTTATCCCTCCCAGGACACCCAATTTCGGGGGGTCTTTGGGAGGCCGCTATAAAATCATTTAAGTATCACTTTAAGAGAGTTGTGGGAGGTGCTAATTTCACTTATGAGGAACTTCTTACTGTAGTCATACAAATTGAGGGAATTCTAAATTCCAGGCCTTTGAGTCCGTTATCAGATGATGAGAATGATTTTGGAGTCTTAACTCCGGCTCATTTTCTGATAAACAGACCGTTAAATTCCATTATTGAGCCTGATCTAACTAATATAAGAGAAAATCGCCTCAAAAAATGGCAAATAACTAAAATGCTACAACTTTTTTGGCGTAAATGGCATCATAATTATTTAAGTGAATTAAAACAAACGGGCAAATGGAGATTTGAAAAAGATAGTGTAAAAATCGGAGATTTAGTGGTGTTAGTAGAAGAGAATTTACCGACAAATAAGTGGCCATTAGGCAGAATTATTGAGGTGTATTACGGTCACGATAACAAAATTCGAGTAGTTAAAGTAAACGCTCAAAAAGGAACCTTTAAAAGGTCGATAAGTAAATTATGTGTTTTACCCATGCCTGGTGCCAATGATAGTTAAAAAAAAAAGTTATTGTGTATATATGTGTGTTGTATTGATATTTTTTCAAAGGATTATGTTTAAGTCAACGTATATAGTGAATTTTTGTATTAATTTGTGTAATTTAGAGTACTTGGTAAAAATTGTTATTGAATGTTATACACATGTCAATGGGGGCCGGTATGTTCCATGTAGCGAGACATGCCGCGCCACCTATAATTAAAATTACAGTGACTATAATCTGAAGTGAGCTGAACTAAGCCTTGAGTATTGTGTTGAGATGTGAGTGTGGGAGAAAGCGGCGGTGCGCTGCTTCTGTGTTAAATAAATTCTTATATCAAGTAACCAGCGCCTTTAAATAATTTGTGTTATAGTGTGAGTTATTAAACAATATATATAATAAACAAAAAGAAAACTAAATTATTTAATTAAAAAATTAAAACAAATTAAATATAATCATAATAGAATAAAAAAATCTATATACAAATAAGATCAAGAATAAAAATTAATTATATATGTAAATATAAAAAAAATAAATAAATGCAAAAATATTAATAATAATTAATTTAAAAAATATATATATGGGTGAAATGAACAAGTTTTTCCAAGCTGCATAGAGCATAGTAGAATCAGATTTTTCATTAAACAATAACCACACTATTAAGATAAATAGCTAAATTTTTCGTAAGTTCAATTCTGAAGTGCTATTTGCATCAAAGATAGTTTTAGAATTTTGAAAATTAAATCTATGACCAGAAAGCTTCAGGAATGCTTGGCAATAGAAGATTTAGAAATTTCTAGGTTAGAAACATAACGGGAATGTTATTAACCGACTGAAAAGAAGGGTTATGTGTTTCACGCGTATCTGTGTATGTGGATTTCTTTATACCCTCGAAACATCCCAATTTCTGGATAGATTTTAATGAATGAGGTCTCTATCAATTCGTCTTAACGGCAAGATGGTTATAGGCTAGGTTTTGTTTTTATAATTTCAAAATGGCGGCCATAAAATACAAAATGGTGGAAGAGACGAAAAAGAAAATTATGCTCTCTATTGAATGGCATATCATTGGATAGGTCTTTCAAAATGAACACGATGTTTCATCGCCTATTTTACAGTCAGAAGCGCCGTTAAAATATTATACAACCTGGAAATTATGTATGTAGGATCTCTAGCTTTATTGTAACTCTAACCATCATAGACATCTACAGACCTCATCAAAACTGTGTTTATAGATAGGAACTAACAATTAAACACAACTTAAAAGTCATCAATACAAATAAATAAATAAAAATAGGTAAGTAATATAAACAAGTAATATAAAAAAATATTTTAAGTCAATTCCTACTTAGGTCAATAAGAGATTTTTTTTCCCATTCTGCTTTCCTCTTGGGTGGCGCTTAAAATAAATTGATCAAGAAGAGGGCTCTCTCGATTATTGAAAATTAATTAATTTAATTCAATTAATGAATTAATATTTGAAAAAAAATGAATTAACATGAAGTGTTATCCACTACAAGTTAAAAAAAATTATTTGAGCTTGATTGGATGAATAATAAGTATTTTATTAACGATTGAAATTTGAACAAGATATATATATAGTGAAAGTGTGAGATAATAGTAGGAATTGAAAAAATAATAGTTTCACATTGATGAGAAATAATTAATTAGTTCGCTTTTTACGCAGTCGGGTTATTTTGATTTTTTTAATTTAATTGTTTATTTTAAGCTTTTATCTATTGACGGTACTCATAAGTACCATTAAAATAACTTGTTATAAAATTCATTTAATGCATAGATTAGTTGTATTACAGATTAGAATGAGTTATAGATAAATTACTTCATCTTGTTCCAAAAGATTTATTGGTTACACAAAACAAAAATATTTTTAAAAGGATGATTTCTTTTGCCTTTGCATCTTTTCAGCTTTCTTCACTTTGGAGGGATGGGGGGGGGGGGGGATTCAATTCGGAAATATTTCTATATTTCTATTGTAAGAACATTATATTTGTACATTTCCTAATTCTACAAAATACTAAGAAAAATATTTAAAATAAAAGATTTGAGGGGGTTATAAATATTGCACAAAATCCCTATAATTTCAAATTTAAATAATCCTTTTAAATCCTTCAATCCTCCTAAAATCCTTCTAAAAAAGCGGATGTTGAGATTTATTTTAGTTTGATCTATATAAGATAAACGACAACCATTACAAGGAATTTTATGTTAGCAATACTTTAACTTTGCTAACAATACATGCGTGAAGTTCATTTTCCTCAAGTGGTAATTATTTATTTTCTCAATATAAAAACAAAAGTATACGTAAGATAAATTGGGCTTACCTTCTATTTATGTATATCCACATGCTATCTGGTATCCGACGTCGGTAAGGGTAATTTTGTCTACAGCTTCTCCTTGTATTTCTGATTTAATCCTGCTGGACAGATAATTACACTTGTTATCTCATATTTAATTTCTACCCAAAATTGTCAATTAATTCCAATCATCCAAGCAACCTCATAGTAAATTGGTATATAAGCTTATATACCTTAAAATTCTAAATGAAATAAGTGATCGTAATTAATAAAATTCTAGTAGAAGAGCTATGCGAATAAATATCTTAAAATTAAATAATAATTCGCGTAAAATTGTAATTATCAAATTAATTAATTACAAATAAAAATTAAAAGGTTGCGTTGTGATTTATTTATGTGAACTCTTCCACTTATGAATTAAACTGAATTTAAGCTGTAAAATAAAAGGACACACCTTAAACATTTATCAATTAAATAATTACAGAGATTTTTAACTCTTGATTAAATATTTTTTTTTTATTTAAGCACAATTATATACATATACACATTAAATGGTTAAAAAAAAAGAAAGCAAAACTTTTGTTTGCTGATCATTTATATATGTAGATTTAATCATTAACAAAATGATTTCATTTAGTTTTATTATTATATATTTTTTTTTATTAAAGGCAATAATTTTCTTATATTCTTAAACACCTTATATAAATTTAATGTTTGTTTTGTTGGATCTCAGACAGCCATTTACCATAAAATATCATAAAAGGATATTTATAATTTCCAATATAAAAAAGTGGTAAAGGAAAATATTAATGTAATACCTTGTATTATATACGGGATGGTGGCCTTCATTCATCAGATTTATAACTGTCGCGATGCTAAGGATCATATCCAAACATCATCCAGATTCATCTCTTCATCAGAGCGGCGAAATCGGGATGACGGGGAGAAATGCTCCGGACCGCTGTAGACCAATCCATTTTATTTTAACACCAGGAAGACATCATCAGGTCAATTAGGCTTGCTTAGGCTCTCTCCGATATGTTCATCTCGCCTGGGCATTACTAGGGCTCGAATGATGCATTACATGGGCTTTCAGGATCGCTCTTGCGTCTTCGGCATCTTTTCTTAGACTCTATTTTTCAAACTTTTTCCTCCTGCATTATCATCCCTTGGAAGTGGGTGGAACTATTTCTATAGTCCTCCCTTATTGGATGTGAGAAGATTTTTTATTATCCTTAGATAGACCTATTAGCTAACAGTCTGCAATAGCCCCTTACATATACTTTAATGTTATTATATGCCTTAAAGTTTGGGTGGTCTAAAAACCATAAATTTATTCCAACACTTTTATTAAGGCCATAAATTTATTCCAACATTTTTATTATTTTACGATTTCTAATTATACACCACTTTCCACTGGCTTGTCATAAAACGACACCATAGCGTCTGGCTATTGTTGTTATCTGAGATCCGAACTATATTCAACATTATGCATTCATTTTACAATAAAACATTTTTTTAAAATATATATTTAATATTTAAAATCAACTTAATAATTTTTGTATGAACTTACACTCCTATTTTACTCGAAAATATAATTATTATAATTTTACACTCATAATTATATTGTATAAAAAAAATTTGTACAAACAGAAATAACAAATTAAGCAACTGTACTTTGACTTAACCAAAATGGTGCCGGAATGTTTCCCAGCAAATCCATTCATAGCGATGCGATATTCTGTGTCATCTTAAAACACGCGTAAAGAATTTTGACTTGTGAATTGAAATATGTTGGAACTTTTAAATAGAAAGAAAATTAACATTTAATTCAGCGTTAAGAAATACATCTCTCCTTTGGAGAGTTTAGTTTACAAGTGAGAGTATACAATTCGTTGTTGGCAATAAAAAACAGGAAATTAGTGACATAAATCTTAATATTAAATTATTTGTATCAATATTTATACTTATAGTAATTTAAAAAAAAGTTTATTAATCTTTTTAATGTCTTTAGTTCTTGAGTATCATGAAATGTTTATAATAGAATGTTTGTTTACGATTGTGCAATCACTTTTCACTTCCTTCCTTCAGATCACAATTACTTTTCATAATTGTTTTATAAATCACATTTGACACATGAAAAACAATTTACTTAGCTTGATTATTTTAATGTCCTTGTTTGGAGATTGTGATTCACAATAGCTGTCAACAATTCCCCCCTTAATCTCCTAACGAGGATTGTTCTATAATTTCAGTTTGTTTCTATTATTTAGAAATTCAGCTTGGGCTATGGTTTTGTGAATATGTTCGCTGTCATTGACTTGCTTGGGCAATAACGCAATTCAATAATTTTATCTTCTTTCAGCTGTTTAATCTATATTTGATATCTATGTGTTTTTTTTTATTAGAGAACTTTTCAGATTCTATCATTTTTATACAAGATTTATTATCTTCATAAATTACTATAGGCAATTTTTGCGGTACATCAAGATCTTCTAATAATTTTAATAGCTATATTAATTCTTGTGAAGCGCTCGCCGCTGCTACGAACTCTGCCTCTGCAGATGATTGTGCAACACATGTGTGTCGTTCCGTTATCCAATGTATTGTATTCTTTCCTAAAATGAATAAGTTACCGGTCGTTGATCTTCTTGTTTTCAGATCTTCGCCCCAATCTGCATCACTATATACTTCCAGAATGGGTGTTCTTCTGTGTTGATTACTAAATTTAGGTCTTTTGTTGAATACAGATATCTTATTCATCTTTTAACACCTTTCCAATCTCTTTCAGACGACGTTTCGGTTTTTCAACAGAGAATGTTTACCCCTTCTAAAATATCGGGCCTACTTACTGTAGCAACATATAACAGCGCACCTATTGCTTGTCGATACTTAGTGTTGTTTGGCATTTGTGTTTCCTTATTATCTAATCGTTGAAAGCCTGTTTCCATTGGAGGTGCTATAAGACTTAGAATCTTCTAAATTAAATTTTTTTGCAATTTCTATTATTTTTGCTGTTTGATTTAGTTTAAAATCGTTGTGAGTTTTTTGTATTTTTATCCCAAGATAATTGGAAATTTGACCTAAATCTTCAAGTGCATACTTAGATTTTAGTTTATTTATTATATCATTTATATCTTCATATTTTCCTGCGATGAGAATGTCGTCGACATATACTGCTATATAAATCGTATTTCCCCCTTTTTTTCTTATAAATAAGCAGTTATCAGCATTGCTCTGTTTAAATTTTAATTCTTTTAGTGTTTCACTTATGTACCATGCTCTTGCAGCTTGTTTTAGTCCATATAGGGCCTTTTTTAACTTACAGACCTTATTGGGTTCTCTAGTGTTTATATACCCCTTATGTTGTGATACATGAACATTTTCTTTCAGTTCACCATGTAAAAATGCCGTTTTTATATCGATTTGCCTAATATTGAGATTGTGATATGCTGCGGCAGTTATAAAGCATCTTAGACTTGTATGGGAAACTACTGGAGCGTAAGTTTCATCGAAATCTACTCCATATTTTTGTCTAAATCCTTGTGCGACCAATCTCGCTTTGTAACGCTGGATTTTTCCGAATTCGTCCTATTTCGCTTTAAAAGTCCATTTCGACCCAATTACTCTTCCTCCTTGTGGGAGATCAACTAAAGACCAGGTTTGATTTTCATTAAGGGAATCCATTTCCTCTTCTGTCTCTTTTATCCAGTTCTGCTTTTCTATAGGATTTTCTATACTCATCATGTCTTCCCAACTGTTAGGTACATATACTGGATCGTGCCGGACTGCATAAGCAAACCTGTCCGTCGGCATACCTCTATTGGGTCTTTCTGATCTTCTCACTTGTGAGGTTTGTTGTTGTGAGGCGGGTGGTGGACTTAGTTCATTTTGTGTTGGTGCCAGATCTATTTCCATTTCATTCGTGTCTTTCTGTTGTGTTTGTTTGTTTGTTTCCGCGATTAATTCTCTTCTATCTAGATTTTCGTTAGTATCTGGATTATTTTTATTTTCTATAAATTTTACGCTTCTGGCCAATATTACTCTTCCGTCACTTGTATAGATTCTGTACGCCTTAGAGCGACTGTCACATCCGACAAAAGTACCTTTTCTGCTCTATTGTCTAATTTTCCTCTTTTTGACCTGTGTATGAAGGCGTATGCAGTACAGCAAAAAACTTTGAGATATTTCAAATTTTGTTTTCTATTCATCCATAATTCATAGGGTGTGGTGCTTAACGATTTTGAAGGTAGCCGGTTCTGTAAGTGGTTCGCGGTACATATGGCTTCCTCCCATAATTTGTGTAGGAGATTTGCTTCATTTAGCATACTTCTAACCATATCTAGTAGCGACCTATTCTTACTCTCTGCGACACCGTTTTGGCTTGGGTTAAATGGTACAGTGAGCTGATGATGAATCCCATTTTCTTTTAGATATTTTTCGATTTCATTACCCGTATATTCACCACCGTTGTCCGATCTTACCGCAGTAGGCATTTTTCCAAATTTGTTTTTGACCATTGAGATGTATTCTTTCAATTTCTATGAAGCCTCACTTTTATTTGCCATTAAATAAATTACACAAAATCGCGTATAATCATCGATAAAACTGACAAAGTATCTAGGCCACATACGTCAGAATGAACTAACTCGAGCCTTTTTGTAGTTCTATATGTACCTGATTTAGGAAATGGGGTCTCGCTGATTTTTGACTTGATCCATACGTCACAATTCGCGTTATGTTTGGAGTTGTTGATTTTAATTTCCTCAACTAAGTCCTTTGATAACATGGACTTTATTGTGTCGTAACTCCTATGCCCATTCGCCTATGCCACAAATCTATGCAATTTGCGTTTGAGCAGTTGTAAGTAACATTTGCATAGTTCTTGTAATTTTCATCTTTACTAACATGTATTTCATACAGATTGTTTTTTAGTTTACCTTGAAGTATAATGTTACCTTCGTGAATTATGTCACATTTATCTTTTTCAAATTTGACTTTGCAACCGTTTTTAGTTGCCCTACTCACTGACAGCAGGTTTATTTCTATGTCAGGAACGTATCGTACGTCACGCAATATAACTTGCTTGTTTTTATTTTCGGTATGAATTATTACCTCCCCAGATCCATATGAAATTAGTTTATTACCATTAGCAACTGTGACATTTGTTTCAGTGTTATTTGTAATTTTAGTAAAAAATTCTTTTGAATTTACTATGTGGCTAGAACTGCGACTGTCCACTATAAAAGTGCCTTTATTTTCGACTCTTCGGTTAGTAAAGCAACACTGTTGTTTTCATTTACTGTGTGTTTTCCTTCTTCAGGTTCCGCGTTTTTATGTAAATTATTTTCGTCATAAACTAGTGATGTTGAATTGTTTTTGTTTTTATAGTGTCTGTTGGTGTGACTGTTGTTGTTTTTTGTTAGAAACCAGCAGTCTTTGTTTGAGTGATTTTTCATTTTACAGTGTGAACAGTACTTATTGTTGCCTCTTTTCTGTTCTGAATTATTAAATTTACCTTAGTGTTTTATAAGCTTTATTGCTGTTTTCGGAATTTTCAGAATTATCTATGCTGCGAGTATATTCATCCGTAAGCTTGCTTTTGATAAATTGAACAGTTAAATCAGCTTCATCTCTGGCCTCCAGAGCAGTAACTAGAGTATCGTAGGACGGTGGAAACGAGCACAGCAGCAGTGCTGAAATGTGCAAGTCAGTTATGTGTTCACCTATGGCTGACAGTTTGTCCACTATCTCTAAATTTTTTGTTATGTGGGCTGTCATATTACCACCTTCAATTAACTTTGTACTGTACAATTTTCGCAGCAAATATAGCTTACTAGAGAGATTAGATCTCTAATGAATTTGTTTGCAGGCGTCCGATGTTTGCCTAGCTGAATTTAAATTTTTGACATGCACTATTTGACTGTCGTCAATGGATAAATTTATTAAAGCTCTTGCTTTTCTGTCTTTCTTGGTCAAAGCATCGGTCAATGGAGTGGGGGCCTCTTCCGTAATAACTTCAATTAATTCATCTCGAATCAATAACATTTCGAAATTGAACCGCCAATTCATATAATTGTTGGCGTTCAACTTTTCAATGGTCGTGCTATCTTTTGTAGAAGCCATAATGTTGCTAAGATTCGTTTTATTTTTTCTAATAAATTACCCTTTTCGGATTATTTCGGATTACCAGATTTTTATTTTTATCATTTAGTGACGATGTTCTTATTGAGAATTTTTTTTTCACTCTCATGATGAATTTGTTAGCAATATTTTAACTTTGCTAACAATACATGCGTGAAGTTCATTTTCCTCAAGTGGTAATTATTTATTTTCTGAATATAAAAACAAAAGTATAGGTAAGATAAATTGGGCTTACCTTCTATTTTCTATCCATATGCTATCTGGTATCCGACGTCGGTAAGGGTAATTATGTCTACAGCTTATCCTTGTATTTCTGATTTAATCCATTCATAGCGATGCGATATTCTGTGTGTTAAAACACGCGTAAAGAATTTTGACATGTGAATTGAAATATGTTGGAACTTTTAAATAGAAAGAAAATTAACATTTAATTCAGCGTTAAGAAATACATCTCTCCTTTGGAGAGTTTAGTTTACAAGTGAGAGTATGAAAACATATACAATACGTTATTGGCAATAAAAAACAGGAAATTAGTGACATAAATCTTAATATTAAATTATTTGTATCAATATTTATACTTACAGTAATTTAAAAAAAGTTTATTAATCTTTTTACTGTCTTTAGTTCTTGAGTATCATGAAATGTTTCTAATAGAATGTTTGTTTACGATTGTGCAATCACTTTTCACTTCCTTCCTTCAGATCACAATCACTTTTCATAATTGCTTTTATAAATCACAATTGACACATGAAAAACAATTTACTTAGCTTGATTATTTTAATGTCCTTGTTTGAAATTATGATTCACAATAGCTGTCAGCATTTTATAGATTTCTCATTTGCATAGATGAGGGATAGGGGACTTTGTGGAGGGGAGCTTAAACTTACTGGCAAGAAACTCTGTATTTTCCTATAGATCCTTTTGAATAACACTTTTTTAAATAATAATCTTTGTGGTATATTTCCATTGTAAAATCCCAAATATAAAGTTATTAATTGAAAATAGTTGAATTAAGAAATACGGACCAGTAAAAGCCCTGTATATTTAATTGAGTTGCTATGCCAAATTTACACAAATACAACTTTTCATTGCTTTATCTTGAAAAACACGCTAAATATGAGTTAAACTGTCTTCGAGGACAAGGGAAATAAAGATTATAATAATTTACCAGACAGTATAGTATTTAAATAATTGTAGATATATGTTAAAGAATAATCGGTCAAGTGCGAGTTTTACTCGCGCACAAAATGTTCCGTGCAACAAAGACCCCTTAAGAAGTTTAATCTAGGCATTGTGACAAGTGCGCTTGGAAAGGATGTCGCAAATTTGCAACGCGTCGCTGTTTTATATATAGGTTTTTTTTATTCATATTTCGGTTAATTACCGACAATTTATTTCAAGAATCCATAGATGATTCCGCATTGATAAGTACGTCAAGCGCCTCACAACACTCCCGCTGAGGGCCAGAAAAGTTTGTGCGCAACGGAAAAATGAGATTTTCTCAAAAACTACGTGTCATGCGATAATCACTGTAGTTTTCCTGCAAGGTTTAAATTAATTCCAAGTATCTCTATTTTTTTCATAATTTCAGTTTAAGTAGATTCAGAAGTAGAGGGGGGGGGAGGGGAAATGTATATTTGTAGTAGATTTGGTTTTTGACGGAATATTTGAAAATGTAACACCTAAAGTTAAAAAATATATTTTTTTGTGAGTTGGTTTTACGAGATCCTTCGAATTATACTCTATAAAAAATATATATGCATATATAACAAAATCAAGTAACTTAATTAGTTCCCCTTAATTTTTCCTAAGAATATTTGTGAATGGCTAATAATCTATAAATATGTGGATCAATAGCTTTTATAACTCAGGCAAGTTTGAACTTTCCACGCTCCATAGTTTTCGAGAAAAGCGATTGTGACAGACGAATGATACACGATGTGGGATACACTGATCTTATAATGGTTCCGTTTTTAACACTTTCCAACAAAGTTGAAAAGTGTTTATGCATTATGCATTCGGTTTGTCTGTCCGTCTGTCCACGTTCTAACTCCCGTAAATAGACTCGGATTTTCATGAAATTGATAAAGGTTATTTAGGGTCACCTAACCATGTTTGGTATTGCATATGAAGTATTTGGGATTAATATTTCATTTACAGGGCTACCCAAAAGGATTCCATTGCATTATGGTACATGGGGAAAAGTCGTTTGCAGAGTATTTTAATGACATTGCGCTGTTTCAAATGTATTGAAACTGATATAAATCACTGAATTTCACTACAAGATGATTACGACAGAATATGGTATTCATAGCATTTGACGTTCATTTACAGGGACACACAAAATAAATCGGTTACAATACTGTCTTTGAGTAATAATTGCTGAAGTGCGATTTGAATTTCGGCTTGCGCTTTTAAATTTAACTGTTTTAATCCTATACAGTGCTGCTCAAAGTTTTCTGATAATTTTCCGATTGTAGATGGGAACAGCTGAAATTGGGTTTTCAAATGTGTTATGCGTTTCCATACGGTTGAATTAGACTTAATATTTTAACTTATTAAACAATGAAGTTTTGTTACATTATTCGAATGTGTTGGGAAGTGTTTCGTAATCTATATGCTTGACGCGTGATTTTTCTTTCTTGTTACTTTTTAAATACGGAACCCTAAAAATTAGGAATTAAGCGTTAAGAATTGATTCTCTTATTGTTGATTTAAGCTTTTGAATCAGGAAATAGTAGGAATTATTTGCAGCGAATTTACAGGGAAATTTATTGTTTGAAATTTATTTTGAATTTAAGAAATTACAAATCGCATAGCATCAAAATTATGACTGAAAAGGTATGGTCTAAAAAACTGTTATGAAGAAATTGTGGAATTTATGTAGAGCAAAAGTAAAGAAATAGAATACGGAGAGAAAATATGAAATCTCGGAATCTGAATTAGTTTTGTTCCCTTTATAATTATTTTATGTTACGTTTATAATGTATTTAAAAATTTCCTTTGGTTTCCCATGCTTTAAATAAATAAATCCAGAAAGGCGATGAGAAAGATAATGAAAAAGAACGTTAAGCGCCGCTCTTATACGTATTTTAGTTGTCAGTGCTTTTAATCTCTCGAGCGAAAAAAAAAATGGAATTCAAAATGTTTTATAAAGAAATATTTTGAAATAAATTTTCTTAGGAGCTGAAATATTGTATTCTTATTTAAAAAAAAAATGTTTAATAAAAATAAAATTGGATATTTTGCACCAAATAAAATTTGTAAATTCCTTACACTTTTATTCCTTGGAAAATATATTATGTTCGTTTTCAAATTAAAATATAACGCAACATAATTATATTACTCCTTTTATATAATAAAGAAAATATTTAAAAGAAAATATTTAAAAGAAAATATATCCCATTGCAAGTAGGTTCCATTTTAAATCGTCTAAACAAATTCTACATATAAGAATTTAAACATTCTACATTTCTAAAAATCCAATTTGTGATAAACGTCTTTTTTTTTCCTTTTTAGAAAGTTGTTAAAATTGTTGCATTGAAACATAAATTTTATTTTAAATAAAAAAAAGTCCATTTTCTTATAAAATGCTAGCAGCCTTCGCCCGCTACGCTGTTCGGTTTCTCTAAAAGAATCTTGAATCAAACGAGATATATCTAGTAAAGATGAAATTTAAAAAAAAGAACATTTTCTTAATATATAATCAAATATCCATAATTGTCTTATCCGTATAACCTTACATTATCCAGTTCAAAGTCAATGTTGGCGACATAATGGAGAAAATAGCTCTAAAATCAAAGAAAAACCCGTGTTTAAATATTTTATAGTAGGCTTGTTATCTGGAATTTTCCACATCTACTTAAAACTGCTGCTGAGATATGGCGAAATGCCCTAAAATTTTCGGCCACCTTTTTAGACCCTTTACGGGGTAAAATTCCTAAAATCGCTGAAACATGTGTTTAATTATTTTTTTTTAATAGATCTGTTATCCTGAATTTCGCGCTCCTTCCTAAAACTGCTGCTGAGACATATCGAAGCGACCTAAAACTTGCGACCACCCCTTTAATCCCACTTAAGTGGGTATGTGTAAAATACTTAAAATATATGTTTAAGTATGTGTTAGTAGTGTGTTCTCGCTCCTTCCTAAAACTGCTGCTGAGACATATCGAAGTGACCTAAAACTTGCGACCACCCCTTTAATCCCACTTAAGTTGGTATGTGTAAAATAGTTAAAATACATGTTTAAGTATGTGTTAGTAGATGAGTTATCCTGAAATTCATGGCTCTACCTAAAACGGATGCTGAGATATGGCCAAACGTTCTAAAAATTTCGAACCCCTTTTACCGCCTTAGGGGGAGGGGAATTTCTAAAATCACTGAAATGCATGTTTAATTATTTTTTTCATAGATGTATTTTCTGGAATTTCACGCTCCTGTTTAAACCTGCTATTTGAATGCGGCCAAATGTTCTAAAATTTTCGACCCCCCCCCCTTTAGAAATTTCAAATATGCTTGTTCATTAGTTTGGGCTGTCCGTTGATTATGAGTGAGTCAGGACAAACTCTTTTATATATATACAGACTATTTAAGAATTACTACAATTTAGTAAAATGATACATTTAACTCTGCACTATAAAAAATATGGTAATGCATTACTATGATAATATACATTATTATTAATTATTATTCAATTTATTCTCTAGATAAAATATACATAGAAGATTTTTACAACTAGGAATTGCGGAATATGCTTTTCTTTGAATTTTATTTCAATACATTTTAAATAAGAAAATTTTTCTGTAATTTAAGCGAAAGAGCATAAAACGCAATGTTACAATTTAGAAGGACGTAAGTAAATAATGAGATTTTAATTCAAAAATAAATGGTACATTTTCTAACGAATTTACTCTTAATATATTTGATCCAGAAGAAGGATTATGGTTTTCAGAACACAATAAGAAAAAATCTGATACTGGATTGTGTAACAGTGGAAAAAGTGCTGTGGTTTAGAATAGAGATCGACCGAAAATTCTGTTTCGTTTTGGTTTTCGGCCCAAAATCTGTGTTACGCCGAAAATTCTGCCTAAAATTCGGCAGGACCAAAACTGTCTGTATTCCTAAAAACTCGTTTTTTTTTTTTTTTCGGGAATTTTCAGCATTTCTCATTGATTTGAGCTGTTATCGGCTGAAATGAGAAGCTTTTAATTTATTGCTATGAACTTCATTGTTTATAGTTAACAGTCATCAGAAAATGGAGACGTGAGTGCAAATTGTAAAGCAAGCCATGCTAGCGTTTATCACGTGCTCGTTA
Source organism: Maratus speciosus (assembly GCA_963932465.1). Classification (NCBI taxonomy): domain Eukaryota; kingdom Metazoa; phylum Arthropoda; class Arachnida; order Araneae; family Salticidae; genus Maratus; species Maratus speciosus. The sequence goes on from OZ010789.1 coordinate 468,335,237, forward strand.
AAACTACAGACTTAACAGTAATAGACAATTTTTAGTTTGAAATCGCAGAAGTGTTTCGAATAGTCTTTGAGAAATTTCTAGTATAACAGATGATCATTTACAAAAATCATTATAAAAGATAAATAGAGGTATGCATACCTGACACGTTTTTTAATTATATGAAATTCGTATAATTAGAAAATCATTTTGTGTCGTTGATGAATTAATTACATTTTATTTTATATGGAAATAAAAGTTCTGGTCCGGGATACAGGGAACCAACTTGGGCCACACATATAATTAATTAATAATTCTGTATATTTATGAGGCCCAGTGGTGTAGTGGTCAGGGCATCTGACTGCCGCACCGCGAGAGTTCTACTCCCGACAGGGCAAGGTTCACTCAGCCTTTCATCCCTTTGGGGTCGATAAAATGAGTACCACGCTTGCTTGGGAACTAAACACCGGGGGTCACGCATTAGGCTGACCACCTGGCTGGGACGCATGCTGTATGTATAGCACCTCGGGGCCCAGGGTCAAGAAAACAGGGATGGGCACTGTCGGCCCAGATCCTTCATGGATTGTATAGCCACAGAGTTTAGTTTTAGTATATGTATGTATTAATTACTTTAAAAAAAATTTTATGCTTTTGTTTTCGTTCGAAAATAAGAAGATTAACGAAATTCAGTTTCGGTTTTGATTCCGGTCTTAAAAATCTGTTTCAGCCATTCCTTAGTTTAGAGAGTACAGTTACATCTCAATTTTATAATATAGTTCAAGTAATTAAGTAGTTGGTAGGTAATGAAATTGGTCCATTCATGAATATGCGGTTAGAAATTCTCTTTACCATCACAGTGAAGAATCTAAAGAGTCTCAAAGAATTCAGATGTGGGAAATATGTTTTTTATAGGGGGCAGTAAATATTGATAATTAGGATTTTTGAGGTAACATTTCTCGTGTTTTCGGTCACTGAATTGAGCAACACATTCCAGATCAGTATTAAGTCGATCAAACCATTCTTTATTAATCTAAAAGTAAATTAACACATAAAAAAGTATGAAAATTGATAAATATACAGCTAAATGCGTTTTGAAGTGATAAAGCTAAAGATCTGGAATTAGTGTTTAATTACAGTAAAATAACTGCTGCGCTATCTTGTGAGAGTAGCTGAAGTGTCCACTAGTCACAAAATTTGGTATTTTTAGGTCTTATCTCGAGAAAAATGTGAGATAGAATTGTCATGTAACTATTGTAATTAACATGTGAATAACAACAGTGAAGAGTTTCTTCGATTTAGTAAGATATGATGTCTTACATGTAAAAATAACTTTATTATAAGTTTATGAAGTACCATGAAATGTAAAAAATTTTATATGCAGTCAGCGATTTAAATACGTTACAAACCATATGAAATAGTTCCCCATTATAGGACTGGTTTATATTTACTGCAAAAATTACAATATTCATAATTTATGAATATATATATATATATATTTTAACCTATAATTTTTTTTTTTTTTTTTTTTACATAAAACGACTTCTAGAAGCTTCAAATGCGCGATTGTAAAAACCATCTTATCATGCCTAATAATTCTTGAGTTATGCTTGAAATATTTTTGTCGTTAAAATTTAATTTCCAACTATCAAATAATGGATTTAACATTAAATGTTTAAAAATTTAAATGTGCATAGTTTCAGAACTTTTTTACCGAATGACTTCCCATTTAGTATCTTAAAAAAAATTTAGTGGCGAATCGGAATATCATGTCAAAATTAGGTATTCGTAATTAAATAACTGATTTTTTTTAGAATTTCAGTATGGAGACGAGACGACCCCCAACCCTAAGCTGTCACTTTTTTTTTCATAAATTAAAAAAAGATAATTTTCGATCCAATTTCCATTTTTTCCTGGGACAATTTGGTGTTAAAATTAAAATATATGGGGTGTTTGACTGTGTGCATACTAATAATTAATAATAATTAAAAGAACCTGACTCATCGTAAAATATAACAGAAGATGTCTTATTACATATGGTCATATATATACACATCATAGCTTCAAATATATAGACCTTACACAATAAGAACCACAAAGACACAATTCATTAAATAATTTTTCTGGTTATGCATAATGTATAACCAGACATAATCCGTGTCCCTTCTTATCATTATCTATCATTCCCAAACCGTTAGCTTTAGAGCCACAGTTCCATTTGGAAAAATGTTCAAATGTTGTTCATGATATCGAAAACTATTTACGTCAAAACGGTATATTTAAACAAGTAATATAAAAATTTTGTTTTTAAAGTCAATTCCTACTTAGGTCATCAAAGAAAAAGTTAATATAACCCCTTAAGCTAATATTAGTTTTTGTTGCATTAAAATATCTCAATTTGTTGATATTCTATAAGCAAGTAGGTTTACAATGGAAGTCTGTGGAATTTGGCGAGTTGGCGTCACTTTTGGCGATTCATTTTGACAGCCAAATTTGGCGATATATCGTCAAGTTGGCGACAAACATGGCGGTATTTGGCGACAAAACAGGGTCCCCCCTATGGTAAACCCCCTTATAGGCATGAAGATGCATTAAGTGCTTCAATAACCAATGACCGCCATTTTGTCTCCCATGTAAAACTAAAATTAATTAATTAAAATTTAATTAATGAATTAATATTTGAAAAAACTGTATTAACATCAATTTTCATCCAGTACAAGTTTAAAAAAAATTTATTTCAACTTGATGGGATGAATAATAAGTATTTTATTAACGATTGAAAATTTGAACAAGATATATATATACTATATAAATAAATAAATAAATAAATAAATAAATATAGGGAGAGTGTGAACTAATAGTAGGAATTGAAAAAAAATTCAATTTATATTTTTATTATTTCCCTGTTTCCTATAAGTTATATCTATTTCTTCCTGTTCTAAGAAGTAAAATAGCAAAAATTTGATTCTTCTACGGCCAAAAATACAAAAATTACCGAGTAATGGTATTTTAAATTTTTTAGACTAAAAACGAGTTTTTTCCGTTTTTTAGTCAAGTTTGAAATGAAATGAAATAGATAATCTTAAAAATGTTTCGTAGGAAGTTTACACACACATCCTGTATACGGGATCACCCCAGAATCAAAATCTGGAAAATACAGTTATAAATTGACTATTTATTTATAGACTCAACGAAACCGCAATTCACCTCTATTCCAAAGAACAGAAGGTCTTTCAGTGATTTACATAAACCAGATGTTGTAAAAGCAAATATTTTTAAAGAGTTGAATCCAGAGATATTTTTAACGCCTCTATAGCTTATTTCACGATTAAAAATTATAAAAACGCTTTTAAAAAATTCAATCACGTGTATTTTTGCGTTTTGAAATAAAATACAGTATATTTTGTTTTAACGTATGTTGATACCCAGTCAAATTTACTGAAGCAAAAAGAAATATGTCCCTTCAATTTTAATCAAGCTGTTCAATCATGTAAACATAAAGTAATTGGAACTTTAATGTAAATAAAATACTTTAAATATCGTAATTTTAATTCACGATAATAAATACATCAATTTTTTAGTCATCTGATTTAAACGTTCAAAATATGGAGGAACTTGAGTAAGCATTCATTTGTTTTTAAAACTTAAGATTTCATTTTTTATTCTTTCTAATAGCGTTAAAATGTTTAGAAAAAGGATGTTTACACATATTTTAGACGATTTTCATGGTACTTACAGAAGTATTTTACATAAAATATTTGTTTTTAAATTCTTAATTTGGTAACCCGTATTCTGAAGGAGAAATCGACCAGCATAGTGGGAGAAGCTTTCTAGTTATTAAATATTTGACACTGGTTTCAATTTTACTTAGCAGTATCAAAACGTGCACGTTACAATATGTCAATCGCACCATGATTAAACAAACCAACGTCCAGAACGTATTGTGACATTTCGTCAATACCACACCACGTAGTGGTCAATTGAAAGTAATCATACGGTAAATTTCACTTAGTGACCATTTGGAGTTAATTTTGCCAGTGCTATAATATGCATTTTCCTTTTTGATTGAACCTGAGAAATTATGGACGAATCCCATTTTCGCTTTTTGAGCCAAACGCTTAAGTCAATGAAATTACGTTTTGTTTAAAGCTGTTTTCAAACTTCCTGTTGCTACTTTTAGACACATTTTTTAAACCATTTTTGTTCGGAAATACATGAAATTCTTACCCAGATAGCATTTTTAATTTTCAGAAAATTGGCAGCAGTCTTGATTTCAAAACCTGCAAAGTTGCTGTAAGCTCAGCCTGATAAGTCTGAAAGTTCATAACAAGACTGCAACAAGATAACGCAAACGCCGAAGTCACCAGACTTTGAACTTGCAGCTAACTTGTTATGCAAATTAAATTCATGCTTCATCAAATTTATTTGAAATTAACGGCAAACAAGTAATCGAAAATACTGCAAACTTACTGTAAAGTAGTGATCTTTCCACGCCCCACTACCTGCTTACAACTGTTACACAATAAGTTTAATCCGTTCGGAGGGGTCCAGGGAACTGATCAGGTCTATTGATGCGAACACACCGTCATTATAATTTAGTTATTGAGTTATAACAAATTTTGGTCTTATGACCACCAATTTTTTTTCCATTCTTTGGCTCTCAAGTCGGGAAATTCGGTTCAAATCATCAACTTTGACAGTATTTTCGGAAAGTTCTTTTGCATTTTCCAAAAAATGGAAAACGTCTTCGATTACATATTTTTCTGACTAACACCTACCCAGGTAGCATGAACATTAGCATCAAGTTTGGTTTTTTCTGACGTTATGTTGCCATGACAAATTTAAATTGAGATATTCGCAGCAAATTTCCCGCAAGGCATACCATTCCCTACTTGCATGAGTAATTCGTTGTGAAATTAATGGCAAGACTGTCTTTAATTCAGGAAAGTGACGATAGCAAGAAATCCCTCTGTTGAGAGAATAGACAATTAGCACATACACAGAAATTGCAGAAGTTTTATTCGGTTGGCACCGCTTTTTCTATACGCTATACTTTTCAAATACCAAAAAAGGCTCGTATTGATAAGCACAAATATTACCTTAACTTGTTTATGGTGATGAGGGGCTGTATCCAAATACAGTAGTACGTGCAATATTAAGTACGCTGTATTGCCACTAATCAATGGATATTTGGATACAGCCCCTCATCTTTTTGCTTCAATTTGGGAACAACGGATTTTGAGCTTATTCTATAAACGATTATTATCAGACTTTTTAAACTATGATTTTGAGACTTTCACAAAAGTTGCTCTATACATTTAGCTAACACATTATGCACATTATATTTTGATTGCTTTCGCGCATGCGCAATGAAACCTTCTTTAGTAAACCTGCTCATTTTTCATACAATTTTTATTATTTTTAAATTTTGATTGAAGTGTATTGTGTACAATGTTATTTGTCATATTTTCAGAAAAGAACTTTTTTTTATATTAAGAATTCTGCTAATTATAAGCAAAAAACTTGGCAAAATTTGGGACTGTTTTTATAAAAACCTAAATATCTCTACGAGTATACATGCTATCCTCATAAAAATGAACACAGTATATTACAATAAGCTACTTATTGATAATCTCGAGTTTGAATGCTTTTACTGCATTAGTTTTTACAGGGTTATCCAAAAGATATTTGTTCTTTTTCAATTTGTTGATGGTCCCCTATGGGGTTTCGGGAAAAAAATCTTCGCGAAAAAATATGACCTATACTATACTGTTTACACACTTGCAGTTTCAGGTTAATTCCTTATGTATTTTTCTAGATATTTAACAAAACGTCTAAAATCGCAAGTGACCGGTCACCTTTCGCCATATAATGTAGATAGCAGCACAATTTAACGTTCAGACATGTTTTGATTCCATTGATGAAACAGTCAAGAATTTATTGATTTTTATTTTGCAAACATGTCTATTAACTTTCATGTAAAAGTTTGATATGTTGTAAAGTAGAATTTGATTGAAAATATTTTGAAATAAAAGGTAATATAATGAAATTTAAAGTTTTTTCTATAAAACTGATGCGTAATAACTGTTTTAGCGCTAAGCTTGACAGCACGACACTCTGAAATTTCATAGTGGATATACGGTGCACCTTGGGACAGGTGGAGGTGGTGCACCTTAGAAAAGAAGATATGCCTAGTTAACTTTTATTCGAAATATTTTAACAACATATTTTGTTTGAAACTTTTTTTATTTAATGTACATAACATGTATTTATTAAATAGTTATCCTTTGTTCTTTTAAGAAGTCATTAGGCTTATCAATGGCATAGATTAGAAATTTAGAATAAAAAAAAAAAAAAAAAAAATCCCTGCCGGCTCGGCCTACATGCGGAGGTAGATTTCGATGTTAAGTACTAATTTCACCAACAAAAACTAAATCAAGATTAGAGATAAACCCAGTTTAACAATTTTATCTGGCCGCTTTTGATGATTTTTTTATTTGATATTTATGTAAGAGCTCATTTTATCAGAATCATATTAAGTCGGTATTAAAAAAATATATTTTTCCTCGCTCAACAACTCGAAATTTTCTGACACATTTTCAGGCTCATTTTTAAAAGTAAAATCATGAAATTCGCTGACGTGATTTTTTAGAAGAGATTTAAAAAGCGACCTGTGTTTTTATTTTTTGTTCAATTAATTAGAAGTTGATTTACAATTATTTTCTCAGTACGACCTATTGTTTTCGTTTACAGCACTATCACTTCGGAAAATTTGGTTCAAAATGCTCACTTTGACAGCATTTTTTAAATTATATTCTGCCTCTATAAAAAAAAAATAAATAAATAAAATAAAATAAATAAAAAAAAAACCATAACGGTACATTATATAGTTTCTGAATAAGAGAATCTAACAATTGGATGCGTTTGAGAGCAAAAATGAATTGAAAAATGAGTCAGAAAATAAGCAGTTTGGATTTGGAAACACCCTTAATACGATGATTTTTTTCTTCAGCCACTATGTCTTTTTATTTATTTATTTATTTATTTTTTTTTTTTTTATTAACCCTGTTTTTTTGCGCCCCTTGAGCAAGTTTTTAATTTTAGCAAAAATCGTTGATACATTAATTTTTGGCCCTATTTTTTCGAAGTAATAAAAACTTTAAACTGATTTGACATGCACAAAAATTAAGAAGTTATGGAGTTATTTCGGTTTTCACAAAACCCCTCCCTATTTCCATTCCTTTGGTCCGATTTTGCCCATTAACGAACTTGACCGAAATTTTATGACCCTTGATTTTATGTATCAGTTTGGAAGAGATTTTTGCAGAATCACGGAAGTTACTGTGTCCAGAAGAAAGTGATATATATATAGAGAGATAGATAGATAAAGTTTTTTACTGAGGGTTGTTTTGGGTTCTAGGGGTCATGATCGGTGTAGATCTGCAAAATGTTTTCAGAAATTCCAACATAGGGGAGAATGTAATAGGTAGTATTTCGTACGAAATCTACCTAAAAATGCAGCAAATCATGCTGACAATATTCAGAAAGCTACTGCAAAAATTTTATTATCTGAAATGTCTTTTCAGTTTAAAGAAATTTCATTTCCTGAATAAATAATTCAATGTATATTGTAATTCAATTATTGAACTTTTAAGATCTATTTTTAATTGTCCCAAAGTGCCCCACTAGGTGGTACATCTAGGGATAAAGCACAAGTTTAATAAATATTTATTTTAAATTTTTCTGTAATGGATATAAGATCAAAAGCTATTTAATAATGTAGGCAAAGGTTAAAAAAATGAATACCAGGTTAAATTTTTACGATCGATTAATATAAAATGAAATGAAAAAAGAAAGGAAAAAAATCCCTGCCGGCCCAGCCTACAGGCGGAGGTAGATTTCGAAGTTAAGTATACTAATTTCACCAACAAAAAATAAATCATGATTAGAGATTTATCCACTTTAACAATTTTATCTGGTCGCTTTTGACGAGTTTTTATTTCTTTTTTATATAATAGCTGATTTTATCAGAATCATGTTAAGGAGGTATTCAAAAAAGTACTTTTCCATGCTCAACAACTCGAAATTTCCTGCACATTTTCAGATTCATTTTTAATAGAAAAAATATGAAACTTGCTGACGTGATTTTTGGAGAGATTTATAAGCGACCTGTGTTTTTATTTTTCGTTCAATTAATTAAAACTTGATTTATGAACAATTATTTCCACAGTAGGACAATATTTTTCGTTTCTAACACAATCGATTTGGGAAATTCTGTTCAAATTGCCCACTTCGACATCATTTTTTGAAATAAATTCTGCCTCTATCAAAAAATCGATCATTAAGGCACATTATATAGTTTCAAAATAAGAGAATCTAACAATTGGATGCGTTTGCGAGCAAAAATGAATTTGAAAATGAGTAACAAAATAAGCAGTTTGGATTTGAATTTTCTGGATTCTTTTCTTCAACCGCTATTTTTAATTTGTTTCTGCTGTAAGAATTGGTCCTATCAAAAACTTGTTTATATAAATGTTGTAGATAATATTAAGAATATATATGATAAATTCATGGGGATTTTATATATTGTGAATTGATGGATTATGGATGAGTTATGGATATTTTTCTTCTTCAACCCCTCCTTTTTGTTTTCGTTTTTAATTTTTTTTTTTGTGTTACGAATTGGTCCTATCAAAAACTTGTGAATATAAAAGTTGTAAATAATATTAAGGAGATTTATAATAAAATTAATTGGATTTGATATCTTGAGTATTGACGAAGTTATGATTTTTTTTCTCCCAAAAACCCTATTTTTTGCGCCCCTTGGGGCTATTTTTAATTTTATCAAAAATCTGTGATACATAAATTTTTGGCCTTATTTTTAGAAGTAATAAAAACTGATTTGATATGTACAAAAATTAAGAAGTTATTGGATTTTTTCGGTTTTCACAAAACCCCTCCCTATTTCCATCCCCTTGGTCCGATTTTGCCCATTAACGAACTTGGCTGAGATTTTATGCCCCTTAATTTTATGTATCAGTTTGGAAGAGATTTGTGCAGAATTGTGGAAGTTATCGTGTCCAGAAGAAAGTGATATATATATATATATATGTGTGTGTGTGTATATATATATATATATATATATGTGTGTATATATATATACATATATATATGTATTATATATATATATATGTATGTATATATATGTGTATATATATATATAGATAGATAGATAGATAGATAGATAGATAAATTTTTTACTGAGGCTGGTTTTGGGTTCTAGGTGTCATGATCGGTGTAGATCTGCAAAAATTTTTCAGAAATTCCAACATAGGGGAGAATGTAATAGTTAGTATTTCATACGAAATCTACCTGAAAAGCATCCCAAGGTGAGCCACTTTCAACTATTATTAATAGTGACACAACAAGTTTATTTTGAAGCCATTTATTTTTCGGAACAGTTGTAGTATGCATTATTGATATGTCATGACAACAAGTTTATTTGCTGCAAACGTTTATTTGTCTAAAAAAGTTGTATTTTTGTCTGTGTATGCACCTCAGAAAGTAGAGTCGATGTTCAATCTGAACCCACGTGTTGCACAGCATGTCAGGTGTGATTGAATGGATGGCTTCCACAATCTTGTGGCGTACAACAAAAATGAACTGTTTCGAAAAAAGCAAGAAAAAAAATAATGCATTAAGCATAGATTATGAAACACGTCCTGAATGCTTTAACAAAACTTCGTTGCTTATGGAAATAAGATAAATAAGATAACTAAGTAACCATTGTAGAAAACGCATAAAACACTTGAAAAACGATTTCAGAAGTTACCGTCCATAGCCAAATATGTATTCCAATTCTTTTGAACAGCCATGTATTTAATCTGTAGGTTGGTATTTATACTATAATAGGAAAATTTACTTTAGCAAGAAAGCGCATAACAGGTTGAAGTTTCTCTTTCAGCAATTTATACTAATAGATGGAAACATACTTCAATACTTTTGAATAACCCTTATTACACGCCACTATTTCGCTGAAATTTAAATCAAACTGAAATTTACTTAAAATTACTGAAATCACATTTTCAGAAATTATCATTTATAGACGGCCATGTATCCAATTCTTTGAGTGACCCTGTATATCATTTTATCTATATTCTACAAAAATTTCTTAGTAAACTAAATGCAGTCTAGCTTAAAAATGCATAACTCATTTAAAACCACCTTTAAGCAATTTGCGCTCATACCCAGTAACCAGTACGAATGGTTTTGTGTACCCCTGTATGAATTATAGCATTTATACACACCATATAGTACGCATAAATATAGTGAAACATAAAAGCACATACCATAATTAAAAATGCATTTCCAGCAATCATCGCTAATGTACAGTACTTCGGATACAATAGTATCTGAAATCTTTTTTGTGCCCCTGTCAATACTATGCACTTCGTATTATACATGAAATAAGTTATATAGTACACATCAGCGACGTACATCAATTTCATTATATATGAAATAGATTAACATAATTAAAATACGCCTCAAACAATTCCCTCTACCCTTATATCATTATGTAACGGAATTCTTTTGTGTGGCCCTGTAAATGAATAATAACTATTCTTTGCACCGCATATTCTACAGAATGCATATTTTAGTGCATTTCACACATGCATATCAGGTTTATTATGTTTGAAAGCGTTTAACATCACTAAAAATCGTTTGAAACGATTTTTTCCCATAGACCGTAATGTGACGGAATACTTTTGACTGTCCCTTGAACTAAACATGCTACAAACGTCATTTGAAATAGCGAACGTGCTATGGTAAACGTCAATAACATCCAAAAATTTCAGAGTAATCCGAGTTCATTTACTGGAATTAGAGCGCGGACAGACATACCGAAGTCAGAAACACTTTTCAACTTTGTTGGAAAGTGTTAAAAAACAATTGCAGCAAAATAAAATTGTTTTGTTGCCATGATACCGCAAATCTCTAGGACTCATAGTTCCGTACAATTAACATTTGAAATCATGAGATTTCATGGGGACATCCTGAATTACTCCGTTGTATTTGCAACTGCTTCCTAAAATCTTGAAAGTTTTCAATAGTTCCTGAAAATTCGTGTTATGTACATTTCTAAGAAATATAACATTTAGATAACAGACACAATAAATTTTTATTAAAGACAATACAGACTTTTCTACTACAGTGCACTTCTCCAAAAATACTTTAAAGCACAAAAATCACAGTTAAATTTTTCGCATTTGTGACATTATATCAGAAATGGCCATTTCAGTAATTGTTTTATCATTATGATTAATTGTCAACCGTTTTGTTTTCTCCTGAGTCAAATGAAAATGTTTTGAACTCGAAATTTTACTTAATAAATGAATCAAGTACGTATCATATAGAAATAAGATAAATTTTATGAAATAAATTTTTTGGCTCAGAACATATTTATTTAACGAGCGCAAAAAAGCGCAAGGTGTTTGTTCTGTTACAAAATCAAATGAAACCTAAGAAAATTCAAAATAAAAAAGACATTTTGCTTGCGCAGATTTATACACATAAAATATATCTTAAATAAAACCTATTTTCTAATAGGATCAAACATGCTTCTTTTTTGTTGCTGTTATTTATTTAAAAGCAATATTTTGCAAAGAACTGTACGTAAAAAATAAATTAAATATTTTTGTTTATTCATAACGTAAATAGAATTATAGAAAAAAAAAGATTATACGAGTAGTTGGATAATAATCCAGTTATTTACATTTATAATTTCTAATATTTTATTCTTAATATATTTCTGAATTTTTATTCCTAAAAATTTATAGCCCTTAATACCGAATATTAAATTCGTAAATATTTACTCAATCGATCTGTTTATTTTTGCTTAGGAATTGTAAAGTTTTTCATTCCCCTTTGCAAAAGAATTGTTTACTTATTGTTCGAAAACATGACACTTTTTTAGACTTCATTTACGTTTACGAAATTAAAAAAATTATAAAATATAAACCTATAGATATGTTTTTGAGTAAACTGTATTCTTTCGTAAATATCTTGAAAAGTAAGCTACTTACAACAGAATAGCCATTTCTGTTATCATACAGAAGAACGTGATAGATTTATCACAAATACAGTAAAAATGCAATCTTAATAATTGCATTTGAAAATCAGTACTTTTGTTTACAATGCAAATGGCCATGTTATACAAATAGATTTAATCTATAATATCATAAATTGTTGTTAGAGACTTTTATTAAATTTTGAAATCTTCACTATATTTAAGATTCTTGGTGAAGAAAATTTTCACGATATGTTTTATAAATTGTTCCTTCATTAGATACAATAATATTGAAGTTTTAATAAAAAAAATACTCTTTTCTTCTGTTGATGTTTATGTTAAACTGCATATATTTTTATATAAACTCGCGTTTCAAAACTGTGAACATACATTCAGCGAGATGCATATTTTTACAAACGTGTAAAATATACTCGCGATATTACACCAAATTATACATAACTGATATAAAATAAACATGCAAAAATGCATGTAGATTTCCTTTCTTTATAATTTAAAAATTTCTTTCGAAATATTATTAGCATGCATCTACTTGATGCAAATTATTTAATGCACGAATACTATTAAATGCGCTTCTTACATTTCGTCACTGAAAAAAATGAGCTGCTCAAAAATGAATAGATTGATGGGCTCATATAGAACTGAGTATGTTTAGATCAAAAATGAACCTCTGATTCCTCAATTTTAAAACATCACGTGTTATCAAACCCAAACGAAACGATAATTTTGTAATTTGTAATGGTTCATTTCATTCATGGTGGCATAAAATATGTTCACTGGTGTAAATACTAAATTATGCACTGTATTTAAAAATAATTTAAAAGCTCTTGAAAGCAATGATTTTGTCATAAATATATTTGATTGATGTGTCTTTATAACAATTTTTCTGTTTTTCCTTAATAAATAATAAATGTTTCTTGTTAATAATTTTGACCGGGAAATAAATGTCAGTATATTTATACTTTATTTCATTATAGTTTTATTTAATTTACTTTAATTTTACTTTAAAATACTTTAAACGGGAGATTCAAAGAAGCAGGGTACATAAATGTTCAGTTTTGAACACATGCATGGAAACAAAAATGAATATTTGTGTGCCTCAATTTTGATTACATTTAGATCGGATCTATTTTGAGAATATGACGAATTTAAAATTGAGTACTTTTTACTCAGTTTCGAGGACCCATTTTTTTTCTGTGTTCTAGTGTAAAACATTTTTATTTTATGTTTTGTCTTTAATATTTTTCATTTTTACTGTATACCATTGCCATAACATTTCCTTTTTAATTATCTACACACAAACCATTAACACCATTTGGAACAATACATCCATAACATTGTAACAAGGAACAACATTATAAATATTCTGCACACGTTGACATTCATATAAGCAAGACATCAGAAAACATGTTACTGAATATAATATATGTAACAACATTATTAAGAATGAGAATATTTATTCGAAAATAAAATAAATAGTGATTACATTAGTATATTTTCCTTCAAGAACAATTTTACAAATATTTATCACAGTTTTAATTATGTTTGTAAATCCTTTCAGCCAGTAATCTTAATTTCGGAATCTGAGTATCATTAGGCTTTGAGATAATCATTATATGTTCAAATGCATTGGTTTAAGCATAATAAACTCTTTGGTTTAAGTATAATAAATTTGTTTAGTTATATGAAAAAATATGGGTATCTAGTTTCACAATTAATTTTGTAAAAATATTTGTTAGTAATAATATTATTAATTGGATATATGAAATTTTATTCAAATTTACTTTAAATTTACCTTTTTTAAAAGTCAGTTATAGGCATAGACTTTTCAGAAATAGACTGTGGCTATGTCCGTGATTCTTGTTCTCAACTTGAACGTTGTTTCCCATCTACAGTTGATCGTATTGAAAATGTGTGATTTGTTGATAGAATCTTGTCAACCTTGCTGACATTGTTGCGCTTAGACGATTGGTCTAATCATGTAACGTGTAGTTTGGAAACACTACTGATATAAGCAAACATTTTGCAATTCCAGTCTGTTTCTAAAAGGTCTAAGATTATAGGAAACATCTGAAACTCACAAAATACAAGGTGATTTATAATCCAGATGATGTAAAACATTAACAGTTAAAGACACGGAACACAACTGTGAACCGTTAGTGAGATATATAAATTTGTATAACACTATTAAGGCAAGTACATTATGTGTAAAAGGTAATACGGGATTTATCATTTAAAAGACCAGCATAAAAGATATTACGACATTTTTTTTTCTGTAAGTTGGTAGATACTACAATATACTTAGTTGCAACGCGTAATTTTAGCGCTATACGTGACATAGTGTGTTGACAGCAGCTGTATGTTTAGTCATACTTTTGAATGTTCTGCGATTATTGATAATGAAGAAAAATTGCCTTGAGTTTTGTGTTACAAATGTAATTTCGTGTGCCAAACGTCTTGAAATCTGCGAAATTTTGTGTGGATTTTGCATTACGATAATTCACTATCGCAAAAATATATCTTTGTGTGAGAATTTTTCGTCAAAAACGCAAAGAATGTCATCGACCAAGCACCGTACTCTAATGATATTGCCTCGTGTGACTTGTTCATGTGCTCGAAGCTAAAATCATTACCTTGAAGAAGGTGATTTGAGTCATAGGAGGCCATAAAGGGAAATTCGTTGAGTGAGCTGAAGGCCATACCTCAATCAGATTACAAAAAATGTATGAGGATTGCATCAAGCCTTATATAGTTGTATTGGACTCGATGGGACCTACCTTAAAAGCGACAAAATAAATTTTGTTGAATAAATAAATATATATATATATATTTTGCGTTTTATTTAACAATTCTGGATGCTTTTTACATAGTATGTATGTAAGATGCTGCCCATGTAGCATTCATATGACAAGTGAGTCGAAATGGAAATTTTGAAAGTTTAGGTTAAACAAATTCGGTGGGGGAGGCAGATTGTGAATGCAGATCCAGGAATCTCCTTGATCTACACAAAATAAAGAAAACGCCTTGAATTGCAACATCGTTTGTAATATCACGATTTTGTCGATTATTTAGTTTTCATTGATGAAGCTAAATTTCTCTTTCATTGCAGGGTAAATAAGCAAAATGATTGCTGTTGGAACAGTAGAATCCTAGTTTCATTGCACTATTCCTGCGAGATTCTTCAAAGTTTAGTAATGTGATTAAAGGCGCATACATAAACATCTAAGAGTGTCTCTAAATCGTTGTAACAATCTCCTATCATTCTATTACAGGGAACATAAAATATTTATATTGTTCTTTATTTTATAATGCGTTTAAACCGGAAATTACTTTATAAATCACCCTGTATTTTGAATGTCATTTAAAAAATACTGATGAGTGTAAAACAGCCATACGTGCACAACGTTTTAAAGAAGTTGTCAATACAACATAAAAATTTTATGTTGAAATCTAATATACAGCAGTCTATTTTTGATGCTTTCGTTTAAAAAAAGCAAAAGAAAAGAAAAGACTTCATTGAATAAAATGCAGATCTGATCTTTTTTTTTCAAATATTTCGATAAAATACCATTGTATTTTGCCAAAGTAGAGTAAAATTGAATAAAGGATTTAGGCCACAATCCTGTTAGAAATTCACAGTTCTCAACTCGATAAATCTATAGCTATTGAGCAATTTCTTTTGGGAAGTGACAATAGGTATAAGAGCACAAAAGCTTTCTTGAGTTGTGTAATGGAGTATATCAGTTTTCAAACAAGCAGTCTGAAAATACCACAAAATCTAAACTTTATAATATAATGTCAATAAATAATGTTTCCAAATGTATATATTTTGAAACAGAAATTAAAGTCGTTATGCTTTATGCATACGTTGAAACACATTATGTTTTGTGTATTATAAAATTTTTCCAATGATCTAAATTTTTTAATTTGGATTATTCATGTTAATATGTACATTTGTAATAACTTTTTTTCATTTAAAATATTCAAATTGAGATAAGTTGTCTGCCATTACGTTTAGATTAGTGAATTTTGATATTAGAATAGTGGAACACAGGCAGTATAATTTAGTTTGTGGAAAGAACTTTGGAAAAAAGATACTATAATATGAGACCGGGCTGTATGGCCAAACAAGCGTTTGTTTATATATCTGTTTCATTCATATTCTCTTACACTTTCGCGGTCGGCGGTCAGGTGTTGAATATGACAGAGTTATTGATCAGTGTTCAATAAACCAGCATTTTATGAATTTTTGCTCTTTATTTTGCACCTTATGTGCATAGTATAATAGTGATCAAGCTAGCTTTAGCCATATGATATCAAATTAATATAGCATAATCAACGTAACTATATTAAATTCTCTATTCAACTTTTTAATGTTGCAATGTAGTTTCAGAAAATTATCAATTAATCGGTTTTTTGTGACCAATTACTATTTATCGCACATTTAGAATATAAAATTTAATATTTAAGGTATTTTTAACGTAATACTTTATAGGAAAACGTTTTTGAGTAGTTGGATTTCATATTTTTTTTAGCATTAAATATCCAATGTAAAATTTATACGTCAGTTACTGTAGTGTCTAAAATTAGCAGGAAGATTAAATAAATTATTATTTCAGTTAATGGGTTATATATTTTAGTATTAATTAGCAGTGGGATATATAGTATAATTTATTCTTTCGATTAAAAAAACAAGCAAAAAACAAACCCCGAACAATCATTACATAAACAAGAAACTCAAAAGAATTTTTTTTTTATGAAACATGATATTTTAACGCTATTTTGTTCACAAAATAATTTCGAATAATTTTGATATTATTGTATATTTAAAAGTAAGCCTTACAAGGTATGCATTTTCACAGGTGACTTTGTCTAAGTAAGTATTGCCAAGTTCTGTATACGGAATTATCATGTTTGGACAAAAATCCAAATCTGAGCGCGTGAATTCTGTGCGTCCGCCTACTACTCTCTCTTATACAGGTACACGATTTTACATAAAAGAAAATAAATACAATTGTAAATAAGCAAAAAAAGCAGTGTATGATCATAAAACAGCGCGTTTATAGTAAAATATTTTGAATTCCCACGTTATATGGTGCCATTTATGTGTTTATTTTTTACCCTATATATGCAATGAAAAATAATCTGCCGATTTTACAGAAACCGAAAAGCAGCCAGGATGTTCGTAAATTTTTCCGAAAAACATATCTAGAAAATAATTTAAAATTGATATTTTATGTAAAATAAAGAATTTTACCGTAATCTAGCGTACCAGTATTTTATTGTAAACTCAACAATTTTTTTTTTTTTTTTATCATTGGCAAATATTAATTAAACTAGAAAAAATTAGTGGGCTGATTTTGCTTAGAAATATTTGTATTTTTATTCCTTCCAAGGCACTCCAGATCTTCTTAGAAATTTAGTAAAAATGCAATCTTGAAATTAGTATAATTGGAGATAGATGTCGACAAGGATTATCTCATAGAGAGTAGCAGTTATTCAGAGATTTACCAAAGTAATTTCACAAAAGTTAATTTTATTCAAGATCTTTTGCACGAGACATCTTTTAAAATCTGTAAATAAAGAAGGTGACTGCTTAACACTTTAACTATTTTATGAATAATAATATCACAAAATATAATTGGTAAGGCCAGTAATTGTGTAATACAGCTATATCTTACCCCAAAATTTGATTTGATTTATTTAGTGTTGAAGTAAATTAGCATACATTTATTATATGTACAACCTTAATATTAATAAAGTAAAATGAATTCGTTACTTACTACGCACAAACACTATGATCGCTTTTTAACAAAGTTAATGATTTTAATTAAATCAGTAGGGTTTAAGATTGGGACTTCTTAATTAAATAATTGCATAAGAAACTGTAACATTTAATTTTTGACGAACTTGCCAGTAGATCTTATGTAGAAGAATTAATATTAAAACTAATTCTTTGCTTGTTCTTCGATATTAAAGCTATTATTATCGGGGCAAGTTAACTTCTTTAACATTGCCTAGAGACCTGTATAACGAAGTAATAATTTTCGCACAAGGCACTTCAGAAACTGAACGTTTTTACAAAAACTATGGCAACACATATTTCAGAACTTGTCAGTTTTCACTTGCACAAGTGAATAAAAACTAGCTTTGCGATAATGGCAATCTCGCTCAGTTTGTTTCTGTCAAAAATTACCTCCGCATATCAAATTTTCTACCCGTATATCACCATTCTGATATATAATGTTATTTTGGCATCGGCCAGATATCAAAGTCTTCGATACCCATTTCAAAATTCTAGAATCAACAATGTTAACGTCAATCCTACTTACTTTGTTGACTTAGTTATAAACGCAAATTCACAATCAGTTACGTAATTGTCTCAGTAAGCCTGCTGCTCTGCGTGTAGTAATCTGTAACGCTCATTTTCAATTATACTGCTTTTAAGATTACATTTTTATATGATATCTCAAAAGGGAAGCTATCAGATCTGCCAACAGGAATAGTAACAAAATTTCTAGAGGTGAACAAGAATGGGGACAATCCACTGATGGAACGCGTGTTTTTGCAATTGTTTGCAGTACCAAGAATAAGGGCATGTAAAGTGGGTGCCCGCTTGTAATATTTGCAACCGTTGAATTTGAGTCCGAATTGGTATAACAAGAGAAAACATGAGAATTGAGAATAAAAATCAATCGGTATAAAATACTTTTCGTATAATGTCTCATAGGTAAAAGATAGAGTTGAAAATATTGCAGGCAGACGTCCACATTACATTCCCTGTTTCGGGGGTTACCAGACCTGCCAACTGCTACGAAAAAATCGTAGTTGCTACGATTTGGACCTATAAACTACGATGCTACGAAAATCGGTCTTAAACTACGATTATTTGCAAAAAACACAAACGCATTTTTTGTTTCTAGTTGCGATTTTTATCCCGCGCAGCATATTTTTCAGGAGTGATTCTGTTCCAAAATTTCAAAGTATTCATTTCTGAAAGTTAAAAAACATGGCCATTAGTCCGAAAATTCGGACATTAAAAAATGCTCATGGGAAAAAAAAAATCTGGACTGCAAAACAAACTTCTTAACATAAAACTCTGTGTATATTAACCACGACTGAATCGTGTTTCTGTAAGAATTTATACAGGAATTCCCTTCCTTACAAACAAGGGTGCCATTTTAAGAATTTCTGGGGGGAGGTTTAAAATAGTGTGCCAAATCGTACGGTTTGCGATAAACTATCATGAATTTCGACAAATAACCGTGTTAAAAAAATCAATTTTGTCAATTGGTCGCAGAAGAAATTAAATTTCGTCAAAGGATCGTGGTAAAGACATGAATTTGTCAAAATATCGCACAAAGAAAACGCGAATTTCGTCAAAAGATCAGTAAGAAAATGAAAATTTCATCGAAAGATCAGTAAGAAAACACAAATTTCACCGAAAGGTCGCAGAAAGAAAACAGTAATTTCGTTAAGGGATCGTGGTAAAAAACGCGAATTTCGTCAAAAGTTCATGGTAAAAAGTGCAGATTCCAACAAAGAATCATGATAGGAAAATGTGAATTACGATTGTGGGAAAAAAAATTGTGAATATCCTGAAATGATCGCGGGAAAAAAATCGCGAATTTCGTTAAAATTTACTGCACTGGGCTAAAATATTAGAACCAGGCTGCTTTTACAAAGGTAAAAAAAACGCTGCGAAACGAAAAGAAACTCTAAAAAGCATATAAAAATTTTCAAAGAAAAAAATTACTATATTGAATTGAAAGACTGAAACCTTATTCATTTTACGAGTGTCAAAAAATGGCTGCGAAACACGAAAAACCAACCAACCAGCCTCCAGAATAATTTTAATTTTGTGTGCTACGATTTCTCATTTTCAAAGGTTGGCAGGTCTGGGTTACAGACGATTTCGGAATGCCAATCGTTGTACCTGCTTTTCTTTACACATTCTTTCTCACATCTGAAAGTTCTCGTCGATACGCTTGACACTTTCCCTTGTCAGTGAGTATCGAGTTCATAGGCTTCAAAATATGCATAAAATGCTTGAATCAACTTTTGTTAATGATAATCAGACCACTACTATTTTCAGTGTTACTAATTGTTGGCAATCCTTTGTCCCGTTTAAAATTTTAACTATAGAAACAACGTTGAGCATCGGGCCCTAAATTGCGTACATTTAAATGATATGTTAATGCTATTGAAAACTTCAAATAAAAAGAACTTATTTCCTTTTATGTAAATAATATATATATTGGTAGATTTGTTGGTTTTGGAAATCAGCCTTATATTATAAACTCTACCGAAATTATTATATTATTTGTAGCATACATTAGAGTGCATATACAAATAATATGTCGGGACATTATATATGAGATGATATGTAAATTTAATTGAAGTATTCACTTATAATTTCAGATTTAAAATAAATCATTTTTTATAATAAATTTCTGAATGTTTTCTGTTGGAATTATAATTTTTATTCCCTATTTTTTAAATTTTGATTTAGATGTGTTTTTAAAAACACTTATGAAATCTAAACACCCAATCGTCAAATGGATAAACGAAAATATTTGAAATAAAAAATATATACAGCTGCATTAATATATAATTTTCTTCTTCGTAAAAAAAAAATAAATAAATAAATAAAACATAAAAAGTTCTTAACGACATGTTTATAGATAACAACAACAACAAAAAAAACTTTTGTTTCTGTCAAACTATTGCACATAAATTATATATTTCACTTAAATTACGCATATAAACATTATTTATCATTCTGGAAAAAAAACAAAAATAATTACTAGAAGAAAATAAAAATTAAAAAATCTTCGAAATACCAAATAAAAGAATTGCAAACACTTACGCTGATTCAGGTTTTTCTTATTATTTTTAAAATTTGTACATTTTGAAAGAAATATAGTATACAAATAATATAAAATTACACAAACATAAGATTAGAATATAAAGTACATAATATATTCAAATAATATTATGATTAAGTAGTTTAGGAAAGTGAATATCTATTAAGCACTTCATATATTGAATATTGAAATTGACAAATTGAATGCCATGACATATTTATCATATAAATTATTTTTCTTTTGAAAAATTCTTTCATTTCTCTAAATATTGATTTTATAATAATATCATATATACTGAATTTCTTTCTTCTATAAGAGAATTAATAAAATGCATTTTTTCACTAAATGCAAAACATTTTTTTTTTAATATAGGGGGCATCTCAGTTTTATTATTTAAGATGTAACAAAAAAGTTAAACATAATATTTTTTAATTTAAATTTTGTAAACTTTAAAAGAGAAATATATACATATATATATATAATATTTTAGAATTAAACTATAATAATATGTTGAGATAATTATATGTAATAATTACCCATTCTTTATCATATCCAATGTATTTTGTAGAAAAAAAACTCTGTTACAACGGACAAAAATGCATGCAAAGTTTTTACAAAATCCTGTACATGAGTAAATACTCCACTTTAATATAGAGAATAAGTAATATCTGTATTTTATAACAGTTTAAACAATGAACCTTCATTTTTAACATTCTGAACATGCGAGATTTCGGGTAATAAAGTAAAAAAACCCTTCAAACATTTGTAGAAACAAATCTCGTCGTAAATACAGTGTCCAGCATTGAAAATGCTATTCAAGGGTTTTAAATCTGTTAGTTCGTTTAGATAAAAGTGATTCTCTATCACAGTTTTCTCCGTGATAACAAAGTACATCAAACGTTATACCATAATTTTTTGTTTATGAATAAGTTTGGTATGGTTCAACTTGAATATTCAAATAATCCAACTTATTTTAGTTTGTGATATTACATAATTTCGAAGCATCAAAATAAGGATATTTTTACATTCAAAATTAAAACTTTCATATTTATTTTGATATATCGGGCACCTCTTGCAGTGGAATTTAAAAAAATGGAAAAATAGAGATTGATCATTGTGCTAAATCTTGGTCTTAGCACGATTCAAATCGCAAAGGTTGGACCCTTATTTATAAAATGTTTCCTTGGCAGTATTTATAAAAAGATTTTCTGCTTACTCAACCCTTATGTAGGAAACACACTTTCTTGTTCTTCTTCTTCTTCAGCAAGTGGGACGGGGTCCTCCTCTTCCACTACTGGAGGATCTTCAATAAGCCGGAATGGTAATCTAATACATACAGGTCTGTCAACAACTCCCAAGAAGGCTTTAACCTTTGCCTCATAGCAAACAGTTACTCCATATGGATTTTTATCTTTGACTAGTTCAGGAACAGTTGACGGGGCTAATCTGATAGAGGGTCCTGTCAAACCACCTTCAATTGCCAAGGCCACAGGATAACGAAGTTCTGATCCTGGTTTAATGGTGAAAACTCTTGAAAGGCATGAGCCTGGTCTTACAGGATGGCCGGGCTCTGTTTCAGAAACACCGACGATGTTTTTAAATCTTCCATTGGTGAACATACACACATGAACATGTTGCACAATGGCCACTCTTAATCTGTGAACTGTGCGATTGCTTGAATTATCAAGCGTGATGTGTATGTGGATGATATCGTCGTTTCTGTACGCTTCTTTATCCAATCGGGCTTCAAGGCGAAGTCTTCCAGAACTAAATACAAAAGCTCTGTTAAGAGCAGAACATGGAGGATTTGGAAAAGGGACGGGACTTCGATGAATACAACGAAGAGACAGACGAACTAGGCTTTTTTTAGAAGGCTTTTCATCGGGGCGAGTACCTATAAATAAAATAACCACTATGTAATAAAAGAAACATATTTAATCATAAATAAGCAGAACAATATTTGTTGCACTTTTATGAAATTATGTATAATATCCAATAAATCAATATAAAATTAAGGCTTAAACGTTGTAATACTACGTATGAATGCTTAGCAAATGAAAGATAAATTTAAACAAACAACTTTTAGTGAGATCAAATAAAAGAGAAAAAATACATAAAGTTTTAAAAACATTCTATTTTATTTATTTAATTTTTTAGTAGAATGACTTCTAATATATATATTTATGCAAATATTTTTATATAATGTGCGTAATCTCAGAATCCAAGAAAATAATTTTTAATCTACGCGAAAGTTCATATTTTTATCACAAAAAGGGATTACGCTTAATTTTTTTTAGCAGTAATAGTAATAATAATGAAAGTGTTTCAAATCTTTTCCATTTTCATATCATCTTTAAAAAAAAAAAAAAAAAAAAAAAAAAAAAATCCTACTATATATTAATAATACTATTAATAATAATGATATTATTATTATTATTATTATTGAAAAAACAGTTCTCAAATATTTTTCGACTATTCGTAATGTTAAGTACATCATGTGTAAGTAAAATCCTGATAGAAAATACATACTCAAAAGAAACTTTAATTAGAAATATTTTCGAATATGGGAAAAAGAATTTTTTTCATGTGTTACATATCTACTGTATATATAAATACAAATGGAGACCTAGTTCCGTCTGCTTATAACTTTAGTCATAAATTGCTGAATCGCTTTTGATCGAAATAGCACTGTTAGCTAGATAATTTTCCAGAGCAGGTTTAGTATATAACATATCATTCAACGTTGCTGACTAAAAGAAATAATTCAAAATTAAGTCACGGAAAAGAAAGCCTGTATATAGAGCTGTCAACCCAAAGAATAATTTATTTAAATAATACATGTTAATACAGTCGTCCCAATAGTTTTTTTAAAAACATTTTTTTTTCCTTAGAGCTAACTCAACGAGTAAGAAAGAGTAAATAAATTATACAAATGTATAATGATGAAATAGAAAGAATAAAATAAACAACTTTTAATAGTCATAGATGTAATATATATGTTACCGGCCAAACCCGATTTTAGGTCAAATTACTTTATCCTAACGCGCATCGGATACACTAGTTTTTCCTAGGTCAAACTAGTTTATCATAACAGGTCATAGGATAAACTAGTTTTTCCTAGGCCAAATTAGTTTATCCGAACACATATAGGATAAACTAGTTTTCCTTCAGCCAAACTAGTTTGGCCTAACACTCATAGGATAAACTAGTTCAGCCTGCTATTTAGTGGTCCGAACTAGTTTATCCTAGGTCAATTCAATTTGGCGTGATTTTAAAGATCCTAAAGATCGCACCTGCATCAATGTAATTTGATGTGCTTTTTTTTTCATCCCTACTACCACTCTGGCGTCAACCTTGTGCAAAGTAGTATTGCCGTGACCCCTATATAATATATTTTATTCGATGGGGAGAGGGATACTGTCCCCCTATCTTCCCCATTTCACAGCCGTCGGTAGTTACAAAATATGTTCCATATGACAAATTGTGTGCTTGAGGACCAAATAATGGGACGAGTGATCATCACAAAATTTAGGAGAGAAAGGATTTAGAGAATTGATTAATAATGTACAATATAATCTCGAAAATCCGGCATCGTCGGGACCGGGACTTTCTGAAAGAATATGAAATGTAATTCTGATATTCTTAATGGTGTCTTTATTCCTAATTAATTCATAGTCAAGTGGTATTTATGTGAGAAAAAATAAGTATAAAAAATATAGATTTTTTAATATTTATTTTTTTTCAGAAAACTTGGAGTACATTTGATAGTCTTTCAGAAATCTGGGAATTTCAAGAATCTTGCGAAGTCCCGGTACCAGTTTGGCATAAAATACATATATTTTTAAGATACCATTATTCCACAATTAAAATCCTCTTTAAAGAATAGTACATATAAATTTATAGGGATGTGGATACAGTGCTGTAAAACCTGTTAGAAAAATCTGAGTAGGGCGAAATCCTGTTTTAAAAGAATTTTTTTTAATCGGTGCAAATTGGATATAATATTCCGTTTGAAAAAAAAAAAAAAAAAAAAACATAATACATTTGCTAGAGATGACGGACCTGTTAAAAAGGAGATTAACTATAATTAAAAAAAAAATTCTCTCCTATGTGATTTCGTCTTAGAAGGTTTTTCTATATAATTTTTTTCAGATTTTCAAGTCTCCAAGCCGTGTAAAAAAAATTAATGGTATGAGTAATTATTCTTATATTTACATAC
The DNA here is from genome assembly GCA_963932465.1 of Maratus speciosus. Taxonomy (NCBI): domain Eukaryota; kingdom Metazoa; phylum Arthropoda; class Arachnida; order Araneae; family Salticidae; genus Maratus; species Maratus speciosus. The sequence continues at coordinate 468,360,381 of OZ010789.1, forward strand.
AAATAGAGATTCATTAAAAAATCAATATCGTTTACAATAGCATCATTAACATCGTTAATCCACACTCTATGGCTTGGAGATTTAAAAAATTTTAAAATTCTATACAATAAATCTTCTGAAACGGAATTGCATACAAAAGAAGAAAAATCCATTGAAGGCAGGTTCCCTTAATAGAAGGTTCATCGTCTCTTGTAAATGCATTATATTCTTTTTACAAGTAGGGAAAGGTGATCTAAAATGATCCTAGCGGGCAAAACGATCCACATACGTTTTCCTCCAGCCAGGTTGCGCTATCTACAGGGTAACACATAAACTAGTGGGCTAAGCGAAAAAATATGAATGGCGGTATTCAAACCATTGCACTATTACGCGCCTGAATAAAATTCTTTGAAAAATTAGATTTTATAACATCTGTTATAAGATAAGCACTTTACTTTCATATTTATTTAGATATACAGTCTTTCAAGTACAGAAATATGACTTGGTTTACTTAATAGCGTATTTTTTTAGATGTGAATTACACTTTCTAATGTTGTTATATTTCTCGGCGTCATCTAGTTATATCACCTAAAATGGGCGGTCATGTTGCCGGCTAAAATTATATATTATGTGGATCGTTTTACTACCATTTCATTGGTTGAAGAAAATCCGGAGCCGGGTCATAGCCATTATGGGAGCCAAATGTGTGACTGCCCCAAATCTTTCTCTTTGAGTCCACGTGTATCCTATTGTTTCCAAAGAACACAGAATCAAGCACTTCGAGATAAAGAAAAACGATGGAAAGTAGCATTTTAACGACCAGTCCTTATAAGAATCGACTGAGCTTGGAATATTATGTATGCTATTGGATTGTAAAACTTATTTTATGTAATTATTTATAATCATAATTACTTTTATATTCTTTATTTTGCCGATAAAAAACAATTTACAATTATTTTTAAATGTAGGATCATTTTGCCCTTTGGTGAGGATAAAATGATCATTTGGACAATTTTTCAAAAATCTATTTCTTTATTACTCAATTTGGGTTTAAAATATTATTAAAATATGTTTATAATGCAAAATATAGTGTAAAACATACTAGCATATGAGCAAAGTTTTATTTAAACAGTTATGTTATTTTGCACAAAGAAATTGAATTTGAGTTTGAATTAGTTCGTTTTTTGTAAGCGTGCTTAACACTGGTTGGCATCAATTAAAGTATGTCAAATTGAATTGGCCTCGGATAAACTAGAATGTTTGCGCCGAAGCGATCTTTAGGATCAATAAAAGCACACGAAGTTGAATTGGCCTAGGATAAACTAGTTTGGACCAATAAATAGCAGGCTAAACTAGTATATCCTATGAGTGTTAGGACAAACTAGTTTGGCCTAGGAAAAACTAGTTTATCCTATGGGCGTCAGGATAAACTAATTTGGCCTAGGAAAAACTAGTTTATCCTATGAGCGTTGTGATAAACTAGTTTGGCCTAGGAAAAACTAGTTTATCCGATGCGTGTTAGGAAAAACTAGTGTATCCTATGGGCGTCAGGATAAAGTAGTTTGGCCTAGGAAAAACTAGTTTATCCTATGAGCGTTAGGGTAAACTAGTTTGGCCTAGGAAAAACTTTATCCGATGAGCGTTAGGATAAACTAGTTTGGCCTAGGTCAATCTAGTTTGGCCTAAAATCGGGTTTGGCCGGTAACATATATAAAAATTTTTAAAATAACAGACATTACATTACACTAAATTATAAAGATAAAAGCACTAAAGACAATTTAAAAGGACGTTTCGGATTCATTCTGAATCCCTCATCAGCTAATTCTTGACGAAAAGTCATACTAGGTGTTAAAGTTCAACAAACAGAAAAACATTACATCAAGTTGCCAAAGTGAAAACTATAGTTAAAACAAAACTGAATGTTCTATTGGTAGAGATGCAGCCTCGTTAATTGCTAAATCAGCAGTTTTACTGTACCAAGCATGAAACAAATAACGACTTGCATAAACGCTGAAGTTGGATTTAATTATAAAAGCATTCTCAAAACTTGAAAAATGATCAGCTTTCATGGCGCGTTCAACAATCTTAGAATTTAAATTTTTATTCCTAAAAGCATGCTTATGCTCTTTTAAGTCTTGCTTCAAGTGTACGGCTGGTTTTTCCTATGTAGACAGCATTACACTATTTGCAAGGAATTCTATAAATAACATATTTAAATTGTGAGCTGGAATATCTATGTTTAAAATTGCTTAAAAAATGCTTAAGTGGTTTTTGTGGGATGAAGGACATATGAATGCCAAGTGGTTTAAAAAAATGCGAAATTTTCTCTGAAATACATTTGTAATATGGAATGCTTGCGAATTTATTAATTTGCATACGTTGGAAGGGTAGAGGGTGTCATGTGTGCACGAAGAAGTTCCATAAAAATGCGAAAACAAAACCTTTCAGGGTAACTATTCAACATTAAATCGTATAATTCTTTTTCTATTTCTATGTTAAGAAGCTCTTCTCTGCTGAAATATCGTAAATCTCTGGTAAATAAAGTCTTCACAACTACAATCTTATGGAATTTTGAAGATTCGGAATTAAAATTGAGATATTGTCTAGAGAACGTTGTTTTCTGTAAACTGGAGTATCAAATGCTTGCCCATGCATCTGTGCATCAGAATATCTAAAAACGGAATTTGCTGGTCAGTTTCATATTCTGTTGTAACTTGTATAGAAGAACATATGGAATTGGCATGGTTTAAAATAATAGGAAGGTTATGATCTTCAGCAAGGACAAAGACATCATCAACATATCTACGCCCGAATTTAATTAAGTAACCAGTATTATGGAAAATCTTTGTTTTTATATACTGCATAACTATTTCAGCAATAATAACAGATAAAGGAGTACATTGGAGTACCGTTTATCTGTTTAAAATATTTTTCATTGAAAAGCAAGCATTCCGTATTACAAATGTATTTCAGAGAAGATTTCCAATTTTTTAAAACTTTTTTTGACATTCACAAGTCTTTCATCCCACAAAAACCACTTAAGCATCTTTTAAGCATTTTTAAACATGGATATACCAGCTCACAGTTTGACGATGTTACTTATGGAATTCCTTGCAAACAGTGTAATGCAATCTACGCAGGAGAAACCAGCCATACACTTGAAACAAGACTTAAGAAGCATAAACCCGCTTTTAGAAATTAAAAAGAAAATTCTAAGATTGTTGACCACGCCATGAAAACTAATCATTTTCCGAGTTTTGAGTATTATTTTATAATTAAATCCAGCTGCAGCATTTATGCAAGTCGTATTTTTTTGAAGACTTAGTACACTAGAACTGCTGATTTAGCAATTAACGAGGCTGCATCCCTAACAATAAAATATTCCCTTTTGTTTTAACTATATTTTCACTTTGGCAACTTGATGTAATGTTTTTCTGTTTATTGAACTTTAACACCTTAGTATGACTTTTATGTTAGGAATTAGCTGATGAGGGATTCAGGATGAATCTGAAACGTCCTTTTAAATTGTTTTTAGTGCTTTTATTTCTTTAATTTATCTGTTATTTTGAAAAATGGGAATGTATTGAGACGTAGTCCTTTTGTTTATATCAAAAAATTGATGTAATATATATAAAAAAATGCTGTCCCAAAAATATATAGATAACCGATGTTAAAAACAAATTTAAGTACTGATATCCAAAATTTGCATATTTCAGTATCATGTACTTGTGATGCAATACTTTCCTGAGATAAAAGCAAATCTGTCTTTCCGTTTCCAACTGATTGCAAAGATGCCTCGTAATGTGCCATTTTTCGAAAAGGAAAATTTTGCAAACCTATCGTTTAAATCCACGTAGATGGAAAGTTGTGGTCATTGCAAGAAAATTTGGACGCAGCATGGTTGGTACAGTGTTGAATTCAGACATTTTTCTCCGGGAGGGATTTCTGTGAGTCCGGGGGGGACATTATGTAGTTCCGGGGGGGAAATTGTACTTTTTGACCATCAAAAACACAAAATCTCAAATCTTCCGGGGGGGACATCTCATTGCTCCGGGGTGGAATGTCCCCCCCGGGCCACCCCCTGGAATCAACACTGGTTGGTATTTACCGAATTCTGCTGAAAGCTGAGAAATCTGAAACAAAATTCCGTTTTGGATGATCAATGAAAACAGCTAAACGGCAAGGCTGAGATATTTTAAGATTAGTTTCAACCCACAACCTGTCTGTACGGTCAGTTTTCAAAGATGTAGGCGTTCTAGTATCAAAAGCAACGGTCGATCGTAAGCTGCAGGCAAGTACATTTCTTGATTATTGGAAATTGCGTAGTTTGCCAAGGTGTACAGAATAGTACACTCGTGTTCAATGGGCTGGAAATCGCACGCATTGGACAGATAAATGGTTGAGTGTACATTTCAGTGATGGAATGTTTTAAAATTTAGATAGCCCCGATGGTTGGGCATATTAATGTCACGATATTTGCAAGAAACCACGAACTTTTTTCAGCAGACAAAAAGGAGGAGTTCATGGAGGAACTCATGATGTGGGGGAAATTTTCTTATAATGGAATAACCAATATTGCTTTTTTGAAAGGTCGCCAATGTTTCGAAAATTACCAGAAAGCATTTGAAGTACATTTACCTCTATTTGGAAAGTTGCTAGCTGGGGGGACAAATTAATATACCAGCAAGACTATTGCTCCATTCGCGTGTGCATGTCCACAATGCAGTGGTTTACACACAACCAAGTAACTGTTATGGATTGGCCGGCCAGTCATAATTCCTGAGCTGAACCCAATAGAGAACCTCCATGAAAATTAACTAGAGATGTTATGTCAATGGGCATCAATTTGCAACAGTTTAAGATCTAAAGTTGCAAATTGAACGAAGTTGGTTTTCTTTAATGCCAGAATTTCTTTCAACTCTTGGTTTGAGTATGCCAGTTTGAGTTTTTGAAGTGATTAGAAAAAAGTTTTAAAAATTTGAACGATAAAAGAAAAAGTGGCTTGTCTATAAACTTTTTGAAGAGTAAAATATAAGTTTTAATTTTTCTCACAATGTCTGTAATTGTGTAATATAATTTTGGTATAGTATTATTATTGGCTTGATATTATTTATAATTATAAATTGTTTTGAAATTGTTACTCCTCTTTTTTCAATTGTAAAAGAAAAAACAAAAAAAAAAAAACCCGTTGTCTACAAACTTTTGAGACTCACTGTATGTATTCAGATATTAACATTTATTACAGATTCACATACCTACATTTAAACTAAATGTAAAATATTTTTTGTAAATTGTTCTTAAGACACATCAATAGCGGGTAAGTATCACATGCTTTTTTATAGCCTTTTACTTGGCAATGACTTTAGAAAAATAACAGAAAAACGCTATAGAATGCATAATAATTCATAATATATCGGATATAATTTAACCTGCTATTGTATTGCAATTATGTTCTTTTTCATGAGTAATATTTTCCGAGTAATACAAATTTCGAATCTTGCAGTAATGTTTGCATATTTGATGAAAATTTTATGTTTCAAATAAATAATGTCTAGACTCTAGACGAGATATTTCTGTGCATTAAGGTTACTTAATTTAATATAGACAGTTAAAATGTCTGGAAATGGGGAAAAGTGTTAAAGACAAAAGAAAAATGGGAATCAAATTGCAAAATAATTATATTTTTTTCTAATTTGTTAATTCTTTCTCAAAGAAAATTTTTTAGATGAGTATTAATTGAGGATGACAGGAAAAAAAAATTACTTTTATTAAAACGGTAAGTTTTAGAGGAAATATTCAGGAACAACTAAAATAGAAATGGTACATTTTTTAATAATTAAAAATATTTTGACAACATTTTACTGCCTTTTTTTTTTCATTTAACCAGTTAATGAACATACACAATAAGCAATAACATCCATAAATCTATAAAAATATTTAACTCAAAATACATTCAAAATACATTAAATTTTAATATGTTAATACAAAGACAAATCTGTTGCCAACGACAAATGTATCAGACAATAATATGCAGATGAATGGGATTGAAATCGTTTTACAGAAATGCAATCGTGTCTAAAGTTAACTGCATTTAATTTCCAGCTCATCATTAGTGACGCATATGACGGTCAAAAAATGTTTTGATGATATAGGAGCTCGTAGTAATCATGTTTTTGAAAGAAACGGGATGCCCATTGGGATGTGGTTATTCTATATGAGAGAATGAGATGAAGAACAAAAATCGAGCTCTCATAGTTGCGGTTAGAATGATGAAATTTCAAAAAATCAAAAGGCAACACCCAATTATTTTCAGTACTAAGTACTGTTCGCTTGAAAAACATAAATGGTATAATAAAACTAAGTTTGGTTAACTAACTGACAAGATAAAACAAACGCAAAGAAAAGCAGAAAAAAATTAATGGCGCCCGCACAAGTGACAAAAAACAAATAGCTTTACTTGGATTACAAAATATTTATGTGCTTGTGTTCATTGACGACATCACATGCAAAGGACTATGGGCAACAGGGAATCACGACATGAAGACAATGCATAATTTCTCATTTGATGAGTTTTTTCATGTTAGAATCACTTAGCGGTTTAGACGTTTATACCTATAATTTTTCACTAAACTAGTATCTACATTGATGTGCATCCGGGTGATCCTGTTGACATCAAAAAACGTAGACGACAATGTCAGTAATTCCTTCTTGTAGCACACGTGAAATTAATATATGGTCTTCATTGCGTTTATATTATCTTAAAGATTTCTGCAGCTAAATTTATATTTTTAATACTATTTATGTTTTTTCACCGTGAAGTTCGTTTTGCGATTTTTCCGTTTGAAAATTTCGAAACTTTGTCGGTACAACCGTAATTGTGAAATTTCGATTCTTTACCACATTTTCGAGACCATCCCATAAAAATCAAGATCTCAAATTACCTATTCAATTTTCTGCAAAAGAATGGTCGTAAGGGTCTCATATATCGGCAAAGTTTTATTTTATTTTATTTTATTTTGTTTTAGCGTCACCAAAGTATTACATGATACTGAGAGAGTTTAAATGAATCCAACAGAGAATTTATTTGTAGAATTATGCTATAAAGAAATACATGGACTCCATACAGGTCAGTGAGATTGCAAGATGACTACCGACTGCTTCGTTCAGAGCCCTTAATTACACCAGTTCTAAGGCACTAGTCAAGTTTCTCGACAATACAGCAAAAGTAGGCCAATAGCTTTAATTTACTGAGATGGTTGGTACACTATATGGGCAAAAGCATCATAAAGAAAATCATCGAACTCTTTCCATGTTAGCCGTTCTGTAGAATATGTATAGAAATAATTGACAAATTCTTCTGGAACTCCATAGATACAAAGGACACGTTTACTGGAAGCGTCAGTTTGATCACTAGGCCAATTAGGGTACCAACAACAAATTGAACAACAACAACAAAAAAAAAATGTTTGCGAGCGCCGATGTTTTACAGCATGTATGTCACAACATAATGTATACTCATAGAGATATAAAGCATTAAAAAAATCCAGAATTCTCCGTTTGTTTTTTGTTTATAACATGCAGAGTTTACAACCAAATTTAACGCCTCTTTCAGGAAGCTTGACAAAGTACAGTAAAAAAATACAGTACTATTAGAATATACATAAACGAATATTTTAATAAAATATGAACATTTGTATAAAGTAATTGAAGTAATTTTTAAATACACATGTGCTAACGATAACAAAAATGTTATTGCATAATTTAGTAGTTAACTATATACGGGAACTTATGTAAAACTAACTGACCAATATTGTGCAAAATTTAGAAAGATATCAGCGATATAGTAAGCTTAATTTCAATTGTTTTCCGAAAAGAGTGGTATAATAAGGGGTTTTCTACAATTTTTACTTTTTATTAACCGACTTTCAACAAAAGAGTTAGCACTTAATGAAATAATAATATGAATAATATAATAACGCGTAGCTTTGAAACGAATGCTACAATTTTGATAATTTATTTATTGTTGGCATGGGCTCGTTCTGATATATTTCCAAGAAGAACTAAAACTTTATTAAAAAATGAAAATTAAAAAAATGCATAAAGAAAAGGTCTTTGTCATCTAGTTACTTTTAGAAAGCAACTAAAATTCAGTTCACTATATCGCCCATATCTTTCTGAATTTCAACAATATTCTTCTGCCTTTTTTAAAATGAATTGCCTTATATAGTTGACTGTCAAATTGTGGAGTGGAATAAAATTATTTATCTTCGTGCATGCGCAGTTTAAAAATTTTCACACAAATATTCTCATAATTCATCGAATATTTAGCATATTGTTATTGCAATTAAATTATATTCTTTGTACTGTACTTTGCAAGTTTTCTGAAAGTTTAATACTAACAAATAAACTAAAAACATACGGCATTTCTTGAATTTTTTAAAGAAACCTTCATATCTCTAAGAAATAACGTTCTATTCTTATACAAATGTAACAAAAATGTCGTACAATGTCTACGTTGTCATATTTTAAAACTTACAGATATTTTCTAGTTCGTTGGTTTATTGAGGTTTAATGGCACAAACTTATTTTAGGTACATGCTATACAAAAAAAAAAAAAAAAAAAGAAAAAAAAAAAAAGAAAAAAAAAAGAGTTAAAACAAAACATCAAAGTAAATTAAAAAAGTTATCTTAAAACATTGTCATAAAAATAAGTTGACTAAAACAACATACCTTAATGAGAGTTGTAATGAAATTAATGTAAATAAGTTGTACTATATACTTGACTGCTAAATTGTTGAGTGGAAGAAAAAAACTATTATCTTTCATGTATGCGCAGTTAAAATTTATTTCATAAAAATGCTCATAATTTATTAAATATTTAACATATTATTATTCTAATTGCATGCTGTACTTTGCCATATTTTCTAAAAGTTTAATACTAACGAATAAACAAAAAACATGCGGCTTTTCTTGAATTTTTTAAAGAAACCTTTATATCTCTAAGAATATATCTGCTATTCTTATACAAATGCACAAAAAATGTTGTACAATGTCTACGTCGTCATTCGCTTGAGATAATTTCGACCTCGTTAGTTGATTGTGTTTAAAGACACAAAGTTCCTTTAGTGACATGCTGTACAAATAAAAGAAAATAAACATAAAATTAAATTTAAAACGTTATCTTAAAATTTGTCATATAAAATGTCTAAACTAGGTACAAAAAACAGATTTGTTTAAACTACAGATTATTAAAAGAAACCACTTTAAAATCACATGTGCTTAAATTCCTCAAAAATAGTATTTTTCTCATTTGTTTTGCAGTTTATAATAACCGTCTGATTTCATACATCAACATAGCGGAGCAGCTGTTTGGAATCCTTAATGGTAGAAAAGATAAGTTTAAACGTGAATTCTTGTATTTTATCTTTACCGTTTTCCACTGTTAGGAGGTTTTCCTTTCCACTTTCTGCGCAGATAAATTTTGCTTTCCTTCATGTGTTGGAGAAATACCCGGTTTTTGTAATTTGCTTCAAGATTGAAGAGAAGTTTCTTCTTGTTCATTATATTCCTATATTTCTTTATATTCCTGAATTTTCAGAGGCATGCATCAAGGATTTCTTTAGACATTCGACAAAATGTCTAAAATCGCACGTGTCCGACTGAATTTCGGCCATATCGTAAAGTTATTACTTTCTCTTATCGCAACAACATCGAAATTCTGTCACACTTGCGATCTTTTTCTTTTCCTGCTACAAGTCACGAACAGTACGCAGGAAGCTGAGTAGACCGGAATTCTGGGTGTCGAATACCTACAGGAAAAATAGCTTGAATATGACACGCAGTCATGTGAAATAGACTCAAAACCAACGCTGGTACATATGCTGGGTCAATCGAATATGTGATTCTTACATTTTAGATTTTAAATTTGCTGAGTGCAAACCAAAAAAACTAGTTTTTTTAAACGCAGGCTATAGCATTTTTAATTTTTTGATAACGGAAAAAATCTTTTAAGCAAATGTCGAAGTTGGCCTTTTATTCAACTGCTCGTAGTGCAACATCGCGAAAGAGTCGTCACGAGAGTAAAATCGATTTTAAATTAAGATGTAAATCATTCGACAGAAAACAAAATATGCCATTCGATTCTAAATTTCTTCGATATCTATGCCTGTAAATTTCATGGTTTTACGTGTAAAATGGGCGCTTAAATGTGGCAAAAAGTTTTAAGTTGTTGAACGGGAAGGAATATTTTTCCAGAGCAGCCTTTAAAACTTGTTACTTTAACATAAAATCTTTATCAACTTTTTTAATATTTTTAAATATTCGAAATTATTTATATTCTAATAAGATAATCAGGTACCTAAATGTTCACGTGTCTAAAAAGATGATCGTGAATGACACAGTTAGATTTTCGAAGGGAGTTGCCGAAATGAGGTTTTGTCTGGGTGAAAAATCTGATTGAGGACTTCCCCGGGGTCTTATATTCAGAGTAATTATAAATACTACTATTTATTTCTTTAATTTCTATTTCTGAATTTCGGCATTTTATTTTCATATTTAAATACAAAATTTAAATTTATTTGTGCAACATTTTTTTCATTACATAGTTATGATAATAAAGATTATAGCCACATTACAATTACCTTGGTTGAATACCTTTACAGGTAACAAACTTTTAATAATCGTCGCTTTATTCCAGTAGTAATTTTAGCAAATTTTAAAGTAAGTAAGGAATGAAATTGGTTAACAAAGAGACGTATGATATGCATTTACGCAAGTTAATTGAAGTTATCTTTCGCAGGTTGACTCTAGAATACCTTTCATATCCCTTTATATTAGACTTTTCTCTAAACATAATTCTGTTAAACAAGCATTGTCTACAGCCAATTTAACATGTTTTGGATAACGAAAATAATGCGAAATTACCGCTTAGAGGGAAAACAAGGCTTATTTCGGGGAAAAGGATTATTCACACATGTATTAATATACTTTTTTAAAATAACAGATTATTTTAAGAATTTTAAATTGATTTGCTAAAAGAAAATTTGAATTTTTCTTTATGTTCTATCTAATGAAAAGTGGGTTTATTGTTACACGGTGCTGACATTGGTTGCAAGATTATAAATATCAGCTAGCGAATTATCATATATTATAATACGAGCCAATCTTGTGTGTGTGTATGTGTATATAAACATATTTTATCTAAAAAAGGGCTCAAATGATTTCGACTAAATTTTGAATCCTACCATTTTGAGGTACGAGAAGACCATTGAGCTAGGTCAGATGTTCAAGAAATTTTATTAGTGGATCAGTTTGGGGTCATTACTGATGAATCCATTTCAATGGGAATGAAGGTTGAACAGTTGTTGGAAAGTTAGCATTAAACGAAGCCGCAAAGTTAGCCACATTTCGCCATATTAGGTGTATTTGGCGAAATATTTGTAATATTGGCGAAAAAATCGTCTTTGAAGATTACCAAGGCCAAAACAGATGCTTGGTGCAAATAAAAAAAAAGTCTCTAAATTTGATAATATTTCCTAAAATTTTGGCGACAGTTCGCGAAAAAAAATAGCTTTCAGAATCTGAAGGGATTTTCTAGAAATTTCCAACTGAAGCCGAGATATATATGAATCAACCAAAGAATGTTCTCGAAAACAGAATTCAACCAATCAGGCTACAGAGAACTTTCTCAACACGTGCTTGGCACAAAATGAAGAAAAAAATTGGCTTTCAGAATCTGAAGGAATTGCATAGGACCAAGCATAGTTCGGTCGTCCCCGCTGGTGAAATATTATTTTCCCATATCTTAGTAAGAAACTTTGTTCTTGTTGTTATTGCTTTCTTACTTCCTTGCTACATTTACTTCCAGACAAATAAATATGGAAATTACTATAGCATCACCTGGGAAGACTTTCAGATCATATGTCACTCCTAGTGGACTCCCACCATAAGATCGGGCAGGTTTCAGACCCACTGAATGCGGCGCATGACCCGTAACACTGACTGTTAATGCATGGGCATCCGGACCAAGCTTTTTAATCAAATGCTGTTGAAGGGCAGTCAGTGGACGCCGCCGTTCACTGCTTGGGAAAACCTGCAAGATACAGAATTGCTGTTAAATATTAGAATAGAATTAAATACAGGAAAAAATAGATTTTTAATAATTTATAATAAAATTATATGGCATTTTGTTATACAGTGTGACTTCAGAAATTCGGCAACTTCAAAAATCCTGCACAAAAACCACCTTTCTCCCCTTCCCCCTTTTCCTTTTACATTTTCAAGTTATGGGAGAAGAAAAATAGTAATTTTTTATGAACTAAAAACTTCAAGATCGAAAGAAAAATGCAGAAAAAGAATATTTGATGTTTTTTCTCATTTGTTGGAGGCGATTATTTTCTGAACAAATTTTCTGGGAGCTGCACTGTTGCTTAGCAACGGGAATAACTTTGGGGACAAATTTAGCGAAAGCATGGCACAATACATGGCCAGAACGCATTTTCGGCCACGGTGACATCAATAATGAGGAAGAATTTTCAGGTTTTCACGTTTTCCGTCAAAAGGCCTCAATTCATGAACTGATTGAACGCGCACAATCTAAAATGCATTAAGTGTCTAAAAAAGGGATATAGATGATTGACTAAGCATTCACAAAAATGCATCAATAACGAAAAATTTAACGCACAGGGAGACCGCTGACGCTGTGCCAAATTGAACCGCCGATAATGCTACTAGTAGTTCAGAGGATGTAGAGGAACAACCGGTAGAAAAAAAGGTGTCACTAGAAAAACACATAAATTTGACTGGAGAATTAATATGCGCTTTAGAGAAACAAGACTACATTTCCGAAATAGACATTCTTCATTTGTATAAAAACAAATTAAAAAAATTTGTTGATGAACGGCCAAACGAAGTTAACATCGATGTTTCCGAAATTACAAGAGAAACAATAATTTCACTCTTTATCATATTTTTTTCTGTAGCATAAGAAATATCAATTAAAGTAAGTTTTTTTATATTTAATTTGCTCTTTTTCTTACATAATTATTACTTAATAATGATTTAAATTATGGCTAAAGGCGCCATTAAGAATATAGAATAGAAAATGAAAGAAATATCAATTTCTTTTGGTATTCCTAGCTACTACTTTTGGTGTCCCTTCAAAAATCCGGAATTTTCAAAAATCCGGCATAGTCTCGGTCCCAATGATACCGGATTTTTGAAGTTATACTGTAATTAGTTGATTTAAATTACGTTTAAACAGAGTGGAGTATATAGTCCAGGCAATAGAGACCGTATAGGGACTCTACCTAGCAGAATTAATGGTAGTACTGGAAATCGGCTTTCTAGGTGTTTTTTGGGCCGCGAAATCCGAATTTGTAACTTCCCATCAAAATTTCCCCCGGCAACTTCCCCAAATTTTGCTAAAAAGCCCCCCAAAAAAGTTTTTAGTAAAAAATTCCATTTTTTTATTGTTTTAGGGAAAAAGTAGCTAGAAATTCAGAAAGTAGACAAAATTTAAAACAAATTAGATATATGACATTAAGACTTTGGATGAAGGGGAAGGGGGGATCTGCCTCGGAACATGCGCCGCAGTGCTGCGTGGACTAAGTTGCGCAATTCCACTTAACCACTCACACGTTTACATTAGCCCACCCATCTTCCCTCCGAACTTTCTCTATAAGGTTTACTTTAAGTTTTTTGGGTCGCTGAATCCGAATTTTTAACTTACCCCCAAAATCCCCCCCCCCCCAAATAGTTGTTTTTAACTTAAATTTCTTATTGTTTTAGGGGGGAAAATTACGAAATTCAGAAACTAGACAAAATTTGCAACAAATAGGATATATGACATTATGACGTAAGATAAACGGGGAGAGAGGGGTCTGCCTCGGAACATTCCCCGCGCGCTTTTCTCAAAAACCAAATTTTTACAAAAAATCAATTTTTTGGGGGGTTGCCGGGTGAAATTTTGGTGGGAAGTTACAAATTCGGATTCAGCGACCCAAAAAACATAAAGTGAGTCGAAATTCAGAACTAGTATTCATTTTGCCAGATAAAATCCCCTATTGCCTGGACTCAAAGCCGCCTCAAGACTACAAGCCAAACACAAGGTTTCATGACGTCACGACGCGGGGCTTAGATCAGCCGTGGAGAGCACATGCGTTATTTAAAACATTAATTCTTTCCTCCATATTTCAACTTATTATCACAGCATATGGGAAAAAAATAAAAACTTATAGTTTAAAGACGCTAATTAAGGGATTTTTAATCAATTTCGATCACTCGAAACAATAATAACGATAACACAAAAACAATATTTATGAAACAATATCACTGTGTGAATGAAAATGTGCATCAGAATTAAAGATACATTAAAGAAAATTCGTTCGTTAATGAAAAAAAAAATCCCAAGTATTAAATTTATTTTAGTAGACAGTTTTTAGGTGCGTTCGTAATTATATAAATACGTTTCACCTATAGTCGTCGTTCAGTCCGTCCGTCTGTCCGTCCGTCTGTCTGTCCGCATATAACAGAGCAAAAACTACCCAACTGAATGGTCTGAAATTTTTAATATATGATTGTTGCAAAATTTTGTCGAGCCATTTCAAATTTTATGAAAATCGGATGTATAGTTTAATTACAGGGACAGTCAAAAGTTTTTCTTTACATTACGGCCAATGGGAAAAATTATTACAAGTGCATTTTAATGATGTTACAGCCTTCCGAATGGTCTGAAATTTTAAAGATATAATTGTTGCAAAATTTTGTTGAGCCATTTCAAATTTTAGGAAAATCGGATGTATAGTTTAATTGCAGGACAGTCAAAAGTGTTCCGTTGCATCACGGCCAATGGGAAAAATTATTACAAGTGCATTTTAATGATGTTACAGCCTTCCGAATGGTCTGAAATTTTAAAGATATAATTGTTGCAAAATTTTGTTGAGCCATTTCAAATTTTAGGAAAATCGGATGTATAGTTTAATTGCAGGACAGTCAAAAGTGTTCCGTTGCATTACGGGGAATAGGGAAAAAATTATTGGAAGTGCATTTTTATGATGTTACAGACTATGCACTTTATGAAGTGCAAAAAATTATACATTCAGTACAATATGGGGTGCAAAAAATAATTATAAAACTAGTTATAGTACGAACGCACCTCATTTGCCACGTTTGACGAGCAATTTCCAACTTGTTATTTTTTATTCTACTTTGAAATTTAGAAACAATATCAATTATCTATTTGGTATATATTCAAAAACAAGACATTATACATTATTACACACACACACACACACACACATATATATATATATATATAAATTTGCAGTTTAAACACATAAATTGAATTATTTTGCTTTCAATTATTTCAAAATAAATAAATAACAATAAGTGTGCCAATCAAAACCCACATTTAAAAATTAAATTAAAGTGGAAGAAAAGTGAATGTTAAATGAAAACAAATTCAAGTTGTGTTCTATTTTTATTTTTAATTGGGCTTGAAATTATACAGTAAATATCCTATTAAATATTAAGTGATTTGAAACCTGCATATAATAAATAGTAAAACTAAAGTATACATGAAATTAAGTATTCTTATAAATAAATTTTCGTACTGTAAACTTTACTTATCAGAAATGGGTAATTTTCACATAAAATCCATTAAATTAAAAAACATAAAACTGTCATAATACTAAAACAACACAAGTTCATGAAACAGAAAATTATTATTTAGTTTTGTATTCGTTTGATATATTATGCAAGGTACAAGCAATAGATTTTTTAAAAAATGTATTGACATATGAAGAGAAAAATAAAAGAAAGAAAGAAGAGACTTTCATCAATTGGAATTAAAATATTCCTAATTTATGTTCATTTTCCTCGAATGTTTAGGTAATAGCTGATAAAAAAAAAAAAACATCGAAAAACACAAAAACCTTCCACGAAAATATTTCATTTCCAAAATAATGTTGTGTGGGTTCTTAAATGTTTGTTCACATCTTTTAAGCTTAAAATAATCCATTTTTATGAGATGAAAAGTATTTCCTGACTAGATCTAAAAGTAAATTTATAATTATAGAATAATAATTTTATTTATTGTTATTTTTAATTAAACATTAAAATGTATATGAAAACACATAGGATTTTTGCGAAGAAGGTGTGTGTGTGTGTGGGGGGGGGGGACTACTGTTTTGCATAAGGGTACTAACAACCCTTCCTCTAGTCTTGTAAATAAATTGTTTACAGTTGTGGCAAAAATAGAGAGATTCAAAAACATTATCCCCATAGCTCTATTTACACAGTACATAAGCATTTATAATTTAACAAAAAATTACAAAAAGAATTTTTATTAAGATAACAAACGTTTAAGATTAAAAAACTACAATAAATTGATACAAGTATATCGATCGGGATTTGCTTTAAAAGTAGTAAACAAGATAAAAATGCTTTGTATTCACAGCGACTTTTATGAAACTTTCTAGAATATTTAAATTTTTAAGTATGAATATATATATATATATAAATACATAAATTTGTTGTCAAATTAAAGTCCAACTAATTCTGCATACAAAATAATCCAAGTTACTATTCACACGACAAGTGTCTTTTAATAAATGGGCGTTAATTAAAGGTCACTCTAATGAATTAGAGAAAACAGAACAAATTATAAAGAGAGAATGGTGTGACAAGATACAAATTAAATGATATAAGTCTTGACACGATTTAGGGATGTTTGCCATTTTAAATTATTGCTCTATGTGGAAAGAAACAGAACTACAATAATATCGTTTCGTTTTGAGATACGGTATTATTGATAGAATCGTACTAGGATTTGCTAGTTAATTTATTTCAAAGAAATTAAAAATAAAAGATTTTGAACACAAGAAATAAAACTTGTGCTGATAGCATATAAATAAGATTTGAAAATAAAACTTACCTTGAAAAAAATTTGTTATTAGGCTAAGTAAAACGCACGTGCACGTAAAATAGTAAGATACAAAATTCAAATGTTCGGGGCTGGCGCGTTGGCAGTTAGCCAGCCCCGGGCTGTGACGTCACATGTGGGGGGATGAAGGGCGTGTCTGGCTTGTAGTCTTGAGGCGGCTTTGCTGGACTTCATAATTTAGTGCACTTAGCGCCGCAGTGCATGTTCAGAGGCAGCCCTCACCCTCCCCGTTCATCCTAATTCATAATGTCATATATCCTATTTATTGCAAATTTTATCTAGTTTTTGAATTTCGTAATGCTTTTCCCCTAAAACAATAAGAAATTTAAGTTAAAAACAACTATTTGGGGGGGGGATTTTTGGGGGAAAGTTAAAAATTCGGATTCAGCGACCCAAAAATCTTAAAGTAAATCTTATAGAATCTTAAGTGGAATTGCGCAACTTAGTTTACGCAGCACCGCGCGCATGTTCCGAGGCAGATCCCCCCTTCCCCTTCATCCTAAGTCACAATGTCATATATCTAATTTGTTGGAAATTTTGGCTACTTTCTGAATTTCTAGATACTTTTTCTTTAAAACAATAAAAAATTGATTTTTTTAATAAAAACCTTTTTTTTTGGGGGGGGGGGGTGGTTACCAAAATTTGGGCAGGTTGCCGGGGGAAATTTTGGTGGGAAGTTACAAATTCGGATTCAGCGACCCAAAAAACATCTAGAAAGCTGATTTCGAGTACTACCATTAATTTTGCTAGGTGAAATTCCCTATTGCCTGGACTAATAAGTACAGCCAAATTTTTTGAGTAGTATTTTAAAGAAATATATAATGCTTTGCTGTTTTTTTTTTCAACCTTCGTAAATTATGTACTAATTCTGTTTTTTTTTTCTGTTTTTTTTTTTAATTACTGATGTTGACCCCGTAAAAGTACTAGGGTTGTAGGGCATATTAAATGTTATTGACAAACAAATATCGCTTTCAGAAATACAATCGTTGCAAATACATTCTGTGAGATTGCGCAGAATGTTTTGAGAAATGTAGCTGTTAGGTTCAGTGCGTGTATTCTTAAAAATAGAAGTATGTGGATTTGAATTTTATTGTCTGTGAATATGATGCAATGTTTGTTTTTTTTTGTTTTTTTTTTTTTTTTTTTTGGCAGCGATATTAGTGATTGTTCAAGATTAGAAAAACAGTACAAATTAAGGGAGGAAAAAGGGTGCTGTGCTTTACTTTGTGTATATTAGGTATTATTTCGATTTTTAAGAATGGGAAATTTTAAGTTTAGATTTTTTGCATCGTAGAATTTAACTGTATAAATAAGATTAATTGATTTACAAAAAAAAAAAAAAATCAATAATACAAACAGCAAAAGGAAACGTGCGCTTGTTTTCATTGCACGAATTATGTCAAAGCCTTATTTCAAGAATTGTAGTTGTTTTAAAATTTAAAAGATAATGATTGAAAAACAGCCATTTTTAAAATTCTATTTAATTACTTTTTGGTTTATGATTAAAATCGGTAAAAAAAAAAAAAAAAAAAAAAAAAAAAAAAAAAAAAAGAAATGTAACAGAGGTTGTGAAAACAGAAAGCAAATTTTCAACGAATGTTATCAATTAAAAACCAGAATTAACTTTTCAAACGATCAGAATTTAATCTAAAAATGTTGCGAATTTCATTAGAGTATAGATTAAAAATGAAAATCGATTGCATTTGCTTAACGGTTCGTCTAAGAGATCAACCTATATTTGAAACGCAATCCCCATCAAATTCAATAAATAATCAAACTAAACATTTCATTATAATCTCATTAGATATAATTCTATTAAATAAATTTCGATCATATAAGTTTGCAAAATTTAAAGTTGACACATCTGTTCACACACATGTATTCCAGTATGATAAATCAATTTCCTCTATGAGTATACCATTAAAACTAAAGAAAAAAGATTTAAACTGATATTTATTCAACAAACATCACTTATCGCTCTCAACTTAAATCAGAGGGAGTAAGTTAATGCTAAAGTACTTATAGGTACTCAGTAACTCCACTTCTTAAGATTACTTGTTAACAAAGTTGATATTTTGGAGTTTCTAAGGACGGAAAATTTTCGAACGTTTTAATGGATGTGTAGAGGAAAATAAATATTCAAGTTAGAGCTAACAAATCGTGATTTATGTAGTGAATTACGCTTATGAAGCAGTAACTCTTTTCGTTAATGGAGTATTTGAAACTAAATTAAGAAGAGGAGTGTAAATTAAGTGGATTCATATCAAAACTTTGAAAGTAATCACTGCAGGTCTCTTAAACTCTTATATGTTTTTAACACTTCTCAAGAAAGTTGAAAAGTGTTTGTGAATTCGGTCTGTCTGTCGGTCTGTTCACGCTCTAACTCACATAAATATACTTGGATTTTCATGCAATTGATATATGTTAATGATGCTTACAATGGCATGTTCGGTATTGAATATGAAGTGTGTAGCATTAATAGTTTCATTTACAGGGGCACTCAAAAGAATTCCGTTACATTATGGTCAATAAGGGGAAAAATCGTTTGAAAAGTATTTTAATGACATTACGCTACTTTAAATGTAGTGAAATTAATATATATTACTGAATTTTACTACAAGATGATTACTATAGAATAGGGTATTCATAGCATTTGTCATTCCTTTACAAGGACACACAAAAGAAATAAGTTATAGTACTGTTTTTCAATAATAATTGCTGGAAGTGCGTTTTAAAATTCGGTATGCGCTTTTAAAATGTAAATAATTTTGTGCATGTTACTCGTTGTGTATAAATTCTGTACCTTGTACACAACGCTGCACAAAAGAATTTCCGTGCCATTCTTCTTATTCGCGGAAATTGCTGAAGGGGAATTTTCAACTGAGGTATATATTTTCTAACTAAACTGATTTTTTCCATACATAGAGTTAATAGACACAAAAAAATATGTATCATATATAGGGATGCTCAAAGAATTCGGATAAGTTTCCGACTATAGATGGAAGATTCTGAAATTGAGATTTCAAATGCGTTATGCGTTTCCTAATGGTTCTATTAGACACCATATTTCAACTTATTAAACGATGAACTTTTGTTACATTATTCTGAATTTGTTGGTAAGTGTTTTATAATCTATACTTGAAGCATGATTTTTTGTTCTTGTTGAATATGAAATATGTTTTGCCGCGTTCAAGTCTAACATTTTATAAATAAATGTGGATTTATGTTTAAGCATATGTTTAGTAATAACCTATAGCTACAAAATATAATTTTTATGAACTACAAATTATAAATTTATATGTTATTATAAACCCTACAAATTATAAATTATCTGAAAAAAGAAGTAGAAAGAGGGGGAATAGAAGTTTAAGAAAAAGAAGCTAAGGAAAAGGCGGGATCTTAATACATGACTCTTGTTAAATGAATACATTTCAAAAAGTAAGATAAAGTTATAACTTAAGAGTGAACAGAGCTGTATAAAACTAAATTTTGATTTATCACCTGACAGGAAAATTACGCAAAATATAATTAAATTTAACAATAATAATAATAAAATAACAATCCGAATGCCAGTGATAACTCCAATTCTAAAATTCGCATGTTAAAGTTTCGCGTGTTTTGAGAAATCTCAATATGAACTACTTTATATTTTTTATCCTTTCGTACAATTAATTTTTCATTCCGCATTTTCACTAACTACAAAACCTCTATCTTGAATATCGCGTTAGATACGAGTTAAAATGTGTTCGTGGACTTCATTAATATGAGAGTTCCCAGAAACGCATTTTAAAGATTGAGATTTATTGTGGTTAAACTGTTAAAATAATGACCTAACAGTAATTTATTAAACAGAGAACAAATTTTAATCTAGAAATTTCGTTGGCTTGCAGTTATTAACATAAGTGAAAAGGTAGAAAAGATGTTTTTAACTTTAATCTAAAGTGCGATCATTAAATTTGCCTATTTCTAACACTTTCCATCAAAGTTAAAAAGTGTTTATGAATTGAGTTTTTCTGTCTGTCCATCTGTCCGTGTTCTAATTCACGTAAATGTGGTGCGATTACAATGAAATTGATATATGTTATTGGGGATTACTATGGTGCGTGCAGTTTTGAAAAAGAAGTGTGTACTGTATATTTACGGTTAATTTACAGGGACATTCAAAAGAATTCTATTACATTATGGCCTATGAGGAAAATTCGTTTGAGCCGTATTTTAAAGCTATTACACTATTTTAAACACTCTGAAAATTATATATATATCACTGAGGAACGAACATTTATTCTGTAAAATTTTTCGGCCATATGAATTCCGTTCACAACCCTAAAATATAAGTTTTTATTTACAGATTTGTAACAGTCGGGATTTTAATTAATATTTTATTTCAAAATTAGTAGAATGAAAAATTTTCACGCGCCTTATTTATGGACTTCTGTAAAGTATCATATAAAATTGAAAGTAACGAAATATATGAAAAACTGTTCGGACGTTTTTCTTTAATTGTTTAATTTTTTAATAAATTAACTTGAAAATATCATTCAAATGGATAAAAATTCGTATTTCGACTTTATTTTTTCTTTACTTGCTAAACTGAAATATGGAATAAAATTATGGCGTTTCTATTATTTTATTTTTCTTTAACTTGGATTCAATTTTAGAATGTAAATGACCTTTTAAGGTAAAATAAACTATATAAATTTATATAGGTCCTTTTATGAATAAAAATAACATATTTTTTCAGACACTATTTGGATTGTATTTTATACTGCATATATAGCAGCACTCCGTTTTAAGAATTTACGGACATATTCATTAAAAAATATACAAGGTGGTCATAGTTAAACTGATGGTACTCAGAGTGTTCTGTAGCGCAATCTAATTGCGAGAATGGCGCCAAATTTTGTAGGAAGATTAAACAAGACGGGGGACGAAGGATAAAGCGAAAAAAAAATTAGTTCCAAAAATCAACGCCAGGGGAATGTGTGACGCTTTGTATTCGAAAAAGAGAGTTTCAAAAAAGAAGAATCAATACTGAAATAAAATTACCGTTTATTTAGCACATCTAACATAGGTTCGATGGGGGTCACCGTTTTATGGACCACATATTGCACATTCTGTGCACAGCATTTACAACAGCAGAGAATATCATGTCTGCAGGAATCTCCCGTACAGTTCGCGATATGTTATCCTTCAACGTACTAGGTCCTGGACACCTCCGTGATAGACCTTGGACTTTAGGTAACCCCATAGCCACAAGTTGCAGTGTGCAAGATCAGGGGACGGAGGAGGCCATGCAGTTGGGAAAAAGCGGCTAATGACTCTTTCTGTTGTGAATTTCTGTCGTAGCAGCTGCTGTACCCGCAAAGCAATATATGGAGGGGCTCCATCTTGCATGGAAATGATTTTCTCCAGGCACTGCCTTTTCTGAAGTGCCGGAATAGCAAAGTTGTTTAGCATTTGGCGATATCTGTCTACGGTAACAGAACAAGTTACAGGTCCTGTCGGAGTAATGTTCTCATAGAAGAATGGACCTATGATCATATTTGCTGTGAAACCACACCAAACAGTTATCTTTGGTGAATGCAAAGGAATTTCTTTGAATGCTCTTGGTGACTTGTTATCCCAAATTCCGCATTTCTGGGTATTTACAGTTCCATCCAGGTAAAAGTGGGCCTCGTCTCCCCATAAGATTTTCCAGGGCCAAGTATCATCCAACTCCATTCTGGCAAGAAAAGTGAGAGCAAAAGTCAATCGCTTATCATGGTCGGTGGGACGTAACTCTTCTACACGTCTGATCTTTTACGGATAGAGTGGATAATCTTTCGTAGGATTTTCCATAGCGTACAATAAGTCATATCCAGATTTCGAGCTGTCCCCAAGAGCGCTGGAAGTGGTAGCAATATTGTCTGGTGCTCTGTCGACAATCGCCGTTGCCACTTCTTCGATTGTATCCTGTGATACGAGTTTTCGTCCTCTGCCTGACTGAACATTTAGAGAACCTGTTTTCTCAAACTTCAACCATTGCTTTTAAACCATTAACTGACAAAGGACCGTTACCTTTACGCATTTTTTTGTGCTTTCTGAAAGCAGGAAGAGCGGCTGGTGCATTGCACTGGTTGAGGTAAAAGAATTTGACTAGTAGAGCTCGCTCGACTAAAGAAGGAGACATTATGAAAGATAACTTTCAATGAAATTGCTTCTAAGACTAGCACATTACCTTTTAAAGCCGAACAAGCGGGCACTGGGCCAAAAGATGTAACGTGAAATTTGAATAAAGAACTTCTTCTGCTGTTGCTTTCTTTGGAGCTCTGTAAGTGAAATTGCAGATAAAGAAACTTTAGTAGTGTTTATGTAAATTTTTAGCTTTTCATAAACTGTTACCATTTTGAGCTTGGATTAAATTGCTAAATTCGTTAAATAAACGGTAATTTTATTTCAGTATTGATTCTTCATTTTTTTAAATTCTCTTTTTTTGAATACACAGCGCCACATAGTCCCCTGGTGGTGATTTTTGAAACTAAATTTTTTTCGCGGAATTCTTCGTCCCCCGTCTTGTTTAATCTTCCTACAAAATTTGGCGACATTCTCGCAATTAGATCGCGCCACAGAACATTCTGAGTACCGTCAGTTTAATTATGGCCACCTTGTATATGTATTTATTCACGTGACTTTAAAAAATAATGTTTTTAGATAACGATTTTATCTAACCCAACCCAGCTCTCCCAATTTTAATAATCTAGGTAAAAACCGATTTTTTTCTTATAAAAACTGTAAAAGATTTTTACATGTAATTTATTTTTGGGATTACCCAGTAACAACACCAAAAAGCATTTATATATGAAAAACAGTAATAACGTAGTAAAATAAAATTTTGAAATTTATTAAAATAATACGTTTGTATTGCACTTGGTCCAGAAGTTAATATCCGAAGAGATCCCCCAAGATTAATAATTTCAGTGGTCTAAGCGCGTAGTTCGATTACATGTATGATAAATTTGTGTTGTACTTATGTTATTTTATATTTATTTTTAGCTTTAATTTCGTTCTGGAATATTAGATATAGTGTAAACGCAAACTGATTAATCTTTCTAAATAGACTGCAAGCGTTACAGATGATAGATTTTTTTTTTAATTATGCAATTATTTTTAATCAACTACAAAAAAAAAAAAAAAAAAAGAAGGATGTTATCAATTCGACGAGTATGTATTTTTTTTAGATGTATGTTTACTGATTACTCAGAAATTACGAGACGGATTCATGTGGTCTTTTTCAAATTCAAAACTCTAGAATTGGTTTCATTTAAATTTAATCGAGATTGGTTCAGTACTTCTTTAGAAATTCAACAAAAGCCAATAAAATCAATTTTTCCTCATTCTGCTGTACTTAAGCTGCTTTCGAATCGATGATTAGCTGGATGCGAAGTGACTGGACTGTCGCTGCAAGAGCTTCCGATGTACAACAGAACTATAAACAATCGTATTTTTTTTATGTATGTTCACCGATTACGCCGAAACTACGCGATCGATTTCTGTGATCGTTTTTTAATTGAAAGATCATACTCTCGAATTCATCCCATTTAAATTTTATGAAAATTGGTTCAGTACGTTTTTAGAAATTCAAAATAAAATAAAATAAAATAAAATAAGCATCTTTAAAATGCTTCATTTTCAGTGATTTTCATTTGGTGACTTAGCACCATTTGTTTGATGAGGAAATCACTACCCGTTGATTTTCCTCCTTCTTTAAAAGGTTCAAGGTGACTCTTCACTCACTTGAAAAGACCCGCTCGATAATGTTAAACCTATGGACAGATTGTTTTCAAATTTCTCGTTTAGTTTTAAATACTTTTAAACGATTTTTTTTTTTTTTTTTTTTTTTTTTTTGCATAGGATAGCTGAGGTTGATCTCTGAGATCGGAACTTTCGAAACCGCTTCCGAAAGTGGAAGTACGTTTATTAAAAAAATCTGTAACTAAAATGGAAAATGTAAAAAATGGCCACATTAGCGATCGACCTCAGCTATCCTATGCCCCCCCCCCCCCCCAAAAAAAAAAAGTTTAAAAATATTCAAAATTAAACGAGAAATTTCAAAACAACCTTCCCACATGTTTAACATTACCGAGCGGATGTTTTCAAGTGAGTCAAGGAGTCCTTTTAAAGGTTTTGTTTCTCGGATAGGGAAAAACATAAAGTTAATGAAATAGCTTTTTTTGTGTTTGTTAAAAAAGTTTATAATTAAAACCATAATAAATCCCTAAATTGCGATAATGTTTTCAAACAAACTGCAACTTAAAAAACGTTTTTTTTTTTTTTTTTTTTTTTTTTTTCATATTTGACGGTGTAAAAATTGAAAATATCAGAAGTTTAAAAAAATTAATAAAAGCCAAATTTAATCCTCAGATGTTGTCAACGACAAATGACGTCAGCGTTAAGCCCAGACACTTTTGTGTTTTATAATATAGATAGTTGAAAATTATATTTTAACATTCGCTTTCTCGTATTTTCATTTTTGTTCTGTCAGCTTTAGAATAGTAGATCAATCAAAGTGCACTCTATGCAGCTACTCAGAAAAATAATATGGTTGGCCTGAATCACTATTAATCTTGAATGAAAGACGATCATTCATTTGAAACACATTAAATTGTATATGGAATTAGTATCCATTAATTTAACGTTATAAGCTCTGGTAACAAATGATGCTGTCCAAATTGGTACAATTCAATAATTAAAATAGAGCTCAAATAGCAACCATCATTACATGATATTGTTAAACGTTGTTATATGTACCGGATGTCCCAAAAATGACTGATGGATTTTAAAATTCATTAATTTGCAAACGGTGACAGATATTAAAAAAATTCTTGCAGGAGTGTTAAGTAAGATGTCAGGAGTTTTTATGCTGCGATTCTCAGTTTTAGTTACCAATAGCATCGATAGATGGCACTGCAAGCAATAACCGCTCAATCCAGGGTCGATTTTTCGGCCTCTCTCTTCTTTCACGCGAAAAAAAAAGGAGATTAAAATGTATTGAATGGATTCCGAAGTACCAATAATTGGATCTGGACTGAGCATTGCTCTCAGCGCCATCTATTGTTTGGAATTTTAACTAAAATCAAGAATCACAGTAGAAAAAACCCTGACATCATACATAACCCTCCTGCAAGAATTTTTGAAATATCAGCCAGCGTTTGTAAGTTATTGAATTTTAAAATTCATCAGTCATTTTTGGGACACCCGGTATATGTATATAATAATAATAATAATAATAATAATAATAATAATAATAATAATTAAGATTTAATAAAAAGAAACCAGACTGTTTAATTTTAGACATTTAGTATTTTATGGTTTACAGACGCACTTTTTTACTCTTAAAATATGTTTTAAAAATGGGGTTGCGCCCTATGTAATGAAGGCATTTTCTTTGGATATATTATAAGAAGCTTAACATTGTCATTTTAGGCATCATTCCAATAATATTTCACAGAATGATATACAGGGTGTCACTAAACTCATGGTACATGTGTTAGGGGGTGATAGAACACAACTAGACGAGCACAAATCATTATACAATCCATGGTCGGAACACAAGTCGTAAAAAGCTAGAGTCAGTGGTGGAAAATTGGCGCAAAGGAGTAGCCTATTGACACCACTAATATTTTATAGTATTCTTCACTTTAATAAAAACTCAGAAATTCTGTCATTAGATAAGCCGAAAAATACTACTAAAATTTAGTAGTGTCAACAGGCTCCTCCTCTGCGCCAATTTTCCACCACTGTAGAGTGCAAAACATATTGTGGCACAAAATGAGGAGGAAGATAGACAGCGATGGAGAGAAAGGAATCCGATAATATGAGGAAAAACATTTTATTCAACAAAACGAAAGTAAACAACACAGGAAATGTTCAAAATTGTGGCCGCCAACAATAACGCAGGCTTCACACCGTCGATGGAGTAAAACTCAGAGTAAAGATAAGAAGATGAATATATTAGAAGTCTATGGAGTAACCGCCGTACGTTGGCGAAAA
The DNA here is from genome assembly GCA_963932465.1 of Maratus speciosus. NCBI lineage: Eukaryota > Metazoa > Arthropoda > Arachnida > Araneae > Salticidae > Maratus > Maratus speciosus. The sequence goes on from OZ010789.1 coordinate 468,387,331, forward strand.
CACCAGGCATCTCTCGTACGGTGTCAGCAGCTACAGATATCCGGGCATCAAGGTCTTCAACGGTATCTATGGGACCGTCATCGTAGATGAGGCTTTTCATGAGACCCCAGAAGAAAAGTCCAGATATGACAAATCGGGTGAGCGGGCCGGGCAGTTGATTGGTACAACCTTTGGGCTTCCTTTGCATTGCCATCTGCCGTTCCGTACATGTAATGCACCTCGGCTTTCTCCTGATTTGAGTACGCATCCATCTCATCGATGATCCACAGAACGAATGAAGACAGCTGCAGTGAACAGCCTTTTTATTGATGTCGCTGGGAGGCGCCCTCTAGCGCTTTACGACTTGCGTTCCGAACATGGATTGTATGGTGATTTGTGCTTGTCTAGTTGTGTTCTATCACCTCCTAACGTATGTTCCATGAGTTTAGAGACACACTGTATATATGCTATGATTTTTGCCTATGACTATATTTTGTGCCTCTTCTGAAGAATCCATAGCACATTCATATAGTTTCTTATTGAATTTTCGCTTTCTTGTGTTTACTTTTTCTGTATTTTCCTTTCCATTAGCTAGATTTCGTAAGAAATACTACCTTTTACATGCTTTCCTATGTTGGAATTTCTTGAAACATTTTCAAGATTTTTTTATTATTATTATTTTGTAGATCATGACTCCTAGAACCCCAAACCACCCCCAGTTCAAAACATTATCTATCTATCGATCTACCTATCTATATGTATATATGTATCACTTATTTTATGAACACTATAACTTCCATAATTCTGCTCAAATCTCTTCCAAATTGATACATAAAATCAAGGGTTGAAAATCTCGGTCAAGTTCGTTAATGAGTAAAATCGGACGAAGGGAGTGGAAAATGATGAGGGGGTGAAAACAGAAAAGAAAACATTTCTTTTTAATTATGATACATGCTGAATCAGTTTAAAGTTATTATTACTTCTAGGAAGTTGCTTCTAACCAAAATTTTATGCGTGACAGAATTTTGATAATTACAAAATGGCCTCAAGAGGCGAAAAAGATAGGGTTTTATGAAGAGAAAAAATCATAAATTTTAATTCACAAGATGTCAAATCCACTTAAATTTATCATACATTTTTAATATTACCTACAAGTTTTAAATTGACAAGTTTTTGATAGAATCAACCCTTACAGAAAAAAAACTTAAAACAATGTGTGTGTGGGAGGGAGGGGGTTGTAGAAGAAAAAACATCACATCTCCACTAATCCGCCACACTAAGGCGATGAAAACGTATCATTGGCGTGTTGAAAATTTTTGACAACCCTCAGAGATGCTGTATATAGGATTGCATTATTAAACTCGCGCGTGTCTCAATAAAGAGAACGTTAGAATTTAAAATAAAGTGTGTGGTTCATTTAATGAAACAATCACCACGCGGTTTAAATTTATTATAAAAATATTCTTAATATTATCTATAACATTTGCAGTAACAAGTTTTTGATCAGATAAATTCTACTAATGGATGATGTTACTAAAAATATTCCCAAGGGACTAAAGAAATAGTGGATTGAAGAAAAAATTATCGTATTAACATGATTCAGATAAAACCAACTCTTACAGAAAAATGAAATTAAAATATAATTTTAATAAATTTTTTGATTAATTTTCAGCAGTGAAATTACACTCGAAATTATTGAATATATAATACGTGAATTATCACATTGCTAACGAAGCGTAGAACCAACAATGTGAAAAATGTCCAAGTCGGGATTCAAACCCGGAACCCTTTGAATAGCGCTCCAGGTGCTCTACCATGTAAGCTACGAGGACGACGCCCATTATATTTAATTATATTTAATATATTTTTTTTAGATTAACCCACTTACAACAACAAAAAGCATTTTTATATTGAAATATCAAATATCAATTTAAAAAATATTTTGAAATGAAATTAGAAACTCATCAAAATCGGTCAAATAAATTTGTTAAACCGGGTTTATCTTTAATCTTGATTTAGTTTTTGTTGGTGGAATCAGTACTTAACTTCGAAATCTGCCTGTGTCTGTAGACCGAGCCGTCAGGGATTTTTTTTTTTTAACCACTTGTGATTTCGTTTTAATTATAAGGTTTTGTATCGCACCCCCTTTTATATTGCTGTGTGTTTGTATGATATATATTCCGTTTTGTTAGTACTTTATGTAAACACGCAAATATATATATATATATATATATATAATTATAAGCAAAAACATATTTATGAGTAACGTTAACGTCATATGTCGGTGGGAGGACCTGATTAATAAATTTCGCTTTTACTGTAATTTCTAAACATTGCACATTTTTCATTTTTACAATGTCAAATAGGAAAAAAAATGTTCTTTTAAATTAAATTTATTTGAAAATTTTATCTCAGTTGAGTGATTTTTTTATGGCTTTAAACGTAATTTTCAAGATATTTTTTTAAATATGTTTATATCGCATTCAGGGAAGATTAACCTGCTTAACGCTTAAAACATAAATAGCTCAGCATTTGTTGCCGACTAATATTACATAAAGAAATAAAAAATCACCAATAAATAAATAAATATCATAAATACAACACAAACTTAACAGATATTAAATCGAGCTATGTGCTTTAATACTAAATTAACCATTAAAAAAAACTAATTGATTTTATAAAAGCTAGGGGGGACGACTTCTGTTAGTAATCCCCGGGACTAATATGAAAATATCGCTATAACTATATTTTAAAATATTTTTTAATAGATATTTGATATTTTCAATATAAAAATGCTTTTTGTTGTTGTTAGTAGGTTAATCTAATACATATATATATATATATCTCTATTCTAAAAAAAAGTAACTACCGCTGTCACCGCCGCCGCCGCCGCCGGTTTTGATTTTTTTGTGACCGGAGGTATTTCTTCGTTAATATTAAGAAAAATAATGCATACAAAAATATGAAAATCGGTAGTATTATACAGAAATGTTTGATAAACACACTGATGCAGACAGTTTTCAAATCGAAGAATTATTTTAAGAGATATTTAATGCTAAAGTTAGACGAAATCGTTCCACTAAAAAAGTTTTATAGTAGCAAAAACTATACATCGGAATTTAATAATTTTTAGTTCATTTTATACGTTATAATTTACCGGTGTGCAGAATTGATTTATTTTTTTAATTTGACTCATTTTTCGAGGTTTTATATCTATTTTAAATTCAAATTTTCAGCATTTCTAGAGATATTTTTTACAGATTTCAGAAAATTGTACTAATTTAAACTGTTGCCAACAATATAAAAAGCGCAAGCAATAATGTTTGCTTCAAATTAAAAATTTATTTACACGTGACTATTATTAACAGGAAAAAAACTTTCAAATTAGAATTAAATAATTACGTATAAAAAGCAGAAACTTATTAAAAATTACGTCATAAAAAGTATACACGTGAATTTTAAAAGGAGAAAGGATATTGTAAAATAATAAGTTCATTAACATGCGTTAGAAGTCTTAGGAGAAATTACGTCATTCTTACGTCACATTATAGTTATTACATAAAATGAACACAAAATAATATTGCAAAAAAGTTTAAATTTAGAAATTGCGCTAGACATTTATTTGATATTTTGAGAATTAATTTAAAATGTCTCATTTAAAAGAACTTTCTTTTCGCTTTGTTAAAAAATACCGGGAGACAAAGACTCTCTTTACTTAATTCCTTTTATATTAGCTTATTTTGAAATGTTGTTACACGTGTATACGTCATCAAGTTATTTTTATTTCGACGTTTCATTTGTGTTTTTATTAATGTTGTGCGAATTTATTTGTTCTTTCGTTATTTAAAATAAAAATTATATCAATTTGTATAATTTGGCGAGTGGTTTGGCGATTTATATAATTTGGCGAAATTGGTCGACGGGATAATGAAGTTGTACCGTAGCGGATTTGGCGTTAAAATTCCCCAATCAAAGAGAAATCAATAGAAATTCGTTTATAGGGAGATCGCCACTGTTTTTTAAATTATAATTCAATCTTTCGAAATCTTTTTAAAGCCGATCAAATTAGCGTGAATTTAGAGTCTGCGGTGTCTGGACGGGGGTTGGCGAGCGTAGCTCGTAGGGGGCCGAGCCCCCTAGTATATTAAATATAAAAATATGGTTTTCACTTGTAGAAAAATTTTCTGAACACCTAATTTCAAATTTTACACGTAAAAAATTATTTTTTACGCCGAGAAGTTCAGTTTCGGACCTCTTGTACATATAATAGAATATATATATATGTATATGTATGTATATATTAGTATAATATAATATAGTATAAGCGAAGTATAATATTTTTATTTTTTAATGACGTCTTTCTTTTATTTTCCAGTTTTTTCTCGGAAAAAATCGATTAATTACATTTTTGGGTATGTTTGATACACTGGAAAATCCGTTAAAAAAAGTTTTGGTGAAATTTCTGACTCAATTCATAAATAGCGAATTATTGTAAAAGATTATAACATTATTATGTACTGATTACCTATATACTACATGCGACAAAAGAAAACTTTTATTATATTTAAAAAGAATATTTTTAAATATATTTTATAAAATCTATTTCAAATCATTAAATCTAAATAAAATTAATAATAATAATCTAAATAAAAAGTTTTTTAGTTTAAAATAAAAATTTAATTTATTGATTTTTTTTTTCCAATTTTATCAAAATAGCAGTCATAAATGCATTACATTTTTAGAAAATCTATCATGACATATTTGAAGGTACTAAGAAAGATAAATCATCCTAGAGGGTTTTTATCATTAAACATAATTTTTTTAATATTACAAAGTTTTCATTTTTAATAAAAATGATGAATCTAATTACTTTAGTGCATTGACAAGTTAAGTAAGCATATCAAGATTCTTCATATAAAGTAATGAGTAGGATTTTAATTACAATTCATGAACTCGAATCAGACAATAATCCTAATTTTTACGGGATTTGTGAAATTTCTCGAAGTGTGTATTTATTTTAAATGTATGGCAATTGATATTATTATTTTTTTTTACAACCTTACTTTCGCAATTCAAAAGGGTTATTGGTCAAAATTTATTTTAACATTTACAAGTTTCAAATATGAAATATTTTGTAAGGCGGTGAAATTCATAAATTTGTGTTTCAGGAAAATTTCATAGTGTTAACCTCTTTAGGGACGATTTTTCTTTTTGGTAAAAAAAAAAAAAAATGTGGCTTAATTTTTTTTTTTTTTTTTTTTTTTTTTTTTTTTACGATTTATTCATTTTATATTAATATGAATTAAAAAAGCAAAAGAAAATAAAAAATGGGAAAAACAATAAAAATTCACAGAAAAAAAATTAAATTTCATATTTGTAGCCGCTGAGCGTTAATGGTAATTTATGAGTGAAATGATTTCATACATTCCGGGCATACCTGTTCTTCACATTTCTCACGAATGTAAGGAGTTCGCCTTATATATTTTTTGTTGTAACATCTTGGAGGATTTTTCAGTTCCAATAACACTGACTGCCGAAAAATTACTTTGCGGTTTTTTTTTTATACCAGGTTTTTCTTTTTATGTATATACGCGGTTTTTATATATATGTAATATTATAAGTGCAGCCAAACCATAAAATTTTTACTTCTCTTGTTGAGTGATTCTGTCGTGAATAAGTTGTTATAATTTTTTTTCTTTTTATTATTGACGGTAATTCTCCCCCCCCCCAAAAGAAAAATCACCTAAACGTCCAACGTGAAGAAATTAAATAAAAGCATATGTATTTTTTAAATTTTACAATCTTTACTTTTTATTTATTTATTTATTTATTCTACTTTTTATTGTTTAAAATATTTCATTTTTGCAGTTTCACAGCCAGGTAGCAGATCTTAGCGAGAATGGTTTGACGTATAATTAACTGCAACAATATCGTAACTAGCATGCAGTTGTAACTATAAAGAATATTTGGGGTTTCATCACCTCTGCCCGACTAATGGAAAATGCCTTAGAATCAATTTATTTATTCATTTATAATTAAGCTCGAAAAATATAAAATGTTGTATTGTCAATGGAAACACACGTATGTACATAGTTTTGTTTTATTCTAACATACGAGGAATAAAGTGAAAAATAGTTTACAAAATAAGTCAGGTTAAGGAGCTACTTCACTGCAGCAAAAACACCTGTTTGCTAATGTTAATTCTATGGAAGAAATTTTTAAGATAGCTCGCTTGTATTTCGATATTTTTAAATGATTTTTTTTGTATTGATTAGCTGAAATCGATCTGTACAAAGGCTGTTTTTCACTTTTTCGATTTTGTTTGCTGTTTTTTTATTATGAGAATACTTTTACTTTCGAAACCGGTTCTGAAAGTAAAAGTATGCTTCTACAAAAAAAAACTTGTAAACAAAATAGAAAAAGTAAAATATGGCCTTTCTGTAGATCGATCGCAGCTAGCCAATGTAACAAAAAAAAAAAAAAAAAAAAAAAAAAACCGTTTAAAAATATAGAAATGCAAACGAGATATTTATATCGAGATTAAAAACTTTCTTCCATAGGATTAACATTAGCGAATGTGTGCTTTAGAGTGAGTGCCGCAGCCTTTAAAATTAAATTAAAGAGTGTAGTAAAGTGTTGTCAAGAAGAAATAAACATCTAAATTTAAAAAATCAAAAAACCCGACTGCGTAAAAAGCGAACTAATTAATTATTTTTCATCAATGTGAAACTATTTTTTTTTTCAATTCCTACTATTAGCTCACACTCTCACTATATCTTGTTCAAATTTTCAATCGTTAATAAAATACTTATTATTCATCCAATCAAGCTCAAATAGTTTTTTTTTAAACTTGTAGTGGATGACAGTTGATGTTAATCCAGTTTTTTTCAAATATTAATTCATTAATTTAAATAATTTTCAATAATCGAGAGAGCCCTCTTCTTGATCAAGGTATTTTAAGACCGAGAGAACACCCTTCTTGATCAAGGCATTTTAAGCGCCACTCAAGAGGAAAGAAGAATGGGAGAAATAAAAATTCTCTTATTGACCTAAGTAGGAATTGACTTAAAATACTTTTTTTATATTGTTTATATTACTTACCTATTTTTTTTTATTTACTTGCATTGATGGCTTTTAAGTTGTGTTTAATTGTTAGTTCCTATCTATAAATACTGTTTTGATGAGGTCTATAGATGTCTATGATGGTTAGAGTTACAGTAAAGCTACAGATCCTACATACACAACTTCCGGTTGTATAATATTTTAACGGAGCTTCTGACTGTAAAATAGTCAATGAAACATCGTCTTCATTTTGAAAGACCTGTCCAATGATATGCCACTCAATAGGGTGCGTAAATTATTTTTCGTCTCTACCGCCATTTTGTATTTTACAGCCGCCATTTTGTTTATAAAAACAAAACCTAGCCTAACCATTGGGCCTTTAAGACGAATTGATAGAGACCTCATTCATTATTCAGCCAACCGTTGGGATGTTTCGAGGGTATAAAGAAATCCACATACACAGATACGCGTGAAACACATAACTCTTCTTTTCAGTGGGGTAAAAAGGATCAACATTTCAAGTCTGTACTAAAAAGACTCTATCAAAAATTACCGATATATACTAAAGTTTTGATATTTTTACAAATTTGTAAGTGATAAATTTTAATTTCCACAAACCGATTTTTGATAGGTTTCAAATTTTGCAATTGTAGGATTATTAATCTCTTATTGATTCTAAATATACTTGCAGTAAAAGTTTAGCTATATATTAGAGTGTTCATAAAAAAGTACAATAAAGTGAAAATCTTATTTAAAAATAGTGGATCATGTGATAAAATTTATTCAAACTTTTATGTACTTCATTTATTTGAATAAAATGTGATGCTAGAGTAGAAAAACGTAAACGAGAATAAAGAAAAATTTTACAATCATGGATTTAATATTTTTAAATATATAATTGAAATTTATTCAACTTCTATTACTAAAAATAATAAATTTTTAAACAGCGTTTTTTATTCTGTTTTACACATTACAAAAATTTTTTTCTCTTTTAGTAAAAATATATTAATTTCTAAATCTACGGTTGATGTTTCTCTATTGTTCCTATATCGATTCTAAGTTAGGAATTTAAGTCATCAGGTAGAATGTAGCACTGCAGCTTTTAATTAAAGCTTAAACTCAAAACGTTTTCAATGAAATCCATTACATATGCAAGAACATCCAACATGCTCATAATACAGAAACTCGAAACTTATTTCAAATGATTTATGAGCTCTAACTAGAAATGAACTCTAATGTGATGCTATTTCATCTGCCAGAGTGTTTGCAAATAGATTTAACAGTCACTAATTTTTCCATAATAAATTATAATTTTCAAAACCGCCATGGAATAAAGACGCTTTAGAAGCACAAACGTAATAAAAACGTAATATAAAGAAAAATATATGGAATTAAATCTTCTGTAAAGATTTCACTGCCTCCTGATTAATCTGGTAGCGTATGAAACAGGAAATCTCTCTTGTTTGATCTTCGAATATTTTATTCTGGAATATATACATATAAGGTTTTTTTGGTTCGCATCAAATTATAACAATGATGGGCTTTTTGCCACAGAGTCTATTATGCGCTGAATGTCTCTTGAAATATGAGACTGACGTCTACGTAAGAAATTCTAATACTTGATTGTTCCATATTAGATGAGACTGATGTCTCTGAAAGGTATCTCGCCGGGCTGGGCCGCCTGCGAGCAAGGTTATTAGACATATAGGTTGGCTCGTCACTAAGGACGCTGCTCCGCACACTCTCCTTGCTATGAGGGGTCATACGTCACAAGAATCCCAGAAGGACATTTCCCTCTCTGCTGTAAGAATAAAATAGGAGTTTCGATTTATTAAAAATTGTACAAACTTTCATTTTTCAAATGCTAACACCCACATTTGACAGTTTATTTTACTTGAGTAAAGTAACTAGGTAAAGCATGTAGTTTATAGATTTTTTCTTAAATCTTCATAGAGTTCTGGGTTCAAAGTTTGAAGATGCGAAAGTTAAACTTACGTGGCAAATTTTAATTTATAGCTTCCCAAAAAATCGTCCGATTGAATTTTTTTTCTTTTTCAATAAGATGCAATGAGTGGGGCCCAGACATAATCTAGGCATTCCTTTTATTCAAAAACATATTTATATTTATAAAAATTATTATAAGTGCATATTTAAAAATATTAAGGTATCCAGCTCGGGCTTACCAGATTAGTCCATAGGTAAAAATAATTTTTTAAATTGAAAATTCTAAATAGATTTTTTACATTATATATACACACACACACATATATATATATATATATATATATATATATATATATATATATATATATATATATATATACATATATATATATATATATATATATATATATATATATATATATATATATATATACATTTAGATTGCCCACTGACAACACCAAAAAGCATTTTTACATTAAAAATATCGGTAATGTATTGAAATAAGTTTTGAAATTTATTAAAAGCGATATTTTATTAAATGCATGTCCGCAGTTAATAGCCGAAGAAATCACCAAAAATTTCACTACTTAGAGCAGCCTTTTTGATTTTTATTATTTCAGTGGTTTAAGGGCGTAGTTCGGTTGCATGTCTGCTAAATTTGTGTTTTATTTATATTATTTTATTTATTGATGAGGTTTTAATTTCGTTATGGAATATTAACCGGAAATAAATCCTGAACTATTTATAGTGTTTTAAGTGCAAACAGATTAAAGTTTCGTAATCGGGCTGCACGCGATGAACATAGATTTTAATAAAAATCATTCTTAAAAGTTATTTTAAAAACCATAAATAAAAAATAAAAATAAATAAATAAAAATATAAAAAAACGAGGAAATTGAAATACAGTTTTGAAATAAATTCTATTTCAAGGAACTTTTTCTTCCCAATTCGGCAGTGTAAAAATTGAAAATGTTGCGATGTTTAGAAGTTATATAAATCTATGTATATAGTAAAAGTGAAACTTATTGGTCAGGTGTTGCCACTGCCAATATGATGCAAATGTTATTCACGGGCATGTTTTTTGTTTTGAAATATAAAATTCTAAAATGATTCTAAGCAAACAGAAAATTAAAATTTCATAATAGAGATTGTGTAGCAAATAAAATAAGAAAAACTATTTTGTAGTTGTCTTTATTATAGAAAATAAAATATTTTATGTTGTAAATGATATCTGAATACTTGAAATATTGTAATTTTTTTTTTTAATATAATTATTGGTATATATTTTTAACAACAGCAAATATATATATATATATATATATATATTTATATCATGGTATTATTAGTTATTGAGAGCACTAATTTCTCCTCCCTCCCCCCCTCATTTGTATCAGCCTTTGGAAATAGCCAATTCTTGGTTTTAAAGAACCCTGTAAAATTGTACTATGTATTTTCCATAAATATTTTTTTAATGAATAATAATTTCATATATTGTATATATATTTTTTATGTTTTTCACAATTTAAAAATATTTAAAAATGTATTAGGTTTTATAAACGCAATTCTGAGAAATTACTATTTTGTTCTTTTCTAATTTGTAGAATTTTTATATTAAAACATACATTTTAATTAAATGAATTAAAGTTGCAACCCACTATTTTAATAATTTAATAAATAATCTAAAAGAAAAATTTGGAAATAGACAATTCATATTTAATATATATATACTAGTAACATAATAAAATAAGAGAGAGAGAGAAAACAATAAAAACTATAGTACAGATATAATTTTTTTTTCTTTCAGAATTGTTTTATGTATTTTTTCCTCCTGCTTCACTGTAAAACTTTTAAAAATTAATAATTTTTTCCCATATAGTTTTACAAACTAAGGTCTCTTATTTCTTTAAACGCGAAAAAAAAGTATTATTATATTTTATTCAATTAGAATTGTACAGCAATTAACTGCATAGAGCCATAGAGCTAAGTCAAATTTCAGCTCTAGTTTCGTTACTTGGATTCTTGTGACGTAGCAGGGGGAGAGCCATCCGATTGGAGGAAAACTTACGAGCCAACCTGTATGTCTAATAAACTTGACCTGCGAGTATTTTCGAATCCGTTCACACACAAAGTCTTGTCGCTGCTTTCTAGCGACTCCAAGTCTCCAGGAGCTAGGAATTATTACCGGCCATTGCCGCTGTGATCAAACCAAGAGTCCTCTCCCCTCTCAAATAGATCCCCTCATCTCCATCCTCTGTCTCCGCCCCCCAAACCGAAAGAGATCCTCTACTCCAATCGGCCAAGTCCCTGTGTTCTCAAAGGAGCCTCTTCGTTTCTCCACTTGCGCCTGTTGCCATTCCGCGTCTCTGCGATTCTGAAACTTCTCCTTCGGGAGGTCGCCTGAAGGAGAAAACGATATATAAGGGACGGACCATGGAGAATTTTTAACATCACGAGACATTGGACCTAGGTTACCTCGAAATATTCTCTTATTGTCCATTAAAGATGAATGGTTTTTAGGACGTGGGAACTCAGTCAGCTTATGAAGTCTTGGTACAGGCAAAGTTCTGTTAATTAATTATTTAATTACTCCAAGACTTTACACTTCTCTTATTTCCCATACTTTATACTATAAAACGAGCAATTATTGTATATTTATATATATATGTTATTGTCAATTTGATTAATCGGTTATTATTAATAATAACAGGATATTATTAATAATTACCAAATAATAGTCAAATAACCCGATTAATAGGATTAATTTATGAGAATTTATCAAATTAACCGGTTATTATTAATAATGACCAATCAAGTTCGGTCAATACAATAAATTTCAACTTGTTTAGCTTGAGATTTTCAGTACGTATACGTATATTTATTCCGTGTCAGTGCCCCACTATTGTGCAATCGTATTATAATAGTTTTTGCGAGCGTGCAAGTATATTTTTGTCCGTTGGCAACAACAGACGATATCAGATGATTTTATTTTAGATGCAGGTGGCCGCATCGTCCGGGGGTGCTCTACTAATATTTATTTTTGACCGCAGTTTCGATTTTTTTTCCGATTCATTGCGTGCCAAGCAGTGTTACCAGATGGGCTAATTTTTTTAAATTCTGATTCTTGATTGGTACTACTTTTTTGAAATGGTAAAATGCACCTTATTTAATGACACAACAATTGAGGCGAAAACAAAGGAAATTTTACAGTTTCAAAAAAGTGGTGGCAATCAAGAAATCTGAATTGAAAAAAAGTAGCCCACTGACAACACTGGTGCCAAGTAGTATCAATTTGATTTAATTTTTGTTGTGAGTTTGAAATTTATTCAATTAAGAGCGTTATAAACAAAACGAGCCGAAGAAGTTGCTTATCACCTAATGAATGTGTTCACAATAAAGCGTTTGAAATTTATTCAATTAAGAGCGTTATAAACAAAACGAGCCGAAGAAGTTGCTTATCACCTAATGAATGTGTTCACAATAAACTTAAACTTACATTACGTGCAAAACTACTTAAAAGATGAGAAAATATTTTAAAAAGATGTTAAATTACCTTAATATCTTAGTACTTTCGACTATAAAAACATAGTCTTCGTCAGAGAAATATAAGAAATACTACTGTTATTAACGTCTAATTTTCAAAATTCACGTAGATGGTAACGAAAGGAGTGAAAGTGGAAGTCAATCTTTAGATCCAGAAAACATTGGGAAAATAAAACATGGATATAGGGAAGTGGAATATTATTCGTTTTATGATTCTTTACGCAAACTGAGCCAAATTCAAGGTATGTTGTTGCATAAAACGTCATTACAAACAGTATTTTCTTTAGTAATAATTTCTAATGATTCGCCGATAATTAAATCATGATAATTTTGTGAGGGGTATATAATTTTTGCGTCTTCGAAATTAACTTGTATATTCTGCTTCTGGTTAAGTCTTGACAGGGCTGTTGTAGGCCAGTTATACTTTAAATCTCTCAAATGTTACCGTTTTATTATTTTTATACGAAACAGCAAATTGACAGCAAATTACATTAGAAATACAATATTATTACTATATTATATTATACTCAATTATACTCAATATTATACTCAAATGTTTACATTTGAGAGATTTAAAGTATAACCGACCTACAACAGCCCTGTCAAGACTTAACCAGAAACAGAATATACAAGTTAATTTCGAAGACGCAAAAATTTTATATCCCTCAAAGAATTATCATGATTTAATTATCCGCGAATTAATAGAAATTATTACTAAAGGAAATACTGTTTGTAATGACGTTTTATGCTACAACATACCCAAATTTGGCTCAGTTTTCTTAAAGAATTATAAAACGAGCAATATTCCACTTCCCCATATCCATGTTTTATTTTCCCAATGTTTTCCGGATTTAAAGATTGACTTCCACTTTCACTCCTTTCGTCACCATCTACGTGAATTTTGAAAATTAGACGTCAATAACAGTAGTATTTCCTATATTTCTCTGACGAAGACTATGTTTTTATAGTTGAAAGTACTAAGATATTAAAGTAATTTAACATCTTTTTAAAATATTCTTTCATCTTTGAAGTAGTTTTGCACATAGTGTAAGTTTAAGTTTAACTTTTTAAAGATGAATTCAGCTTTCTGTTTATTTATTTACTGGTGTTAACAATATTGGGAGAACTGCACGTCTTGCAAAGTGACAAATGGTCAAACATGTGATAATAAAATTATTGAATAAGTTTGTGGAATGTGGAATCTATTCAAACTTTTTCGTGGAAAACCAAGACACAGTCAATCGCAAGGCTCAGTTGAAAGAGTAGAGCAAGACATTGAAAAGATGTTATCCACTTGGCTTGAAACTAATGCTACAAAAATTTGGTCAGTAAGACTGAAACTTATTCAATTTATAAAAAAATACAGCATATCACTCTGAACTAGATCTCAGTCCACAAGAAGCTTTATTTGACTATAAAGCGAATGTAGTTTTAAGAACCTATTTGCCAGTCGATACTTTGTCAGGAGTTACAAGTGAAGAAGGTCCTGTTGCATAAGAAATCAGTCTAGAAATGATATCTACCTTCAGACAGCAATCTCAATCGAGGATGAGGATATAGGCGCAATGAATGATGAGAATATGTACGTGGAACTTGAGAATGAAAGGAAGTGTTCCGGGTTCAATCAAAATCTTTAAAGAGTTAAACAGTAATTGAAGGGGAACAACATAATTCTGAAATAGAAAAGAGAAAAAAAATTTTTCGGTGATGTTGGAATTGAAAATTTTTAAGAAAATAACGAAGACTCTTCTTTTTCACTAGATGAAGTCTTGAAAAATATTCAAGAAGATCAACGCTGAGATACAGCCAAATAAATAAGCAAGCGGAAAAAATATTACGGCTTTTGAAGTTAAAATTTCCAAGTGCAAATGTAGGAGAAACTGTTCGAATAAGAAAACCAGAGGCTGACAGCCGAAATATTATAGCTGTTATAATTTCTAAGGAAAATAAAAACTTATATAAACTTGGTACAAAACATGGAATTTTAAATCAACTGTACACAAAGAATGATTGTACTTTCTGGAAGTAATCTTTAATTTCAGTTAATGAAGTTCTTGTGAATGCAATAAGTCAAAGAGAATATGCTCATAAGAACTCGAACTTAGGTGGTGAAGAATTTCAATATTACAATTGTAAAGGCAATTGCAAATATGGTTGCTTAAAATGTAAAAAACGAAAATCCCCTTGTAACTCAAAATGCCACTATAGCTCTTCCCACCAAAATAAATAATTTGTTAAAAATGTAATAAAAAAATAAAAAAAGACTTTGTATCTCCAAATGCCATAATACCCCCTTTCTGCCAAAATAAATAGTTTGTTAGAAATGTAATAATATTGTATTTCTAATGTAATTTGTTTTCAATTTGCTGTTTCGTATAAAAATAATAATATTGTATTTGGTAACCCGTATTGGCAAAATGTATTTTATTCTACTCTTTGATGGCTCTCTAATTTGGTACTTCTGGGTGGGTGAGGGACATAATGACCAACCTCTTTTTATTTATTTATTTTTCTATTAGATTGGTGTAAAAATTGTCTCATTCAGACAGTAACTTATCTATTTATATAAAATCCAAGTCTCTGTGTGCTCCTTACAATTCCAGTTGGACCGCCACATTCATCGCGGCCAGGTTGATTTTCTGTGTGAGAAATCAGTATCAACTTCAAAAATGAGTAATTGTTGAAAAAGGCAAATGACTGAGTTACCACAATAGAGCCAAAATTTAATCAACTTGGCGTAATATCGCCAAATTTGGCTACAAAAATAAGTTATATATGAAGTCAACTTGGCGATAGCTGTCTAATTTCACGAAATTCCCATTTAAACCCATTAATCTTCCTATAATTGAGCTCACCTCGATTTACTTTAAACTCCGCGCATGGGATTTGAAACTCTATGGGTTAGAATTTAAAATGTAATATACAGTCTTAATACAAAAGAACGAAAAGTTTTAAGCTTCTTTTGGTTCTTTCTGAGTATCTGTTTTATCAAAAAGAGACATTTTCCATAAAAAACTGGTTTGCCAGTTTTTTAGAGATCCTATTAGAAGTAGCAGCCCAGAACCACTCATTTCAGATTGGACCGAAAAATATCTTTTAAAGAGCGATTTAAGAAGCTTTTCCGTTGGTTGAAATCCTGTAACCAGGTATTTAGTTTGACAGGGGGAAAACCAAGAACCGTTTTTAAAAGGGAGCGGTTTGTTTGTTTCAAGCATCAAAGCTTAGCGTTACACGATTAAAACAATTCTACAATTATAATTTGAATGATTTAAAAATGGTATAGAATAAGATAGATGGATTATGTCCACAAAAGTAGAAAGGATGGCAATCATTACAAATAACTGAATAAATTTCGTTTTTGTTTCCCAGCTGAAACCAAGATGGCTACCGACAATTTTAGGATTTTTCTAATACTGAAAATTCTAAGGTAAAGTACGTTTAGTCCAGGCAATAGGGAATTTTACCTAGCAAAATTAATGGTAGTACTAGAAATCAGCTTTCTAGATGTTTTTTGGGTCGCTGAATTCGAATTTGTAACTTCCCACTAAAATTTCCCCCGGCAACCCCCCCCAAATTTTGGTAAAAAGCCCCCCAAAAAAGGTTTTTATTAAAAAAATCAATTTTTTTATTGTTTTAGAGAAACAGTATCTAGAAATTCAGAAAGTAGATAAAATTTCCAACAAATTAGATATATGACATTATGACTTAGGATGAAGGGGAAGGAGGCATCTGCCTCGGAACATGCGCGCGGTGCTGCGTAAACTAAGTTGCGCAATTCCACTTAACCACTCACACGTTTACATTCGCCCTCCCATCTCCCCTCCGAACTTTTTCTATAAGGTTTACTTTAAGATTTTTGGGTCGCTGAATCCGAATTTTTAATTTCCCCCCCAAAATTCCATCCCGAAACCCCCCCTCCAAATTGTTGTTTTTAACTTAAATTTCTTATTGTTTTAGGGGAAAAGCATTACGAAATTCAGAAACTAGACAAAATTTGCAACAAATAGGATGTATGACATTATGAATTAGGATGAACGGGGAGGGTGGGGGCTGCCTCGGAACTTGCACTGCGGCGCTACGTGCACTAAATGATGAAGTCCAGGCAATAGGGGATTTTATCTAGCAAAATTAATGGTAGTACTGGAAATCGGCTTTCTAGATGTTTTTTGGGTCGCTGAATCCGAATTTGTAACTTCCCACCAAAATTTCACCCGGCAACACCCCAAAAAATTGATTTTTTGAAAAAATTTGGTTTTTGAGAAAATCGCGCGGGGAATGTTCCAAGGCAGCCCCCTCTTTCCCCGTTTATCTTACGCCATAATGTCATATATCCTATTTGTTGCAAATTTTGTCTAGTTTTTGAATTTCGTAATGCTTTTCCCCTAAAACAATAAGAAATTTAAGTTAAAAACAATTATTTGGGGGGGGTGTTTTGGGGGGGGGGGAATTTTGGGTGTAAGTTAAAAATTCGGATTCAGCGACCCAAAAATCTTAAAGTAAACCTTATAGAAAAAGTTCGGAGGGGAGATGGGAGGGCGAATGTAAACGTGTGAGTGGTTAAGTGGAATTGCGCAACTTAGTTTACGCAGCACCGCGCGCATGTTCCGAGGCAGATCGCCCCTTCCCCTTCATCCTAAGTCATAATGTCATATATCTAATTTGTTGGAAATTTTGTCTACTTTCTGAATTTCTAGATACTTTTTCTCTAAAACAATAAAAAAATGGAATATTTTAATAAAAACCTTTTTTGGGGGGGCTTTTTAACAAAATTTGGGGGGTTGCCGGGGGGAAATTTTGGTGGGAAGTTACAAATTCGGATTCAGCGACCCCAGAAACAACTATAAAGCCGATTTCCAGTACTACCATTAATTTTGCAAGGTAGAGTCCTTATACGGTCTCTATTGCCTGGACTAGTTGTTTTACTTCATCTTTCTTGTAATTCCTTCGCCATTCCTTGTATTTCTACATTGTATGTATGATTTTTTGCGTTATTTAACGTTATTACTTTTAAACCGGAAACATGAATTTCTTAAATTACCTTTTTTTTTTCTTTTTTTATGCATCTGTTCCTTAATTTTTATAATCAATAAAATGGACTTAGACAAGTAGTTTTCTCATATCCAATTGCGTAAAATTACGCTAAATGATATTGACGTTATTTAACATATATCATTTTGTGCTTATATTATTGATTATTAATATACCAATAATTTGCTCATGACACTCAGAAATATTAGCGGAACACAACCCTTGTTAATAAAACATATTAAATTATTGTTAACTTATAATATATGTTCTATTTTTTTTTAAATGTTTCAGTAAGTACAAGTAAATACTTAGCTGTACACATCTACACTTTATTTATTATTTTTTTTATTTATTATTTTTGACACAGTATTATGTAAATAGTACGAAATGTAAAAGATAATTTAAAAAAAAAGTATCAGGAAATAATAGATTAGTAAAAAATATTATTAATTTATTTTATAACACAACTCTTTACAAGAAGAAAGTATTGGATTCATGAAAATTTTCGACTTCCGGTTTTTGACGGATTTACATGTTTTAAGAGCCAGAGATTCCAAAAAACATGTTTTTACAAAATGTCTGTCTGTGAGTCTGAGTCTGTCTGTATGTGACAAAAATTTTGTGGGCGCTCTATCTCAAGAAGTAATGCACGGAATTTAATAAAAATTTATATTAAGGTAGTCCCTGATATAGATTAGTGCTGATTAGTTTTTGATGTAAATCGCCCAGCAGGTGGCGCTGCTATGCTGCGTTTTGCAGAATTTCAACAATAGCTATATCTTAAGAACTACTGCACGGATTTTTACAAAACTTCAGATTCAATTACCCCTTGATATGGGTTGGTGCTGTTAAAGTTTTGGTGTAAATCGCCCAACAGGTGGCTCTGCCATGCTGCATTTTGCAGGATTTACACTATTTTCGCAGTTGCTCTATCTCAGGAACTAATACACACATGTTTATCAAACTTCGCATTTAGTAAGTCCTTGATATGAAATTATGCTGACTACGTGTTGGTGTAAATCGCCCAATAGGTGGCGCTGCTGTGCTGCATTTAGAACGATTTCCTTAATCGCTGTATCTCAAGAACTAATGCACGAATTTTCATCAAACTTCAGATTCAAGTATACCTTGATTAATATTGCTGCTGATTATGTGTTGGTGCAAATCGCTCAACAGGTGGCGCTGCTATGCTGCATTTGTCATGATTTGCGCGATAGCTCTAACTCAAGAACTAATGTACGAATTTTCCCCAAATTTCATATTCAGTTAGACGGTGACATAAGTTGATGATGATTAGGTTCTGGTATAAATCACCCTATAAGTGGCGCTGCTATGCTGCATTTACACGATTTCAGCGATAGTCATATCTCAAGAATTTCGTCTTTTTAGAATCCTAATGATGAGCATAGATCGCCATTTAATTTTGGCAAAGTGATAACGAATTTTGAAGTATGGACATGTATGAGATAGAAGAAAGTTTTGGAATTGGTACATCCGACTAGTTTTAAATTATGATTTTGTGATTTTTTATTTTCGTGTTATATTTCGCTCTGTTCATATTCAAAAGTTTAACTAAAAGAAAAAAGTCTGCAGTTATGCAACACATGAATTCTATATTCTATAATTATTTATCTGTGTCATAAGAAAAATATATTAAGAAGATATAATATCAAAAATAATTGAAATACACATTTCCGGATTAAAACTAATAACTTTAAAATTATACATACAATGTGAAAATATTAAAAAGAAAAAAATCATAATAAGAAAGATAAAGTAAAAACAGCGTACTTCAGGATATTGACAAGGTAAAAAATCTTGTCTTGGTATGCTGCGAACCACCTTTTATTATTATTATTATTATTATTATTATTATTATTATTATTATTTAATTTTTCTTTCGGAAATGAAAGACAAAATATCTTCTGTTCTTCTGCTTCTGGATTACAATAAAACAAAATGGAGTTTTAAAAATAATACATTTTGAAAACTGGGGAGTTATATATGTAAAAAAAAAAAAAAAAAAAAAAAAAAAAATGAAAAAATAATTTCTGAAAATAAGAGGAAAATAATTTATTTTGCCTATTAAATTTGACAAAAAAGGGATTTAAAAATGACTTTTCAATAATGAGTGCAGTCACTCGTTTTGCCTATTAATATAGTCGAAAAAAGAGTAAAAGTAACTTACCAAAAAAGAATGAAAATAATCACTCCGCTATATAGATGAAATCCACCCCTATAGGATAAGTGTATTTTCAATACTGGAAAGGAGTGAAAATACACTCAGTCGGAATTAAAATCGATGCATTTTTTTAGAGAGTACGAAAATGTACGTATTTACATCTTAATCCCGATGCCACTAATAACATAACCACAACTAGACGGCGCTGTACTATCTGAGCCCCTGACTGCTCGATTTTAAATTGCTTTAGGTACTTTTCCAGTATAAGGGTCTTAGCGAAATGGAAAAACTGGCCTTGGCGAGAAAATGAAATTTCGCAACACATTTTCTAGCACTTATTCATTGTTTCATACACACAAGTAATTTTTCAATATTTATTCAGTTTATTTAGTGTAAAGAAGGCATTTAACTATTTTTGTATACAAACAGAAGTAAATTGTATATAAAAACAACAATAATACTGCTATAAATGAAATGTTTATAGATTATTTAAATTCATATATAAATAAACTTAAAGTTGATTAATTTTGTTTTCACAGCTGTTTATATCATTTGGCAGCACATCTCACTTTCTGAAGCCCAAATTATACCAAACTTTAAAAATAATACTCCCCTATACTGGAAAAATGAAGTGCTTTATATAATCGGATACAGAGATTGAATTTTCGGTGCTTTTCCAGTATAAGGGCCTTGGCGAAATAGAGAAGAGCGTTGGCGAAGAAGGAAATAAAGGTTTTGATGTATGTTTGTCATTAGGCCAGGAATATTTAAATTTTTAGCATAAGAAAGTTTTGTAACTTAGCAAGAACTTATGACTATTTGTAGAAGGCAAGATAACATTCAACAACGCAAACCAAATAACTTAAAAGAGACTATTGATGCCATTTAAAAAATATATATATTATATAAAAATAGTATTTATTTATATGTTTAAGTGTTCAATTTATTTATTTTTAAGAATTAACTATCTTAATTGTCCAAAATATGAATTTTAAAAAATGTGAAAAAAGATTGAATAGACATGGTCTGTAATCCGCAAAAAGCCTCAAATCCGCACAGCAGTTGGAACCAAGCTGTGCGGATTAGTAATCTTCTAATGTGCATAGTATTTCACAAATGTGTTTCGTTTTTAAAATGTGTTATTTTCATCTATCACTGCGGAACAAGCGAGAAAAACTCATGTTCTTGCACATATAACTTATTTATATCTCACTAAGGGGCTCTGACACCTACGAGCTACGCTCGCCAATTCCCGTTCAGGCACACCAAAATCCAAAAAGCACGCTAATTTGATCGCCTTTAAAAGTATTGAATTAAAATAAAAAAATAAATAAAAAAAAATGACACTAGCGATTTTTCTGTAAACGGGTTTCCATTCGTTTTCCTTGGATTGGGGATTTTTAGGACCGAATCTGCTGCTGTTAAGAGATACAATGGCTGTTTTCGTATTTAATTAAAAAAATTAGTTAAACATTTGAAAATAAGCTATAATGTAAAATGAATTAAGTAAACAGTGTCATTGTCTCCCGGTATTTTTTAACAGAGCTATAAGATAGTTCTTTTAGATAATTCTTTTTAAATTTATCGTTTTAAATCTGACGTAATTTACACCAAAGTTTTATTTCTCTTACTAATATTCACGTGAAAATACATTTGTTGTTAAAAGGAAATATTATTTGTGCTGTCTTTGAATTCACGATAATAGTTGAAAAGATTATCTCAAAATATCAAATAAATGTCTCGCGCAAATATATTTTTTAATTTAAATTGTCTTGCCATATTTTTTGGCCATTTCAAATATGACGTAATTTCCTCCATTTACAATTTTTAATGCATAATAATGATTTTTTTATTTTAACATTTTGTTTCTCTTTTAAAATTCAAGTGTATATATGGTTCTTATGATGTAATTTTCCTGCTTTTAACATGTAATAATTTAATTGTAATTTTAAAGTTTTTTTTCTGTTTATAATAGCTACGTGTAAATATTTTTTTAATTTGAAGGAAATATTATCCTTTGCACTGTTTTAAAAATTCGCAACAATTCAAAATAATATCCTTTTCTAAAATGTGTAAAAAATATCTCTGGAAATACTGAAAATTTGAATTTAAAATGGAAATAAATCCTCAAAAAATGAATCAAATAAAAAAAAAATAAATGCAGTATGCACACCGAGAACTTCTCATGTATAAAATGATCTAAAAATGATTAAATTCCTAAGTATAGTTTTGCTCCTATAAAACTTTTTTAATGGAACGACTTTGACCAGCTGTAACACTAAATATATCTTAAATTAATTATTTGATTTGAAAACTGTCTTCATCAGCGTGTTTATCAAGCATTTATCTATAATACTACCTATTTTCATATTTTTGTATGCAGCAATTTTTTTAATATTAACGAAGAAAGTCCATGCTTAAGCATTCAAATTGGATGCCGATCTACCGGGAATATCTACGCAGATTTTCATTGGTCCATTTCCAAATCAAAACATTTTTCTATAGGGTAGACTAGGGAGGGTTGACCCACTTTTTACAAAAATATTTTTAATTTTTTTAAATATTGATTCTAGAATAAAGTTTTATCTATCATTTTATTCGTTATGCAATCAGTTATCAAAATAAAATTGATACATAAGTGTAATATGTAAGAAATTTGAAAAATGATCGATTTTAACCATGAGCAAATAATGGGTCAAGGCTCCCTACATATGGGAGGGTTGACCCACTATATGGGAGGCTTGACCCACTTTGTTTTATATTGAAATATTTGTGAAGAGATATAAAGTCTGTTTAAAAAAAAGGCAATAAAACGTTATGCTACATGCTTTAGTTATTATAAAAAACATTTTTAAAAATATGATGCTTAAACAAACCCGTTTTGACGCAATTGCAAATCAGAGGAGAAAAATTTTGTTTTAAGCAGAATTTCGTCTGAGCTGGTATAATTGCACAGCAGGGAAAATGAAATTTTAACATTTAAGACAGTATTCTTTTAGAGACAGGTTCCGTTTTCATGGATTATTATGCCCGGAATTTATAGCCACTGTCCCGCTCTCTTTTGTCTCCTTTTCCTACTTTTTGTGGCACTCGACTTGACAACTCTAATTGTCACATAGTTTGGCTTCATCTCACTGTATTCATGCTGGTGAAATTTGTCTACATACCTTCCAAAAGTTTTTCGATCAATTCTATGTTCTTTTACCGCCGTATGTGTAATTAACTGATCATTATCTTCTTTATCCCTTTCAGTGGCAAAGCACTTTCAGTACTAAAATGTTGAAATAAATGACTGGCACCGCAATTTACGAAGACATTTATTTTGAAATAAGAAAAAGGGTATTTTTCACATACATATTAAATGGAAAACATTTTAGAAAATTTCTGGTGTCAATGTGGTGTTTGGGAATTAAAATTAAGTGGTTTCAGAAGCATGCCACTGCCCCTGAAAATGTCAAGACTGCTGCTTTCATATTTTCTAGTCTTTTACACTGTTTCTATTTACCTATTTTAGTAATATTTAAATGGAAAAAGTCCCTATCAACTTTCCCATTTATATCTCATTAAATGTTTTCTTGCAGTGGATACTGTAGCGATTTTTCACAGCTTTCTTTAATCTAAACATTTTCTTTTCCATCACCCTAGTTTACCGTGGGTTAGCAGAATAAATTTTTATATATTTTTTATATATAACCATTAATCTTTCATTATGCGTAGTGTATAACAAAAAGATTTCATCTGGTCAACCCTCCCTCACATTGACTAGGTCAAGCCTCCCCACATAGCCTTTTTAAAAGAATATCACATTGTTATGTTAAGCCTAAGTTGCTGTACAATCTTTATGCCTGGAATGAAAGCTCGATATTTCTGCATTACTTAAAACCTACTTACTTAAATTTCTATGATATATTTTATCTGAAAAAAGCTTACAAAATATGTCTAAAAAACACAACTTTTAGGTTAAAACCCTCACAAGTGATTTTTTCCACACCAATTTTGATTATCTGTATGAAACAAAGACTGTTGTTTGAGCATTCCGGTGGCTTTTGTTGACACCTAATGATAAAACTCTGAAATTCTTTTAAATATGGAAACTGATGGGTGGGTCAAGCCTCCCGTATGGTCAACCGTCCCTAGTCTCCCCTATATAGAAGGATTTTCGATATTTTTGACGGGCTATCTTTCTAATCTTAATATATTTGCTATACGGTAAAATTAATTTGATAGAAGTATAAATTTAAAACTTGCTACTTATACTACATTTTTTTTAAAATATTCACAGCTAAAAGTATGCACTTTAAAACTGAATTAATTATTCTTTCATTACTCCAGTGTTTAAAATTTTCACTTAATTGATTAAGTAATTATAAAATAATTATCTTTAACCCCTTAGGCCTTGGCGTCCAGTTAATAGGATACATTTTTTGATTGAGTATTAAAGTAACTTAAGAATTATTTTTGTTATTAGCTTCATACAGTGATGATAGTACATGTTCCAGTAAAGGACATATTCGTTTCTAAGCTTAATTAATCATGTTGACCGAACTTCATTGGGAATTATTAATAATAAATAGTTTGTATGATTAATATACAAGATTTATCACATTTATCAAAAGACGCGGTAATAATTAATAATAAACGGTTATTAATAATGATAAACGGATTTATCAAATTGACTGTAACATACATATAGATATATATATTTATATATTTTTTGATTGTGCGAAAAAGGATCAAACGATTTTCTTGGAAATGGCGAATTTTGTTTTTTAGAGGGTACAGAAATCATGCCATATAGTATTTAGTTACTTATAATATTTTTATCTTTCATTTCAATTTTTCGCGGGTCTTGTATACTTCTTATAGTTTCTGAAATTTTTATCACAAATGCAAAAAGCGGAAATTACATAATTTTTCAAAAAGATGACACCCTGACAGAGTAATTTCTGGAATAAAAAGAAACTCCAAATCTGTCGTTTTCATGAAAACCGTCACAAAGATGGCAGACATTTTGACAGACTAATTTCTAGAATTAAAAAACTCCAAATCCGTATCGTTTTCATGAAAACCGTTAGAGCCGTTTTGTAGAACCCAAAAATATATTACAAAATTATTATAAAAATATATACATACATATAAATAAATGTAGAATATTTGCTAGCTCAATTTCATAAGATTAAATAAATATTATAAGCTTAATTAAATAAATATTGTTATAGAAAAGGTATTGTCACATGAATGATCAAATATAAACAGACTAAGTGCCCGTAAAAATAATAAAAAAGTATATTTTTAAAGTTTATCTTTCCAGAGAAGTTTAATTATTAGATTATTAAGTAAATGCACACCTAATAAGTAATAACTACCTTAAGTAATGCACATAATATAACAGCGGTATGAGTTAACGTCTTTGAAACGCCTAAAAATAATTTGATTTTTGTATGACAATTTAAATTAAATAAAAGTGCTTTCATATAAGATAAAAAATATTAAATACCAAAAACCTAATGAAAAGAAATAAAAAGAAAAGTGCCCAGTTAATCTGATGGCATGGAGCTAACAGGTTATTCGTACTAATTGTATATTATACTTTTATTTATGTCTATTATTCATAAAATAGAACTCACTCTTTTTGAGCAAAACGGTAAATAATCCGGGAAACACCTTATCAGAATAAACCGGTATACCAAATTTGAAGCAAATCAGATAATTCTGTACGAAAAGCCCTTTTATCTAAATTAAGGGGTGATTAAACCCTCGTTCCTCCTTTTATACTTAACCAATGGACCCCCAAATCTAATCAGGTAAGCACCTTATCTGAATAAACCGGTATACAAAATTTGAAGCAAATCGGATAATTCTGCATGAAAAACCCATTTATCTTAATTAAGGGGGGGGGGGGTAGCCCTATTCACTCCCTTTATACTTAACCAATGAACCCCTAAAACTTATCAGAGAAGCGCCTTATGAGAATGAACCTATTTACAAAATTTAAACAAATCGGATATTTCTATCAAGAGTTATCGCAATAGCATTACGTTCATACAGAACCTGAGGACACATTAGCTCTCAGGATTTCATAGCCTGTGAGCTAAAAACAACAGTCAATCATTATAACGACTGACAATGTAATTGTAACTGAACAGTAATATTTTTGCTTCGCTTTTCCAAAAATATTTCTAGTTACCCCTTTTAAGATTTTTCTTTTGTTTTGTTTTTTAACACGAAAAAGGATATGTTAATAGATGAATGCTATTTTTAATTGCAGTATATGAATCGTTTTTACAGCTTTAAAGTATAAGAAAGTAATTATTTTTCTTGGAAAACATGAGACAGAAATGACAAATGATGATTTTTTTAAAATATTATTTGAAAAAGGACGTAAATTCATTACATTGTTTCCCAATGTATAATTTAGTTCATTGCTGATTGTATATTTATTAATTTGTATACTGTATTTATTAAAAGTCGATTACAAACTTCTATTTTTAGATACATGAACCAAGTTGGATTAAATAAAAGTGGGTAATTGCAGTGCGGACAACTATAGTTTTAAATATTGCATAATAATCACTTTTTTCTGTAAAATTGATTCCGAACTTAGAATTAATAGCAAAGTTTCTACCATTTCAGTATCTAACAATTAAACTTAAAATTAAAAGGAATGGAAGGGAGAACCCAGAAAACAAATTAACCATGCATGGGTTTCGATGAACTGTACTCATAAAATCATTATACGCCTGTCAAAATCAGTATAAATATCAGCTAAAATTCCCTTTTAACAGAAACATTTTTTCTCTTTTCAAAGCTGCTTATATTTCTAAAGAATTAAATTCCGAACACATATTTGGTAAAAATATTTGAATACAACTTTTAAGTTAAATTTGGTTAAGCATTTTGAAATATTCGAAAATTTAAGACTTTTGCAAAAGACACCTGTTTTACAGAATAAAACTTTATATTATAATTTGAATTTCAGATTTTTTTTTACTTAGAACATTTCATTTTTCAAAGAGATTAGTTGGCATAAAACTTTATTTTGTAAAATGTTGGTTTAAAAAAAATCACAGATTAAAAAAGTTAATAAATTAACTAATTTTTACGATAAATTTTATGATCAGACATTTTAATGTTCCAATATTTGTAAGTTTCAATGCACTAATATACATTTTAAAGTAGACAAAAAACAAACTAATCGAAAAAATTTCCTAGAATTCCTTATTTTGCTTTTCCAAAAATAGAATTATAGCCAGTTTGAGTATCCCAGGAGTCCATGATTCAGAGAAAATAAGATATGGAAACTATATTTAATATAAACGGTCAAGTGCGAGTATTACTCAAGCTCAGAGAGTTCTGTTCAATAAATATATGAATTATTAACTGTGTTATTAAAAAATCATTGCTAAAATAATAATAAGACTTTGTGAAAAACTATACAACGTAGGTTTGGAAGTACTAGAAAGGTGTAAATGGCTATACCATAAAAGTTCAAACAGACATGAAGCCTAAATAATATTAAATATTTCTATTCTGTAGAACTCTCTTTTTAATCTTATTCTAATCTATTTTTTTTATGAACTTAATTCGGTACGGACATTAAAAGTAGTGCATATTTAAACTTCATTTGGCATTTCATGAAACTAAATTCAGGGTATTAATAATATTTCATTTCATAGTGTAGCTAAAAGAAAGCCCTTGTTCAAAGTTTAAACTTGGTATTGTGCTAAGTACGCTTCTAAAAGAAGTCGCAAAATTTGCAACGCCGCCTTGGTCCGTGCCGCATTTTTCCAGACAGGTTTTTAATTAACTTTTAAAGACATGGGAGTCGTATTGAGAGATCCACTCAATGCAAACTAGTTACGAATCCCATAGTATTTATCTGATTAATTCTAATAAAATTTGTCTGTTTTTAACAATTTGACGTATACTGCTACTGGGCATTGCATTACACAAATATATCATTAAAAGTTGTTATCTTGGATTTAAAGCCGATGGTACATAGAATAGGCCGCCCCTGTCATTATGTTTGTCCAAACAGCCCGTGTCTTTAAGAATTGTTGTCTCGGCTAATAACCGGCTAATTTTTTTTAAAAAAATCATTATCAACAATGCTTTTATACTTCTGCTACGAAAGGTACCTCCAGCGCTCTTCAACACCTTTGCGGAATGCCCGTAAATCGAAATTTGTGTGTAACCGAAAAATGCGCTTTTCTCAAAAACTATGTGTCCTAGGGTAATCGCTATAGTTTTCCTTCAAGGTTTAAATTAACGTCTACTACCTCTAATTTTTTTAATAATTTCAGTAGATTCGGAAATAGAGGGGGGAGGGCATATTTTTGCATTACATTTTCGACGATATCTCTGAAAATGTAATACCTAAAATTAAAAGAAATGCATTTTTGAGTCCAACGTTATGAAAACTTTCGCACGATTCCCCACACGATATATATAAAAAAGATTTTTTTTTCTTCAAGTAACTTAATTTGCCCCTCCACATTTTTACTAAATATATTTATAAATGTTTAATAATCTGAAAATATGTGGGTCAATAGTCTTTCACTATCCCCAATTTGAACTTTCCACGTTCCATAGTTTACAGGTAAAATGGCTGTGACAGACAGACACAGGAGAGTGATCTTATAATGGTTCCGTTTTAACTTTTTAAGTGCGAAACCCTAAAAATTACCGTAAGTGAGGTATACCTTGAACTGAAATTTCTTGATATCTTGTAGTCATACTGAGTAACAATTCGCACTTCTATGATATAATTGTTGTGACCTGAAAAACCTTTCCTTTATACAAAATGTATCTTTTGTTTTTAAACTTCCACCCCCACTCGCACCCCTATTAAAAAGATGTATAATTATTACAACAGAAGCAAAATGTAAAAACTAAACTATTTTAGACAGCGAATTAGTGAAAGATAAAGAAATGAGAAGATTATCACAATAACTCCTTCTCAAGTATTCTTGTTGGAAAATGTTTCTGTCAGTCATCGTCAACTAACGTGGAGACAAATTCCTTTATAAGTATACGAAATTACACTTATCGAAATGCTATTTGTTGGAGGCCCAAATATTATCAGCGAACTGGATCGAATAGCTCAATTCAACCCGAAATTCTTAAAGTGCTGTTGGTTATTTCATATTTGTAGTTACGGAGAGGTATTAAAGATAAGTTCTAAAAGTTGGTTCAGTTATGCGGAACGGAATTTAATTGGATATGTTTCCGTTCTTTATTATTATTTTTTAATTGAAGAAACGAAATCCTTTACCAAAGTTTTAACCTTAAATAGTACGATTTTAAAATTCATTCTGGCCTGTGCCGGAAGGAAGAGGTAGTTTTCATATTCCTTATTTTTTAAAAGTCAGCTTATATTATTCAATCACACGAAGCTCAGATTAGTGGAACCCGATTATAGAAAATTTAGTGCTAGTTTTTGTCAATACTGAATACGAATGAGATATTTCGGGAAATTAGTCAGCTTTATCCAAGCTGGTTTTATTTAAAGTGACTTACATTTAGTCACCAAATTCGGTGATATCTCGAAGTGCCCGCCATTTTAAAACAACGTAATGGGTGAAGATAACCAATGAACTTGGTCGAGACCTTAGTAATTCCTGTGCACATGCTCACTTGCATCCGAATCGTTTGATATATACGAGTTCTGTAGCAGGCAAAAAATCAGATTTTTCAAAATGTTACCAACATTAAAAATTCAAACTGCTATATCTCAGCCACTTTTTAAGAGAAAGACAAAACAAAAAATGCTCAGAATTCTTGTATCAAGGTCAAATGCTTAAGAAAAAAACCTTTTACAATTTTTTTGTACCTCATTTTAAATTTTAAATTAAAAAAATTTAAATGGCCGCTATTCTGAAATAAAATTGCGGAAGAAGCTGGCTAACGAATTTGGTTGAGACATTGCTATATACTATTCACGTGCCTAGTGAAATCTAAATCGGTTAATAAATGTGCGTGTTATTGCGTGACAAAAATCAGATTCTTCCAAAATGTCAGCCACACTAGAAATTCAAAATAGTATAACTCAGCCATTTTTTAAGATATAGGCGAAACAAAAAATAACCCGAAGTTTTTGTATAAAGGTCAAATACATAAAAAAAACTTTTTTCAATTTCTAATTTATTTGTATCTCATTTTAAATTTAAAATTTTTATAAAAATTTTAAAGGGTCGCCATTTTGAAACAAGATGACGGATGAAGCTGGACAACGAACTCGGTCAAGAAATTAGTATGTACTATGTATACACCAAGTTACATCCAATTCAGTTCATAAATACGCGTGTTGTCGCCTGACAGAAATCAGGTTGTTTCAAAATATCAGCCAGACTAGAAATTAAATGTACTATAACTCAGCCATTTTTTAAGATATAGTCGAAACAAAAAATGCTCCTTAATTTTTGTATCAACGTCAAACACATAAGAAAAAAGAAACTTTTTCAATTTCTAACTTTTTTTTGTGCATAATTTTAATTTTTTTTAAATGGTCGCCATTTTAAAATAAGATTTCGCATGAAGCTGGCCATCCAAATCGGTTAATAAATACGACAATTACAGTGTGACAAAGATCAGATATGTACAGGGTGTCTCAAAACGTCGTTTACAAACTTAACATGCTGGTCTGTCATATCATGAGGAACAAGATTTACATAGGAACTTGTGTTCGAAAATGCAAACTGCGACCGCTAGAGGGCGATGAGTGCAGGTGTGGAGAGGAAGAAAGAAAGGATATCGAAAGAAGTATTAATATGACTTTTATTAAAGAACGTGGTTTAATTTATAGAAGGTATTCAAAATTCCTTCCATTCGACGCAATGCATGCTTCACAACGTCGACGCATGGATTCTCGGACCCGTTTAAAATGGGCAGGCGTGTCACGGAAACGTGCCGCCGCTTTACGATCCGTGCGACGAGATTTATGTCCGATGTTACAGGCATCTCGTACACCATGGACTTCATGTGTTGCATATCGGTCAATTCTGCGTTACTAAACCGATTCATCCTTCTCCTGCAACGTCCTTGCCTGAAATTATTACGCTTCCCACTCTCCCGTAAGCCTGCACTCATCGCCCTCTAACGGTCGCAGTTTGCATTTTCGAACACAAGTTCTATGTAAATCTTGTTCCTCATGATATGACAGACCAGCATGTTGAGTTTGTAAACGACCTTTTGAGACACCCTGTATATATATTTATCAACATTTGAACCGAGGGTGGTTTCGGGATCTGGGGGTCATGATCGGTGAAAATATACCAAAATTTTTCGGAATCGCTTTCCTCCGAACAGCTGCAATAGGTAGTTTTTTGTAATGAAAGCTACCTAAAAATAAAATAAAATCAAGAAGCAGTATTTTGTTCATAGGCAACTATGTTATTTCAAATATTAACGAAAAAACTGAAGCTATACTTCCCAATACAAAAAACATATACAGTGGAACCTCTTTTTAACTAACTCCCTATTTAACGAAGTTTTCTACCTAACGAAATATTTTCTTGAACCTTGACACTGGGCACCATTAACATGTAAATTAATCTCCATATTACAAAAAATATATTCTATATAACGAAGTTTATTCTATTTATTAGATCTAAACCACTTAAAACAACTGAATATCCTACTGACGTTGACATATGTGTACAAGTGTGATAAAATATATTCAATATATAGTATTCAAAGAGCGATATTTGAAATTCCAATAACTTTATCTGCAAATATATACATATATATATATATATATATATATATATATATCATTACAAATATTTTCTTTTACGTTTAGATGATATTTAGATACTACAACAACTGAGGCGGAATACTGGAAATGAAAAAGAAATAAAAGAAAGAAGACTGCTACAACATTTTATAAAAGGGATAAAAAAAAGAATTGTTTATTCCATATCGTTGAGCGCGTTACAGTCTAGTTTTAACTTACAGAAGATATCATTTACACTCTGATACCTTTCTGTAAATACAAATTGTGCATTGGTACTTCTTTTTATTCTATTCCATTTGCATACTTCATGGAACTATTCTACAAATTACAATTAAATATAAAATAACAATATCTTCACCTGACATCTGTTTTGAAATTTGAAGTATTATCCCCAATAAATGTTCCTTTCGGATGACGTCAAAAATTTCGATTAAACAAATCGATGGAAACAATCAAGAGCACGTGGAAAATGTAAGATATATAAATTATAGAAAAATACAAAATAGTCTTCAATCGACACCAGATTTTGAAGTTTGAAGCCTTATACTCAATAGCTTTGAAAATTTATAAAAAACATTATTTTTCTGTGCTGTCAAACATTTCGACTAAATGAATTGATCAAAATATTCAGCTTAGCGTGCAAACTGTTATACATGCAAATTATATATAAATATAAGATAGTCTTAAACTGACATCTAGTTTTGAAATCCGTAGCTTCTTCTTCAGTAACTTAGAAAATTTATAAAAACATTAATTTTCGATGACGGCAAATGTTACAACTACAAGACTCGGTGAAAACAGTTAGTTGAAGTTTCAAAATGTTATTTCTACAAATTTCATTTAAATGTAAAACAGTTCTCAGCATCACCTCCGATTGTAAATTTAAAACTTAATTACCAATAACTTTCAAATTTCGTAATAGCATTCCCTTTGAAAAATGTTTAATATTTCAACTAAATCAGTCGATAAAAAAAGTCAGCTGACTAGGTAAAATGCTACACTGTAAAAAAAATCCGTAAAAATACGGTATATTTTCCGTTAAATTTTACCGAATACTTTCATCTTCATTTGAAAACAGTACAATTTCCGTAATTGGATAATTTTTCCGTTCTCGGATCAAAATGAAGAAGGTTTTCCGTAAATTTTACAAAAATATTTCATCATTCTTTCAAAACAGTACAATTTCCGTAATTGACGTCTGTGTTGTATAGAGTGGCGCTGTGTTTAGTTGGAATGCGGAATAATGAATTGTTGTAGTGTGAACACATGTTTACGTATAAGACTTGGTTAGTCACTATTTCTCTTTTCTTTTCTTTTCTTTTTTTCCCCTTTTTTTCTTTATTTTAAGTAAATATGAATTAATATCTTTTCCTATATCAGTTAAAATTTAATATAATTTATTTTATCTTTCGAATTTAATGCCACGTAGAATGCCGTATAAATTCCAATTTAATTTATTCAGTTGGTTTTTTAATTTGTATCAAATAAAAAATTAAACATATCAAGTAACTTATTAAATATTAAATAAATGTTTTCATCTGTTATTCGTTTAATATAGTAATTAAAAAATGATACTATAAATATTATTTCTAATTGAAAAAAAAAAACGATTAATTTCTAAAATTATGATAGAAATTTTATTTTTTAAATGCATGCAATTTTGAAAAGGAGTCATAATTGTTGCTATTTTATATGCATTTAATACTTTTTTTTTCGGGGGGGGGGGGCACTAAATACTTGTATTCTTACAATAATAATTCTTTTTAAATTGTAATACTAATTAAGTTAAAAACAAAAGAGCAATCTCATTCAATTAGAAAAAAATTAATATATCTTATTTGTCTGATAAAGGTAATGTTGATGTATCAAGATATTTTAATTACAAATAGGGAGCACTAAGTTAACACCACCCCCTTTTTGAATATCACAATTTCAAAAATATCAATATTTAGCTATTAATTATCTCTAATTTTATGTCTTTAGCGTTGACTTACCCCCCCCCCCCTCCTCCCCAATTTCAAATTTCAAAAATGCCAATATTTGGCTGTCAATTAGCTGAAATTTTATTTTTAAAACTAACACTGTAGTATTTTTCGTTCTTTCTTTCTTTTAAAATAAAATGTTTTAAAATTTTTTTTAATTTTTTTTTTTACAATATTTAAAAAAATAATCTGATATTTAAATGAATTTTATTAATTCTTTTTAAGTTTCAGATAGTTGAGAAGGAAATGTTACAGTTTATTTTTCATAATGATTTTAAAATAATACTTATTATTATTTAATAAAAAAATTGAAAATCTCTATTTTTAATTTTAATATTTTTTAATCTATTCACTTTAACGGATTCGCACATAATATTAAAAACATATCTGAAACATAATAACGAAATTATAGATGTATATACAAATAAATAAATAAAAATAATAGTACAATAAAATTTTTAAAATCTTGCAAAAAAGAAGCAATTATTACTTATAATACATTCTTTCATGCACGTAATATTTTAAAGACTAATTTTTTCTTTTTATAAAGCATGAAATTAAAAAGCTAAATTTTCAAAATTATGGAAATATTCAGAATTGAACACTAAATTGGAAAATATCTCCAACGAAAATACGTTTCTTGCTTAACACCGTGCCTTTACTTCATAAAAAGCATCTGAAATAAGTAACGACATTTGGAAACGTAACTCGAGTCCCCATGGCATGGTGGATAAGGGCGCTAATCTGGTACACTCCGGTTCCCCAGTTCGATTCCACCCTAGGTAAGTGTTGTTTCATTACTGTTATTTGAATAAATTAGAAACGTGTCCGTTGAAATTCATAAAGGTGTAAGTTTCTCGAAAAGTTGTATACTTTTTTTTTTTTTTTTGCCTTTGAAACAAAAAATTTTAAATACGGATATATGAAAAAAAAACGGAAAAATTTTGTGAAAAAACGGAAGATTTTCTGGAATTTACGGAAAAAAAAATTTCCGTTAAAAAACGGAAATAGTACTGGCGTCTGGATTGCCAGTAGTATTTCCGTTTTTTAACGGAATTTTTTTTTACAGTGTAATCCTTAAATTTTAACCTTTTCATATACAATTTATTAGTTATTAGTTGTTACAAAAAACCTCTTGAAGTTTTTCATTAAAATATCTATATTTTACCATTTAAAAAATAAGTTAATATGCATTCTTCATTATGAATTTTGTAAATGGAACTGCAACTACTGTTCCAAAAGTTATAACTAATGTCTCCTGTATCAACTTAGGAAGAATTTCCCCAACTTTCTCTTAATACAATGGTGTTTTCGGAAGAATATGACAATAAACATAACAAGGTTCTAACATATTGCCTGGCCAAAAGATAGGTAGGACGCTACACTCTCCCGTTGTCATAGAAACGTGGACAGAAGACTACAAAGATATTCCTTAGAGGATATGGGATTTCTGATAGCAGGACAGCTCATTATGCTAACCTGATTCTCCAGAGTCTAGTCAGGAATGAATATATGAAGTACTTAAAAGAGATTTGATATCAGGGTTAATTTGGCAAACTCAGCTCAAATGAATAATAATGTATTTTATATAAACTTGGGCCTTTTCAGAAAGTATTTACTTATTGTAATGGGAGAAAATATGCACCCCTCACCTTTCTTTCTTTTTCTAAAATGTCTTAAGGAAATAGTTTTTAAACGTCACTTTGTAGTTACATAAATATCCCGAAAAAATTCGGAAAACCAGTTAACTTCTAAAATGTTTATATAAGGAAAAACACAGCTAAATGTAGCTGTCTAAAAAGTGGAAAGAGTCTTTTGTAGCAGCTGATACTACTTATATGACAATTATATGTATCACGCTTTTCATTATTATGAGTGATAACTTTTAAAGGAAAACTTTTCAATTACACTAATTACAGTTCTTGGGCGAACTTTATTCATTATGATAAGTATTTTCAAGTACACAGTAAACAAATGGCTTCAGGCAAGTATTTGAAACAAAGTGTAAATAAATAAAACTCAAATCCATTTGAATGAAGTCCTAAGATACTTTAAATAATTTTATGAAAAGTTGTGTTACTTAAAACAAGAACATCATTTATTTAATTTCCCGCAAAAGAAAGACTAGCAACAGTGTTCTTTAACAGCTCTTATTGAATTTTTTTCTTTCTAACTGATGACCAGGCCCCCACCAGCCGGGTTCTCCCAGCAAAAGTCATTATATCAAATTACAATGCATAGTACAGTATTTTCCTGGAGGCATGGTTTGATAGATCTGCGACATTTCTACTGAATGAGGCTAGTTCAGTTCCAGCTGGATATGCCATTTTAATCTGGCTCAAATACCCACAACCGTGTTTAGTTGTTTGTAACACATGCTTTCAACTGAAAGTTGAATTTATGTCACCTCTCGTGAATTCGCATTTATTTACATCATTGATGAGGAACTTTAAACAAGTTCGATGAAGGAACTTTGAGAAATGTTATTTTTACAGCTTTTTTACGTTCCTTTAAAGTGCTTAATTAAATTGTCTGTATTTTTGTATTTGTTTTCGATTACTCATGAACAGAAGTAATATTTCTTTTTTCATTTTAAATAATTTAATTTATTTCCGCAGATCTTTCAATTAAATACGATTTTATTTAACGGAAACAAAGAAATGCATTTATTAAATTAAGAAAAGTTCCTACATAAAATTCCTTTTTCTCTAAAGTAGAAAACTCGAAATAAAAAATTAAATACAAAATGCATACACATTTCCTTTTTCCCATTTCAAGTTTTATGATACTTAAAGAGTTTCACAATAGTCTATTCCTGTTTCGTTTTAAATATTGATGTAGTGATAAAACGCAAAATTCCATGCTGCATACATGTCTATTTCAAAGCGTTCTTTTTATCACATTCCTTTGCAAGTAGCAAGGGAATAATAAAGCGTTCCACGCTTACAGAGTAAAATTTTGAAGGAATATTTTACAGAATAAAATGTGTAGGAAAAATATACTTAAAAGTAGAAAAAATTATATAAAAAGTATTTCTGATACAATTTGAATAAAAAAAAGAAAAGAGACATAATGTAAAGAACAGTTCATTCTTTTTTTTTTTCTTTTTTAAAGTAAAAATGTCTTGTAAAATAAGTACGGATGATATTTGTTTAGAATATTTAAATGATAAGTAAATAACAGTTTTACAACATATTTCAATAAATGGTTGAATATTAATAGTAAACAAAAGATGTTTAGTTTAATGCCTATGTTATATTATACGTTTACGTTTATAATGATTTTTATCAGGTATTACTTGTACCAATGCATGGAGTATCATGCATGTCTGTGCTATACTCGTTAAAGAGTCATAATATAGTTACTTAGAAATATTTTAATTCAATATTTTAAAATACATTTATTACATGTCATTTCACATTTTATTTTTAAAAACAGTTTTTTTTTTGTCTTTAATAAAAGTCCAATATATTTCCAATATACTATGCATTTGCGCTAAAAAAATTCTTATTCAAACGGAATGCCGTTTGATGTGTTAACGAACAAGGTGATTAGGATTTTTTTGATGAATTTTTAATGGTTTTAAGGACACAGATATATATTTTTAATAAACTCTGAAGATATTCTAAAAAAATGATCATAAGAATTTTTTAGCACAAATGCATATATCAGTTGTGTTTTTGGAAATATATTAGATTTCTGTTAAAGACAAAAGTACTGTTTTTACAAATAAAATGTTAAATGACAAGTTTTTCCTATAAAAAAATAATAAATCTACTTTTAAATATTGAATTAAAATGTTTTTGCGTAACTATATTATGACAGTTTAGCGAAATAGCACAGACATGCATGATACTCCATTCTTTGGTACAAGTAATGCCTGATAAAAATCGGTATAAATGTAAACGTATAGCGATTAAATATTAGGTTAAATCAAATCGATTTACTTAATAATACTTCAGATTACAACACTAATCTTTTTATTCTTTAATGTATTACTTTTTTTCTTATATTTGTTAGAATCCTCTTCATTTGCTTTATTATTATGTTTAATGACATAAAAATATTCTAGTGTATATTGTGCAGACAAAAAATATGTAACAAATCATAGTATCATCTCACTGTTATTTCCAAACCAATTATTTAATTGACCTTGAAGTACGTCAGAGAAGCGTTGAATCTAAGTGGGACACTCATAGACATATGTTAATATGTTGAAAGTTGTTATAGGGGTTCAGTCGTCATAGAAGCTTACAAAGTATCTTTATAGTAAGTGTGTGAAAAGTTTGAAATCAGGATGTGCTGAACTTTATTGTCTGCTAATGATGCTATTGATATATTGAGTGGGCATGTTTAAATATAATTTCACGAAAGACCCTGTAGGTAAGTTTGATGATTTATAAGCCTGTAAAATGCAAGAATTCAAAACAGAACGAAATTAAATAAATAATATATATTTAAATAAAAGTACACAAATGGAAATAATATTAGAGATTAAATAATGGTATTTTTTTTATTTACATTTAATTAAAAAAAGAGTTCTGTACAACTTCCTAAAGAGTAGTTTTTTACTATATCTTTTCAAAAACGGAAACTGTATCCACGATTAATGAAAATGGCTCTCACAAACATTCTTCTTAAAAATCTTGCTTTACTCTAACGCTGACCCCTTGGGAGTATGTAAAGTAGTTCTACTAGTACGCGTCAAGTCTCTTCACTTGCTAACATACGGCTAGATGGAACTAAATGTGAGAAACAATTTCTAGGTGCGTTCGTAATTATATAAATACGAAGCACCTATAATTGACGTCTGGTCCGTCCGTCTGTCCGTCATATAACAGCGCAAAAACTACCCAACTAAATGGTTTGGAATTTAATATATGCAATCGTTGCAGAATTTCGTCATTTCAAAATCTGGGAAAAATTGAATCAAAGCTTAAAAGATATTAATAAATTAATAAAAATTTTCTTCATTCTATTAAATCCTATCATACGTAATAATTCAATGATATCGCATGGTAGGTAATGATTCCAGGCTGCCATGGTGATTACGTCCTATTTATGACGGGGTCAAATTATTTTCGCATTAAATAATTTAATTTATAGAATCGTAATAAATTTTGTATTCATGCATGTTTGCATAAGAGTGCAACAGCTATTGCTTCAAGATCTGAATACTTATAAAACTAGATATAGTACGAACGCATCTCATTTGCTATGTTTGCTATTGACAATTTCCGACTTGTTTTTATTTACATTGAATTTTAAAAAAATGAGTGCAGTACAACTTCCTAAAGGAGTAGTTTTCTAAGTATTTTGAAAACGGAAACTGTGTCCAAGATTAATTAAAATGACTCTCACAAATATTCTTCTTAAATATTTGGCTTTACTCTAACGCGAATCCCTTGGGAGTATGTGAAGTGGTTCTACTAGTACGAATAGAGTCTCTTTACTTGCTACCATATGGCTAGGCAGAACTAAATGTGAGAAACAATTTTGGATACTTGATTTTTTAAAAAACACACTACACTGTAACAAAAGACAAAGTTTTCTTGTCGACGAAAATATAATATAACTACGAGTGAAAACATACAATAGTCTCTTCGAGTTATACACGATTTCGAAAAGCATTCTTCATCATAAAAAACCCCAGAAACAAATATCCTTCCCAGATTTGAATACGCATACAAAAAAAAGTTTCTTCTTATGTCACTGATTTTCGGAAACGTTTCCAAGCAGTTTTTATAGTTAACCAGTTTTCTCAAACCAGTATATAGGTTTTTAGGATTCTATTAATTGGCAGTTAAGCTATTTCAACAGCGTAATTAAATATGTACACGAAAGAGTAAAAAAATAATGTTAATTTTAATGGTAACGTTAATGCTGTTAATTTATGATTTTTTTTTTTTTTTTTTTAACATAAAAATGTTTACTGGAGAACATGTATTTTGTTTTGAGAAATCTGACTGATGCAATATAAAATCTACTCGGGAACATTTACGAAAATCAATGGCAGGAAAAAAAAATTGTTTTTATAAATGCTTCTTTAAATCTCGTAACTGATGTTTCTAAAGTTAATAAATGCTTTTCGGAATCATGGGTTTCGGAAGAGGTTATTGTATATTCCCGTTCGTGGTTATTATATATACTTAGATTAAGAAATATAATGTGATGCTGAAAGGATGGTTTTTTTTTTTTTCAAATATCAACTATGCGAAACCGAATGGACCTTATGCACGCGACCTGAGGTCGAGGTTAAAATTCGTCTGCTGGCGGTATTTACTGGCAATATTTAGCATAGCAGTGCATGGAGTGTAAGTTATTAAGGCTTGTTTGTTAAAAATACCGCAAAATTCTTCGTTGTAGCAGTATATACTTAATATATTGTAATGTTAATTCAAAATGTTGTTCTTTATGCGAAAATTCCCTAAGTTTGCAAAGTTTCAATTAAAATGTATTCACTCAACCTGTGTCAAGGTTAAAGTCGTCTGCTAACGGTGTTTGTGGCTGTGCATACTGGCATTCTGGCGGTGCAGTGGCTAGAATAACATATCAACATCCCGCCAGCTCTTACGCTGCAACCGATGATAGCAGAAGAAATTTTGATTGGTCGAAGTTTATATGCCAGTTTATTATTGGGGCTATGACTCCGAGGCGCAGCAACATAAACCGAAAATAGAAGCCATCATTGAAATGAACGCCAGACAAGACTGAATGACATAATAAATGAAAAAAGTCAAGAAAATTGAAAAAACGGACAAGAACGACTGGTCCAACAAATACAATCTAGTGAAATAAAAATGTAAGCATTTAAAAAATATGCGGATATATAATGCGGATTAATATAAATAATCGTGCTAATCAGGAATAAATAAAGAAGTAAAAGACAGTATTGCTGCTGGCAAAGAAGAATTGAAAGAACTGATGGAAAATATTCCTGCTGAGCATGAGA
The DNA here is from genome assembly GCA_963932465.1 of Maratus speciosus. NCBI lineage: Eukaryota > Metazoa > Arthropoda > Arachnida > Araneae > Salticidae > Maratus > Maratus speciosus. The sequence goes on from OZ010789.1 coordinate 468,427,734, forward strand.
AAATAAAGAAAGAAACGAAATCCAGATAGGAATAGATCAAGAAAGATCTTGAGACTGTGAAAATGTATAAGAAGCAAAACCCTCAGTTATGGAAAGCAAAATACGTGGCACAGAAGAACAAATACATAAAAACTGACGTCATGTAAGAAAAATTTGAAACAATAAAAGACAAAGTTAATAAAATGAAAAAGTAATCTGAAGATAAATTTGATCACAAAGAAAACATTTTCTAATGAATATAAGAAAAAGTTAGAAGTAAATATATGAGGATACCGAGGAAAACATTAAAGAAAAGCTCGCTGCAATAAATAATAAGGTCGAGTATTTGGAGAAGCAGATGAAGAGTTTATCCATCGCTGAACTTTTTAAATGCGGACCAATATAGTTCACATAGACCTTTTGTCAAATTGTGTCTTTACGAAAAAAATCATCATGGCAAGTATATAGGAACAAATTCCGGATTGCAGCGAAAGCCAACATATGGGACTCGGCATCCAAGTGGTTATTTAATAGCATATTGCCAAATTAAGCTGCCGATTTTCTTCAGACGCTTTCCGAAGAACTGCGACGCAATATCGACGCCCTTTCGAATGCTTTCCAAATACGGTTCGGAGAAGAGGGTCTGATAGATTTTAGTCACCTGTTGCTTAAATCCTGTCAACAACAAGCGAGTGAGAGACTACAAGAATGGGCTACAGGTGTCAACAGACCCTACCATCTTGCTTACCTCAATTATCCAACAGACGTACGAGACAATGTAGCTCTCCAGCGCTTTGACGACTGTACTCTAAATTTGAAATCTAGATAGCACTTCGATTTGTGGATGTTCAGTACTTAAAATCCGCTCTTGTATACCCTTTAAAATTTGAGACAGCCCAGAAAGGCCTCTCGAAGGGATCGTTAATATATTAGAGCTTTATCTGCACAAGATTCTGATTTTTGTTTCAATAAGCCCCATACATATCTCGGAAACATCGCAAAGCATTTCCGCAGCTTTAAAGAAATAGAATAAAAAAATAAATGAATGTTTGAGTTGCCATAGAGATACTCATACCGGAAAGAACTGGCTAGAATGTGGGCATGAAAAAAATATGAACTCGAACACACAGAAGGAAAACTAGAATATCGTGGGACAAAGATTACCAG